>CM062297.1:398096253-399363194 GCA_031216915.1 Pictodentalium vernedei | reverse complement strand
TAATATGCCACGTTCTCAAGAACTTATATATTATTTTGTCCTTGAGCGAAAAGTATGCCCACTGTGCTTGGAGGGTGAAACTCCCTGATACTTCAGTTGCCGTTGGCCTTCTTATCATGGTTACTTAGATATATTTTTTGGATTAAGTATTCAAATCCACTGACGTGAAAATAATAATAATCCTTCAAGGGATTACGTGTTCAAAGATCCGAATCTAATACAATCACGCATTGTTCTGTTCCGCAGACACAGCGTATATATCGCCGTCAATCTCTGGGTAAGAAAGTGCATTTTTCAAAATATCTATTCGGTGAAGGTATGTGTATTAATATTTATTTTCTTACCTATTGCCTTTAGTCTGAACCCATTCATCTTACACCTCCATACTGATTTTCGGCATTATTTTTGTGGTAACCACCATGAGACCCAATTAATATTTGGCAACCAAAAATCAAGCATGCCATCGTCGCCACAGTTATCGTTGTATTCCACGAAAACGGCCTGAAATAACATCCGTAGTTAACCAACACAATTATAAAGCCGCTTTATTTATTATTTATCTATTTAATTATTTATTTATGTATAGAATATATCAATAGTAGCTTGGTGTACCAAATGTTCACCACGAGTGGTGAACATTTGGTACACCAAGCCACTTTGGGTATATTTCGTTTATACCATGATCGTCAGATTATTAAGAGTCGCTGTTATTTTTTTTCGATTGTGCTGAGCAGCAGACGTATATACGTGCGAATCTGTTTTTGTTTACATAACATAACAACGTAACATTTATTAGCATAAAACATCCTGTACAGAACAGTGTGCGATTATCTACAAGTAACATGAACAAAATTAGTACTCAAAACATTACAATTACATCCACCAATTTTCCATGATCAAAGTACTATATATGCGTTTTTTATATTAATTTGATACGCAAAAGATTGTGGAGATGTGAACTAGAATTTCCAATACACATCACTAATCATATTATAATCGTCTGGCGAAAAAATCCCGGTATGGTATAAATAGTATAAATATTATTATTTCTTCTGAAGACTGGGTGTGGGTGTTCGGAGATTATAGGACAAATCAAATGCCATGCAGCGTCCTCCTTTGTTTTAGGCTTTTGGGAAGAATGTAAATACATGAGCACTGTTTGGCGGTACTTCCGGTGTCAATTTTATCGCAGAAACGAAATGGAAAAAGAAACGCACAAATCACGGAGCCTTTTTTATTTTAATAAAATAATTACATGCTAATTACTTAATTTTTGGTCTCTTATGAAGTAAACTCATTTAAAACGTAATAAATAATTGCTGCTCTCATTTCACTCTTCGCGAGCTATAAATTTAGAAAGTTTGCATTCAGGTCGAGGTCACCAAAGTTCAACTCACATGTAGTTCCACTGTTGGTGTAAATTTTCACCACTGAAATTCCATTACTGGCTTGTTCACCACGGTTGGTGTGCAAAGCTAAAATTGATGACATAGGGTTTTTATATATAGTAGAATAGGTAATCATGGTATAAATATTATTATTTCTTCTGATGGCTGGTTTCTGGTTTGGGGTGTTCGGGGATTATAGAACAAGTCAAATGCCATGCAGCGTTGTCCTTTGTTTGGGGGTTTGGGGTTTTGGGGAGAATGTAAATACTACAACGAGCAGACGATAAAATTGGCAGGAAAGTCGTAAGTGGAATAACCTAATGTACTATCAGTGGTGATATGTTGGCTGGGGGAAGGGGGAGCCCTTCCCTAACTTGTTAACTATGGGGGGGGGGGGGGGAGGGGGGGGGGGACGTCGTTCCTTCGCTTTTCAAGCCTGCAAAATAATTACAGCCTTCAAAGATAGTTGGCCATTATTTTAAAAAGAGTAACCGGTCAATATGCGTTTCAAGGAGTAGAACTCAACGCTAAAATGCACGGAAAACAGAGTGGCCGTGCGTCGGCTAGTGTTTTATGGTCCCCCCCCCCCCCTCTTCAAGCAAGTATTTTCCAGTGCCAACCCCCCCCCCCCCCCCCCAAAAAAAAAATAGCCCAAATATTAAGGCGCACGTGAGCAAAAGCGTTTTCGGGTTAAAATGTAAACCACGTCTCGACAAACAAATTTATCAAACATTTTAAACCATTTAGGAAAAAAAACTTTGCAACTTATTTGAATCACCCTTCGAACTTTCACCTAAGAAATGATCGCCGAGTGTACTAAGGCCATCATTTGAAAATTATTTAAGACCGATCCAATACTGGAGATACTAAAGGTATTTTTCGTGATCGAAAAATCGGCCACGTTTGTCCTCTAAAATTCCTAAATTTTCCCGTTGGTGGTCTCCCGGACCCCCATCGATGGTAGCCGGATATCCCACTCGTGAACTCTCCCTGCGTCGCATCCGCAGAGGCGAACTGGCCGTATAGTCCACCGGGAAATTTCCCAGTGAGCTCTTCATTGGGAGCCACTCAGGACCCCCCCCCCCCCCCCCCCCCACACACACACACACACACATTTACGCTTCCCAACACCTGTTTGCGCATGAAATTTCGTGAAAATGACCAAAAAAAAACCCGAATTGGATCTGATTGCATAGACTGTCGGTTTATCGAAATGGACTCTTTGTGTATTGCCATTGGCAGTCCACATAGAGGGCATTTTGATACACCAGCAGTCTACTCTGATATTGATCGGTCAGATGCAAGGAAACAGAGTTCTTTCGGTTCAAGAAATCAAAATTTTCTTCCATTGGGCCGAACTATGATCGGCCTGATGAGTCAGGGGCCCCTTTGTTACAATCATTTTTTCCAAATTAGCGGCAAAGATGATACAAATATGATATCAAAAAATGCCCTCTGTGTGGACAACCATTGATCGCTCAGATGCAAAGAAGCTGCGTTCTTTCAGTTCGAAAAATCAAATTTTTGTCCGGGCTCTGTGCCCCCTTGGTACGTTCCTGGCAATTTTTTTGACCCAGTCCGCACCTGCGCCTCCAGCGTCGGCCACCACTGCGCGATCATGAATGTTACGTCACATTATTTTTTTAAGCATATCACCACTGAATAGTATGTACCATGTTATTTATGATCCACTGTACAAGTCATAAAACAGATATACTTATTACCGGAAGGTAAGGATAAATGTGTAATAGGTTCTAAATGGTACAGCCAGGCAAGTCGACAGGTTTTGAGCATCAATAGGTTGAAGCTTGAAATGTGTACTCCTCATTTCTATCTTCCATTTACTACAAGGGCCCTACGAATCGGACATGTGACTTCGAATCGATTCGAGAATCGAATCGGACAACATATTCGCTAATCGATTCTTTTTCGAAGCTAGTCGGCAAAACAATAATATTGTTCGCGATATCTCAATTTCGCTGCATTGTTCAGTGGATGTGATGCCACTTTCACCGTTCAGAAATGAGCCCGATTGTTGCGGCTTCTTCAGAATAATTCTCATTCTCTCTCTCTTGCTCTGAGCGTTGTCGGGAAAACTACATGTCGTCTCTTAAAAGCAACAATGCGGCATCTATGATGTTTTAGCATTGTAGATGGCGCCTTGATGCACTCAATGGGCGATGTATTGCCTTAGAAGACGTCGTACAAGTCGCGGACAAACAGCAAAAACAGAGCCTGTTTCGCAACCAATCTTGCATCAGGGATTTCCGTGTTTACAACTTTATGTATCGTACGGCTATTAGAAACAAATCTTGTTTTCTCTGGCACCTACCTCGTCATAGAAAATCTACCTCGCCACCCCCCATCCCACCTGGAAATCTCTTCTATGAAACTATTTTGCACTTGTAGACAAATATTGAACCAACTATAACTTGTTTGACAGAGCTCCTAGAGCTCTGTCAAACTAGATATAGTTGGTTAAATTTTCAACTACATTAGGGAAATTTTCAATACTGAAAAATGTTGATTTGTAAGAAGTAACATTTATTCCAGCTATTTTCAGAACTATTTTGTGAATAAACAAGAAAAAAAAAGTCTCCCTCCCTCATTATAAAATTGAGGAGAAATTTCCTGAGAAACAAGATTTTTTGATAGGTCTAATGCTAAATGTGCCTCAAAGACAAAGACGTCATGACTACAACTGGAAATCTGCGAACTGTGTGGAAATCGGATGAGGCAAATGGACCATTCTTTGATCGTTGTCAGGGAATTTAACATAACAATAACATTATTTTGGGGGACAATGCGGTCTAGTAACGGGCTGAACAGAAATAATTAACAGCCCAGCAGCATGCAAGCGGCACGAGGGCCGCTAATAACGTGCAGGGTTTTTAATCATTTCTTATAAACCACAACGCCCGACAAAGCCATTTTATTGCTATTATTACCACTGCTACCAGTAAAACACAACAAATGACTGAAAGTGGGCTGAAATGGAATCGTACAGTGGAAATCAGATGTTTTAATAACCTTAAATAATGAATACCCTGCACCTTATTATCGGCTCTCTGGACACATGTATGCTGTCGGGCTATTAAACATTTCTGTTCAGCCGTTACTAGACCGCAGTGCCCTCCAAAAGAATGTTATTGTTATGTTAAATTCCCTGACATACAAACACATATATAGGCTCTTCATATAATGGTAAACTTGATTGGGCGGTAGGTTCGACCGCTGGACTACAAATATCGTTTGCTTTGTTATCAAATAAAAGTCGAGCGGTCACGTGCCTGTTACCTTGGCGGGTAAGGAAATTTATAAGTGGTCAAACAGTAGTTGGAACATGTAGTTTATAATAGGCCATATACACTCTAAAATCGGTGGGGTTAAAAATCAACACAAATCAACTGGGTTGAGTGAATATGAACCCAAATTGGGTTCATATTCACTCAACCCAGTCGATTTGGGTTGATTTTTAACCCAACCGATTTAGAGTGTATCTATCATGTTTTTTCAATTGTTGGCTCATCGCAGTTAAATATACAAAGTACTGCTGTTTGTCGACACTGGTCTACACTAACCACAAAGCATAGCAGCTCCATCCAGTTCAACCATTCTATTGTTGCACTTACTCCTCCCCCTACACAGAACATATAAGAGGAGCCGAACGCATGGAGGGCCCGAAAGCTGCTGTGAATGAATGGCACAGGAAGAGACGACATGAAACTAGGGGCGGCTCAAGAACAAAGGGGTAAGTGGGTCAACACCAAGACAATACCGTTTACAACATGCTCGAACGAAATTTATAAAAGGCTAGCAGCCAATATTTACATGGAAATAATTATCGAAATAATTGCCTGCAGCAATTTGGAATTTAATTTGCCAAAACAGACATAAAGCGCTGTCAAAATATTTACCGGCTGGTCAGAGTCCTTTGTTGAAGTTCTTGTTCACTATAGAGGATTGTTTTATAAACAGTTTGGGGTATTACTATAATGGTAATGACTTCTAAAACCTGTTGAGTGTTGACCCATGAATGTGTGTACTTATACACACGTGAAATACTAAAGACATTGCTAAAAACATTACAGGCAAATCGGAGACGGCGCCAGGATTTAACCTACAGGCAGGGACATGGATAGAGGCTTCCGATTGGGGGGGGGGGGGGGCGAGGGGGGTCTAACTAGGGTTTTCCCCTTCCCGGTCCCTCCCATAGTTTGAAACTCACTACCGAGAAAAATTAAGAAAATGAAGCCATGAAAGGGGGAATTTTTGCCAACTTGAAACCGAGTTGGAATTTTGGGAAGTGAAGGAGACATCACCAAAAAAGCTCTAAAATCCAGATACCAGATAGATTAAATGTCCAACTACTCAAGACTTGCACTCCGAATTTGAAACTATAGGAAATTTTGGCCAGGATTGTGGGGGGGGTGGGGGGGTGGGGGGTGGGGGTTGGGGGAGGTTGTTACTCCCCCTGTCGCCACGTCCCTGTCTACAGGGTGGGGGCAAATAATTTGAGTCAAAAGTGATAAAAATACGATGACATTCAGGTATAACAAATATTTTTAATTCAGACAAAACATTATGATCTAATTTGTGAAAATGCAGACGATAATGATATTAATCTGAAACAGACCACAGGTAAATCTTCTGAAGGTGTGAAATTAAAAAGGCTGGCTGGACGCAACATGCAGATTTCAAAAGAACTGAGTGGAAATTATCAATAAACCCTCGTGTTCGGTCGAACAAAACCTTTTTTCCAAAACGAAGCACAGACACGTTCAACGCTCTCATTTCTGCTCTTGAAATAATGGCATCGTCCATATCAGTAGATGTGTGCTCTTGGAGGAATCCATTCCTAAGTTAGACCAGGTATGATTCAGGGTTGGGGGCGTGAAACCGGCGCAGGCACTCTCTAAAACTTTCTTAACTGTCCTTGTGCATACATGTGGGCACACACGAGCTTTTTGTTTAGTATTTTGAGAAATCTGCGAAATTTACGAGGTTGACATTTAATTTTTACTAACACAATTCTCTTCTTAATTATTTGTTTTTTTATTATTGGGGTTTAACGACACTTTCAATAGGCAGAGTCACATCGTGTCGGACAGTTTTATGAGAGGAGGAAGTTGAACACCCGGAGAGAACCACCGCGCAGCGGCGAGCAATTGCCAGACTCCACAACTTACTAACTCTGCACTAAGAGTTTGGAGAGGTTGAAGGTAAGACGTGCAGTACGCTTACACACGGAGTACCGTAACCAACACATGGGCAATCTGGAGTGTGTGTCTTGCTCAAAGACACAAAGCAGTCATCTCGGATCAGGATCGAACTGTTGCCCTTTCGATTTAAATCGAAATTCTCTAACCATTGAGCCACCGCGTTCCCTCTTCTCTTAATAGTTTCCAACGATAGTGACTTCAAGCGGAATGAAGTGGCCGACCATGCACCAGAAACTCCTCATGAAAGAGTGCCATCACCCACATTTGTTCCGATATAGCCTACCATAGCAGGCTAATAGCCTGGTATACCAGAGTATTGGAGGACAATGCATACCCAGAACTTCACGATGTGTGGATGAGATCGTCAATACAGCACGGGTGCCTGCGTGGAAGGATACAACGAGAAGCACAGTTTCTCGTTCTATCCTTTCGGGTCGGCAATCGCGCCGTATTTATTTATTTAATCTTATTTGTTTTACAAGAATTGGCGAACAAGTTATGCAACTTATATTAACGCCTCTCCTTAGCCCAATGGTGCATATGTGTGGAATGACCTTCGTAGCGGTAACTTCATGGCCTCGCTCTTCTCGAATACTATGATGGGATCTTTAGCGTGCACGGAGTGTGTCTCTCTCCACACAAAGGCCAGCCATTTTACGTCCCCACCCGATAGGACGGTACGCTGTGACAGCAATAACCCCACAATTAATGCTGACAGAGAGTGTTCGGACACCTCGAGAACTTTTCCCGACCGGGGATTGATCCCGGGGCCTCTGGCATAAGAGACCAGCGCACTTATCTACTCGGCCACCACGCCGTTTTGTCAGACATCGTGGCGTTCTGTGTTCATTACACGCCCATAGAATCCATTAATTTAACTCTTTTCCACGAGCGGCCGCTTTTCCGGCCAGGAATATGATACGTCATGACGACATTATACAGGATGGCTCTTCAGTAAATGTGTGGGGTCGACCAATTAAAAGTTTCAACGTGCTACCCCGAGGCTACACGTTGAAAATGTGGATTGATCTACCACGAATAAGGAATATGGACTCTTCTTATTGCTGCCATTGAACTGACATGGAAGATACCACTTGAGTTCAAAGGGTTAAAGTTTTACACATCGGTAAGAGAAGTGGGGGAGGGGACCAACGACCAGAGAGTAAAATTTGGGACCCCCTCCACCCCTGAGAAAATTTGAAAAAATTAGTGTCCTAAGAGCGAATCTGTGGTATTAGCAGCGCGCGTAGCCTCTATATTGGAGACTATTGCGGGGCTGTATGTTGTGTGAAACTTGCATTCGGTCATTGTTTGGGGTGAGGAGAAGCGAACATTGGTAAGCCCCCCCCCCCCCCCCCCTGTAACTACGCCACTGCCCAAAATAGGAGCGCTTTGCTTGACTTTATTTTGATCCGAATTATCTGGATTGTTTGTCCTTCAACCAATGGGCAGTACACTTGATCCCAGTTGCCCAATTGGGTGCACGATGTCACAGTCTTATCAGAGGTGCACAGGTCAATGGTGGTACTTGACTTCAATCAATGCTAACTCTACTTGCGCAGAGCTAAATTTAACCCTTTACCTAACATGAAAAGCAGACGACACTTGCAAAAAAAAGCTCGTCGCTCTCGTTCCAATGAGGGGTCATAACCTATGCTTTGGAGACAAAAAATGAAAAAATAATGAAAATTCATTGGCGATTTTTAAGAATAGCGCCGGTTTGGGCCGTTACGTTGGGTAAAGGGTTAAAAGTCGAAATGTCAATCGCGGAAAGGGTGTAGGAGCAAATTTGTAAAAAGATATCACATGGGGGTAGTACTGGAATGGTTAACCTGATAATCGATTCGAAACCGGTTACCTACCTAACCAATTAAAAAAACGTCAACCGTTTATCCGAAATATCGATAGTGGTCATCATTCCACGGTTAAAACGTAGTAAATCTACCGCTTCTTCTTTGAGATAGATTACACCTCGAAGCAGCGCTGTATAAATTGAGAAATAATCGACTTTGGCGTTCAAGACTTCGTTGATGATCGGCAATTTCCGTGAGTACTGATTAACAGCAGAAACCATACCATAGTACGTATTCACATGGGCAATGGGGGTGAAGTGTCTTGCCCAAGGACACAACGCGGTTGCCTCAGGTGGAATTCGAACCGAGGACCTCTCGGCTTGCAGCCTGCACCTCTACCTACTGAGCCACCGCGCCCCCTTTCGTTTGTATACACACCACGGGATAGTGCTTTCCAATTCCTATAGTTCTGATCCCAGATTCGGTGAAATAATAGCTACGGTTAACCGGATATTATCCGGTTATAGCTCTCGGTTAGTCGGCTGTATAAATGAGCCACCCGTTTCAGCCCCAATAGGGGATGGCCTAGCCAATGTGTTTTCCTTGAAAGGGAAGAAGAAGGGATAAATATGATATTTGATAGACATTTGTGTGGGGTTTCGGGAGCCTTCCCTGGTCCTAAATTGGACCCTCCTCGTTGAGGGTAACGATCGAAGGGGGAACCGACCGGAGGTGGTAACGACCGGAGGTGGCAACGGCAGGGGGTACTCGTTAGTGTGAAACTTGCATTTGTACAATGTTTTAAGGGGTAGGGTGGGGGAAACAAAACTTTTTGGATTGGTCCAGCCTCCCCCCCCCCCCCCAACGTAGTTACGTCACCGTGGTGGTCAATCAGGGAAAGTCAAAACACAATTTTTGCACCACCCGTGTAATTTGTTTACTGGTGAGTTTGAGAGCCCCACTATCAGCAGATATCACATTGGTAACAGTTTGGAAAGTATGTTATCAACTAAAACAATCTATTTATGGTACTACGCCCATTAAGAGGACTCAGTGAAGTTGATCAGAAGTCATGTTGAAGATTGGTAACCCAAACATCTATTTGTTCACGGCTTTTTGGAGTATATCTGCAGAGAAAAAGAACCCAGTAAACTTGAAATAATCATTTTTTGTTAACGTAATCGATATAGTCAAGACATTTTTATTAAGCACCAACAAAAGGATCAACAAAGCCAGTTGAAAAGGACTTCTCGTGTCATGTAAACATTAAAAGGGTTTGAAATTAGCATTAAAAGAAACTTGATTTTTCTAGATGTTCCCTGAAGAAACAAAACAATATCAAGTAAATAACTTCAAAAACTGACAGTGACTTCAACTCGCGATAATAATAATAAGACACTAAGACGTGACATTTGGGTGTATGAAAACCTACAAGCCTACATACACAATCACTATCTATTGTCCCTATAGCCCGATAAATTCTGTCTTTTTATTGGTCATAATGCCTTGGACAAATAGCCATGGTAAAGGATGCACCCAACATCCAAGGTATATGAGAGAGAGAGCAACAACCAGGGTACAACTACTACAAGCGCTCGCGAAACATAGGGGGTATATGGTTTGATTTCACTTTAAACGAAAGCTTTCCGCTTTTGCTCGCTTCGAAATAATTATCGAACCTAAAAAAAAAACGAAAATAGTTACAAATATCATCAGATTTCCGATAATTCAATCATCAAAATAAAATAAGAACAATCAAATAATTCTTCTCCTAAGTAGCAATATGTTCTATGTACCAGCAGACACATTGAACACATTGGAACTCAGGGGACGAAATGTCAACAAAATACTGTTTACGCGTTTCCTCAACGACCCAAGAGATGAACTCTGTCTGTTATATTCTGCGATTATAAAAACAAAATAATTATCATGAATTTGGTCCAGGTGATTGTGGAGCTGAGAAAAGCGTCCACAAATTTATTTCCACTATGTTTGTATTCTGTTTCAAACGGGACAAAAACGCTATCCCCGCGAACGTGTATGGAACATGGAGATTTAATACCTGGATGTCTCATTTAAACACCTCGCCTGCTGTTCGGTGTTTAAAAACCGATATCCAGGTAACTTATATTAGAAACAGAGCGTTCACGTACCACTGTGATGACACAAATATGAGCGCAGTGGCTCGGTGGTTACAGCATTGGACAAAATGACCATTGTCCGATCCCCACCAAGGGAAACAGTTGTGTGTCCTTCGGCAAGGCACTTAATCCTGATTGCCTACTTGGGGGCAAGGTGGCTCTGTATACTTAGATGTACTGCACGACGATTGTGCACTCATCTTCAACCAATGCTATTTATTTATTTATTTATTGGTATTTAAGGTCACATACTTATGCACAATGGCTAATCGTCACCGTGACAGTTTTACGGGCGGAGGAAGCCGGAGTACCCAGAGAGAACCACCGAGCATTGACGAGCAACTGTCAGCTCATCAACATTCTAACTGTGTTCAAGCTCCGCTCAAGCAGGGTTACATCGGTTGAAGACATGTGCTCAATCGACGTGCAGTACGCCTTAGTACACGGCGTTATCATGTCCCCGTGTAGGCAACCGTGATAAAGTAGTACCTTTCCCAAAGACACAACGTGGGTGGTCCTGGATTGGGATCGAACTCGGGACCTCTAGCATAAAAGTCCAACAGTCTACCACTGAGCCAACACTCTCCCCTCAACCAATGGTAAACATGCACTCTAAAATCAGCTTGGTTAATTCAACCAATGCTAACCCTGAACTCTAAAATCAGTTGATATACATTGCAGTATCGGTTGGGTTAAACATCAACCCAAATCAACTGTGTTGAGTGAATATGGACCCAGTTGGGTTCTTATTCACTTAAACCAGTTGATTTGGGTTGATGTTTAACCCAACTAATTTTTGAGTGAGTTTTTGCGGAGTAAGTACGGTATGGAGTCTTAACAGTTGCTCGCCACTGCTCGGTGGTTCTCTCCCGGTACTCCGGTTTCCTCCACCCATAAAACCGTCCGACACGAGGTGGTTATTGCTATCAAAAGTATCATTGAACACCAGTAAATAACACCAATGTGACTTCATCTAAAGGCTGCCTAGAGACGGTAAATGAATCAAATTTAACCCTTTGAACTCGAAAGACCGATTTTGCGGTCCAAGGCATAATTTCGTTCCATTTTTTTGTCTTATTATAAGAGGTCAATGCACAGGGCATTGATGATAAAACCAGCCAGATGGCTGCAGACTGCAGTTATTATTTTATCCTCCATGTATATTGATATTGGACTGACCAATCTCACTGTAAGTGTATACAAGGCGATACCATTCCGGGAAACGAGTATTCAAAGGGTTGGGGTTTATTGTTGAGCTTGGCAATCAGATTATGCTCTTAGAGAACTTTAAATTAATAACTAAACCAAGCTAGATACGTTGATTTATTCCCATTTTGCGAAAAAGTCCAAGAGCATGAAGACTCCTTGCTAAGCTACCAACCAGCGTTTCATCATTCGATGTCCAGTAGACCAAGGTGGGCGAAAGTTTGAGTTGACATTCATAGTTGATGTATTGGTTGATGGACTGATCAAGACAGATTTTCGAATTATGAAGATAAGATCAAAAGACTGAGTGGAATCACTCACTAATAACCGGACGTTTCTTAACTCATTGTTACAATGGTTACTACAAACAAAGCGCTGGAACAATGTTCGTATCACAATCAGGGACGCCGGAAGCACGACGCAGAGGGGGCAGCGACCCTCCCTGCCTTCGGAACAGTGGGGCGAGAGTGGGCCGACAATGACCTTCCCGGGTCCATCATTTAATTTTTTTCATTGATTTATTCTCAAAGTAAAGCTTATTTACACCCCAAATCCGTTCTGGGAGCTTTCAAAATTTAATGGGGGAGTTTAAGTGGAGGTGCTCCCTCCCGATGGGAGTAGCCACCTCCTCTCAAACTCACCCATCTCGGGTCTTCGGCCCTTGAAACATTCATGCTGCGGCATGTCATGGCGCGGCTGCTGGTGCCCGTGTAAATACCCTTCACCTGAGTCCACCCTCCTGCCCGAAGTGCTTCCGGCTCCCCTGGTGACAATAAACGAAGACAGTAGGTGACCGTCAGAGACTCGTGACTCCCATTGATAGAAATCTATTCAGAGATGATAGAGTATTCACTTCTTTTCGGTTAAGATTGTCATGTAGATTGATGTGAATCATTGTCCAAAGGTTGGAACTCCATTGTCAATTGTCAGGAGTGGGGTAAATACTGGCTAGTACATAATTAAGTGAACTAAGTGAACCCTGGACTGGGAGTGTGTGTGTGTGTGTGTGTGGGGGGGGGGGGGGGGGGGTCCATAACGATAAGAGTCGGCTGAAAAAAAACATGTTTCACTTGTTGAAGTGGGGGGGGGGGGGGGGGGGGGTATAATATGTGTAGATGAAAATAGTGGCATACATTCTTGCAATATTTTTACAAGTGCCTACGAAACCACAAAAAGGTGAAAATTTCGAGGAGCGCTGTTTTGGCCCTCAGCAAATGTTTGATAGTTTGTATTGGTCACAAAACCAGAAGAATTGAGAGAGTATTAGAATCTATCTGCAATTCAGCTGGATCAATTCAGTTTATGGGTACTTAGATACATTTGTTGGACTGAGTAATCAAATTAACTCGCAATAAAATGTTTGCCTGGAAGCATTTATGTGTTTTACGATCTGAATTTATTAAACAAATAAACTTTATTGTTGGAATATCACTCGTGTGTATAAAATGTCGCTCTCCAAATGAAAGGCTAGACTTCTTTCTGATCGCTGGTCGACAAAGGTGGGTGTATTATTTATAATTTGTTGTTGTACGTGCGTTATTTATTTATTTTTATTTATTTATCATCAATAAATAAATTTATCTTTTACCACATTACTGCCTTCAGACTGTATGATCTCAAATGTGTCTGTCCCGGGGTCAAAGCAAGATTTGGAATGGGATAGGGAGCTGCCATGAGAGTGAATTACAAATTGAACATGACATTGGCATCTGTCACTCGAAAGCTGAATGGTACTGCAAGTGAAAATATAATATTGAAGGGCACGTTATTGTACCAAAATGTTAGCCTTGTATGCAAGAATACATTGGGACAGTTATTTTATAAGGGCTCTCCGGTAATCTGGTATTGGCATCTGAAATCGCGTGAAAGCTGAAAAGTTCCGGGAGTGCCTCATATAAAAATATATTACCGTTATTACTCCAAAATGTTGACCTCGTATGTCAGAATAGTTTCGGACAACTATTTTACAAGGGCTCTTAGCTAGGGGAATTATGGCCTTAAAATCTCTTGAACTGTGCTGCAGTTGAAAACCCTTCCTAGTATTAACAGTACGGAGTCAGGATGTTCAAGATTTTACTCTTGGCGTTTAAGAATTTCTAGTCTTCAGAATTTGGGACAGGATTTGGTGAAAATAGATACCGCTATTTTTTCTTGTAATAGTTATATTCGTGTCTCTGCGTTTCAAATTATTTTTGTATAATCATTTTTTTTAGTGCGTTTTTCCTTGTATCACCGGGAAAAATCCAGTGACATTTTATTTTTCTGAAATTAGAAATTTCCGAACATGTTCTCCTGCATGTGTACCGCTATACGTTAATCAGGTTTTCACATTAGTTTATCCACCATGCAGGTACAACAGATTGAGAGGGGGTGTCGTAGTAATTTTTTGTTCCCTGAAAGGGAGGAGGAGGTGATAAAGATGATATTTGAAAGAGATTTGAATGGGCTTCAACCTAATCTTCATTTTCTAACAATAACAATCAGTTATTCGTCATTTCAAGTTTCGTGCAGGTTGTTGCAAAACATGTTTGCCTTTGTTGAATATTTTAATAGTATATATACCAAGTAAAACGGAGAATTTGGAAATACCAATTTTACGATGAGACTCGCTCTCAGTACGGAAATATCCAACTTGTGGCTAATCGACTGGAAACCAGTGTTGTGAGAATAAATTGTGTTTTAATTGTAGCAAAAGAGTCAGTTGTAGTTCAAAATTTCAATCCCGTTAGAAACCTTTTAGCGACCGATAGCCCGGTTACACATGCACGCGGTATACGTATCATTCAATTTACCTATAGGTCGTGACGACGCCAAGAATATGTTTACATGGTGGTAATTGGGAGGTAGATTCTTCTTCAAGGTTCGGGTGGGGGGGGGGGGGGTGTATAATTTACTTTATCCCTAGCCCATCATAAATAGAAGACGGGAGGTGCAAAAACATCTCGTAAATGACTAAGAGTGAAACCAATTTTGACCCCAACGGTACAGTACGGCCGCTGTGGTGTGGCCATTTCCCACGGGTTGGTAATATTTCCACGGACGATATAATATTAGATTCCAAACACTAATTATATGAATAATCATCAAAAAATTAATTAACGAAGCACCGGGTACGACCGGTGCTTCATTAATTAAAATTTCGCCGATGATGATTTTTATTACCTGGTAAACGCATGCGTCGACATCACTGTCCACGCGTGGATTATGACCAATCCATGGCGATTGTACTGTAGCGTACAGCACTGGAAAGTTGTAAGGTAAATGGTGAACAGTTAACCCTTTACCAAACTAATCGGCCGCATCTACCCGCGTAATATGCAAATTCGGCAGTTGAAAAAATATTAATTTTTGAAAAATTTGAAAAAATGATATTTAAAATAATAAATTTTGATATCGTCTGCGTTGGGTAAAGGGTTAATACAGCAATCGTAATGGAGTAGTGGGACACGCAGGACGAAAAGACTATGTTCGGGAAGGAGGGGGTAAGTCGTGGATGCCTGTGTAAAAATAATTATTTAAAAAAAGTGCAAATCCCACTATGATTATGATTATAATGTAAAGCTCACGACTAGTTTTTTTCGAACCACCCTCCGAAAATAAGCAAATGTCAAACGTACGTAATGACCAGAGAATTGTAATTTGTTGGACAAATTACGGGCTTTCCCAACATTTTAATGTGAAAAGGCAGACTATCGTACACGAAATTATCAATCAATTTGATTATCTTTACACCTGATATTTTTTGCACTTTCTTGAGAAATCGTCAGGTTAACCTCCTTTACCTCACACAAACTACTGTCTGTTCGATCCATGTAGCAAAGGTACAGACCAAAGCTGGGCAGATATTGTCTGTACTTAACAACACCAGTTGGAATGAGAGATACAACTTTTCTATTTTGGAGAAATAAGTTCAGAAAACTGCAAAATTCACTCGAATCGAACTTTGTTGGACGTACTTTTCAACAAGCAGCCATAGAAAACTTACGAAAGTAAATTTGTTTAATAATCTACTGCAATGATATCCTTTTTTATAGCAATCAGTGTCCTGGAGGGTTAAATATGAGACTAAAACGTGAATAGCAACGTTCGTCTACAGTTGCAAAACATTTTCAGGCAAACAGTTAATTACTTTAACTGCCATTTCAGAGGAGATCAAGTTGTTTGGGTTTGGATTTAATGACAGGAAAAAATGAGTATAGCATGCATCAAAATTCACGAAAACGAAAGTTTTTTTCAGGATAATGCTGTCAAAACATGTGTTGGGTTATGTACAACACCAAAACGTATCCCAGAAAATTTGTTCCCCAATAATACTATAGCAGTCCTGCCAAGGGAAAATGAGTAGAGAAAAGTAAGAAATTAATCGGGAAATGAATTTTGTCTGACGGTACTCATATACGTACGACCAAAACTGGTACTGGATAAAGTGTGACAGCAAAATACACAACAGAATATTTGTTATCCAATAAATACTGAATAAATCTATGGAAAGAAAAAAGGGATGCGTGCATGTTTTTCTGACCAGACTAGTTGTTATGCCAAAACTGGTATTGGACAAAGCGGGACACCAACACAGATAACAAAAAAAAATATTCCTCATTGATTTTTGAATGCTGTTATGGAAAGCACAATGAGCTCTTTTCTTTTTGTTTTAGACAAATGAGTACCGAAATTTGCAAAATTCACAAAAAATCAGTTTTTCCGATAGTACTATTCTTTAAGTGGCCAAAGCATATGTTGAGTTAAACCCCAAAGCATAACTTACAACAGTGGGTTTGTTCATTAAGCATTTCTACATATAGCAAAGGAAAGTGTTTGAAATTAACCGTTTCCAAAATGATGAAAAAAGCAACCAAAGTTGGCAAATTTTGGCATTTTCAAATGGTACTCTTGTTGCCTTCATTTTGCTTGGGAGTTAATTCTGCGATTAAAAAGTAAACAGTAACATTTTTCTGCAATCATTGTTGCATCTATGCATACCAAAATAATTGTTACAACAACCTTGCACTTAGAGAAATTTGCCACTGAAGTCGGTCAATTTTGAAATATTTGTGTGGTGATTTTGGTGTATCATATTATGCACTAAATATTTGGAAAATTTGAGCAAAATAACTGCAAATAATTTTGAGACTTTAGAAAAAACGAATGTAACGATACCTCATTACACTAGATGTTATGACATTACATAAGTATGCCAAATTTGGTTGAAATTGTACAGCCTGTTTTTGAGCTATGTTTACGGTTTGGAAAGAATATTTTGAAAATAAACGTTTTCACACAAATGACGCTATCTCATTGCACTAGTTTTATAACATTACATAAGTATATCAAATTTGGTTGAAATCGTACGGCCTGTTTTTGAGCTCTGCAACAGACAAAAGTGACGACGAAAAATGAAGAAAAGTTTTTGAAAAAGAAGAATAACAAGAGTCTTTCACCAACTGAGTTTGAGAAAACTCTAAAAAAAAAAAAAAAATAACGAAGAAAAATTTTTGAAAAAGAAGAATAACGACAGTCTTTCCCAAACTGGGTTCGGGGAAGCCTAATAAACATATATGTCTTTGTACATGTATTTCGAGGGAGCGCGGTGGCTCAGTGGTATACTGTAGGACTTCTGTGCTAAAGGTCCCGAATTCGATCCCTATCCGGGACGATCCGCGTTGTGTCCTTGGTTAAGGTACTTTATCCCGGTTGCCTACATGGGGGCACGATGGCGCCGTGTACTAAGGCGTACTGCGCGCCGATGGTGCACATGTCTTCAACCGCTGTAACCTTGCTTGAGCGGCGCTTGAACAGGGTTTAAATGTTGAGGAGCTGACAGTTGCTCGTGGATGCTAGGTGGTTCTCTCCGGATACTCCGGCTTCTCCCATCCGTAAAACTGTCACAGTCACGATTAGTCAATGTGCATAAGTATGTGACCTTAAACAGAAATAAATAAATAAATAAATGAATAAATAAATAAAAAAATAAATAAATAATTAAATTGTGCATGTATTTCGGTATTTCGACGGAATTGATGCACAAGATTAAGTGCCCGCCGAGCTCGATCCAATGAGGGGTCATAACCTATGTTTTTGAGACAAAAAATGAAACAAAAATAGTTATTCAAGAATTATTTTTGCAGGTGTCGTCTGCTTTTCATGTTAGGTAAAGGGTTAATAAACTTTATGATATACTTGAAACTCTATCATCTGATTAACCCTTTACCCAATGCAGATGATATCAAAATTTATTATTTTAAATATCATGTTTTCAAATTTTTCAAACAATTTCAACAAAACCATATCATGTGACCCCTCGTTGGAACGAGCTCGACGAGCTCGTTCCAACGAGGGTCACATGATATGGTTTTGTTGAAATCTGTTAAAAAATAATATTTTTTCAACTGCTGAATTTGCTTATTACGCGGGCGGATGCGGGCGATTCGTTGGGTAAAGGGTTAAAATTGTTGGAAAGGGCTGTCTGAGCCCTTTCAAAGAAATTAATCAGATGGTAGGTTTGATCTGCGTATACCAGAGTGTAGGGATAATCATCATAAAATAGGTGATAACAGTCACTTTCGACAGCGTAAGTGTTAAATTAATTATTTGTTAAAAGGAAGGATTTATTTATTTTAGAGTTGGTTGGAATAGAGAATATGAAGGCAATTTTTGTTTTTGCGCTGAGCCTGATTTGCCTCTCTACGGCAAAATTCGAAGACAAGGAAGATGAGAAGAGACTGATGGAGATAATACGAGAACTTGAACGTACGTTACTCACACTTTTCACTTATAAACATTCTAAATTGTAGTCATTCACTGTAAACCAGTTTGTGATTTTATGAGCTTGGTCTTATACACAGCAAATCCAGTCGAATATACAGTTAAAACTAGAAGTCCTATCATGAAATACGCACAAATAGTACGTTGATCTACACGTTAATCTACACGTTATGACCACAGTAAGGCTATCAAATTCTGTATATATGGCTATGCACAAACAATGTTTCAGCCAATGGATCTCCGGGTAATCCGGAGGTCCGCTGGCAGAAACATTGCCTGTGTTTGATATGAGTAACCAGGAGAACCTGCCGTGCTTTGGATGCCATTCGATATGGAAACTACGCGCAATTCCTACGCGCAATTAAGCCTAGATAAGCGCACTGTTCGTGACAGGACTTCTAGTTTTAACTGTAGTGGGTGTTAAACAAACGCACGTTATTTGCGACATGTAGACCCAAATGGGTCGGGTGCTTTTTATATCCATTAAACTGTTCTCTGTTCTAAAAGACTCCACACGTCACAGTTATAAAGCTACTACAACTCTAGAACTTTCTCAGAAACCACAATAAGGGTTGAAAGGTATACTTATTTTAGAACTTGAATTTTGAAAGATCTCTGTCCTATTCAGATTAAGAACAACAGGATGACCACTCAGTTGTCTGTCGGATAGGCACAGGAAACATCGTCTTTTGTGGAAAGAGAGTAAGGGGCACATTATCTGCCCCTTACCCTCTTTCCTGCTTCCCCATATATTATCTCATCGGATTTTCAAGAATTCCGAAATTCATATTTAAAGATTCATATTTAAAGAAGGAAAACACGCCCATTACCCACACACTGCAGCGTCTCCACTGAAAAAAGTAAGGAAGATACCCCCCCCCCCCTCCCCCCCACACACACACTTCCCCTCAAAGAAACCCTCTCTGATTGCTACATATTTCCCATATTGAAATGAATGTCTTCTGTGAGTATTTTGTTTAGAACCTCTGCACTATCCATGAAATTATCATTGGAGCAATTATTGTGGGAACAGATGATCTTAACAATCTGATAAACTACAACCATCGACATTTATCCCTAGCCGCGGAGCCAGACCTGCAAAAGCGGGAGGGATCATTAAAATTGTCAATATTGATAGTCTGCGCGAAAGCGAATAACATGGGGACCGGCAAGTATGCAAAATTTGGAGCCTTTTTCGTGCATTTCCGTACACCGGTAAGCAGTTAGATGTATGAATCAGTGGGGAGTTCCATGGAAATGAGCAATTAAAATAATATATCGGAAAGGTGTGGCAATTGGAATGCAGAATAGACATTCAGTTTCCAGTCGAGGCATTATTTAACCCTTTACCCAACGCAGACGATATCAAAATTTATTATTTTAAATATCATTTTTTAAAATTTTTCAAAACATTTCAACAAAACCATATCATGTGACCCCTCGTTGGAACGAGCTCGTTCCAACGAGGGGCCACATGATATGGTCTTGTTGAGATTTTTTGAAAAATAATATTTTGTCAACTGCTGAATTTGCATATTACGCAGGCGGGTGTGGGCGATTCGTTAGGTAAAGGGTTAACTGAATGTCTACCCTGGCAGACCCTACCCCCTATGTATTTTCTCATTGGGCTAACACGAATCGGTGTGTGGGGGGATACTTGTAAAAAGCGGAAAGCATACCCTCTTCCCCCTCGGTTGTCCCTCATTCTTTCCTACTACAGGCAGGAATTCTATTAAATCGGTTATCGCGTCTTATAAGTGCCCGGTCATAGTGCCCTACAACAAACCGAAAGTTCCTTTCTACAACAATATACATAGTCGTCTTACTTGGGATCCCCGATTATGGAGCCCTTCAGTTCCTTCGCACGAATTTAACTCGTTCACATGCATTCAGTTCGTTCACACTAATTCAGTTCCTTCGGACGCATTCAGCTCATTCGTACGAATTCAGTTCGTTCACACGAATTCAGTTCATGCGCACGAATTCAACTCGTTCGCACGAATTCAGTTCGATCACACGAATTGAACTCTTTCTCTTGAATTCAGTTCGTGCGCCCGAATTCAACTCGTTCGCACGAATTTAGTACGCTCGCACGAAATCAGTTCGTTCGCGCGAATTCAGTTCGCTTGCACGAAATAAGATATTTTCCCTTTGCATGTCACCTGTGGGACTCCATATCGTCCCTTGAGTGCAACAAGATGTCATCTGCAATGCTTGTAGCATTGCAGATGACACCTTGTTGCACTCAGGAGACGATATTATTGTTATATATTGTTTTTATTATACGTGCGTCTTTGTATTTCCTCCTCCAATTTGTTTCAAATGCTGTTTTATAAACGTCGAAATACAAATATAACAAAACCTCCCACGATTGAAGCAAATCCGCTTCAAACCATTCTTCGACAGAGCTACATTGATTGGTCATATTTGATATGAAGTGTATCTCTGAAATCTGACCATACAGCTTCATTGCGGGATACAAAACACATCCAAGAACACGACGTGTCGATTTGATTAAGCTTATAAGCAATAGAATATTTAACAAGAAATCCCCGGGTAATCCCAGTTACCGAAGTGGGAGAACGGCGGCGCAATGTGAAAATATTTACAACCCGGCATGCCTTTAACCGATGCTAACCTTGTCTGTGCGGCGTTAGTACAGTACGGTCGCCTTGGACCTGTCACTTTCCACGGGTGGGTAATATTTCCACGGACGCACTCAATAGCATTAGATTCCAAACAACAATTATAGGAATAATCATCAAGAATTTAATTGATGATGTACGGTGCTTCATTAATTAAAATTTTGCTAATGTTGAGTTTTGTTACCTGATAAAAGCATGCGTGGACATTACTGCCCATCCGGCCGCGTATTTCGACCGGTCCAAGGCTGCTATACTTTAGTTAGAGAGTCCAACAGTTACTCGATGCTGCTCGATGGTTCTTTCCGTTTTCTCCCGCTGTCTCTACCTGGGAAACTCGGAAACTGTTGCGGCTCGTCCTATGGGCCAGGGTGGCCGAGGGCAAGGGGCCCATTCAGAAGGGGGGGGGGGGGGATTGGTACAATGTTTTTTGACAATCGTTGTTCATTGTCATGCAGCGTTTCATCTGTCTGTCAATAAATAGTTATGAAGTATTTACGTCATCACTTATCACATCATCCGCCAATGAATTGCCCATTAGTAAATATATAGACAGTTGATTTTGTTTCTTTTGGCACACATATTCTGACACTGAGCGAAACCATGGTTAGCCCGTTGCGCTGCGTGTCTCACGGTAGCGCAAGTTCTGGTCAATAGACCCCCCCCCCCCCCCACACGGCCTTCGACCGCCACTGCTCGGACACAATATAATTCAGGCGGTCCGTCGTTGAAAGTGTCGTAAATCCCCAATAAACAAATAAATAAACAAGAGAAAAATCCATCTTGTTTTTTCTTGGGTGATCATACTGCGCATGACAATATTGTACTTTTTTTAAGAAAAGTTAAAATTTATTAAACATTTTTTCTACAAAATTTGAAAAAGCAATATTCCAAACCTGTGCCTTTCTCAAACTTCTCAAGTTGTTGCCGAAATAATATATCAAAAATTGGGAGTACAATCAAAAATAGTCGACTGAGAGGTAGCGAATCCCTCGACTACAAACGAATTTGTGAAATTGGTACCAATTTATTTATACAATGTTGAGGTATATTCTCAAAAGTTTCAATACTTCCTCTTGTCAATATGCGCCATGGTATTAAATTTCCTAACAATTGGTCTTGAATTTTGGTGACTTGGACGATTTTTGTATTTTGTCTACAGCCATTTTAAAAAACTAAGATGGCTTGATAATTTGCACAATTTATGCCCAAGAGAAAACACCATACCAAAAATAATCAAAATCCGAATAACCGTTTGGATATTATTGCTTAAAACGTGTTATTGCCATTTTTACTGTCAAACACCAAAATATTCCGTTCCGCTGACTTTTTTGCAAACTGTCACTATACGATGGTAGTATGGAAAGGCGATGGTTGCGTTAAAGTGAAGATTTCAGTGTATTGTTGCAACAAGAAATGTATATTGCTGAGACATGAGATGAGCAGATGTGTATAATATGTCGAGCAAACATGAACATTCCATTGAGAAAATCAGCAGATTATTCATTACATTTCCCATTTACCAGTTTAAAATGTTCATCTGCTCAGTTCATGCTACCGAAATTGAAACCCCACATTGGCACTCTTCATTACACTCTAAAATTAGTTGGGTTAAAAATTAACCCAAATCAGCTAGACTGAGTGAACATGAACGCAGTTGGGTTCATATCCACACATCACAGTTGATTTCTGTTGATTTTAAACCAGCTTATTTTAGAGTATACTTACGTCATCCCCAATAACACGCTGAGATGAAACTGGTATATGGTATTGTTTGCCAGGTGAATGATTTTAAGAGGAAATAATAGGGAACAATCGCGTGACGGAAAGGCCAATGGGGATTGGAGCGCAGGCAATCAACTCATCTCCTACTGGAGCCTTGATACCAGCGGAAAATCTGAATAAATGAACGCCGGATAACGCATATTCACGTGTGGGTATCCGGGGGCAGAAATAAATAGCATTGCTTCATCGCATCTGAAGGGGTCCCCAACAGTGGTCATTCAAGCAGACTGTCGGAATGACAGAATGTGAGGTGATTTACAAAGAAATATTTTAGTTAAAGGCGGGGTCTCCATGGGATAGCTCTCAAACTCCAGTCATTTATCTTGTGCAACGCCAAAACTCGTAAGGAAAATATATGATATTTTGTCCAGTTATGCTTTTTTATCACCAGGTTTGCCAAATTTTATCAAACCGGACCAGGACCCCGTGTAAGTTAAGACTCGGCAGCCAATGGCTATAATACAAAACTCAATGTGAGGTTGTAACATTATCAGTTAAAATGTGTAACACTATCGTTTTAGAAGGATTATTACATTATCGGATGATTTTTACAACACTATCGGTTAGAAATTCTAAAAAAAACTGCAACATTATCGGTTGATTATAACATTATCAGTTTCCACATGCCCTTCCCACGAGAACTTAATTTTGTACAGATTTTACGTCCTTGCAGTATGGGATTGTCGTACAATGCCATCTTCGTGCCATCACTTGTGCCATATCAATTACCCCATTCACACGCGTGTGTCGTCCCCGTGTATTAGTTGAAATGGGAAGAAGAGGACAAAATTTTAACTGTAAAAGGGAAAAACTTAGATAAGGACCTTTGATACCCATGTCCTCTTTCCCTTTCCCGGGATGAATGCTGTTTTACGCAACTAAAGCAGGGGTGTTAACTTTCTGTATTCAGTAGGATTCCACTAATTGACAAAATGGGATCCAACGTCATTTTACAACCGTATATAATATGAGAATCTGAGGTGAAGGTGTAACTGACCAACTCTATTATACTGCGATTGACTGTACGTTTTTCTGTAGCACGTGCCCTGAGTTCCAATGTGTTCTCTGTGCCATCAGGCCCATAGAACACATTGGAACCCAGGGGACGATCAGCTGCCCACCCAGCAAAGGACTGAAAAATAGTCGAGTGAAAATCAAAGGAGATAGCCAAAGGTTTTTGTAGAAGCAAATAGCGCGTTTTCACCCATTATCATCCATTTCCTCCCCTTTAGCCCTTACGTGTAGAAACCCCAAACCCAAGTGACATTCTTGCGACTGATTTGAATAAATAAGCGACGTGGTGTGATAATTCGATCGATGGTGTAGGGGGACAGAAAAATATATATGTTGAGCACCCCATTTTCGCATTATTCCACCCCTTTCCCTAGAAAGTACATGGAAACACCAAACCCCAGTGACACCTTCTGGCCTGATCTGAGTCAGGGGCGTTGCGCAGATGACCGAGTGACCTCTTTTTTCCCGACTCCGATGGCTCATGTAATAATAATAATATAATAATAATAATAGATATTTATATAGCGCTCATTTCACAATAATAAAAAGTTCCATGGCGCTCATGTACCGACTGATACAATATTCCAACTACATCATCAAGGCATGCCTTCGTAAAAGGCATGCCTTGGTGGTGGAATTGGAATATTAGTCAGTCGAGATTATAACTGAAAAATTCAAAATGTCTTGAAAATGTATTTGTGGCCAAAAAATATATTTAAACTTTTTCGAGTAGCACCCACCTTGCCGGTACTCGAGTAGGCCATGTGCCCCCCCCCCCCCCTTTGTGGGCTGAAACCGGTAATACAGACCGCCATTTGTATAATTGAACGTGTGTGGTGTGAATCCAAGTATGAAATCTAGCCTTGTAAGAAAGTACGTGACAGCTAATAAGAGGAATCGATAGCTACAATTTCAACCTAGACAGAAATGTACCGAATGTAAAAAATATTTAGTAAGGGGGAGGAGTGTTACACATCTCTATACGTAAGGCTCTGAGAAGCTTCGAGATTCGATTCAATTTCAGATCTTAAGTAGATATTCGGTTTGATTAGGAATCGGCTGCTCGATTCGCTTTCTCTCGAATCTTTTCCATTGGAATATAGCTTAGTGTCGGCCATCTTCATCGCCTCACAAAACGTATAGTTCAGATGGAAATCGTACATAAATAATGTTCAAATAAAAGACTGAGTACAACTTCCGTGGCATTAACATAAATAACATCTGCACTTATGCGACCAACCATGGCAATTCCAATATCACTAGTCCCCATCACTGTTGAATGCAAATGTAAGATCTCCAAGCAATGTCGATGATGAACTATAATCCTTACAGGGTAATATTCCAGCTACATTATAAAGAAATGCCTTCGACGAAGGCATGCCTTCATGATGTAGCTGAAATATTTTGTCAGTCGGGACTTGAGCCCTGACAGTCGGAATAAATCAATTTTAGCATCCCAACCTCTATCGGTCATATTCAAGACGCTACTGATTCGATTCGAGGTTCGATTCCATTTCGAATAATAGACATGATTCGATTCGAGATTCGATTCGAATCGAAAATGTGTGATTCGTAGAGCCCTATCTAAACGACACACCAATGTATTAAGTAGAAAAGCCAAGTGTGGTGGTGAGTCGATAGACGATTTAAGAGAAACAAACACACACACATAACAGAATTATCGCAAATTTTTTATTATACGTGTTTTGAATACATCCACCCATAAGTTCAGCGCTAGAAAGTCGGGTTTCTATGACGTGATATTTTTGGAGATAGAGGTGGAAAGGTGTTGTGAATGATTGATGTGTTAAAATACACCCCAGAAAGCAAACCCTTGAAGGAAACATTTGAAAAACAAGGTTTCAAATAGCAATGCCACCACAGCTTTCAAAATAACCCATATGCCAATACAGTTTCTGGAATTTCCAAATACGTCATAACATGTAAGAAAGGAGATTGGTGGTAAATTGGCCAGGCCTTGGCAGTCATTCCAGGTAGCCAAGACTTGAATAGAAACCACGCCCAGTAAATCTTGATAAGGCCAAACAAAATTAAATAATCGATTCTCTGGCATTTTGTTTTTAAAGCGAATGAGGGAGATTTTTTATTACTGATAGAATGGTCGCCGATGCCTAAAATCTAGTTGCGACAGCCAAAAATCAAACACTAGAGCTTCCATGTTGATTTCACTGATAGTGTTCTTTTTGCAACAATGATCAGCACAAAATAAATATAGAACAACTAAAATGGAGATAAAAAATAATAAGCTTTAACAGGTTGAGTGCTAGAAGCCAGAATCAGACCTTTAAAAAATGAGGGTACCAGTGCAAAAGCCAATATTTTTCTTACCCATGTTTCGTATTCAATGATACGTAAATAAGAGTTTGTTTATGCAAATGTGTTCTATCACTAATTATCGGAGAGTGCATGTTGGCGCGTTCCAATGATTTGTAATAAAACAATTTTTGATTAACAAATTTATACGACTAAAATTAATCTAGCTCTCAGCCAGTTACATGAATATTCTTTTTGTACATACGCATGAGAATCGTGTCGCATTTCGCGAGCGAAGAGAATAACAATACTGTATCAATGTATTCGATATTTTGCATGGCAAATCGCGATGTGATACCGCTAAAATCACACCCTATGATAGTTTTATACATTTTGAATTTTGCATCCAAACTTAATATGATGATGAACGCGGGCCGAAGAAACGAATGCGCCGGTGCCTGGGAATCGAAAGATTAATTTTCTTTAGCCTTAGAGTTTCTCGGTATTACACAATGGAGTAGTACATAGTTTGTGAAAGTTGGACTATTGTCCTGGCGAGCTATTATAATTTTCAAACTATTTTTTTCTAGATGAAGAGAGAGAAAAATCTAAGGTACCCACAATAGAAAACACAGGTATCCTCGAAGCGGTAGAAAGAGCTGACAGAATACAAGAACGTAAGAGAGTTTCCAATTACAGAACGTTTGAACGCAGAGATGCTAACAGTGAACAAGTCCAGGCCTCGGCAGTGGTAAACGAACGCCGCAGTTCTCAACCCAGTAGTGGCGGACATTCTTACGACGTTGAAACACTTCAGCGTTCTTCAACTCAGGTGTTACACAGGTAACTAAGAAGCAGATCGATTGAATCCCTCCCTATTTTATCTGCTTATTGTTTAACATGTGGAGGTTGGGGTGGGGGTTGGGGGTGGGGTGGATGCGGAACAGTATAGCAGATGCCATCACTGATATATATTTATACTTGGGGGGGGGGGGGGGGGGGGGTGGGGGGAGAGCGTCGAACAACTGTTTTTGGAGTCTTTTCGCTGTATATTGGAACTCTAGATCTTCGAAACTCATCCTCTTCCCAAAATGCGTTAATAATAGCGAGGCGTGACCATTAATTAACACCCGAAAAATATTCAATCGTAGTGTTCCTAGAGTTTCCTTATGTTTGTGCGAAAGATCTCTACAATCATGGATAAAGGGATTTGACAGATGGGAGAGAGATAGATAGAGATAGAGAGAGAGAGAGAGAAGAGAAGAGAAGAGAAGAGAAGAGAGAGAGAGAGAGAGAGAGAGAGAGAGAGAGAGAGAGAGAGAGAGAGAGAGAGAGAGAGATTCTCACAATAGTCTAGACACATGAGAGACAGAGGGCGGAGAGAGAGAGAGAGAGAGAGGAGGGAGAGAGAGAGAGAGAGAGAGGTAGGGTGGGGGGGGGGGTGTCGCTCTGTTTCGCTTTCATAAATTATTGAGAAGCATGCGTCCTGTCTTACACTTAATTTGGGGAGCATGTTTCCGATGTGAGTTTTACAATGCAGTGCATTTCACAAAGGCCCCCATTGACGCTAATCAGTGGACTCCTTTCAGAATCAAGTACAGCAACAATGATAACAATGGGCAAAGGAAAAAACGTCAAACTGTTTGCTATGCAGAAAGAACATGCGATTCTAATGACGACAAGTACAGAAGTGTTGATGGCTCCTGTAACAATCGAGCGGTTCCCAATTGGGGAAAAGCAGGCACACCAATGACACGGCTTACGAATAATGCCTATGGAGACGGTAAGTCGCCACTACCTCAAAATATATCAACTCCAATACAATCAAATTCAATGGTACAAGTCTAGGCACTATCGATAAATAGGTAATCTCCACTCGATTCCACGAACTCTTCCGCGCTGTGGAGACTAAATATAAATTACTTCCGGTTAGTATGCGGAATTCTTTTTTTCAGAGCATATGTTGGGCTTACATTGTGATGTTATTAAAGAGGGTTGTCAAAACAGCGACCATAATAATAGAAAAGTCTACAGATTGTAATTGTCCGCCTTGATTATAACGACAAAGTTGTCAATGGTCATGTTGTCACATTGTGAGATGTGCTGTGTACAAACCGCCATTGATTGTCATGCCGTATTATACAAGTATGGACTTTTGTGGTGGTGAATATGATGTGATATAAACCTAAAAAACTTATATTGACCGAGGAGTTAGCCGGGGTCAATATAAGTGTAACAGGGTTCATTTCTGTGGCCCATTAATATAAGAATTCAATGATCCAGTTTAGCAATTTATTCAGTCCACATCACTTTTTTACATATATAAAAATATACCCTGAGAATATATAAAAGGACACTAAGCTATTTATAAGGTAAAATAAATAAGTACTTACACAATAAAACTTGATAACATACTCCGAAGAACCATTTCTCCCAGTGATTCACCCACTGGTATTTCATCAGTGTGAACGAAATACTTCTACAAATATACTCATATCCCTTAAAGTATATGCACCGATGAACTTGGAATAAAATGAGTAGATGATGTTAAAGATATGTTGAAGGCTGACCTGGATAGCCATTCAAAATTAACGGTACCGCAATTGAAATAATAGTTCACTGCAGCCCAGTCGAAATGCGAAGAAGAGCAATGTCACATTATCAAATTATGAAGTCATGTATTGTAAATCATCCCTACCCGATTATTATGCCATTACTTTCTAATAGTTACAGTTACAAACAATTATGAAGAGAACTGTATTAAATTAAAATATTATTTCAGCATGGTAATGGTTCAGCCGGCTAATTATATTCAATCTCAAACACTTATCAATAAATTATATTTAAGTAAATACTTAGAATTAGCCATTCTACCCTTGTAGAGTAGCACTATCCTACTTTATCAAAATAGTATAATAAACACACAATATTCTGCTAGTGGAAAAGCACCTGCATACTTTTCAGTACTTTTACAGTGAAGAATATAAGTAAAGCATACCCTATCGATTTGACATAGGTTTCTGTAGCTCCAACACCAACTGTACCAATACAATCCAAATTATCTGCAACTCAAATTAGAATGTGGTCATACTGTTGTAAGAAATAAAACGAAATCAAGTTGGTTAATTAAATGAGCCACTCGGGTTATATAGCAGCATTATATAATAATTCTAATTTAATTTTGGTCATTACTGTACTCAGAAACATTTGTCAGTTATTCCCACTCAACTGTATCTATGTTGGAAACTGGCCTCTTTAAATTCAATATGTAATACACATACAATATATAAAAATGTATGTGCCTCCTTAAATCCAAATATAGAAGCAAATGGAATAAGTCTCTTTACAATAATCAAATTAAACACATAAGCGGCCCTCCTTAATACATGTAATATTGGACAGTGAATAGCCAATCTGAGTGACAGATCAAACAAAGTTAATCCAGCTGTCAGAACTATAATTTATAGTATTTTAACACTGATCAAAGATAATTATAAAATATGTTGATGAAGAATATTCTATCTCACCTATAAAGTCAGAATATAATCAGAGATTAGATTCATAAACATGGAATACGAATTCTGTGACTCGATCTGTTGACAACAATGCAGAATGTCCGAACAAAGGATTTTGCAGGGGATTGTTTTCTTAATTACCCGGATTAACGAATCTGAACTACTGGATAGAGGGCATTAGCAATTAAACCAGGATTGCAGGCCATCAATTCAGTCCTATCTTACATACAGTTGTGCTTGAAACATTCACCAGTCATACATTTGAACGGAGCACATTCAGTGCAGTGAGAATAACTGTCAGTAAAACCATACAAGTAATATATGGTGTAAAATACAACTAAAATTCTTTGTATATATATATCCATTCCAGGCCAATAAAATCTCTCTTTGCCAATGAAATTGTGCGATCCCTTCCAGGGTGCCCACTATCATAATGAATTCCCTTAATAGCCTTTTTAATAAATGAGTTGAGAATTACTAATTGTCTTTTTATTTGGCCATCAATAATGTTTTCTTTATATAAAACACCTCTTATTAGTTTGAGTGAATCAAACACTCAATAAAATGAAGTGTTTTCCTTAGTTGTTGGTAATGAATATCTAAGTGGTTGTTCACCTTTGCGTGCTGCAGATATCCATGGCTGAATAATAGGATCGTTTTTTTGTAATGATCTCTAGTCTTTATAAGACATCTCACTTATATCTTACCCTGTACTCTCTGTTAAAACGTCGGTAACATTTGTTGAAAAACACAAGCTTTCAACAAAGGGATTATTTATCAGAGACATTTTACAGATAGCAGATATTGTATCTCTTGTCATGGTTTCTTGTCCAGTATTGTCAAACAATTGTGGCAGTCTGGACATACCATCAGCATCAGCATTACTTTTACCAGGTCTATATACAATATCAAAATTATAAGCCGCTAATGCCGATAACCACTTGTGTCCTGTTGCATCTAACTTTGCAGATGTCAAAACATATGTTAATGGGTTGTTATCTGTAAACACTCTAAATTTATTTCCATATAGATAGTCATGGAAGTTTTCTGTTACAGCCCATCTTAAACTTAAAAATTCCAACTTGTGTGCAGGATAATTTTTTTCTGAATTACCTAATCCACGACTTGCAAAAGCAATAACTTTATGACATCCATCATCCAATACAGCACCTAAACCATGATGGCTAGCATCTATGTGTAATTTAAAAGGTAAATTACAGTTTGCATAACCAAGAATTGGTGGTGTGGAAAGAACCTCTTTCAATTTTGTAAAGGCACATTCTTCTTGAACACCCCAGCTCAAATTCTTTTTCACTGTATTTTTACGGTTCTATCTCTTTGGTAAACTGGTGGGTGGTAACAAGTCTGTCAGTGGTTTTGCTATTTTTGAGAAATCTTTTACAAATTTGTGATAATAACCTGCAAAACCCAGAAATTGTCGAACCTGATCTGAATTAACTGGCCTTGGCCAATTCTTTATTTTCTCTATTTTGCTTGAATCAGCTTCGATGCCATTTTCTGAAACAATATGGCTAACATACACTACCTTTTCTTGGAACAGTTTGCACTTAGATGGTGCTAATTTTAATCCACATTCTTTTAGTCTTTCAAAGACTAAATTGAGCCGTTCCAAATGTTCCTCATAGGTTTTCGAAAATACAATTAAATCGTCCAAGTATATTAGACATATATTTAAATGTAAGCCACCCAAGCAATCCTCCATTAGTCTCTGCTAAGTTGCTGGAGAATTGGACAATCCAAACGGCATTCTATTATATTCAAAGAAGCCTAATGGTCCGACAGTAAAAGCAGTCCTTTCCTTATATTCTTCCAAAATTTCCACTTGGTGGTACCCTGACTTCATATCAAGAACTGTGAAATATTTTGAACCACCAAGACAATCTAAGATTTCTTCTACTCTTGGCAGAGCATAGGAATTTTTTTTTCTTCATTTATTTAAGTCTCTAAAATCAATGCACATGCGAAGTTCACCATTTTTCTTCCTTACAAGGACAACATTTGATGCCCATGGGCTATGTGAACGACGTATGATTCCTGCTGATAATTATTGATGTAAATGGTCTCTCACCTCATTATACATTGATGGTGGTATTCTTCTATGTTGCTATTTGAAAGGTATTTCATCAAGAAGATTGATTCGATGCTTAACAAGTGGAGAGAAACCATTTTCTTGATCATGCTTGGAAAATATTTCCTCATAATTTTTTAATAACCTCATACCTTCCTGTAACTGACTTTCAGTTAAAAAAGTGGAATTGATTTCCATTTTATTTATAAAATCAATATCCTCCTCATTTGTCATTGACCCACTTTTGCATTCTATGTTTACAGATTGTGTTTCACATAAAATAGCTTTGTGTGGCATAACTATAGTACGAGGAGTTGAAACATTTGATAAGTGTACATCTACATTACCATTCTTATTGTACTCATAATTAATCATACAAGGAGTAACATCTAACTCATTTAAAGATCCCAAAGTTGGATTACTACTAACCTATTGTAAGATAGCACAAATGGGCTTATAAGGTAACTCTTTATCAATAAAACCTTTTACAATCATTTGGCTGTTTGGTTGTATTCTGACAATATTGTGCTCGGCACATTTCAGTATACCTAGTCTATAATTATTTTTATGTAGTTCTTTTTATCTTAAACTTATGCATCTAAATGCCATGTACCAAGGCACTGTTAGGTCAGCCTTTTGTAAAAACTGAACACCAAAATATTATTGGCAGTTTTTCATAAAAACATCAAGAACATTTGTGCCTAATAGAAGAGGTACTGAAGAATTATAACTACTGTCAGGTACAACAAGCAATATGCATGTCTGCAAAGGAGTATCTGTTAAATCACCCGCTTCAACATCTGCTTCAATATAACCTAAATAAGGCAATGTCTTGCCATCAGCACATTCAATGTTTACTTCTGTAAAATCATGAAATAGAACTAGAGAGGGGACTTTCAAAAGCTATATTTAGAAAGTTTATATTTACTGGAAAACTGGTGTACATGGATTTTTAAGTACCAGTCACGTCTATAAGATCCTGCCAATAGAAATGTGGTTATTGATAAAGTGTATGATAATGATTGTTATGAACATTTATTCTGCAGAAGAACACGCCCAGATTCATCTGACTGGGGTGGTTTGATGGAGGGAGTCCCAGTGTGTTCTCCCTCTGTAAAAATGTAACCAAGAACGACAACTCACTTTCCACTATATACTATAAACCCATTCTGCTCTTTTTGGATGAGTATTTAATCGCCTCATTCAATGCAAATCACCAATGTCTTTGCTTTCATGAGACTGATTATAAATCCCTTGGGAGAATAGAGTGTTCAGTCACTTGTACATTTCTCTGGCCTTAAACTTAAGGCTATATCCATGTAAGGCAAAAGGCGAATACCTCCTCAAGTTGAACGAAGCCAAAAACAAACCAGAATTTGTTTCCGCATTAGCATTGAGATAAATGCTTATAGAACATAAGAAGGAGACCACAAAGAATATTACAGTACATTTAACCCTTTACCTAACACGAAAAGCAGATGACACTTGCAAAAAAAATTCTTGAATAACGATTTTTATTCATTTTTTTGTCTCACAAACATAGGTTATGACCCCTCATTGGAACGAGCTTGACGAGATCGTTCAATGAGGGGTCATAACCTATGTTTTTGAGACAAAAAATGAAAATATATTGAAAATTAATTGACGATTTTTGAAAATAGCGCTGGCTGGTTTTGGCTGTTATGTTGACTAAAGGGTTAAAGACTTTTGAGAGCTGCTCTAAAACACGTTTCCATTCCTTTGTCGCCCTATTTCGAACTCACGGGTCGGTCGACAAAGACACGGAATTAACTTCAAAGTGTAAGCGCATATCTGGATTACTAAGGATCATAGGCTGTAAGTGTATATTCAAAAGGTAAACTGAACAGTGTAATAAATGATTTGCTATACAAAATAACCTATACATACACTGATTGCCTGTTCAGTAAAACAATCACACGATAAAAGGATAAAGGAAAGTATAAAAAAACAATGCAAGCTGTAGGTACACACAAAATGTACACGAATGTCACCCTACTGAGTGCCTAGCTTGTCTTGTGTAGGTGTGCCTTTACACACGAAATTAGCTCCCTTTCACTGGCGTCGAATGGTGATGAATTGATCGACCAGTTGTTCCAGCAATACGTTTGTACAGCCAACAATGTATGACAAAACTCTTCGTCAGTGTAGGAAGACGACATATTTACTAATTTTGCAAGCCGAATGTGGACATGGCTTTATTCAGACCACCGCATCAACCTTACTTTCAATGCATTCGCGCCCATGTTAAAAAAATAGAATGAACTCGACATTACCAAAGCTTCAACCAGAGGAGCAAGAGAAAACTCTCTCCACATCTCATGTACTGTACGAGATGTCTACTACTACCAACAGAAGGTGTTTCAGATTATCCTATTTAAAAGTAGATTAAATTTCCCATACAACGTGCATATTATGGTGGGTCGTTTGATTTTACTGTACACATTACCCACACCTCCGAGTTCATACGCCCATGCACGAATCACTGTAAACATATAAAAAATTCCCGGAAAACAATCTAAAAAATACATATGCTACCATAATAAAATCTAAATGTTTTTTTCTTTTTTTGTATACATTAACAAAACAATTATCACACAATGAATATTAGCTCAACAATCACGTGACATAAAAGAGGTAATTACAGTTTCCATAAAAATAACTGTTGACAAATACAAAACGATGTCTAGAAACAAATATCTTTCTCCACTAAAACAATCTGTCGGCCATTCTATTTACACGTCGATGACTTCTTCATATACCATCTTTGCAGGGAAGCCTGGGTGAATATATCATATTTATAACAATAACTGTGGCAGTCTGACACTACCTTTAACCTGTCTCTACATCTCTTTTGGTAATAATATGGCAGGTTTGAAAAAACGAGTGTCACTTCTCCTGCTTCTGAAGGGACGTTTTACTTGTGTATCAAGTATTGTTTCCCCCCTCTGAATTCTGTCTCCAAAGAAACGTCACTGATGTACTGCTTTCCCAACCGATGTCTGTTCTTTTTTTTCTGATGCATCCGTTCTACATGTGATTTGTGTCCTTATATCTTCATAGTCCATTTCGTCAGTGATATCTGATAATTTCTTTATTGCCTGGAATAGCCCACTTTAATAACTCTTGAATGGCGTGGATTTTCCCGCTTCTTGTCTCGGAAATAAGGTTTAATACAGGGAGCGAGAATTTAAAGGCGCAATGGATTCCAGTTCTGAAAGTCAATCACGATACCAAGGAAACTCACGGAGACCATGGTATCAATGATTGAGCATTACAGTCTATGAGATCACGGTGAATATCAGTTTCTTTCGAGACCAGCTTGTCGTTGGAGCTAAGGTTTAATCCTGAGAACGAGAAAATCCCAGTTACCGGTTCTGAAAATCAGTGCTACTCTCCGGGAAATTCATAGAATAGAATCAGGAATCAAAGGTTGCGGAACGTAGCCTTTGATTCCCGGTTCTATCCTATGAATTTCCCGGCGATTGGGACTGATATTCACAAACGGGAATCGGAAAATTCCCAGTATCGGGACTGACGTTCAAAAACGAGAACCCGAAAATTCCCGTTCCCGACAATAAACCCTACTTGAAAAGAAAACCTTTCCAGTTGAATGTTTTATCGTGATAACGGTTATATTCTGTCATTTCGTCCATTCGATGGTATTCACACTGACCGCAGCATGTGATTTTTCTAACCAATTTTGAAATTGACACACCCATTTATTCTGGGATACTTGCGCAATGGCAGGTGACATATGACCCAGTGGGGGCTCCAAACTCACATCACAACATCAGAAATCTAGATGCGAAACCCGTTGTCCTATTGGTTGATAAGCAGTAAGCCATCGCCACATTCCGAACGTGCTCGTGCCAATCAGAATGATTGTCATTGACATGATTACTGAGCATCACGGCCAAGGTTCAGTTGAAGTGTTCCATCTTCCCAACAGACTGGGGGTGTTAAGAAGTGATATGGGTTTTTCTGACATCCAAAAGTGTACACATTTCCCGAAAGAGCTCACTCTCAAACTGTGTCCTTGATCCGAGTGGATATCAAACTAGAACACCGAATCGCGAGATAATCTCTTCAATCACAATTTATGCCATAGTTTCTACCTACTTAGCAAAATATTCTGTCCATTTTGTGAAGTAGTCTTCTGTTACACGGACATACTTATTTCCTCTTTCTGTTTGAGGTAGTTGCCCAGGGATGTCAACGGCTACGCGTTCCGAGGGGTGGCCTGGATGAACGATCTTTATAGGAGGACACTTTGTTTTACTGTCATTTTTCCTTTTGGCACAAATGTCACACCCAGCCACATATTGTCGTAAAATCTTCTTACAACCCTGTCCAACAGTAAGACAACGCAATTTGCCAAGCGTTATCCACATTTTCCAAAAGCCAAGGTGCCCATCAGTCCGTGTGTGATGACACTGACCTACGGTTGTACTCCAGTGTCCTCTAGGAACTATGGTTTGTTTCTTGATTATCTTGTTTTTGAGATCGGCCCACTGTCGACAAATGATTCCAGCTGTCAAAGACAACCTATCCTATTGTCCGAAGGGTGCCGCTACAACAGTGTTGTATTACTGAACATTCTCTGGCTTGGGCCAGTTGTCCTTTTCTATCCAGGATTATAACCATTTGAACTCGAGAGGCCCCTTTTCCGCCCAGAACATTATACGCCAAATTTCATTAAGTAGGATGGCTACTAAGAGAATGTGTGGGGTTGATCAATCAATATTTTCAGCATTCAGCAGTGGGGCTGCACGTTGAAAATATAAATGTGTCTATCCCCATATATGAATATGGACTCTTCCAATTTCTGACTTTAAACTGAATGGAAGATACCTCCAGGGTTCTAAGGGTTAAGACTCCTTTCCTCCCAGTTAGTTTTGAATACATACTGCCTGCATGTTATGCGGCTGAGCACGTATGCATTGGATTGTTGTTGTTTATTAGCATCGTAATGATCAGGTCTTGTGCTGAACTTGCGACCATACAAATGGAGTACAAAATACTGCACAAACTGTACGACAGATAGCAGTTCTTTTGACTGACGCAATATTTCCGCTGAGATTTTGACCACCTACAGCTAGCATAGGTACATACTCTTTTCGTCCCATCTGTTTTCATCGACAAATGTCAGTGTACAAAATAAATTGCTTCTTGAAGCTGGGTGGACCAGAAGGGGAGCTGCAGTAAGTGCCCGTTTTAATGTTTTATATGAGGTACGAAAATCCTCTGTCCAATGAAAACGTGAACTCTTCATTATCAAGTCACGAAGAAGTTTATAGTACGGCCGCCGTGGACTGGTCACTTACCACGATGGGCAATATTTCCATCAATAATATTAGGAATAATTTTACTAATTATAGGAATTATTTATTTATTTATTGATGTTTAAGGTCACATATTTATGCACAATGCTAATCATGACCGTGACAGTTTTAAGGGTGGAGGAAGCCGGAGTACCCGGAGAGAACCACCGAGCAACGACGAGCAGCTGCCAGCTCCCCAACATCGTAACTCCGCACTGCAGCACAGGCAGGGTTAGATTGGTTGAAGACATGCGTACCATCGACGTGCAGTACGCCTTAGTACACGGCGTCATCGTGCCCCCACATGGGCAATGGGGGTGAAGTGTCTTGCCCATGGACACAACGCGGTTGCTGCAGGTGGGATTCGAACCGAGGACCTCTCGGCTTGCAGCCTGCACCTCTACCTACTGAGCCACCGCGCCCCCACTAATTATAGGAATAATCATCAAATATTTAATTAATGAAGCACCGGTATAACCCGGTTTGATACCAACTTTCTATAATAGCCAGAAAGTACAGTAAATGGCCTTTAACATTCCATGGCGTTCCCCAACTCCTGATTACCTCAGATGTACTTAAACCTATTGAAATACCATGCTCAATTATAATATGAGTACATCCAACTTGTTTTGCAAAAAAGCTACATTTTTGAGTTTTCAGCTTTAGACCTGTCATCCTCAACTTATCAAATACACCACTAACATTTTATCACGTCTTCGAATGTCTTGCCAAATACGATAATATCATCAAGATCTACACGGCAAATGTACCACTGAAGATGTCTGAGTACCGTTTCCATGAACCGCTCAAATGTTATATCGTCCAAAATGCAATATTTGAAATGGTACAATCGCTGGTGAATCGAGAATGCAGTCTTTTCTTTGTTTTCCGCATCTAACTTAGCCTTCCAGTATGGAGGGCAAAGTTTGAGCGTTGAAAAGTCACCTCGCCCCTGCAAATTGATCTAGTGGGAAGCAGCCATGTATCCTTGGCAGTTTCTTTACTGAGTGTACGGAAATCGACACAAACTCTTGTTCTTTAACGACTATAAGAGGCACCTCAGTTATGGGACTCACCTTTGCAACAAATGCTCCCTTATGTAGGTTCCTTGTGTTCGAAATATTCATTATTCCAACAGGCACTTTGTCTTGACCAACCACCATGAAACCGCTCTGGGATTTGTCAAGACATTAGTTAGTGCCTTCTGCAATACCTTATTAAGACATCATTTCACCACCTTGTGTTCTTGTCACACCGAACATAGTTTCTCAACTTCTGTACCGGGAGTGGCATGCATAAAGTTTTGGAAAAACAGACTCTGAAATACCCTGTCTTTCCTACTATGTTACATGGTTCTGACATGTCTTTTGCTATCATAATCCCTTTACAGACATCAACTGAACAGTTATTCAGTTTCAACAAACTCAGCCCCAATATTCCATTAGTGCTGACATGTCCAACCACCATATCTTGTTCGAACACTGCGCTGTTTATGCTTACCGTAGTACCTCCATTCCATCTACTGGGTGAGGAGAACCATTTGCTACAAGGATGGATCTTTCAACTTTTCGCAATGCTTCATTTAAAACATTGGTTATTTCATCAATAATATTAGAAACTATAAGTCTAGCCGTTACTCCAATATCAATCACCAACTTCACTGGAAAACCATTTGAAGTCGAATGGACGTAAATACCTACTTCGCCTGCTCTGTGAGCTAGACCAGGTGCACTGGTGTGCAATTTCTTTGTCGCTACTGAGCTGACCTGAGAGGCATCTGTTTTGTTGCTTTGACTTGTTTCATAAGGAAGGTAATTGTTACTATCCTCTGAAGACGAGCTTATTTTATGTTCAAAGTCCTTTTCAAGCATTTTGGTCTTGTATGTTTAGATTTACGGTAATAATAACAAGTGAATGTTTTGCTGTCCTCGGCATATTGATGTTGAACACCAGTATGCGGTATAACCTTTCCTGTATGCTGCATGAGGCGTACACGCTAAAATCAGTTGGGTTAAAAAGCAACCCAAAGCAACTGGGCTGAGTGACTATTAACCCAATTGTGTTCATATTCACTCAACCCAGATGCTTTGGATTGATTTTTAACCCAACCGATTTTAGAGTACACATCTTTTTTTACTTCTGATAAAACTTTATTCATTCAAGAAATGATCTCTTTAACGTCGCTCGAGGGACCGCGGTAGCCCAGTTTTACGGGACTTATGGCATTGGACTTCAAACCGAAAGGTCCACGGTTTGATCCCCGCCAGTGGCAACAGCGTTGTATACTTGGGCAAGGCACCTCATTTCGATTGCCCACGTTGGGGCACGGGGACGCTGTGTATTAAGGCGCACTGCACTTCGATGGTGCACTTGTCTTCAACCAATGTTAATCCTGCATGTGTGAAGTTAGTACGTTGAGAGGTCTGACAGTTGCTCGCCGTTGCTCGGTGGTTCTCTCAGGGTACTCCGGCTTCCTCCGCCGTAAAACTGTCTGACACAGGGGGACCCTGGCTGTCGAAAGTGTCGTTAAACCCAAATAAATAAATAAATAAATAAATAAATAAATAAATATGCCCAAAGTAGATTGGTGCACCAAATGTTCATCACGAGTGATGAAGTGGTGTTAACCGCGAGCCTTTGGCGCGCGGTTAACACCACTTCACCACGAGTGGTGAACATTTTGTACACCAAGCTACTTTGGGTATATTTTGTTTATACCATGACGGTCAGATTATTAAGAGTCGCTATTATTTTTTCTCGATATTACTGAACAGCAGACGTACATACGCGCGAATCTGTTTTTGTTTACATGAGCATCGGTGGGCGGTACTTCCGCTGTCAATGTTATCGCCGAAACGAAATGGAAAACGAAATCGAGCCTTTTTCGTTTTCATAACATAATAACATACTATTTCGAGTTATGGATGCTTTATTAACATGAGACAACGTATGTTTGTTAATTTTTGGCATCTTATGATGTAAACTCATTTAAAAGTGTAATAAATAATTGCAGGTTTCATTTCACTCTTCGCGAGACGACGTGCGGTAAACTTTAAACAGGTTTGCATTCAGGTCGACGTCACCAAAGGTCAACTTGGATGTAGTTCTACTGTAGGCATAAAATTTAACTCATGAAATCTCATTGCTGGCGTGTTCACCACGGTTGGTGTGTAAAGATCAAATTTACGTCACAGGCTTTTCATATATAGTACAATAGGTAGTCATGGTATAAATAAATAAATAAGCCTCACGAAGATGTGTTCGGCATTTATGAAAGCTTCTTGTTCAAGTGCATAACGAACTGCATCATTTAGATTTCTCGTCCTCGCCTGGTGTGACACCCCTCTTGAGTAATTTTCCATGCGGGATATTTTCATCTGGACTGGAGTCTTAGATATCGATTCGCCCTTTCTGGTAATCATGTACTTTTTTGGGGGGTTGGGGGGACTAGATTTGCTTCTTGACCTTAAAATGTCACACACGAAGTCAGTCTCATGCAAATGGAGGTATGTGGCTTCAGATATCGTTTGGGTGTCTACAGAGTCCGAATATGGGACTCTTTTCCAATAGCATTTTAGCATGATTTTCCCAGTTAAAACCCCAAATTTCCTAATATCATTCACCATTGAAATAAAAAATTTAATTCTTCTGTTAACTCTTTAAGGCCTTATTTTTACTTTAATAACTTTCTACTGCAACAAAACAGGTGTATCAAGAGGCAACTTTGAGATACATGTGCAAGTTACATCCCAAGAAGCTTGACAGTTGTTTCTAGGGAGGTCCTGGCTGTCTATATTCAGCCAAGTCTTGCATAGACACAACTGCTAAGCCACAGATTGTAGACTGTCCAAGTGTAGCAAATACAACAATTTATAAAACAGATTGCAAAGAGACATCATTATTTCATTGTGACTGTTTGTTATAAAAGTTGCTTCAAGTGCTTTACATGAAGTAGCTCCTGTTTAACCCTTTACCCAACGTAACGGCCAAAACCGGCCAGCGCTATTCTCAAAAATCTCCAATTAATTTTCTTTATTTTTTCATTTTTTGTCTCAAAAACATAGGTTATGACCCCTCGTTGGAACGAGCTCGTCGAGCTCGTTCCAACGAGGGGTCATAACCTATGTTTTTGAGAAAAAAAATGAAAAGAAATAGTTATTCAAGAATTTTTTTTGCAAGTGTCGTCTGCTTTTCATGTTAGGTAAAGGGTTAATGTTATCAGCTCAATAAGGATGTAATAATAAATTCTTATTCTTTGTGTGTTTCTTCTTCCAAACAATTTCCCAAGTTAGAGCCTTCATGGAAGGAATTTTCCCAGTTACATGGACCCCGAACCCTTTCCCAAAGAGGGTAGAAGAACCCCGGGGCTTTTGCGGGATGTCGGGGATCCAACATGACTAATTATCTGTCCCGTACATGCTACTTGAAGAAAGTTGGGAAGTTTATACAGTACGTGGAGAATGAATTGTAACTAAATCTCCCGCGGAGTGGAGTTATCACCCAAGCTATAACTTTCAAATTTTGTATATATCGACAAAAAACACAAGCAATGTTTCAGCCAATGGACCTCCGGGTTTAACCCGGTGGTCCATTGACTGAAACTTTGCTGGTGCTGGTTATGCTTTGCAACAAATTTGCAATTATTGCTCGGGTGGAATCCCCACTCTGCGGGTGATTTAGTGATAGTACACTCTCCACGTACTGTATATCACAACTACTACCTGCAGAGGCGGACAGGTCATATTGAGATCCCAGGCCACCCAAATCTACCCAGCCCAACACTTTTTTGGCGCGTGGAATTTCGTGAAAATCACAAAACGACGAAATCGATCTGATTGCACAGACTGTCGATTTAGCGAAATGTCCTCCATGTGAACTGGCAGTGGCAGTCGACATAAAGGGCATTTCAATATACCAGCAGTCCAGTTTGCCATTGGTCGATCAGATGCTGGGAAGCAGCGTTTTTTCGGTTCGAAAAATCAAAAATGTTCTCTCATTGGGCGGACTATGGTCGGCCTGATGTGTTCAGAGCCCTTTTGGTGAAAACATTTTTGCCAAATTAGCGACAAAGATGATACAAAAGCCACGTCAAAAACGCCCTCAATGCGGACTGTCATTGATCCCTCAGCTGCAAGGAAGCAGCGTTCTTTTGTTTTGAAAAATCAAAACAAAATTTTGTTCGGGTCTGGGTCCCCTTTAGTACGTTCCACGGCAACTTTTCTGGCCCAGTCCCTGACTACCTGTATTTATCCACAAAGAAAGTTGCTGAATTTTTTTTAAATTATAATCCTGCAAACCCGAAAATAAGCAATAGTTCATTTGCAGAATGAGGTCCCCCGAAGATGAATTTGCTGATGGTATCCCATCCAGTGGGCTAAAATTCCCCAATTTATCCTCTGGGTACCTCTTGCCGCTTAGGCCTGAGAGCTTGATTAAAATTGATGTACAGGGTAGCATCACCAAATTCACCCACTGGGGACCTCATTCTGCAGATGACAGTTTGCTTATTTCCAGGCTTGATTAATAATCCCCATTGACAAATGTGCCAGCTACATAATTCTGGCACGGCTCCGAAGAAGGCAAACCTTGATGATGAATTTGGAATATTTCTTTACTCGGGACTTGAGTCATGGACTTTTACCCCTCCCCAGTTGGCAGTCTTTACGATATCCCTGTCTTAACCGTTTAGCCAACATGAAAAGAGGTTAACACCTCGTCCCCTGAGTTCCAATGTGTTCTATGTGCCAGTTGGCACATAGAACACATTGGAACTCAGGGGACGACCTGTCAAAACATATTGTTGACTAATAAAAAGTGTTCGTTTTGACACACAGAACATTGCCTTTTGATCCCTCATTTAAACGGGCTCGATAAGCTCATTTCCAAAGAGAAGTTATGATTTGGAGGCAAAAACGAGTAAGTGGCGTGTTTTGTGAATATCTCTGATCAACTATAGCTCTTATTCATTAGATAGTTGCATCTAAGTACTTAATTCTACGAACTGCACCTCAGAAGAAATCAGCGACACTTGTCTTTTTCAAATTTCCCGGATGCCATAGAATTAAGATAGGACGCTGGTTTTGTTTACACTGGCATAGCGGGGGTTCGAACCCACGCCGAGAGAGTTTCTTTCGGCATCAACCGCCTAGCGAAACTATTCTGAACCACGCACATCACGCACACCACGCACACCACTCGGCCACAGACAGACTCCGGAGGCCGAGTGGTGTGCGTGCTGACGGGGGTCTGTCGGTGGCCGAGTGGTGTGCGTGGTTCAGTATAGTTTCGCTAGGCGGTTAACTCTCTCGGCGTGGGCTCGAACCCCCGATATGCCAATCTATAGTTCTTATGTTAGGTAAAAGGTTAAAATAGAAAAATCATCGATATCTGAACGGAACTGAGGTGAGATGGAGAAAATAGGGAAAGGTATTTTCGTCAATATGCTTCATCCTGTTGCGACATGTTCATAAACATTAGAATAAAATTCCATGTCCAACCAAAAGGTCTGAGACGAAAATACATCCCCAAAATAGAAAAGTCATCGAAGCATGAACGGAACTGAAGTGAGATGGGGAAAATAGGGAAATGTGTCAATATGCTTTATCATGTTGCGACATGTTAATAAACATTAGAATAAAATTCCATGTCCAACCAAAAGGTCTGAGACGAAAATACACCCCCAGCCCCCTCCCCCCTTTCCCCTCCCCCACCCCCGCCACACACACTTCCTTCTCCACCCGGCTAACCTTCCGAGCAAAAAATAAATATATGTCAAGTGAGAACAGAACCAGAATGTTTAGAGCGCCGCCTACACTCAAACTTTATTATTTAAAGAATAAGGGTAACTGAAATTAAATTTGGGGCAAATATTGGGAGAATAGGTGGATTGGGTATTCCTGCATACAGATATGAAAAAGATGGAAGTTATATTAATTTCGTTTTCTTTCAAAATAAACACACACATTCTTTTCAACCGGACTTTTTTCTTCTTTTTTTCTTCAGGAAAATCACTTCCGCGGTCAACAGGAGTTGGAGGCGGTGCACTACCTTTGGCCAGATCAGTCAGTACAACGATTCATCGAGATGACACTCGGGGTGACTTCACTGTTTCTGGTCTCACACACATGACGATGCAGTGGGGACAGTTTCTGGCCCACGACTACGCTTCTACTCCATTGCAAACAGGTACGATCAACATTGTTATGATACGACTCCCACAAAGAGCTACTCAGTACTGTTAATTGTCCATCAGTTCCAGGTCTCCGGAAAATGTTCAAATTCACGTGAAACAAAATCTCTGTATTTCATAGAATATTGAAGTTTGCATTTTCACACCTGAGAACAAGATTGCCCAAATTATTTCTGATGGCGTCAGTTTTCCTAAACATAGGCTTAGATTTATTTTCAGCAGAGCCGTTACCAACAATTTTTTTTTTTTTGGGGGGGGGGGGGGAGGGGGGGGGTTGTAGGATGTCGGTTCCCTACGGGTCGGTCATATCGTCCAACTATTTAGAACATATCCAGTTGTTTTTGTCAAAGACTTATACGCTACAAATTACACTTTCCATTGATAAAATACTGTATTTTAAACATACAGCAATTGCATGCGAGGTGAAGAGAGGTGTCCGACCATACGGGTACTTTCAACAAGTTATGGTCTTAATTTGTTATCAGTTCCCCTCTGCCTGCACGTGGGATTCTACCGATATATTGAATTGGGCATTTATAGCACTTTCTAATCTGTGTATATTTTCGTCTGGCATGCAGGAAATTTTGCCCAACTCAGTACTTCAAAACGTGTCCATATTTTCGTCGGGCAAGCAAGGACTTCTGCCCAACTTCTTGATTTCTTACCCAACCTTTGTTCGGCAAAAAGTATGATCGGGTGATTTTTTATTTTTGCGGGGGGGGGGGGGGGGGGGCGGGGAGGGGGGGGGGGTGCATCTGATTTTCAGGATAAATACTTTTTCGTTTTCGACATTCATTGCAAAACATGTTAATTCATTGTTTTTTTATTACTTTATTAAAAAAAGAAATACTAAAATTTTAATATGTCGTGTTTTATTTTTTAGACACGAATGGAAACAATCCAGTTTGTTGTGTTGAAGATTTGCCAGAATCGGTGGAAGGTGCCAAGTGTATTACACAAGATGATTTAAATGCCAAGTGAGTTAAAATTCATTTATTTTATTATTTATTCATTTATTTTTTTCGTTCTTATTCAACCAGTTTACCCTTTACCTAACAAACTGAACAGTTAATTCGTTTTGGTTTTCAAAAAAAAAATAATATCAATCAAATTATATCATGTGACCCCCTCTTTGAAACGAGCTCCTTGAGCTCGTTCCAATCGGGGGTCACATGATATGGTGTGTTGATTTTTTTTTTAAATTAAAAAAAAACAACAATTATTCAAAATAACATTTTGATATCGTGTTTGTGTTAGGTAAAGTGTTTACAACGCAACACAACTCCTGGAGGTGACTTGGTGGGACACAGAGTACTCCTTTCACGAAATAGGTATTCTTAGATTCTTATCAGAAATATAATCTATACACGGATGGACAGAGTAGGAGACAAGAGACGCATACAGTTTGATTGGTTCCCTTGGACAGAAATCGACAAGTATAAAAGTGCATGAATGAACACTAGGCCTACCGGCCGCAACTGAGGTACCACACTTTTTCTATTCTCTAACCACCGATTACCTACAAAATAGTATTTCGTTCAGTCACTTTAATAAGCCAAATGAATCGAATTACGAGCCAACTGGACCAAAACTAATGGTATATCCGCCCGGATGATTATTTATTTATTTATTTTTTTATTTATTTTTTTTATTTATTTATTGGTGTTTAAGGTCACATATTTATGCACAGTGGCTAATCATGACCGTGACAGTTTTACGGGTGGAGGAAGCCGGGGTACCCGGAGAGAACCACCGAACAACGATGAGCAACTGTCAGCTTCCCAACATAGAACTCCACACAAGCAGGGTTAGCATTGGTTGAAGACAAGTGCACCATCGACGTGCAGTACGCCTTAGTACACAACGCCACCGTGTCCCCACGCAGGCAATGGAGATGAAGTGTCGTGCCCAAGGACACAACGCTGTTGCCGCAGGTGGGATTCGAACCGAGGACCTCTCGGCTTGCAGCCTGCAGCCCTACCTACTGAGCCACCGCGCTCCGCCCGGATGATAATCACTAAAATGTGACACCCAAACATCTAAATTAACCTTCTGCAGTCTTGTGTTGGGGAAGATGTGAATATAAATGTCATTACCTCTTTTTCCTCTTCTCCCCATCACCATCACTAATACCACCACTCAGAAATTTTATTTCAAATTTGATTCGTCACGAGAGACATTTTATTGAAATAATTTGAAGATTAGTTTCAAATTCCGCCCAAACTTCTCTATATGGTATTGTGATCACAAAAATGGTATTGTTCGCGATCTAAGCACTATCTGCTCGCGACATACTTTCCCCAGTGGGTCGAAATATCATAAATGAAATATTGTGAAGTCACGGCTGCATCAAGAAAAGCCAAACCCAAACAACAATACGTCTCTTGAGTTCCAATGTGTTCTATGTGCCTACTGGCACATAGAACACTTTCAAACTCAGGAGACGAATAGTAACTGAGATTCCATGTTTCCGCTCTCCTTTTTTTGCCATGATATTCTGCAGTGTTGGCTGAGGGCGAGAGAACACAGAATTTCGATCAAATTGCAAGTTAGTCGCCATGCTGTCGAAATTCTCTATAGAGGTGGGGTGATTTTTAGATTCAGTTTTGGTTTGGTTTCCGAAAACCCCTCTATTTCTGTTCAGTTGTTCCATGTGTTAACAACATGCAGTAAATATCACTTCACTCTCCTTAACTTGTAAAAAATGCACAATCGTTTGTTCGACACCACTCATCACAAAACGCTCTGTCTGTAAGTATCATTGGGTTCAGCGTAACGTTCCCTTGACCATTCTTAGGGATTTCTAGGGGGTCAGTTGCTAAGCCCATTCAGTCAGAGAAAACTAATGAATAAAATTCATTGAATCTTAGTTGTGTTCTCAATGATGTATTTCCCCCGTGCTGACTCGTCCGGTGAACAGTAAAGAAGAGAGCAAATATGACAATGAGAACACGATATATTCACCCTTTTCCGGATAGTCTAAGTGACGAGAGTCCATGAGGGGGTCACTAGTCCAATTCCCTCCCAGTACGAAAGTTAGGTCAGTTTATGTACAAACACAGTGGCACCGGTCGACCAGTTTTTGTTGGATTTTGCGGTTCGTTTTTTTGTCGGTTTTCGAACACTCCCCCCACAAAAAAAAATTTTCTGCTTTTGTAACCACTAGGGCTGCACGGTATATAGATAAACCGATATATACCGGTATTCAAACCAATATCGATTGAATACCGGTGTAATTGCAAACATATCGGTTTATCGTCATTATTTATTTATCCACAATTTAATTTTCAAGATGTTTTTCAATTGGAGCCCCGAATGAATAATATTATCCCCTTATCAAAGGAATCGTCTGCTTGCGCCCTCGTAATATACAAAATCAGCAGTTGAAAAAATTTCAACAAAACTATATCACGTGACCCCCTCATTGGAACGAGCTCAACGAGCTCGTTCCAATGAGGGGTCACATGATATATTTTTGTTGAAATCTTTGGTGAAAATCTGATAAACTAATTTTGAAAATAATAAATTTTGATATCGTCTGCGTTGGGTGAAGGTTTTTCGAACCGCATCATCAAGGCAGGCTAATTCGTTCTGACTGTGATGCCTCGAGTCTCGACTGTGGTACTTGTGTTCATATATCTGAACAGTTTTCGATATACCGGTATACCGCGGTATTTTTTTGAATACCGATACCGGCATTCAGTTTTGAATATCGTGCAGTCCTAGTCACCACTGTGTCGATCTGTCCACCAGCATATCTCAGTTGAAGATTGATTAAGCTGCCTGAATACTGACGTTAAAATACGAAATGTGGCATTCAAGTAACATATTTTTCCCATAATGCAACTAGGAGGTGAACCTATTCAATCAGACCGCAAGGTAGAGTAGGAGCGGAGACCTTCCACACGAGCATATGCCTGTCAGAAATTTTTGTTTGTTGTCTTCCGGAAAATTGTAGTCCACCGGAACACCAATGTTTTCTCTGAAAACCACTAATTTGAAAAAACTTGACCATTTGGTGATGCCACAATTTATATTGTGCAAATATACCCTCATGTTTCATATATCTTTTGTTCGAATGCACTCGTTCGTTCATTATTATTATTTACAGAACTACGTTCATCAAACGCAAATAATTAATTAAATAGAGGATATGGAAAGAGTTTTTTATTCATTCATTATTTATGAAACGAGTCTAAGAATTTTCCGTTTAGTCGAGCCTCTGGCGAGGAAAAACAGGAAATTTGTAGACGAGTTTCATTAATTTTGAGTGACCAAATGACGAAATTCATATTCTGTTTATCATATGACATCACAGTTACCAAAACACATCTGTTAAATAGAAAAGAAGGGTTAAAGAATGGAATTTCACGTTTAACGCCATACGTCAAATCAATATAACATAAGTTCAAGAATGTCAAGTTGATGTATTGAAATGAGATTAACTTAACCAATCAGAAAGCATTCTTTTTTTAAACTGACCAATCAAATCAACTTGAAATGTTATGAAACATTAATTAATATTTATTCAAAATATGGAAGGGTAATAAATTGAGAAAACAGAGAAGTTATATGATAAATAATAACAATGAACGAACGTTTCGGGCCTATTTCTTTTATTATGGTTTTAAAGAAGTATATTGAAGTAGGTTTCAAGTACTGGCGATGAACGAACCGGGAACACTGTCGTTGACCTTTAATCCCTCGCCCCGCCATGGCAAGAAATTCTGAGTTTCGGGTGTGAATTTACTCTTGTTTGACAGGGCCGAATGAATTGGTTTAATATGTTACATTGAGGAAAACGTTGCAGAGTGAAATTTCGTTATTTGACTAGAAACGTTGCTGGGGTCGTCAAAGAAAGGAGGGGATGTCCACCTCTAGATTTACAATTCCATCCCACTCCTTCTGCAATGCAAAATTACGATTACCACTACATAATTTCCCAAAAGTGAGAAATTTTGTTAGCTCCATCCGAGCCAAATTCTCTCAGGTATAAGGTTAAACTGATAGCGCCAGAGAACGTTTGATAAAAAGTAAAATCATTTTCCTTTATCACGCTAACGCCTGATTTATAGAAAATAAATTTTCTCATTTCAGCGCCTCTGCCTTACAGATAGTGAACATCAGTAACCTTTTGTTACCTGCGTCGCCAGCGGCAGAGCAGGTCTAGTAACCGCTCGACTCCGTTTGTCAGTCCGTCCGTCCCTCAGTCCGTCCGAAACACTTCTTCCGTCAAAGTTTTCTTGGCTTCTATGAAAGGGAATGATTTTATATTTGGTCTGCTGCTTCATAATGATGAGTTGTATCGTGTATCTAATTTTCAGATCTGCCGTGCAGCCACTTCCTGTTTGCAGATACTTCGAAGTCTCTTCATCTCTGTAATCAATTGCATGCAGCGACGCAGGTCCAGACCCGGTATTGGTCTTCGCTTGTTTCTAAAGGAGCGGCCAAAACCTCTGCCGTGTTCACAAAATTTCTATTCTTGAAAATTTAGTTGTTTTTTTTCTATTGTTGCCTTAAAAACACAGATCCTGAATTTGAACGAGCCAATTGTCGCCATTAGTCGTGGTAAACAGTGGGTTAAATATCTCATTTAACCCTTTCACAATAATTTCAAAATACCACAATTTCAACCTGCAAATATTTCCCATAATGCAACTAGGAATTTAACCACTTTAACCTTGTTTGCCAAACAAGATTAAATTGGTTTAATTCATAGATCATTTTGGGAAAAAGATGCAGGTTGAATCTTTTGGTAATTTGGTTCAATATTCAGAGGGTTAAAGTTTCATAATTTCTTGTTAATAATCAAATTGTTCGTTTTTCATCTTTCTTCTTACAGTACAGGCGCGGCGGAATGGTCATAATCTACGCCTGGGCAGTTATGTCCACACATGCGTTTAGCAGGTAATAAAAGTCACCATCAACAAAATGTTAATTAATGAAGCACCCATTTGTACCCGGTGTTTCATTAATTGAATATTTTGATGATTATTCCTATAATAAGTGTTTGGAATCTAATATTATACTGTCTATGCAAATATTGCCCACTCGAGGAAAGTGACCATTCCATGGTGACCGTACTGTATTCGGTGGATATCAAACTCTACCGTCATGCCTTTTAAAGGTAGAAAGGTGAAATTATGATTAGGTCGTAATTCAGTTGCATATCTCGTCCCCTGTGGTCTATTATGCACAAACATACACACTAACTCACAAATTGTTCATCAATCCTCCTAACCCCTCCGCACACGTTTGCGGGAACAATCGAAAGTGATCATTTTCCACAGCCCCTCTAGCAAAGGGCAGATGGCCTGAGCTCCCCGCGACTTTCCGTCATGATTTTGGCGATACTTGGTAATGTCCTTGGTGTTTCGAACGTCTTTCGATCTCAGACATATTCTGAACATATTCCAAATTTAACCTGGTTGCATTTTCACTTTCAGAATTACTTAAATGTCCGGTCAATATTAGAAAGAAATCATTATATATATTTATTTTTTAAAAAAGGTCGCACAGCTTTCTGGTTGTTTTTCATTTTCTATGATAACTTATTTACACAGTTGAAACTAGAAGCCGTGTCACAATTAGTGCAGGAAATACCCGCTAGTTAATGCGCTCCTTAATGCAGAAGAATGAAGGAGAAGGAAATGCACAGAGCGTTTGCACTGTGCAACGCAAAATGTAATGCTCTTTTAGCGTGGTCGATAGTGAAACCACGAACTGAACCGATCAAACGGAAAGAAAATATTAAGACTACAGCATGTGGAGGGTGGATTACTTCTAAATTGCCGTGGGAAAGATTATTCACTCAGTAATTATTTACAATTTCAACAAGGACAAAACACAAGAAGCACTTGCAAACTTCCATCACATGGGCCACCGTGTTGCACTCGGTGGTCCATGACATTATAAGTTATCTCGGGCAACATCCAGGGTACATGGAGATTTAATGCCTGGTTGTCAGTTCAAAGAGACATCCAGGTATTAAATCTCCATGTACCCTGGATGTTGCCCGAGATAACGATTTTGTCCCGCCTCCTAACACAGAAATAATGCAGAGATGTAAAGTATGACCCCACATTAAGACTCAGGCGACGAAGTTTAAACCCCCACTGAGCCTCAGGTTTTTAACCAAACAGCGAAACAAACGTCACAGCAAAACTATAAATAGACCGAGTCTATTTCCGAATCGTTGTTTATAAATCAGGTCACACATGGAGAAGTTTTTCACTTTGGTAAATTTGAATTCGTTGAAAACATTTTAAAACCATGTAAATTCAGCTTCCAGCGTGTATTGTATTTCCGTGGAACAAGCTTCAGCATGTTAGATGTGTTGTGTCGTGTGTTTTATTCAAGTCTTTGGGAGAATAGCTGAAATATCCACTTAAAACGACGCCGGACATAGATCATGGAAGGTGACATTTTGAATTTCGGGAACGATGTCTCACAATTTCAGACTCCACTTAGGTTTAAACTTGAAGATTTTGAATTGAGCCGCAGTCATTGAATTTTGTAAGAGTTAGGTGGAATTAATAGCATACATTTCTACGCTGACCATCGGAAACCGCAAAATAAATTATGAAGTGCGCCGAGATTTAATGCCCTGGTAATGTTAATTTGCGATCCTGCTCAAGCGATATCGAAGATAGACAGCTGAGATGCTGCCCTTGATGTTCTCACCCCGCAAAACGCAAAAGTATATTTGCGAACCCGATTCAATCTGTTCAGTTCTCATCGAATACGACAGCCAACAAGTGCTTCTACTCATAGGACTGAAACGATGTTTTTTTTTAATTTGTATTAGTATTCACTACAATATGACAATAAGTTGGATATAACTTAACAGTTCTAATACGAGTTTCTGCAATCGATGTGACCCAGTCGGGGTCAAAGGTTATTTTTATCACCTGGATGTTTCTCGAGTGACAAACGGGGAACAACGGAGCGCGCTCTTATCACCCGCATGTTTGAAGATAGCCGATACCATGGCTATTTGTTTCGGTCACGTTGACCAATCAGAAGACGTGATGCATAGTGATACAGGGACAAGAAAGTTTGCAAGTGTTTCTTGTGTGAATGATTGTAAATACATTTCGAGTGCAGAATATGTGGAGCCCTGATTAACCCTTTACCCAACAAATCGCCCGCGTCCGTCCGCTTAATACGCAAATTCAGCAGCTGAAAAAAAAATTATTTTTCGAAAGATTTCAACAAAACCATATCATGTGGCCCCTCTATGGAACGAGCTCGTCGAACTCGTCCCAAAGAGGGGTCACATCATATGGTTTTCTTGAAATTTTTTGAAAAAAATTTAAAAAATGATATTTAAAATAATAAACTTTGATATCGTCTGCATTGAGTAAAGGGTTAAGTAGTAATCCACTCTCTTCATTCTGTATATGCGCTCGAATTTTAATATATGTTTACGTCATTACATGTACATGTATCCCAGTAGAGGTGGGGATGATGTCAAGGTCTCTATTTACTGGTGTAAAATTGTACAGAGTTCGGCACTCTATTCTTCTACAACAATTGAGTTGAGACAATTCAATACGACAAGGACAAAAATGCACTCACTCAGCGCGCCATTACATCCAAATTGAGCACAATACAGTGACAGGAATTCTTGTTTCAACTGTATCATAGAAAAGTGTTTCGACTGTTAACCCTTTACCCAACGCACACGATAGCAAAATTTATTATTTTAAATATCATTTTTTAATTTTTTTTTCAAAAACTTTCAACAAAACCATGTCATGTGACCCCTCTTTGGAACGATCTCGACGAGCTCGTTCCAAAGAGGGGTCACATGATATGGTTTTCTTGAAATTTTTCGAAAAATCTTTTTTTTCAGCTGCTGAATTTGCATATTACGCGGGCGGATGCGGGCGATTCGTTGGGCGAAGGGTTAAGGTAAATAAATAACGCGGTGGGTTTCAAAGTATCAATTTTCCACTTCCCCTACTTCCACTGTCCACATCTTGTGATATAACTTGAAGTTTTTTATTTTCTCGCCGCAGCCAACAGTGTTTTCCGATTTTGATACCCGATGGAGATCATCATTTTACAAGGAAATGTATGGGCTTTGTTCGTTCTCTTCAAGTGGAGCCACTCGATTGCCAGTCAGGTAAGTGTAAAATATACTACTCACATTTTGCTAAGAATCATGTAATGGATATACGTAATTAGAAAACTTAGCAAAGTTCAAGTCGGAACAGTTATTTACAAGTTTACACAAAAGAATGCTTCCGTTCTTGTTCCCCGAGTGAAAGTACGAAAGTGGTTTTGGAATGCGCACAACCCCGTCTTCACGAAGCAAAAGACGCATTTTTAACATTTGCCGGCAAGTTGTTCCACGCTTCTGTTGATAACGAGAAGGATGTCTTGAACGCTCTGTTCTCAAAAAATAAGTAGTGAATGTCGTTGGATTTCCTACGTTATTATGCTGGTTGTATTAGCTCCCTCCAGAAGGCGGTAGTTCGTTAATGAAATATGGGGCTTTAGTGCATATTTTCCGGAACTTGGGTGGCAGTCAGTCCATTTATCTATCGACGTATTTTCATGAATATTGCACATTATATAAAACCATTCACTGTAATTGGTTTACAGTGAATGGTTTTATATAATGCGCAATATTTATTAAAATACGTCGATAGATAAATGGAGTTACTGCCACCCAATTTCCGGAAAAGATGCAATTTCCCCTCGTTTTTCCGGATTCTGTTGATTCGTTTCGAAATCATTTCCATGATTCCATTCGATTTTAGCCGCACTGATTCACAAATTTTCGAATCGTCGTGATGTTCTCGAAATCCCACCGATTTGTCACCTGTTGAACTTTCCTTCAATATATATCATCAGGTATCCTGCGCAGGAATCCTGGTGAAAGAGTTCAAAAATGTTCCCCTATCTAAACTACTTGGATTCCGCTCAAGAATATTCCGCTTTTTTGATTGATTTGCCCAACAGAGCACCCGCCGTTGCATACAATACTTGAATGGAGACTGACCTATATCTACAAACTGAAGAGCGGTGAGATTCGATTCGTGTTCAGATTTGACTCTAACTCTCCTTCCATATTGGAGTGTGGATTCGATTCGACCCAACATTCAAAGGCTGGACAGGGCCCTACATACACCCTACATAAAAATCCATAGATATTAATCGAATTAGGATAGGAGAGCAAACTCGACAGGTACGCCGCTGGAATGCGTTATATTCATCGAGCATCCAGTGTACGTGCCGATCTTGTTCCCTTTGTTCGAATTTTCCGCATTCCACACACGCCTGGAAATAAGCAGTCTGTAATTTGCAGAATGAGATTCCCAGAGGGTGAACATGCTATCCCATACAGTGGGCTACTTTATCTTCTGACCTCTTTCTGTTTGGATCTGAGCTCTTGATTCAAATTGAGGTTCACAGATGGTAAATTCTGCAATGCAACCCTGCTATGCAGGGTAACACCACCAAATCCACCCTCTGTCTGCTTATTTCCAATCCTGATTCCACAATAGTTATAGTAAGGTGGTATTTCGTACAAGATAGAGTGCTGGGCTATTACGTGCCGTCACACTTCCATATGAACTTATGAAGTCAACTGGTTGACTTCATATGGATATGTGACGGTACGCAATTGCCAATGACATATTCTAAAACTAAATACATGTTATATAGGGAAGATACATCACCAATTACGATGTGTTTAGAATTCTGCAAATTCGTATTCCTCCCGAATAACTCAACAAATTTCGAATCGAATCGAATCAATGATACCCTTTCGAATCGAATCGAATCTCGAAGCTTCGATCCCTGATTTATCGCGTCATGAAAATCGACTTTCCATAAAGTTATCTCCCTTGAAATTATTGGATGAGCGAGTTTCATTCAGTTACTTCTGAAAAAAAACGAAGATTGAAAGTAACTTGCTTTATAGCACGTTAAATAAAGCAACAAATTCACAGATAATCTGCCATGAAGAATATCTGTCACTATTACGCCTACCAACTCAAAGAGTCTACTTTGGCTCTTTGTTTAGCGAACGTGTTTTTACAGTAATTTGTGAGTTTGTATTCTTCTCGGGGAAAAAATAACAAATTTCACCTTCCAGACTTTCATATCATGGGAGGGATAGTGTCTGTATTATATGTCACGATGCGCTTACTGTTGACGTAATGAACAGAAAAAAGTCACAGAACATCAAAAGATGGTGAAAATGCTGCTTTCTTGTTTTTAATAGGTTTTAACAGAGAATAATTGTCAAACATTCAAACGAATTTGGAAAAAAATGTAAAAAGCCAGTTTCTGTATTTTTATACTACCGTAATCTACAGGAAAATACCAGAAATTACTGAAATGATGCGCACATAGATGATGTAAATATGCAGAACCGCACATTCGATTGAATGGGTTAAGAATTATCGCACGAAATTGGTTTGGCCCAGGATATCACGAGAGCCTTCGGACCAAAGCAATCGAGTTTAATTTCCATTCCTTCATTGTCAACAAGACATCACTGTTAGGCGGTGGGGTACCAATCCTAATTTGCTTTTTAAATTTTACGGTATTCAATTGATCGATTCCAATTGTCACCGATCAGTGTCACGGTCACGACGATCTATCTAATAGATACTAAACTGCAGGGAATAACACAACAAAAAGTTTTTAAAATAGCTAATAAGTTTAGCAAACTCCATAACTATATGACCAGTTGTGGAAAATATTTGTCAAGGAACAAGCGGTCAGAATGTAAATTTTATTTTGTACATTTTTGACTCGAATTTAATTGTTTAAATATTCCGGGTAAACAAATCTAAATGAGGAACTTGGAATGTCCAAGCGATCTCGACTCCGGTGCATTATACCAATGATTGGCGTGATATATTCAGACGGGTTCCTTCTCTGTTTACGTTATAAACGAAATCGAACGTGTTTTGTATCACCACATGTGCAATACAACTTTATTTTTATCGTACAGGCAGAATTGTGGAAATCCCGTGTTTTACATTAACCCTTTACCTAACGTGAAAAGCAGACGACACTTGCAAAAAAAATTCTTGAATAACTAATTTTTTTCATTTTTTGTCTCAAAAACATAGGTTATGACCCCTCGTTGGAACGAGCTCGACGAGCTCGTTCCAACGAGGGGTCATAACCTATGTTTTTGAGACAAAAAATGAAAAAAATAGTGAAAATTAATTGGCGATTTTTGAGAATAGCGCTGGCCGGTTTTGGCCGTTACGTTGGGTAAAGGGTTAATAGGTGTGTGATAAACTTGCTAACATTTGGAATTTTTTTTTATATGAAATTCTCATACCCTTTGAGTTAAATTTACTGACAGCTTTATGAAATTAAATTATTTACTTATTGGAGTTTAACGACACTTTCGACAACCAGGGTCACCTCGTGTCGAAAAGTTTTACTAGTGAAGGAAGCTGAAAAACCGGGAGAGAACCATCTAGCAACGGCGAGCAACTGTCAGAGCCACCAACGTACTAACTCCACACATGCAGGGTTACATTGGTTGAAGACAGGTGCACCATCGACGTGTAGTACGTCTTAGTACACAGCGCCACCGTGCTCTCGCGTGGGCAATCGTGATTAAGTGTCTTACCCAGTGACACAACGCTCTATCCCCTGGCGAGGATCGAACCGTGGACCTTTCGGTTTGTAGTTCAATGCCGTAACCACTGAGCCACCGTGCTCCCATGAAATTAAAAGGAGCCAACTTTCCATAAATCTCTTCAAAGAACGACGTTTGTCAGCCATGCGCTGGGCCTTAGATTTCGGTCCGACATTGCTTATGTTTTGTTAATGTTACACACAATTTGATTGTTATTTCCTTGTTTAAAATCCCACTTCTTGGGTGATTTAGTTCAAATACACTCTGTGTGCTAAATGTATAAATCATGCCAGGTGAGTATCAGCGGTGCAATAAATGAAAAGGACAAGGAGTTGTCATACCATTTTTGTGTTTTTATCCCATAAATGACTGTTTATTCGAACAAAAAAAGCCTTGGATAAATTTTTGCTTTACACACCCAGTAGGGTGATAAATTTTCCCCATAGGTTTGACACTGAAATAATTCATTCCTGCACTAGAAACGGACTTGTTGACCTCTACCGCATTCGTGTAGTATAATTAACAGTTCAATTGTTGTTTTCTTTAAACCTTTTTGAAAGTTTTACATACTGCCAGTAGGAAACACTGCACATTGTTCATTTAATAAAGTATTTTGCAAGTTTGTAGGGGAATTAGTTTTAGACAGAAATGTATCACTGCGCCTTTTTTTTATTTTTGGCAATTTTGCTTTTCATCGAATTGGACCTATGTGCTCCTCACCTCTCGCTGTGTTTTGTAGCGAGTAACAGCACGATTTCGCCGCGACTGCACTGTAAAAGATTTATGGGATAAACAAAATAAACGTATAGTGTTTTCAAGTAAAACATTTATTCTGCTCGTAGAATTGAGAATGAAACCGACTCGCCAGAGGCTCGTCGATTGCATTCATAATCCTTCTCGTAGAATAAATTTTTTACTTGAAAACACTATACGTTTATTCTATGTATAGAAAAACAAACTATGACGTAACCATTTCTTTTCCAGACATCAAAGAACAGCTGAATGTGATTTCAACATTTATCGATGCCTCTAATGTCTACGGATCAACGCCTGACCTCATGACGTCGCTACGTGGGTCAGGAGGTATGTACAGTGGCCCAGGGGTCACATTGATTTGGGGTGTGTGGGCATGGTTATATATAACAGTGATGACCCACGCGCCTCGGTGATGTGGTAGGAGCAACCTGGGTCAGGAGGTATGTATTGTGTCCTAAGAGGTACTTTGATTTGGATAGTGGGAGGGGGCGGGGGAGGGCACGGTTATATGTAACAGTGGTAACCTCGTGCCTTAGCAGGAATACAATACATAAAGCTATGTTTGGAACTAACGGACCTCTATATTGAGAAAAATCTAACAAACTTTCTGACAAACTTTGTTAAACATTGAGCCAAAGATGTAGACTTTTCTTGACCTTAAAGGCCGTGGAAGAGATGGGATGGATTTGTTGGTTCCTATTGTTTTCTAAGTAGGAGTCAGTGATGCATGTTATTTATTTATTTATTTATTTATTTATTTATTTATTTATTTATTTATTTATTTATTGGCGTTTAAGGTCACATAATTATGCTCAATGGCTAATCATGACCGTGACAGTTTAACGGGTGGAGGAAGCCGAAGTACCCGAAGAGAACCACCGAACAACGACGAACAGCTGCCCGCTCCCCAACATCGTAACTCCGCACTGCAGCATAGGCAGGGTTAGATTAGTTGAAGACATGCGCACCATCGACGTACAGTACGCCTTTGTACACAGCGTCGTCGTGCCCCCCATGTGGACAATCGGGGTAAAGTGCCTTGCCCAAGGATACAACGCGGAAGTCCGAATTGATCGCTCAGACGGTCAACCATCCGAGGATTAACCGTGCTCGACGTTGCTCAACTTCGGTGATCTGATGAGAATCGGTTACCGCAACGCCACCGCGCCCCTGTTGATTGTTAAAACTTTTATTGGGGAAGATTAAGACTGATTACTTTTAGTCTAGTTCTAATAAGTACAGTAAACTATACAAAGAGACTTCACTGATAAAAGTTTTGTTAAAATATAGAGACATAAAGCCCTAAAAAAGGAATACCTAGATTATCGTCGTAATTTGTTTTTAAACTGGGTCGGAGTGGGGGCGGGGTTGGGGGGGTGGGGGTTGTGGGTTATTATTTATTTTCTGGAAATCAAACGCTGAGCGAAACAAGACCCTTCTTGTGTGTAAATATCTGAATGCATTAACTGTCAGGGTGCTAAATTATTCTCAATCGTCGAAATTTGTTCACCTGTCTGCTTTGTTCCAATTTATGGGAGAGCACTCTCCCATCAATTGTAACAAGGCAAATCACTACCGACTTCACTCCCCTTAAGGAGTTTGGTAACCCAATTTTTCATCTATTTTACAGATTCAAAAATCAGCACACAAAAAGAACGGAAAGACTGAAATTAAATCACTCATGGTCCACAGATTTTTACTCTGGCATTGATAGCACTATTTCACCAGGAATTCCAAATCTGCAATTGAATTTCAGTGTTCAAATAATTTTCTTTTGAACCCTAAATCAAAACGTTGTGTGTTGAATCGGTAAATTTCGTATCGACGAGGTGTTCTCGGTTGTACGCAGTGCTTCATTCATTAAATTTGTGATGATTATTCTTATAATTAGTGTTTGGAATCTAATATTATTGCGTCAGTGGAAATTCCGCCTACCAGTGGAAAGTCACCAGTCCACGGCGGCCGTACTATACATTTACTTTCTTGCTCTTTCTCTGGTGTCTGGTCTGTAAAATGGGCGAAAATCAATCGCTTTATTTCTATCGAGACGAACGAAACGATAATCCGCCCTGTATGTGCAATTCTGAATAACGTTTTCGTAAAACAGATGAATGAGAATTGGTGTAACGAAATTTAATATGTATTTATTCTTTAATCTACATACCAAATTGTTCACAACACAATATTCTTTCTATGGGTGGTGTAATACATCGCACGCTCTTCATGAGCAGTTTTTTTTTATCAAGCATGGACTCATTGATCCCCACCTCCAAATTGAAGAACTTCAATTTAATTTATTTTTATTCGCCTTTCTTCCCCCCCAAAACAAATCGTATTCCTACTTCCACTCGCTGAAAATAGTATTCCACTTCCAGCATCATATTCCACTCTCGGCGATGACGGACTATTTGTTTTTATTGTTTACAAATCGGTTGAGTCGAATAAATTATGAAGGGTAGTTTTGAGAAAACAAATAAGAGAAAATAAAATAAATACAAAAGTTCACTGCTCGGATTCAAGTACGATTTTATCCTTTCTTGGGCTGCGCGGCTTATTTCACTCGGCTAACGCCTCGTTAAATAATCATCCGCGTGCCCCACTCAGGGATAAAAATCGTAGTCGAATCCGAGCAGCGAATTATTATTATTTAACCCTTTACCCAACGTAACGGCCAAAACCGGCCAGCGCGATTCTCAAAAATCGCCAATTAATTTTCATTATTTTTTTCATTTTTTGTCTCAAAAACATAGGTTATGACCCCTCATTGGAACGAGCTCGTCGAGCTCGTTCCAATGAGGGGTCATAACCTATGTTTTTGAGACAAAAAATGAAAAGAAGTAGTTATTCAAGAATTTTTTTTGCACGTGTCGTCTGCTTTTCATGTTAGGTAAAGGGTTAATTCAAGCATCGTCAAAAAGATGTCAGAGGAATTTGAAATAATCTGGTTTAACATTTACGGTGAGCATAAAATAATGACTCCCCCATCCACAATCTATAAAATAATGACTTCTTCATTTAAAGTTATCCCCGAACGTTATTTTCGCCTGTATCTAGAGTCATCTTATGTTATACGTCTGATCATTTCAATACGGATGGAAACACATTCCATCATGCATGTATTTTTGTTCTTCAAACATGCATCATGATACTTTGTAAACATACTTTCATCCACTCACTTATACCCACGAGATTCCAAGAATCTGCACGCTCAAATGTTCCGTGCACAGTACACACAAATGCACTCACGCTCTTAGGTATATGACAAGCACACACATACACACTATATTCACCTCAGCACAAACATACACACCCTTACACATCACACACATGTACACCCTAACATGCATAGGAACACACAGATACAGGCGCGCATATATACTAGTCGAAATACATGTCTGTGTAGTACAGTCAATGGAAGAGATTTTGTATTTGAAAATTCGCTTTTATTAGATTTTTTTATTTTTTCTAGGACATTTGCGAACATCTGACAATGACTTGCTTCCACATGACGTCGACGGTCTAAACTGCGTCAAAGATAGCGAAACGGATGTATGTTTTAAAGCAGGTACGTTATTACTTCATTGCGTTAAACATTATGTGTTTATGGTGTTGATTTAAATACAATGTGAACGGTTCAGATATGCAGAACTCGTTGTTTTAACTGTTAGAGTGAGTAAGCTTTTTTGTTCATCAAAATTCATTCACACGTCATTGCCTCGTTACAATTTATAGACGGGTACAGTACGACCGCCGTGGGCTAGTCACATTCCAGGAGGTAGACAGTATTTCCACTGACGCAATATTAGATTTCAAACACTAACTAAAGGACTAACTATCAAAAATTTAATCAATGAAGCATCGGGTTCAACCCAGTGCTTCATTAATTCAAATTTTACTGGCGATGTTTTTTATTATCTGGAAAACGCAAAAAATTTTGCTTCAACTATTGTATGACACACTTCCACAAAATATATAAAGTCGTAAAGTCATTGTACCTACACTTAATGAAGAATGAAGCTCTTGTACAAAATATAATGTCTTTAAGTCGTGGTATCTACACTTTCTAATGCATGAAGCACTACCACAAAATATGATGTCTTTAAGTCGTGGTATCTACACTTCATAATGCATGAAACACTTCCACAAAATATAATGTATTTAAGTCGTGGTATTTACACTTTATAATGCATGAAGCACGTCCACAAAATAGATTGTTTTAAGTCGTGGTATCTACACTTCATAATGCATGAAGCACTTCCACATAATATGATGTCTTTAAGTCCTGGTATCTATACTTCAAGATTCATGAATCACTTCCATAAAATATAATGTCTTTAAGTATCTAAGTTCATAATGCATGAAGCACTTCCACAAATACAATGTCTTTAAGTCGTGGTAGCTACTCTTCATAATGCATGAAGCACGTCCACAAAATATAATTTCTTTAAGCCATGGTATCTACACTTCATGGAAATACAAGCACTTCCACAAAATATAATTTCTTTAAGTCGTGGTACCTACACTCCATAATGCATGAAATACTTCCACAAAATATAATGTCTTTAAGTCGAGGTATCTACACTTAATGAAGAATGAAGCACTTCTACAAAATATAATGTCTTTAAGTCGTGATATCTACACTTCATAATGCATGAAGCACTTCCATAAAATATAATGTTTTAAGCCATGGTATCTACACATCATGGAAATACAAGCACTTCCACAAGCATACAGTCTTTAAGTCGAGGTATCTATACTTCATAATGCATGAAGCACTTCCACAAAATACAATGTCTTTAAGTCGTGGTATCTATATTTCATAATGCATGAAACATTTCCACAAAATATAAAGTCTTTTAGTCGAGGTATCTACACTTCGTAATGCATGAAGCACTTCCACAAAATATAATGTCTTTAAGTCATGATATCTGCACTTCATACTTCATAATGCATGAAACACTTCCTCAAAATATAATGTCTTTAAGTCGTAGTATCTACACTTCATAATGCATGAAGCACTTCCGCAAGTACAATGTCTTTCAGTCGTGGTATCCACACTTCATAATGCATGGAACACTTCCACAAAATATAATGTCTTCAAGCCGTGGTATCTACACTTCATGGAAATAGAAACACTTCCACAAAATATAATGTCTTTAAGTCGTGGTATCTACACTTCATAATGCATGAAACACTTCCACAAAATATAATGTCTTTAAGTCGTGGTATCTACACTTCATAAAGCATGAAACACTTCCACCAAGTATAAAATCTTTAAGTCGTGGTATCTACACTTCGTAATGCATGGCGCACTTCCACAAAATATAATGTCTTTAAGTCGTGGTATCTACACTTCATAATTCATGAAGTACTTCCATAAAATATGATGTCTTTAAGTCGTGGTACCTACGCGCCATAATGCATGAAGCACTTCCACAAAATATAATGACTTTAAGTCGTAGTATCTACAGTTCATAATGCGTGAAGCATTTCCACAAATATAATGTCTTTAAGTCGTGGTATCTACACTTCATAATGCTTGAAGCACTTCCACAAAATATAATCTCTTTAAGTCGTAGTATCTACATTTGATAATGCGAGAAGCACTTCCACAAATATACTGTCTTTAAATCATGGTATCTACACTTCATAATGCATGAAGCACTTCCACAAAATATAATGTCTTTAAGCCGGGGTATCTACACTTCATAACACATGAAATACTTCCACAAAATATAATGTCTTCAAGTCGTGGTATCTATACTTCATAATGCATGAAGCACTTCCATAAAATATGTTTTAAGTCATGGTATCTACATTGCATAATGCATGAAGCACTTCCACAAAATATAATGTATTTAAGTCGTGGTATCCACACTTCATAATGCATGACACACTTCCACAAAATATAATATCTTTAAGTCGTAGTACCTACACTTCATAATGCATGAAGCATTTCCGCAAATACAATGTCTTTCAGTCGTGGTATCTACACTTCATAATGCATGAAGCACTTCCACAAAATATAATGTCTTTAAGCCGTGGTATCTACACGTCATAGAAATAGAAGCACTTCCACAAAATATAATGTCTTTAAGCCGTGGTATCTACAATTCATAATGCATGAAACACTTCCACAAAATATAATGTCTTTAAGTCGTGGTGTCTACACTTCATAAAGCATGAAACACTTCCACAAAATATAATGTCTTTAAGTCATGGTATCTACACTTCATAATGCATGAAACACTTCCACAAAATATAATGTCTTTAAGTCGTGGTATTTACACTTCATAATTCATGAAGTACTTCCATAAAATATAATGTCTTTAAGTCGTGGTATCTACACGTCATAATGTACGAAACACTTCCACAAAATGTAATGACTTTAAGTCGTAGTATCTACAGTCCATAATGTGTGAAGCATTTCCACAAATATAATGTCTTTAAGTCGTGGTATCTACACTTCATACTGCTTGAAGCACTTCCACAAAATATAATGTCTTTAAGTCGTGGTATCTACAATTCATAATGCATGAAACACTTCCACAAAATATAATGTCTTTACGTCGTGGTGTCTACACTTCATAAAGCATGAAACACTTCCACAAAATATAATGTCTTTAAGTGGTGGTATCTACACTTCATAATGCATGAAGTACTTCCACAAAATATAATGTCTTTAAGTCGTGGTATCTACACTTCATAATTCATGAAGTACTTCCATAAAATATAATGTCTTTAAGTCGTGGTATCTACACGTCATAAAGCATGAAGCACTTCCACAAAATATAATGATTTTAAGTCGTAGTATCTACAGTCCATAATGCGTGAAGCATTTCCACAAATATAATGTCTTTAAGTCTTGGTATCTACACGTCATAATGCATGAAGCACTTCCACAAAATATAATGTCTTTAAGCCGTGGTATCTACACTTCACAATGCATGATGCACCTCCTCAAAATATAATGTCTTTAAATTCTGGTATCTACACTCATAATGCATGAAGCACTTCCATAAAAATATAATGTTTTAAGTCGTGGTATCTACACGTCATAATGCATGAAGTACTTCCACAAAATATAATGTATTTAAGTCGTGGTATCTACACTTCATAATGCATGAAGCACTTCCAGAAAATATAATGTCTTTAAGCCGTGGTATCTACACTTCATAATGCATGAAGCACTTCCTCAAAATACAATGTCTTTAAGTCATGGCATCTACACTTCATAATGCATGAAGCACTTCCACAAAATATAATGTCTTTAAGTCGTGGTACCAGCACTTCATATGCATGAATCACTTCCACAAAATATAATGTCTTTAAGTCGTTATATCTACACTTCATCATGCAAGAAGCACTTCCACAAAATACAATGTCTCTAAGCCTTGGTATCTACACTTCAGGAAAATAGAAGCACTTCCACAAAATATAATGTCTCTAAGTCGTGGTACCAGCACTTCATATGCACGAATCACTTCCACAAAATATAATGTCTGAGGCCCCCTTGGCCTTGCCTTAACCGGTGTGGTAGGCTATCTTCTGTGTCAGTTCAATGGCAGTAATTAGAAGAGTCGATATTCATTATTTTGGGGTAGATTAATTATTACTTAATTTTCTACCAGACTCATTCACTTTGGAAACATCCTACTTAATGAAATTATGATGTATCATGTTCATTGACAGGCCAAAGGGCGTCTCGGGTTCAGAGGCTCCTTTATGTACCCTACTTGTACCGATCTGCCCGAAACGCATCGTTAATGGCGATATTGTGGAAACCGGTGACGCCAACCTTTTGACTAGATGATGTGATGGTGGGGAATCGAAATCTTGAACAAAAGTTCAACACTCTCTGTAATGGGAGATGTTTTTTAGTAATAGGTAGCGACCTCGTTATAACCAACCCAATCAGCTGCGAACCCTGTAAGCGAAAAAAGTAGAACGAAGATGATGACAGAAGAACAAATGACATTGGCGTCTGAGATGGGATCTGGAGATTGGTCACCTTCCAGGGCATAGACTTTTACAAATGCTAGGGCGGGGTAGGAGTATTTTATAGGCAGATCTTGGCTAGTGGTGCCGTTTCGCTGCTTTAAGGGCAAATGCAAAGTGTTTTGAGGCAAATCCTATAGGTAACCCCTCCCCTAATAACAAAATGCCCCCACCTTAATAAGTCTCTAACAGTCGATGTTGGGAATTTTCTTATTCGAAATTCGACAAAAGGTGTAAAGTATCTGATTAAAATAACATTTTTCACTTTGTTACTGAAATTAAGATTTACAAAATAACTCCAAAGATTTTATACTTTGGTGACGATTTGGTCTCGAGGCAGAAAAGATTTATTATTAACGTATGAATATCTTTAATGTACATAAAACAGTTTTATGCATTTGCCCTAACCTCACTCCGATATTAGGGTTCGGGAGCGGACTGGGCAAAAAAGGTTGCCGGTAAATGTGCCAATGGGGACCCCTGTTCTGGACAAATGTTTGATTTTTAAAACCAAAAGAACTCTGCTTCCTGGCATCTGGAGGATGAATGACAGTCCACATGAAGGGAATGTTTGACGGTATTTTTGTATTATCGTTGTCATTTGGCAAAAATGGTTGCACCGAAGGGGGCTTGAAACTCACCAGGCCAACCATAGTTCGGCCCAATGGGAGAACATTTTTATTCTCTCGAATCGAAAGAACGCTGTTTCCTAGCATCTGACCGATCAGTGGCAGACTAGAGTCAATAGACTGCTGGTATATCAATGGCAGTCCATATAGAGGGCATTTCGATAAAGAAACAATCTATGGGATCTGTTTCGCATTTTGGTCACTTCACGAAATGTCATGCTCCAACAATTGTTCGGGTGAGTAAATTCTGGGGGCACGGGGGGGGGGGGGGAGGGGGAGCTCACATTAGGGGCGGCCACCGGGAAATATTCAGGTGAACTCTACGGTTAATCCACCTCTGTTAGGGTTGTAAAGAGTTCATGTCATGTCCGATCTTATCTCACGTTTCCGTTTTCAATTTTGCATTCCGAACATAGCTCATGACGAATAACATTTTTTGCAGGTGATCCGAGAGTCAACGTTCAGCCTGGATTGGTTAGCATGCATACATTATTTGTCCGTCAACACAACAAAATTGCTACTTTCTTGACCACCAACAATCCTTCCTGGACGGAAGAAACAGTTTTTCAGGAGACAAGAAAAATTATTGCTGCATTGATGCAACACATTACGTACAATGAGTGGTTGCCCATTATACTAGGTGACGAAATAGATAAATATGATATAAAACCGACGCCCACCGGTTTCAACACAGTATACGATCCTTCTGTAGACCCCCGGATCGCAACTGAATTTGCAACAGCTGCCGGAAGGTTTGGGCATTCAATGATACAGTCGACAATGACAAGGAGTCTTGGTTCCTTTAGCCAAGCAACGGCGATGAGTTCGCTTTATGGAAGAACGAAATATGTGACAGAAGAGAGTGGCGAAGGTATGAGCCGGGTAGTTAACGGACTGGTCCATGATGTTCCAGAAAGAGCAGACAACTGGTATTCAACGGAAGTATCTGATCGACTTTTTGAGTCTGCAGACCAGCATTCGCTAGATTTGGCGGCTTTAAATATCCAACGTGGCCGTGATCACGGCATACCGTCATACAACGACATGAGGGAGTTTTGTGGATTGCCAATAGCTAAGAGATTTGACACAGACCTCGGGGGATTTGTTGACCACCCAGAAGGCCCTGTAAGAGGGTTTAGCAGGGTTTATGGGTGAGTAGTATGAAGTTTACATCACTTGCCAGTGGGGGATCCAGGAATTGTAATAAGATGGCTCTGCTTAAATTGTCGAGTAGTCCGAGGTCGCTAAAGTCCCCAGAACCTGGAGGTTTTTAGACCTGCGGCAGTGCGAGGATTTCCACGACAAGGGGCTTGTGATACACGATAGGGGATGGGGATAGGGTTTTCCCGATAAGCCCACAATAAAGGAAGAAGCGTCCACGACACGGGAGGGGGGGGGGGGGTAGACCACCTCAACAGGAAGTGGACAATACCATCGTGTATCATTGTACTTTTAACAAAATTTTGAAAACGATATTTTATTCACGGCTATTTCATTGCTAGTGACCTTACTGGTAAAACCCATCAACTTCTCGTCTCTTGAGTTCCAATATGTTCTATGTGCCTACTGGCACATAGAACACATTGGAACTCAGGGGACGATCTGCATGTAAAAGAACGCGTCAAACTGAAGACGCTATTACATAGTACAGTTAAAAGATAAGCAGAATACCCGATTATTACCTGTATCCATCTATTACAAAATTAAGATAAGTAGGGATGTGTGTTGGGTCTTTTCCCACCCGAATCCGCCACTGCTAGCCTGACAAAATGTGTGTGCGAGAGTTTTTATGTGATTACGTGTGACAAGGTATAATTAAGGGAAATACGTTACCGGGGCGATTCCTTCGGCTTTGCATGACCACAGTGCATGGAACCGAAAACACCCGAGGACAGGGGATGATGGGCAGGGGGGTATAGAAAAGGGCACTCGATTATGGGTATGGCGGAGTTTACAACATATCATGAGTCGTAATGTGACACGCAAGAATACTGGAAATATATATTGCCCCTCGAGTTGAACGCTGCAATCTGCAATCCGAACGTATATATATAATGGTTAGGAATTCACACCGCCGATTGTATAGCTTCTTTGTTTGGTGATTATCGATCAACCACCGTCATTATCCTTGATACAACCCTACCCCACCCTCACTTGCATCGACACACATAATAAAGTACCGGGGAGGGGGGTGGCGGTGGATCAGTAGGTGGAGGCGCAGGCTGCAGGTCCTTGGTTCGAATCGCGCTTGAGGCTACCGCATTCTGTCCTTGGGCAAGACACTTCACCCCCATTTCCCACGTGGGGGTTCATGCATCAATTCAAGGCGAAAACGTGTTAAATTATTGCTGGAAATGACAGGTATCCACTCAAAAACAGTAGAGTTTTTTTCATTATACGTTTTTGGAACAAATTGATCATTTCCAGTGATAATTTGATTTGTATTCACCTTGAAGTGATGCTTTGAAAGCCGCTATTTTGATTGATACCGTGAAAGTGAAAATTTCTATATTTTCACAGTGGCTGAATGATTTCTATCTTTCCACAGTTTTTTCTATAATCTATTGTTTATCGTATAATAAGAAGCCGATATCGTTTATCGTATAATAAGAAGCCGATATTCTGTTATTGCTATTCTTCTCAGAGAAACCAGAATCTCAGCATCACACGAGTAGTGCTCCGGTTTTCCTCTAGAGGATAACACTACTCTTAACCCTTTAAAACCTAGTGGTATCTTCCACTTAAGTTCAATGGAAGCAATTGAAGGAGCCTGTGATTATTATTTGAGGGTAGACCAATCAATATTTTCAACGTGCAGCCCAAGATTGCACGTTGAAAGTATTGATTGCTTTTCACCACATTTTAACCTGGCACCCATCCTACTTAATGAAAGTATGACGAACCCTGTTCCTGGGACGGAAACGCGGTCTTTCGTGTTCAAAGGGTTAAGTCACTTTCAAAATTAAAAACAAAACCGCACTATCCCATATATTTTGCTGACAATACGAGAAAACTATTGTCCATTACCAGATATTTCTTTTCTCCAAAATACAGCAATGTGTTCTATATGGGACGAATTTGACAAACCATGAGTTTCGAGGAATACACAACAAGTGCACACATACATAATGAGTGTGGTTCGAATTTTATTGACAAATCTTTGATGAAATCATGCGTTACACCAGAAAAATGGGTGAGATGGATCTTGGGAGGGGAGTCGTCAATAAAACTTTCAGTTTTGAGGTATTCATGTAAGAACTATTTTAATAAAGCAAGTTTGCAATAAATTTCAAATAAAAAGGATAAAATATGTGATTATTAATTTTGGTTAGAGCATTGGACTTCAAACTGAAAGGTCCACGGTTCAGTCATAATTAGTGGTCCGTGCGTTGTGTCCTTGGATAAGGCACTTAATCCCAATTGCCCGCGTGGGGGCACTGTTGTGCTGTTTCCTAATGCATACTCCATGTTGATGCTTCTTTTGTCTCCAACCAATACTAACCCTGTTTGTACAGAATTAGTTCGCTAGCGAGTCTTACAGTAATGTTTCACGTCGATGCTCGGTGGTTCCCACCGGGTACTCTGACTTCCTCCAAACGAGAACCTTATGACCCAAAGTGGTCGTGTCTAATGAAAATGTCACTAAACCTCAATACATAAACAAACAAAAATAAAAAAACAAAAAAAACAAACAAACAAACAAACAAACAAACAAACAAACAAACAATCAATCAATCAATCAATCAATCAATCAACCAATCAACCAATCAATCAATCAATCAATCAATCAGTCTTGACACAGTTTAGGCCCTTTTGCAAAGAAAGAAACTAGACAGTGGTGTGAAAATAGAATATACCCATAGTAGCTTGGTGTACCAAATGTTCACCACGAGTGGTGAACATTTGATACACCAAGCTACTTTGGGTATAATTTTTTTTATACCACGATAGTCAGATAATTGAGAGTTTCAGTGTTAAATAATACAGCTTCAATATCAACATGTGCGAATCTCTTTTTTACATGAGCACCCGTGGGCGTTACTTCCGCTGTCAATTTTATCGCCGAAACGAAATGGAAAAAGAAACGCACAAATAACGAGGCCTTTCTCATTTTAATAAATTAATAACATACTATTTCGAGTTGAGGATGCCTTATTAACATGAGACAACGCATGTTTGTTAATTTTTGGTATCTTATGAGGTAAACTCCTTTAGAAACGTAATAGATAATTGCCGCTTACATTTCACTTTTCACGAGGCGACGAGCGATAACTGTAGACAAGTTTGCATTTAGGCTGAGGTCACCAAAGATCAACTTGAATGTAATACTACTGTAGGTGTAAATTTTAGCTGGCGTGTTCACCACGGTTGTTGTGTAAAGCTAAAATGTCCTAGGCTAATCATAGTACAAACGGCTTTTTATACTGGAAGGTTAAGCCCATACAATTTTAGAGTTAAACTAGCTAGACAATATATCGTCGTCACGCGCAAGAAGGGGTATATGGATATGCTTGACTTTGCCCCTTTTACCCAACTGGATTGCTAGAAAGCGTCTTCCTGGTGACATAAAGAAAACTGTCTCATCCGCCGCCATCTGTTTGCAGGGGCGGAGGAACTTTTTTGCTGGGCCATTTTTTTTGTATGCATATATTTTAACACAACCAATGACTGGTGAAACAAGGGGCGGATCCAGAGCCTCCCCCATATTTTCGCCAGCTATGTTTCTCTCGTACTGGTTCAGTTTCGATGGATTTTGGATAATTTTTTGCAGTAAGTGGCAGCAAGCGGTAAAATGTATAGTCTGTTAAAACATCGGTTAACTGAAATAGATCGTAAACTTACAGATATACAAGTACCAAATCCACCCCTAGACAAGATAATCCACAGATAGTAAAAATGTTGTTAACGTCTGGTAAAGCATACAGGTGAGGTCTGTCTCACCTGTATGGTTTACCGACGTTTTTTAACGGCTCTCAAAATGTGAAATCTTTCAAATACATCTCCTGAAAAATCTCAAAATATCCTCTCAGATGCATGGAAATGGGGGTTTTGGGACCCTGGAATTTAAAATGTTCATACCGACGACCATCCATCGCCCGATCTAGCTCCCCCCCCCCCCCACCCCACCCCCCACACGCTTTGAAATTCGTTCCGCCGACCCTGGTTGGGGAGGGTGCAAATTAGTGGTGGCGCCAAGGGGGGGGGGGGGGGGTCAGGAGTGCTACAGCTCCCCCCTCCGTCAGAGGGGTCCAGCTCCCCCGTCGTAGATTTTTAGTCAGTCCGTCGGAGAGTCTCGTAAACCCGACTTCACGAGAAATTTCCGACATCGAATGTAGATATCTCGTCTTGTGTCGATCAAGAACGAGGTATATGGTTCTTCTTTGTAAGGCATTATGACAGTTGTTATCCAACTGGCGTTCCATTACTTCCATACCTAATCATCGGTTATCGTCATGGTAAAAGTTTGGAATCCATCGAAATCCAAACAACAATGGCATCCCGCTATAATGTGACGCAGGGTGGACTCGAACCCGTGCAGCACTGGAACTTTGATAGAGAATAGTGATTCTCACGAAATTCCTTGATGTCGTTCGTCAAACTGGCTTTATAGATGAAATATTTCCCTACCTTATTATAATATGTTTGCGTTAAATAATCAACAAACATACTCAATTTGCTTCTATTTTGGTTCTCCAATTTACCAATTTTCACTCATTTTCCTTCGTTTGGGAGGTCAAATATTATAGCCCCCCCCCCTGTCGGAGAGGTCAACCCGCCCCCCTCCCTCGAGAAATCCCTGGCGCCACCACTGGTGCAAATGTTACTATAAATAAACAATGCTCAACAACTACAACAACAGCAGCAGCAACAACAAAAACAACAACAACAATAACAACACAACAACAACAAAAATAATTCTCGAAGCTTTTGAGTTTTCCGAGGTCTCAAATCGCCGATCATTTTTTAAACGGTATACTTTGATGCCCGTGAAAAATTAGAAATGTTGATAATATGACATCTTTCGCGGCATTACAAATGGAAAATGAACAACATATTTTAGTTTTTATTGGCAAAAAAAAACAAGTACCGAGATTCGAATATTGATACAGGTTATTAGTTTTCGCTCTCTGAATAAACACTAGGAAATTCAATGAAGTGGAATCTGTTACACGGTTACAGATTTCACGTCTTCAACCATCATAGACTGGGTGGAGATATCGCGTTTATTGACTTTGCTCTATCTTGAGAGAGTCGAGGGAGGGTGAATTGCGGCGTTTTTCCCTGACGTTTCAACTGTTCAGGAAGGAGGTGAATTGCGGCGTTTTTCGCTGACATTCGAGCAATCCAGTCGAATACAGATCAGTGGGAAGAACACATGTATTCACGATATGTTGGGGGTGTGAGATGTGGGGAATGTCATCCTCGAGGCAAATAGATTTCCGTCAGATACCCGGCAAACCTCGTGTCTGTTGAATATCTCGCCCCACAGGTTGGCTTTCCTCAACCCATATCTACACCCCAATGGATATAATAATCTCGAGTTTATGTAGGGTGATAGGTTTACGTTCTTCAACAACTGATGTTTTTCATATTCTTGTAGATCACCGGATGATGTGGATTTGTACTCCGGTGGAGTTTCGGAAAGACGTGTTAGAAGAGGACAAATTGGACCGTTGTTTACCTGTCTCAATGGAAAACAGTTTGAAGCTCTGAAGAAAGGAGACAGATTCTATTACGAGAACGAAAATTCGGAGTCCGGATTCACTCTTGGTAGGTTATGTTCGTATTGCTACACCGCTTTCCATCACTGACCAACTAAAAAATGCTCTGGAGCAAGAACAGCATCCCACCACGAACCAAGAGCTAATACTGTAAAACTTTTACAAATGTATTTTATAGAATTGTATTTTCTGCTCATTAATATAACTGACTAAAATGAATCATTAGCATTTTAAAAAATATGGCAATTTACGAACTGGCGAATTGCCACATCTTTGAAAAAGGCTAATGCTTCATTTCAACCCATTTAAAATCATAAGTGGAAAATATCATTCTAGAAAATACAGTTATACCAAGCTGCAGGTATTGGCACCTGGCTAAAACGTTCTGTCTCATGAACACTTAGACATTTTGAACGTCATATCATTTCCAAAAATAATAGTACCTTCAGCACTCCAGTTAAAAGATGCATCTATATTTGATCAATTGATTTCCAGTGGTGACGCGATGGCGGTGGGTGAGCAGTAAGGGCTTTCCTTGGGAGGTAAAATTTATTTCAACCTTTCTCCTAACACGAATATCAGAAAATACTTGAATTTTCTTCTGATAACAAACTAAAATTGTTAATGTTAATTTTTTGTTCCAAAACATAGCTTATGCCTCCTAATTTGAACAGGCCTGTTCCAATGATTGTCCATTACCTTTGTTTTGGCGACAAAACTCGAAAATGATAATTTAGCGTATTATAACCCCCCCCCCCCCCCACCTTTCCCCCGTTTTTGCAATGGTCTGGGTCCTCTACTATTGTCATCGACTATTGTATCTAATTAGAAACCTATTTGGCAGGTTTTTCACACTGATTTTCGAAACTATAATACCTAGATAAAACGCTTCAACCGTTTTGACTTCTTTCGATCATAATCCTTTTGGTTCAAAATCTAAATTTTCACCAAACTTTCTCCATAATCGTCTTTCCGAGTACCATTGTTTATATTTTTAACAATATGCAAAGCAGTGTCTAAATCGTACGCTTTATTATTATAAACCGGTAACGCACGGCCATTCAATAACATTTTCAAAGAAGTCTGAGGTGCACACACTTATGTTCTTATGTGAAACCAAAATCATTCACTTGTGAGACGGGCTGTGAAATAAAAACACATCAAGTGACATCACGTAACATGATTTGAATCGTTGTTTCAATGACATTCTCATTCTCAGAATGAATCCTTAAGCTTTTCACAAAATATAAATTAGTACTCGTGTGGAAACTGTACTTTCCGCACACTTCGGTGAGGATCGTTCAAACCCCTTGGACCCTGATGGGACAATCCATATCAGTCCAGAGCCGTCAACTGGTGGAGTCGATATTCGCTACTTGGGAGAAGACCAACCAATATTTTCAACGTACAGCCTTGGAGCTGCACGTTGAAAATCTTTATTGGTCCACCACACAAATTCACTGAGCATCACCACTTATACTAACGCAGGTCGTATCACCATGATGGGCCGGAAAAGGTACCTTTAGGGTGCAAAAGGTTAATATCTACAGGATCAATCCCAATAGCCATATGATATCAACCAGATGATTGTGCCGTTATAACCAACCTTTATACGGTGTAAACTACGCAAGAAGTGTGGTATATTGACACAACAACATAATTTTGCCCTCGCCTGGGCATTTCCGTTGGACGTGAGTCTTTGGTGTCATATTTATAGTAGTCGTGAACTTTCTTACGAGGCTTAACTTGACCTTTAGAGTTAGGTCATACATACAGTTGGTCTTACAGATAGCGTCAGTATGTCGATTCAGGCTCTTGGGGAACGACCAAGCATCATGACTACTATTTTTTTTATTATCCACGAGTAAATTTTCAAGTTTTTCAATTATATTGCCTACTAACTAATATTACAACAAGGTGCAACGCAACCGGTATCCCCCGCTGAGAAGTATTTATTGGTGTTTTTAAGGTCACATATTTCTGCACAATGGCTAATCATGACCGCGACAGTTTTACGGGTGGAGGAAGCCGGAGTACCCGGAGAGAACCACCGAGCAACGGCGAGCAACTGTCAGCTCCCCAACATACGAACTCCACACAAGCAGGGTTAGCTTTGGTTGAAGACAGGTGCACCATCGACGTGCAGTACGCCTTAGTACACAACGTCACCGTGCCACCACGTAGGCAATGGGGTTGAAGTGTTTTGCCCAAGGACACAACGCGGTTGCCGCAGGTGGGATTCGATCCGAGGACCTCTCGACTTGCAGCCTGCATCTCTACCTACTGAGCCACATCCCCCCCCCCCCCCCCCCCCCCGCTGAGAAGTGGTTTACTAAAAAGGGGACAAAGATGTTGAGGGTTTGTGGTCTATCAGCATACCAAAAATATATACACTACTGAAGTGATCATCCGGAAAATATAAAAACTTCCAAATGAAACCAAATCGAAAATGGCCCATAACTCTAGAGAAAATGATTAGCCCTTTACCTAACACGAAAAGCAGACGACTCTTGCAAACAAAATTCTTGAATAACTATTTTTTTTTCATTTTTTGTCTCCAAAACATAGGTTGTGACCCCTCTTTGGAACGAGCTCGTCGAGCTCGTTCCAAAGATGTGTCATAACCCATGTTTTTGAGACAATAATAAGAAAAAATAATGAAATTTAACTGGCGATTTTTGTGAATAGCGTTGGCCAGTTTTCGCCGTTATGTTGGGCAACGGGTTAAACAAGACCCGTTCTTTGTGAATATACTTTCCCCCACCAAGGTCCATCATAATACCAAAGATCATTCAAATCCGACACAAACTGACCGAGACACTGAGGTCTAAAATTGTTACGGACAAACGGACGTATCCCATTGCTAGATCTCCCACAGAACTTCGTTTTGGTGGGGGTGACTACATCTTCAAGGCAAGACTTATATGAATACATGCCTTGATAATACGGTTGAAACATGTAATCATTCAGGACTTCAAACACATCAGGTTTACACATCAAATCGGTCACCTTTGCTACGACCTGTATGTGCACCACAATGACAGCACTCGACTTCTTTCTTCAACTCCCACTTGAAAATGTGGGCAGTTTTTAATCAGTCAACCTGAATTGGAGCATTACCCTAAAAAGGCAAGATCCGGCAAATTTTTAAAATAGAACATGGGAGTTTCACCATTAGGATTGCCCTGATAAATGGATCTGTATGTATGCTTTCACTGTTTTCAAGTTGGGCGAAGTACTTTTTGATTCTCACCTCAGTATTGCCGAGCCACTTTTAAATCTTTTACCTAACGAGTTGCTGCTTCCACACGAGTAATTTGCAGATTAATCAACAAGCCTGTATCATGTGGCCACTCAGTAGAACGACCTTGTTGAGCATGTTCCAATGAGGGGTCACATGATATGGTTTTGTTGAAACTTGAAATGTTTTGAAATTTAAAAAAAAAAATAATAAATTTTGGTTTTCTGTGTGTTGGGTAAATGGTTGAAATTAGGACCGGCATAAATTACTTCACTGCTTTGACAGTCTTCTGTTTCTCGTGTATCTTCACATATTCGTTTTTAGATTTTGCCCTTGTAACGCGACCCTCTTTCTTCTCACACACACCGAGCTTTTATTGAGCTGACTGACTCATTTGAACTTATACCAATCATGGTGGCACATGAAAATGTTTCCCCTTTGTTAAAAATTATCCGCTTATCATTCCAGATCAGCTCAATGCGATAAAGAAAGTCACATTGTCCAGAATTATATGCGATAACACAGATATTACAACTATTCAACAAATAGCTTTTGCACAAGTGGCGAGAAGGTAAGTAAAATGGAGACCAACTCACACATTCGTAGGCAGCCAAGACTTGACTAGAAACCACTGCTAAGATGAGGGAATTGTAGGCTATAGTACAGTGGGCAGATGGGAACACTGCGCGGGCCCCAGTGGTTAAGCGAATAATATAAGCAGGTGCAGAAACATATACCGTTAGAGCTTGCAGGAAAGAGGGAATGAAACAGTTACCAGTCCACCCATATTCCACTACTAATGTGCCGTTGCACATCACTACATGTCAGACCCAAGCAGTTAGGTAGGTAGTTTTCTTTATCTGCTTATGGGAAAAGACCAGGTGTCCGACAAAAATTAGCGATGCATAACACCGCCACGTAGTTTGTGTCTGACATTATGTAGTGGTGTATAATGGAAGTTTGGTCGAGTTATAGGGGGTTGGGTGGTCTAGAAGGCAACGCCCCTATGTGTTTTAGATTATACTTGTTTTATTCATTTGGGATTCTTCAAAAATGTTTGTCGAAATTTCGAGGTCTGAACCACCGTTTCAAGTGGAGGGTGTGTCTCATTTAACACGGAAAATGTTTGAAAATAGGTGCCTATGAGACTAAATCTCAATACTCGGGCACGCAGATGATAAATATCGCTTTGGGTTTCAGTTGATCAGATATCTGTCATGACCACTGATTTATACTCTTTGCCGACAATCATGAATGGTTCCCTACAAATCATTTGGTGGAAGACCGTCCCTGGACGAGAGGTATTGCGTTGTGGACTATTGATACTAAAGGTGCATTGCAAGTAATATTATACCTCATGTCAATAAAGTCTGTCATGATATTGAAAACGTAGGGATTGTTTGGGTGTCTACAGGAGCCGAATATGGGATCCTATCCAATGGCATTTTGTCAAGATTTTTTTCCAATTCAAATTCAATAAAATAAGCATTTAATTCTTCGTTCACTCTTGGAGGTCTAATTTTGGTTTTTATCACTTTTTGCTGCAACGAAACAAATGCCTCAACAGGCAGTTTTTAGATACGTTTGCAAGTAACATCGCAAGAACCGTGACATTTGTTTCTAGGCAAGTCTTGGCTACGACTTCCCTAGGCACAACTGCAAAGCCACAGAATGAAGAATGTTGATGTGCACACAAATATCTTCAACATTTAATAGTATAAGAGCAATTATTTAATAGAGGTCACAGAGACTGATCATTATTTCATGCGACTAAATGTAGTAGCTTCGGTAATGATGTTCTGAATGCAATATGAAGGAAACATTTCTTATTTATTTATTTTCTTCCAAACAAATTCTCAATTGGAGCTTTCATGGCGCGAATTGTCCCAATTGCATGGGCACCGGACCCTTTCCCAATGAGGTCAGAAGAGTCCCTGACAAATATATACCCGCGTTGAACACAGAATGTACATTTACCGACGTCAAACCTACATACTCCACGTGAAATGGTTTTATAGGTTTTATAGGTTCCCGTTATCACTTTTTGCTTTTGTGTCATTTTGATCCACAACTAATCGAGAAAGTACCGATAATGTTACCAGGTCATTAGGCCTGGCATTCTGAAAAATGCAGGAGGGCAAAAAATCGCTCTCCTCAATCAGCTTAGGAAAGCAATTAGCTTTACACAGCATTTTAAGTATCCAATTGAACGAACTCATTGAAACTGAAACCAACAGACTACATCAGTGATTTTATTAACTTTACAAAGGTAAAGCGAAATCTCTTAGACATCTAGATGTCTCACTCAACAACCGAACACACACTTGACAAGACCTGTGTGTGTACCCAGACCTGTTGTCCAAGAAAGTCATACCCCTACCACTACCACCTTCAACCCCCAAGAGGGGTTGAAGGTGGTAGTGGTAGGCGTATGACTTTCTTGGACAACAGATCTGCTTGAATCTACAGTCACATCCTGGTGCAAGTGCTTCAAGTGACAGGATAGTAGTAATGGTAGTATATTATAGTGTCAATATTCCTTGAATAATTACCCCTCAAACTGTGATGTCAGTTGTTGAACTTGAAACTGACAGAAAAAAAAATATTGCTGTGACCCATTTTGCTTCAAATGATTGCAACTGTGTTCGGGTATGGCTGCAGCCATTACCTTTTACCACTAAACCACTTTCAAAATGAAATTACGTGATGTTATGTGACTTCGAAGTTAAATTTTTTTGCTTTACAACAAAAATTTAATGTGAGCATAATACATGTAATCTCAATCATCCCAGACCAAAATATTTAGGAGGGCAATTTTTCGCTCTCCTTAATTTTTTTCAGGAGGGCAGTAAGGAGAGCTAAAAAATCGCTCTCCTGAAATTGCCAAGCCTGGGTCATGACAATGGAAATTCATGCTCTTCAAGTAAATTATTTGGCAGTAACTGAACGTTAGCAAATACTATCATGACAACTGTGACTCCTGTCGCTATAATACGGTTGTTATAAATTACTACTACTACTACTACTACTACTACTACTACTTACTATTACCACTTCTACTACATTACTACTACAAATAATCCACATCTGCTTGTTGTTACTACAATTACACTTACTACTTTTTCTACCACTGCTGCCGCTATTTATAGTACTTCTTTGACTCTTATTACTTCTACTCCTATTGCTACCAGATCGACTGCTCTGTCGCTTACGTTATTAACCCTTAAGCCCCCATATAGCCCCAAACCGCCACTTTTATATTGCATTGAAGCAGGTTCTCCCTTGTGTAATCTTTTTTATTACTCTTGTGTGTAGACTGAATTTTCCCTGGCAGTGGTTCTACATCACTGCTGGCTGCCTGTATAGGCAGCCAGCAGTGATGTAGAACCACTGCCAAGTCATCAATAACTATGTAAGCAGAAAAAGGCCATAAATACTTTAAAATTAATCTGAGGACTTAAGGGTTAATATTACTTCAGCTACTATAAATAGTTGTTCTTGTGATGCGGCTGTTGCTCATTGTGTCTCCCTGTAACAACAACAACAACAACAACAACAACAACAACAACAACAACAACAATTACTACTACCACTACTACTAGTACTACCACCACTGCTACCACTTCTACTAGTACGCCCCTACCGCTTATTCTGATTCTATTTCAGTTACTGTTGTTTCTGTTGCTAATATTATAACCCCTACTGCCACAGCTTATAATATTTCTGTTGGTGCTGTTACTGGTACCCATGTATCTGTTGACAAACCACTCCAACATGTTTTTTATCATTTTTATCCTTTATTTTTTATTTTGTAGGAACCTAGAAGCATCGTGCAACGATCAGAGTCTTTTGCCTAAGCTTGATTTGACACCATGGATTGTCTAGAATTGTATTGAGAAACACGCCGAAATTAAAGATATCGTAATATACTACTCAAAGTTTGCCAAGCAACAAATATTTGACACATCATTGTGAAATTTTCTTGTGACACATTTGCGAATTTTTTGTTGGATATGATTGAGGAATGTATTGAGATGGTCCCCAGTGTTTACATTAGCTCTCTTGACAGGCAGACCTTTCGTGACAGTCATGGAAAGCACGTACCCCTTGATTTCCAAGATGTTTTCGTGTACTGTCTACATGTACATGAGATGTGTAGGGTATTCTGTCTTCATTTCAACACAAACCCTTGTGATTTAATGATTGAATATGGCGAATGCAAATATAAGAATACATTTGTCTGAAGCAGAAATGTGGTGGGCTGTAGGGATTGTGGAACAAGGGGCTACCCATCGTTAGGTCGGTGAAGCCCTTGGTGGGCACCATACGGTGATCAGAGCCGGGGCAAGATTTCAGCAGTATGGCACACCAGTCAGCCAGACGACATGGTGGTGGCGGCGACAGGGCAACATCTGCAGCTGAAGACCGGTTTTTGATCATTCAGGCCCGTGGGAACCGCTTTGACACAGCAACCCAGCTTCGCAGTGACCTTCAGAATGCACCCGGGGTAACTGTTTCGACGCAGACTATCCGGGCAAGGTTGCACGAAGGTGGTCTCCGATTGAGAAGGCCATCTATTCGCATTCAGCTGTTCCAGAACCACCGTCAGGTATGAATGGGCCATGGATCACGTTGGATGGACCAGAGAAGATTGGCGACCTGCCCTTTTTACAGAAGAGTCAAGGTACTGCCTAAACAACACAGATAGGCGTTCTAAGGTATGGAGAAGACCGTGAGAGCGAGTCCATGCAGCCAACATTGCTGAGCATGACCGCTATGGTGGAGGATCAATAATGGTATGTGGCGGCATCAGCTGGGATGGACGTACCGAGCTCTGTGTCCTTGACCGTGGTACATTGACTGTGCAGCGGTATATTGATCAGATCCTGAATGCCCACGTCAGATTGTCTGCAGGTGCAGTGGATGATAGATTCATTTTGATAGACGATAATGCCCGTCCTCATGTTACCCATGCTGTCCGGGAGTACCGACAGAGGGAGGGGATTGAGCGTGTAGACTGGCCAGCAAGATCCCCTGACCTCAATCCAATCGAACATGTCTGGAATGAGTTGCAGCTTACAATTTCAGTCCTTACAGTCCAACCAAGAAGTGTCCAGGAGCTTGGTGCCATGCTGGCCCAAGAATGGAACAACATCCCACAAAGGACCATCTGTAACCTGATTGGGAGCATGAGAAGGCGTTGTCAAGCTGTAATTAACAATAACGGGTCTCATACTCGATATGGAACCCATATCAGTTCGCTCTGTCATCTTTTTTTGCAAAATTTCCTCTTTTACCAATAATATCCATTTTCCATGGTTATCGTATTCAAAAGCTAAAAAATAATGTCAAACACAAATAAAATCTTAATTCTGTACTTAAATCACTAAAAATATAATTACATATAAAATATATACACTTTCCATAGCAATATTTCAACTAAAACGTAAAACAGGTAGTTGAATATACTTGGTGCTTAGCAAACTTTGAGTAGTATATGTAAAATCAATTGTTGTGCAAAACCATCCAAACAATTGGTCAACTTCGTGACCGCCCTGAATCGTAAAAGTTGTCTCTTCTTGATCAAATCGCGAGCTGGTGAAGACACATATAAGCTTGTCGAGCTTTGACAGATAAAAACATTGCGAATTGAAGACAAGGACAGGGAAATGAATGAAAATGGTATTCGCAGTGATCACATTTCTTTTGCGATATGTGAAAAAGATACAGAGAATTTTGACCTTACTATAAAACTTTTATAGTTGTATTTTCTAGTTATGACATTAAATGTTATGACTTTCAACGGGGTAAAATGAACCATTAGCATTTTCAAAGATCTGGCAATTTGCCAGTTGGCAAATTGCCATATCTTTTAAAATGCTAATAGTTCATTTTTGTCAGTTATAATAGGTAAAAAATACAATTCTAGGAAATACAATTGTAAAGTTTTGTAGTATTGGTTCTTGTTTGAAATTCTCTGGCCGTTTTGCTAATCACAGGACCATTCCTAATTCCTTCTATTTGCATTTAAACTAGTATTCATCCATCACGGATACTGAATTCTCCGAAAACGTTATCCAACGGTGGAATTGATTTTGTTGGCTAATATTGTTATCTGAGTTTTAAATTTAGCACTGAAGGAATGCCATTCGTTGGACGATTTTCGCGTTGTTCGAACCTTTTTACCTTCCTTATAAACTTGGATATCGTTCAAAGTGTTAAATTATACCATCCCCCATCACACCCATCGGGGTTCGGAGAAATTTGTGTTCAGTGGCATGCCGTGATAAGATTTCTTACACAAACTACCTCCAAAATGTATTCAAATATTAAACAGAATAAATATTTTTACATTGAATGTCTTTGTGTACAGTTTTTTTCTAAAGACAACAACAGCAACAACAACAAACACACTTGTTGATTTTACGCTACAACCAATTCGTAAGTTGGTGACACATCGGCTGGGCTCTGAGGCTCCAGATTATTTGAGAAACTTCCAGAACGACCGTCTCATCAACAATGCGGTGAAAACTTGTGAACAAAAGTGCTAATTCTACGAAATTCATAGGCGAATCCAGAGTATTGTTCCGACAGTCGTCGAATTTATAACTGGAGTGGTGAGGTGGAGTCGGCAGATGTTAAGCATGCAAACTCCACATCTGCGGCGAGTGTTAAACACACTTGATTGCTATGCGGCCCGGGGCATGCTCTCTAGGGAAAATGAGCAAGTTTAGTATCAGATTGAGAGCCTTGGTGACATTGTGGGGAGAATATTCGCATACTCCGTTCTTAGAAAACCTTTTAGTATTTCATAAAATTGTATCAGTAAACCTGAAGTTCATACACATGACCCTCGAGTGCACAATGAAAGTCTACTGGGGCCAGGTGCCAATGGTCTCCAGCATTTAAAAAGAAGAGTGGCAGCTGATCTTGTCCATTAATATTCAACGAACCCCCGTGCTAGCATCCTAGCATGCGTCTGTCACAAGTGATTGCTGGTAGAAGTAAATTCAGAAAACTATTAGATCTAAACATCATTTATGTTCTCACATCGACTTTGATATGCCAAAAAGCCCTTACTAATATCTGCAACTGAGATATGACTCTCTGAAATACAGCACTGCCGCCGTGGACTGGTCGTAATCCACGCGTGGGCAGTGATGTCCACGCAAACGTTTACCAGGTAATAAAAATCACCATTAGCAAAAAAATTTTAATTAATAATTGTACTCGGTGCTTCATTAATTAAATATTTGATGATTATTTCTACAATTAGTGTTTGAAATCTGATATTATTGCGTCCGCGGAAACATTATCCACCCGTGGAAAGTGACGGCTGTACTGTATACTTACTAGACCCAGGATACTGACAAGATAAATGGTCTGTTGGATTAATTATTTATGCTGTTGAATATATAGAGGCTATTCACGAAAATTTGATGAATACCGAAAATATCTCGTGAGTGGCTACAAAGAAATATGAGGATCTTCACGAGCGACGCAGTCGCGAGTGAAGGTCCTCATATTTCTTGTAGCCACGAACGAGATATTTTCGGTATTCATCAAATTTTCGTGAATTTTCTTTTTATTTAATGCTCTACGACTACAAACTCTCCAATTTGTGGCCTTTATTTGCCATTAAGGCGCAAAATTTATGTGCCGAACCGGCGTCCATACAAAAATTACAACAGCCAAACTCCAACCATTGGAATGTGTGAATATCCGCACAAAAAGTAGTCCCGTCTTATTTCTCCCCTAACTTTACGATTTACCAAGGCTGGCGAATTGAAATAATCGCAATGTGTTTCGAAGAAATAGAACAATAACAAAAAACACCACTTTCTTATTTTCAATAACAAGACACGTCATTTTATTTTTTTTGAACTCAATGCACTGAAGACGTGTGAAGTTGAACTGAAGAAATTTGAAAGTGATTTCGGCTTTTCGCTGGAAGGTGAATGAGAAAGTCAAACTTTGAAACCGCTGATTTAATGAATTGATTTAGTCACTGTCACTATCAATTATTCGAATTCGTTTGTATTTGGGACTCTGGAATTCATTACTGATGTGCTGACTCGTTTAAAGTACATGTGATTCGTCATCCGAACCTACGATGAAATATCGATTTCTAAATATCATTTTGATATTTCGTTTTGCCGACCGACAGGGGAATATGACTTAATTTTTCAGCGTGAATTGATGCCTGAGCATTAAATAAATATTTCGATATATTTTTGTCTTTGTATCTCGATATATCTTTGTCTTGAGGTAAACAGTTTTTCTATTGTTTCCGATGTAGCTCTGGCGACAGTCTGAATGTATCCGTTACTTAACTGGGTGGCGTAGATGTTGGGAAGAATAGCCAATGTCTACAACGCTTCCACTTCCATGCTAATAATCAGAAATTTTTAGCCATGTCGGATTGATTTTACTCACGCGAAAAATTTCTGTTGCCAGTAAGATTCGTGGAGACAAAAATACGTTCCGATGGTATACTGTTGCGAATCCATGACATGTGATTAGTGTGTGTGCATGAGAGTGATGGGATGTGTAGTTGATTGTGAGGGTATGTGCAGGCAAGTTGCCAGTCCGACCGTCCATCCGTCACAAATCTAAATAAAATTTGTCGGCGTTACATCCTTAACTCTTCCTACCATTTTAATTTTATAACCTCACGATAGGTGGTTAGAAATTTGAGTACGAAGTGTAGTTGCAGGTGTGGAAAAGAGTTATCATTCTGTCGAGTTTTACCAGAGTTATCTAGGGCCCTGCCAATCACCAATTTTCGCTTCGAATCATAGCCGTCTTGAATGTGACCAACTGGGGGAAAGAGGTGCTGTAAACCTGATTTGTTTCGACAGTGATGACTCAAGTCCCGACTGACAAAATATTCCAACTACATCACCAAGACATGCCTTCGTCGAAGGCATGTCTCGGTGAGGTAGTTGGAATATTACCCAGTAAGGATTATTGTTGAAAAACAGAAACGGGGACGAGAATCATCGGAACTTGGCACTGCCAAGGACTAGCCGCCAGTAACAGCCGAATGTTGATATTGCCTGGAAACGTTAAATTTTCTTTCCACGGTGGCAGTGTCTAGTGAGACAGGAATTAGCATGGCTGGTGGCATGGATGGAGATGTTGTTTCTGCTTAGATAACAGAAACCACACTCAGTCTTCATTTTCAACATTATTTATGAACAATTTCCACCAGACCAGTACGTATTGCGACACGACGAACATGACTGATGCCAAGCTTTTTTTCCAGTGAAAAGATTTGAATGGAAGCGGCGAATTGTACAGCAGATTCGAATCGAAACGAATAGCAACTTAAGATTCGAAATCGAATCGAATCTCGAAGCTTCGCAGGGCCCAAAAGTTATGTTGCTTTTATGGCTAGTTTTTTTTATAACATTACAAGTGTCTCTCCATTTCTCTTACATTTTATTTTAGATGGGATGGGTGATGGTGGTAACAAAACTTGGTGTGAAATATGAGTATGAAGAACAAATGCGATTTGGCAAGGGAATTCTTGATTTGGCAAATTTTTCCAGAGTTATGGTCCTTTTTATTGAAAGATTTCTGTAATAAAGGTTTGTGTGCTTAACTCCCTTACCGTTTTCAATGCATTTTAAAAAAAGGTGGTGTGGAGTGTGAGTTAGACACATGGGGAAAAAAAACGTTTGATTCAGTATTTTTTTCCAGACTTACTGTCCCATTCCGGTGCTAGATTTCCGGCATAAACATTTTGCCGCTTGGCTCCTTTTAATAAAACTTGGTGGGATTTAGGGTACGAAGAGCGGATGAACATATGGAAAGAAGGTTTGATTCGAGGTTTTTTGACAGCGTCATGACATTTTCCTCTCATAAAATTTTAGATGGTTAGCACCTACATTTATAATTTTATTTTTACGAAACTGCACGCGAAGCAGGAAAACGAAATGCAGAAGCGTACAGTTAAAACTAGAAGTCCTGTCACGAACTGTGTGCTTATCTATGCTTAATTGCGCATAGGAATTGCGCTCAATTGCCATATCGAATGGCATCCAAAGCACGGCAGGTTCTCCTGGTTACTCATAGCTAACACAGGCAATATTTCTGCCAATGGACCCCCGGGCGGGTTACACGGAGGTCCATTGGCTGATACATTGCTTGTGCACAGGCCATATGTACATAATTTGATAGCCTTACTATATCCATAACGCGTAGATTTACGCACAGACCGACGTGCTATTTGTGCGCATTTCATGACAGAACTTCTAGTTTTAACTGTATATAGAGAGGAATGTTTTATTTGACCAGCGGTAACTGTGTTTTGTCCTTGCGAAAGACATTTACATCTCGATTGTCCATGCGGGGACAGGGCAGCCCTGTGTAATAAGGCGTACTGCACGTCGATGATGCACTTGCCATCAAACTCCTGCTAACTCTGCTTGTGTAGAGTTAGTAGCTGGAGAGTCTGACAGTTGTTAGCCGCTGCGTGGTGGATCTCTCCGTATACTCCGGTTCCTCAATCCGTAAAACTGTTTGACTTAATGTGACCCTGATCGTTGAAAGTGTCGTTAAAACCAAATAAATAACAAACAAGTTTCTCAGAGTTGTAGCTCATTTGACTAGATATTCATTAAGTGTTTCTTCTCTTCTCTACATTTTTCGTTAAATGATTTTCCATCGGATTGTATTTTTTTTCGAAAATTGGTATGAAGTATAAGTACGGGGTGGAGATTCATACGCGGAAAGGAATTTTTGATTCACGAAAGGTTTCTTAGTTATCCCTTTGTTAATGCAATGCGGGCTAGAATCCATTCACAATCCATTTTTCAGCTCAACCCCACGTGCATTGTTTAATTGGACTTTTACGCAGGGGAGTTGTGACAGGGATTCTATACTTAGATATTTTATATTTCAAACCGCAAGCAGTTGGAAATACCATGCCCTATGGTAGGGGACTCTATCTGTGACTATGACCACTTCCAACAGACATTTAGCGATTTTTGAATCACATTTAATGGGATCTTCTAACTAACTAACGGGACTAGTACTTATGTCACACAGTCGGTCTCGTGCAAATGGGTGTCTGTGAATGATCCGCGAAGTTGGGGTCCCGGCATGACCAGTTTTGAGTCCGGCATGCGCTAACTAAATATGAAGTTGAGAATCTCATGCATCACGACCAGGGGCGCCGGAAGCACTTCAGGGCATGGGGGGGGGGGGGGGTGCCAGACCCCTGGAAAAGGGCATTCATTCGCACTAGCAGACCCGAAATGATATGCCAAAGGTTGCAGATCTCGAAGGCCCGAGATGGGGGAATTTGAGAGGAGGTGCCTCCTCCCATCAGAAGGGGGCACCTCCTTCCAAACTCCCCATTGAATTTTGAAAGCTCCCAGAACGAATATGGGGTGTATTTTTAGAAAAGAATTGAGCGATGGGCCTGGGAAGGGCTTTGTCAGCCCCTCTCGCCCCTGTGGTCCGAAGGCAGTTACGGCAGCTGCCCAATCTGCCCCCGTGCTTCCGGTATCCCTGACGACTGCGTGGAATTATCCGCAAAGTGCACGAGTTTCTTTTTTTAACTATAATCTCCATTGAAAAATATTGCAACTAGAAACTCTAAGTTCAATCAGGTTAATATTAAACAAAATCAACTGGGAACAGTGAAGATGAACCCTGTTGATGTTCAACCCAACTGATTTTTAGAGTGCTTCATCAAGGCATTACATCGAAGATGACATGCCTTGACGATGTATTTAGAATATTTATTCAGTTGGGATTTGAATCATAACAGTCGGGACAAATTGGGTTTACACTCTCCCACTTCCGCCCATCTTCACGACACACCTTCACGGAAAGCAGAAGAAAATCAGTCTTCATATTGAATGATGTTAAGTAGACAAAAGCACATAGAGTTGTGATTTTGATAACGAAATTGATATAAACCTACAAGGTAAATACGTAGGGGGCCAAAATGATTTTCAGGAGCAGTAACTTTTGCGAATTTGAGTAAACATTTTACTATTTCTTTGTTATCTATGTTCGAATTCAACAAGCGGTCGGAAATAACGGATATACGTATTAGAATACAGTCAGCGCGGACAGTCTCTTTTCCATGTTTCCACGGTGGATGTGGGCATATATGTGCAAAGAGAATAACGTTTTTTTCAAAAATAAGGCATTATTTGGCAACGTGGCCCACGAAAGTAGTCTCCAGGATGTACATATGTTTGAAACTTTAATAGAATGACTTTGACACAACTACTCAAAAGACGTCAAATGATGTCAACATAAGTGTTTTATTAGGTGTCATGGTTCCGGTTTTGTGCTAGAATACCAACTGCATACACGTCAGGCCACGCCAGGTCACGTCCGGTATCTTATTGAATTTCTGTACTTCATAGTTTTTAAAGTGTGAGTTTAACGATCAGAAATATGTACGATATTATGATACATTACGGCTTAACATCAGGGTCTTTTACCAAAAATAAAAATATTTTATCTGCTGTCAATCCCTTACCGTTTACACGGATCAGTGCTGTACATTTAGAGTTTTTACCCCAACTTTTATGAATAACTTCAACCATTTATCCAACGAATCCGCGTAAATAACAAATTGAGAAGTTGAATAAACAGTACATTTTAACAAACCCTTGTCAAATGACTCCTTATTGGAACGAGCTTGTTGGATTGGTTAAATTTTTTGGAAAATTTAAAACAAAAAAAAAAAATTAAAAAACAAATTTTGATATCATGTGCATTGGTTGAAAGGTTAATCTTTATTCCTAATCTGTTGATGGGCGACCACTGAGAAAAATGTTGAACACTTGTATTCAGTACAGGTAGATTAATCCTTTGAACCCTGGTGGTATCTTCCATATTAGTTCAATGAAGGCAACTGGAAGAGTCCATGTTCATTATTTAGGGGTAGACCAATTAATATTTCCATCGTGTAACACTTAGCATCCATCCTATTGAAGACAATTATGGCGTATCATTTTCCTGGCCGGAAAAAAATCGTCCGCTCGGTTTCAAAGGGTTAAGTTTCTGGAAGTAAAATGCACGCATGATTTAGTGTTACACGGATAAAGTTTATTCGGTGAAAAAAAAAATCAGAAGAAAAGGCCAAATTGCAGCTAATGGATGTATGGGTATAAGTTAGAGATCCGTCAGTTGAAACCATGCTTGTGCTTTTAAAAATGACAGAAGATAACCCAAGTGGTTATGCCATCTCCTTGTGGTGCATACATTTGAGAACAATGAATATTGTCACACTTCAATGAAAATTGTCGCAATCTTGCTGGACTACCTACGACTATTATTAATCATATAATTGCATCACTTAATTCTACATACTGCACTACATGGAAATCATCAAGAACGTATTTTTTTCAAATTTCCCGCATGCCAAAGAATCAAGAAAGGACGCTGGCTTTATTTCCAATAGCACAGCGGGGTTCGAACTACGCCGAGAGAGTTTCCTTCGGCAGTTGGTGCCGAAGGAGACTCTCTCGACGTGGGTTCGAACTTCAGCTTTGTTGGAGTTTTTTAAATTGTTGGAGTACACAAAATCGCGCTGCCTTCAACACAGTCAAGGGTGACAAATCCCGCTAGAAAATTGAACAGAGATGATTTCGTCGAAACATAAAGCCATGCAAGGTTTGAAAGGTATAGAATCAAGCAACGTGGACGGATTTGCGAACAATGTAGCCTGAAATTAGTGCTCGATGCCACAAAGAATTATTATAACTCGGCAGCTGAAAGTTTCGTGAATATATGAGTGACAAAAAGACAGACACCATCTTAGAACGACGTCATTAACCAGATTTACGTTATTAGTGGGCCAACTTTATTTTTCATGCTTGGATACAAGGGAGGAGATTAGAAAATCAAGGGACACGGAGTCCATTACGATAGCGGTTACGAGAATTTGGTAGTGTCACGTTGAATGTACAGCAATAAAGTTTATTCATGGAAATGGTCACTAATTCAGATAAACTGTCGATAATTACTGAAAGCGTTGTGATGGCCAACAAGATAGTCATTTTATTCTAAGTTACGTTGTGAAATATTCCACTGTTATCCATGTGGTTTGAAAACAAAGAAAAAGAAAGACAAAATAGAGGCTGGCGTCTTATCAAAAACAAATGCAAATGATTTGTTCAACCCAGAAGGTCAATGCCATAGTATGAAAAGACTACTATTCTTAATTTTATCCATATATTTCGCAGTGCTCTTCGGCAATCAAATAACAAGTATTATTATATGATGGGGAATGCCTATGCGTAGTCCCCAATAATTTATGGTAGCATAGATATATTGGCACATACCTACACTATCGCCTACGGATAATCTCTAATGACTTATGATTGAGCAGATCTATTTGCAGATAAGTACATTGTCATTTGTCCTTTCCTCTGTCCTTTCCTCAGAGTGGTAAATCCTGTTTTGTTCTTTTCTTTAACTCTGAATTTGCTTAAAGTGACTGTTTTGTTGTGAATTGATGGGGAATGTCTATGGGTAGTCCCCAATAATTTATGGTAACACAGATATGTTGACACATAACTACACTATCGCCTACGGATAGTCTCCAATGACTTATGATGGAGCAGATCTATTTGACGATAAGTACATTGTCATTTGTCTTTTCCTGAGAGTGGTAGATTATTTTTTTTAAATTTTTTTGCAAGCTTGAATTCTGTGGAGAGTGCTTATGAGTAATCTTCAACAATTTATGACAGAGCAAATCTACTTGCACATAACTACATCATCATTTGTCCTTTCATCAGTCTCCAATAATTTGTAATAGAATATAGTAGATCTACGTTGCCACTTGACTTCTCGGTGTTGTAGATAACTTTCAACTTTTCTGTGTATATAGGTATATATGTGTTGTGCATATTTACACATATCGATAGTATTTCAATCGAAGCCGTCCAGCCTATTGTTCTTCTTATCGTGATTCCTTGTCTGGATCGATGCCCACGAGTCCCATGTATAGTATATTACCTCACACGCTCTTACCGACATACCCTAGTCGAAACCTGAGCGAAACTGGTTATACAGTCATGATTTATGATCTATTACCCTCTCACAGGATTTCCTGACCGATGTGTATGGTCCCTACACACTTTATATTACTTTTTTCTTTCTCACTTATCTTTCTTCACATCTTGGTAATATCTCTTTTCTCGCAACTGAAAATATACCCGGCTTGCAACGTACACTTTATGAGTTCTAAAGCACCCATACTCACATGGATTATACTTGTGTTCTTGCACATTCTAGAGATCTCTTCAATTACTATTACCCATGGCTAACAAACTCACACTAAATGAGAGCCAAAGACAAAATATGTACAACTTCCCAAAGCTTCTCAATGAACATCCCGCGAGTGACCCCGAATATGAGTCTGATTCACCCTTCAACATAACTGCCCCCAATTGTAATTATTACACACCACAAGACTTCAAGGCGATCGCTACATTAAAGCATAAAACGTTCTCACTCTTTAAATTAAAGTGTCGCAGTTTAAATGAACATTGGGAACCTCTAAAGGATCTCTTGTGCAACCTACAAAGTGACTCCAATCAGTTTGACATAATAAGCCTGACAGAAACTTTTACCGTTAATGAAAACATCTCATTCAAATTAGAGGGATACCACCCATTAGTTGCACGAACATGACCTGGTTATGATGACGGGAGGGGCGGTGTAGGCTTATTCATAAAGGAAACATTACCGTTCAACATTCGCAGTGACCTATCAATTTTTATCCCGCATGTCTTCGAATCCGTTTTTATTGAACTCCAATTAAATAAAAAAATCTTGGTTGGTGTAATTTATCGGCCGAACACAGCCCACAAAGCAGATATAGATTCCTTTTTGAATAACTTGTCCGATTTATTTGGTAAGAGTAATAACAAACATAAATCAACTTACCTGATGAGTGAATTTAACCTTGATTTATTAAACTTCCATAACCACCCCAAAACTAACCAGTACGTAAATAGTGTATTCAGTGCAGGATTTCTCCCGGTAATCACAAAACCGATAAGAGTAACAGATCATTCGGCCACGCTAATAGATCACATTTTATGCAATACTACTGGAAACGTATTACGATCGGGGATTATAATCACAGACATAAGCGATCACTTTGCTACTTTTCTGATCGATGAAAATAGGATTTTACCCAGTTCCACATTGCCCCCCCCCCCCCACCCCCCCCCCCCCCCCATCAAACAAGGTCCTTTAAAACTGTAAATGTGAATCATTTTAAAAGATTGCTTTCAGCCTCCGAATTTTCAAGCGTGGTAAATGAAACATCGCCCATTGTTGCATATTCGAATCTTCAGACCATCTATCAAAGAGCGTTTGAAGAAGCGTTCCCCCTAATATAATCATTAACACTAGCAAGAAAAAAATTAGGAGAGAACCCTGGATGACAACAGGACTTCTAAATTCATCATTCCAGAAACACAAACTCTACATGAAGAAACTTCGGTCTCCGACAGACGACAATGTCAGAATATATAAATCCTACTGTCGAGAGTTTAATAAGCTAAAAAGAACACGTAAAGTCAATTACTATAATATAGCTTTAACACAGACTATATACGACATAAAAAAATTAAAAAAAAAACATGGGAGATTATTAAGCGTGCTATTAACAACCCAAAACGTGTACTTTGTGACCATCATCTTTCATTGACGGCGATAACCAGTTAACCGATAACAAATCAATCGCAAATAAATTTAATTCATTCTTCTCCAACATCGGTAAAGTCACTAGTGAACTGATACCCCCCTCAACCAAACACTTTATGGACTTCTTGAAGGATAATAACACTAACAACGCCAACCTAACTAACAACAACAACAATATCCGTAGTGACAATAATTCTCACGGCGACAATAACAACAACAACAACAACAACAATAATAATAATAATAATAATAATAATAATAATAATAATAATAATAATAATAATAATAATAATAATAATAACAAAAATAATAATTCGTCGTCCTTTTTCGCCTACCCAACAGATCTACAGGAAGTTATAACAGTAAAGAATTTCCGTACTGAAACAAGTAAAGACCGCACCAATATATCCACAAAGTTACTTAAAGAAACTATATCAGAGATAGCTGGACCTCTAACACACATAATAAATCTTACATTTTCATCTGGTGTAATACCCGACGGACTAAAAATAGCGAAGGTGATTCCTATCCACAAAGGGGGAGATTCCAGTATTTTTAACAACTACAGGCCAATTAGCAAACTTCCAGCATTCTCAAAAGTTATGGAAAAGTTAATGTATAATCGCCTGTTAAATTTTTTATCGGCACATGACAGTTTATATCAGTTTCAGTTTGGATTCATAAAAAAACATTCTACAATACATGCTATATTACAACTCATCCACAACGTTACCCTGAACAATGACAAGCCCAAAAAGGACCGAACTTTAGCAGTTTTCCTTGACTTTTCCAAAGCTTTTGTTACTATAGATCATTCTATACTCTTACATAAACTCGAATACTATGGAATAAGGGGGATACCTAATGCATGGTTTAGAAGTTATTTGTCAGGTCGAAAACAGTATGTACAGTATAAAGAGTGTTCATCGACTTTTGGAAATATAACATGTGCAGTTCCCCAGGGCTCAATCCTGGGGCCACTTCTCTTTCTGATATATGTCAATGACATCGGTAAATCAACACTTCTAAACCTTTTGTCTTTTGCCGACGACACTACGCTATCAACGGCCGACAACAACCTAGACATATTGACAGAAACAACAAATAAGGAACTTGACAAAATTGCAGACTGGTGCCCCGCGAATAAACTGTCACTCAATGCCACCAAAACAAGATGCATGATACTACATCCCCCACATGACACACGGGACTTAGTTGCCACTCCCATAACTATAAACAATAAACATGTAATACAAGTAGGGAACAAACCCGAAGTCCAAACAGTAACATTCCTCGGTGTTGATTTAGACGAAAACTTAAATTTCAAGCACCACATCTTTCATCTGAGCTCAAAGATAGCTAAATCCATCTGGGCTGTTAATAGAGTAAAAAAAATTTTACCATTCGATACCCTGAAAATTCTGTATTTTACGCTAGTGCAAAGTCATTTGATGTATGCGATACACATTTGGGGGCACGTGCCGGCTGTAAACAAATTAAGTATCCTTCAAAACCGTGCCATTCGAATAATAAACAATAAGAAGTGCAACACACATACTGAGCCCCTATTCAAGAAAAATAAAATCCTAAAACTGGACGATCTATATAAGCTAAATATCCTATTTATGCATGATTGGGCCCACAACAACTTACCACTATCGTTAGAAAGTCTATATAATCTTAACAAGAACGAAACCGACAGGATTACCAGACACAGAGGCGAGATAAAACAACTCAAGCCCCGAACACAGTTCACGGCAAATCTCCCCTTACACACATTTCCAAAAATGTGGAATGACATTGACCCACTGGTTCGAAATTTACCACCAGCACAGTTTAAAAAAAAGATGACCAACACGTTTCTAGTCTCGTATGAAGCCTCTGTCAAATGCAGTAACAGATCATGCCATGAATGTCGGGAAGTACCGACTCCCGCGACACAACAGACTCTCTGAAATAAGCCCGTTAAATCCTTATTAATTAGGGTTGATTCCGGAAAACTCCAGAAAACAAACTGCCAACGAGGAACTCAAATCTCTAAGCTGGCTCTGGGAAAAATATCACATTCCCATGTATGCCCCCTTTCTCAGTGCAAGAATGAAACCAAATTCCACTTATCACCAGGACTGCAGAGATCATTCCTCACATATTTCTATTTTACTTTATTTTTTCTACTACACATGTTATTTTCAGTTGCAGCTGATTCTCTCCTCTCTCTCTCTCTCTCTCTCTCTCTCTCTCTCTTCACTTTTTCCCTCATTCGTTGCTTTTTTTATCTCCCACTTTTTTGTTTTACCATACTCTACATTTTCCCTTTCCCTGAGGTGGGTGGCAGTAATACAGCCAGCTGGCTATGTCACCTCCCTGCAGAAGACAAATATGTTGCTTCATAAATCCTAGATGTGATATATTATTAATACTGTTTGTTGTTTCTTGGGCAATTATGTTACAAACATGTATTATAATGTCTTTTGCAAATAAAGTTATTACTTACTTACTTACTAGGAAAAATCTGGTAATTTAATTGGTTACAACAAAACACTCCTTGATATACTCCATTATTGCTGATCTATTCTATTTTTATCAAAATCGAGTTGATATTTCACCACTCTGTCATTGTTATCTATTAATAGATCGAGTAGGTTGATATGATGATTCCTAATATCTGTTGGCGATAAAAATAGAAATGGTAATTTCCAACTTGCTCTTTCCTTTAATTTCTCTGTTCCAATGTTTAGGAACTGTTCAAACATAAAAAATAACTTTAACAGAAACAAATCAGTCAATGCACATTGCTTGTTTTGAATGTATATATATATATTGAAATTAAATTTATTTTGTTGCATATGAATATGGCGTTTTTTTTTCGAAAAGTATGTAATAAAGCAAGGAATTTGGAAACAACCTTTTCTGTCATAATGAATGAAACAAAAAAATTACTTTCCTTGAGGTTGATAATTCATTGTATTAACCGTAGGCCTCGGTGAATAGTACTTTTCAAGGGTTGATAATTCCTTGTATCAACCTCAAGGAAAGTCAATAACTGTATATTCTAAGAATATATACAATACTTTGATCACAAAGGCGGAAGGGTGCCATTTGAGGATACCTTTTGCATTGCAGGTGGCGCCTTGGCGCAAGTTAAGGGACGATATCTGTCCAAAAATTTGTAGTTAATTCTTGCGGCGCAAAGATACAGGTGAATCGCGATATCTACCTCTCGACACGATATCGGGGTAATACATATATTTATCATCTGATCCTTCTCCCGACCATTGGACTCACACGTTAAAAGTGGCAATGCATGATTATTCGGTAACATTTCGGAAGTAACTTCAGATGAATCTGATATCGCGAACTAAAGACAAGGGGAGTCGTCGGCAGTGGGTTTTAATTTAAAAATAGAATACTTCTGGTGACACCATCTCATGAGTTTGAATCGTTTTATCAATATTTCGTTTGTCTTGGAGAGTAATTGTGGAGTGGACTCAATACAAAACAATGCATTGTGTTTAACAATGTAAATCGAGACACATGGGCGCAGAAATCTTTCACACTTGGGAGCATAGGCTACAGAAGTGCAGCCACACACAAATATAGAATGGTAGTCGCCCAAGTACCTTAGTGGCATGGTAGGAATGTAACATACAGAGCTGGAGTTGGGACTAACACACCTCTACATTTGAGAAAAAAGCACATTTATTACTCCACATTCAACAAATGGGAGCACAAATTTTTCTCGACTTGTATGGCCGTAGTGGAGATAAATGAAACGAGGGAATGTTCGATCACATTTTAACCCTTTGAACCCTGGTGTTATCTTCAATGTCGGTTCAATGGTAGCAATTGGAGTCCACTTTCATTATTTGGGGGAGACTAATTAATATTTTCAACGTGCAGCCTTCGGGCTGCAGGTTGAAAATATTTATTGGTCTACTCCACATATTTACTTAGCAGTCATTCTACTTAATGAAATTATGACGTATCGTGTCCCTGGGCCGGTAAGGAGTTCTGCTGCGTTCAAAGTGTTAAGAGTAAAGATTCCGTACACCACCTTCTTGCTAATCTGAGATTGCAGTGATGGGTTTGTGAAGGTAATGTTGGCTTAAACTGCCTGCCTGCATTCCGGTCTGCCTGCCAGACCAAAGTCCACCTGCCCACCCGCCCGCACAACCACCAGCCGCACGCCCGAAGCCCGCCCGCCCGAAAACCCGCCCGAAAAACCCGCCCGCCCGCCCGCCCGCCCGCATGCCCACCCGCCCGCCCGCCCGCCCGCCAGTCTGTCAAATTTAATTCTAGACAAAATACCTTAGTGACATGGTTCGAACAAAGTTACGATTTGGACAAATGCACGCGGGCAGTTGAGAACAGTGCACATTTTTTGCTTCATCCCAAACTAATTTGTTAAATATGGAACTCAAAATGTGCACTTTTCTTGTCGGCAAGAGCCATACAAAAAACAACCACACGAGAGGATCTTTTGTCACATCTTAAGAGCCAAAAGTGTGTAAAACCCCCTACTAATTCCCCAAAAGATTGCATTGACGAACACCCAAAAGATAAATATAAGTTTCAGGTGACTGCAGTGTAGTTGTGAGGCCCACACTCTAATACGCTGGTGGTTGTGGTATTATCGCGTGAGAAGATATTGGTAACGATAATGTTGGCGCAATCTCCCTGCCTGCCTGCCTGCCTGCCTGCCTGTCCTTATTAATTTAAACGATTTCTGCGAGAAGTTTATGGAAGGCCACGAACTCTCCTGTACCCACTCGTTCTTCGTTTCTCTCGAGACCTCATAAGAAGCGTTGTCGTTCCACAAACCATTTAGGTTTCTTTTATCAGGTTTGGTTTTAGTGATGAATATAATGTTTAACTCGTTCCCAGTTCATAGTGAAATTTACGAAACTTGTCCAGTAAACCTGGTTTGGTCCAAGCCAAGTTTGGGATTCTATGTTATTTACTGGACAATATAGAGCGATGAGATTCATATGAATTGCATACCAGGATCGTGCGAAACTTCGAAGATTCGATTCGATGTCCTTATTCGGGATCGACATCGAAGCGATTTCCAAATAATAAAAATCATCATCAGCTACAATTTTAATTGATGAAGCATCGGGTTGAAATGATTATTCCTATAATTAGTGTCTTGAGTCTGATATTATTGCGTCCGTCGAATTATTGCCCAACCGTGGAAAGTGACCAATCCACAGCGATTGTGCTGTAAAGGCCCAACGAAGGTTCGATTCTATGTCGACGTGGATGGCCTGATTGGGGTCGACATTGAATTGTCTTCCTGATTCGTATTATTCGTGCTGTAGGGGTCGGTGCAGTAGTAGTTGATGCTGCAGTATTTAGTGCAGTAGTCCGTGGTTAATGTTGTAGGTTTAGTGGTAGACATAGTAGCGGTTAGGGTTGTATTTGTATTGGTTGAGGTGTAGAACTATTCCCCTAAAATTCTAATACCACAACTGTATTCAGCCCACAATATTTCTGAAACCACTATGTTTGTGAAGCAAAGTGGTGGAGTGGCTTTGGTCGGAAAAGTCATCAACTTTCGAGTTACCCCTACATCAGGTTGAACAAGACAAAATTTGCACTGCAGCATCTCTGGGAGATGGCTCATCTGGCAATATACGATTCAGTTGCTTGAGCCGTGTTGCGGCTTTTTTAAAGGGACATTTTGTGATAACAAAACGACAAAAATTAGCAATTTTGTAAAATTTATTGCCAAAAGCACAACTTTCATCCAACATAATTGAAAAGTGGAACAAATGACGCGAATATAATAGAGAATGCCCCGAAACTTCCAATGGTGATAAAAGTTAACCCCGTCATCTTTTATGGAAATATTTTGTCCCAAAATCAAATTTGATGCATAGATTTGTTTCAATGGCGCGTTAATGAGTTTTAACTGTTTTAGAATTTTCTGTCATCAATTGTGTTTCTGAAAATAAATATAAGGGAAGTCCCAGTCAAACATCGACTGTTGAAGAATTTCATTCATAAAAATCGACCGCAGAAAACACTCAAGGGCAACATGTATTGCTTCGGAGATTGAATAATGATCAATATATCAATGGGATACTCTCTGAATCTTTTACCGAACATTAAAAACTAAAAAGGAATGAAGTGGTTATGCGATATTACAAAAAACAACACCAAGGACTGGTGAACCAAGGACTGGTGTAGAGTGAGTTACAGTCCCTTTTATGAATACATCCTATGTCAGCCTGCAGGAAATACCATCCAATATATAGGTAGGTAGGTAGGTAGGTAGGTAGGTAGGTAGGTGGGTGGGTGGGTGGGTGGGTGGGTGGGTTTCTTTGGGTGAGTGGGCCTTTTTGGGTGGGTGGGTAGGCTTTGGGTGGGTGGTGAACCAAGGACTGGTGTAGAGTGAGTTACAGTCCCTTTTATGAATACATCCTATGTCAGCCTGCAGGAAATACCATCCAATATATAGGTAGGTAGGTAGGTAGGTAGGTAGGTAGGTAGGTAGGTAGGTAGGTAGGTAGGTAGGTAGGTAGGTAGGTAGGTAGGTAGGTAGGTGGGTGGGTGGGTGGGTGGGTGGGTGGGTGGGTGGGTGGGTGGGTGGGTTTCTTTGGGTGAGTGGGCCTTTTTGGGTGGGTGGGTAGGCTTTGGGTGGGTGGTAGGTAGGTAGGTAGGTAGGTAGGTAGGTAGGTAGGTAGGTAGGTAGGTAGGTAGGTATAGGTAGGTAGGTAGGTATTTTTCAAACCAAAGAAGCACGGGCGCAAGTCGGGAAATCGATTTCTGTTGTAAATTATTTCTATGGAATTCAGTGTTGTTTTAATATTTTTGAAGAGTTATATGACTTTATGACAAAGTGTACTCATCTCAAAAGTGCTTTCACAAGAATGTTTCGAAGACTGGGATTTTTTTTATAAGCTATGATGCATCGTTTGTTAATGGCTTCTGGCAGTTTTGTGTTTAATTCTTTGAAGTTGTTTTTTAATTTTTTTGCAATTTCGACATTGCGTCGATTATAGATCAAAGGAAAACAAATAATTTTATTTGGCAACCCAGAGTATTCTCTATTGAGTCCATATGGGAGACAGGTCCTGAGCTTACCGATCCAATAGTTTTCAAGCTCAAGTCGTTTGTCTGTTGTTGTTTCATCATCGTCCAAAAACGGGATTTGCTCAATGGGTTGAAAACTGAAATGTGACTTAATGTCGTGACCCTGGAGGTTGAAGTGGTCTGAGACTGCCTTTCCTGAATCTAAACAGATATCTGATAAATGGTTTTGCATTCTGACGCGCAGAGGGTTTTTCGTCTGGCCGATAGACAGACAGACAGACAGACAGACAGACAGACAGACAGACAGACAGACAGACAGACAGACAGACAGACAGACAGACAGACAGACAGACAGACAGACTATTCTAAAATGTATACTGGCAGGGGGCATAGCCAGATTGGCTGTCTTCCTGCCTTTCCCTATAGAGGAAAAAGCATAGAAGAGTAAGGGAGAACAAGGAATATAATGGCGGGGAGAAACAAGGCATGTACAACATTGTGCTTTCTCAGTATTGTTTAAATTAATTTTTCACCGTGTCTAATAAACCAACGTCCATTATAACATCTGAGTGTATGCACGTGGTGGCCGGACTTCAAGGACAACCAGGCGCTGCTGAAATGGCCCCATTCAACAAACACAAACACAAAGGCTGATATAATCGTGTATATGTTTGACAGGGGATCAAGTCAAGAGGCTGCCTTGGACGAGCTCCAGATCGAGTTAGGTTGAGAACGGTAATGCACAAAGGACAGTCTAACAACAAACGTCCACTGTATATTACATCCTAGATATCCACTAGGAAATAACAGACACTGGACTCGAGCGCTGGAGCTACACCTAAAATTAAAGATAGGACTAGACGGCACAGTCGGGACAATACGGATTTGAGCAGGAGAAGTTATTCTCGTAAGAACAAATAAGTATAGCTGTTAACTTACTTTTGAATTCTATCCTGTTATTAAGTTTCCGAAGGTCAATGTCTAATTCGTTCCATAATTCAGGGAATGCAAAGACTGGGAAGGTATCAAGCGTTTTGGTTCTCGTTCTATGGGTACGAATCTGGCCTGTTTGTCGAGCATTCATAAAGGTTTCGTTGTTCACGGTTGAGAAACATTCATCAAATGATCCTGGTAGATTTACATTGTGCCAGTCAAACAAGAAAAGGGAGGCATGTAATTTATATAAATCTTTAATCTTCAGTATATTATCCTTGATTAAAAAAAGAGTCAGTATAGGCATTACATTTTTGGTTGTTTATAATTCTTATTGATCGCTTCTGTAATTTACAAAGACGATTACAGGCTTTTGAGCTCCCCCCCCCCCCCCCTTATAATGGAATTACATAAATCAAATGACTTTGTATAGGTGAGGAATATAGAGTTTTCATGACTTTATGTGGGAGAACTTTCTTTACTTTATTGAGAGTGTAGTTTGCGAGAGCGACTTTCGAGCAAATATGCGATATATGGGCCTAAAAGGAAAGATTCTCATCAAGATTTATACCAAGGAATTTGAGATAGTTTTCAGTCTCATTATAACCAAATCTATCAATAACTTGATTGTTTATCCGTATTTAATGGGATGTGACGCTCTTGTCCCTGTTACAAGGGTTAAGTATAATGTATTTCGTTTCCTTAGCGTTTAGTACTAAGGAGATAGCAGCACACCAATTAAATATTTTTGGAAGTTCTTCATTAAAGTCCATGACTAGAGGGTTTATATCTGCACCGGATTTGTATACCGAAGTGTCATCTGCAAAAGATTGTAGGTTCAGCTTTGTTGACTTATGTATATCGTTTATATATATGAGAAAGAGTATAGGGCCGAGAATGGAACCTTGAGGAACTCCACACCTTAGTTCAGCTAGACCAGATTTACTGTCTCCAAGGGAGACATATTGGGTCCTACTATGGCGATAGCCCTTAAACCAAACCAGTTGTTTGCATGACCTCTTATCCCATAGTAGTCTAGTGTTTTAATTAATATTTCATGACTTATGGTATCGAAGGCTTTAGAGAGATCCAGAAACAGGACTATCGTACCATCTTTACTGTCTTTATTGTTCTCAAACGCCATATATTTTAGCAGTTGCGTAGTCGGGTGTAAAGTACTATGCCCTTTTCTGAATCTGTATTGGTGTTGGTAAAGAATATTATCTTTATTTAGAAATTTTACAAGTCTTACAGACATGAGTTTTTCAAGTATTTTGGAAAATACGGGAAGAATGCTGATCGGCCTGTAGTTTGTAAACTCCTTCTCGTCTCCCGATTTAAAGACAGGTATTACTTTAGCAACTTTCATCCTAACCGGAACTTCCCCCTTACTGAAAGAAGAATTCATAATATGTGCAAGTGGGGCCGCAACCAAGTTTATTGGGTGTTTTAGGATGGTGGACGTAAGATTTTCACAGTCTTAACTAAACTTAGGCCTCATGGCATTTACTATCCTTGTGATTTCAAAGGACGACGTTGGTGTGATGAATAGGGTATCGTGGTGTGGATCATTCAGAAACTCAGTAAATAACTTACGCGGCTTGGTTATTAGCTTGGAGGTTTGACTTCCTATATTGGCAAAAAAGTATTAAACTCCTGTGCAATTGTATTTGAATCATATATTGTCATGTCACCATGATGGAATAGTGAAGGCAAACTGCGTTTGCTTTTGTTTATGTTTAGTGCTTTATTTAAGACTTCCCATGTTTTCCGCATGTTATTTTTATTTTCTGGAAGAGTTTTTTTCATAATACATTGCTTTACTTTGTTTTTTAATCTTGTTGAATAACTTACAGTAATTTTTGTAATTTTCGATATTCAGTTCTGTGGGATATCTCAGTTTTTTGTGGAAAATGTTTGCTTTTATTATTGGCAGAGATAAGAAGTCCTTTTGTCATACAGGGCTTTTGCTTAATAAATTGTTTGTTTGGCTTATGTTTTTGCAGCGGAAATGCTGTTTCGAAGGCATTCATGTAAGTATTGATGAAGATTTCGTAGATTTCGTAGCTTTCGTCGGGACAATCTGATTCCAGTACTCCAGAAAAATCACGCTGGGACAACAACAGTTTGAAGTATTCAATAGTTGTAGAATTTGTTTTCCTAGTTAAAGCCGTCTTTATCCTACCCTACATGGTGTTTGTTGGTTCGATATAAAAAAGCCAAAAAGTGGTCAGATACATCTGTAAGGATTATTCCAGATATAAAAGCATTTGCGATATTGCTGAAGAAAATATGATTTATGAGTGTAGCAGACTGAGGTGTTACTCTAGTGGGTTTGGTAATAACAGGCACAAATCCTTCACTAAACATCGAGTGTCGATGTTAAAACACGGAATCTCATTTTACGGAGTCGGATAGGAATCCCATTTTACGGAATCCCTTTTTAAGAATCCATTTGGAAAACACCTGTGACTATAGAGTCCGTTTTTGGTCGTATGTGCCTATGTGCTAGGGCACATTGTGTCACATTGTGCCTTTTCACATAAACACATATCGGCACATAAAGCATGTGCTTATGTGCTAGGGCACATTGTGTCACATTGTGCCTTTTCACATAAGCACATATGACAGAAAATGGACTCTCCAGAAGGTATCCTAGATAGGTATTCTCAAATAAAACAATACCAGGCCAAAGGTATCCTCAAATACCCGTATGTGCCTATGTGCTAGGGCACACTGTGTCACATTGTGCCTTTTCACATAAGCACATATCGGCACATACAGCATGTGCCTATGTGCTAGGGCACATTGTGTCACATTGTGCCTTTTCACGTAAGCACAATAACAAAAAGGGATTCTCTAGTAGGTATCCTCGAATAAAACAATACCAGGTCATAGGTATCCTCAAATACCCGTATGTGCCTATGTGCTAGGGCACATTGTGTCACATTGTGCCTTTTCACATATAAGCGCATATCGGCACATCCAGCATGTGCCTATGTGCTAGGGCACATTGTGTCACAGTGTGCCTTTTCACGTAAAAAGGGGTGCCGAAGGCCATATGTTTTTCCAGAAAGGGGTGCCGAAATTGGAGTGCCCGGGGATATTGCCATTGGATATAGAGCTGATGAGAATCGGAAACGACTTCATTGTAATAAGGGGAGATAACTCTGCACGATTAAGTACAGGTTATGGGAAATCAAGTAATCTGATTGGTTAGTTATAATTTATATAAATGATCTAGATAGATGAACCAACAAGAGTACTCGGAATAGGGTCAGAACTAACAAGAATAGACCAGACATTGCTAAATATAGTAGCAAAGCTGTTCCAACTGATGGGTTATTCTACGCTACTAGAGTATACTCCAGAACAAAGGAAGATGTTCAAGTTGATGAAAACCATTGCATATAAAGATAGAACCTGAGAATTCTGAAAGAATTCAAAATAGTAAAAGTTGTCGAGTTGTATGTGGTAATTATATTTACTCCGATTCAATCGAACACACCCTCCGAACATACCCCTGTCTTGTTGTAGGCCTTTGGGTAACATAGCAAATACGTGCAAATATAGAAACCAAGATGGCGGCCTCCAGTATATAAAATGGACGACGGAAACACGTATCACCCTTACAACACGCGCTTCGCATGCGCACCAACACCACGTATCGCTGTGGGGATGACGTCACAACATCGCCGCTCACGCGGGTTACCATAACAACACAACATGGCGCCACTGGGTCACGTGACATGACGTCACTTCTGAGGTCCCCCAACTGAGAGGTGAAAAGCCCCTGACACACTACTAATAAGCCCATGTCTGCTTTAGGGGCAGTATTGGGTCTATAGATTACACCAACTATTCTCGCTGAATTCTCATACTTCAGTTCGACAAACGGTAACTCAAAAACATGTGGTATGAAAATGGAAAGGTCATGCCGAACACTAAGTGTTAGATCAGCTTTAATGAAGAGCCCAACACCCCCACGTCCATCGTCGTTACGGGGTCGTGTATTTTTTGGTATCTGGTGGTAACCTTCTAGACAATAAGATATATTGCCAGGGATTTGAAATACTTCTGTGAGGCTGATGATGTCGAATGAATTCTGGGGGCTGTTCGTTTCAACAAGTAGATGATGTAGGGAGTCCCAGTGGGCTTGTAGGCTCTGGCAGTTGATATGAAATGCCGAGAATGATTTATTGGTACCATTGAGCTCAGCACGCACCTCACATGGAGTGAAATATTTAATATTGATAGTGTTGTATACCGGTAGAGAGTTATTATCTTCCGTCATCGTACCAGTTATATCATTTAATATGTGACTAAGTTCAAATTCATGTTTTGTCTGGATCTCGTCCAATCTTACACCACCCGCCATGACTAACAGTCCAACCATCAGTAGCATCATCGCATATGCATGTGATAGGAGTTGCCGTTCTTGTACATGTGGGGTTATCAGTTGTTACATTGTTGTTGATGAAGGAGGAGGAGGAGTTAGACGCAAGTTGTTTAGTGACACATGAGTTATTAAGTGGTGAATCCAAGTACAATGTTGTACAATAAAAACAGAGATTTAAAATACAAAATAATATGTGAAATATAATTTCCAATACACGTCCTTGGAGGGAGGAGAAAAGTTGTCTCTGGTTCTGCGGATTATTGTCTATAGCATATCATTAGGATCATAACAATTTCAGTAATTTCCCACTTCAGTTTAGGTAAATTACATTTTTTCTCTCACAAATACAAATAGTGCCTGTTCATTTACTCTTAAAGATTTGAAATTTCATTCATAGTGGACAACAGAGAGGATGCTGATAGTCCCTGCACCACCAGAGCTGTGAGATATTGACCCTATCCCAAAGTCTCATCATCAGCAGAGTACAGTCCTTCCTCTCCGGAACTGCTTATTCATTGTTGTTGATATACTGTTTAGAGTGGAGAAAATTTCATAAAGTCAATTTTCCAAATTCAGTATATAGCAAATTGTTTTCAAAATAGGATAGATATTTTAATTAATTTAATTGAACACTTGACGAGTGACTTCCAAGGCAAACAAGTGGAATATGTGTATCAAGCAGATCATGAGCGGTCCATGCTCACTAAGACCACACCGACCGACAATAGCCTTGTAGCCCAAGAACATTAGGTTTCACTAGGGAAAAAAATCGGAGATTTTTTCAGGGAATGTCGAGTACATGTCACTGAACGATTAGACAAAAGTCCCCTAAAATCCCAGTTGAACTTTTTTTTCTACAGCCTTTTTTCGAAAACGCGTTTGAAAAAAATCAAAAAAAATCGCACGAACTTTGTAACCTCGAATTGATCCAACTGTATTTTTTGTTTACGCGTATTTCGAGCTACATAATGTCTAATATACATTTACCTAGAGGAAAATGTGCATTCTGTGACAATTTCTGCGAAAAATTATTGAAAATTCACAAAAAGTATCGGATTTACGCAAAAAATGACGATTTTCCTAACGGATTTGCCCAAAGGGTCGTAGTACAGAACGGGATGTTAGTTGGACAGACGATAAAAAATCCACCACCATTTGAAGACTTTTATCATTGCTTACAAAATAGACATTATGGAAGACCCCCTCTGCTTCTGGCCGAGTTCCCCTTTTGGCATAAAATTCGTCAGCATGAGAACTCAACTATTTTCGGGCTTGGGACCGAACAGACACGTCTGTGTCTGGCAGCATTAGATCAATAAATAATATTTACAGAATGTACAAAAATCAATAAATAATATTTACAGAATGTACAAATCAATCAACATGGATTAAGTTACACTGACTATTATCAACGCTATATACAGAAATGACATGACCTATATACATATTATTCATCGAACTCAGAAATTTCCGACAGGACAGTGTTTCTGTGGTTGTTACAAGAATCCGAACTGCAATTACACAAACCTGAGCAAGAGAGTCCTGCCTTCTTACACCCACACCTTTTTGTACAAGCACTCTTGCAACCACAACTGATCAGATTCAGTAGGTTATCGGGGGCACATGGCTTTGTGGCTGCAGTCGGTACAAGAAGTCCATTGTCTAGCGACCACCCCCAATCCGTCGGAGGAAGCGAAGTGCCCAGCCATTGTTGGACCTGGAGATAACATCTGTAGACATGTTGTTGTGCAGCATCGCTGCTTGGTGGGAGTGAGGCTAGGTCGATGGGTTTATTCAGTTTAGATTTTGCTACATAACGCTTGTAAGTGACATATCTGAATATTGATAGCAGATAGCTCCTGCATTAGAAGATCGATCAGTTGGGTTTTGTTCTTGGCATTTGCAAGGAAATCGGATTGGGGTGTGGTGGCTGGTAACTCGGGTGAGATATTGATATCAATGGAATACCTGTCTTTAGATCTACGGGCTTGTTCCATGCCCTTTGTCGACATTGTACAAGCATAACCATCAAAAACAACCACGACGTTCGCCCCAAAATGTCTCACTAGATAATTGGAATATGATGTACATATGTCCTTATATGACGACTGTTTAGGCCATACAACTGCCCTCAATAAAAATCCACCATCTACAACAAACAGAGAATGTTCTGGGATTTTAGTTTGCTCGGAACCGTATGTTTTGAGGATCTTACCGAGCGTGCTTTTCTGTGTCTTCCTCATTCCAGCAGAATCAAACAATGCTGGTGGTTTCGGGGCGAGTTCATATTTGAGATACTCTTCCATCTCTGCTTGTGACTGAATAACACATGTGATGCGGTTGAACAGAATTGTGGGGTCAATCACTACCTTACTTCCACGGACTTTGATGCTATTTGCCATCGATGCGAAAGACTTCACAGTGTCAACACGTCGTAGTTTGATGCTGTTGAACGTTTTGCTTACAACATTCGATACGCAACATTCACCAATTTTGCGAACTTGGTCACAGTTCACAGTTTCGTCGGCCACAAGCCCGGTTGCTATAGAGACTAATTGTAGTGGATCTCTATTCTGAAAGGGGGAATGCACTCTGAGCCAGTTCAAAAATTTGGTGATATCATTGGCATCAGTCAATTGTGAACTTTGACGGAGATCCCGATGTTGTTCGCCATGACCAGTGTGAACATGAACAAAATTTTCGAGAGCATTACATATCGGAAGGCAAAGAGGTAGTCCATGTACCCATTTCGCAACAGTGCTATCGGTTATTCCCCTGCCATGTGTGAGACCACCAGGGAGCTTGAACATTCTCATTAAACACTGCTCTATGGTCTGATCAGAATATATCCCGTCCCAGAATTTATCTGAGCGCCTTATGGTAAAGTAACCTTTCTCAGTGAACAACTTCAAATCATCCTGTTGCATTATTTCTGTTAGCTCATTCATCTGCTGCAAATAGAGATGAGAACTTTTTGCGTATGCAAAATGACCACCTGCGTGAAATACTGGAATCATATTGCGAACACAATATGTGGGGAGTTCCCAGTCGCCTGTGCGCTCTGCTCTCAAGAACAACTGGAGAAGACCTATTTGCTCGTAGTATTGTACCCAAAGCTTTCCTGTGCGTCCTACGGACGCATTCTGGAGCAGTTCGTGTAATTTTGACAGTAGATGGCCAATGCCAATGCATCTTGAGTGCAGGCGAACACCACATTATGTGATTTAATCGAACATGGAAATTGAAACAATGATGCTATAATACGGTATTTGAATGAGAAAAGTCGATGCCGTTTGAATTTGAGTTTAGGGGGTATGGTTAATATTTCACACGTTTCACCAGTTCATTATGGAATAAATGACTATTGTTATATATCATTATAAAGCCACTGCTTTTCTGCAATTTTTGATATATAATTTAACTCCCAAAGTAGTCGTAGATTTGATTTAATGGACGTTGTGTACCGTTGTGTGTATGAAAACAATAAATTTTTTTTCGTAATTTTGTACATTTTCGTGAATATTTCACCATTGAGTGTGAGGATTGGTACAAAGTTGGCATTTTCTGTTGGGGATATGTATTCTCAATATAATTCAGCACGATATTTATGATTCTCACCCTACTAAGGCGAATAAGAATGAGAAATATGGAGCTGGGTCGAATTTTTTTTAAATTTTTTTTTTCATCAAAAAAACGCTATAACTAAAAAAGCTCAACTCGGATTCGCGGGGACTTTTCACACTTTATCCGCAATGTGTGTCCCGGAAACATATAAAAAAATCAGCTTTCTCCGATTTTTTTCCTTACTTTCTCATTTTTATGTCTAATGTGCCTGGACTATTGGGTCAAAAGCTAGTCTAAGTTTCACGGACATATTTTTGTTTGGTCTAAGTGAATTTACCGTTAGGTTACACGGACATATTCTTACTTGGTCTTAGTGAATTTACCTTTAGGTTACGGTTGCAGTGATAACAAAAGAAGCACATTAACCGCTTGTGAAACTAGTTTTACTTTCTGGCTAGTATTACTTTCTGGAGTCAGTGAAACTTGACAAAGAAACGAAAGACCATTTCGAGTAAATTCATGCATTATTAACTACAGTATTTACACGGTATTTTATATTCCGTAACTCGATTCTTGTTTTCCTCTTGAATAGTTCATTTTAAATGTCAACCTTAATTTAATTAATTATCAATTAATTTATTATTAATCTAATTTAATTTTTATATGTTGAATTTATTTTTATTTTATTGCTTTATCAACAATTAATAAATTTATTGGTATTATTAGCAATGGGAATAAATAATTTATGCTCAGTTTATAAAAAAGCAAAACAAAAACACAGTACCTCAGTAATTAATAATTAACATTACCAGTAAATAATAACAGTTAATGGTAGCTATGAATTCGTATAATCATGTGACAGATGATAAAGGTCAAATAATTAATTATTATAATAAATTAACCATCAATTACTAATCAGGTAATTAATATAATAGAAAACAGTTGCAACAATGATTATTTAGTGTACTATATATAGGTAATTAATATATCGTTAATAATTACTAGTCATCTATCAGTCATTGATTACCAATCACTTATTATTTTAATAAATTAATTACTACTAATTAGTAAAAAAATATAAGTTTATAGATTTAAAGAGTCAGTTTATTTGAATTTTTAATTTGTTTTATCTTCAACATAAATGTTCCCTAATCCGTTGTAATAAATTTTTAAGATCACCCCTCTCTTATTTGTATAGTTCACTCGGTTCCATTTTCAGTTTTTTCCGAGCAAACAATTTGTTTTGTCGATGTCTTAAGAAGGATGGGTGAATATATCTGGCGTCCAGAGAGAACAGACGGCAGCCCACAGCGCCGAGCACAAGTCACGCACCATGTACATCGCATTCATTGCACCCGTAAACAACTCCACTCAACGCTGCAAACCATCAACCACTCTCTCCAGACAGCAGCCACCACCATCCATCTACTGCGAATACAGACTTCAGTGTCAAGTTGGATGACCAACCGTATTCCACTCAAAACAGTTGCGTGGTTAAACCAATTTCAATTTAGGTTTTCCTTCAGTTCACTGCACGCAGAGATACAAAGGTTTTGACCTCATGCGACTGACCCATGTATGTAGGGAATGTTGGGATGACACATGAGCTTTCATCAATAATTAATATTGTGATATAGTTGGGAGATTTGTTGCTTTTTGCTGTCGAGATAACTCCATTCACCAGAACACCATCACCATCACTGACTGATTACAGAAGCTATCACATGTTATCAATTGGATATGTTGGATATGTTAATTTTAATGTGGCACCAAAAGATATTCTTTGGATTAGAATAGTTTAGAGTTTACTTCCAATTCGATGGATTACATACTTATGGGGTTAATCACTATCTATTCAGCATACACCTACCCAATGAAGGCTGTCAAGTGGTTGGCAATACCGCATTCACACTCTTGTATAATTCACATTAACTTTCTATTCTACCAATCCATTATAATAGTAGTGCCAAACACCGGTTGCTCAACGTTTCCGAAAGGAGGACTATCATAATACTGCCGAATATATTCAATGGTGAGCATAACTGCAACTGTTAGAGTTAAAACATTTTGAGGTATGATTTATTGCTGCTAACTGATATATACACAATAAAATGCACTCAATGCAAATGCAAAGTTTTTCGACCAGATTTGATATTGTACCATACTGTTTGTTAATGTGATTAAAACTGATTATACAATATATAGGTTTGAAAGCGGGACAGACCACCACAACACAGTCAAGTTGTGGCTGTCGGGAGGGGGGGGGGGGGGGTGGGGGAGGGAGAGCACCAGATTTCTGAATAATGCAATTTGACTATCTATTCTACCAGTGCACCGTCTGCTGCAGGCATGACTACTTAGAATTTTCTGAAGAATGGGGGCGGGGGGGGGGGGTCGGCTAACAAGAAAATCATAGCTGTACTTTATGTATTTTAAAATTTTGAAGATACTGCCTACCAATGAGATATCTCATTGATAAACAGTATCCTCAAAATCCAATACACTGCTTTGGCCCTAACTTCGGACGTAGACGGATGGTCGGATGGCCCGTTCTGACCAATTGTCAAGGTGATAGCTAAAAGTTGCGATTTTCCTGTTTAAAAATTTTAATATTTTCGATAATCTTTCTGAATGGGTTAAACATATACGTGAAGATAGGTTTTTGGCAGATCCCGAAAACAGATCGGCAATAATTCAAATTCTGCTAATCAGGCATGAACGTTTAATGTCCATTATGGCGCACGTGTTGAACACCACATGGGCTATCTGATAACAGATCAATGGTTAGAGAGACAATATTCTCTCCTGTTATCATTATCATCCTTAAGGGGATGATTGATGTTTTATATTTTTATTCTTGTGGATTCCATGTAAAGCGTCTGTCACACATAGAAGAACTTATTGACGACTAATCACGACTTAGGTCATGCGTAAATTAACCCCTGAGTTCGTGGTTGTTTGTTAGGATTTCTTTATGTGGCGACAATTGTAGGACCTTAGTACGCATTATGGCGAATATTGTAAGACAATTGTGCAAGTGGAGTACGTCATTAAGGCGACTATGCTACCACTTGGCACGAATTAAAAATATTTTAATACGATCAAAGCACCACTCTAAGCTAATGTGGTATGATCAAATGATAATGCAGTACGACGTATGAAGAATGTATGACGATATTTGTACAATCGCAACAAGACATTCGTATATGTATGACTGCAACAGGAAGTCATATGACTTTCTCTGCGTGACTGGTGTTTATACTGCAAAACTTGTAGCTGTCCACCATGTTTCCTGTCCAAAAAAGGCATCAAATGGCACTTTTGCAGGAGCAACATCTACTCTTCATAATGATTGCCTTGTGCCTGAGGTTACGTAGGAAACAACCAATATCTAAACAACGTAGGAAAAGGTCTGTGTGGGTGAGGTCTTGGCTGATGAGAAGACATAAGTTTGGAATGTATGACACATTGTTGCAGGAACTGAAACATGAGGATGTTGGTGGTTTTTACAACTTCTTGAGGATGCCACCACAACTATTTGATGAAATTGTCAGACGTGTTGGACCCCGCATCACCAAGAAGACAACCTTTTGGCGTCAACCTTTGCAACCTGCATTGAAAATAGCAATAACTTTAAGGTACCTAGCATCTGGTGATTCATATAGGAGCCTGCAATATGCATTCAGGGTTGCCAGCAACACAATTTCCTTGTTTGTACCAACTGTCTGCGAAGCAATTTTTGATGAATATGGGCCTGAAGTTATGCCAGGATGTACAACTGAAGATGACTGGTTGCAAGTTGCTGAAGGATTTCAAAGGAGATGGGATTACCCAAACTGTCTTGGAGCATTAGATGGCAAACATGTTGCCATTAGATGCCCTGTAAAATCAGGAACATTCTATTACAATTACAAGAAATTTTACTCAATCGTCCTCATGGCCCTTGTGGATTCAAACTACAATTTTTTGTATGTCGACATAGGAGCAAATGGGAGTTGCGCAGATGGTGGCATCTTCAAGGATTCTGGTCTATACAAAGCCTTAGATGTTGAACAAGCATGTGTCCCAGGTTCAAGACCTCTGCCAAATGACTCAGAACCCATACCTTTCAACATAGTAGGCGATGAGGCATTTGCCTTGAGAACATGGCTAATGAAGCCATTCCCCTACCGTGGAATGAGTGTGGAGGAAAGGATTTTCAATTACCGACTTACAAGAGCCAGAAGGGTTGTAGAAAATGCCTTTGGCATCCTGTCACACAGATTCAGATGCCTATTAACCACCATGCTTCAGAATCCCCAGAATGTGGAAACCATTGTCATTGCCTGTTGCACACTACACAACCTAATTCAATCCAAAACACCACAGCTGAATATTAATCTGATAGATGTTGAGGACCCCACAACACATGAGGTTACAGATGGAGTATGGCGTGATTATGCTACCTTGGAAGGTCTTCGTAAAATGAAAGGCAACACGGGATTACAAGCAGCCAAAAATATGAGGCTGTACCTGAAGAATTACTTTAAATCCCCAGCTGGTAGTGTGCCATGGCAAATGAAAATGATTTAATTAGGTAAGTATACATGAAGACAACAAAATATAATATGTCTATTAATATTATAATGTGCACATATTAACCATGTTCATACAGGTGTTCACATTACACCTCATAATATGGTATGAATGAAATCCATACAATTAGTGGAAAATAACAACTTCTGTATTAGAATGTTAAATAGTTAAAGAAAAGTAATGATCATAAGTACCTGTTATTTTACAAGTACCAACTAATTAATACTGATAAAGTTCTTCAGTGTTCTTTTATAAATTTGTAGGCACCATCTGTCACTTATGAATGGTATGCAAATGTTCAGTTGCATGTATTAGTTCCATCAAATAACACTGAGCTGGCTACCCCAATAGCATGGAAAGCTGAATCCTTGTCCTGCTGATCCTGGTTTTGGTAATTTCCAACTGGCATGATGGCAGATGGTTGTTGTTGAAATGTGGAATGTGTACCATATCCCATTGTAGGATGTTGTGGATAAGATGTTGATGGTCCTGGTTGTGGCATAGGTGGTGGCCTTGGTCCATAAGTGGGTTGGGGCCTAGGAGTACCACGCATGATGAATTGGTGAATCAGGTTTTGCTCAGCAATGGTGTATTCAAACCAAAGCTCAGGCTTTATCTGCAGTAATTGAGTTTTCATGTAGCCCACAAACTGATCAACCACTACCTCATGTTGGGACTTGGGAGGTTGAGGTGGCTCTGTGCATGGCGGGTGCTTAATCTCATCTGCAATCTTCTCAGCCCGGTCAATCAGCTAGAAAATAAAGAAAGAATTTATTTATTAAATAGTACTGAGATGACAAATTATTATTTGATGATATTAAATAATTTGGTAAATTTATTCTTAATTAAAACAATATTTGTGACCTTCATCAATAATAAAAATAATACTTTAATTCATTTGTTAAAATTAAACCATATTTATAGTAAATTGTAATGTTTAATGTTTATTTGGATAAAAATAATTGAGATACACCTACCTTGTGGATTACATCATCTGCTGTTGGGGTCTTGTCAGTGGACTTCCTACATCTTTGGGGGGCCTTCTTCTTGGTTGATGCTGTTCGTTTTGGTGTAGGCTGCTCTATTTCCACATCAGAGTCATCACTGTTGCCTTCACCCTCTAAATCATCATTGAAGTCATCATCAACCTCATCTGAATCAACTTCAGGGAGTCTGCGGGAGTGTGTGGTAACAAGATGACTGCCCATCTGAAAAATATAAATGTTGTAAAATATGTTTTTTAGTTATAATTGTATGCTCATACTTTTTCTTTTTCTTTTTCAGGTTTCTCCATGATAATGGTGTTAATGAAGTGGATAGGATAGCTTCACCTTCTCCACAACATTGGACATTATTACACCTGAAATATTTGCTTATATTGAGACTTATGGTAGTTTAATTTTGATGTGTCAATGGATTTGACATATAGGCCAAATTAAATTAATTAATGATTGTGATTAAATATTATTATGTGCATACCTTATTGGATGAGCGGCTTGGACAGCGGGCTATATGCTTCTCTAGAAATGAGAATGAGGATACAATCCACTTCTCACGGTCTGTCAGAGTTTGTGCTGCTTGGCCTGATTTTGGATGTGTTAGTTTGCCATATCTAGTACGCATCCCTTTAAAGAAGTGCTTCAGATCTTCATCTGCAATGAAAAAGGGATGACAGACCTATAAGTTGTATTATTTACATACCCACATGAAATAAATATAATGTTATAAATTCATTTTATTTTGTTTGTGTTATATATATTCCATTATTTTAATATTTTTAATGATTATAATGACCATGATTGTTTACATGTTGGAAAATGGCCAGTGTATTGTTTATTTAATTGGGATTGTCAGATAAAATGAAGTATTTGGCCTCCTTTAGCATCCATGTTTACATGTTAAATCCATGTTAAATTTTATGCAGATTATATATGTGTGGTTTGAAAAATAAACAAACAATACTTACATGTGCAAGGGGGTGTCATCTCCTTTCCTTTAGCTGTCATGATGCGACGTTTCTCAGCAGTGTTTCGATAGTTAATTCCTTTCTTGTTGAATAGGATAGGGTTTTCAGAATACCATTCCGCCAGCATACCTTCCTGTTCAGGTGTGAAGTTGTATGGCTTGTTGCGTTTTTGTCGAGATTTCCCTTTTTCCTTGCGTGATTTTTTATCCGACCCCGATTCCTCTCCATGGGATGAGTTACTGGAATCATCGGGTGGATCTTCTCCATTTCCATCATCTCCGAAGGCAGCGTGAACCTGGGCTTCAACGACTTTGCTTTCGTTGTCAGAGTCACTGCCAGGTGGTGGTGAGGGTCCACGAGGGCTTTCAACATCCTCTTCCATGTCAGTTTGTGTGTGGGTGCCTTGTTTTCTATGGGTGTCCTCCATTGCCATATGAACGGATGTGTTGTCAGGTGCAGTTACATCCTGATTGTCAGCCATAGGTGTGATGTCATCCAAGTTTGACTCATCCTGGGTGATCTTGCTTGTTGTAGGAATGTCTTTGTCCTGTTTGCGTGCTGTGGACATGGTTTCTGTAGCCTTGCTCAGCTTCACAGTGGTGCTTCGGCGAGATGTACGTGTGCGGGCCATGTTGGTTTGTTGATGCTGGCTTCCCTCCAAACACCTGTCACGTGACGTTTAACCTACTTATGAGCAGGTCGTTGCTGTGTGGCAGTGTTGTGGTGGATAGTTCGCCGTGTATGCGTGCCAATGTCGTATTGCATTATTGTCAGTTCTCCAATGTTCGCCATTGGGTCGTGGTGAAACTTTCCCACGGTGGACAGTACGACATGTGGCGAACGTCCTACGATCATTGGCGACACTGTGGCGACAACACTACAACTAGTGTAAGGTATGTCCTACCACTTTATTTTTACTCCCCACTGTTCGCGAACAGTAGCGAAAGTTTTAAAAATTTTGAAACATTCGCCAACACAGCACGACCTCTGAAGACACTTCGGCAACTGCCCACGAACCCCTGACCACAGTTTAATAATCATAGCGAATGGTGGAGAATTCTATGGAGAACTGCACATTCGCCCATAGTCGCTTACAAGTTCTCCTATGTGTGATAGGGGCTTAAGTCACCAATTATCATATTTATCTTTCTTATATATGTATTAAAATTGTTGTTTTCAGTGTACCCCTGTTAATTTATGCTTTCCGAGGAAAAGTTATTAACCCCTTCAGGATAAGAACCACCCCAACAAAAGTGAAACGGGCGGGTTCGTCACGGTGAGACATACGTTCACGCACGGATTCAGGCGACACTCCTTGAGTTTGGCTGAATACGCGACGTGAATCTATTTCTTCCAGCACCGACAAAGCCCCGGTTTCCGACATTTGTCGAAGCTACCAGGATCTTCCTAAAAGGTAACAATTGAAAAGTTCAGAATCAACAGGATCACTCAATGACAGTTTTAATACATGCTTCAGTTTTAATGTTCATACAGGTTGCCGCATTGAAATATTAATATTTTGCATAAGTTGTGTAGGTGTTAATCAACGATTAAATTAGCTTTTAAATTAGATCGGCGAATTTAAAATACCGGTGATGGAAAATCTCGCGAAATAATAGGACGCAGTGTGGGATAGGCAATAATTAACTCTTAAGGTAAAAAAACAAACTTTTTGTGCGAAATTTTTAGTGATAAATTTCAATAACGGATACCCCAAGCTTGGAGCAGTAAATTAGTATGGGTTAGCTGTTGGGCTTTTCGGGTAATGAATTGCAAAAATTTGTGAGAGATGAACAAAAGCATGTGGCGAAAGGAATGTCTGCAGAGTTAGAGCTTCAGGTTACGTTGAAGCACGAGGAGGCTGCTTTACGGACAGCCGAACGGAAGAAAGAAGCTGCGTTAGAGCGTGAAAGGAGAGAGAGAGAAGCTGCGCTAGAACGTGAAATGGGGGGAGAGAGAGGCAGCACTAAGAGCTGTGGAGCGAGAGAAGGAGATTCAGGAGGTTGAGCTCGAAAGGGCGCGTGAGGAGGCTGAAAAGGCGCGTGAAGAAAGTGAAAGGGCGCGTGGGGAGGCTGAAAGGCAACATGAGAGGGAAATGGAAATTTTAAGGGCCAGGGCGCAGTTACCCGGAGCTAATGGTAGACAGGGTGGAGAAAGTTCCGTGGGAATAATGGGCACCGGTCATTACCGAGTGGACATTGAAGGATGTGGAGTAATTTACCATGCAAGGTTTTTGAGGAGATGCCAAAATATAAGGGACACTGAACCCATGCGAACGGTGGGGGGAGGTACATTGGGCCAGGAGAGGCCGCAAGAGGTGGCCGGAGTGGCCACACAAAGGCATCAGAGACGTAGAGTTAGGAGGGGCCCTGGGACTTGGAGTCGGCCACACAAGGGAGGATTGGAAGCTAATCTACAGGGCGTTGCCTCTGAGGCAGCGGGCTCTGATACGCCAGGTGTTGGGCGTGAAGATGAGTGGGGTCCCTGGTGGAGGACACGGCCAAGGAATAGGTCCAGATGGAGGGGGCAGAGGGGCACAGTAGGACATAGAAAAGAGCCCTCCACACATGGAAGTATTTAAAGTTAGTGCCTAACAGGGCAGGTAACCCGCTGACGGGCATGAGCCGGGCGGGGCACCCTATCCAAGGATGGGGGCAAGTTGTAGGATAATGTGAGTTGGGGCAAGGGGCCCATCGGCTGGCTTTGGTCAGGGTGGATACCCTTTGCTAATATTTTTTTACGCAGGTGTTGCGTGAGTGTACATAGATACAGGTGTGTGTGTGATAGAGTAGTATTATATTTTGCGATGTGGAGGAGAGAGAGAGATAGTGTGTATAGGGGGGGGGCTGTTGGCTGCATGTGTACCAACGGACCACCTCCTATTATGCGCCAGTGGAAGTGAGCACGCGTGATTATATGGGATGTGGCTTGACTCATGGGATTGCTTTTGGAACAAATGAGAGTACGTTCCTTGGTAGGGGTTGTCAAGGTGATAGCTCAAAATTACGATTTTCTTGTTTAAAAGTGTAAATATTTTCGATAATCTTTCTGAATGGGTTAAACATAAAACGTACAGATAGGTATATGGCGGACCCCGAAAACAGATCGGCAATAATTCAAATTCTGCTAATTATGCATGAAAGTTTAATGTCCATTATCCCGAACTTGTTGAATGCCACATGGGCTATCTGATAACAGAAATAGTAAGAGAGACAATATTCTCTGGTGTAATCGTTATTTGGGTAATTAAGCCCAGTTAAATTGTAATTGTTGGAAACCAGTGCATCGCTCATGTTCTGGACACACACCCATATTACGCATCTATCCTGTCTCCGAAATGTCAAAAGATACCAAAGTGCGAGTCTTTCAAAGGAACTTTAAAGCGAGTGTTAAATGAAGATAGATCTAAGCGGTCAAGTTCAAGAAAAGCTATTAAACTGAGAATTAATGTTCAGGATATCTAAATAAAAATCGGGGGATTTCTCGAAAAGTTCATTCCAGCCAATTCCAGTCGGAATATGTGTAAGGCTGTGGGTCGTTGCGAGTAGATGGGGAGCACGTTGTTATGTAAGGGACAAAGAGCTGATATTTAGAATAGGAGCAGTCGCGGGCCAAGTCGATGGCCATATATGAGAATAGGATCAGAAACACGAAGTATGAGCTCAGGGAGCTATAGGCATTTAGGTAAACGGCATTACCTGTTTTTGAAGGCAAGCCATACGTAGGCAGAGTAGGCTTTGCCTGTATGAACATTATTCTGAGAGTTTAACCTCGTTGGTGGGACTGCTTGTGTGAAAAGCGTCAAGTAAAGTGACAATAAGTTGGTGGCCGTGCGACGGCAGTAGGTGATAATTGAGAATACGAACACACACGTACATGTACGTGTACGTGTACATGTACACCTCCATAGGATTTAGTGTTAAAATCGTGTACATGTACACGATTTTAACGGTTTTTTAGGGTGTGTTCGAATTTTTTTAACACTGAATTGTATCCTAGACGCCCGTAGTTTTACGTACACGTACATGTACCGTTTTGATTGAAATCGGCAAATGAGTTTTCCCCATAGGATTCAGTGTTAAATTGCGAGCAAAAAAACGTTTTGTCGTTTCGAACACATCGTCTTGCCGATTCTAACAATCCGCGTCCGTACACGATTTTAACACTGAAACCCTATGGAGGCGTACACGGAGATTCACTTGTGGATTTTGGGTCGGAAATCGACTCGTGTGAAGAGGTTGTGTTCGAATTCTCAAACCCACTGTCGCGTTTCTCGAAGTGAGACTAGCGCACGATATTGCGAGGTGATCTTAATAAGCACTTGATGGAAATGTTTTGAATGAAGAGTGTTGCCGGGTGTTAGAATCCGCAAACCCACTGTCACGTTTTCCTGAAGTAAAAACTAACACATGTTATCGTTATGACTGAATGAGGTTTTCGTTTAAAAAGAGTCGATTATGAATTATGATTTGTATTATAGACATTCATGTCTTGGTTCGATGTTGAGTTTAGGGATATTGTTCAAAAGAGTCGATAAAAATATGATCTGTAATAGATATTCGTGTTTTGTCTTGATGTAAAGAAGAGAAATTGACTTTTAAGCGTTCGTTCAAAAGACTCAAACACTTAGCGGAATGTTTAAACGCATTTTCCGCTCAATTAGGTTTTGAGTGGTAAAATTTTTAATATATTCACGATAGGAATCAGAGAGAGATTTGAAAATGAATAAGTTCTCAGCGTTAAAAATTAGAAAACCAGTTTTCTTTTATGTGTTGAAATGTTTTAACAGTCATCAAAGGGATTCTTTCTTAATTCGACACTTAGTGAATGGTTCTTTGATATGTGAATGGAAATCTTTTGACAAAACGTAAAACTACTATCAAAATGCGTTAAATCAGAAACCGGTTTGTCATGTACTGCTTAAACGTATTTTTAAACTTCTCCAATTCAATCAACAGTGTGTTGAGATGTGAATATTTTTAGTTTATTATATTAAAGACGGAAAGATTTTTATTACTTAAAAACATAAAAATATAATTAAACATTTAATTTTGAAAATAATAAAACAATTAAAAACGAAAGATGTTTTTACAGATGGATTCTAGACACCGAGATCGAATTTTAGAAGAGTTTGAGCGTGCTAAGAAGGGCATTCAGTCAGCTGATAGAAGCAGACGTCTTGGTGAGATGGAACTCAAACGCAAAGCCACAAAAATATTTAAACCCGTGACGGAGGGTCAAGAGCGAAGCAGGAAGGAGATAGTCGAAGAATTGAGACCCATAAAGGAGAGTTCTTTGAGAATGGGTTCGTTGCCTCTTAGTTTTGGAAATCGGTATTCCGTTCAATCTACACCGGATTATGTTCCCACGGGAATTCAAACAGAGAGTGAGTCTGATGATACAGCTTCGACTATCACCACTAGTAGCGTCGCATCGTCTGATGATGATGGCGGTAAGAGAGATCAGTTGTATGGATTTCATAAGGATTCGGAGGGAAGGATTTTTGTAGGAGACACAGAAGTAGATATTGGCGATGATGAATTGATCGTGGGTTCGAACAGATACGAATTGACTGATGGACTGCGCAGATTGCTCCTTTACGACAAGCCTGACGATTACACGGATCAGGATTTCGACAATTACGGCGACATTCTGGTTCAGACCCACGCCATGAAGAGAAATAACGATGCCAGGGAGACGAGACCCACAGACAACAGAGGTTACAAGTGGACGAAAGTGGTGAAACCCATATGGGATATGAACAAGAAGTTCATCGAAACGGTGACTGGCAAAGGGGTGAAAACCACTTTTCTTCCGAGCGATTCTGACGCTCTGTCTCAGAGATTGAGTTTGTTGATGGCGAGCAGACGGGCTGGTAACACAGGATTAGATAATCAGATAGTTACTATATCTGACGAATTGTTAAGACAGAAGGTTTTAAATAAAAACCACTATAAAAGGCTGATGAACGAATTGAAGGATTGATGTATATAATAAGTAGAGAGAAACAAACAAACAAACAAAAATAAAACGGTAAATTTTTACACTAGAATAATAAAAGTATTTAAAAACAACAAAACGATTTACCAGTGAAAAAAAAACAAAAATATATTATAAAAATAAAATATGCTGGTGATAAAGAACAGGGGATACGACAGAACTTACGTTCAAGGCAGTTCTGGCATCGTCGATTCTATAATGCGAGCGTTCACGAGCGATGCGGTTAGAAAACTCGCATCGACCGCGTTTGAGGTCGGTAAGAAGACGGCTTTGGATGCTGGTAAGAAAGCCGCTTCCAAAGCCAGTGGTAGGATAGCTTCTGTGGCTGGCAAGAGGGCAGCCGACGCATTGATCGACAAGTTGATCAGTCCGCCGGCGAAGCGAGCTGCGTTAGAGCGAACGCCGAAAAGTTGGAAAGATTTTAAGGATGCTGTGGTACCCATACAAGATTTAGCCAAAATGACGAGTGGATCTGCATTGACGAGAACTCCCGACGGTGTGATATAAATAAATAATAACATTAAAAACTGAGTTTGAAAAACATAAAAAATTTGCGTTTGAAAAGAAACTAAAATAACAACAACAAAAAAAAATAAAACAAAGATGAACATTAAGGATATGTCTTGGAACGACGTCGCGACCAAGAGGTCGAATAACGAGTTCTTTCCCAAAAGCATAAGAGGTTTGATAGTGGGAAAATCGAATTGTGGAAAGACCAATCTGTTGATGAATCTGTTGTCCCGACCTGACTGGTTGGATTACGACAGATTGTTTGTGTTTGGCAAGAGCTTGTTTCAACCCGAATACAGATTGCTTCGAGAGTGCATGGATCGTAGATTGCCCAAGGACGTCATAGCCAGAATCTTTGACAGTAGGGAGGAATTCGACAAGAGTGAAGCTCCACTTTCGACCATTTTGGACGGTGCGGCGATGGAACTGATGAAGAGAAATGCATCTTCGAACGTCGAGTGTCGATTTTATGAGAACGCTAGCGACGTTCCAGATCCTAGAGAACTGAAATCGGAAGATAAGAATCTCATGATTTTCGACGATCTGCTTTTGGAGAGACAGAACCGATGCGAATCGTATTACGTTAGGGGTCGACACAGCAACGTGGACTGTTTCTACCTGTCGCAGAATTATTTTCGATTGCCCAGACAGACGATAAGGGAGAACGCTAATTTTCTATGTCTCTTTCGCCAAGATCTCAAGAATCTCAATCACATCTACGGCGATCACGTCGCAAACGACATGAGCGCGACGGAATTCAGGAGATTCTGCAAGAGGGGTTGGGATAGTGGACTTTACAATTTTGTCGTGATCGATTTGACAAGCGAATTTAATCGCGGAAAATATCGGTGCGGATTCGACAAGTTTTATGTTTCTGATGATAATAATAAGATAGAGCGTGAAAATAAAATTTAGAAAATAATAAATCTTCAAATAATTAGTTTTGAATAAAAAAAAATAAAATTAAATATAATGTTCGAACATGGAGAATTGTTAGAACGAATAGCCGAGAATACGGCTGCAAAACAATCCATTTAAATCGTGGTGAGTGGCGATTCGACTCGATTCGCTACGAAATTCGAACCTTCGATCGAACTGAATAGAGAGAAAAGATACGAGATGGCTTTGGTGAATCTGGAGACTTATTATTCCTTTCCCAACGTCACCGTAAAGAATAACTCGTTCAAGTATTCCGACGGAGTGGATTGGTTGGAGATTCGAATTCCCAAAGGGAGTTACGACATAGACGATTTGAACAATTACATTCAGATGCGAATGAAGACGGATGGAAAGGGAAGCAACAAGATCAGACTCGCTCCCAATCCTAATACCTTACAGACGATGTTGGATTTGGAAGATAATTTTCGAGTGGATTTCAACACGGGCGATTCTATAGGCAAGATGTTGGGATTCGATTGAAAGATGTATCGAGGCCACGCGACATATGAAAATACGGTCGACATTCTCGCAGACAATAGCATTCTGGTGAACGTGGACGTGATTGCGGGAAGCTACGTGAATGGTAGCGCTCAACCGACGATCTATTCCTTCTTTCCAAACGTGTCGCCGGGTTATAAGATCGTGGAGCGACCTCGAAATTGAGTTTATCTACCAGTGATTTTAGACACGTTGTATAGTCTCAAAACCACGTTGACGGATCAAAATGGTGAACTGTTAGATCTTCGCGGAGAGAGGGTGACGATACGATTTCACATAAGAGAAATATAAAAGCAAAAAAAATATTGTGTATATATATAGATAACAAAAATAAAATAAACGCAATATTAATTTTACAAAATTATTTTAATATAAATAATTATTATTAAACAAGAAACAATTGAAGTAAATATATTTTAAAAAACAGAATTATGACAGCATACGTGATTAAAAACGTGAACATATCCGCAGGTCAGAGGAAGAAACTTAAGAGAGCGTTAACAACTCGAGGCAAGGCGGTGAGATTCAAATTCACTCACGAAGATCTGACGAGAGGCGGTCAGGATTCGATCGCCTGGACCAGAAGTCAAATCAAAAGGATGGAGAAAGCGATTCGCGATGGAAGAGGGTTGACAGTGAGATTGAGTCCCACTCAATTGAGATACAATTTGAGAATGAAAGGTGGTTTCCTACCGCTATTGGCAGGAATCGCCGCAAAAGCATTACCCTTCGCCGCAAAGGCACTACTCTTTCTCGGAAAGACTCTCGGCGTGGGAGCTCTACGGGACTCGCTAGTTCGGCAGTTGAGAAATGAATGGGTGGCAGCGGACTGTTTTTGAAGAAGGGAGGAGCCGTGTGTCGCGTCCACGTAGACGACACCGGTAAAGGATTGTATCTAGAACCCGTTAGAGGTGGCAACTCTCTGAGAGGAAACAGTCTCTATCTGAAGAGTGGACAGAAGGTTGAGCGACTCGGCAAGGGTTTGTTGCTCGGTGAGAATTCGCCGTTTAAGAATATACCGATTTTGAATATGTTATTATAATATAAAATTATATAAAATGTAAATCATAAGAAAGTATAAAATAATATATTTAAAATGGATAAAAAGGTGGAGAAACAATTAGATGATAATGATGAATATCGCGAGACAGAGGGCGAAGAAACAAAAAAAAAATGAGATCAAAAGATGATCTCATTACTTTTTTTTTTTCCTTCTTCTTCGCTAAAAAATCAATCTCTCTATTGTTTATATTTCCAAGTCTGTTATTAGCATCTTGACACTCGTGTTTTCTCCTTTTTCAAAAATGTGTTGAATGTTTATCTTTACTCTTTTGAGTTTTTTTACATCGATCAACTCTATCTTCGGCGATGACGATGTTCTGCAGATCGCTTTGGTACTCGTAAATCAAATCGAGTGCGGCTTTGTCCAATTTCAAAGGCATCTTATATCTGTCGTATTTATACTCTAAGCCCTTCGTCTCGATCTCGTTCAGTTCGATGGGATCGTATCGTTGTAATCTATAGATTTTATGACCGAATTTCTTATTCATTTCAACTCGTTTCAATTTCAATTCGCATCTTTTAGGTGTTGCTGTCCTCATGATCGATTATTTGTTTTTTTTTGTTTTACGAATTCTTGCAAATAATGTATATTTTAAATTTTGTATTTTAATAATTTGTTTAAAAAAAGTTTTGTTTTTTTTTTTGCTCCTTATATATATAAAAAAAAGTTGTTTTTTTAATTTTAATTTCTTTAATGTGAAAAACTTTGTTTTGTAAAAGTTTTTTTCTCTTTATATATATATAAAAAAAGTTGTTTTTTCGCGTCTGCTTTGCGGAAATTTGTTTTGAACCTCGTGCGAGACTTCGCGTAAAAGTTGTAAGAGTTCTATTTGTCTTGAACCTTCTTCTTTTTTTTTAATAGTTTGAACGACATTGTTGATTAATTCTTCTTTTTTAATAGTTCGAACGACATTGTCGATTAATTTTTGTTTGCTAATAGTATTATGATTCCATTTTCTATCACAAATCGTATCGTTTTCTTTCGAAACGCGTAAATATAAATTACGATTTTTTTCTTCTTGGTTTTTTGGAGAATAACGATTTATTAAACAACGTTGACATTTATGTCGAGATTCTGTCGTGGATGTTGTCGTCATGATCGATTATTTAGTTTTTTTTGTTTTACGAATTCTTGCAAATAATGTATATTTTAAATTTTGTATTTTAATAATTTGTTTAAAAAGTTTTTTTTTTTGCTCTTTATATATATAGAAAAGTTGTTTTTTAATTTTAATTTCTTTAATGTGAAAGTGTCACAAACGTCTTGTTTCTACCGTGCGCACATCTGCGTTACTGTAGAGAATGTTATTCTGAAGACAAGAAAACGTGTTCGTTCTGCAAACGAGAAATAAAAGTGATCGTAAATTGTTTTGAATAAAAACACATTAAAGAAAAAATTGAATTTTAAAAAAATCTTTTTTTTTTAATATAAAGAGTAAAAAAACAAAACTTTTTAAACAAATTATTTAAATACAAAATTCGGAAAAAAATATATTCTTACAAAATGAAACAAACAGATAAAAAAAATTGGAAAATTTAAATGAGAAAACCATACCTCAGTTAAACGAGATTTGTAAACTATTAAAAATTTCAAATTTCAGAAATCATAGAACTAAATCAAAAAAGATTGAAGTCATACAGAAACATTTGCGAAACGATGGAAAGGCAAACGGTAAAAGGAATCGAAATGCCGATGGCAACGATGTCAAAAAATGCATCGGTTGTGAAAAATGAGTAGAAGAAAAAGATAGTAAAAGGAATCGAAATGCTGACGTCGAAAAAAAACGAAAACGTTTCGATTGTGAAAAATAAGAAGACGACTAAATGAAAAGCCATTGAAGAACTTCAAGTTTCCAAAGAAAAGAAAAGAAAAACTAAAACGAAAACGAGTGATGCACATCAGATTCTAGGCAAATGAGATATATCGAGCGAACTTCAATGAGCAATAGATGAAGGGAAAGGAGAAGAATATCTAGCGCGACTCACCATGGAACTATTTCAATCGAAGTCCGTGGAACGGGAGAGTGCGATCAATGGTATTTTTAAAACTTTCGACATGGTTCCCTCGTTGAAGAAAATCAATCCGAAATTGTTCATGGAATGGGTGAAGAAAAGAGTATTGGATTTGTTTCACAAATACATGAACGTGGGACTAAAAATTAAGATGATACTCCATTGCGTGATGAATAAAATTGACGTGAAGTCCGGCGAGAGCATCGTGAAAAATTGCATATTTCAGATCTAACGTCGAACCCATATTTCGAGGTTCAGATTTACCGGACGTTTTCGAAAAGATGAAAGACAAGATGTTGACATCTCTCGCGAATTATCAACATGAAGGTAGTATTTGGACGTTCGATGAGGTGTTGAAACTCGAAATTCACATAACTGAAAACGATTTGTTGAAAGGGTCTTCCTACGTGAAATTACCGTATTTCCTGGCTAAGAAATACACCGTGATCAACATAAAAAATAACGATGATCAGTGTTTTAAATGGGCAGTCACCTCCGCTTTATACCCTGTCAAAACGAACTCCGATAGAGTTTCTCATTACGAGGAAACTTCTAAAAATCTCGATTGGACCGGAGCGACTTTTCCAACACAGTTAAAACACATCGAACGTTTCGAGACACAAAATCCCACCGTAGCAGTGAACGTGTTGGGATACGACGACGAAAAACGAAAGATCTGTCCTCTCAGACTGACTTCGTATCTCAGAAGAGAAAAGACGATTATTTTATTATTGATTTCGAATGGTGACAATCGTCAATATTGTTGGGTTAAACATCCGAGCCGATTACTGTCGAAACAAAATAATAATCATAACGGAAAGATATCTTTATGTTACAATTGCATGAACGTGTTTCACAGCGAAGACTTGTTGGCGAAACATCAGGAATATTGCAACGAAAATCAAGGTGTCGCCATTGAAATGCCCAAACCCAACACCATCGTGAAGTTTGAAAATCACAATAGAAGGTTAAAAGTACCATTCGTTGTGTACGCCGATTTCAAATGTTTCACCACGAAAATGAGTTCCTGTCAACCCAATGCTCTTCAAAGTTACGTCGAAAGATATCAAAAACACATACCTTTGGGCTATTGCATTTACATGAAATGCGCTTTCGACTCACAACACAACATGGGTCCGTTCACCTACACGAAACAGTATGAAGATGACGATGTGGCTCAAAGGTTCATGGAAGAGTTAGAATGGAAACTTCAAATGTTATACGACAAATTCAAAACTCCGGCAGAAATGATCATCATGCGAGAGCAGCAGAACGAAAATAACAGAGCCACCGAATGTCACATATGCAGACAATCCTTCGACGAGAATTTGAAGGAAAATAAGAAGGTCAGAGACCATGATCATTACACGGGTCTGTATCGCGGTCCGGCTCACAGCAAGTGTAATTTAAAATATCGAGACGCCGTTTTCTATCCGGTGATATTTCACAATCTCTCGGGTTACGACAGTCATCTTTTCGTGAAAAATCTCAGCACCTCACACGAAGAATTAAATTGCATCGCGAACAGTGAAGAAAGATACATTTCATTCACAAAATGGAAGCTCATGGAAGAGAAAAGAGTAATCGACGGAGAGACGTTGGAAGAAAAAACGAAATTCATTCATAGAGCCATACATTTCATCGACAGTTTTAAATTCATGTCGACCGCTCTGGAAAAATTAGTCGATAACATGAGCAAGGATAAATTTAAAATCATGAGCGAACATTTTGGAGAACGAGTAGACATCATGTTGAGGAAAGGAGTCTATCCTTACGATTACATGAACGATCTAAAGAGATTCAAAGACACCGCACTACCTTCGAAAGAAGATTTTTATTCGAAATTATACGAATCTGACATTTCCGACGAGAATTACAAACACGCTAAAAACGTGTGGAAATCATTCGATATGAAAACCATGAGAGATTATCCTGATCTCTATCTGAAGACCAACGTTCTACTCTTGGCAGACGTGTTCGAAAATTTTCGAGATGTCTGTTGTCGAAATTACGATCTGGATCCCGCTTGGTATTTCACCGCACCCCATCTGGCGTGGGACACTCTGTTGAAGACCACCAAAGTCCAATTGGAATTATTATCTGACGTGGACATGTTGCTCATGTTCGAAAGGGCTGCGTGAGGTGGTGTCTCGATGATCTCCCACAGACATTCTGAGGCTAACAATCCCTACATGAAAGAAGGTTTCGATTCGAAACAGTCGACTAAATACATACAGTATTGGGACGCCAATAATCTGTACGGTTGGGCTATGAGCCATCCTTTACCGATTGGAAATTTCGAATGGGTGATGGAACCGGAAGAGATGCAAAAACGGAGAGACTATCCTTGCATTTTAGAAGTCGATTTGAACTATCCGGAAGAATTACACGATCTACACAATGATTATCTGCTGGCTCCCGAACGAATGGAACCGAACGAGGGAGATGAGGAAAAACTCATTCCCAATTTATTTAACAAACATAACTACGTCGTCTACAGTGAGAATTTGAAACAATACGTCGATTACGGGATGAAATTAGTCGACATACATCGCATCATTCGATTCGACGAAGAGCCTTGGATGAAAAAATACATCGATCTCAACACGAATCTCAGAATTCGAGCTGAGAACGATTTCGAAAAAGATTTCTTCAAACTCATGAACAGCTGCGTGTACGGTAAATCGATGGAAAACATCAGGAAGAGAACCGACGTTCGACTCATCACGTCTGAGAAAAGAGCTAAAACATTAGTGGCGAAACCCAATTACAAACACCAAACCATATTCAACGAAAATCTAGTGGCCGTTCACATGCAAAAGATGCACCTGAAGTTCGACAAACTGTATTATCTCGGACCGATTATCTTAGATGTCAGCAAGCGATTGATGTACGAGTTTCACTACGATTACGTCAAACAAAAATTTGGTGATAAAGCCAAACTACTGTTCACTGACACGGACAGTTTAGTTTACGAGATAGAGACGAAAGACGTCTACCGAGATATATCTCAGGACGTGGCCGAGTGGTTCGACATGAGCAATTATCCCATCGATCACCCGTCCAACATTCAATCGAACTACAACAAGAAGGTGTTGGGTAAATTTAAGGACGAGAGCGGTGGTAAACAAATCATTGAATTCGTGGGCTTGAGACCCAAACTGTATGCTTATCGTCTAGAAGATGATGAAGAGATCAAGAAGTGCAAAGGAGTTAAAGCGTGCATGGTGAAGAAAAACATCTCTTTCCAAGAGTATAAAGATTGTCTGTTAGGAAGTGGTCCGGTGTATAAGACTATGAAATTGATTCGAAGCGAAAATCATGACTTGTATACTGAAATAGTCAACAAGATTTTGCTAACGGCTGACGATGATAAGAGATTCATATTAGATGATAAAATAAGCACTTTGGCACTTGGACATTGGACTGTGGATCTAACTATAGACGATATGAATGTGGATGATTGGATTCCAGATACGATTGCAGATGATAAGATTCCAGATATGATTGTGGATGATAGGATTCCAGAAAATCAAGAGGAATTAGACAGATTCAAAATTATAGAAATCGATAGTAACATCGAGAGTCCAGAAAATCAAGAGGAATTAGATGGATTCAAAATTATAGAATACGATAGAGACATCGAGAGTCCAGAAAATCAAGAGGAATTAGATGGAATCAAAATTATAGAAACTGATAGAGACATCGAGAATATTAGTTTAGAAAAAAAGAGAAAAAAACAAAAAAAAATAACGTCATTTTTTAGTGAATTATAATAAAATAAATAAAAAAATATATACACATTATGAATAAGAAAATAAAGATATCCGTAGAAGGTGTCATCTTACCTAACGAACCCCTATCCAACATCGATCTGTTGAATGTGGCAAAGGATTTGAAAATCAAATCAAAAATTTTCTAGGCGTGTTTTCCAGAGATACCTTGCCGAAGAGAAGACCTCGACAATCGGAATGCGGAATTTTAAATCTAGACTATTCGTCGGGTGAAGGCACTCACTGGGTGGCGTGGATCAAGAACCGGAAGAAGAAAAATTATTATTTCAACAGCTACGGAATCTCGCCGCCAAAAGAAATAAAGAACTATTTCAACAAATCGATGGCTCGTTACAACACGGAACAAGTGCAATCACCAGATCAAGTGTTTTGCAGTCACCTATGTCTCTACGTTCTCAAGAGATGGTCTGAAGGAGATCGATTTCAAGATATTCTCAATGACTTACATTAGAGAGAGATTTTTTTTTTTTATAGTATATATAAAGATAAAAAATTATTTTAAAAAAAATTTTAATCGAATAAAAACGAAAAATAAAATAACATAGTTCATTTTTAATAAACTGCATTTTGAATATATTTTTCTAAAAACAAAAAATCCCACAACAACATGCCAGTCGATAAATTTGGTAGAAGTGACGACGAAAAAGTCAACCCAAGAAAGAAGAGGAAGACGTTCGAAGTCGATGATGGTTACGACGTTGCCAACTTGGACGAATGTTACATTCAGAGATATGAACCTCGAGAAGAACCTTTGAACATGAACGATAAGAAGCTCTACAATCTTCCCGAGCCGATAGATCTTGCAGATGCTGCAACTAAAAAATACGTCGATAGGGGGAACGCCGATTTCGAACGAATCAGGCTAGATAATTACGTGGATAAAACCATGACCGATGATCTCGATTTGAAATCCAAACGTTTGGTGAACGTCGCGAATCCCATAGATCCCACCGATTCTGCGACCAAGAAATACGCAGACGACTCTCACGCGAGATTCCGCAAACACCTGAGAAATAGATTAGTTCGGAAAACGATGCACTCGGAATTGAATGCCAATTATAACAAGATAACGAACGTAGCCACTCCCATGAATCCCAAGGACGTGGCGACCAAACACTACGTAGATCTGGAACAGAGAAAGTCTGACAGACGAGAAATGAAATTGGATCTGAATGCGGGATTCAACAAGATATTGAATCTGTTGAAGATCGATGACACGGATGCGGACTCAACCGCGGTCAACAAGGACTACGTGGATTCTGCCATGATATGATCACAAGAATACCTAGAATCGCAAGTGGGTGATCTCTACCTGAACAAACAATCTGGCAGAACCATGGAGGGTGGTATCGACATGAACGGTAAGAATTTATTCTGACTCAGTCACGATCCCGAATTCGATTGCAGCGTGGTCAGCAGAAAGTACGTGGACGACAACTCGGTCTGGAGAAAGGGTGACATCATGGAAGGTAAACTAGACATGGTGGACACACGCTCACGAATCTACCGGATCCTGTGAACATGACGGATGCCTGCACCCTGATTTCGGTGGTGGAGAAAGTCAAATATGCTAGACAATTGATCACTGTGTGGGCCGAAGAGGCCAGCGCCTTAGATGAGGGAAAAGCTGAGTGGTCTATCGGAAATGGAGGTAGCGGATCGAAACATGGTCAGGTGGGATATCCCATGCCGCTGGGAGGTGAAATCCTTCGAATGAGTCTGGCTTCCTCGGATTTGAATAACAGAGCGGTCGTCAATCTCATGGTGAATGGTGTAGACAGCGATAAGAGATACAGCATCGAAAAGACTGAGAATCAACACGTGAATGTTAGCACATTCAGCACGCCTCTCAAAGTGAACTCCGGAGACAGGATTAATTTCATTACGAAAACCAATAATCCCGAAGCCGCCACTTCCGTGGTGAGTCTACTGATCGAACTAGATCCTTTGAACAAACAGTGAACGCGTGGAAAATAATGAATTAAAAAAAATAATGTGTGATTATTAAAAACAAAAAAAACAAAAAAAAAGTAATGAGATCATCTTTAGATCTCATTTTTTTTTTTTTTTTTTTTTTTTTGTTTTCCTTCTTCACTATTACCATATATTATAATAATTCTTCTTTTTCTTTTTTTCTTTTTTTTGTGATATGATACATTTATAACAACATTTTTGTTTATCCGAATCATAATTATGAATGAATGTTGTGCATCTCTTGGTAACACTCACATCATCACCATTCTCTTCAGAAGGTAGTGGTGATGGTAGAAAGCGTCTCATTCTTTTCATTTCCAACCGTCTATCCCGCTGTTTATCTAACCATTTTTCCACATCTTTTTTTTTTGTTTTTTTTTGGCTTGCAACACAGGATGGAACATCTGACGGAAATGGAGAGACGATCGCACAGGATCGAACAATCTAAGATCTGTTCGAGTTTTAATATCTTCATCACGAAATATCCTTTTTGTTTCTCTCGATCTTTTAAATAATTCAGAACGTAATCGTAAAAATCTTTTTTTCTCAAACGCGAAAATGGAACGTTTATTTCGTTTTCTACATGACTACTTACGAATTGTAACATTTTGTATGTCGAGAATGTTGAAAAAAGATGATTTTTTTCTCGGATGAAACTTTTTTTTTTGTTAAAAAAATATTAAAAACGAATTTATTTTTTTTTACCATTTTTTTGCAATATTTTTTTTTTAATGATGCAAAAATAAGTAAAAAGAAACATAAAAATATAATCCAAAATTGCGAAAGAAAAAATACTAAATAAACGATGCCACTAATATATCAATCTCCAGTTTTCACACACTCGTCTCTCAATATAGATTCGCGTAGACCCGTTTTTCGTTTCGAGGATCGCTAGCTTCTGTGGGAGTCATCTTGATCGATCTGTGTCGCGTGTTGTTGTAATCTTTGACCAGACCATTCAGAGCGTATATATGTATTTCTTGGTCGAATTCGCCGTGAAGTATCTGTGCATCTTTTCCTTCATCGTTCGATTCCAACGTTCCACCACGCTGGCTTTCTCTTCGTTTTCGATCGAGTAGAGGTCTACCAATCGATGAACGTGCTTGTTGTAGAATTCCTTTCCCTTATCCACCCACAATTTACTCGGTTTTCGAGAAGACGAGTCGAACACGCTCTTCAGAACCTCGGTGACGCAAGGTCCCGATTTATTCTTCAACGCTCTGATCCAACCATATTTGGAAAACACGTCGATGACCGTCAATAGATATTTGACGCCCTCGTTCCACCTCGAAAACGATCTCATGTCGACCAAGTCGGCAGACCAAATATCATCCAGACCCTTCATGAACACCCTTCTCTTTCGAAATTTACGCACTATGGGTTTGTGTAACTCCTCGGCCAATTCGCTCGTCAATAATCGTTTCTTCTTCTTTTCAGATGCGCTTTTTTTTTTTGAATGCCCCATCCGAATCGACGTCTCACACCGATCAGATTGCCGACCAGCGAACGTTCCATCTTCTCTCTCCTGGTCGGATTCGATATGCCTCTCAATTTCCCCAACATATTTTTATCGCAGACGTCATTGCGAGTCTTGGTGTTGGGATGTCTGACATAGCACAGATCGTGATCATACGCGGCCGCGTCCACCCTATTCACAGGTTTGCTCCAAGATTTGGGAGTCAGATCGGCGTTGAGTCTCTTGTTCAATTTCGTTCCGGGTCACGTGAAACTGTGACCGGGCAGATGCATTTCGAAAGGTAGATTATTGATCATTTTATTCACGATGCCTTTACCTTTGCTCGCGTTCTTTTTTTTTGACGAATCTAGTCTTGACAGAACCACACACGTCGCAAATTCCGTGAAGCATCTGTCTGTCGTTTTTAGTTCGCACTTCTCTAGAATTACTCGTCTCGGTAACTCTCTTACACTTTACGCAATACATTTTTTAAGAGTTATTTAAATTAATTTCGTTTTTTATTTTATATATAAATTTAATAATTAATTCTGTTCTTATTATATATATTATTTTTTTTCAATCGTTGCTCTTGAGTTCTATCATCTTACTGAATTCCTCCCTGGCCTCTTTCCTCCCCTTTTCCACGAGAGAATCCTTCATCTCTTCCTTGATGATCTGACGAGTCTTGATTCTCACGGCTTCTTTCATGGCATCGTATTTCGTTTTCTCGCTCAATATCGCGAAGTATTCTCCGTCCGATATCCTACCGTCTTTCAACGCCATAGAGATCATTTTGGATATCGTGTCGATCTTGGAGTCGGCCAAGACGCGAATCTTGTCGTGTTTCCTCGCCTTCAGATATAATTTCCTACTCAAAAAGTTTCCGAGCGTGCTAAACAATCCGGCGGCGAGAGCCACTCCTTCTACGGTCAACACGATCGGAATGCCGATCGCGGTCGACAACAATCCGATGCCGGCCGCGTGTAAACCCATGGAAATCGTGATGAGTGTCGTGTCGATCGCGTTGACGAATTTCACGAAACGCGAATACTTCTTCTTGAGAGAACGACGAGAATCTCTCTCTCGAGTTAGATACTCTTGGATTCTATTGATATGATCGATGCGATACCTCTCTCCTCTTTCTCTTTCTTCTAGCGACGGTGCCATCGGCAAAACGTCGATCGGCTTCTCATCCTCGTCGTTCACTAACGTTGGATACAATTTATTTCTGGTTCTCATTTTTGTATTTTTTCTTTCTAATATTAGATAAAAAATTTTATGTGTGTATTTATTTTTATTTTCTATTCTCCCTTATTTTATATCAATGAAAAAAACTTAGACGTATGCTTCATTCAGCAATAATTTCTTGATGCATCCCTTGTCTTCTAAAGTCAGACTTTTACGCGCCAATTTCAGTTCTTCCGAAACTGTAGGCTTGTCTTCATGCTTACAGAAGACTAATCTCTTCCAAAGCGTGATCACATCGTTGAATCTAACGCGCTCGAACGCCGGTTCGAAATACATGACGACCATATCTTCTCTTTCGATCGTCAGACACGAATGATTCTCGTGATCGAAGTCTAGATGATCCCGACATCTGACGCATCGTTCTAACAAGATGGAACGTAGTTCTTCGTTCACGCAGATTGCGTATGCTCTCATCAGCATGTTTAAAAGAATCCTCGCTCTAATAGTCTGGGAAGCGCACATGATTTACGTATTTTTTTATTATCTATTCGATTTGATATATTTATTTTTCTAAATAACTATTATTTATATATATTTTTTTTCTCTCCTATATATATCAATCAAAAACGTGACAGTGGGTTTGCGGGTTCTAACACCCGGCACCACTCTTCATTCAAAACATTTCCATCAAGTGCTTATTAAGATCACCTCGCAATAACGTGCGCTAGTCTCACTTCGAGAAACGCGACAGTGGGTTTGAGAATTCGAACACAACCTCTTCACACGAGTCGATTTCCGACCTAAAATCCGCAAGTGAATCTCCGTGTACGCCTCCATAGGGTTTCAGTGTTAAAATCGTGTACGGACGCGGATTGTTAGAATCGGCAAGACGATGTGTTCGAAACGAAAAAACGTTTTTTTGCTCGCAATTTAACACTGAATCCTATGGGGAAAACTCATTTGCCGATTTCAATCAAAACGGTACATGTACGTGTACGTAAAACTACGGGCGTCTAGGATACAATTCAGTGTTAAAAAAATTCGAACACACCCTAAAAAACCGTTAAAATTGTGTACATGTACACGATTTTAACACTAAATCCTATGGAGGTGTACATGTACACGTACACGTACATGTACGTTTGTGTTCGTATTCTCAATTATCACCTACTGACGGCAGTAGGAGAGTGACATTCCGTCACCTGTTAGAGCAGAGGCGTCCGATAAAGTGACAATACGCTAGTGGCCATGCGACGGCAGTGAAAGGGTGAAGAGAAGAGGCGACCAAGGAACCAATACCAGCGAAGAGGAGAAAAAACAGCGACAACAGAGAAAGCGGGCCCGCAAGTGACTCAAAAACTGTGGATAGGGGGTGATTGATGTTTTGTATTCTTATTCTTGTGGATTCCATGTTAGTCACCAATTATCATATTTATCTTTCTTATATATTATTAAAATTGCTGTTTTCAGTGAACCCCTGTTGATTTATGCTTTTCGAGGAAAAGTTATTAACCCCTTCAGGATAAGAACCACCCCAACAAAAGTGAAACGGGCGGGTTCGTCACTTTTCGGGCGGTGAGACATACGTTCACGCACGGATTCAGGCGACACTCCTTGAGTTTGGCTGAGTACGCGGCGTGAATCTATTTCCTCCAGCAGCGACAAAGCCCCGGTTTCCGACAGTTTTGGGTGGGACTCGGTCCAACGAAGACTTTCTTTTCTTAACATGGCGAAAATACCACCACAAACAAAAAAAAAACAGAAAAAATGTGGGCACGAACTTGAATTCATGGACTCTGACTCGGATTATGATACATCAAAAAGTTTACAAAATTGATCGGCGTTCATAATACTTCATGCTGCAGAAGAGGGGAAAAGGTTACAGATGTAAACCCGCTTGCCTTAGAAATATCCATTAAGGGAAAACGGATGATGTGCAAAATGTAAAAAGTAAAGATTTGATGCACTGTTAATTCAGAGCAGATGGGAAATGCAGACTCACAATGTATTAAAAATGGACAAACTTGTCGATATGGAAGTTCACAAAACACATGATACTGGCAAAGGCGTTATAAGAACAGTGGAGATGCCTGACATTACTGAGACCAAAGTAGAGAGCGAATTACAACTGCAGGGTGTGAGTTTTATTAAAAGATTAGAACTCAAAGGGGAAGGCAAACCAATACCATCTAATACTGATATTTTAACTTCCAATACAACACAACCACCTAATTCTATAACATTAAAGTAGATTTGTACATACCAAACCCACCTCGATGTTTTGAATGTCAAAAGTATTGAAGAGAGAAAAAATATATGTTTCAAATGTGGTGATGAACATCAGGATCCCTGCACGAATACCATCAAATGTTGTAATTGACAGAGCAATCACGTAACGTCATCAAAAGATTGCCCGGTTTGGGAGAAAGAAAACTAAATTAAAAAAGTCAAGTGCGAAAAAACAAGTTTCAGAGAGGCCAGACAAATGGTACCACCATTGCGTGGTATGAATACATCGACGTCATCCTGTGCTACGAAATTATCAGCAAAAATAAGCAATACAGTCAGTAGAATACAAGGTGCAATCCACATGACTCAAAGGAACAATTCCCACGTCGGTGAAGGTTTTTACAATAGATGAACCGCAACCACAACCCACAAAAAAACGTACAAATCAAGAGATATATCTAAACTAGCACACAAAACAACAAAAACCCTAAATCAGAAAAGAATAATAAATCAATGAAACCTAATCCAGATCCAAACCACAGATCTCAAAAAATCTGAATCAGAGTCAGAGACGGCAACAAGAACAAGACAACAAGAAAATAGAAAAGGAAAAACAGAAACTAGAATCAGACAAAATACCTAAACGCCTTCAAAATGTAACGAGAAACGTGTTGGATGGCATAGAAGACATATGAGTCCATGAATGTATCACCTCAATACGCATGAATTCTTTTCAGGGTAGGTCACCACGTAAAAGTTCACAAAAGAAAAATACGGGGGCAATTTCTTCCACATGTCTACCCTCTAAATCTTCAACCAAACATGGATAATACAACCAAACGCAATATAAAACAATGGAATTGTCGAAGATTTAGAGCGAATGTTAATGAACTGGGTCTTAGTCAAAAATATAAACCTGCTGCTTTTTGCTTGCAAGAAACACTCTTAAAGAAACATGACACACACGAGCATTCAGCTTTTAAGCATCATATTTCGTATGAAGCCTGGTTTGAAGAAAATAATCACCATGTTCGTGGAACGTCTGTCTTACTCAAAAACGACATTATTGACAGCCCTACAGTTAGAACTAGAAGTCCTGTCATGAAATGCGAACAAATAGCACGTCGATCTGCGCGTTAATCTCCGCTTTATGGCCATAGTAAGGCTATCAAATTCTGAACATATGGCCTGTGCACAAGCAACGTTTGAGCTAATGGACCTCCGGGTAACCCGGAGGTCCATTGGCAGAAACATTGCCAGCGTTTGCTATGAGTAACCAGGAGAAACTGCTGTGCTTTGGATGCCATTCGATATGGCAATTACGCGCAATTTCTACGGGCAATTAAGCCTAGATAAGCGCACAGTTCATGACAGGACTTCTAGTTTTAACTGAATGTCTTTACAAACAAATTTACAGATCGTAGCAGTACACCTAACTTTAGACAAGACAGTTACATTATATTCGTTAATATTTCACCACATAAGACCCTTCAGTTTAGTGACTGCGAGCAGCTGGATCACCAGCTTTCAACTCAATACATTTTGTTGGAAGATTTTAATGCATTATTTCCAAATATGATTTGTGCTTGTTCAATGTTGGTTCAGACACTTATTTGAACCCCGCATCGGATTCTTACACTTCACTTGATGTTCCAATTGCATGTCCTCCAGTCTTCCTTGATTTCTCTTGGAAGGCTGAAGATGACTTGTGCGGGAGCGGCCGTTTTTCGGAAAGTTTGGTTCCGGCGGATGACGAGAGAGTCCATCAATGGAACTTTAAAACGGCCAGCTGGGATACTTTCTCCTTACAGTGTTTTGAAAGACTCACAAGGGAGAAATTTATAGACATTGTTGACCCAACGGAAAAATGCATGGGCATTGTTGGTCCAGTAGAACAGTTTACTAAAGAGTTGCTTGACATTGCAAGTGCTGCCATTCCAAACACCTCATCTAATCCTAAACGTTTCACCAAATCCTGGTTTGGTAAAGATTGCAAGCAGGCTATAAAGAAACGCAAGCGGAAACTGAACAGGAACTTAATAAGTCATCCACAACAGTTAACTTACACAAACTACGTATCAATCAACTGATAAAACAAAAAAGAAAACTCCCTGGGAAATGTATGTTTCTAAACTTAACCAACACACTCCCGGCAATAAAATTTGGAAAATAATGAAACAAATTAAAAATAAAGAAACAAAATCAAATGTACAAAACCCGATGCGTAACAGCACACTAATGACTTAAAAAATGGAATATCAAACCAATTGGCCTAAACATTTTTTACTCATTCGTCGTCTGAATATTGTTATTCAGAATTCAGAATTAAAAAAAAAACCCAAATCAACCGGGTTTGATCATAAACGATAACTTCACAAGTGAATTATGCAATCAACAATTGGGTCATGTATCCGTGCGCGCAAATGAAGACGCTTTGCCGTAGGTGTAATGGGAACTTCATTGTTTTTTTTTGTTTTTTAACCCTTTACATAACATGAAAAGCAGACGACACTTGCAAAAAAATTCTTGAATAACTATTACTTTCATTTTTTGTCTCAAAAACATAGGTTTAGGTTAAGGAACGAGCGCGTCGCGCCCGTTCCAATGAGGGGCCATAACGTATGTTTTTGAGACACAAAATGAAAAAAATAATGACAATTAATCGGCGATGTTTGAGAATAGCACTGGCCGGTTTTGGCTGTTACGTTAGGTAAAGGGTTAACTAATCTAATTATCGTTAATAATGAAAAGTAATAAACAGAGTAATCGCTTGACTGGACTGGTCACGTGAATTGATTCATTCGAGGCGAGGGACTATATTGTAAAACACTCGTGCGCATTCGCGCACTCGTGTTTGTACGGCGTCCCTCACCTCTCATGAATTATTTCACATAACCAGTCCAGTCAGGCGGTTACTCTCTATTTCACTTCTATCAAATAACCAAGAGTGAGATGTAAAAAGGCACTTAATCTCCTGAAGTTAGTTGGTAGCACTGATTTGAGTGCTGATCAAAACACTACTCAATCTGTATAGATCACTTGTTAGATCAAATTTAGATTAAGATTGTATGGTTTACAGTTCTGCGAGAAAGTCGTATTTCAAAACACTTGATGTAATTCATAATAGTGACACGCGCGTGTCGTTCTGTGTTTATTACACGACTTCGCGTCTATAAAAAACACTATTAGAAGAACACTCAGCACTTTATTTGACAACTATCAACAAAAATAACACATTTTATGGCCAACCTACTTTGCAAGGGGACCCGTGTTACTATTCCGTTTACTGAGTTCTACTCCAGAATCAAAATATAGGAAAATAGCTGAACACCCATAGGGTGGTACAGTTTACGATTGTAGATTGCTCATTGGATGTTCCAGGGCTAAAATTACCAAAATGGGTACAACCTTGCTAGGCTTACCGTACTCAACGATCCAGCATACCCACACGCACATCACCAAATGATCTACCATCTCGGACGACACACAGCAACTAGTGGACGGTGAAAGGTGTAAGGTGAGTAAGCACTACACAATGCCACAACCCGATGGTACGAGGTAGGTTTGTTGCACCAGGGGCAGTTTGGTGATGCGAGTGGAAAAAGATAATGCCTTACTAAAGTGACGAGATTTTTTATGTTATGACACAACCTTCAAGTTTTATTACAAAACCCGTGACCTTGCTTTCGACAAAACATGGCGATTTTATTCCAAAATTGGTGAGCTTTGATAAAACCAGGCTTTTTTATTACAAAAGTAGGGGCTACGGCAAAAGTCGTCTGTTATTACTAACGTGGATGCAACAACCGCCCCAGTGAAATCGCAGAAATACCACTACCCGGTACATGCTGCAGAGCCTGACCCGCGAGGCTAAGGGGATATAAAATTAAATTATTTACTCTTGGCCTAGTGGCACAAGATGATCCATAAATATACATTCACAACAAAAGGTGCTGGGTCAGAAAAGTTCGGTTAGCTGATGTCTCTTGTCCAGAGTCGAATGTGTTATGGGGCGTGTAGCGCCACATATACACCTCATGACAAGTGCCACGGCTATCGGATATTGTAAAGTTTGTTTTTCGCAATGCACTGATGGTGTCCTCCGAGACAGGGGACTTTCACCATAATATTTAAATAAAGGGAAAGCATCTAGTTTTGTTAATTCAATGAATTATAAAAAAGTTTAGATTGATGGCCTGTTACCAATTCGATGCTATCATTATTTATACATACGCTTCCAAGCGGGACTACAACTTTGACAAGAGTAGATCTTAACCTTTCACGCACACGAAGAACTATGTATCATTCTAAATTCGAAGTTGATAGCGCTCTCGTAATCACTTCTAGGGCCAAGTAAACATGCCCAGTTATGTCTTGTTCACGTACAGTTAAAACTAGAAGACCTGTCATGAACTGTGCGCTTATCTAGGCTTAATTGCGAGTAGGAATTGTGTGCATTTACCATATCGAATGGCATCCAAAGCACATCAGGTTTTCTTTCCTGGTTACTCATTGCAAACACAGTCAATGTTTCTGCCAATGGACCTCCTTCCTTCGATTTCATTGGTTAATTTCAAAACTAGACACTTTGATTGGCTGAACAAAATAAAACTGGGCCACATTTTCACAATTTGCATAATTAGAGTTCGGAGTTTTCATTGGTTAATTTCAAAACTGGACAATTTGATTGGCTAAACAAAATACAACTGTGTGACATTTCCATGATTTTAGTAGGGAGAATTTACGTCATCTGTCCTATTTAGGGTGGGTTATATTGTATTAATCTTTTACCTACAAGAGAAACGCCATTCATTTTTTTATATTTTCACTTTTTGCTTCTAAAACATAGGGTATGACCCCTCATTGGAACGAGGTCGACGAGCTCGTTCCAATGAGGGGCCATAACCTATGTTTTGGAAGAAAAAAATGAAAATTTTTAGTTATACGAGGATATTTTTTCCAAGTGCCGTCTGCAACTCAAGTTAGGTGATGGGTTAAAGAGTCATACTAAGAGGCTAATTTGTGCGTGTATGTGTCATATGATAAATAGAATATGAAATGAGTGTTTTTCTCATATATTATTTATGAAACTCGTCCGAATTTTCCGTTTGCGCTCGCCAGAGGCTCGCCAAAACGGAAAATTCTTAAACTCGTTTCAGAAATATTATATGAGAAAAACACTCATTCCATATCCTATATATCTCACGTGACTTCCGATTCCTCTGATTGACTGAGAGGTATTATATTATTTCCGTCAGTTTTAGCTATCGGGGATTCTAAAAATAATCACGCACTGTTCTCGTGCACTACACACTTTCTAAAAATTAACGAGAAATATTCTTGGACGTTCGACTGATGCAAAATAATGGGCTCCTCTTTCAGAATTTAGTTTCGTTGTTTCTAAGTTCAAGAATTAAACCGCTTGTCTACAATTTCATTCTTGAACAAGAGGAAGTGTACTTAACCCTTTGAGCACTGATGGTGTGTTCCATGTCAGTTCAACGGCAGCAATTGGAAGAGTCCATGCTTATTATTTATGGGTAGACCAGTTCATATTTTCAGCGTGAAGCCTCGGGGGCTGCACGTTGAAACTATTAATCCCTCAGAAAAAATGTCTCCAATTTTGGATGGTGAAGTCCTTGTGTGTGTGTGTGTGGGGGGGGGGGGGGGGGGGTTAATGGTCATTTGATGGTCATTAGTTTTATATGGCTGAGGTTATTCACGTGAACTTCTGATTTTGTCCAATGTGAGTACGATTATTGGGACTTAGCCCCAGGTAATAGGATTACGTACTTAAATTTAGTCGTGTGAAAATGTTTGTCGACATGCTATAGAATTACGAATTTCGTGTTTAACGATCCGAATCGAGAGTAAATATACAATGTATATGGTTACGCAACGTATATAAGTGTACGGGAAAAGAAAAACGAAAACAACGCTGGTTTGGAAACATTCACACTTCCTTCTCTGAAAGAGTAACAAAAAGGAAAACCATTCGACCACCGTGTGTGTTTTCGAAAGCCAAACGTTATGCAGCAGCCTGTTAAGCGAAATTGGTTGCTGTGTATTTGTGGTTATTGGGTTTTGCTTCTGGAATTTTAGATAACCTCCCCACCCCCAAAAAAAAAAAAAAAAATATTAAAAAACAACAAAAACACCCCCTCCCACAAACAAAAACAAAAGAAAACCAAGCAAAACAAAACAAACACGCACACACAAAAACTAACGAAAACACGCAAACACACCAAAAGACAGAGAATGCTTAGCTATTTGAACCCGGGAGACCCCTTTTCGGTCCAGGAACAGGATACGACATACTTGTGTTTAGTAGGATGGTTACTAAGTTAAAGTATGGGTGGACCAATCAATATTTCAACGTGCAGCCTTGGGACTGCACGTTGAAAATATTGAGTGGTCTACCCCAGAAATAAATATGAATCCTTCCAATTGGTTTCATTTACCTTACATGGAAGATACCACCGGGATACCAGAGTTCAAGGTATTTAATAGTTTGTAGCAAGTACCTTTTTTAAAAGAAGCATTCCACATTTTGTTTAACTTACTTCGAACTGATATCGAAATTAGGAAAGTTTGAAAATATTTATTTCTAGCTCCTCAAAGTGCCCCAAGTTCATGTACTCCGAAACAGATTTTTTGCCTCCTTTATTCTCTACTCTTATAATATATTTTTAAACGATTGTTTTTATCATTATTGTCTTTTTAAAGTTTTGTTGTTTTTTTTCGTTTTTTTTTTTGATGATTTATGGGACTTATGGGAAGTACAGTTTTAATGGGGTTCTTTCTCAACCTATTGACTAATGTATCATCCAAATCCTCCTGGCACTGTAAACCAAAACATATTATCAACTGATTTTTTTTTTAATTCTTAGTTTCAAAACATAGTTTACAACACATTTATGACACGCTCTAGTCCAGTTCACTGGAGCCCGGTGGCTCAGTAGGTGGAGATGCAGGCTGCAAGCCGAGAGGTCCTCAGTTCGAACCCCATCTCCGTCAACTGCGTTGTGTCCTTGAGCAATTCTCTTAATTCCGATTGCCCACCTGGGATCACCGTGGCGCTGTGTACTAAGGCGTACTGTTTGTCGATGGTGCAACAGTCTTCAACAAATGTTAACCCTGCTTGTGTGGAATTAGTACGTTGGGGGAGTATGACAGTTGCTCGCCGTTGCTCGGTGGTTCTCTTCTGGTACTCCAGCTTCCTCCACCCGTAAAACGTCCACCACGAGGTGAACCTGGCTGTCGAAAGTGTCGTTAAACACCAATAAAGAAATAAATAATAAATCCAGTTCATTTTGAGCATATGGTATTTTCTGGAAGCAAAATTGGGTCTATTAGTGTTTTTGGGAAACAAATGTAATTGCCATTTTTACTTCCGTTGGTAAAGGGTTAAACCCGCGCCCCACCCCTTCCCCCAGCTTTATGTTCTCGAATGGAGTCTTTGCATACAAGAATGATTTTAGCGAATAGTCGAAAACGTTGAAGATTTTGTAGGAAGAATCTGTTTTTTTCGTCTTCCCCAGCAGATTTTTTGTCAAGATTGATCAACCAAATTTTCAACTGTGCAAAGTTTATTGATACTGCATTGCAGGCTGGATCACGATTCGTTTAATAAACATGTGGTCATGTGATCTATTGATATCAATGACTGACCAATGGTCATCAACAGTACAGACCATAATACAGAACAGCGATCACAAAGGCGGACAGAGAATTTCAACCCTTTTGCAATTGGGTCGCGATATGCTCGAAATTATCTGCCCGTTTTTGACCCACAACACAGCATAATACTAGTTACCCCGTGTCTGTTCACGTAGAGCAGGCTTTTACCTACCCGAAGCCAGCCGTATTCCATGAGGCCGAATGTGATATGACTGGCTTCGGGTGGGTAGAAACCTGTACTACGTGAACAAATACGGGAGGGGGGGGGGGGGGGTTTATCTATTGACAACTAATGTTTGCATATACTCTGGATCCCGTTTGTTTGGAAGCATGGTACATACAAAAATCAATTTAATGTATTATAATATAAATTACTATGGAACAGGATAAGTACACTCTGAAGTTTTAATCTCTCTCTTCCTTTCTTTGGGCCTACAAAATACACATTAACACTCTTAACCCTTTACCTAACGTAACGGCCAAAACCGGCCAGCGCTATTCTCAAAAATCGCCAATTAATTTTCATTATTTTGTTTCATTTTTTGTCTCAAAAACATAGGTTATGACCCCCCGTTGGAACGAGCTCGTTCCAACTAGGGGTCATAACCTATGTTTTTGAGACAAAAAATGAAAAAAATTAGTTATTCAAGAATTATTTTTGCAAGTGTCGTCTGCTCTGCTTTTCAGGTTAGGTAAAGGGTTCAGAAGTTGTTGAATAATGGCATACTCCTACTATTATTACACAAAGGAGAACGTTTCATCTTTTTCCTCTGCCACCATATTTACTTCCACGTCATGCCAGTTAGCAAATTGCCAAATCTTTTAAAATGTTAATGATTCATTTTAATCAGTTATATTAATATGCATAGAAAATACAATTCTAGAAAATACAAATGTAAATGTTTTTTGTATTGGTATCCCCGGTGGTGTAAGTGTGTCTTGATCGGATCACGATCTAGTCGGAAAAGCGGCCGCTTTGTATTCACATTACAGTAATACTGTAAGTTGTAAGTCTGGGCTAAAAATGATCGTTTACGGAGCGGTTGGGGTTACCCACTCGGGGTAAATCATTTGATATAGCTCGGAGACGTTGGATATTTCGTTATTATTTTATTTTATTCTGTTTTATTGTTTTCTGTTAAGCCTGATAATCAACATATCAGGCCACCAGTCTAATACTGTTGGAAATTTGACTCTGTTATGGGTTGTTTGTTTACTCACATTTGATGGATTTTGTGTGCAGACTACCGTTGATTCAGTGTGGTGTTCCTTCACTCGCAGAGATATACAGATATTCTTTCGTATTCCAGACATAGATATCCCAATGAATAAGTATTTAATTCTCCTTGAAAATATCAAGATATTAACACAGTTAGTAGACCGGTGGGGTAATCATAAATTTACGACTGTGGAGAGGCTTCATTCATAATGGAAATGACGTTAAAAAATCAGTCCATTTAAGTGTCGATTGGGCAACATTTTTGCGTAAAAGTTATATCAGTTGGTTGAAAAAGCGAAACGTAGACGAATGAATGTAAACATAGGCGACGGACTGTTTAAGGGCTAGACTCGTACCAGGCAATAACAGCGCCGTGCATACATAAAACTGGTGGTCTGAGAGATGTACCTAGCAAACGTTTTGAAACGGCTACATACTTACAAATTTTAGCTAGACTTTGTTTGATTCGCCAGACGACTCTTCTTGCAAAACGTTCCTATTGTTCTTTTATCTCCGGAGATAAACACTCAACAGTGAAAGATGAGAATTTTCACATCTCAGATGACCCTTTAAAAAGCCTTTCTTTTGCAAACCCTGTTGTCTCAACAAATCAATGGTGAGAATTTATCGTATATTTATGGTATATTTCAACAATATCAGGCCTTCTCAACATATAAATTTTCTTTAAAAACTTTACCATAAATTTTCCACAGAAGTCGTTTTTTCACAAGTTGACCTGCACCAAGATGAGGTGGTTTAATTGGTATTTCCAATTATGCTTGTCCCATGAAGAGTCCGAAACACAGATGTACCCAGACTGAACACGGTGAAAGGTATATTTGTTCCGCATTTTTAATGTTTTTGACCCTCATATTTCAGAACATAAAAGAAACAGACAAAAAAAAGATGATAACGAGTCTTTATATACGTGCTTGCAGAATGTATCATCTTTCTGAGACCCCGAACAAAATTTAACTCTTAACACGCTGAGTATCTTTAAGATATTTTTTATTGAATCTAGTCATGTCTGCTGTAAAGCAGCCATGACTAGATTTGATGAAACATTCATCTAAATTTTGACTCAAGAAAGCATTTGTGAAAGCATCCATTCAATTTAACAGATAAAAATTTGATTAAATTCTACAAGATTATACTTATTTTAGTGACAAGAAAAATTCTGTCCTGGTCAGGAGAATTCGCCACCAGCATGCAAGCAGCTAAACACAAAACTGGCGTTCATCAACAATGTTTTGAATAATGCACGCAAATGCTCTAAAACTAGCATAAATTTCAACGTTTTTTAAGTAAAAAAAAAAGTTTTTCCCGAAGAAATTGTTGGAGTAGCGCTCAACAATATAGATCGCGGTTTGCAGCATTGTATCCGAAATGGATCACAATAATCGGTTCACCATAATTCAGATATTCTCCAAAACCAAACTCCTCCCATCTAAAGGTGAAGTTCTATTAGAAATTCCCCGCCTGGCTGGGGTATATTTTTGCCAACTTTTTATGGGATGTTTGAAACTCTTAACAGCCCAGTCTTTTATTGAATGTTTGATACTCTAACAGTTATTGTATGCAGTGTATCTGCATAATATTTTAACATAATATTTTGAGAAGTAACATAATTATTTTGCGAGCGTTTCAGGAAACTCTGGTAAAATTAGCTCAGCGTTGCGTGTCAGGGTCCAGATGACACACATTCAAACATTCCAGATGGGTGATCCCGGAAGTGGCATTGTGGATGTTGCGTGGGTTACCATAGCACACCGAGTGGGCAGCCATCTTATAATGTCATTGCCACATTGAAGCGTGGTGCTAGTGTGCATACGCAACACGTTGTGTTAAAGTGTGGGAGCACGTGTTTCCGTCGTTCATTTTCACTGAGTCCACCATCTCGGATTCGCGGTAGCACGTGATTACTAAGGTACTCAAAAAGCCTCTGATATAGTGGGGGTGTTCTTGGGATATGCGCGATCAGATAGAATATCTAATTATCGGAAACAACCCGACAACCACCAACATTTATAGAAATGGCGCCCTAAAACTTCAGGAAACCTGTCATCTGGGGTAGCCTCTGGCGATAGGACAAAGACCTCCAAAGGTATATTAGACTGGATTGGGGATCTATCTTATTGTCGACAAAACATCAAAAATGACAAAATGGGCCCTAAAACTTCCCCCCAAAACTCGCAAGAATCCTTGTTTCTGTAACCCCTTGATCATCTTTTATCTATTCTAAACAAGTCTACCCATTCCTGGCTATGTCTGGCTATTCTCATCCTAGCATTCTATCTTGTCACAGCTACTCTTAGTTATCTGATATCGTTTCCCGACATCTGCCATCGAGTGAGTCTTAGCAGAATAAATCAGACGCCATTTCCCTCAGTCGGTATTATTTGTCAGTAGCTTGATCGCGAGCTTGATCTTTGCTCACTATATGGCGAATGTGATCTTTGCTTACTGTCTATCCAGCAAGGCACATTTACCACATAATCACAATTCAGACGTACCTATGGACAATGCATGCTTGTGTTCTATGACAGGGGCGGCAGAAGCTCGATAAAAGTGGAGGGGCACAAGTTTACAATGCTACTGTGGTTCGACCAATGTGAGAAGGTTACAATCGTATATCGGTAAATGTACCATGACTCGCTATATAGTCTATTGTTTAGATGAATATGCCGTTCTGCGGTCACTGTCTTGTCCGTTTCTTCTATTTCAACCATCTCCCAACCCGAAGGTCAGCCTTCGGGTTGGAAGAGGGTTGAAGTAGAAGAAACGGACCGAAACGAGTATCCGTATATGCCCATGTTTTTTGGGGAAAAATGTTGTTGAATGGTGCACAATCTTTCCAAATTTGCATTGTCCCAGAAAAAAATAACCACTATCGGAAGATACAGCCCCGGGGTTACTGGTCATTTGAGAGTCATTCGTTTTATGTGGCCAAGGTTTTTCACATTAACTTCAGATTGTGTCTAAAATAAGTACGTTTATTTGAACTAACCTCCAGGTGATAGGATTAAGTACCAATATTCAGTCATGTAAAAATGATTGTCCAGAAGCATTGTAATTACGAATTTAGTGTTTACCGAATCGAAACTAAATATATTATGTATTGCAAAGTGGTCACTCGTATTTAAGTGCCGCCATCAAATTAAACAGTACATTTTGTTATCGACAGTCCAGAAAGGTAGGTGTATTATCTGTTGCATCTTAAATTATTTTTCAACGAGTTCAGAAGGAACTAATGTTTTGGAAAATATTTCAACAAAGCTGAGATAGGTCGTTCTTTGTTAGTTAAACCCTTTACGCAACGTAACGGCCAAAACCGGGCAGCTCTATTCTCAAAAATCGCCAATTAATTTTCATTATTTTTTCATTTGTTTTGTCTCTAAAACATAGGCCATGATCCAACGATGGAATGAGCTCGTCGAGCTCGTTCCAACGAGGGGTCATAACCTATGTTTTTGAGACAAAAAATTAAAAAAAATATTTATTTAAGAATTTGTTTTGCAAGTGTCGTCTGCTCTTCATGTTAGGTAAAGGGTTAAACAATATTTATTTCAGAGAAATATGAACAGAAGCATTACAAATAGCACATAGAGTTCTGGATTCGGCAGTAAGCTTGTAAGCATATAGTAACCGTCTCCTCACTCTTTGTTAGAAGAGTAAGAGTTGAACTTTTGGTACTGAGCAGTCAGTATGCAGTGGTACTGGACTGAAGATAGCGTTGCGGGGAAAACTTAGACAGAAGTTCAGCATCACGAGAGCAGATATTGCCAGACAGAGAAGCTGGTAGCCCATTGGCAAGCTAATGTAGCGTGTCGGGCCTTGAGCTCGATACCCGTGGTATGCAAATAACATTTTTTTTAAATTTTGCCTAAAAAATATAGCTTATGCTCCACTCTCTGTTAGGGCTGCACGGTATATCGATAAACCGATATATACCGGTATGCAAACCAATATCGATTGAATACCGGTGTAATTACAAAAATATCGGTTCATCGTCATTATTTAAATATCACTACTGTTTGACGATCTTTTCCTGATCCACAGAAAATCCACAGTGTGGAATACGATTCCGTATCACTGGACTATAACGAACTATTTACGAGTGCGTTCAAATTCGTTTAATTAGCTGTTCAGATCGCATAGAGTACTTTATTCCGAGTTGGAATGGGTGCGCTCGAGCGGCGGTCCAAGTTTTTTTTATCGTATTCATGATATTTTGTTATCGTATTAATGCTCGTCGGGGGAGTCTCGGAAGTGTGCACCTGTTACAAAAATATGTGAAAAGAAAAATAATTCAATCCAAGTTTCCAAAACGAAAGGTTGGGGGAATTGTTAATGCTAGCGTTGGCATGCGATTTTGAACTATAAGACATATAATAAACTTTTTATCGCTACAATGAAGTGATCTGGGACGTCGCATCACTTTTCATTGAGGAGGTCTTGAGTTTTTTAACTGCAGCCCCGAATGAATAATATTATCCCTGTATCCAAGAAATCGTCTGCTTGCGCCCTCGTAATATACAAATTTAGCAGTTGAAAAAATAATTCTAAAAAATTTCAACAAAACTATATCATGTGACCCCCTCATTGAGCTCGTTCCAGTGAGGGGGTCACATGATATAGTGTTGTTGAAATCTTTGAGGAAAATCTGATAAAATAATTTTGAAAATAATAAATTTTGATATCGTCTGCGTTGGGTAAAGGTTTTTCGAACCGCATCATCAAGGCATGCTAATTGGTTCCGACTGTAATGCATCGAGTCTCCATTGTGGTACTTGTGTTCATTCATCCGCGGTATATTTTTGAATACCGATACCGGTATTCAGTTTTCCAAGTTTTTTTTTATCGTATTCATGATATTTTGTTATCGTATTAATGCTCGTCGGGGGAGTCTCGGAAGTGTGCACCTGTTACAAAAATATGTGTAAAGAAAAATAATTCAATCCAAGTTACCAAAACAAAAGGTTGGGGAAATTGTTAATGCTAGCGTTGGCATGCGATTTTGAACTATAAGACATATAATAAACTTTTTTATCGCTACAATGAAGTGATCTGGGTCGTCGCATCACTTTTCGTTGAGGAGGTCAGATCGCTGGATCAAACTCGCTGCCTACGGCTGCTCGTTGATCGGACGATCTGACCTTCTCAACTCGATGTGATACTACGACCCAGATCACTTCACTGTAGCGATAATATGTATTTATTACACGACTATTACTTTTCCGCCGGATCCACATTGACAAATCCGTACGGAACTTGTGTTTCTTACGGATTTCCGTTGACGGACTATTTTCCATCTGACAACATAGAGGGCTGCACGGTATATCGATAAACCGATATATACCGGTATTCAAACCAATAACGATTGAATACCGATGTAATTAAAACAAAATTTCGGTTTATCGTCATTATTTATTTACCCACAATTTAATTTTCAAGGTGTCTTGAGTTTTTTAACTGCAGCCCCGAATGAATAATGTTATCCCTGTATCCAAGGAATCGTCTGCTTGTGCCCTCGTAATATACAAATTTAGCAGTTGAAAAAATAATTTTCAAAAATTTCAACAAAACTATATCATGTGACCCCCTCATTGGAACGAGCTCGTTGAGCTCGAACCAATGAGGGGTCATATGATATAGTTTTGTTGAAATCTTTGGGGAAAATCTGATTAATTAATTTTGAAAATAATAAATTTTGATATCGTCTGCGTTGGGTAAAGGTTTTTCAAACCGCATCATCAAGCCATGCTATTTGGTTCCGACTGTGGTGCCTCAAGTCTCGATTGTGGTACTGTGTTCATACATCTGAACAGTTTTCGATATAACGGTATACCGCGGTATTTTTTTTTTAATACCGATACCGGCATTCAGTTTTGAATATCGTGCAGCCCTAGTCATCAAAAGAACGAAACTCCGCATTCTGACCCAGATCAATTCGGAAGCTGTGGTGACAACAGCCGGTAAATCTAACGCTTCGGCCAATAAAAAACAAAGAGTTTTAAATTTTAAATTTTTCTCTGTGTATGTTTGAGTTTTTAAATTAATGGATTTTGTGTCACAGGTGCGTATAATAAACACAGAACGCCACAATGTGAGAATGCGTTCATCAATACGGTGCTCAGACCATCGTGGAGGGAAAAATCTCAATGCTGTGCCTATCGTTCTAGCCTTCAGTGCTGGCACTCGTGCCGTATTGACGAACCCATTCACATATCATGAAGTTCTGTGTATTTGTTGCACACTGGATGCAATATGAGCATTACGCGCTAAGTGAAAATGTGATGAGTTAACACTTTGTTCTCCTCAGTTTGGGGAGGAGGGAAGGGGTCGTAAAATATTGCAAGACACAATATCTCCCAAGGTGGGAGGGTCCACTGAGGCCGAAGCAAATGTTTCACCAATTCATGCATTTTTTAAAACTAATTTGTTGTTTCCTTTTTTCAAATTACTCATGTTTCGTATGTGTCATATCATTCTTGTGGACAGAAAAAAGGAAAATGATAAAAGCTAAAGCCCACTTGAATTAAATTGGATAAATGAACTGAAAACCTCTGTTTGAAGGGGTGGGTGCCTGAAGTTATGTCGAAAAAATATGCTTTGCAAAAAAAAAAAAATGCTTTTCATCAATAAAAATGTTCAGATATGCAGAAAACCTAACTGCATTTCCAGATAACTTATAAAATAACAATTTGGATCCCTCGTGATGCTGTATGAAACATGCTGGGGAACTCGGTATATATCTATATGGGTTTCAACAATCGCATAAGCATCCCCGTGGAATCCTTTGAGCTCTACGCTTCTGGCGTGGAAAATTTCATGCTTCAATCTATAATTTTTTAATGGAAATGAAGTGTCCTTGGGCAAGGCACTTAACCCCCATTGTCCACATGGGGGCACGATGATGCCGTGTACTAAGGCGTACTGTATATCGATGGTGCGCATGTCTTCAACCAATCTAACCCTGTCTGTGCTGCAATGCGGAGTTACGATGTTGGGGAGCTGGCAGCTGCTCGTCGTTGCTCGGTGGTTCCCTCCGGGTACTCCGGCTTCATCCATCCGTAAAACTGTCACGGTCATAATTAGCCATGTGTGCATAAGTATGTGACCTTAAACACCAATAAATAAATAAATAAATAAATAAATAAATAAATAAATAAATAAATAAATAAATAAATAAATGAAAACTGACATCACATTGGAATATGCTTCAGTTCACACTTGATGAATTCGCTAAATGTAAAATCATTGGGGGATGACAGATGATATGCAAGACCTCATGATACAAACACAAAATGTTGCATTGCCCATTCAAACATAGTAACACCCAAGGTTTTGGACAGTGGGTTCTCTCTATTATATAAATTGGGAGATCTGAAATTTCCTCGCGTTCAGAGCATCGAGAAGTCTCTGTGTTAATTGTCTCCCTTAATCTGCAATGCAACGCAATGCAATGCAAAGCAGTGAGATACACGGCAATTGTTCTTCGTAGCGGGGGCAGGGCTTCCAGCCTTCGGACTGGTGGGCCAGTTGGATATACCAGTAAAGCGGAACTTATCCACCTCAGTAAACAAACACTGCTATAGTTCCCCTTACTAGAATACACCCAGGTGCACTGTTGAAAGTATGCACATACACAGATATACAGTTGTGTAAATGCTTTCCACTATCGGTTAATAAAATCGCGCCGTGCTAGACGGGTTAGGGTCAGAAATGCAAGGATTAGGTAGACTCGCCCAAACCCAACTTTACTGAACGAATAACAATGAAATCCTCCAAAGGGGAGACACGTACCTTGATGTCACATGTTGGACAGGTTGCGTCGAAAGAACGCTGATAAACACTTTTCAGGCAGACGATTCTTCTGTATGACGACAAAACGGTAAATTAAATGCCCACAAAACAATGAAAAAAAAAAACAGGTTAAGACATTGATTTTTTGGTTGATATTTAAAGAAAATAAAAAACATCAACGAATGTAAAGAAACCATGAAAAAGTTCTGACGTTTTTAGAAATATGTTGCGTCCGCCATTTTTCAAGTTCATCAAAGTATTTCGGTTCAGAGTATCTGCGGGCATTTATATTCACTGCGAATGTAGATGAGACAGTTAATGCCGTCTGCAGTGAAACAATATTTGATCTTCGAACTTTACAAACTTACAAGTTGAACAGATAGGCGAAGTGAAAAAGGCTATATTTCCTTGCCTCGAATTTACAAATGCTATTCAAGCTTGGTTTGGGACGTCAGTGCATTCTTTGTTTTTGTGAAAGAAAGCTAGATATAGCAATTTATTATGCCCCACGTTTGTAACATCAGCCGTGATTGGTTAATATGACACCTTCTAAAAGTCATAGTACTGGAGTTTTGGGGCAAAACACGGGTACTATCGGAACGTTTTTCCCTGGAGCCAAGAGAACGAAGAAAATGTAAGCTCCACTTCCATTGATCAGCGTCGAATTTCTCAACACCAAACGCTGGCTCCGTGTCCGTTTAGCTATTTCAACACCGGTAGACACAAACTTACCAACAAATATATCACCTTCAGTGGGTGTGTTTTCAATTTTAACTGCAAACAATGCATTCAAAAGAATCAGAAATATTAAAAAACTCACTCACGTGTTGTTCACCACTTCAGTGAATCCTGAATATGAGTCTCAGTTATGACTTGTGTTTCACTCCGCTTAATTCTATCAACTGTTGTCCGAGAAACATGAATTTATATTCCATTAATTTAAATCACTTTTCACACAAGCATTAACAATGAATTATAACCCGAACAGCATGATGCAGTTGTTAACATTGGCATTTGTTGATAAAGAAACTCCCAAAGCGACGGCACTTGTGACAAGTCATTTTCGAAGAGACGTCATTCGTTCGAAATGACGTCATGTTTTTGGATTCAACTACATTGTTGTTACAAGATCGATGGCTTGTTGCAGTTAACGCTTAACAATGAAAGTCATATTTTGTTCGGCATAATAAAATAATTAGAACGTTTCTTTTCATGTTCTATCGGTCGATAGTACCTGAGTTTGTGTGATTTCTGAAATAAAACCTTCAGCAGCTTCGCTGCTTCAGGTTTTATTTCAGAAATCACACAAACTGGTACTATCGACCGATAGAACATGAAAAGGAACGTTCTAATATTATATTAGAATAATTTTACTAAATGGCGACGACGGTCATACAGACAAGGTGATAACTGAGGAACGAAATCTTGCTAGTGCTAGTTTCGACATGTGTGTGTGTGACCATGACATGTCAAACGTTCGATTTCTGTGGGAATGGCTGGATACTCAAGCAAAAAATGCCGTTTTATGTCGTGTTCGTATCTCCCATGTTGATTCCAGAAATTAGTACGATGTTGCATATTTATTTTGGAATAAATGTTTTCTTTGACAAGAATCGCGTTTAGCACTGAATAAGTTTTATTATTTTGCCTCAAAGTTAGTTTGTCCAATTAGAACGCAGGAACCCAATCTAAGGGTTCCGCCGTATCAGGTAACTCATCTGATATTATATGTTACTGGACGTTTACTTGCTAAGTATGACGACACGTGAGGCGAAGTGAGATTAATATTAGGTAAGGCAATAGGCCGAGCCGATTATTGATCGCACTTCGCCTCACATGACGACATACCTGGTAAGTAAACGTCCTGTACTGTATTTATCGTGCCACCAAACGAATTAAGTAATAAAATAAAAGATCTGAATCGCTCAATTTGAATATTTATCAGGAAACTATCTTTTATTCGCACGAAAATAGTGAAAACTTGAGGTGGGAAAATTAATTCGGAAACAAAATGATGCCCAGCAGAGGGGGTGTATGGGCTCATACAAGGTCACTGGCAGTGTTTGGACTCAATCCAAATAGCCGGTTCCCCATTGAATAAGCTAATATCACATAGTCCATCGATGCTATTAGAGCACGTTGATTGGTCAATTGAACAGATGGCATGATAAATTTCCATATAAGGCTCTGAGAGTTCAGATCAGGTGAGGCTTCGCCTCACCTGATATGAACTCTCATCGTAGGGTTTGTAGGGACATGTATCAGCCAGCTACGTGCCATGTCATTTCTAATATTAATTCGGTGTCGAAAACGACCAGCAGTCGACACTTGCAAGCAAACATTCTAAAATAACTAAAAATTTAGGGACAAAAATATCAATGAATATTTTTGTGAATAGAGAATGCTGTTAGATTGTTACGTAAGGCAAAGGTTACAACAGGGCCCTTTGTAACACACATTTAGTGAGTTTTTAACCACAGTTCATTTTCTAACCAGGACCAATATTTCGTCCTCCGAGTGCAACAAGGCGCCGTCTGCAATATTAAAGCATTGCAGTTGGCGCCTTGTTGCACTCAAGAGGCGATTTTGAACTCTAGAACCCAAAGGTCATATATATTTAGAACCTCAAAAGGAGAAGGTTCAGTTTTCTTTAGTATTTGGCAAGTGACAGGTAGCAGTTGAAACGTTCTCACACAAATGAGGGAGGGGGTGTAAATGGTTTTATCAAACGTTGAATATTCGATAGTCAAGGGAAGGAGGAAATAGAAATTCAGAGAGAACACCCCCACTCCCCCTCCCTCGGAACCGAGACTCTCTAGCGACGTCCCTGGATTCTAAATGTATTTTGTAGTTGCAATTTAGTCGTCATTCCCCATTTGTTGCTGGGATACTGTAGAGCTAAATGGTCTGAGTTTGACATACAGTACAGGTGGAGACAACGCCATTGTAGTGGTGTTCCATGATAAATCGAATTTTGAGGGAAAAAGAATTAAGAATCAGAAACAAAAGAGACATTTTGGTACGATTCGGATGTATTGCGCACCACCTTTCCAGAAAAAATAGAACAGAAACAGAGAAAAGCACACATGTGACCCTTCCATCTAGTGTACAAATGATGTTTACCAATTTTTATATAGTCTTGTGGAGGCGAAAACAAGAATTTCTTTAAAACATGACAAAGTCGAGACCATTCGTTTATTATCTGCGGCAGCGGATAACCGCCAAACTCACTTTAATGAGTATCTTTTTTAACCCTTTACCTAACGTAACGGCCAAAACCGGCCAGCGCTATTCTCAAAAATCGCCAATTAATTTTCATTATTTTTTTCATTTTTTGTCTCAAAAACATAGGTTATAAAACCTCGTTGGAACGAGCTCGTCGAGCTCGTTCCAACGAGGGGCCATAACCTATGTTTTTGAGACAAAAATGAAAAAAAAATAGTTATTCGAGAATTATTTTTGCACGTGTCGTCTGCTTTTCAGGTTAGGTAAAGGGTTAAACAGGATAACTATCTTGTTTAAACAAGATAGCTATCTTGTTTAAATAAGATAGTATCTTTTGTTTAAACAAGATACTAACTAAAGTGAGTTTGGCGGTTCTACGCTGCCGTAATACGATTACCGTATGATCGGAGAGGACGTTCTTTGATGTTTATTGAGCGATCTCAGAACACGGAATCTGATTCAATAGTCCGTAATTTTAAGTTATACATCGAAAAAGTACAATACTTTTAATGTTAAACTCAGTGATAGATCTTGAAAATGGAAGAGCGAAAACTTTCTAAAGAAAGTCATTCTGGGTATTGAAGCGTGAAACATTACAGGTGCATATGTGCTCTTGGTTGTATATTATTAGCACTTTAGCGGGATGCTGTAGAGCTCCGTTCTTTAGTACATTAACAAAGTATAATAGGGCATTACAAGAGCGTAACGCTCTGTTTCAAAAAGACACTTGACGTGTCGGGTCGTTAATGGATTAAACATCTCATTAACAGCCCGACACTTCACGTGACTTTTGTTCCTCGCTGTCGTACACGCGGAAATGGAAACGGTTTCCGGAAATGGTTTCAACTAGTAAACAATGTAATTTTTTTTAAATGTCCAGCAAAGCTAGCCCATAAGAACAATCAGCTGTATATAGTAAGTCTGTATACATCTTAAGCCTTTATCTCTGACCTAAAAGTGGTAAATATCGGGTCTATTTTCAAGTGTTTCGAACATCGTTGCAATTGAAAGCGTGTCTGAGCTGATTACATGATAATCATGTGACACCAGTTTGTTCAACAACAGACGATACCATCATCTGTCAAAACTGAAAACGTTAAAAATGCCATGTAGGTACAGGGCCAAAACGATTTCAGAATACCATTGGTAATAATAGTAATAACATGACTTTGTCGAGCCTTGTGGTTCACAATGCCCTACAAAGTCATGTTATTGTTATATTAACACCCTTTCAACATGGAGTACCTGAAGGATATCACCCAATAGAATATTGATCATTTCAGTAATGTGGACGAGTCCATATTTTCTTTGTCGATTGCTTCAGTAATAGTTTAATCCTACAGCCCTTTAGGGCTGTAGTATTAAACAATTACTGATCTTCCTTAACATTTGTCGCGTTGTTTCACCATATGGCAATATATTCTCCTTTGCGCATGCGCAATGAGTTATACATCTCCATTTGAAATGGTTAATCGTTTTGCTCGGAAGAGTTGAAAATATATAGTCATTTTCTCACGATAACATGTGTTTTAAAGCATAGCTTCTGTCCTCGTATTCGAACTAGTTTGATACAGCAGGGCGGAGCCGAGTTGAAATTCCTGAATGGAAAAGTTACCCAGCGGAGCAAGAGGAAATGTAAATTGAGGAAAGATCTGGTGATCGCTCGAGGCGCCTAGGCGGTGTTATTCTATTGTCTATGTGCTCTGAAAAGCAATTTACTGCATTTTGGGACATGTAGTTCACCGGACGAACAAACATGAATCTACAAGTTTGCATTTCGAGCCGACTACTCCTTTCACCGCGTATCAAATTTCTCATTTTCGCCTTGGAATAATGCCCAAGATCTTGTTATTTCTTGCCACCAATATATTCATACGATAGCCAAGTGTGTGACTTTCAAAGGATGCAGTTGCAGAGCTGTTGATATAAATGTTCATTGTGCGTATTCTTGTATATCCCCTTCTGCAGTAGCAGCACAGTAGGCAGTGGCCATACCGCCACAGTCGCTATTTACCCGAACCACACGATTATAATACTGTGGTATGATGAGAAAAAGATGAAAACATTACCATAATTTATTTTTCATTTAACATTTTCTTTTATAACATGGAGCAGACACTGCCAATTTGTTGAACGATAAATCTTTCATAACTCTCTTTCAGTTGAAGTAACTATGATCACAAACTGGGAAATTAAACGAATAATAACCCACGCGTTTTAAAAAATAAAGTTGACCATTTAACAAAACCACAATGTTCCTTGTGCAAAAGGACTTGTTTTTTATATTATTCGCATGAAAACGTCCGATTTGATTAAATAAATTAACTTCTAGGCCAAAATTCATCGGATATTTGAAAAACGCTGCCATAGTTTTTCAATCTGAACTGGTTAATCGCTCAATCAGGATAAATTTCGAGGTAACCTTATTTTTCATATTCGTCAAATTCAGCTTTCTAAGAAAGACGAATGTGACGTTTGTGTTCACGCCGGTCTATTTATATCGTCAATGAAATCTTTCTTTTTGCAGATTTGTTGGCGATAAACATGCTGTGGGTTTTGATGATACATAACTGCAATTTATTTGAAATAATACAAAAGTTTTTTTTTATCTAAGTATGCCCAATTTGTGCTAGAAGAAAGCATACATGTAGTTGTTGTTCGTAGCAGCCATTTGTTCCAACAGCAGCAGTTGAGACTAGATTATTTGAAATCGCAAAGCGAATTTCCACTCGGAAGTCACCCAACGAAGCACGGCCATCACCGAACCGCCCAACAACGAGCAGAAGGTGTTTATCGCCATTTAACGCACTAAGCCACTGGATAACGTGTCACAGGTCGCTTCCTGTCGCATGAAAACATAGCGTTCCTCAGGCCGAAGTAACAGTGCCGTTTGTTGGCATTAAATTGTGGCGAAAGTTCCGAGAGCAGCTTCTAAACAATTTCAGTGTTATTTGTAGGAAATCTGTTGAAAGCGACCATACCATTTTGAACACCTTAAAATATTTTCAATCCTTAAAAAAGATTGGAGTTTATACCGAATATGTAAAAACATTTGAAGCGACATAAAAACGTGAAAAATGGGGAAAATCGAAAAAGTAAAAAACCGCTATCTCCTAATTCTGTCAGCTCTACAATATACTAAAATTAAATGAAAATCCGATGCATTTTGATTTGTGACCATACGACCCCGTGTGACGTCACCTCAAGGTCGGGCTGTAATGATTGAGAATGTTCTTGGACAGGAACACATTTTAGATATGTTTTTTTAGTGTAGATTATATTGCCAAAATTTTAAAAGACTGAGAATGAAAATGAAGTTGATAATAAAAGGTAAATAAAAAATGTAAAATCCCCATGATTAGCATCGCGTGCGTAAATTTGAATGAAATTGAACAATTTTAACCCTTTACCTAACATGAAAAGCAGACACTTGTAAAAAAAATTCCTGAATAACTAATATTTTTCATTTTTTGGTCTCAAAAACATGGGTTATGACCCCTCATTGGAACGAGCTCGACGAGCTCGTTCCAACGAGGGGTCATAACCTATGTTTTTGAGACAAAAAATGAAAAAATAATGAAAATTAATTGGCGATTTTTGAGAATAGCGCTGGCCGATTTTTGCCGTTACGTTGGGTAAAGGGTTAAATAACCAGAAGACAGTGGGTGAAGTTTGATAGCTGTGTGGTTTACGGAGTACGTGAATCAAAAGATTAGGTTTTAATGAATATAAGCACAAAAATGTACGATAAGTTCCCTCGACGTGGTTTACGTTATTCCTCCGGAATCTGACGTTGATTGTAAAACTGTTTTCAATGCTGTATTGGGGCTGACGAGTACCAAAATGTCGTAAGATTTCGTCTTCGCGCAGTGGAATTTAATTTTGACGTGTCCGACCTTCGATTGTTATTAAGGTCAAACAGTTAACAGTTTTCGGACATTGTGGAAATATTCGACAATCCACTGCAAAAAGTATTACTCTTGTTGTCTGTGTTTTAAATTTAGTGATAAATTTGGTAGTTTTCGGGATAGGAGTGTCACCAGAGATGTGACTCTGTTTACGGCATATCTCCGGTATGTGATGTATGATTTACCAAAGTTTTCACCTTTGTATTTAGAAGCAGGAGTTCTACTAAAACGTCCTAAAAGTTGAAGTCGGTGAAGTGAAATTAAATTGTGTCATTTTCCGGCCTTCGATGGTCATTATGTCATAGCGTTAACAGTTATCCGACAACGTGGAAAATATTTGACAATGCACTCCAAAAAATATGCTTTTTGAGACTTGTGATTTAAATGTATTGATATGTTTTGTAGTTTAGGGGGATGGCGTGTCATCGAAGATGTGGGGGATACCCCCGACGTTGTTTACGTCATATCTCCTAAAATTGACGTCCGATTCACAAAGTCTTTTCATCTTTGCATTGGGACTACGAGTACTAATATATCCTAAGATTTGAACTCCAAGAAGTTAAATTTAATTTTGACGTTTTCCGACCCTCGATAGGTATTGGCGTGATAGCGTGAACAGATTTCGGTCAATATGGAAAAAATGTGAGCATGCACTTCGAAATTTGTTCTTTTTGCCGCCTCTGATTTAAATGTATTGCTATGTTCTGTAGTATGACGGGCAGGTGTGTCATCGTTGGGCTGGGGTACACGAAAACATCAAAATGACATAAAACGTAGAAAATGAAGTTGAATAAAAAATTCCAGAAACGTGTATATTTTTATTTTCTGAACTTACGATATACTAAATTTTCATGAATATCGGATACAAATTTATTTTTATGACTTTGGTGTGAAAAGGGTGACCCGAAAAATCGGCTATTACCGTTAAGACTTTCCTTGGTCCTACCACATTTTTAGATATGTTTTTGTTAAAGATGTGATATCCACAGTTTGAAAGAGGGAGGCTTGATACATGCGTTGATACTGAAAGTTGAAAACACAAGTAAATTGGACGCTGTGGAGGATAAAGAGGCGATATACAAAATATCAGCCTTATCGGAGTACTAAACATATAGGACTAAATGTGCGAAATTTTGTGAAAATAGCTTAACGGTAAGTACTTTAAGTGAGGTTGAATAAAAAAAAGATTTGGAATCACAAGCTAATTTCCAGAAGTCGTCCGACGAAACACGTCCATCACCGAATATAGGCATGGATATTAAAAGTTGAAAAAGACGTACACTGGGCGCCGTGGTGGATAAAGGGTCGATATAAAAAATCGCAGCCTTAGCGAAGTACTAGATATATATGACAATAAGAGTCCGAAATTCCGTAAAATAACTTTACAGTACGTACAGTTGAAAGTAGAAGTCCTGTTACAATTAGCGCAGAAAATGTTCGTAAGTTAACGCGCTCTTTACTGCAGAAAAATGAAGTAGATTGATATACACAAGAGCATTTGTGCTGTGCAATGATAATTGTAATGCGCTATTAGCGAGGTCGGTAGTGAAATCACGAACTGAACCGATCAAACAGAAAGAAGATTTTGAGACTACAGTATGTGGAGGGGTGGATTACTACTGAATCGCCGTGGAATAGATTTTTCATTTAATAATTATGTACAGTTTCTGAGGACAAAACACAAGAAGCACTTGCAAACATCCATCACGTGGACCACCGGGTGGTACCCGGTGGTCCATTTGATGAATGTTTGCAAGTATTTCTTTCTTTCATTTTGAACAGTTATAAATACTTCTAGAGTGGAGAATATATGGCGCTGCGATTAAGTAGTAATCCACTCTCTTCATTCTGTATATGCAGTAGAATTTTAATACCTGTTTATGTCATTACATGCACATGTATCCTAATAAAGATTAGGAATGATGTCTATGTTCTCTATTTACTTGTACAGAGTTGGTCACGCTGTTTTCCTATAGGAATTGATTTATGCCAGTGCATCAGTTGACAAGGACAAAGGTGTACTTACTCAGCGCGCCATTAATTCAAAATTGTGCGCAATACAGAGACAGGACGTCAAGTTTCATCTATACCCTAAGATGGGGCTGAAGGGAAAAATATAATTAAAAAAATAAAAAAGGCTAACGATCGCTATAAGCAATCAATCTTCATTGAATGACTTTACGAGATGATTTTGAAATCGCAAAGCGAGTTTCCAGAAGTCATCCAACGAAGCACAGCCAACGCCATTTTGCGGCCAACGACGTTTGAGCAGCCAAGTCTGATGCTTATTGTGATTTGTATTTCCAAAATTCGAAACGGAAATTTTAAAAATAAAGTTGTGAAGAAAAGGTAAACACAGACGCGTAAAATTAGAATCGCTAGCACCGGGTGGGTAAATTTGAAAATGAAAAATAAAACGTCACAATTTTAATCAACTATAAAACAGTGTGCGAAGTTTTATAGCTGTGCCATTTATAAATATGGAGGTACGTGGATAAGAAGACAGCGTTTTTAATGAAAAATTCCCGAAATGGCCCGATTGTCTTAACGTCATATCTCGATTATTCGAAGTTCCAAAATTGTATTCAACTGTCTAATTTGGATAATGGATACTAAAGTATGACCGGAACAAAAATGAACAGAAATGTCAGTTCATTTAACATGTGACCAGTGAAATATAATTGTTGATGTTTTGAAAACCGGTAGTCTCTAGCTTCGTAGCGTTAAACATATTTGGTGAATAGAAGAAAAAACCCAAAGGTATATCTTTTCAACTAGAACTTGACAGTTAAACAGTGGCGGCGCTATGGGGGGGGGGGGGGGGGGGGGCATGGGGAGCATTTGCCCACCCCCCCAAACGAAGGCTTTGCCCCCCCCCCCAGTTGCCCCAACCCCAACCAACTCGCATGCATTTCCATCCACCCTCACACACAAACACATTCAGTCACTCTCTCTCACACACACACACACCCCTCTCTTTTTTTATTCCCAATAATTTCCCATACACACTTAGCCCAAAGCCTCAGGCTAGCTGATGAACACATCCAGGCAGTAGAAATTTAAAGACTCGGATGCAGATACTTATAAGTTATAATTAAGTTATGAGCCAACAAAGGCATGTCTATCCATATCCCTTGTCTAAAAAAAAATCATGGATTTCGCATTATGACAGACGGGCATTATGAGTCTCTCTCTCTCTCTCTCTCTCTCTCTCTCTCTCTCTCTCTCTCTCTCTCTCTCTCTCTCTCTCTCTCTCACTCTCTCTCTCTCACGCACAGACCCACCAGACGCGGATCCAGGATTTTTTGAAAGGAGGACCGCTAATTACCATTACATTTAGTCGAAACTTGGACCCAAAGTCCGTAATATAATTTTTTGGTTTGGTACGTCCACAGGACGTACCAAACCAAAAAAGTATATTACGGACTTTGGGTCCAAGTTTGGACTACCTCATAACAAAGTAATGATATGATCCTTTACGTATTTGCCCCCCTTCATGGGAGTCTGCCCCCCTAATTGCCCCCCCCCCCCCAACAAAAAAATTTCTGGCGCCGCCACTGCAGTTAAATCGAATATAAAGGCAGTATCTTGTGTATTTTCTGAATTATGCGTGTCACAATGAAGGGTACATTTCCCGAAATTAAATTTTGAAATGATGCAAGAACCTGAAGAAAATATTCATTTTCGAACTCAAAGAACGCTGCATCCTATCATCTGAGCGATCAGTGGTAATCGATATAGATAGCATGTGTGTGGCATTTTTGTTTCAGTTTCGTCGCTCATTAGGCTAAAATGGTTGCAACAAAGGGGTCCCGGATCCATCTGGCCCATCAAAGTTCGGACCAGTGGGATAATTGAGCGATCAATGGCAGATTAGATGGCTGGTGTATCCGAATGCTCTCTATGTGGACTGCCAAATGGCAGTCCACATAGAGGGCATTTAGATATACCGGTAGTCTTTGCAATCAGATCCATGTTGTCTTTTGATCATTTTCTCTAAATTTCACGTACCAATTGGTGTTGGACTGCAACGATTTTTTTTTTTGGGGGGGGGGGGGCGGCACAGGGGGCATAGAGGTCCCACTGGGAAAGTTCCCGGTGGACCATACGGCCAGTCCGCCCCTGTTAAGGATCCCAATAAGTAAGTAATTCGAACTTTCAAAATAAGAAACCACGTGTGTTCAGAAATGATATCACGGAGATTTTCTGGATTTGTTTACCTTCGAAAACTTTCGGGTTACTTCGTTTATATCTTCGCAATGTCACGTTTTCTGAAATTTCATCTGCATTAAATCTTTTTAATTACAGATTTGAGTAACATCACGTTACTTTTGATGTCTTACATGTTGTATGCAACGTTTTTTGACATGCTCTTTCACATACAAAACAAAATCTGAGAGTCAATATTTTTTCTTCAAATTAGCGGCTAATCGTCCCTTTAATTGGAACCCAATGGAGGGATAACAAAGAATCAGCGAGTAAACCATCGAAACGGCAAAAACTGTCCATCTTCTACAATACTTGATCAACGCGTGGATGTTTTCAGTTTCATTTAAGTCATTACTAAATATTATCTTTCTCTTGTTTGTTTCAGAAATAGAAAATAAACATGAAACTGCAGCTTATTCTTCTACTGGGTCTAGTCTGCCTTTCAGTTGGTAAAACCACGGATCAGAAAATCGAAGAGAGGCTCGAAGAAGTTATACGAGAGCTAGAACGTACGTAATGGAAAATAGCACAACTTGCATTCTGTCAACATGACTTCGTGTTTAAATACTTACAGACACCTGTGCTTGTATGATCCTTTTCTTCTATTTCTTTCCCCTTCCCCCATTTTCTTACGCACCGTCTTCTTCGAAGTTTATTTGGATGCTTAATTCGCGACATTAATCATATTCGGTGTCAAGGTCGCAGGTCACCAGTCTAATAATTATGACTAATATGACGCTATCATGGGTTATTCCCTTACGGTACGTTCGCCGTGGACTGGTCACTTCCCACAGGTGTGCAGTAGTTCCACGGACGCAATAATATTAGATTCCAAACACTAATTACAGGAATAATCATCAAAAATTTAATTAATGAAGCATTGGTCACTCATTCCGATAAGTTGGGGGCGGGGGACGTTTAAAATTATTTCCACGTGCATTCAGGAAATATGTCAACTGATGTGTTTACTTCCGATCACTTTTGGCAATCCCCTTTATTTCTGCACAAAGCTATTTATTTATTTATTTATTTATTTATTTATTTATTTATTTATTTATTTATTTATTTATGGGGTTTTAACGACATATTCGGCAGCCAGGATCACCTCGTGTCATTTTCTACTCCTGATTTCTTAAAGAAAATTGATTTTTTTAAAATACGACTTCAAATGCAGGAGATGGCATAAATACCGTCAATGGGTACCCTTTTCTTTTTGTGACGGTCCTATCCGAGGATCTGCAAAAGATACCGATATAATATTTCACACACAACCAATTTGTTTGCTGAAGTGAGCCTCGTCGAATTTTCATGTGAATTGTCGTAAAAGTTTCAAAGCTCCGACGATACAGGCCCATGACGATCATGGAACGTCAAAGTTTGATTTCCGTGTACAAAGTTGAAATCCTGGGACAAAGTACAAGAAAACAATTTTAACGCCCGCCTTCAAATATCGTGGATATGGCGTAGATACCGTCACGGGGTACGCCCACACATACACCAAACTTTCTCGCGAAACTACCAACTAAATCTCCATACTACATGTTATGTCACATGACCACATAGATAGTTGCCTCCCCGCATTTTCCCCAAAAAGTTAACATCAGTAACGCCATTATGTTAAAGACGATCGACGGGCTAAAAACGTCAAAAATAGTAATTTAGTGACATTTTAGTACTCACAACCATAAATAGAAAAGCGATCAAACATTGAACATCAAATTTTAAATATCTGAAAGAATTTGTAAATACAATAATGCGTATTACCTTTCAATCTCTTAAGACGATATCTCAGCAGCAGCAATAACAGTATACCCTTCATTGTGGTGTGTGGAACGGCATTAACCGTGCTCCGTGCTTCGTTGAATGTGTTCTCCAGATTCGCTGTGCAACCTCAAATCAGTCTGATATATTATTATATAGATTTGTTTGGCATTCGTGACGTGGCTTCTTTTAAACAATGTCTTATCAACAAATGCTCAACAATGGACATTAAATTTCATGCTTAATTAGCAGCGCGTGAATTATTGCTGGTCTGTTTAAGTGACAAATCGACTTTCAGGGTTCGTCATATACCTATCTTTACGCTTTACATTTAGCCCGAGTGAGAAAGATTATCGAAAATATATACACTTTTAAACGATAAAATCGAAAATCTAAGCTATCACCTTGACGGAGTATTGGTTTGGGTGGATGTTGTACTCAGTTATTTGTAAGCAAACATTAACCCCTTAAAACCCGATGCTGTATTGCATGCCAGTTTAGAGCCATCATCAAGTAGTGTCTATATTCCTTACTTGGGGGGGGGGGGGAGAGGGGGGGGGGGGGTGCACCGATCAACATTTTCAACGTGTGGCTTTGGGACTGCACGTTGAACATCTTGGTGGGTCCACCACAAAAATTCACAGAGCAATTATCTACTTTTTGAATTCAGGTCGTATCACAACCCTGGCCTGGAAATCGGTCTTTCGTGTCCAAAGTGTTAATATCTATTGAAGCATTATTGTTTGTTTATAAAATAATTTGGTATTAGAAGCATTATTGTTTGTTCATAAAATATTTTGTAATTACACCCACCTACCGAAATTTTTACTCAGCCGTTTGTCCCATACGGCCGTGATTACGAGTGTACGTCCTAAGCTTCAGTACCCCAAACTATTTGTGGGTACTTATTGCCGCCACCGGCAGGAACATTTTGTTTTCATGATGTCAAATGGCTGATTACGCGTAGTATTTTCCCAATATGTACAACTTTCTCGATATAAAATAAAAGTCAGGTCTCCCGTTGAATCTTCAACACCTCCACATAAAATTGATTTTTTAAAGAAACCGCCTTTGAGACACTCTTCTACTGACATCCTTACTTTACAAATGTCAGCGCCAGCGGCGGTCTCTCGAAATCTGATTTGGGTTGTGCATATATTCCTTGCGAGCGCGTTTCAATGTTAAGCTTGGTAATCTATACGATTCCTAAATCAAACGGTTTTCTTCTGAAGACATATACTTTTTACTCAGGTAATGCTTTCAGTTCGTACTTCCTACGTGTCTGAACAAAGTCCGAACTTTCCTCGTTTCCTTGTTGAGCTATCCGAACGTCTCGGTTTATAAAGTCGAGGAATTGCACATTTTGGCTCCATATTTAACAAAATGCGTTAAATGAGGGGCCAAAACTGCGCTATTTTCTCAATTGTAGAGATGCGTTAGTCCCAAAAGTAGCTTTGTGTATTGAATTCCTACGCTCGCACAGACACTTGGGCCACCACTAATATATATCAGCGAGCATGTATGTGCCCTTCAGTGAGCGTGCCATCCCTTCCCTTTCGACATTAGAGATGCTTCCTATGCCTAGGACTGGGGAATCGCTATTTTTTGATCGAATCGAATCAAACGAAAAATTTCATGTCAAATCAAACCTCGAATCGAACCGCATACACAATGTTTTGCGTCTGTGGTACTGGTTATATGGAATTATGTCAACGTATACGAGAAGATATTTAGTACAGGGTATGTGTGCTAGGCTAATGCGTACACGTCACACGCCCATATGAAGGCTATCGTGTTCCGTCACGTATCCATATGAAGTTGGCTTCAGATGGATGTGAGGCGGTACACGATAACCCAGTACATATATTCTCTACTAGAAACGGAGAGGTTAATTACTTGATTAGTCTCATATCGGCCGACATATCAGCCCGAGGTAACTTCATATCATCCTTAGACCGAAGGTAGAGTGTTATCGTGAAGTTATCGAGGGCTGATATCTCCACAGACGTGAAACTGACCATGAATTAACATCTTTATTTATTAGCACTTTACCTAACATGAAAAGCAGACGACACTTGCAAACATAATTCTTGAATAACTAATGGTTTTTTTATATTTTGTCTCAAAAACATAGGTTATGACCCTTCGGTGGAACGTGCTCGATGAGCTCGTTCCATTGAGGGGTCATAACCTATGTTTTTGAGACTAAAAATGGAAAAAATAATGAAAAATAATTGGCGATTTTTGAGAATAGCTCTGGCTGATTTTTACCGTTACGTTGGGTAAAGGGTTAACCAAAAGATATAAGTACAAAATGTTCTCTGATCTGTTGCAGTTTTCTGGCAGTGGGATTGTTTCTCATTCTTTTCACAAAGCCCGAAGTTTCCTCGTCTCCTACTTCAGCCCTCCGAACGTCTCGTCTTCCCTACTGGGTATCTGATTTATCTCTGCTCCCACTTCGACGAGTCTGCTCATTCGGCTATGAACCTTAGTTTGCGTTGAAGTTTCTGTACAACTCTCATCTTTCTTCTTTTCAATCAACTAATCTTAATTCTTTTTCTCTCCTAGTATCGCCTTCTAGTCAGTGGCGGCGTCAGAGTTACAGAAGTGAGGGAGCACAGATGGGTATTGCCCGCCGCGCAGCGCCGAGCCTGGATGGGTGTCGGGAGGGGTGTCCCCTTGAGAAATTTTTTAAAACTTACGTTGTAAATGGTGTTCTCTGGAGCATTCTAAGACAATTAAATTAAAACAGTTTTATCCTTTTGAAACTTATTGGTTAGGTCGTTCAGTTATAGAAAACTTCGTACATGGTGACATTTTAACGGAAGAACGCTGTTGTAAAGTGCGAGAACAAAACACCAAACGACACTCAAATCGAAAATGAAAGTAGGCTGCATTCCAAACGGATGCGTTACACGCTCTCGATTCTAGCATTCCTCGAATACTCTTAAGCGGTATGTTTCAGACCATTTGAACGCGGCACGCCTTGTCGCAATTTGAGCCCTCAACTCTTGTTTATTGTTTGCAGCTAATGTGTGTGTGTGTGGGGGGGGGGGGGGGGGGGGGGGGCACACACAAACATAATTTAAAAACTTCTCTGATTTAGTGCATTTGGGAATAAGGAATTAAGCATACCCACCATTACACCGCAACGTTCAATACAAAAATTAAAATGATAGTATTTTTTTACTACGCTTGGCGAAAAAAAGTGGAGGAGTAAGTACCCCCCCCCCCCATACCCCCGCCCCCCCCCCCCCACCCCCACCCCCTATGGCGCCGTCATTGCTTCGAGTAGTTTTAGGTGAAAAGATATGGTAACTACAAACACATCGTTGCGCAGCCATAACATCAATTGAACGGATGATGAGTTTTACAATTTTAAGGACTTCCGACTCCGCAAACTGTTTTTATTTCAGATATGGAAAGATCAGAATCAGGTGTACCCACTATTGAAAGTACGGGTGTCCTCGAATCGGTTAAAGAAGATGAGAGGATTCGGGCACGCAAGAGGCTTGCCAGCTACAGAACATATGACCGTAAAGATGCCATCAAGGAAGAGCAGAAGTCTTCTCCAGTGACCAACGAACGTCGCGGGTCGACTCAAGACGGAGGACAATCTTACGACCCGGACGCACTTCAGCGTGCTAACAATCAAATATTACATAGGTAGGCATATTGCGTAAAGAAGACACTATCAGTCAGTGACGTAGAATGTCATACAGGCAAGGATAATTTTTGCGTAATGAAGAAACTGTCAGTCAAAGGCGTAGAATAGCATATATGTATATGTAAGGAGGGTCGTAAAGTGCTGTTCTATAAGGATGTACGTCTGATTAATCGATTACTTAATACGAAAGGAAGACGTCACTTGCAAACAAAATTCTTGAATAACTATTTTTTTCATTTTTTTTTTTTTTTGCATCAAAAACATAGGTTATGACCCTTTTTTATTTTGATATTTTATTTTCTTATACAGCGGCTCAACACTTTACCCAACTTAATAACCAAATCCGGCCAGCGCTATTTACAATAATAATTCAAGGTTTATTATGTTTTAATATTTTGTCTCAAAAACATAGCTTATGGCTCCTAATGGGAACGGGCTCTTTGGCCCAATTGGTGATCAAAAGCTATGGTTTGGAGGGTAAAAATGAAAATGTTTAGTTATTCAAGAATTATTTGTCCTGTGTCGTCTGCCTTTCAGGGTACAGTACGGCCGCTGTGGACTGGACGCTTCCCACGGAGTGGTCAGTATTTCAATTGATGCAATAATATTAAATTACAAACATTAACTATAGGAATAACGATCAAAAAGTTAACTAATAACTGAATTCAGGAACCCAGTGAATAACGTTTTCCAGATTACTCTTGAAGGTTTCAAATGTAACCTAGTGTTTCACAACAAGTGAGCCCTAGCTTCCTAAGCTGTAATACTTTTGGAAATCATATCCGTGAAGGCATGTCGTTCATAAGCAAGAAGTATAGTTGCCTGACTCCAGCGAGAGTCGGAGTGCTGAAGGATGTCTTTCTTTTTCGCAAGCAGTGAAAAAAATAATATCTTCATACCTTTCCCGATGAACCTGATTCGTCGTACATACATTATTATTGCTCTAACTGGACATACAGTAGGTCCATTACAGTACAGCCACCGTGGACTAGTCAATTTCCACGGTTGGGCAATATTTCCATGGACGAAATGATATTAGATTCCAAACACAAATTATAGGAATAATCAACAAAAATTTAATTAATGAAGCACCGGGTAGAACCCGGTGCTTCATTAAATAAAATTTTGCTGGTGATGATTTTTATTATTATTAAACGCATGCGTGGACATCACGGCCCATCCGTGGATTATGACCAGTCTACGGCGACTGTACATTTGGTGAAGGGTTAAAATGCATGCCTATATCCGCCGTGTACATGCATTTGAAGTCTGTCCCGTAAGTATCGTCAAACATCTTTTCAAATGGATATAACTTTTAGTGAGGTGCTCATAAAAGGATTAGGGTCGGGTATGAAAGTTTGGATCGGTCGGGAAAACAGAAACATTTCATTTATTTCTTCATCCTGAAACTCAAAAACTAATTTTGAATTCTGCTGCTGTACCATCGTCAAATTATAAATCTGTAAAGACAAAATGAGTTCTGCAAGTACAGCGATTTTTAATCGAGTGACAAAGTAATGTGTGGATCACTTCATATCCATTAACCCCCTTTGATTATTCTTAGTCTAGTTCAATCTCTGATAATGGGGAACTTAATTAAATATAGCCAGTGAGGGCGTCTGGGGTTTGTTTATGGGGGAGGGGGCGCAGCTCATTGGAACGGTCTCGACGAAATCCTTCCTTTGAGGAATCATCGCTATGTTTTTATGGCACCAGGTGAGAAAATGTAAATGGACGTTTATGGTCGCTAGCTAAGACAAACGGTTAAAAGTTGATACAACGATCGTAGCGTGTTTGGTGTGGTGTGTGAGTTGGGGGTGGAGTGGGGCAAATTCTCGTTCAGCACCTCACTGAAATTGGCTGTAGTAAGGCCTCAAGCCACAGAATGATCAAACAAGTCAGTCAGGCACCATCGTCTAGGTTTAGATAAATTCCGGGATTACTGTTATGATCGAATACTTCCTTGCCCTGCATGGCCAACTTCCGTAGAGTATCATGTACGAATAGCCCTTAGTTAGCAACGATGGGGGCGCTGTATTAAATTTCGATAGATCTTGAGCTCTTGCCTTATTTGCTGGAGGGAAAGGTGACGTTATTACCACGGTGATACGTGATATTAGTGCGCGTGCAAAACGCGTGTTGTTGTGGTAAAAGGTATTTTCGTCTGCTCTCTTAGTTTCTGTGGTGTTACATGGCTACTATGGAAAACCAAAGGCCAACAAAAATCAAAGGGTGCGCTCGGAGGGTATATTGGGATGTGGCAAATGACCGCAATAATACCCAAATGAGCTCGAAAACTTCCCTACAGACCGCTGTCTTGACTAACAAGTAGTGCTATGTGGTCGCTCACCAAGTAGAATGTGTCTAAAAAAAGAGCACCAATCTTAGAAGAGAACTGCTGTTTTGCTACTAGCTGTAGTTGCCGTCCTGTTCTGATTGTTCTCAGACATATTGTCGCTTCTCTCTACTCTGAGTTTTCTGGTAGAACCGAAGAACCTTTGACTTGGAAGAGTTTTAATTTCTTGCATTGTCTATTATTTTTGTGGGCTATCACTCTTACTGAAACAGCCCACGACTGTACTACAGCTACAGTTCACTATCTCTCTGATAACTACTGATGACTACTGTGTTCCATCCTAACTTTTTTACTTTTACACTATCAATAGCTTTTACGAAGGAGATGAAGTACATCACGAGTAATTGCTTTTATGATTAAATTTTCTTTCGATTCTTCGACTCAGCATTGGGCGCATTTACTAGATGGTGTGACGCCTGTTACGACGCAACACTCCTCAGGTTATTGGCGCTTATTCCACCCTATATCTCCTGCATGGCTCCTAGCTCATAACGGCTCCTAGCTCCTAACCCACCCCATGGCCTTCATGGCCTGGTCCTCAGTACGCAACTACTGGCCATTAGACCTTTCATCAGCTTCATCGCGTATCATAGTCGTCAACAACTCTTTCTGACTTGTACTATAGGCACAACTATTTGTTCGGAGATCGACTTCCACTATTACACTGCCTTCTAACGTGCTAGAGGATTCTGTTGCTACTATTGGATCATGCCATTACAATGGACACACCCACTCGTTACTGCTAATAGTGCAAATGAATGCAAATATCTTGAATAACTAAACATTTTATTTTCATTTTTTGGACACTCAAAGACGTTGATTATGACCCCCATTTAAACAGATTCGCGGGGGGGGGGGGGGGGGGCACATGTTTTGGAGGCACATATTGTAAAAGTGTACCTAAATTTGAATAGAAACGGAAATGGCCGTTACGTTGCGTAAAGATTTAAAACATAAATTTTCGTTTCAATTTTACTGCCAATGACAATTGTATAACGAAATCATTCATACGATAGGGGGCGCGTTGGCGTTGCGGTAACCGGTTCTCGTCAGATCACCGAAGTTAAGCAACGTCGAGCCAACTTAATCATTGGATGGGTGGCCGTCTGAGCGATCAATTCGGACTACCGCTTTGTGTCCTTGGGCAAGGCACTTAACCCCGATTGTTCACATGGGGGAACGATGACGCCGTGTTCTACGGCGTACTGCACGTCGATGGTACGCATGTCTTCAACCAATCTAACCCTGCCTGTGCTGCGGTCGGAGTTACGATGTTGGGAGATGGCGGCAGCTTCTCGTCGTTGCTCTGTGGTTTTCTCCAGGTACTCCGGATTCCTCCACCCATAAAACTGTCACGGTCATGATTAGCCATTGTGCATAAGTATGTGACCTTAAACACCAATAAATAAATAAATATAAATTCATACGATAAAATGTTTTGTTGTCATTTTTAGGGAAAAGAATAGCAACAACAATGGCAACAATGGAGGCAGGCAGAAGCGTCAAACCTCGACATGCTATGCAGAAAGGGCATGCGACGATTTCGACAAGAAATATAGAAGTGCCGACGGATCATGTAATAACTTTGCGAATCCGATTGTCCATATGGGGTGGGGGGGGGGGGGCGATGACGCCGTGTACTAAGGCGTACTGCACGTCGATGGTACGCATGTCTTCAACCAATCTAACCCTGCCTGTGCTGCGGTCGGAGTTACGATGTTGGGAGCTGGCGGCAGCTGCTCGTCGTTGCTCTGTGGTTTTCTCCAGGTACTCCGGCTTCCTCCACCCGTAAAACTGTCACGGTCATGATTAGCCATTGTGCATAAGTATGTGACCTTAAACACCAATAAATAAATAAATATAAATTCATACGATAAAATGTTTTGTTGTCATTTTTAGGGAAAAGAATAGCAACAACAATGGCAACAATGGAGGCAGGCAGAAGCGTCAAACCTCGACATGCTATGCAGAAAGAACATGCGACGATTTCGACAAGAAGTATAGAAGTGCCGACGGATCATGTAATAACTTTGCGAATCCCAATTGGGGAAAGGCAGGCACACCAATGATCAGATATGGAACTAATACATATGCAGATGGTAAGGAAAATGACCATCTCATTACCGTGACAGGGTCATAGTCATGGGTCTACGAACTAGACTCGAAATAATTAATGTCGTAGCGTATTGGATTGGGAGAGGGGTGGGTTTTGAAATTGAGATCGAAATACATCTCTGACATATTGCGACATGAAAATCGACTTTCGATAAAGTTATCTACCTTGAAATTATGAGACGAGCGAGGGAAGTCGAGTTAAGAAGCAAGCAATTATTAGAAAACAAATATGACATCGGGAGAGAATAAAGCCAGGTTTCCTTTTGTTACTTTTAATAAACGAAAACAACAGACAGCTCTCAGAGCTGTCTGTTGTTTTCGTTTATTAAAGGTTACAAAAGGAAACTTGGTTTTTTTATGGCAAGCTAATTAGAAGCAACTACTTCACAGATAATCCGCCATTAAGACCATCTTTTAGTATTACACTACCAACACTAACCGTCTACCTTGGCTTTTTTAGCGAATGTGTTTTTACAGTAATTTGCAAGTTTTTATATTCTTCCCAGGCAAAAATTAGCAAAATTCACCCCCTACCCTTTAATATTAATGGAAAGGACACTGTCTGTATTATATATCACGATACGCACGCTGTAGATATAATGAACAGAACAATTTACAAAATATCAAAAGATGGTGCAAAAGGCCAGTTTCTGTATTTTTATGCAAATTCACAGAAAAATGTCTGTGAAATGATGCGCACGTCGATGATATAAGTTCGCTAACATGCGAAATTTCAATTTTTATACGAAATGCTCATTCCGATTGTGTTAAATATTCTGACAGGAAATTAAGGAGAGGTAACTATCCCGCCAATCTCTTCCAATGACGAAAATTGTCAGTCATGTAACTCCGTACAAGGAGGCTTAGTAGTGGTTGAAGGCAAGTGTACCATCGACGTGCAGTACTCCTTAGTACACAGTGTCACCACGCCACCAAGTGATTTGTGAAATTCCAATACCTTTAGTGTTAACTTTGCTGACAGTTTTAGGAAATTAAGGGGAGTAAACTTTCCTGTAAATAACTGTTATGATGTTGTCAGCCATGTCAACTGATAGATCCTGTCTTGTGTTTGCTGTGTTCGGTCTTCGAGGAAGACTATTATGATCCATGATGGTGGAGGGTGTGAGATGGGAAAATCTCACCCGAGGGCAAGATATTTGAGCCAGACACGAAGAAGCTTGCCGAGTGTCTGGACCAAATATATTGTCCCGACGGTGAGATTTCTCCATCTCACACCCATCCCCATCAAGGATAATTTTTCTCCGTTCCACCAAAACACCCTGACGTCATCAAAAGTAATTCAGGTCACGTGCAGCTATATCGAATAATTTTGTTGTCCATTTCTGAAAAAAATTAATTTGTTTATAGGAAAGAGCGCACAATAGTTCTGTATACACCACAGGTAAATACCACGAAATTAAATCTCACCGCCGCCAAGACAAGAGGTAAAGATTTGAAGCGAACTGAACATTGACACATTTCGATGACATCATATTATGAATTCTGCAATGTATTCGCATAACTTTTCGACAGGAATTTCATTCAACTCTCTCCACTCGTAATGGCGTTCAAAAATTCATATAAAAGAGTCAAGTGTCCTTTGGTTTTGTAGTCTGTGTTTTTATTTCTGTTTTCCTCGGCTTTCGTCTGCTAATATTTCCCAAACGTGACACAATGTTGTTTGTTTACTGAAGAACGTGCGATGATTGAATAGTCATGAACTCATCAAATTTGCTAAAAGGCCGGTCACGTGGGTCATGTGAGATAGATATCTATCTCATATGGCCGTCTCACATGAGACACGCATATCTTTCATGGGAAGTGGGGAGAAACTTCCTTCTCGTCGCCTACGCGAGAACACGAAAGAGCTGTGTACTAAAGCGCGCGCACGACGACATTACACTTTCCTTCACTGATGCTAATCCTACCTGAGCCAGCGTAGGAAGTTGGAAAGGTCCGCAGTTACTCGACATTGCTATGTGGTTCTCTGTGGGTACTTTTTCCACCAACAAAACTGTACATTACGACTTGGTTGTTGAAACGTCAACATCTAATAAACAAACACACCACACTAGATCGACGTGAGAATTGGAACACGGCTCGACACATGCACATCCCTATTTCTTTTCTTATAATAATAATAATAGGAATAAGAATAAGAATAATAATAATAATATTGCAGTTTACAGCCGAAATGTCCACAAAAATGTGCCTAGGGACTTCACATGAGATAAAAAAGCTAATGAAAAAAGTACAGATAGGTTGTACTTTGCCCCACGTGTACATTGTATAACATTTTAACAATACATTGTGACCAAAAAGTTAAGAAGGTCGATGAATGGACTGTGAATAACAAATAGGTTAACCCTTTTTGCAACTCAACGAGTTCGTTCCTATGAGGGGTCATAAGCTTTGTTTTTGAGACAGGAAATGAAAAACATTGGGGGTGTAACACCCCCAGGATTTACGCCCTTGTCGAGTTGGAAAGCTCAAAACTGCTAGAAATGGGCACGTTGGAGGAGGCTTAGAGAACATTTCTAAACACCATACTTGCGAAGATGGGGAGCAGCAACATATTTATTCCCAAAGTGAGAAATTGCTTCATCAATCTATAAAGTTAGAAGTTCATTTCTGTTCTTATTGTTTTAGAGTAAAGTCAAACGGATTTCTTTTGTGATCCGCCTCCGTATGTTGCTTATAAATAGATATTAGAAAGAACTTCACATACTTCACATACACCCATAACGTTGGCTCAGATTTGAATTTAACCCTTTACCCAACGAAAAAGAAGGTACACTTGAAAAAACATTCTTGAACTAAAAACATATTTTGTCTACAAAACGTAGCTTGAGACCCCTCAAAGGAACGAATTAAGATTAGTTGGTTGAAAAGAAGAAAGATGAGAGTTGTACAGAAACTTCAACGCAAACTAAGGTTCATGGCCGTATGTGGAGACTCGTCGAAGTGGGAGCAGAGATGAATCAGATATCCAGTAGGGAAAACGAGACGTTCGGAGGGCTGAATTAGGAGACGAGGAAACTTCGGGCTTTGTGGAAAGAATGAGAGACAATCCCACTACCAGAAAACTACAACAGATGAGAGAACATTTTGTACTTATATCTTTTGGTTAACCCTTTACCGAACGTAACGACAAAAATCAGCCAGAGCTATTCTCAAAAATCACCAATTATGTTTCATTATTTTATTCATTTTTAGTCTCAAAAACATAGGTTATGACCCCTCATTGGAACGAGCTCGTCGAGCACGTTCCAATGTGGGTCATAAGCTATGTTTATGCGACAAAAAACAAAATAATAATAAAATTTGATACACTATTTTATGAAAAGCGCGGGCCAGTTTTGACTGTTACGGAAGGAAAAGAACGAACAAGCATTATAGAACGTATCCCAATTAAAATGTTCACATTCTTTACTGCACTGGGCTTCAGTTTCTCTTTGTCTGTGAGCGATGGGGTTTACACAGCCTTTTGGAACAATAAGGTTGATATGCTGTGCATTCTATTTTTACTTTCAGGAATATCACAAGCACGTTCCACAGGAGTCGAAGGTGGCGAATTACCCCTCGCTCGAAGCGTCAGCACTATGATACATCGAGATGACACCGTAGGTGACTTTACAGTATCTTCCTTGACACACTTGACAATGCAGTGGGGACAGTTTCTGGCTCATGACTATGCTTCTACACCAACCCAGACAGGTAACGTATAATTATTTATTTATTTATTTATTTATTTATTGGTGTTTAAGGTCACATATTTATGCACAATGGCTAATCATGACCGTGACAGTTTTACGGGTGGAGGAAGCCGGAGTACCCGGAGAGAACCACCGAGCAACGGCGAGCAACTGTCAGCTCCCCAACATACTAACTCCACACAAGCAGGGTTAGCATTGGTTGAAGACAAGTGCACCATTGACGTGCAGTACGCCTAAGTACACAACGCCACCGTGCCCCCACGCGGGCAATGGAGATGAAGTGTCTTGCCCAAGGACACAACGCGGCAGCCACAGGTGGGATTCGAACCGAGGACCTCTCGGCTTGCAGCCTGCACCCCTACCAACTGAGCTACAGGTGACGTATAGAAATAGTGTGACAGTTATCGAATTATAACTTATTTGTGGTAGTGGATCTGCCCACCGGGATCTGGGAACGATTCCCTTTGTGTGCTCAAGGTCGAGAACTCGATTTTATCTATTTAAATTTTATCTTATTATTTCTTGGGAAGAATAAAAAATTGCAAATAAAAAATGAAAGGGTGTTCACAAAAATGAACTTTATAACAGTTTAGAAAATATTGTTTACTGGTGACGTCATAGAAGGTGTTATGGTAAATCGATATTTGGCTACAAAACGCTTCCTTCAAGGTAAAAATATGACACCGTGTATTAAAAACTACAATTTAGGCCTAAACAAGTTAAAAATCTGTTTCTCAGGCCCTCGCATGGTCCTTTTGGCTGCCGCATGCTCTCTTTTTTAACAATGCAAACTTAAAAAAAATAAATATTAAATGGTTTATGTCTGATATTTTACTCAAGTTAATAAAACTGATAAATTTGTCCCTTGAGTGCAACAAGGCTTTGCAATGCTTTAGCATTGCAAAGACTTTTTGCACTCAAGGGACAAAATACACCACCACCCATTCTATTCTGTAGATTATGGGGCCTAAAACATAAAACAAATCAAGAACATGAATGTTTGATGGCAAAGAAATAATTACAAAAATAAAAAAATAAAATAAAAAACGCCCGCCCACATGCAGTTTTACAAAACATGGCCTGAGAAACAGAAGAACTACTTTGTGGGGTAGTATATTCTCATTCTAAACTTCCGACAGGCGTATACTGGTTGCCGCCATACCATTACGAGGCGCCAATGGCCATGGCTGACAATTTTCGTCATTAGAAGAGATTTAAGTATGCTAACCTTAATTTCCTAAAACAGTCGGTAAACTTAACTCTTTAGGTATGGGAATTTCAAATAAAGATTGAAATTTCAAAATGTTAGCGAATTTGTATCATCGATTCGTGCATCATTTCACAAACTTCAGTAGAGTAGTATGAAAATACAGAAGCTGGCTTTTCACAATTTGTCCTCTTCAATTGTAACATTTGATTATTATTCTCTGTTGGAACCCCTTTTAAAAATAAGAAAAAGGCGTTTTTGTAAGTTTTTAGTGTTCGTAATGTTTCTCCTGTTCTTTACACCAGCAGTGTGTTATCTTGAAATACAGACACTGCCCTTTCTATTTATATAAAAGTCTAGGAGTAGAGGCTTGCTAACTGTTTCCTTGGGAAGAATAAAAAATTGCAAATTACTGTGAAAACACTTTCACTAAACAAAGAGCCAAAACGGACACTTAATGCTGGTAGAGGTGACAGTGATAGATATTCTTAATAACAGATTATTTGTGAAGGAAGTGCTTCTCATTAGTTTGCAATGAAAAGCCAAGTTTCTTTTTGTAAGTTTTAATAAACGAAAACAACAGGCAGCTCCGGGAGCTGTCTGTCGTTTTCGTTTATTAAAAGTAACCAAATGAAACTTGGCTTCATTTTCAAATGATGTCGTAGGACATAGGCGTTTTCTCAACGATTACTTTCTTCTAAATTGGACCGCTCTCGCTCGTCTGATAATTTCAAGAGAGATAACTTTATCGAAAGTCGATTTTCCGCACACTGATCAAAAGTATTTGGCTTCATTTTCTAATGATTTCGTAGGACATAGGCGTTTTCTCAGCGAGTACTTGCTTCCAAATTGGACCTTCCTCGCTTTTCTGATAATTTCAAGGGAGATAAGTTTATCGAAAGTCCATTTTCTGCACTCTGATTGAAAGTATTTTGGCTTCATTTTCAACTGATGTCGTGGGACATAGTCGTTTTCTCAGCGATTATTTGCTTTTAAATTGGACCTTCCTCGCTCGACTGATAATTGCAAGGGAGATAACATTATCGAAAGTCGATATCTCCTGGCAACCCATTGTCCTCCAGACCCTCCTCCCGTAAGGGAGGTGTTGGGCCTGCACAGAGACTGGTCAGGGGTGACTGGTATTGATTGTTCAACGCCCTCACTTGCCTCCCTCTCATCCTTCTCCTTCCTCTTCTCCTCCATGAACTCCGTCATTCTGCGGGCAGCACGTCGTCTCGTGGAGGTTCCCTTCGTCCTCTTCCTCTTCTTCTTTGCTTCAGTTGTTTGGATTCGGCGGTTAGTATCTTCATTCTGCTTTTCCGGGACACTTGGGGGTGACCAGTGTGGTAGGAAATCAATCCAGGAAGGTGCTACACCTCTTCAGGACGCCAGTTCTGTTACTCTCTCAAAATCCACCGTCAGAGGAATTAACCCTTTACCCAACGGAGTCGATTTCACAAATTATGATTTTAAATATATTTTTTAAAAATGTTTCTCAAAATTTCAACAAAACCATATCATGTGACCCCTCATTGGAACGAGCTCGTTCCGAAGATGGGTCACATAATATGGTTTTGTTGAAATTTTTTTTTTTTTTCAGCTGCTGAATTTGCATATTACGCGGGCGGATGTGTCCGATTCGTTGGGTAAAGAATTAAACCCTTTTGCACCTGGATACTCCAGGTGGTAGCAAGGACCGCTTTCAATCTGACAGGTGTATCTTGGATATCAATTGGGAGCTCCCTTGATCGCGTTGGTTGCATCTCGGAGTCCAAGGTGTGAATCGAATTATGAAAATGATGATGATGAGAGGAATGAATGAATAAAACTATCTTCAGGCGGTCCATCTTTTATACATTTATAGCATAAAGGGCTGGTTTGAACATATTTACTGGCCATTCTACTGGTAACATTAAATTTTGAGAGAGGTGTAACTTTCTAATCCAGTCACACTTATAATGGTAATGGTATAATGGTAGAAAATCTGCAAAATAAACATGTGTCTGTTTCGAAAGTTGTGTGTATAAACAAGGTTTTCATGATTTGGGACTGCTAGCTGGGAGACATCCGGAAGGTGTTAAGGTATTGATTAAGTAAAAGTCAGGTGGAAATTGTGTGTATAAACAAGGTAACTCCAAAAAGAGTCTTTTGGTGGATATGATTTGTCTACCCATACACCCACCCCCCCCCCCCCCCCCCCCACACACACACATATTCTGGGGTTTTCCTCCCAAACAAATGAATTCTAATTGAGATTAGTCGCGTTCGTAAACAGGACTAAACCAGCCCAAGATAATTCGCAATTTATCTGGCAAAAGGCAACAGTTTAACCAGAGTATACCATTATATTGTCTAATTAACATGTATAATTAACCCAGAAAGTGCACTGTCAAGTTGCGAGATTGTCAAGGTGTCGCAGTGTTACTGATGCTGTGATAATCCTGTAAAATGCCGCAGTTACGCTGTGTCATTCAAGGGAAGTATACTTTCATGGTATGATGGTGGACGGCTGCGAGTGTTTTTGGAGCTGACAGAGCAATTACTTTTGGCCTCGATTTAAACTGATCTTGAACTTATCTATGAAAAATCTTTCCTTAGCTAGGAGTGCCCTTTCGTCGTTGCAGTGAAAGAATGGAAAAAGATTAAAGCCTGTGGTTTTTCCTTTGTTCACTCACATAAAGTTTTCTTGATGTTTGATCCTTAACGTTTTTTGTTTTACCAATGACTCTTTTTCTGAGGTAATTACTTTTCCAAATGTACTCCTCTTTGCAGCCCGAACACTCTATGACTTACAGGACGTATGATGATGCATATGTGAAGGGTGTTTTCATAACAAAGGGTCAGGTGGGCTTTTGAAATTTGAATGCAATTCCCTCCATTAAGACCTAACAGACTCCGCATCGTTTATCTTTGCACTTGGAGACTGTTGGGGTGTTTGTTTCCTCGTCAAACTTTGCTAACTTACATAGTAAAGCCTGTGTTCGACGTGTGGCATCAAAAAGTCATATCTTTGGACATGAAGCACCAGATCAAACCCACTAATAACTCGACTGGTGTGATGGGATTAAGAACTTCATGCAGCCGTTTGGTTCAAGTTTGGACACATGATATGTGAATGCATTTGGCTCAAGTGTACCAATGCCAAAACCTGCGTTTGCAAACATATGTTTGTTCAATGAGAACCAGTAGTGGAGGAGGGACAGTAATAATTTAACAGGATTATTAGATTAAATTTTTACTCACCCATCCCCATCAAATACAAAATGGACTCGGCAATCGCACAGTGCTGCACATCTTATCATCGCTGTCCTCGCATATGTGACATGCTTAAGTCAGAGGAAGAGTTTGTCCCGGCATATAGATGTATGCTTAGTAATCTGAAATAGTTCATGATAGCCTTTATGGTGCCTTTATTTTTGTAGATGAGTCTGGAGGAAGCCCAACTTGCTGCGTGGAAGATTTGTCGGACGCCTTAGCGAGTGCCACCACACAGGCTACCCTCAATGCTGAGTAAGTTTAAGCTTTTATTACACATCCATTAATCTTTAAACCCTTGTATTTAACGGAATCGCCGCTATGATATAGATGTTTTTGTATTCAACTGGTGATGAACAAGCCAGAACGTTTTTCCCAGCACCGTTATACTAGTTCCTTTCCCGTCGAGTCATTAGTTACGCTTCGAAAAGTTTCCAAATTTCGTTATACAATTATCGATCGTCTATCGCGCAGTGTGAAAATTAAAATGTTCAAAGCAAAATACTGTCAGTTCATAACAAAATTAGTTGACCAAAAATCAGATAATATTAAAAAAAACAACCATTTCCAACCACAACATTAACCCAGTCCCGTGGTCGTCTCATCTGCGGACCCCCATATATCTAAATTGGTCAACTTTATTTCGATAAATCTTCTGACATCTTGACATGCTTCGAACTTCTTGTAAAAAAGTTTCTTTCAGCTGTTTTGCAAATCTGCCCAAATTTGTACTTTTAATTTTACTATCAGTAATAAAATGGTTAGGCATGAATGAACACAAGAGAAACAGCGATACGAATTTCAACAAACATGCCCAATAGAAAAGATAACGAATGTAATTTAGACTGGTTCCCAAAAGGTTGTTTTGATGTTTTATCGACCCATTTGATCAGTACAGCTTAAAGCAAAACAAACGGACTCTTCAACTTTGGGTTTAAACATCGGGATTTAAATTTGTTTATTTTACGGGATTTTAATGACTTGGAATGGCGTAGTAATATTTCGCTCGAGCCTACGGCTCTCGCGAAATATGACAACGCCGCTCCAACTCGTTATGTAAAACACCAACCGATTCAAACACACATCGCGTACTGCCTGTTTATTCAACGTAACCCGGTTACACGGTAAGAGTCATAAACGGCACTTCTGGTCAAAATTACCATTCAAATTTCATCATTTTATTCATTTCTTGCCCCGAAAATACACAGCAGAACGACATGCGTGTGTGAATGAATTAATCGATATGGCACGAGTGCGGGCGCGGAAGGATAAAGCGAGAGGCCGCAGGCCTCAAGTTTCATCCTTCCGCAATGGCACACGTGCCATGTCGATTAATCCTTTCACATGCGTGTGCCGTTCTGAGTTTATTATACTCCATCACGTCTATAAAAGCAAATTATTAGATTGAGTCTCAGCAATTCATTTGACAACTCGTCCCCGAGTTCAAATGTGTTGTATGTGCCAATAGGTACATAGATTACATTGGAATTGAAGGGACGAACTGTTAACAGAAAGAACACTTTTTTCGCCAACCAAATTTGTGAGGGGAACCCGTGTTTCTATTTTAGCTATCGGTAGCGATTCAAATTTCAATTGCGGTGCACGATTTGTAGAAAATGTCATAAATTTGTATTTAAAAATAGTCCGTCAACGTTTTCCGTTCCGCACATGCGTGTTGAACGGATTTTCATTTTCCGCATGGTTTAGTGCTGCTGTAGATGGAGATTTCAAAGAACAGGCGTGTAATAAAATACAGTCTGGAAGCTCTCGTTCCGAGCTCATGCCAATGAGGTAGGAGGGGGGGGGGCTTACGGGCGCGATTTCGTCTGCTAATCGAGTCAGTTATTGAGCGAACGAACGAACGAACGAACGAACGGTAACGAAGAACAATTTACAGACATTGCTAAAAATTGAAATTTCGAAATGTTAGCGAATTTGTATCATCGACGTGCGTAAACTTCAGACACGTTTGTGAAGGGTAGTAGTATGAAAAACACAGAGTCTGACTTTTTAGAATTTTTTTTCCTAATCAGTTTGAACGATTGACTATTATGCTCTGTTAAAATCCATTTAAAAATAAGAAAACGGCTTTTCACCACATTTTGATGTTCTTTAATGTTTTTCCTGTTCATTATATCAACAGTGTGTACATTGGGACATATAATGCGTTCACCGTCCTTTCATTAAAATAAATGTCTGGAATGTGAAATTTGCTAATTTATTTTCCTGGGGAGAAGAATAACTTGCAAATTACGTAAAAACACATTCGCGAAACAAAGAGCCAAAGTGGACATTTTCTTATTGAGGGTTGGTGTGATGCTAATAGATTTTCTTAATGATGGATTATTTATGAAGTAGTTGCGTCAAATTAGCTTGCCATAAAATACAAGTTTCCCTTTTGCAAGTTTTAATAAACGAAAACAACAGACAGCTCCGAGAGCTGTCTGTTGTTTTCGTTTAGTAATAGTAACAAAAGGAAACCTGTCTTTATTCTCTCCCGATGTCTCCGAGAGCAAGAAAAAGTACACTCCACGGAAGTAGTATAGGGGTGAACATACCTAACTTTGGCTTTTAAGGTTTCTTTCTCAGCCTAGATATCCTGACAAATCTTATACGCGTCTTTCATTTCACGTGCAAAGATAAAATTCCACCACACTAATGACTCTCAAGTCATATAACAACAGCTACAATAAAACAAGTCATATAACAACAGCTCCATCACGTCTATAAAAGCAAATTATTAGATTGAGTCTCAGCAATTCATTTGACAACTCGTCCCCGAGTTCAAATGTGCTGTATGTGCCAATAGGCACATAGATCACATTGGAACTCAAGGGACGAACTCAAGTGGACTGGTCGTAATCCACGTGTGGGCAGTAGTGTCCAAGCATGCGTTTACCAAGTAATAAAAACGATCATCAGCAAAATTTTAATCAGTGAAATACAGGTTGTACTCGGTACTTCATTAATTAAATTTTTTGATGATTATTCCTATAAACAGTGTTTGGAATCTAATATAATGGCGCCCGTGGAAATATTGCCCAACCGTGGAAAGTGACCAGTCCACGGCGGCCGTACTGTAAGAAGCACAAACAATGCTGCAGTAACTTGACAATCGAGTTAAACCTGGACTACCAAAGGCTGAAGAATTTCTTATAAATCTTTCATATAATCTTTTACAGGTTAGTAGTATACAGGTTCACAGAACGTCACACGCGCGTGAAAGTGTTAATCATCATGGCACGAGTGCCAGTGCGGACGGACAGAACGGGAGGCCGCGTGTCGTTCTATGTTTATTACACGCCTCCACGTCTATAAAAACAATTATTAAAAGATCACTCTGCAAGTCGTTTGACAACTATCAATAAAAAGAATACATTTTATCGCCAACCCGTGTTACTATTTCGTACCCTGACTTCCAACTGGCACATAGAACACACTCAGGCAACGATTTTTAGCTATCGCTAGCGATTTAAATTGTAATTGCGGTGCACGATTTATAGAAAAGTTCAGTGAAATTCCGATTCTTTATAAAAATAATCCGTCAACGATTTCCGTTCCGCACATGTGTGCTGAACGGATTTTCATTTTCCGCATGGTTTAGTGTTGCTGTCGATGGGGATTTCATAGAACATGCTTGTAATGAAAGGGTTGGAGTCTTAATTATCGATTCGCTCTGGATAGTAGCCGTGTACTTTCTTACCAGACGAGACTTGCTCCTTGGACGTATTCACACAAACAATCGGTCATATATGAACGGAGGCCTGTGCTACCCAATTTGTACTGTTGGAGTACCAGCATGACAAATTTGAAGGATCGTACACGCAAGATAAAAATCTATTTTTGGTTTCTCTGGTCTGTGTAGACTAGATCTTACCCTAATGCAGGTACCTCTGCTGTTATTTTGAACACGTTCAGAAATTTATCTAACCATCAACTTAATATGCACCCAAAAACTTGGAAAAAAACGTTTGTATTAGAGCCCCGTTCCGATTCCGTATCAGACAGACTCAATCCCTGGCGAACACCGCACTATCACATGTATGCACTGGTATTACGATTTAAACTATAGTTCCTGAAATTCCAAACAATTGACCAAGTTCAGCCAATTTAAACAGAAAAATGGGGAAACGGGCTTTATGTAACAGGATTGTTAGATAAATGTATTATCATGACCATGTGCATGTCCTGTAATTTGAATCAGATTCTCGATCGTGCTTACATTCGAATTGCAACGAGCCCGTTAGGGCTCGCTGCGATCCGATTATGAACATGGCCTCGAATCTGATACAAATTACATGACATACACGTGGTCATAATAATGTATATGTATCATGTGCCACCACTAACCAAGCGGTTGGATCGATTCACCTATGCCCCGCCCACTACCAATACATGTTATGTCAAGACCGCCATGTCTTTCATCATATGAGGCAACGGGGGCCATGAGGAAATTTCTGTCGGGTTGGACCTCAGGTTCTTCATATCATCATATGGGAGTTAAAACATCATTGGACACAGTGGTATCAATGGCGATCGAAGGCCGCGGGAAGGATTGGTCATGGGACACTTGACGCACCGGATTGACCATGATTCGGCACTGTTAGAATTGTTTTTGAAAATTTGTGCCAAAAGAACCGAATACCACATATTTTCGATAATTGGCATTGTATCAGTTGCCCAAACATTTACTGGCAAATAGGTATGAGACATAATCTGTCAATCCTGATATCTTTATCCCGTGATGCTTATGAGGAAATTTCTCGATGAAATAAAATATAATCTATCATTCTTCATATCCTAATCCAGGTATTCAACTGTCACGTTCCGTACAATCAGTCTATGGTCTGTCAATGCCTATATAATCCCTGTTTCATAGTATGAGGTCAAGGGGGTACGTGGAAGTCCCCCAATGAGGTCTAATGTGAAATACCGCACATCCTCGTCATGATATTTCAGGATACTTATGGCATGGGCTTTGAAAGATATCTGTCAGAGGATGATAGGTGGCTTCTTCATCCGAGTACTTCAAATGGGTAGTTGAGAAATACAGCATAACATTTTTCTTCTGTTCATTAGTCACAGTATATAGACATTTTGTTCATTTACAATTCTATTGCCCAAGGCATCTTCCTCGTTGAATATATCTCTGGGTGGTGTCTAGTTCTTTGGTTGTTTTCCTCGTCTTCCTGGATAGCAGGATAATCATCTGATCACAGACTTCTGTTTGTTCTCCAGCGGAAGAATGTCTTTCGTGGTATCTTTCTGTTGCGTTACTCTGGCTAGATCTTTTGTCTTGCTGAAGTATGTTTGCTCGTTGAACGCTGATAGCTTGGCCTTGTTGATTGCTTTGATTGCTCTTGCTTCCAGAAGCTTCACATCGTTGGATGCTTTGATGTCTTGTGCTCAGTCGGCTGGTAAGTCCATCTCTTCGTTCATCTGTGTAGCAATATCATTCATGGGTTGGTCTGAAACTTCGTTCTTGGTTTAATTTGTAGGTTGGTCCATCATTGAATCTTCATTATTCTGAGCTAGAATTTTAACAATCCTTGGAATGTTATCCTTCTGTGTCGTAACTCCGTGTTTGTTTTGTTTGGTAGTTCGAGTGGTACTTATGTCTTCTTCCAGGCGTTCCTGATGAGTTCTCTCTTTGGAGCCCCGTTCGTTCTCTTGTTTTCTGGTGTTCTTTTGGCAGGTAAGTCCAACATTTCGCTGTTGTTGTTGAATCTATATTCTTTGTCTCCTTTCCGTTAACAATCGGCTCACACCCTAACGCGGCTACACATATCTTTGTTTCTTTCTCGCAACCACCAACACCTAGGCGCTGGTCTAGATTTCGTCTCTTGACTCTGTCTACCATACAATTCACTTAGGCCAATTCTTAAAGATCTGTATGCACATGTCATCCTTTAATCTGATCCCTACTGTGAACATTTTGTCAGACATCTTTACTCTCCCGCGTTCGAAACACAAATTAATTTGTTTTTATGTGAATGGTCCTTTTATAGTTTTTATCTCACACCTATTACTCTAAAACACCAGATTTCCACTGTTCAGCCTGTACGATGAACATAAAGTTGTATCGCACACGTGGTGATACAAAACACGTTCGATTTCGTTTCCAACGTACACAGAGAAGGAACCCGTCTACATAAACCACGTCAATCATTGGTCGAATGCACCGGAATCGAGATCTCTTGGAAATTCCAAGTTCCTCATTTAGATAAATAAATCTTATCTTTAGATTTGTTTACCCGGGATATTTAAACAATCAGATTCGAGTCAAAAATTTACAAACTTAAAATAGCGTTCTGACTGCTTGTTCTTTGACAAATACTTTCCACAACTGGTCATATAATAATGGAGTGTGCTAAACTAAAAGCTATTTAAAAACTTTTTGTTGTGTTATTCACCACAGGTTAGTCAATGTGTGAAGTTCTATCATCGTGGTAGTGACACTGACCGGTATCAACTTGTTTCGACCAATTGAATTCCGTAAAGCTTAAAAAGGCAAATTAGGGTAGATACCCCGCCATCAAACAGTGATGTCTTCTTCACAATGAAGGAAACTCAGCAATTCCCCAGTTAAAAAATCCTTTTAGTTGAAATTTCGGGTGGAGTGGTTTTTAATATGCGGGGAATAACACAACAAAAAGTTTTTAAATAGCTTTTAGTTTAGCACCCGATTGCATTGGTCCAGGACATCACTCGAGCCTTCAGCTTTCGTGATATCCAGGGGCTAAAGCATTCGAGTGCGATAATTCTTAACCCATTCCAACGTATGTACGGTTCTATATTTTTCTCCGACGGCATCAGGCGGGGATTCCCTTTTCTCCTTGTTGGTTCCTCGTCTACTTCTTCATTATTTTCTTCAGCCACATCACCTTCTACTTCGAATGAGTATTTCGCCACTAAATCGTCGAAGAGAATTTTTCCAAGGCGTATGCCTGGGATTCTTCAAGGTCATACTCCCCATATTTACGAAGATGTTTAGAAATCTCGTGAATTTTCTTGTGTATTGCGTGGTATTCCGATTGTAATACCGTGCACTACTAAAAAAGTCGAGGGTGGCAAAGAACTACATTAAATTGAACATATTTTACAGTGTTTACAGTCCTTTCACTACTAGATAAGTCGAGACTCGAAAGAACTACATTAAATTGAACATATTTCACAGTCTTAAACTCTGTTGACTCAGGTCCAGTAAATTTACCAGTCGCGCATACTTGGGCGATAGACGTAGCTCTCAGAGCCACGTTTACCACCCAAGTGCGTGCAACTGGTAATTTTTGCTGCGACCCGAGTCAATGGAGTGCAACCTTCACTTTTCCGGTATGAACTGGCGATTGCCGCCAGTACGCTCCATTGTAAGCTTTCCATGTCGTTTAAATTGTATATTCCGTCTAGAGAGATGAAGAATACACACTGTGGTGGTTTTTCAACTTTATTGAATGGTATCATTGACATAATTTTACATTAACAATTGAACAATTGCAGAAGATAATAAAATGCGATTTATGAATCATCACAAAATGCTTGGCAACAATCGCTTGAGCCGATATTTCAGGAGCTGTTGTCGTTGTCATCAGATTGCGGACAATCGACCGACTGTGGTGGCCGATTCCGATCATCGGTTTAACACTAGTATTAAGGTTTCTAGGCACCCCACTTACAACACCCCCTCCTTAGTTTGTCTTTGTCGCCTCTTTCCTTAGATTATTCGGAGAGTCTTAAGAGCATTTACCACAAGGAGGGAATACGCTCTTTGCTCGTTAGATCATTTGACGGGATTTAGGTGTCATATAGGAGCTAGGAGCCATAGAGGAGATATGGGTTCGGAGCATAACAAGTGCTAGGAACCATAACTATCTCGAATAGATATACTTCAATAAGTATACTAGAAAAGGTGACATCGAAGGGGTATCCTCAAAATGTATCCTCATGGAACACATCACCCTGTCATAAGTATGATATGCATTGTCAAACATCGGGATGAGTTGAAGAGTTCTTTCGAGCAGTTACTCGACAGATCATTTGCTCGATAAGATTAGAGTTATCCGAGCAATGTCTGTTTCAGTCACTACTCGCCAGATCATTTACTCCATAAGATTCGAATCGCCCGATCAATGCCTGTTCCAGTTACTGCTTGATTGACTCTTGGACATATGCATAATGAAATGACAGTGGTCGGGGTTTAGATTAATACAGCGATCTGATTGGTCGAGATTAGAAGTTGAGACTACATATAGCAAGGAATTGCTAGGAGTAGATCAAATGCTACCGGGAGTTGTTAAAATTCACCACAAGTTTGACCGTGTTCAAAATACAAACATGATCTGCTTGGAAACCAGGGATGGTGTAATGTCCTCTTAGCATCGTGTCCAATGGGTATAGCATATCTCCTTAAATAGGCACTTTTCCAGTCCATTTATGGCGTGCATACATGTATGTTTTTCTCAGCTGGCGTTTTTGTTTTCTTTTTAGTCCACAGTGCTTGCCTATTTTGATACCCAATCGTGATGCACACTTTACCACAAGAACATGTATTGGATTTGTTCGCTCCGTGCAAGCAGATTCGTTGGACTGTCAGTCAGGTAAGGTTTGTCTGTACTATTCTTGAAAGGAAGCAGTAATAAGCAGTAATATCCGCAATCCCAACATCGAAAACGTTAAAAGTTCGAAATGTTCGCGAAGTTGTATCATCGATGTGTGCCCAAACTTCAGGCATTTTCCTGTATTGTAGTATAAAAATACAAAGCTGGATTTTTACAACTTTTTCCAAATCAGTTTGAACGTTTGACACTTTTTCTTTGTTTATACCAGTTTAAAAATAAGAAAACGCCGCTTTCACCATCTTTTGATATTCTGTAACTTTTCTTCTGTGCATTATATCAACAGTGTTCGCATCGTGGCCTAATATAATATAATATAATATATTTAAAAGCCTAGAAGGGAAGATTTACTAATTTTTTTCATTGGAAGAATAAAAAATGGAAATTACTGTAAAAACACATTCGCTAAACAACGAGCCAACGTCGACGGTTACTTAGTTGCTTCTAATTAGCTTTCCACAAAAAGCCAAGTTTCCTTTTGTAAGGTTTAATAAATGAAAACAACAGACAGCTCTCAGAGGTGTCTATAGTTTCCGTTTATTAAAAGTAACAAAATGAAACTTCGTTTTAGTTTATAGTGCCGTTATGGATGTTTCCTAAAAAATTACATGCTTATTAAATGGACCTCCCTCGCCCATCTAATAATTTTAGGAGAGATAACCTCATGGCAAGAAAAGTCAGGGGTGCAGATTCCACAATTTTGTTGCTTTCTTGCGGCCTCTCAACACTGATTGGTAGGTCAGTATTCGTCAAATGAGGCCGGCGAAGGATGTTTTTGTGGCGTTCTCATGATTTTCACCTTGTTAGTATGTCGTCATATTCCAGGGGCCGCGGAACTGGGAGGCCAGGGGCTTCAGCCCCCCCCCCCCCTTCCCCACCTTTTTTGCCGGGCCATGTTTTTTTTGTATGCATATATTTTAACACAACCAATGAAACAAGGGGCGGATCCAGAGTCTCCCTCATATTTTGCCAGCTATGTTTCTTTCGTACTGGTTCATTTTCGATGGATTTCGGATCATTTTTTGCAGTGAGTGGCGGCAAACGCTAAAATGTATGCAGTCTGTTAAAAATCGGTTGACGGAAATTGAGTGTAATCTTACAGACATACAAGTACCAAATCCACACCAAGACAAGATAATCCACAGACAGTATAATTGCTATAACAAGGTCCTTCGTCTGGTAAAGCACACAGTTGAGATCTATTCATCACATTTGGTCGTTGCGAGCAAAGCTGATAAATAGACCTCACCTGTATGCTTTACCGACGTTTTTAAACAGCTCTCAAAGTGTAAAATCTTTCAAATACATCTGAAAATCTCAAAATATCCGCTCAGATGCATGGAAATGGGGGTTTTGGGACACTGGAATTTAAAATTTTCGTACCACGACCCTAACCGTGGTCGGCCCGTCATACCGACGATCAGCCATCGTCCGATAAAATGATCTTCTCTTCGGCGTTTGAATTAAGTATATTCCGACCTGAGGAAATTCTCCGGATAACAATATCTCTAGATGTCTCCTTTATCTTTATCTTTATATCCCAGGTTTAAAACTGTGAACATTACAAGTAGCTTTCGTGTTTTGTTTAGTCACAAGTTGTATTTTTCATGTAAACACAAAGATATGTTCTTTGACCAAGTGCAAGTAGGTATGTTTTTGCGTGGTTTCTGACCTTCTTCCTAACTCTTTCTTTGATATATCACCTCTTTTCTAATTGGTCACAATAACTGTTTGCAGAACCTGTGAAGAGACAGGGAACCCGAGTCGTAAACTAGTTAACCCAGATCCAGTAACACAAGTTCCTCATTTAATTGGAATAAAAGCCGCTAGCTGTTTTCAGGCGAATTTGAGAATCCCATCGAGATGCTTAGTCTGTTATCTACATAATTTTATTCATTTCATACAGGGATTCGAGGAAGTTCGATTTTTTTCTGTCCAAATTCTGAAACTTTCCCGATATATGACAGACATTTCTGGAAAATTTCCAAATCTGGGCTGCCCACACTAATCCATGTTAACTGTATGTAAAACGCGCAGCTCAACACAGACAACAATCCCCACTGTTTTTCGAAGAAGGTTGTGAACTAAATTTCAAAATTGTCCCGGAGATGGAACCGCAAAATCCCTACAACGATAGTGGGGCACGCCCCCCCCCAGCCCCCCCCCCTCCACACCACCAAAAAGGCAGCAGGCGCTCAACGCGCAGCTATGGCCAACACGCGGTGGGTGCCGTTCATCCACTTCTTAATTTCGGGTACGATCACTGTCTCATATGTTACTCCTGGAGCTGAAACGGCTTACCGATTCATGAATTACCCAATGATCAACATCTTGATCGATTGAAAAGGTAATTGATAGATTATCCGTTACGTTTGAAATATTGTATTTTATTTAATGCTCAGGCATCAATTCACGCTGAAAAATTAAGTCATATTCCCCTGTCGGTCGGCAAAACGAAATATGAAAATGATATTTAGAAATCGATATTTCATCGTAGGTTCGGATGACGAATCACATGTACTTTAAACGAGTCAGCACATCAGTAATGAATTCCAGAGTCCCAAATACAAACGAATTCGAATAATTGATAGTGACAGTGACTAAATCAATTCATTAAATCAGCGGTTTCAGAGTTTGACTTTCTCATTCACCTTCCAGCGAAAAGCCGAAATCACTTTCAAATTTCTTCAGTTCAACTTCACACGTCTTCAGTGCATTGAGTTCAAAAAAATAAAATGACGTGTCTTGTTATTGAAAATAAGAAAGTGGTGTTTTTTGTTATTGTTCTATTTCTTCGAAACACATTGCGATTATTTCAATTCGCCAGCCTTGGTAAATCGTAAAGTTAGGGGAGAAATAAGACGGGACTACTTTTTGTGCGGATATTCACACATTCCAATGGTTGGAGTTTGGTTGTTGTAATTTTTGTATGGACGCCGGTTCGGCACATAAATTTTGCGCCTTAATGGCAAATAAAGGCCACAAATTGGAGAGTTTGTAGTCGTAGAGCATTAAATAAAAAGAAAATTCACGAAAATTTGATGAATACCGAAAATATCTCGTTCGTGGCTACAAGAAATATGAGGATCTTCACTCGCGACTGCGTCGCTCGTGAAGATCCTCATATTTCTTTGTAGCCACTCACGAGATATTTTCGGTATTCATCAAATTTTCGTGAATATCCTCTATATATGGGTTAACACAGGAACGAACTTGCTCCAAAGCAGGCAAACGTCACACTCAATTATATGAGACAAAGTAAAGCAAGCAAATTACGTGCTCACTTACATGTTCACTTGCATGATCATTATACAGTATCAGTTGGTGGAAATAGTCATTACCCTTTACTCAATGCGGGTAGCAGACGATACTTGCAAAATAAATTGTTGAATTACAAAAAAATTCAATTTTTGTCTCAAAAATAAGCTTATGGCCCTTATCGGAACGAGCTCAACATGCTCGTACCAATGGGGGTGGTGGGGGTGGGGGTGGGGAGGGTGTCATAAGCTGTTTTTGAGACAAACATTAACCCTTTACCTAACGCGGACGATATCAAAATTTATTATTTTAAATATCATTTTTTAAAATTTTTCAAAAAATTTCAACAAAACCATATCATGTGGCCCCTCGTTGGAACGAGCTCGACGAGCTCGTTCCAACGAGGGGTCACATGATATGGTTTTGTTGAATTTTTTTTTAAAATAATATTTTTTCAACTGCTGAATTTGCATATTACGCGGGCGGATGTGGCCGATTCGTTGGGTAAAGGGTTAAGAAGATAATAAACTTTGAATGGAGATGTCTGTATATAACGCTGGACGGCTTTGACTGTTACGTTGGGAAAAGGGTTCATGCTGTAAATCATCAACGGTACGGCAATTATTCAGCTATCTATTAGGGCAAGTGATTAATCGGTTAACCAAGGTTACTCAATGTGATTAATCTTCAAGAAACCCCTTAACCGTTTCACCTCTATTCATCTCATCTCATACTCTCCTCGACGCTGTGAGCATGGGCGCATATACTCGACACTTTGGCATGTTTTCTTTTCTGTCAACACAAATTCCCAATTGGAGTCTTCATGACGCATTTTCCAATAACATGGGCCCGGACCCTCACCGAAAGAGGGAAGAAGAATCCATGTTATATATGTATGTAGCAGGTGTAGAGAATGCTGCATCCAGGGACGAAAAGTAGATATCTGGATTTCAAAACTCAGCGTGGTACTCTGAATTTGAGAGAGTGCATTAAGAGTGCTTAAAATGACTGTCCTGTTGTGAATTGGTGGGGAGTGTCTATGGGTAGTCCCGGATAATTTATGGTAGCACAGATATGTTGGCACATAACTACACTATCGCCTACGGATAGTCTCCAATGACTTATGATGGAGCAGATCTATTTGAAGATAAGTACATTGTCATTTGTCCTTTCCTCAGCGTGGTAGATTTTTTTCTTTTTTTTTTGCAAGCTTGAATTCTGTGCAAGTGGATTGTTTTGTTATGAACTGTTGGAGAGTGCTTATGAGTAATCTTCAGCAGTTTATGACAGAGCAAATCTGCTTGCACATAACTACGTTATCATTTGTCCTGTCCTCAGTCTCCAATAATTTGTAATAGAATAGAGTAGATCTACGTTGTCACTTGACTTCTCGGTGTTGTAGATAACTTTCAACTTTTATGTGTATATAGGTATATATGTGTTGTGCATATTTACACATAGCGATAGTATTTCAATCGAAGCCGTCCAGCCTATTGTTCTTCTTAGTTGTGATTCCTAGTCTGGATCGATGCCCACGAGTCCCATGTATTGTACATTACCTCATACGCTCTTACCGACATACCCTAGTCGAAACCTGAGCGAAACTGGTTATACAGTCATGATTTATGATCTATTACCCTCTCACAGGATTTCCTGACCGATGTGTATGGTCCATACACACTTTATATTATTTTTTTCTTTCTCACTTATCTTTCTTCGCATCTCTGTAATATCTCTTTTCTCGCAACTGAAAATATACCCGGTTTGCAACGTACAGATTATGAGTTCTAAAACAAGGATTATACTTATGTTCTTGCACATTCTAGAGATCTCTTCAATTACTATTACTCATGGCTAACAAACTCACACTAAATGAGACCCAGAGACAAAATATATATAACATCCCAAAGCTTCTCAGTGAACATACAGCAAGTGACCCCGAATATGAGTCTGATTCACCCTTCAACATATCTGCCCACAATTGTAATTATTACACACCACAGGACTTCAAGGCGATCGCTACATTAAAGCATAAAACCTTCTCACTCTTTAAATTAAAGTGTCGCAGTTTAAATGCACATTGGGAACCTCTAAAGGATCTCTTGTGCAACCTACAAAGTGACTACAATCAGTTTGACATAATAAGCCTGACAGAAACTTTTACCGTTAATGAAAACATCTCATTCAAATTAGAGGGATACCACCCATTAGTTGCACGAACACGACCTGGTAATGACGACGGGAGGGGCGGTGTAGGCTTATTCAGAAAGGAAACATTACCGTTCAACATTCGCAGTGACCTATCAATTTTTATCCCACATGTCTTCGAATCCGTTTTTATTGAACACCAATTAAATAAGATAATCTTGGTTGGTGTAATTTATCGGCCGAACACAGCGCCGAAAGCAGATATAGATTCCTTTTTGAATAACTTGTCCGATTTACTTGGTATGATTAACAACGAACATAAATCAACTTACCTGATGGGCGACTATAACCTTGATTTATTAAACTTCCATAACCACCCCAAAACTAACCAGTACGTAAATAGTGTATTCAGTGCAGGATTTCTCCCCGTAATCACAAAACCGACGAGAGTAACAGACCATTCGCCACGCTAATAGATCACATTTTATGCAATACTACTGGAAAAGTATTACGATCGGGGATTATAATTACAGACATAAGCGATCTCTTTGCTACTTTTCTGATCGATAAAAATAGGATGTTACCCAGTTCCACATTGCCCCCCCCCCCCCCCCCCCCCCCCTGCCCCCATCCAACAAGGTCCTTCAAAACTGTAAATGTTAATCACTTTAAAAGATTGCTTTCAGCCTCCGATTTTTCAAGCGTGGTAAATGAAACATCGCCCATTGTTGCATATTCGAATCTTCAGACCATCTATCAAAGAACGTTCGAAGAAGCGTCCCCCCTAATAATCATTAACACTAGCAAGGAAACAATTAGGAGAGAACCCTGGATGACAACAGGACTTCTAAATTCGTCATTCCAGAAACACAAATTGTACATGAAGAAACTCCGGTCTCCGACAGACGACAATGTCAGAATATATAAATCCTACTGTCGAGAGTTTAATAAGCTAAAACCAACATGTAAAGTCAATTACTATAATACAGCTTTAACACAGAATATATACGACATAAAAAACATGGGAGATTATTAAGCGTGCTATTAACAACTCAAAACGTGTACCTTGTGCACCATCATCTTTCATTGACGGCGATAACCAGTTAACCGATAACAAATCAATCGCAAATAAATTTAATTCATTCTTCTCCAACATCGGTAAAGTCACTAGTGAACTGATACCCCCTCAACCAAACACTTTATGGACTTCTTGAAGGATAATAACACTAACAACGCCAACCTAACTAACAACAACAACAATATCCGTAGTGACAATAATACTCACGGCGACAATAACAACAATAATAATAATAATAATAATAATAACAATAACAATAATAATAATAATAATAATAATAATAATAATAATAATAAGTCGTCCTTTTTCGCCTATCCAACTGATCCACAGGAAGTTATCTTGAACAGTAAAGAATTTCCGTAGTAAAACAAGTAAAGATTGCACTAATATATCCACAAAGTTACTTAAAGAAACTATATCAGAGATAGCTGGACCTCTAACACACATAATAAATCTTACATTTTCATCTGGTATAATACCCGACGGACTAAAAATAACGAAGGTGATTCCTATCCACAAAGGGGGAGATTCCAGTATTTTTAACAACTACAGGCCAATCAGCATACTTCCAGCATTCTCAAAAGTTATGGAAAAGATAATGTATAATCGCCTGTTAAATTTTTTATCGGCTCATTTCAGTTTGAATTCAGAAAAAAACATTCTACAATACATGCTATATTACAACTCATCCACAACGTTGCCCTGAACAATGACAAGCCTACAAAGGACCGAACTTTATCAGTTTTCCTTGACTTTTCCAAAGCTTTTGATACTACAGACCATTCTATACTCTTACATAAACTCGAATACAATGGAATAAAGGGGATACCTAATTCATGGTTTGGAAGTTATTTGTCAGGTCGAAAACAGTATGTGCAGTATGAAGAGTGTTCATCGACTTTTGAAAATATATCATGTGGAGTTCCCCAGGGCTCAATCCTGGGGCCACTTCTCTTTCTGATATATGTCAATGACATCAGTAAATCAACACTTCTAAACCTTTTGTCTTTTGCCGACGACACTACGATATCAACGGCCGACAACAACCTAGACATATTGACAGAAACAACAAATAAGGAACTTGACAAAATTGCAGACTGGAGCTCCGCGAATAAACTGTCACTCAATGCCACCAAAACAAGATGCATGCTACTACATCCCCCACATGACACATGGGACTTAGTTGCCACTCCCATAACTATAAACAATAAACATGTAATGCAAGTAGGGAACAAAAACGAAGTCCAAACAGTAAAACTCCTCGGTGTTGATTTAGACGAAAACTTAAATTTCAAGCGCCACATCTCTCATCTGAGCTCAAAGATAGTTAAATCCATCTGGGCTATTAATAGAGTAAAAAAGTTTTTACCACTCGATACCCTGAAAATTCTGTATTTTACGCTAGTGCAAAGTCATTTGATGTATACAATACACATTTGGGGACACGTGCCGGCTGTAAAGAAATTAAGTATCCGTCAAAAACGTGCCATACGAATTATAAACAATAAAAAGTACAACACACATACTGAGCCCCTATTCAAGAGAAATAAAATCCTGAAACTGGACGATCTATATAAGCTAAATATCCTATTATTTATGCATGATTGGACCCACAACAACATACCACAATCGTTATATAGTCTATATAATCTTAACAAGAACGAAACCGACAGGATTACCAGACACAGAGGTGAGATTAAACAACTCAAGCCCCGAACACAGTTCACGGCAAATCTCCCTTACACACATTTCCAAAAAAGTGGAATGACATTGACCCACTGGTTCGAAATGTACCACGAGCACAGTTTAAAAAAATGACACGTTTCTAGTCTCGTATGAAGCCTCTGTCAAATGCAGTAACAGATCATGCCACGAATGTCGGGAAGTACCGACTCCCGCGACACTACATACTCACTGAAATAAGTCCGTAAAGTCCTTATTAATTAGGGTTGATTCCTGAAAAAAAACTCCAGAAAACAAACTGTCAACGAGGAACTCAAACCTCTTAGCTGGCTCTGGGCAAAATATCACATTCCCATGTATGCCCCCTTTTTCAGTGCAAGAATGAAACCAAATTCCACTTATCACCAGGACTGCAGAGCTCATTCCTTACATATTTATATTTTACTTTATTTTTTCTACTATACATGTTATTTTCAGTTGCAGCTGATTCTCCTCTCTCTCTCTCTCTCTCTCTCTCTCTCTCTCTCTCTCTCTCCCTCTCTCTTCCTCTTCCTCTCTTCACTTTTACCCTCATTCGTTACTTTTTTATCTCCCATTTTTTTGTCTTTCTATACTCTACATTTTCCCGTTACCTGAGGTGGGTGACAGTAATACAGCCAGCTGGCTATGTCACCTCCCTGCAGAAGTCAAATAGGTAGCTCCATAAATCCTAGATATGATATATTATTAATACTATTTGTTGTTTCTTGGGCAATTATGTTATAAACATGTATTATAATGTCCTTTGCAAATAAAGTTATTACTTATTTATTACTTACTGCAGAGTACAGGTTATATTTCTTTTGTAGCACACAAAGAACAGTTGAATTCGATATCTACATTTATCGATGCCTCTAATGTGTATGGATCAACCGATGATTACATGACATCTTTGCGTACTGGTTCACAGGGTAAGTTATCCATTGAATTTTCGTAACAAATGTGGTGTTTCTTTAACCCTTTACCTAACATGAAAAGCAGACGACACTTGCAAAAAACATTCTTGAATAATTATTTTTTTTTATTTTTTGTCTCAAAAACATAGGTTATGACCCCTCGTTCGAACGAGCTCGACGAGCTGGTTCCAACGAGGGGTCAAAACCTACGTTTTTGAGACAAAAAATGAAAAAATAATGAAAATTAATTGGCGATTTTTGAGAATAGCGCTGGCCGGTTTTGGCCATTACGTTGGGTAAAGGGTTAAACAAAAATACAGAGAAACAATAACGCCGTTTTTTTACCACTTTGAAGAACTGATCATTGCAATTCGGTAGTAACAGTGTTTTTTCTCGCACTCTGTTTTGTGTTGTGTTGAGTTTTTCTTATTGTTAGTAAAGACTGGGCATTAACTGGTTGAGGGCTAGATTATTTTTTGTGGTTTGAATTTGCTCAGAAAAATTTGTTTTATTACATATTATTGGAGAGTGCTAACTGGAACTCTTCAATAATTTGTAATAGAACAAATCTGTGTAAACAAAATATTATTTGCGTTTGACTGAAAATAGAACGTAAGCGGGGAAAGTGTTGGCCTTTGCACTGGTACCCTCATTTTTTGAAAGCCCTGATAGTGGCTTCTAGCACTCAACCAGTAAAGAGACCTGTCAAATTGTTAAACTGGGTAACAATACTAAAAATCATTTACAGTTATATTTCCCAGAATTGCTTTTTCTTTTTATCACAATAATACTAGAAATAAAGCACCATTTGTTTTAAAAGAAACGGTAAATGTTGTAACAGTACTGAATATTTTCCCATATGTGACAATTATAAGTTCGTGTGAAAACTATATGACCGCATCACTTTAATTTAGGCACGTAAATAGTTGTGTCAAGTATAGTACTTCCGACAACTTTTCTATCCTGTAAACTGGGGTTTTACAAGAAATAAGTCGAAAAACGGACAGGAATGAAGGACCCAGTCACGTGCACATATTTGCCTGGGAATTCCCAACAAAAACACACTAATATTCAGTTGTATAATTTTGGCTCACAAATTCACCAAAACTTTTGCTTTATTTCTCTGGAATATTCAGAGATAATGCAATATGCTAGTAGAATTCTTAATACGTTTATTAACAAAATACAGTTTTTACAAGGCTGCCGAGTTTCGGGGATTGCATCGTTCGTGAGTGCCACTTTTCAAGGCACTTAACTCTAATTCAAATATTTTGTACTGTTATACCGATTTCCGTTCGGATAAATTCCCCAACTTTAAAAGACTAAAGATTCACTTGTCAGTTGTATTCTCTGGCAACAAAAGTCAATTGGAAATACAACTGTAAACGTTTGGTAGTTTTCCAGTTGCTGGCAAAATTCATATCCGTTGGGGAGTGCTTATTTCTTCCACACTTTTAACTACTTTCCACAAAGGGCACTCTCTGAAAGATGTGTGTTTTTTATCGATGGTATACAAAAAAGGTCAAAGCGAGGTCATCCTCAAAGTTCTTCCATTCCGAACAAAATCATGGAGTAATTTGCTTTCAATGTTCTGCTATGCAAATTGCTTTCACACGAAGTAGATATGCTTTACTGTTTCGAATGATTGTGTCACTTTGTCGACCAATAACATTGTCGGTCAATAGCATATTTCTCTATCGCTTGAAGGCAATTTCTCGTGAAGTGTGGACATTGCGCGCGATATGGTCATGTAACAATTAGCGTTTTTCAGTCACTCTCTGAATACTTCAATTGAGTCAAGAAAACTTAGCAGTGAGACATTGGCTCACCCGACACAATTCGAAAGATACACGATGATGGGACGGATCTATGTCTGATGATCTGGTGTCTCGCTCGCCATGCCAGTCTCTGTATTGTCATTCAGTATGTTTGACGAATCTTTGGTTGTCATCCTACTGCGCCTCCCACCGAATTCTGGTTGTCTCCTGTGAGATGAGGCCTCCTGGCTCTTTTTCCCCTTAAAGTAACTAAACAGAAAGCGATGGATACTCTGAACATTGTGGATTTATTTGGCCAATTCCACATTTTATAGAACAAGTAGTAATATTTACTAAAAGAGACAAATTATTTTTTTGTGATCTGCAGATCTCCAAGAGATAAATCCGACTTATATTAAGGAGATGGCAGGTAGACAGCCAATCTGGCTATGCCCTCTCCTTGTAATTTTTTAACCACATAATCAATACATATTGTTTATAATTTGTATCACTATTTGTAACTCGCATGTGCTTTCAAATTTATTGTATGCTATTAAGGTACATTTATTACTAAATAAATATAGAATTGAATTGAATTGTGTAGCAATTTTGAATCATCTGACATTAGTCAAGAAAATTCTTCAGTTAGATAAATGTACTGGAACAGCGCAAAGATTTCAACTTGTATTGACGCGTCTTAAAAGTTCTGCCGGTGGCTCATCTTGCTTCATTTCGCCATAGCATCGAACATGATATTGTGTTGCAATTTAGGCCATTCCTGAACCACTTGCTGGACCATTGAAGATGGCGCCTTGTTGCACTCAAGGGACAACATGTTACACATTGAATTCCAGTCAAAAACTGTTTGGGTTTTTACAGTGCTGCTGCCGGTTTAGTATATGTTGTTTATGATCATAACTGATCCGTCTTTTTAGGAGGAAAGTGGATCAGTTTGACTGCAGTGAAAATCGTTTTAAGAACGCGGCCGTGACTCGAGCTTCGAAATACAGCTGAGTTGATCGGCCCATTTGATCGATTTCTGTTATATCCACATGCTATAGTCACTGTTCCTCGTTCGTCACAACTAGGATGATTCTGTTTCACCACCATTATCAGAATCGAATTGAATAACGAATGACTGCCACTGCTTGGGCCGAATTGCTGGTTTCGCTTTTTACTATTGTTCCTGGTATAGGGTAACGCTAACATTTCGATTTAGTTCAAAATTGTCCTTACGATTCGATTCGAGTCCCTCTGATTCGGAAATTTTCGAATCGTCGAGATGTTATGAGAAGCCTACAAAGTGTCTCCTTTTGAACTCTTCTTCAAACAACAGGCTCCCAAAACACAGGGAATCTGAAAAAAGAAGAAGAATTCAAGATGGTGGTTCCGCCTCCAAAACTACATCCATTCTATTCTGGAATATCCTGTATTTTGATTATAATGCAACACTTGAGTGGAGACTGACAATATTTATGGTTGCAACAAATGAGTGGCTACTAATAAAGTGACCAATAAAGTACTAAATTATTTTTTAGTCTTCAAACTGTGTTTACGTGTCAATGCCTTGGCCCTTGTTATAATGTGTGGGAGAATGCATATAGCACTCTTCTATAATCGTAACAAAGCAAATCCATTTAGACTAAACAATCGTATTGCAAAGATTACAATGGTGAAGATGAACATGAAGCCTTTAACATTGACGTAGGGACGGCACAGGCGCACATGCCTCCACAACGTTTCCAGAAAGAGTTTTGAGAGGGAGAGGAAGAGAGGGGGAGATAATTTAAGCCAGCATGAGGTGCGTGGCTTCCAAACACAGCTTTATGTATTGTATTCCCACCTTCCCACTAAAGCACATACATATCAGTATGTGGGTGCCCTCGTATGCCCCAATCGTCTAAAAGATATTTGAAAATGGCTCGAAAGGGTCTTCGAAATTAACTACAGCCTTTAGACAATGAACTGTCATAAATTTTATTCAAGGCTGACAATTTTCGCCATTGGAAGAGATTTACGGAGAGTTAGCACCCCTTAATTTCCTGAAACCATCAATAAATTGCAGATTAAGCCATCATTAAGGATATGGGAATTACTTATAAAAATTGAAATTTCGAAATGTTAGTGTATTTGTGCCATCGATGTGCACACCATTTCACAAACTTTGAGTAGTATAAAAATACAGAGGCTGGCATTTTACGTTTTTTAACCCAATCAGTTTGAATGTTTGACTATTATTCTCTGTTGAAACGCATTTAAAAATAAGAAAACGGTGTTTCTCCATCAGCTGATATTCTGTAACTTGTGTCCGTCCGTTATGTCTACAGTGTGTACATCGTGACACATAACACATACATTATCCTTTCCATTGATATTATAGTCTAGGAGGTGAGATTTGCTAATGTTTTACGTGGGAAAAATAAAACTTGCAAATTACCATAAAAACACAATCGCTAAACAATGAGCCAAAGTGGATAGTTAGTGTTGGTATATGTGCTTCTGATAGATATTCTTAACCCTTTACCAAATGTATTGGTCAAAACCTACCAGCTCTATTCTCAAAAATCGCCAATTAATTTTCATTATTTTTTCATTTTTTGTCTCAAAAACATAGGTTATGACCCCTCTTTGGAACGAGCTCGTCGAGCTCGTTCCAACGAGGGGTCACAACCTATGTTTTTGAGACAAGAAATGAAAAAAATTAGTTATTCAAGAATTGTTTTTTGCAAGTGTCGTCTGCTTTCATGTCAGGTAAAGGGTTAATGGCGGATTATCTGCGAACTAGTTGTTTCTAATTGGCTGTCCATAAACAAACAACTTTTCTTTCGTTACTTTTAATAAACGAAAACACAGACAGCTTGGAGCTGTCTGTTGTTTTCGTTTATTAAAAATAATAAATAAAAAACTTGCTTTGTTATCTCCTGATGTCACAGGTGTTTCCTCAGCAATTACTCATTTCTTAATTGGACTTTCGTTGTTCATCTGATAATTGCAAAGGAGTTAACTGTATCGAAAGTTGATTTCCATGAGGACAAAAGTCAGGCGTGCGGCGAAATGCTAAATTCAGAGCACCCGGATGACATCACTTCTTTCCAATACCAATTGTTTGCCAACTTCTAATCTCTATGATATCTTCACTCGTTCATTTTGTTGATTTCAGGAATGTTACACACGTCAGACAACGACTTGCTTCCTCATGATGTCGACGGACTTAATTGCGTCAAAGACAACCCAACTGACGTTTGTTTCAAAGCAGGTATGGTAAACTTAAAACGTAAACGATGAAACATAAATTATAAGAAAACAACGGAAAAAGGATTGATAACATCCCAGTCTCTTTCTCGGAAATAGCTGGGGGATGGGTATGCCTCATTCGTGAAACTTTCAGCGCGGGCAATAATAAAGACATAACAAATGTCGGTGAAGGTTCAGGGATCCTGGCCAAGAAAATCATGAAACAATTGTGACCTAAGAAGTGATCTGGGCGATCTTAGGCCAATGAGACCCGATGCTGGTAGTCAATAATTCCTTAAAATCGCCACTTCGCACAATAGATTTACAGTGTGTAATGTGCATGTAATCCTTCATATATTGTTTGCCAGAGCATGTGAAATGTTCAGTTGGCAAGACATTTATATATTTATTTACTTTTTGGAATTTGACGACACTTTCGACAGCCATGATCACCTTGTATCGGACAGTTTTACGGATGGAAGAAGCTGGAGTACCCGGAGAGAACCACCGAGCAATGGCGAGCAACTGTCAGACTCCCCAACGTACTAACGCCACACAAGCAGGGTAAGCATTGGTTAAAGACAAGTGTACAATCGACGTGCAGTATGTCTCAGTACATATCGCCACCGTGTTGCCGCGTACGCAATCGGGGTGGTACCTTGCCCAAGGATACAACGCAGTTACCCATGACAGGGATCGAACCGTGGTCCACTCGGCTTGAAGTTCAATAGTAGGTAAGACATAGTGGGCTATATGTCCAACAGATTTGTGATTCTGTAAAGCCGTTGATGGGAAAGGAAATGCATCACCATGTGGACGGAAGTCAGATAATTACTATTAATTTGATTGCATTGTCTTCTAATTCAGATTAGGGATTAGATCAGGGGTGGCGGAACGATTTTCAAAGTGGGGCGGGGCTGGATTGGGAGATGGATGGTCGTCGGTATGACGGGACGACCATGGTTCGGCTCGTCGAACGAAAATTTTAAATTCCAGGGTCCCAAACCTCCCATTTACATGCATCTGAGCGAATAGTTTGAGATTGTTCAGGAGGTGTATTTGAAAGATTTCACACTTTGAGATCCGTTAAAAAACGTCGGTAAAGCATACAGGTGAGGTCTATTTATCAACTTTGGTCGTAACGACCAAAACTGATAAATAGACCTCACCTGTATGATTTACCAGACGTTAACAGCAATTATACTGTCTATGGATTATCTTGGCTGGGGTGGATTGGGTACTTGTATGTCTGTAAAATTACGATCTACTTCAGTTAACCGGTTCTTAAGAGACTGTATACATTTTAGCGTTTTTTTTTTACTGCAAAAAATTATACTAAATCCATCGTAACTGAACCAGTACGAGAGAAATATAGCTGGCGAAAATATGGGGGTGGCTCTGGATCCGTTTCACTAGTGATTGGTTGTGTGAAAATATATGCATACAAAAAAACATGGCCCGGCAAAAAAGTGGAGGGGATGAAGCCCCGCCAGCCCTCCAATCCACCCCCTCCTGCCCCGGGTCCGCCGCCCCTATAGATGGAGAATTGTTGCGAAATAAATAAGTAAAAATAGTAAAATGAAATACAGAACTACCAATTTGTACAAACTGGCTCAATGAACTTGCAGGTGAAAGAAATGCAATTTCATTTCTCACCCCCAGCGTTTGATAATGCTATCATCATTTCTCGGAGAACCATCTGAAATGACAATAACGATCAGGTTTCATCGGGGTAGTAAGACCTATCAATATAATAATGTTTTCATTGCCAACCAATCACCAGGGAATCAATACTATAAAACTTTTACGGGTGTATTTACCTCTTAATATAACTGACTAAACTGAATCATTAACATTTTAAAAGATATGGCAATTTGCCAAAGTGCAAATTGCCACATCTTTTAAAATGCTTGTGGTTCATTTCAACACATTCAAAATTTAAAATGCGTGTGGTTCATTTCAACACATTTAAAGTCATAACTAGAAAATACAATTCTAGAAAATACAATTGTAAAAGTTTTATAGTATTGGTCCCAGTCCCCTGAATAGCTCAAACGCACTTCAATAATTCCCAGCCCTTTCAAAAAGCTACACACAACTTTGGCGAAAATGAAAATTCAAAGGTTGAAAAGCAAACAACATAAGGAGTTGCCAATATTTAAAGGTGCTCACAACTAATTTAATCCAACACTTCCACTTAGATGGTGGATTAAATTATTACGAAATCTTCCTGAAAAGTTAAAACCCACTGCCGACAACTCCTTTGCTTCACCAAGGCTGCTTTCCGAGGGAGTAGCTGCCACGAACAATATGTGTGCATTATTTTTAATAATGTCCGGCCATTTTTTGAAATAATACATCGTTATTGTCCTAATACAAACATTCAACCTGACTTGATAGAGTTTTTATCTCGAGTTGCTTCTGAAACAGCCGGTCAGTGTGTGTTGTTAACTTCGATATGCTGTGTCGTAAGACAACTCATCGATCAAACTGTTCGCATTTTTTCAATTTTTATTCTCAACAATAGTTTTACTAGTTCGGATTATTTCAGAATCCTTTGCTCAGCTTCTATCTCTATATCCTTGTTATTGTTTTTCTCTCTGTGCAACCCTATGTGTTTGTTCTGGTGTATACTCTGTTAGAGTAGAAGAGCCTATCAGTTGCAATGGTTTTGCTTATTGTGACTATATTTAGCTTTTCCGGTCTGTTCTAGCTAGTTCTAACCCGATTCGGGTTACTCCTGTTCTTGTTTCGAACAGCATGAGCCATGTTCCGTTTATCGAGAACATCCAATCAGTCCACTTAACTGCAACTAATTAGTTTAAACAAATATCTTCTTTTTTTCTTTTTTTTTGCCACTATATACAGCAAAAAGGATCGGAAAACAAGTTATCACAACTTAAAAAAAACTCCTCTCCTTAAACAAGAATAATTAAACATTTGCGGCACAATCATATACAATATAGAAGTACTAAGAATTAGTGTTGTCATCTGCTAAAGGGTTGAAGATTGGAGATTTGGAGAGATAAGGATTTAACCGTTTTGAGCTTCGGTGGTATCTTCCACGTCAGTTCAGTAGAATTAGCTAGAAGGGTCTATTTTCAATATTTTAGAGCTGACCAATCAGTATTTCCAACGAGGAGTCTTGGGGCCACACGTTGGAAACAGTGGTTGGTCTGTACTACTTATTTGTTTAACATTATTTTGTCACGGAAAATGGGGTGTTCCACTGGCTTTGTCCGAAAAAGGGCCACCGGGGCTCGAGGTGTTAAAGAGTTGTAGGATTAGAGAGTGAAGGATTGCCATTGTCTAGGCTCGCCAGCTGACTTTTGCATTATTGGATCTCTATCGTCTTTAGAAAAAGAGAGCATGTAAGTTAAGAACAAATTGGTGGAAATTAAATTAAAATTAAAATGCAGTTCCACAGCACGCCACGGTTGTCCCAACGCACGCTAGTACACAACCAAGGGTGCATTATGCATCGTTTGGGTTCAGGTGATCTTATTCAAATCTGCCAGTTGCAAGGATGAATGTTTGAACTTTCCTGAATAAACGTTCGTTTTGCTTTGTTGTTAAACCGATTATTTCATAAAGTAGCTCGTCGACATTAGATATATTGAGCTTGATAACAGCATTAAAAAGGTCAATCTTTGAGGGTGGTAGTTCGGGCATTGAAAGAAGAAATGGTGTGCATCTTCTTGGGGATTACCACAGGTACATTGTGGGGTAGAGGAGATAAAATTGTTAAATTTGTCGTGGTTTAAATCACTGCAACAGTTTCGTAGTTTGCAGTGAAGAACGCTTCCTTTCCTGGTTCCTGTATAGAAATATGAAGGTGGTTCAACGGAAGGGTTCAATTTAGCAAGGTTGCCTTTAAAAACAGAAAGTGTTGACGCAGTTTTGGTATTAGTTGGGAGCTCATTGCAAATTTTGGAAGATGAAGGGAAGAATGTAGCTGAAAATTGTTCTGTTCGCGCTTCGTACATGGATAAGTTGTTAGAATTACGACTGCAACTAATTAATCAATAAGATCACTCCGAGAAATGAAAACAAAGATGACTTGCCAGTGGCGAACCATTTCAACCTACAAGCACACTCCGTAGATAGATGATATCTGTGTTCAGGTTCTCGGGCGGAATTTGACGGACACTCATAGGAGAACAGTTTAGCAAACGTACATATGGGCCTCAATAGAGGCATAAATAGAGACGCTGGTTTTATGTCTGTGATTTTATGATTAGCTTCACTACAAACTTTCTCCTTCCATTGATTTCTACGCCAGAATTTACGTTACGTCAAACAAAATTACGCGTTCTTTAACGTGAACTATATTTCCATTTCATTCTTACCATTTTATCACCGGAATAAGGCCGAGAAGGTCGAAAGCTAGTGCAAAAAACTAATCATAGGTCAAAAAGGTGTTATTATTATTTTCCTTTATCAGCTACGACCTATACGGCTCACCAATCTATCTATATGTATGGCAGTGGGTTTTTTAAATTTGCAGGAAGATTTCGTAATAATTCAATCCAACATAAATATACAAACAATTATACTGTTTCATGGGGTCTGTCGGTGGTGTGCATGGTTCAGTGCAGTTTCGCTAGGCGGTTGCTGTCGTAGGAAACTCTCTCGGCGTGGGTTCGAACCCACACCATGCCTATATATATATGTATATATATATATGCGGGGCGGGTGCTCATCGTCGGGAACCGCGTCAAGACGGTAGCAACCGAGTAGAAGTAAACCCCAACTAAATACCTGATACAGCTGTAACGAAAAATAAATTATTACTGAACCTCCCTACAAATTCAAAATAGATTCGTCCATTTCGCTGCAGACAGTATTGTATGAGGCGATCCATTCAGGGTGCTGGTGTTGAAAGAGTTAATCTCACGTGTATTTCATTGCAGGTGATCTCAGGGTGAACGTCCAACCGGGTCTTGCAAGCATGCACACTTTATTCGTTCGACAGCACAACAAAATTGCGTCGTTTCTGTCCACTAACAACCCCGAATGGAATGACGATGCAATATTCCTGGATGCAAGGAAAATCGTCGGGGCCTTGATGCAACATATAACGTACAATGAGTGGCTTCCAATCATATTAGGTGATGAAGTTAACAACTATGATATCAGACCAACTGCTACCGGTTTCAGCACTGTATATGACTCGTCCAAAGATCCTAGGATTGCAACGGAATTTGCCACGGCTGCTGGAAGGTTTGGACATTCCATGATTCAGTCCTCAATGACGAGAAAGTTTGGTACTTTCAACGAGGAGACACCCATGAGTTCTTTGTATGGAAGGGCAAGCTACGTAACAGAAGACAGCGGAGACGGACTGAATAGGATAGTAAACGGACTTATAAGCGACGTCCCTGAGAGAGCCGATGACTGGTATTCGAAGGAAGTCAGAGATCGTCTGTTTGAGTCGGCAGACCAGGATTCGGCAGATTTAGCCTCTTTCAACATCCAGCGTGGAAGGGACCATGGAATACCCTCGTACAATGACATGAGAGAATTTTGTGGACTTTCACGAGCAGAGAGATTTGACGTCGAAGAGGGTGGATTTGTTAATCTCAGGAGTGGAATTGTCACCAGGATGAGCCGAATATATGAGTAAGTAGTAAAATAAGTCTAGGCGTAGCTCCTTTAACCTTTGACCTAACGTAACGGTTATAACCTGTGATGGTTTCCGAAATTCTGAAGTAGGGGATGACCCGCAACGCGTGTTGACGTTGAGCGCTCGTTCTGAACGGGCGCTCAAAGGACAGCGGTGACCAACGCGGGCCGCGTCGTAGGAGGGCAGTGTCCCCTCGTCCGAATAGCAGAGGGTTCGGGTCAACCTCCAGGAAAATTTTTAAATTTAGTATCCAATATTATTCAAAAGTAATGGGCACGGTTCGTCCCCTGAGTTCCAATGTGTTCTATGTGCCTACTGGCACACAGGACACATTGGAACTCAAGGGACGTGTTGTCTGTGCTAAATTGGGGAGTAGTGAATGCGCGCTGTGTCAGATATTCGCGAAGAGCAAATCATTCCTTATCTTAAATTTTTAGAGGAACTGCGTCCCCTTGAAACAATAGTAGGCTGCGTTTCCCTGCATTTTCCCAGAAAAAACATCACTTTTTCCGTCGTTATTCACAAATAATCGACTCTCAAATTCTATTTTTTTTTCCACTAAAATAATTTAACATCATTATTTACCACTCATTGGAACGACTTCGATGGGCTCATTCCCGTCTACAATATGTGGGTCATAAGTTTTCACTCATAACCTGATTTGTAAACCCAAAATGACAAAAAATTTTAGAATTCTAGAAAATATGAAAATACGAAAATATACTGAACGAGTTTTGGGGCCTTAATGTGTGTGTGTGGGGGTGGGGGGGGGGGGGGGGCGATAGTTTAAAGGTGACAGATTGAAGTGAGATTTACTGGAAAACTGAAAATTGGGTGGTATAGAAAACGTCTGGCCCTGTCAATCTCAGATTTCGGGTCGAATCGAATTCTGAAATCGAAACAGACAGAAGATTTCGAATCCAATCTCGAATCGAATTTCAGTGCTTTTCAAATTGTTTAATATTTCACCTTCTTTCAACGGTAAATATTGTCTGCCTCCACTCAAGTATTGTATACTACGGCTACTCCTGTGTTTGGGAAAATCAATCAAATAAGCGGAATATTCTAGAACGAATTCAAAGTAGTTTCGGATACAGAACTTCCTTGAACCTGAACTAGCACCAGGGACCAATACAATAAAACTTTTACAACTGCATTTTCTAGAATTGTATTTTCTAGTTATGACTTTAAGTGGTTAAAATGAACCATTAGCATTTTGAACGATCTGGCCATCTGCCCGTTGGCAAATTGCCATATCTTTTAAAATGTTAATAATTCATTTTAGGTAGTTATATTAATAGGTAGAAAATACAATTCTAGAAAATACAATTGTAAAAGGTTTATAGTATTGGCTCCAGGTCTCCTTCACGTCAGACCTGTTGGTAGAATAAGAGTTCAATAGGAGGCACTTAGTTCTGGATGTTGAGAACGTCTCGAGAATTCGAACATTTTCGAATTAGTGAGACTCAAATCGAATTGAATTTTTCAGCTTCTCATGGGTCTAGTTTTGAATGCTAGGAGAGGAACTTACACCCTATACCCTAAAATACACGTGTAGAACATATTACACCAACACTGTTGTTTGTCTAGAGGGGCTTAACGACACTTTCAATAGCCGGGTTCACATCGTATCGAGCAGTTTTATGTTGGTGGAAGCGAATAACCCAAAGAGAACCACGGAGTAGCGACGAACAACTGTCAGACTCCCCTAATTACTAAACTCAAAGACAGCGGTTATAGACAACTGCACCATCAACATGCGGTACGACTTGGCACACAGTACCGCCATGCTTCCCACGTGGGAAATGGGGATTTAGTGTCTTTCCAATGGTCACGATACAGTTACCACTGGTCACGATCAAACTGTGAACCTTTCGGTTAGAATTGTATTTTTTCGAGTTTCGCTAGAATTGCAGGAAAATGTTGTTTTGTTGTTACGATTACTTTTTTAACGGCAAACGGTGTGGCGGGGGTTTAGTAGCTATAGTAAATGGGTATGCCAGTGTCTAACCCATTGGTTGGGGGTGGGGGTTGTTGTTTTTGGCCAATAGTTTATGAGGTGTGGTAGTCTTGACGAATGGTCAGTTCCCTGTATTGAATTAATGGATAAATGTAGGAGGTAAAGTCATTCGAGACGTGGCATCCGTTCAGAACGCATGACTTCGATGAACTATTATTTGATTACTTTTGTAGGAAGGGATTATTTATTCAACATACAGTACGTGGAGAGTGTATTATCACTAAATCACTAGCAGAGTGGAGATTCCACTCGTGCAATAATTGCATATATATTGCAAAGCATAACAATCACAAGCATAGTTTCATCCAATGGACCTCCGGGTTTAACCCGGAGGTCCATTGGCTGAAATATTGCTCTTGTTCTTTGTCTGTATGTACAGTATTTGAAAGTGATATTTGGCAGTTGATTTTGTTACAACCCACTCTCCATGTACTGTAGTACGTTTCTTTTGTTATATAAATGTAACATATCTTTCTCTTCATAACCACGATATTTCGACAACAATATGGTAATCTACATCTTTCCCTGGAAGAGGATGTGACACCTGCACTGAAAACAGATTGTTTTATTTGGCTTCCTAATATATAACCCTTTGACACAACACAACGCCTTAGTTTTCTGATAAAAGCATTAGTAAACATAGTCGTGATAGTATTAAGTGCAAGAAATTCGTCAAATTCTTTAACCTTGTTTCTGAAAAACAACTCTTTGCTCGAGAACATGGTATTTTTTTATTCCCTAAGGCTGTGGAATTGTCTTCACTAACCTGAACTAGAAGTGCTACCCAGAATAATCAAAGACAATTCTGGAGTGTGGAACTAAATCTATGCTAGGGGGACCTTTAATCATTTTATGAACGGGCTCAACCAACAATAAGAAATAGTAACACGGGTTCCACTGACAAATTTCGTTGACGATAAAATGTATTCTTTTTGTTGATAGATGTCAAATGAATTGCTGAGTGTTCTTCTAATAATTGTTTTGATAGACGTGGAGGCGTGTAGTAAACACAGAACGACACACTTGAGTGAATGGGTTAATCGAAATGGCATGAGTGCCAACACGGAAGGATAAAACGAGAGGTCGCGATGGCACAAGTGTATATACGAGATGAGCCGTCGAGTTTTCGTTTTGTTTGGGACTATATTCGGCAACTTGACGACTACGTTACCAATCGCTTGTGTGGAAAACCATAAGTCTCGTATCTAGACAAGTTGAATTGAACCTTTTTTTCCAGCTTTGTGTCCAAAATATGAGGTATTATGTAACACACGGCAACATGAACCGATAGCAAATTTCACCCAGTAAATAAATGTTCATCGGCTGTGTGAATTTTGGATCTTTCGCAAATCAGCACATGCCTTCTTATCTGGGTTCCTTTCTGGGCTACGATTGTGAAGATGGCTGCCAAAACGTCCACGCGTCGCCTTGAAATTGAAAAAAGACATACTTTTGTGCAGTACACTCTACGACAAGAGAGGAATTTCAGTTAATCTCAACACAGAAGGCGTTTATTCCACCATGTTTGGATTTCAGTACTTAAGTGCTTGAAATAACTTCCAACTGGCCACATTAATATTTTATATTAAAATATATGAAAGAATGGCAATCTCGATATATTAGTCCGCATGTTTCGCTCCGTTCACGGCGCGCCGCGGAACATACAGATCATTCTATTGAGAATGGAGAAATAGTCATTCATTCAGTAGTTTCATCTTGATTGTTCTTTCCTTGTCCTGTGACACAGACGTTATGACAATTCCAGATTCACCTTCTGTGGAGCATCTACAGAAAATAGTACATGACAAACGAGCCTTTCTGCACGAACATCTAGAAGTCGAACATCTGTTCTCTGAACCACAAGTACATTTTATCAGTTTAAGTATATATTTGGAGCGCGGTGGCTCAGTGGTAGACTGTTGGACTTCTATGCTAGAGGTCCCGAGTTCGATCCCCGTCCGGGACGACCCGCGTTGCGTCTCCTTGGACAAGGCACTTTATCCCGGTTGACCACATGAGGGCGCGATGCCGCCGTGTACTAAGGCGTACTGCACCTGGATGGTTCACATGTCTTCACCCGCTGTAACCCTGCTTGAGCGAAGCTTGAACGGAGTTAGAATGTTGAGGAGCTCTCCGAGTACCCCGGCTTCCTCCACTCCTAAAACTGTCACGGTCACGAGGAGCTATTGTGCATAAGTATGTGACCTTAAACACAAATAAATAAATAATACATAAATAAATAAATAAGTTTACATTCAAGGCCGTTAACTGTGCCATTATGTACAAGTATCGGTTCAAGTACTTTTGAACATTCATCGCGCACATAACCAAACTCAGTAGTTTGCACCACAGGGGGTCTGGGTTTCCAGCTTCCTTCCACACTGCAACTTGTAGATGGGCTCTCTTAAAATATTCGGAAACGACCTCAGTGTTGGCGCATTCATGGATTTGGAATTACTTATTTGCCGGCACCACACTCTAAACCTTAGTTCTTCGAAACATCTTTAACCTTAGCGATCCCGCCATAGCACAGGAATGTGAAAGTTTTCGTACACTGCCTCTATTGGAGACTCGGTGTCACCAATGACATCCATTGATATCCATGACTTTAAAACCATTTTCCCGTTCCCTTGCCAATTCCAAACATACAAGCAGAAGTGTCATAACCCCGATAAAGCATGAGGAGCAAGCAAACCATTCATAAAAGGAGCACATTCTTGCGAACCTAATTTTATGACAGCGTTTTTTTTTTTGTCGGGGGAAGTTCCTTTCATGGTTACATCTTTGGTAAGCTTGTTCACAAAATATAGAGTAATCGCTTGACTGGACTGGTTACGTGAAATAATTCATGAGAGGTGAGGGACGTTGTACAAACACGAGTGCGCGAATGTGCACGAGTGTTTTACAATATAGTCCCTCGCCTCGAATGAATTATTTCACGTAACCAGTCCAGTCAAGCGATTACTCTGTTTATTACATTTCATTATTAACGATAATGATATTATTTAACCCTTTACCTAACGTAACGTCCAAAACCGGCCAGCGCTATTCTCAAAAATCGCCAATTAATTTTCATTATTTTTTCGAGCTCGTTGCAATTAGGGGTCATTACCTATGTTTTTTGAGTCAAAAAATGAAAATAATAGTGTTTCAAGATTTTTTTTTTTGCAAGTGTCGTCTACTTTTCATGTCAGCAAAGTGTTAAAACAAAAAAAAACAATGAAGTCCCCATTACACCTATGGCAAAGAGAAACTGGTGAATCATAATAGTGTCAGTCTCTTCTTGGCAATTCCTTAAATCAAACCTAACACTGACATTCGATTGGTGAATCAGGGTGGGTAACTGGTTTTCAGATATTATAACTCAACCTCTTTCGTTTTGCTGTGAAGACGCAACACGGATGAGCTTATCACAAATATGGCTGATTAGCTGCTTTTTAATCTAGGAGGCACCAAGATATACGTTCTGTTTGGGACAGGGGTTGAAAGTGACAGTGTGTTCTTCCAACTACTCAATCGATTCCTGGACTCTCGTGTGGAGTATTTCGTCCTAACCTCGCGGTACCGATCAAACACTAAGTAAACATCTGAAGTTTGCAATTTTGAAAACACCAAGTGTGAATATACGTTGATGTAATCCTCAACTGTACCTGACGCTGGCCACAAAAGAAGCCACAAAAACGCTCATCCGTCAATCACACGAGCATCTTGTTGTATCGAACAATCATCCGCTTTTGGAGGAATCAATAATCGATTTTGGAAATCAGGCATAGATTTCGCTCTGCTCACCTCACCTTCTTCCGTGAATATGGATGTAGGCTCAGGTGACAACTGACACGACAGGGTTCCTGACATGCTAATATTGCGAACCGATGATAATTCGATAGCCCGAGAGTAGATAAGTTCGGTATCATACACTGGAGTGTTATCAACCTGAATACTTTGTTTGGTTGTAGACCATGGTTTTTACAGGGGCGGATAAGGAATTATGGAACCCCGAAGCCAATGGCTCCTTAAATTTTCTCCAATCTCGTGAGCATTATACACATTGATATTATCAGGACTAATCATCCCCGTGACAATGTTCAATCAGGATGAATTTGAGTGCGAGTCGGCATCTAGAAGATCGATACAATTATCAAGTTTCTCTGTGAGTTTTGGCTGTATCATCTGAGTCAGAAATTATGCTGGCCATACACTCTTCCTCGTGTTTCGGCACATGTGTGTTGCCATCTGCTAAGACGGGCGAATCAGACAAAGCTGACAAATCAGACAACACCGCTACATATATGCAGGTTTAGTGCCCACTTTTTGACAGCAAATTGGTTGAGGGTTATCCCAATCTATCTCCCCGGCCCCTTCCCGTATTTCAAAAAGGTGGTTTCAATTAACATATCGCTCCACATCCCATTGAAAACCCAAGACTTGCGGCGTATTGCGTGTTGACCTATTAAAAATTGAAGTACCGGCGCTGGCAATGCTTCCATGGAGCGACGATAATAAGGTCCATATTTGGCATAATTGTGGTGCTTCGCTGCCAAAAAATAAGGCAACATACATCGAACAGCCCAGGGATGTAATAGCCAGTCTCCTTCGCGCTCTGATCGCATGTAGATTAAAACTAGAAACATTGGTTTTATCCGGTTATTTATCCAATATTGCGTTGTTCTACTTGCTGCTTCTGCATCTTTTAGTTTACGGTCAAATTTTTCTGAGATTGAACATTTTTCTTAGAGTGGTCGGAGACATTCGTCCGTCAACATACGTAACGCTCTCACATTTTGGGGGACGTTTTTCCCAATCAACATTTTCGGCACACCACATAAAGCGTCAGACAATATATCTTCCATGCTAGTCCCTGCCGTTAAGTTCCCAATGCAACCCACAAAACTTATTAGAAAGTGAATGCCTCCCAAACGATTGATATAGTTTTTGAACAGATTTGGGTACACCCAAGCGACGTCGACGCGGCAAATTTATATAAACATTGGTTGTTTGTCGAAATAATGTCCACAGCCTTGAGTTATTTGTTGACATGCTGTCATAACTGTCATCATAGTGGTATTATCTTTCAGACTGTCATCTGCAAAAAATCATTCCCAGAAAATAAACAGACTGTCATCTGCAAAATGAGGTCCCCAGAGGGTGAATTTAGTGACGCTATACTGCAAAGCAGGGCATCATCACTAAATTTGCCCTCTGAGAACCTCAATCTGAATGAGGGTCTAAAACCTAAACAGAAGGAGGTACCCAGAGGATAAATTGGCCCACTGTATGGGATAGCATCACCAAACTCACCCTCTGGGACCTCATTCTGCAAATGTCAGATGGCTTATTTTCAGGCCTGCTGCTCTTGACCACTGTTTTGGGTTTGGCATCAACTCCACTCTCACGAGACAATCGCGTATTGTAGCCACCACATTCTGGTGTTCCCTGTTTTGTCACAACATCGCACAGAAAATCGAAATCAATTCGCTTAGACCATTGAACAATAAGTTACATTAAGTTACATTATACGACTTCCATAACCCCCGCATCAATATCTAGTTGTTTTTCATTCACTGTCGTACTCGGTGCCATACTCAGAAAATTCATTGCGTTACGCCCGTAGACAATTCACAGTATGTAATCGTATTCTCATGCTGCAAGCATGGCTAGAAATCATAAAACCTATATGCTTCATCAGTGCACATATCATATCTATTAATCGGAAGTTACTACTTATAAAAATCAACGAAACACAAACACAGACATGCTTGGTTTCATACGTAAAAAGCGTAAATATTGTCAAATAGGAGTACCGTAGCTTCGTTAAAATGACGTGCGCGAGGGGTTGTCTGATGCGTTGAAACGATCTAAATTTGTGAACGTGATTATGTTTATTTCAGTGTATTACCATCGTAATCTATACTTTGGGTTTAAGTGTATTTTTGTTTGTATTTTTACTCATCGATCTCCCATTCTTTCATCTTCTTTGGACCATAATAGAATCTCCACGTGAGACGATCTGAATTCGTCAAAATAATCATAATAAAACGTTGTACGGGACGCTGCATCAGAAAACATTCAGGTGAAAAAAATGTCCTTTTTCGAAGGGCCGCAGACAAATATGCTCGCGTATGCCAGGTTAGCATACGACGGAATCGTGCTTTGGAACAATAAAACTTGGTGCGAGCTCCAAAACATACCCAACCTTGATTTCTGCCAGACTAAACCTGCTGCGTTTTTCTCCAGCTCTCCCACAAACCTCGCCCAGAGCTACACGCAATTAAGAAGCTGCAAACAATATTCTTGAACAATAGATTAGCAACCTGGAACACGTATTTGAGCAAGTTCTGTATCATGTAGGTTGGCTCATCATGCCGAATGCGGTGAAGTAGCCCATACTTTACTGCGGTGGGCTAGTTCACTGCACTCGATGTCGCCCTGTGCGCCGACCGACATTGACCCCACACCTAATCATAAAGATTATGTCTTTATCGAAGTTTAAACGAGACAAACCAATCGATGGGACCTGTTGTGGTTCTTGAACATTAAGCAGAGTAATATAAGTAGTTCGGCATGCAGATTGCTCTCCGTCAACCCTGAATCACAGATCTTCATCTGGCTATTATACTGGATCATATCCGTTGCATCAGTAACGAAAACAACGACATCCCCATCATACATCAGATGAATCGCAAAGTGTATCCATTTGTTCACAGTCTGCTCGCGATTTCTCTTTCCGTTTGGGGATGGCAGGTAGACAAGCAATCTGGCTATGCCACTTCCAATGGTATGCTACTTATTGTACTTGTATAATATGTTATTTTTGTCAACCACTTTACATATATGTTTACATATATGTATACTTAATGATAGAGTAGACCAGTATTGGCGGGAGCCAGGAGAACTTGACAAGCATGGATACAGGTCGTTTGGCTGTGGACTAAACTGAATGTTAGGTTTAATAGGGCCGGAATAAATGGCACTGCGGACTCTAGAAGAATTCAAGTCAGATTAACATGTAAAAGGGGGACAGACATGGCACAAACCGAGGATTCTGGGAGAATCGAGCCAGAGAAAATCTATTTCGGTAGTGTTTGCAGTTGTTGGGTTGTTTTCGATGATTCGACTTACTCCAATGGAATCGAATGGCACACTCACACTATTATTGTCCATAAAGCACTAAGTGCTACGCATACTAACAGTATCTGGAAGAGTACGAGCCGAATAAAGTCCATGTACGTGATTTCAAGCAGTCGCTTTGTGGTTTCCGCCAACTCGAAATCCTCCCATTCAATCGAACAGCCCCCATCAAGCAACCAACTACGTAATCACGATAACTGCATCTATAATTCTAGATTCAAGCCAATGTTTTATGACGGTGTGCAGTGGTCTAGAGGTATGGGTGTTGGGCTCCTGATTATAAGGCAGGGTTGACTAGAGTTCGATTCCCGGCGGGTGTGAGAAACCAACATTCTAAATTCCGCCAAATTATGATTGTGTCCCTAAAAAATACACACAAACCTAAACTACCAAGGTGCAGGAGACTTGGTGTTGTTCTCGGTTATGCACCCCTTACCAATCCAAGCTTACTTCTCCAAGACTAAAGCGGCCCCAAGCCTCTCTCCCCAACCCACAAGAACAAAAATATGTTTCACTTCGTTCGGTTAATATCATCCTCAGATCCTAACATACTAGGGATGTCTAACTGAAACATCTTTTTGTTTTAGCTCACCAGATGATGTTGACCTGTACTCCGGTGGCGTATCTGAAGATCTCGTGAGTAGAGGGCAGGTAGGTCCGTTGTTTGCTTGCCTGCATGGAAAACAGTTTGAAGCTCTGAAGAAGGGAGACCGATTTTGGTACGAGAACGAAAATTCGGACTCTGGTTTTACACTTGGTAGGTACATCGAGTAACCAATATGTCAACAGATTCTGTTATCTAAAATTGGGTTCAGAATGCTGTTCGCAATACTGCAACAATTGGCAAAATTGTCTGTCAGATGTTGTTATTTCACATAAAATCTTTTTGTATTTCTAAACGGTATTTCTATACTATTGTAGACTAGAGTATGCAAAATAAGAAAACAGACCTTCTCCTCTTAACACGTGCTGGATGTGTTGAAATTATGAGTCGGTGCGGCTTATAACTGCAAGTATTCTTAACTCTTTCCCCGACGAATCGCTGCATCGCCCTCGTTATTTACAAAGCAAATAGTTTAAAATAAGTTATAGTTGGGTTCATATTCACTGAGCCCAGTTGATTTGGGTTAATTTTAAACCAAACTGATTTTAGAGTGTAGAGAGTTGCTTATGGCATTGTCCAATAAACTGCAATAAAATTATATGGTAGCATAAATATAATGTCAAGAATTTTATAACTCGCAGCATTGGAGAGAACTCCAGTGTTTTGAAGTTTTGTACTGTATCTTACGGATTACCAGAGGCGGCGGAAAGAGAAGGCGGGGTCGTGGAGGAGAGAATTCTCATACGTTTGTGAGTAAACGTTTTTATTGTCTAATGTGACATTCTAATATTGGTGACTCACTGCAATTCTACGATATACCACTCCCACGGTAACAATTCTGTAGTGCCTTTGGGCGTCTTTAATCAACATTTATTTTTTTCATTCAACACATTGCCTAGAATGAATTCTAGATGACAATTATAATTGAAACATGGGTGAAACCGGCATTATACTGCTATTCATGCATGACCTAGGGACGTTTTCTTTTTAAACTAAAACTGGGAATCGTTCTCGGTTCTCGGAGGCAGCGTAGCAGCTATTCCAATACCGAAATAAAAATGGACCAATAGCATTGTGACAGATACTCAAAATTCGAATGCATGGCGATCACGACAATACCAAGTCGCAGTCTACTAAGATTTGCCGTCGTTTATCGTCTTCCAATTTACAAAAAGACGTAGATAATAGATACCTCTCTGGGAAATTCGAAAAATACCTCGGAGCATTAATCCTAATACGGGGATCACCGTTGATCGCTAGAGATTCCAATCCCCGTATAGCGGGGGAGGAATTCGTCACATACAGGTGAATTGTGCACTTGGTGATACCTTCTTGAAATTTGGCACACTGTTAGTGTAGGCTATGAGGTTCTCAAAAACGATCGGCTACAAGTTGACACCGACCGGTGGCGACCAGTAGCGGCACAATCCAAAATGGCCGCCAGCGGCTGAAGGGAACCTCCTTTTCGACGGTCTACCGACTATACATCCGATTGTAAGGGCGCGAAAGTGAACTCTGATCCACGCACGTGTTGGAAACAGACGTGGGAGATGATGTAGAATAAAACGAGATTCTCTATACGGACGCATCAATTTCTTGGAACTTGAAAAGAGCGTTGTTTCTCCGGGATCAGCGTCATTCAGGCAAACCTGAATGACGCTGATCCCGGAGAAACAACGCTCTTTATGAAGCAGTCTCTTTGCCATACAATCTCTTGTTTGGCGTAATTCCGCAAGCAATTCTGATTTGTCTGTCGAAATTAATTCGAGAACGCGATTGTTCACAAAAATCATTCACAGAATGAGTGAGAATCCTCTTCGTGTACGGACTAGTACTGACTGGGAACGTTGTTGCTTTTGCCAGCAAGACAGTTCCAAGAAATTGATGCGTCCGTATAGAGAATCTCGTTTTCATGACGCCTATAAAGCTATTGAGGAAGACATAACGCGCTTCCTAGATAATGGCGTTGAGCTTCCATATAATTTGACCATTGATTGTTTGATGAGAGAGAGTGATGAGTGTATGTCGATGTCACTGTTGACGAATAAGGCAATATATCATAAGACATGCCGTGACAGTATTCGGACTCACATCGTACAGCGCGTGCTACACAAGCGAGAGCGAAATGAGGCAGTGGCATCCTGCTCCACGCTGAGTCCTAAAAGAACACGGACAAGTTTTGAATCTGGCTGTGACAGGAAACTGCCCCAGTGTGTTTATTGTCACAAACGCGAAGGTGACAGCAGTGAGCCTATTTGCAGATCAATGTCTGATAACAATAAACTCAAAATTATGGCAAAGGAAGCCGAGAACTGGGTTGTTTTTTCTCGGGTCAATGCAGCATTTGATTCCGCTGCTAGTGATCTTTACTATCACAAAACCTGTTATTGTAAGCTTGCCAATGAAGCACGAGCGGCTAAATCTAAAAAGTCGAAGAACGCCGAACATTCCGCGTCAGGCCTGCCCTATGACCCTCTCGTTATGGCAGAGCTCATAACATTTGTTGAACACAACGATTCCGCGATGAAGCTTGTCGATCTCAAGAATCTGTACAGTCGGAGGTTGAAGCAAGTCGGTTCTGATTGGCTTAGTGAAGAAATACATTCCACTCGATTCAAAGAACATTTGTTGCAGAAATTGGGCGATGGCTGGGACGCCTTCACACAGGGTAGAGATGTGTTTATTTCAAGTAGGTTTCGAGTTGGCTCCTTGTTGTCCGAATCTTTAACTCGTATAGTGTCTGAGGAAGAGGCAAAAAAGATAGTTGATGTGGGTCTTCTTCTGCGTAAACACATACTCATATCTCAAGCTCCTTTCACGGGATCATTTTCATCTTATTGCTTGAGCGAGCCTGTACCCAACTCACTCCTGACTCTTCTTAGAGTTCTACTTGAGGGCACATGTAGTATACAGAACTTAGGCGATGATGAGACTGTTAATGCCAAGACTCGAGTGGCTTGTACTATTTCACAGATGTTGATCAGCAATTCAGCGAAACGCTCCGAACATGCACAAAATGTTCACCAGAGACGTGACAGAGAAACTCCAATGCCTCTTTATGTGGGTTTGAAGTTGCATGCCCATGATCGTATGAAAAATCTTATCAGAGATTTTCATCAAATGGGACTCTCTGTCTCTTATGATCGCGTAATGGATGTTCGCAGGAGTTTCGCGAGAGCTGTTTCACTGCGGTTCAAGAACGAAGGTGTTGTAGTCCCAGCTAACTGCAAACGTAATGTTTTCTCGATAGGAACCACTGATAACATTGATGTATCTGGTAGATCTGATATGCATGGTACGTCCATCACACTCATTGGTCAACTGAGCAGGGACAATGTGGGTACTGATCCCCCACCACTGAGTTTAGATGTTCCAGAAGACACACAAATTGAACTCCCAGACGACTATGCATTTGTTCCTTTCGTTGAAGACTTTGGTGGGGACATCAGGCTTGAATCTCCAGATGAATGTAATGTACGGCCCAATGAATATGCAGATTTGAACGTGGGAGAGAATGACTGGTTGTCTCATGTGTCACAGATCAGCAATAAAGGGAAGGTTGATGGCAGCTGGCAGCTTGATGAAGTCCCTGTGACCTTTTCAGGCTTCTTTTCAAAACATGAAGATCAAGACAATGTCAAACCTCGTGCAGTTATTGGGGTATTCCCTGTTTTCAGTGAGCAGAAAGCGGACTCACTCAGTATGCAGAAGCATGCTATGTATGTGGTCAGGGAAGCTACTGCTTTCGTAAACCCCGGCCAGATACCTGTCATTGAAGGTGACTGTCCGTTGTATGCCAGGCAGAAAAAATGTCAATGGCTGTTCCCAGAGGAGATAGGTGAGGATCGAATGGTGTGTATGATTGGATTCCTGCATCTTGAAATGTGCACCCAAGAAGCTGGTGGTAAGCTTATGGGTGGTTCTGGTTGGGAGCGAATGTTTCACCTCGCAAAGATATTCACACCCGGTGTAGCATCATCCCTACTTGGTGGGAAACATGTCAAGAGGACGCGACAGGCATATCTTCTCACTCTAGCTTGGCTTGAGATCCTCAGAAAGAATGCTTATGAGATTTACTGTCAGCAGACTGGGCCCCATGAGTCATTTGAAATGTGGGAACAGAGGATTCTTTCACAATCTCCAACTGCGCGCTATTGGGGTGAAATCGTTCGGAACTTTCTCTTGACAAGCTGTCAATTCGTTCGGAACCAACGAATCGGTAACTGGCCTGGTACACTGTGTTCTATCGATGAGTTGTGCAGTTACTTTTTTGCCCTAGGACATACAAATTATTGTCGGTGGGTCCCCGTATTTCTGAGAGACATGTCTCAGCTACCCAGGCGGCATCCTTCAATCCACAACAAATTCATGGAAGGCCATTTTGTGGTCCAGCGTAGTGAGAGGAAGTTCAGTATGATGGGTTTAGATCAGAGCCAAGAACATAGTATCCAACTACTCAAAGAAGACAGTGGTCCAAAAGGTCTCTATGGCCAGGCTGAAGAGAAAGTCGTTATTGAGCTTTCAAGGTCAGAAGTTCTGCGTGTTATAGATGAGTATGAATATGCAAGTTTCCACACAACATCATCAGATAACACGGAACACCCGGAAAGTTCGGTATCAGAGCAGAAAAAATTTCTGAATCAATTGAAATCTCTCCTCGATCTGGTGAATCAGGGACTCATTATCAACCCTTATGATGAAACTAGTGGTCAGCTGGTGACATTAGATACTGGTGAATATATGGACCCCGAAGTTAGTAAGAGTTTACGGTCATTACCCGAAAGGGGCAAGCATTTATATTCCACTTTCTTGAAGGAAAGGCTTGTGGAATGCACCGTACCCCTGAATGATGTTATTCCCAAGGCAAATATATATACCTTCCTTAACCCACCCCCAGCCAACCTGGACAAAGGCCGAGACAAACTCATGTCAAGTAAAGCAACTGCCGCAATAGTTACCCAGATGTTCGTTTCACTGCAAGCCCGGCCTGATTCAAACATGGATGAGTTTTTCATGCACGAGAATGCACGTGATCCGCCAGCATTATCCGATAGAGGTAAGCTACGGAGTGGGACAAAATCTCAAATTCTCAATTGTTTACCAGCTATTCCTGCACAAGGGAAGAATTCAGCAGCTAGACAAGCTTCAGTTGTCATCTTGGATATGCCTGCTGTAGTCCATGTAATCAAACCACAGAAAGCGGATCTGTTTGGAGAATATGCTCGATTGCAATTATTGCCATACATCGAATCTCTGATTAACACGAACACCACAAGGGTTGATGCGATCTATGACTGTTACCCCGAAGGCAGTTTGAAGAATCAGACGCGAGCAAAACGCCTCGGTGAGACAGCAGTTAGGTTGATACGGGTGTCCGAGAACGTCCCTTTACCTAAAGGGAAGAATTGGCAGGCATTCTTGAAAGTTAGTGAGAATAAAGACGAATTTTTCAAGTTCCTGTCTGCTGAACTGCTGAAATTAACATCAACATCCGAGTACCAGTTGTTAACGACATCAGGAGAATATGTACTATGCAATAAGGATGTTAGCTTATGTGACATATCTCCATCGAACCACGAGGAAGCAGACACGCGCATGATGCTTCATCTCAACCATGCAGTCTCACAAGGTCACAAAATAGCTTTTCTTCGCACGGTTGATTCTGATGTCGTCATTCTGTCTTTGCACCATTTCGCAACATTCCGTGACCTTGGACTCAGTGAGCTGTGGATTGGGTTTGGAATTGGAAAGGCATATAAAGATATGCCAATTCATGAGATAGCTTCACAACTTGGACCTGATTACTGTAAGGCCCTGACTTTCTTCCACGCCTTCACAGGTTGTGATGTAACATCCAGCATGCTCGGCATTGGGAAGAAGACAGGATGGAATGCATGGATGAATTTTCCCGCATCAACTGAAATGATGATAGAATTGACTGAGAATCCGCAAGTCTTTTCAGAGGATTCCCCTCATATGCAGCATATCGAAAAACTCACCATACAGATGTACAGTAACAGTTGTGTCAGTACACGTGTCAATGATGCGAGACGGCATATGTTCACACATGGCCTTAAGTCTATGGAAAACATCCCGCCCACCAAAGCAGCTCTGTATCAACATGTAAAAAGGGTAATTCTTGTGTCATCTTTCATTTGGCATCGTGCTCTGCAGAAACACTTATGTGTGCCAGACCCATCACAGTACGGATGGGAGTGGAATCCACGTCTCAATATTCTGGTCCCATTTTGGACTCACCTAGGAGACGCAAGTGCTGCATGTGCACTGATGCTCCACTGTAGTTGTGCCAAGGCCTGCAAGGGCAATTGCAAATGCTTGAAAGCTGGATTAAGGTGCACACCTTTGTGTAAGTGTGAAGGTGGCTGTTGTAACAATATTGAGTAGTATACTGTCATGTTAGGACCAGTCATCTCCTATTCTGGTATTTTTTTTTCCATTTTCGGCCAGTTAACACATGTCATGTTTCTAGTTGAGTTGATTTTGCTAACAAATGTTCATCCCATGTGGCTTGCTACATTGTCCGGGGTATAGGAATACAGTTTTAGATTTCGGAAAATAGTCTGTTATTTACTGCACAAGACGGTGTTAATTCATGCATAGCATGATACAATATCCCCAACTATTTTGCCTCTGTACAACAGTTGATACCTTCGTTCACCCGTGTGTTCATCTATGGTATCCTTGTCTTTCTCTGGCCATAGGCCACATGTGACTAGTCAGTTCCTACTCCATAGCAAATCAACTTGGAAATCCTTCATCTTGTAGCGCACTCATGTCTCAATGAATCCATACCTGAGTTGATCTAATAAATCTAACGTAAGGTATCAAATTGCCATACCGGATCATATTTCGATAAGTTATTCGCTAAAACATTTCGACCACTCATCGACATCAAAGGTCATGTTTTGGCTCCCAGTGGTGGCTATATCTCTATATCCCTGGTAAAGTAGCATACCATGAGGGATGGGCATTAAGTGTCGGCAACATTAATCCTGACTTGGAACACACCACATCTTAACTGGCCGAAAATGAAGAATACTACTTGTAGTCAAAAAATATTCCTGTACCTCGAATGACTGCAAACATACACTCACCCCTTCTAGTCCCATTTTGCCAATGTTCTATACTGGCAAGATAACATTGTATAATTAACAACGGGAACTAATGCATCCCGAGTTCATTCCAGCACTGCCCTTGCTGGCAGACGTGTCGCTATGGTGTTGAGATTGAACCAGAACTCCTCTAGAAATTTGATAGTTTTATTTTCTTAGAAAATAAATCTATCGAAAATGCCGGAAGTTGAGAATAGACTGTCACTTTAATTGGATTATCAAATGTCCAAGTATCCCCACTGCTGCATACTATCGAGTACCCTTGTTCATGTGTTGACAGGAATCTCTCATACCATGTTCATTTGACCATTGCATTCCCGAGAAACATTCAACACTAATTTATCTACGGACGGACGATCATACTGACAGTCAGACACACAGACGCACACATCGACGGAAATTCTGATCCCATTATCCATTAATCTTCCCCCCAACTTGTTCCAAGGGCTTCACTCCATCATTCACATCAATTACAGCACATGTATGGTGTTAGGTTTGGAGCTTCAGTTGTGCGATCGGCGAAAATAGCTTTTTTTCGATCCGCTTGGCGGCCATTTTGGATTTCGCTGCTAGTGGTGGCTAGAGGATGGTGCCAACTTGTAGCCGATCGATTTTGAAATCTCTGATGCCTACCCTTACATCATGCCAAATTTCAGGAAGGTATCACCAAGTGCACAATTCTAGCGAATTCCTCCCCCGCTAGTATGGGCATCAACAACATTGCCAGCATCTGCAATGTCGGACACGTGTACATGTTATTTTCATACTTTTATAATATGAAAATTATATTCATCGATTTCCTTCCTCACATTTGTCTCATTGTAGGTATCTTTTGGGTTTGTCGTGCAGCGATGCTCACATGAGGTATCTCCCCTTGTAGAAAGTAACATGAAAATTGTTCCTTTATTGGATATGATTTTCTTCCCCACAATTTTCCATTATCCAGCTCGGCTGATATGACTTCAAACTTATCTCATATGCCGCTGATCTTGGCTGATATGAACCAAGCTAAAGTTTTCCCCAGTAATGCGTTACCAGGCGCAACCAGATTGTTTACAGTGAAATTGTCACCAGCCATTCGTCGAACACAATCAGGAAAATCGTCGCCTGAGTGATAGAATGTGCTATGTCCCGTAGGGGACATAGGACATTCTAGCACTCAGGCGACGAAATGGCGTCACCAGGCAAAAAGAGTAGTTTTTGTATGGTGAGGAATTAATTTGACAACAAGTAAGGATTAGGTGGAAGAAGAGAAGAATGAAGAGAGTTGTACACAAACATTAAACTAAGATTACGGGTCGTAAGTTGGGATTCGTCAAAATGTGAGAAGAGATAGTTCAAATATCCGAACGTCGCGGCTTTTCCACTGGGAAAGCGGAGACGTTCAGGTAGTTAAACTAGGAAAACCGGGAAACTTCCGACTTTACGAAAAGAATGAGAAACAACAACACTGTCAGAAAACTGAAACATTTTTTCAAATAATGATATGTTATTATTTGGTTAGTTTCATATCGGCCGGGATATCAGCCCTCTGTAACTTTTCATCAGCCTTCGACCCTCGATCTCAGGATGATATGAAGTTACCTCGCGCTGATACCTCGGCCGATATGAAACTAACCAGCCATCGATGACTTCACATCAGCCTTCAACTTTCGGTCTCAGTCTGATATGAAGTTTCCTCGGCCTGATTTCTCGGTCGATATGAAACTAACCAAGTAATAACCTACAATTATTTGTTACTTTACCGCGACGATCAAAATGCTCGCATCATATTTAATGTATAAATGCCTTTGTATCCATTAGAAACACAAATGATTCGTGTGCACTATAAATGATGAATGTTATCACTCTCCGCCAACAAGAGTCGCCCTTGTTTCTGATTGTTTTTTGATACACTATGCTTTTTTGATTCCTAATGTATAGTCTCCTACTTTTCGGAGGCCACCATACAAGATGCGATCTCACTTGTCTTTATTAAATTTCAGATCAGCTCAATGCGATAAAGAAAGTTACCTTATCTAGAATTATATGCGATAATACAGATATTACGACCATTCCACAAATAGCATTTGCGCAGGTGCTAAGAAGGTAAGTGATAACGTATCCTCCCCATTTCATCTACAAAGAAGAGAACAGTACAAAGATGATTTCTCTGGTACCCAGCTTACGTCCGGATAGACATTTTTATCCTACAATCAACATGTATTTTGTCTGTATTAACTCCTCAACTGTCGTGTATCCGACCCCCTGATACAGATGATTGTATCAGGGTGTCGGATACAAGCACGTTCCTTTCACATGAGTTCCATTTGTTTTCTTTTTCTTCATCCGTACGAATAAATAGTTCGTTATATATTCGTCTACATTCTTGACTTATCCCCAATATATTGTAAGATAAAATGAGTATTTACCATTATGTGGATGTACAAAATATGTATCCGAGTCTCGCTCCGGGTTTTAAGGGTAGATCACGACTCGTCTGCGACTCGATGTGATCTGCCCTTAGAACCCGGAGCTCGACTCAAATACATATTTTGTACATCCACATAATGGTAATAATCTCTGTATATTGAGGCTCTTAGGCCGACAGTCTAATTCCGCAAGGAACCCGACGCTGTTGAGGGCTGTTTCTTTTCCCACTTTTCGTGAAGCTTACGAGGAGACTACCATTGGTAAAATGTAATCTCCCTTTACACTGAAAGGTATACAGATATTCTTTCTCACTCTAGTTATGGATATTCCAGTCAATAAGTATTGAATTTGCATTGAAAACATCACGATATTAACTCATTTGGCGGAAATACGAAGCGTAAGAATAATTCTACGACCGCGGTAAGTGTTCATTCCTCATGGTAATATCATCAAGAAATTCGGTCAAATCAATCTCGACTGAGAAACATTTCTTCAGTTGATTCCCAGAAAATGTTTATGTTTTTTTAGTAGGTTCGCTTTTCCGACCAACTGTAATAGTCTAGACGAATGAATCGAACGTAGGCGATAGGCTATGTGAGTGTTACACAGGCCATAACAACGTCGAATTCCTTACTGAATTACATTCGGGACTTGGGAGCATGGTCCGTATCCCCACCTGCATGCACAACAGAAACGTGGGGTTCTGTATGCACACCTCCTGTTAATTGGCCGACGTGTAGTCTAACCGGTATACATGAAGAGCAAGTTTGCTTCATAAGCTCTCATGGTTCTATTGGAATGGCACGTGTTTGGGTGGATGTCCACCCATTCAGTGTTTGAGTACCAAATCACCATGTAAACTTTACACTTTACCCATTCACTAACACGAATAGAAGACGGCACTCTCAAAGAATATGGATTATGACCCTCATTGGAACGAGCTCGAGAAGCTCGTTCCAATGAGGGGTCATAACAATATTTTCGGGGTGAAAGTACAAATAATAATAAAGTCTAAATGACGAATGATGCGAATAGCTTTGGCCTGCACATCGCCGTAAGGCTAGTTTAGACGGTTCAAACGGTTACACACAAACTATTGACCTCCAACCTGCTGCATCAAAGCCACATTAGTCACTTCCCTTGACAAGAAACCTTGACATCTATGTATGTCTGGTGTATCGGGGATCTGGTCTATTCTTTGACTGGTATTCTTGAGGATCTATTGCTACTACTGTTGATTCTCTTGTTAGAGAAGGTTGTCACAGCTATTGTAATATTGTTGCTGGTGCTGTTGCTAATCCTTAGACGGCGATGGCTGCGTTGACGACGACAGCAATGTCGATGAAGGCTATGACGATGACGACGACACTAATGATTATGACGATGTTGCCATTGTGGTATCTATTTATCGATCTATTGGTGTTTAAGGTCACATACTTATGCACAATGGCTAATCGTGACCGTGACAGTTTTACGGGTGGAGGAAGCCGAAATACCCGGAGAGAACCACCGAGCAACAACGAGCAGCTGCTAGCTCCCCAACATCGTAACTCCGCACTGCGGCACAGGCAGGGTTAGATTGGTTGAAGACATGCGCACCATCGACGTGCAGTACGACTTAGTACACGGCGTCATCGTGCCCCCGTGTGGACAATCGGGGTTAAGTGCCTTGCCCAAGGATACAACGCTGGAGTCCGAATCGATCGCTCAGACGGTCACCCACCCGAGGACTAACCGGGCTCGACATTGCTTAACTTCGGTGATCTGACGAAAACCGGTTTGTCATTGTGGTTTCTACTTTCCTATTTTCTGCATAATTTACCTCTTGGATCGCTATGGAATAATGCGTTTTTATTCTGTTTTTTTTTGTCTTTCTCCGAATGCGAGAACCATCGTGTGTGGGTATTAAAAAACCTTATGCATCTTAATCCTTTATCTAAAACGACCAGAAACGTATCTCTTGAATAACTGAAAAATTTTAACTTTTGCTTAAAAAATATAGTTCATGGCCTCTCAGTGGAACGAGATCAAGGACCTCGTTCCCTTGAGGGATCATAAGCAGTATTTTGGACCTCAAAAGTGAGAAAATAAATTTTGTGAATAGCGCTGGCCATATGTAGTCGTTATTTATTTATTTATTTATTTATTTATTTATTTATTTATTTATTTATTTATTTATTTATTTATTATTTATTTATTTATTTATTTATTTATTTGTTTATTTATTTATTTATTTTTATTTATCTATTTAAAGTGTTTAAAGCCACCAATTTCCGGACAATGGCTAATCCTGACCGCAATATGGATACAAAGTCATGCCGATCATTTATACCCATGTTGCCCATTTTATAGGACTTCCGCCCTAACATTGGTCACTGCGTCCAATTTTACCAGTAAAACGGATCATGTTTTCTACAGTAAACAAGCACTACTTCACTTCCCGGGGCTCTTACGGGAATGTAGCCATCATGTTAGGTAAACGACAACCATGTGTAAACGTAAACGGAAAGTGTGTGTAGCAGTCTGTACATATAACCGGAATAACTTTTATGAATTTTTAATAAGTCCGATGTATCAATGACAACACTCTTCTCTGAATTTTGTTCTTGTGTACTTGTGATACTACTGCTGAGGCTATTGGAGGTAAAAGTGACGCCAGCTTTGGTACTACTGCAGCTGATGTTGAAGCCAATTCGTCAGTTGGGCGACGAACGCCGGCGATGGGACTACAACAACGTTGATGATAATATTGAAGTTGATGATCTTGCTATTGTGGTTGTTATTTTTCTCGCTTTATGCGCAATTCACCTCTAGTCTACTGTGGAATAATTTGTTTTTATTATGTTTTTTTTCAGAAACAAAGAAGCATTGTGCTCTGATGAGAGTCTTTTGCCTAAACTTGACTTGACACCATGGATTGAATAGAGAAGCACTCCTAACCGAAAAGACCCATGTTTATATTTATATTCAGCTGAAGCACAAGACTTGCACACCATCCTATAATTGCTTTGCACTGTTTATTATCGGCACGGTTTCTGCACAGGGCAATGTATTGGGTGCTACCCACGTTTCAAACATTGACTGAATAAATTTATAAAGCAAGACACGTGTATATTTTCACAGGGGCAACATCTCTGACATGTATCGTCGTGAAAATCGACCTTCGATAATGTTATCTCACTTGAAATGATTAGACGAGCGAGGAAGGTCCAGTTAAGAAGCAAGTAATTGTTCAGAAAAAACCTTTGACATCAGAAGAAAAATATATCCTAATTTCCGTCTGTTACTTTTAATAAATGAAAAAAAGACAGCTCGTGGGGGGGGGGGGGGGGGAGCTGTCTTTTGTTTTCATTTATTACAAGTTTATGGCAAGCTTATTTGAAACAACCGCGTCACTGATAATCTGCCATTACGAATATCGATCTGTATCAGACATATCAACACCAAGTAAGTGTTATTTTGCCTCTTTGCTGAGCGAATGTGTTTTTACAGTAATTTGCAAGTTTGTTATGGTTCGTAGGAACAGGATAAGCAAAGCTTATCTCCTAGACTTTGTATTAAAGAAAAGGACCGTGTCTGTATTATATGTCACGTTCACGTTGAACATATTACTGATTGTCTGAACAGAAGAAAAGTTACAGAACATCAAAAGATGGTGAAAACGCCGTTTTCTTAACCCTTTACCTAACATGAAAAGCAGACGACACTTGCAAAACAATTTTTTGAATAACTAATTTTTTTCTTTTTTTGCCTCAAAACATAGATTATGACCCCTCGTTGGAACGAGCTCGATGAGCTCGTTCCAACGAGGGGTCATAACCTATGTTTTTGTGACAAAAAATGAAAAAATTATGAAGATTAATTGGAGATTTTTAAGAATAGCGCCGACCGGTTTTGGCCGTTACGGTGGGTGAAGGGTTAATTTTAAATGGGTCTCAACAGTAAATAAAAGATAAATGTTCAAATTGATCGGGGAAAAATGTAAAAAGCCAGCTTCTGCATTTTTATACTACATTACAGGAAATTCTCGAAATTTGTGAAATAATGCTCGCATCGATGATACAAATTCGCTAACATTTCGAAATTTCAATTTTTATACGAAATCCCCATACTATTAGTGTTAATTGTACTGACAGTTTCGGGATATTAAGAGGAGCAAACTTTCCTGTAAATCTGTTCCAAATACGAAAATTCTCAACCATGCGACCGTGTACCGTCGGCCCCGTTCACAAGAGTCACCTTTCAAATTTTTGTTTTTGATTGCAGCCCCTAAACATAACTTATGTCGCTCATTTGAATGACCTTATCGAGATCTTTCCAATGAGGGTCATCGGCTATGTTCTTGAGGTAAAAATTCAAAATGTTCAGTTGTTCACAATATCGTTTTGCATGGGTCGCCCTATAGTTTTGTAAGATAGTGTGGACCTACAAGTTTTATTTTTCACGAGCGCTTGATATGATTCCCAATATTCACTAAAACAGCGTAGATTTTATTTTTGTTATATGCTACGTGACATTTTACAGCTCAGTTCGAATGCAAACAGTTTCAGGACAATAACAAAGATATGTTGATCGTTCCTTCAAGGCGACGTTCAACGCGATGTCATGCGTCGAAGCGTATCGACATTTAGGAAGCTACTGAAAAAATTCATCGTGTGGACCAGAAAATATCATTTTTCACTCGCGCAAGCGTTCATGAAAAATAAAACTTTCAGGTCCACACTCATGAGATAATTCCAGATACTGACTAAAATAGAGTAGATTTTCTTTTTTAGTATATGCTATGACACATTTTATTGCACAATATTCAGCCCAATTCGACCCCAAATGCGTACGTTTCAAAACAATAACAAAGATCAGTTGATCGTCCCTTCAAGGCGGCGTGATGCGGCGTAGCGTGACGCCATTTAGGAAGCCACTGAGAGATATTCCTCGATATCTATCGAGTCGATGGATGTCGAGAAATGTCTTATAGATAATTTGCGATAATTCACAGGCTAGCATATAATAAAACTGGTTAATAGATCGCAAAAAGACAGAACACAACGATCCAAGGTCATTAACCCTTTACCCAACGCAACGGCCAAAACCGGCCAGCGCTATTCTCAAAAATCGCCAATTAATTTTCATTATTTTTTTCATTTTTGTCTCAAAAACATAGGTTATGACCCCTCGTTGGTACGAGCTCGTCGAGCTCGTTCCAACGAGGGGTCATAACCTATGTTTTTGAGACAAAAAATGAAAAAAATTAGTTTTTCAAGAATTATTTTTGCAAGTGTCGTCTGCTTTTCGTGTTAGGTAAAGGGTTAAGTCCGGTCTCCCGTACTCAACCTGTGTTGTTTTGTGTATTTTTATTACACGCCTGATCTTTGAAATCCCCATCTACAGCAACAACAAACCTTGCGGATAACGGAAATCTATTTTAAATTATTATACTTCATTAATAAAACTAGACAAAAGACGACGTCTGATTGGACAGATACAATTTGCTAATTTGCGTGATCATGCCTGTTGACTCCGCCCATTCTTGACAACGTGTGATAGTCCATCACGACGGTTCTTATTGTTTATAATAACACACGCTATGACGTGGTGGTTTTGTAATATCACACACTAAATCCGAAAATTACCGAAAGGGAGAAAATAACACACGCTGTTTTCGAAGATCAGACGACAACAACAAAAATGGTTTTCGCAAATATTACCGATGAAAATATCGAGGCACTTTTAAGGTCAAAGGACAGTTCATCAACTATGCGAAGTGTTGACAAAAGTGTAAAGTTGTTCAGGGAGTTTTGGGGCACAAAGGGGAAATCAACTGAATTTGAAACATTCGACGTATGTGAACTGAATCAGTGTCTAAGTCTGCCTATTTGTTATTGATTTATTTATAACTCTGACAGAAACATTCATTTCAAAGGTTATCCAGTATAATAAAAAAACATAGTGACCGTTGTTCAGTGTGTTATGGTAGATTAGCCCCCTCAGAAAAAAATTAACGCCCTCGACTTCGTCTCGGGCTTTATTTTTTTTTTCGGGTGCTAATCTACCATAACACACTGAACAACGGTCACTATGTTTATAATAGAAGTGAAATTTCACTGGAATTTTCTACAAATCGTGCACCGCAATTACAATTTGAATAGCTAGCGATAGCTAAAAATCGTCCTCTGAGTTCCAATGTGTTCTATGTGCCAGCAGGAACATAGAACACACCATTGAACTCGGTGGACGAAATAGTAACACGGGTTCCTCTCGCAAATTTGGTTGGCAATGAAATGTATTCTTTTTGCTGATAGTAGTCAAATGAATTGCCGAGTGTGCTTCTAATAAGTGCTTTCATAGACGCGAAGGGGTGTAATAAACACAGAACGACACGCGCCTGTGAATGGGTTGATCGATATGGTACTCATGCCATCACCGCATCCTGTATCGTTATATGTCGTTCTGTGTATATACCTCGCTTAAACTTGAATGATGTGAATGAAGCCGATATTTTGTGAAGAAAAATATCACTTTCAGCAGCTTGCTTACGCTCTTGTTTAACCCTTTACCTAACGTAACGGCCAAAACCGGCCAGCGCTATTCTCAAAAATCGCCAATTAATTATCATTATATTTTTCATTTTTTGTCTCAAAAACATAGGTTATGACCCCTCGTTGGAACGAGCTCGTTCCAACGAGGGGTCATAACCTATGTTTTTGAGACAAAAAATGAAAAAAAATAGTTATTCAAGAATTATTTTTGCAAGTGTCGTCTGCTTTTCAGGTTAGGTAAAGGGTTAACGCGGATTTTATGTCGAACTATTTTACGCACATCATAACGTTAATCAGATACGTTCTCACATGACGTTCTTACAAATAGGCCATATTCTACGTGTGGTGTATCTAGCACATTTCTGATGTCTGAATACACCCAGCAATCATGGTATAAAAACGTATTTATTTTTCCGAAGCTTCAAGAAAATAATAAATTGCTTATCTAAATTTGTGTTATTACAAATTATTGGAGAGTGTCTATGGGCACTCTGCAATAATTTATAATAAAACAGAGTTTGAATAACAAATTCAGACCAGCAAAAATTATCTAGCCCTCAAGTAGTGCCAAAAAACATAGAATTTGCACATTATTGGAATGCTTTCGCAATGCTCACGCTAACGATGGTCAAAGGACATTGTTCGAAAGAAAAGAAAGGAAACACTGAAATCTGCATGACGATCCAAATTTGTGTATGGTTCCAGGCAGGATTTATTGATTTATTATTTTGCTTCAACCAATGGGTGACGATAAGTTTACAAGATGCCAAAGGTATTCTAAAATGAAATACAGGAGAGTCTGTGGGCTTTATACGCACAGCATGTGTGTTTGAAATTCCCCAGAAAAAACATATTTTCGATAATGCATTCTACTTCTACACTCAAAAAAGTAAGCGGGCATATTTCATCATTCCAAAAGGTGGTCTGAGAAAAACATTTTTAAAGTGGGTCACGCTCATATTTAATACCTGAGACTAAAATCAAATAAGTCGAAACTCAAAGAAGGTTCAAAATATGGGTCAAAGTCACTGAGGTCATTCAAGGTAACTGAATGCATTTTTTCCAGAAATGCTTGAAATCGTAATTCATGACCCCATGGTGCATTCCTAAAGTGCATACATATATATATTTACACTCAAAGAAGAGTGTGGGAGCCAAATATTTTTAAGTGGGTCATTCTGATATCTCAATCATGGTATGACTTATGGATCTGAGAAAACGCCAAATGCGACGAAACTCAATGAGGTTTCAAGGTTTCAAGGTCAGTGAGTCCATTGAGAGGTCAGGGAGTGGATTTTTTAGAATTACTGGAAACCGCATTTGATAACACACCCCCTCCCCCCCCCCCCCCAACATTCTCGAAGTTCATATTTGTATTTTGTCCTAAAAAGTGGATGGGACAAAACATTTTGTAAGTGGGTCACGTACATATCTCCAGCATGATATGTCGTATAGGTCTGGAATAATCACTAAATGAGTCTAGACCTAATGGTAGTATGGCTCAAAGTCACTGAGGTCACACGGGTGTCACTGACTGTATTTTTCAGACTTGCATTTTAAGACCTCCCTTAGACATTCCCAAAGTTCATAGATGTATTTTACACTATAAAAAAGGCAGTCGGAGTCAAACATTTTGAAAGTTGGTCACGCCCATATCTGTAGCATGGTGCGGCGTATGGATCTGAGACCATCACCAAATGAGTCGAGATTCAATGGAGGTTCCAAATATGGATCAGGGTCTTTGAGGGCACCTGGTGGACATTGATTTCAATTTTCAGAATTTCCGGAAATTGCAATTTATGCCCCCCCCCCCCCTCCTCCCCACTTTAGTTACAAAATGAACCGCTTTTGTTACAAAATGAGCTCACCACTTTTGTTAAAAGCATCGCCCATTTTTGTAACAAAAAAAAAACTCGCTCACCACTTTTGTTACAATCGCCCATTATTGCTACAATTTTTATCAGTATGAAAAATGGAGTTGTAATCTGCAAGTAATGCGAAACTTGACGTTCAGTCAGTATTTTCGGGAGCGTGGTTACCCAGCGGTTAGATCGTTGATCTTGAGATCGGAAGGTTGTGAGTTTAATGTCTGTCCGGGGTAACTTGCGTTTTGTTCTTGGGCAAGGCAATAAATCCCAACATGCCTACAATCAATGCTGACCCTGCTCCTGCAGCATTAGAACGTTGGAAAGTTGACAGTTACTCGCCGTCACTCAGTGGTACTCTCCGAGTAATCCGGCTTTCTCCACACACAATATGACCTCAGCTATTAAAATGACTAGAATGTCATAAATAACAATAATCCAAGTAGAATTACCAAACCAAACCATTGTCGCACAGGTTCAGTGGTCATGCCACACCCTTCCTTATTATTGGGTAATATAGTAACCTGCCACCTTGCGACATCATTATCGTGAAGATATGTAGGGTATCGTGCGCACGCGCACATGTATATCTGAAATGGCACGTGTCCGTCGGCGCCAATTATGGGAGATTCCAACTCCTTGAGTCTTGAACCTTAGTAGTGTACGATATTGACTTCTTACCCTTTTAGCAGATTCTCGTGCAGGTTTTCATCTGACGTCATCAGTCACGAGACCGGAAGGAATGGTGTGAGGTTTACACGGTATCCCGCTTGAGTGGCCATATTGTGACGCCATTCATATGGTGACACGTCATTCCAATGCGCATGGGCAGAGCGTTTCTAAGCTGAGGCACTCTTTCGCAAGCCATTTTGACTATGGGCTCCTTCACCTTGGTTGTTAGGGGTAGCAAGTGGTTGCTATGGAGCTCAATGACCTCCTTGTTGGACAGGGTCGTGGTCTGAGGTTTTGTTCGATTCAGCGGGAGAACATCGAATCACCACAAACTTCCTAACAATCCAAACCTGCACCAACGACCTTTTATTGAACAGAATCTCCATCGAAATGGACAGTTGTGAGCTTCGCCCCACACGAGAACAATATGGAAGAGGCCTCACTGAGGTCATAACGCATAGCTCATGGCCTCCGCTGCCCTCTTAAGCACCACCTCGTGGCATTCGCTGACTCATAGCCCTCATCTTGCCCTCATAACCCTTTAGTGAACATCTCACTATGAGGAAGAGGTGAAGCCTCAATGCGACCTTACCTCACACCCCTCGTATCCTCATCTTGACCCAAGTGATCATTAGTGATCGCCTATGGTGATTACTAGTGATCATCTCCCCGTATGGAGGGTTGTGAGGTGACGCCCAGGTCAATGGGTGGATGGAGATGGGGGTTCTGGAAGGAGAGCGGCGACTGTGTTGCTCTAAGCAAGGTGTCTGGTGTAGGGTCATTTGGAAAGGTCCTGAGGACAGGTACCCATGAATGACAAGGGAAGCTAGGAATAGGATCGCAGGGGTGGGTCACCGGATCACACATGGATGGGATGGTGGGTCACGTGGGAGGTTTTCTGGTCGAAGTTTCTCTGCTGGGTTTGGGTCACCGGGAAACTATGTCGCTCGTGGTCAGGATGTGTGAGTATGGTCCCAGGACAGATGTTCCCTTGAAAGGGTGGTGAGGTGTTGGATCAAATGTCGAAGGCAAGGGCTTCTGGAAGAAGGGCGACTGTGTCGCTCTCGCCCATCCTGTTGATCACCCCACTAGTGATTATTCCCACCGGATGAGAGTAAGAGGGATGTGAGGTGAGGCCTCACCTCACACCACTTTTATCCACATCTCGGTTCAAGTGATTGCTAGTGATCGCCTGTGGTGATCACTAGTAATCACTCACCCCGTATGAGGATAAGAGGGGTGTGAGGTGAGGCTTCTGTTATGATGTATCGGCAGTAGTAGCAGCGGGTGCCCCCTAGGATGTAACGTTTCAGGGGTCTCGTAGGGGTCCACTCGTGTGCCACTGGGGATAACCAAGCTTGGGTGGTCTGACCTGCGTCCGCTGGCCCTGCGGTTTCCTTTTAGCTTCGTGGACCAGCTACCCTCCTGGCCCCCAGCAGGCTTAATCGTTAGCGATAGCTAAAAACAACCCCTGAGTTCAAATGTGTTCTATGTGCCAGTACATTGGAACTCAGGGGACGAAATAGTAACACGGGGTCCCCTCGCAAATTTGGTTGACGATAAAATGTGTTCCTTTTGTTGATAGTTGTCACATGAATTGCTGAGTGTTCTTAATAATTGATTTTATAGGCGTGAAGGCGTGTAATAAATAGAGAACGACACACGTGGGTGAATCGGTTTATCGATATGTCACGAGAGCCAGTGTGAACGGATAAATCGATTAAGCCATTCACCCGCGTGTATCGTTCTGTGTTAATGGGGCGCAATTGCGCACAAAAACGTACAAGGCCTATAATTGAGAATAGAGAAAAGAGGCTAAACTTCAATGTAACGTCAAAATGACATTAAATCGAAAAACAAAAATTCTAATCGCTTAACTTTTGGAGCTCTGCAACAAAGTAAAATGTCAGAAAAATCCGACCTATTTTAATATTTGACCATACGACCTTATGACGTCACATCGGCTTTCGGTATAGCGGTTGAGAATTTCCTTGACGGCAATACATTTAAGTTATTACCACCATGTGGGTTCCGAGGTTCTTTCTTGACTTATTCGCATATATTTTGACAATCATTTAGCGTCTATGAATTGATTTTGTTATAATGAAGATCATGGCGACATGTCATTACTGTAGATGACGTAATCCCCACTCATTGTTCCACTTTAACTTTTAAAGTCGAAGTTTGTAGCAGTAGCGTTTCAGCTGTGTGTATCTTTGTTTTATTTTTCAGGTTTAATGCACAGGATGTCTAAATAAAAATGTCATAATGGGAAGAAATTATCTTGTCTAATTTATTTCGTTGAGTTGGTAATTTATTTATCATTTAATTACTGTTATCAAAATGTAGGCCTCAACTTGTGTAATCAGTTTTCGATGAGTGCAGGTATAAAACGGTCTCTCTCTGAATGGAATGATCGCACGTGCAGTTGTTACCCTGAACAGACACAGGTTTGTATTTCGTATAGCCGTCTTTACTTATATTTGGGGAAATACGTTCCTGCTGTAAGAAGAATTCTTAGATATGTTTTTTTTTTTTGCGAGGATTACAGTTGAAACATTTTGAAAAGCTCGATGGGAAATGATAAAATAACAGTGAGCAATTTTAAATAATCAAAAAAACAATGTGTGAAGTTTGTTAGCTGTATCACTTATAAATACGGCGCAACGTGAATCCCAAGATAAGGCTTTTATTGAAATGTTTGAAAAATGGCTTAAACGGTGACATAATAGGACTGGTAGTATTAACGTTATAAGTCGAGTGTTTTAAGTCGAATTTTCGCAAGTCTTTCTCCTTTCTATTCGGGACCACGAGTACTACAACGTCCGAAGATTTCAAGTCCATGAAGTAAAATTTAATACTGATTTCAACCACATGAAGTGAAATTTAATTTGGACACATTCCGGCCCTCGATGTGTATTAACGTCACAGCGTTAAGTATTCTCTGGCAATGCTGAACATATTTATTATTTATTTATTTATTGGTGTTTAAGGTCACTTACTTATGCAAAATAGCTAATCGTGACCGTGACAGTTTTGTGGCTGGAGGAAGTCAGAGTACCTGGAGAGAACCACCGAGCAACGACGAGCAACTATCAGCTCCTCAACATTCTAACTCTGTTCAAGCTCCGCTCAAGCAGGATTACAGCGGTTGAAGACACCATCGACGTGCAGAACGCCTTAGTACACGGCTTCACTGTGGCTCCATGTAGGAAACCAGGACAAAGTGTCTTGCCTATGGTCACAACGCGGGTCGTCCCGGACGGGGATCGAACTCGGGATCTCTAGCATAGAAGTCCAACAGTCTACCACTGAGACACCGCGCTCCCGCTAAACATATTTGGCAATGTAATGCAAAAATGATTCCTCTTACCGTCTGTGGTTCAAGTTTTGGGTTAATCTTTCTTGTTTATGAGGATAGGGGTGTCACTGGAAGTCTCTGTGTATGTGCGTGTGTGTGTGTGTGTGTGTGGGGGGGGGGGGGGGGGGGGGTACCCCGACGTTGTTTATGTCATATCTCCCGTATCTGACTTCTGATTTTAATTAATTTTCCACGATTGAAAGAGTTGAAGTCGGTGAAGTGATTTTTTTTTATTTTGACGTTTTCCGACCCCCAGATGTGCATTAATGTCATAGCGTTAACAATTTTCGGACAATTTCGAAAATATTTGGCAATGCACTCCAAACATTTTTCCTTTTATCGAGTGTGATTTAAATTTATTGATATATTTTAGTTCATGTGGAAGGTGTATCAGCGGGCTGTGGGGGAGAGCTTAGACCTTGCTAACGTCATATCTCCGGTATCGGACGCCTGATTTTCAAAATGTTTTCACCTTTTCATTTGAGATGACGAGTGCTAATATATCCTAAGAGGTCGAACCTGAAAAGTGAAATTTAATTTTGATGTTGTACGACCATCGATGGGTAACGTGGTAGAGTGAAGATATTGAGGACAATGTGGAAAAATGTAGGCGTGCACTTGCTTTATTTTGTAGTTTGAGGGGTAGGCCTCTGTCAACGTAGGGTTGGGAGGGCGGGGGTCATAAAACTTCAAAATGACGTAAATGGAGAAAATGACGTCAGATGAAAAATTAAAAAAAACATGCCATAATGTTTTTTTCTAAATTTTATGAAAATCGGATATAATTGAATTTTTTTGTGACGTTGGTGTCAAAAGGGTCACCCGAAAAGTCGATCATAACCGTTGAGAATTTCTCAGGTCAGTACCACATTTTTAGACAATGTTTTCTTTTTGTTGGAGATGGGATATCCAAAGTTCAAAAGAGGGAGGCTTCATACAGGCACAGGTATTAAATGTTGAAAAAACGCCTAGATTTGGTTAGAGTTTGATTCCTCCCAAACGTCCCTGTTGAATTTTTGTGGGTCTACTTTAGCTTTCCTTTGCCTGTGAAGAGCATTGTCTGCCCCCTCTCGCCCCCGTGGTCCAAAGGCAGTGAAGCAAACTCCTCCGTTTCCGGCGTTCAGCCTTCGAGACATGCATGCTTTCGGCATGTCATGACGGGGCTTCTAGTGCGGGTAAAGGGTAAAGGGATTCCAGGGATCTGACACACACCCTCCCTGCCCGGAAGTGATTCTGGCGCCCCTGGGTAAGATATATTCGTTACACATTTGTCAGTGGGATAAAGTGGTGTCAGTTAACCACTCAACACGTCAGTCGGATAGATTATCGAATAAACAATCATAACTAGTGACCAAGGACTGAGTAATACACAGACAATACTGGTCAACAGCAACCCCGTATCAATTCAATACATCGCCCCGGGCTGTATATTAATTGTCACTGTCCGCCATTTTGTTTTTATCACAAAACTCACAATGGACGAATAGGCTCTGCAAAAGAAAATTAAATGAAATATGACTCCGCAACCGCCAACTAAACGCCCCGTAACATATAATATTGGGCGACAGTTTCGCCCAATATGAAAGTAGCTAACCCGTGTATTCTATATTACGTCATTGACGAAGTGTTCAGCGAATCATTGACACCTTTCACATAATGGACGACGACTGATACAAATTACTAATGGTCAATGTAGTCGTAAATTCGTCGGGCGGTCAAAAAACCTTTTCTCAGAAATAACCACTACGAGTCCGTTCGTGTTTCGCAATTTTCTCGTCTTGCGCGGCGGCGAATCATTTGATTGCCAGTTAAAAGATGGAAATTTAGGCCACATGGCGATTACAGTTTAAGGGCATAATCTTAGAGTTTTAAGAAATGTAATCTTTATCGATATAAGATACGACAGCGAAGAGACGCCGCTGACCTTCACACATTATCTTGTAATTACTAGATACCATCTTGTAATTACAAGTTATTATCCTGTAATTACAATTTAGCCAACTTGTTAATAATTTATAATTTCAATTTAGTATCTTACCATGTGGTCATGTGGGGTACGGCTGTTTGTCTAGTACTGCAGTATTGGATAGATCGTGTGTGTTCATGTTAGTCTAATGTTAGCCCCTGTTACTAGCTACTCATGTTATTCTGTTTACTACCCTGGGGCTACTGTGGGTAGCACGTAATGCTATGCCACGCGATGTTGCTGGTTCTCTCGATTGACTAGCATGGTAGCATAGTATGGGGTTTCTCTACCCTTTTTTGGGTCTCCTAGCATTGGAGACACCCGTTAATTGTCTAAAGCCTTTAAATCTACAGCCCCGTTGGAATAATGCTATTTCCCTACAATTCGATTGATCTGGAGTACACTCAGAGTACGCAAATGATTATGGCTGCTACATTATAGCCGTCATGCTTCCAAAATCCAAGATGGCTGTCTTTATGGTTCCTCAAGGGCAAGTCTGGGCTGATGTGTATAGTTGTAGTTGTTAGTGTCTCGACTTTTTCGCTTGGCGTTGTTGCTGTAGCGTTTGGTGTTCTAGGAGCCTTAGTGGATGTAATGGTTGAAGTTGTACTTGCTTGTTGGTTGTGTACCCGATGGTGTAGTTAGGGACGGTGTCGCGGTTGTGTCGGTTGCTGTCGTTGTATCTGTGGTATTTGGTGTAGCAATTGTTTGTTGTGGTAGTTATAGGGTTTAGTGGCCTACTTCTATGTCAGATACTTCAACTACTTCACCGACAACTACCACGCCAACCAATACTCTAGCAGTCCTTCTAAGCTATCAATTGCTACTTGTGCCAAACCAACGTCTACTTCACCAACCTTTACTACACCAACCACCGCAACTACTGAACTAACAGCTACTCCAACAACTGAAACAACACCATCCACAAACTCTACTACACCGAGACCAGGACACCACCGCCAACCACAAAACTGCCACACCAACAGCCACAACCACGGCACCAATCGCCGCAATTACACCACCAATCACTACACCTACAGAACCAACTATAGCATGAACCACTAAAAGGCCAAAATTCCCAACAACTAAACCAACAAATACAACTGCTACACCAGCAGCTATAGTAGCAACAACTACAATGATTAAATCAACTACAACACCAACTACTACAACTAGGATACAAATCACTACAGCAACAAATATTAGAACTATTTCACAACAACTACGATACCAACCTGCACATCACAAACCATTTCAACTACAACATTCACAATGCCAACCACTGCTAAGCTGACTGCAACTACAACACTAACTACTCTTATACAACAACGACAACAAAAATACCAATAGCCACAACAACAATGACCACTATAATTACCTGACCAACAACAAATGATACCCCGATCTTTACTACAGCCAACAAACATAACTACACTACAGACACCACTTCAACCACTACATCTTCTAAGCCGACTACAACATCTACCACTACAATTACGACACTAGCCGAAAGCGCCTTGGTACAAACAACCATAAATACAACACTAAACGCATCCGTCAGTACACCACCATCCACTGCAGCAACGATGTCAACAACCTAAGCAGAAACCACTACAACTACTAAAGCGGCCACTACAACTAATTAACCAACGACTAAACAAACACCCACTACACCAACAACCACAACAGCTATGCCATAGGTATCCTCAGATACTGAGGTAGGGATACGAGTCGTTGTGCGTACATTGTGCTTTTTCACAGTCACATATCGGCACACCAAGCATGTACCCGTGTCAAATATACACATTGTGTACTATCAAATAGATTTATCTGCATAGTCATAACTAACATAACAGGTCAGAAAATGGGGAGAATAAGGATAGGAAGATGCAGAAAACGAGTATTCTGAGAAAACTCGAGACAGCATAATTCCGTTCCGATGATTGTCGGCTGTTTGTGGTAATTATATATACTCACATTCAATTGGACACACCCTCCTCTCCAAACACACTCTATCCTATTAGTTGCCTTTGGTTCACATAGCAGTCACTTGCGACAATAGAAACCAAGATGGCGGCCTCCACTTAACAACATACACCACGGAAACATGTGTCACCCTAAAACACGCGCTGCCCATGCGCACTGACACCATATATCACTATGATAATGACGTCGCAGCATAGCTGCACTCATGGGTTTTCATTATAACCTGATATGACGCAATTGTGCCTCGTGGCATGATGTCACTTCCTAGGTCGGGGCTAAGTCCGACTAAATCGAGTTATCCCTGACACACCACTGGCATATTTCATGTTAGTTCAATGACATGTACTTTAAGAGTTCACATATAGTATGGAAATGTATCGCTTTATTGATGGGGATACAGGGGAGGAGTGAAGGGTGACGCGTTTTATTTTTGTCGAAAGATCTTCGGATCGTGCCAATTTGTTCAGGCCTTGTTTTAGTACACGTTTGCAAAATAGAAAGGAAATTATCAACATATTCTTTAAAATACGTTTTCAGACTAAATTTTCTATAAGTACTCCGCTTTGTGTGCCAAAATGGCAGACATTTAGTTTCCCAATCCAAAATCTGTCGACACATTACTATTACTTTTAATTTTTGATTCTCAAATATAGCGACCTACTAGCAGTGGGAGGGACATGCGCTATTTGGAAACCAAAATGGCGCCATCGTCATATAAAATAGGCGACTGAAACACGTGTAACCCTAACTATGCGCTCTACGTATGCGCACTAAAACCACGAATTGTTTGACGGCGTTACAATTATGGCCGCACATGGCAACTCATAACATGCACAGTGTGCGCGACATCCGGATCATTTAGAATTGAGAACAAGAGAGCGTGCTGTACTAATTGCATGCTAAGAACACGCAAACTTCATACTGACAACGCCCTATTTTTAACCCTTTACCCAACGTAACGTACAAAACCGGCCAGCCCTATTCTCAAAAATCGCCAATTAATTTTCATTATTTTTTTCCTTTTTGTCTCCAAAACATAGGTTATGACCCCTCTTTGGAACGAGCTCGTCGAGCTCGTTCCAACGATGGGTCATAACCTATGTTTTGGAGACAAAAAATGAAAAAAATTAGTTATTCAAGAATTGTTTTTTGCATGTGCCGTCTGCTTTTCATGTTAGGTAAAGGGTTAAAGAGTCGAAGTGTGGACTTCAAACACTGAACCGTCTAGCATGGTTACAACTCTAGACACAAATTAGAATTAGTTCCCTATCGAGTCATTGTTCTGTTTTTCCTTGGTGTTAGAATTTCGGGGTACCTTCATCTTTAGTTATAAAGTGCTGTTATGGGGTACACTGTTGACACAATCTCACTGAGCCTTTTACCACAAGGTGACACATAAACATGAAGCAATCGCGCTACCCTCGGAACACGGAATGGCGCTTAACCAGAACGATACAGTGGCACGCCTTGTCGTCGTAAATGTAAACGACTTCCCAATGAATTAGTTGAAGAGACCAATTATTTTTCAACGTGCAGCCTCAAGGCTGCACGTTGCAATTATTACCTGGTCTGTGAATGAGAACTCGGCTTATTGCTTTGCACATTGGAGTTCTACGACCATCTTTCACTTCAAAGGATCGAGCATTCCATCCTGATGCGCGTAATCTATGTTGTGTCCCCGGGCATGACACTTGATCTCTAACCCCATAGTAGCAGTGTAGAAGTACGTTTTTCTGATGCGTGTATACAGCACGTTGATGGTATAGATGCCTTGAACTGATGGAAACCCTGCTTGTGACCGGTCAGTAAGTTGGAGAGTTCAACAGTTACTGAGAGCTGTAAGGTGGTTTCCTCTCTGCATTCTGGTTTCCTCCACACATAAAACTCTCCGACAAACAAACAAAAAAACGTTTCATGTAGGTCATGTAGTGGTGCAGTGGCTCAGTCGGTACAGGTACAGGTTGCAAGCCGAGATGTCTTCAGTTTGAATCCCACCTGCGGCAACTGAATTGTGTCCTTGGGCAAAGCACTTCACCCCACTTCCCACATGAGAGCACTGTGATGTTGTGTACTAAGTCCTACGTCACGTCGATGCTGCACTTGTCTTCAACCACGGCTAACTCTGCTTGTGTGGATTTAATATGTTGGGGTGCCTGGCAGCTGCTAGCCATTGCTCTGTGGTTCTCCCCGGATAATCCGTCTTCCTCCACCCGTAAAACTGTCCGACATGAGGTGACCCTGACTCCAGAAAGTGTCGTTGAACCCCATTAAATAAATAATGTAAGTCATGTAAAGGAATTTCTGACTATTGAGAACCTTTTTGTGACAAAATATTTTGAAATCGAGAGGATATTTTTGTCAACGATAAGGAGAAAAACAGGACTTATTTTTAAGCAAGTATGTGTGGAATAAGCCGACTATATACAGTACGTGGAGAGTGGATTGTAACAAAATCACCCATGGAGTGGAGTTATCACCCAAGCTATAACTTTCAAATTCTGTACATAACGACAAAAAGCACAAGCAATTTTTCAGCCAATGGACCTCTGGGTTTAACCCGGTGGTCCTTTGGCTGAAACATTGCTTGTGCTGTTATGCTTTGCAACAAATTTGCAATTATTGCCTGGGTGGAATCTCCATTCTGCGAGTGATTTAGTGATAAAACACCCTCTACGTACTGTACAATTCAAGTCGATTAGTAGAAGCAAATTTTTTCACACGCCTATTACTTTTCCACCAGATATATATTTAGAAATCCGTATGGAACATATGTTCCATAGGAATTTCTGTTGACATTCTATTTTTCCACCCAACGACATGGAGCCATCATATGAACTAATCTCCGCCCATTTTCGTAATCGGCCAAACGAAACATCGCATTTTAACAAATACCAATTCGGAAGCTGCGGTGACAGCCGAAAAATCGAATATTAATTGGAGAAAATGTTTTTGTTCAAATCTACCAAAATTAACGAAATTAAACCTATTCTATACATGCGGAATGGTTTTATAACATCAGAAATTCGGACTTTGAAGGCAATTGAAGCGGCGTTTTAAATTAATGGATTATATATGTCATAGAGGCGTGTAATAAACACAGAATGCCACAACGTGTGAATGCGTTCGTCAATATGGCACATTATATGCCATCGCGTAAGGATAGAACTCGAGGTAGCGCCTCTCGTTCCATACTTCCACGCTGGCACTCGTGGCGTATTGAGGACCGCATATACACATCGTGACGTTCTGTGTACATCCAAATTCTATGGCTGCTTCCGCCCAAGAAACCAAGTCTGAAGTAACGGGCAACATTTTAGTGCAGGAAATTACCGGTGTGTTATTCATAGAAACTTTCAATTTGTATGCATTTAAGGCAAAAAGACGAACTGAAACACCTTCTTGACTCAAGCATTTTGGACATACACTGTGTTTGGTTCTTGGAAAAATTTAGTTTTTAAATAATATGTGTGGTACCCTAATAGGTTTCAAGCACCTCGAAATGGATAAATTTGATTTAACACTTAAGCTGCCGAGTATAACTGTTATCACCGTTTTTATGATGATTATATGTACGTTCTGGTATGCTTAGATCAAACCTATCATCTCATTAATTGTTGGAAAGGGGTTAGAGCCCACTTTCCAACAATTAATCAGATGAAAAAGTCTTAAATATTTCATAAATTTTATTAAACTTCCTCAAGTTGACATGTGATGATTTCAAGGTTCATTTAAATTAGGGATGGTTAAATTCAATTCAACTCTTACTATTGTTGTGATTTCAGCATTCGCTATCGGTACGTCAAAGTACAAGGCATGATGGACCTCCATTTGCATTCTCCATCTGATATGTTCTGCCCATCCAAAAGCTTTTCATCTTTTTCCTTTATACTCTTTTCATCTACTGTTCCTTTGATTGGAAGCATTTCAATTGGATGAATATTAAAATCGTCACAAGAATAGCTCGGTAGATTAAATGTTTTGCAACTGGAGTGTTAAGTGTTTTATGTCAAGTTTGTGTCGCGTAGCATGTTCTTGAAATCAGTGTGTCCCGCATTCTGTCTTCCACAACATTCATAACCCGTAAGGTAAATAACTCGGGTCAATGGAGGGGGCCAAGGATCAGATAATGATTTTTGTTTGTTCCAAGAAAGCTTCCTCTTTCTGATCAGGCTTAAAATATTGCAATTTACAATGAGGTTTTTTCCAACTCAACACCTCGCCACTGCCATTGTACAACGGTCTCTTCTTTTAAATTAGCATTGGTTCTACATCACTAATTTCTGCAGGAATTCCCAATTGTTGCAAAGTTCAGGCAACACAAGAAACGCAGAGGATACCCCCCCCCCCTTCCACCTGGATCTAAAGGCGACAAACAGAGTGAAATCAGTAGAAATCACCATCCCGCTTGAGTTTTGATCACAAATAAGGTGTGGTTTGAAGATTACTTTGAATGTGTGCGGTGCAAAGAATAATTTTATATTTTACAACTGTTTTCATGCCGCAAAGTGTTTTGGTGCAAAAAACGCTAATAGAAGTGGGCTTGTTTCTTCGCAGTCTGATCCAAATAAATTCACGGAGGTTTGAAAAATGAACTGACTTCAAGAGTGAACGGATATTTGGGCTAGGAAAAATCATCGCAAGGCGAAAGGTATATTACCTTAGTTTTATAGTACACCAAACCATAGATTATAGAAGAAATTGTGGAAAGATAGAAATCGTATCTCCTACTGTGAAGATATAGAAATTTTCTCTTTCACGGTATCAATCAAAATGGCGGCTTTCAAAGTATCACTTCAAGGTAAATACGAGTCAAATTATCACTGGAAATGATTAATTTGTTCAAAAAACGTACATTGAAAAGTAAATCTGGTGGTCTTGAGTGGAGCCTGATCATTTCCAGCAATGATTCAACACGTATTCACCTTGAATTGATGCATGAAACCCGCTAGTCCAAACATGGCCTGAAAGTCTGTAATTAGGTTTTTGGTTTGGTACGTCCTTTCAAAGGACGTACCAAACCAAAAACTTGTATTACATACTTTCAGGCCATGTATGGACTAGAAACACGGCAGCTAAATCAGATTGTAAGACGCTGTCTGTTCCGCGTATCAATCAAATCACTTCCACGTTTCAATGATTCAGAGCGCTGTTTACTTTCATGCATCAGTTCAAGGTTGAAACGAGTGGAATTATCAGATTCTTATAAAGAGCGTATAACAAAACGAAAATTTAGTGTTTTTGAGTGGATACAGGAAATTATTTCACTTGCGTCCTAGACAAACGGTTATTTTCGCTCGCGCACGCGTTCGCGAAAAATAAACATTTGTCTAGGTTTCTCATTAGATAATTTTCGCTATCCGCCCAAAACACTAGATATCCTCTATATGAATATGACACTGATTCAGTTAATGGTCAGGATGAAGGATGTCGGCACCTGCATCTGTTCTCGCACATTCATACTAATAATAGTAGATTACTTGAGTAATTAATGTTAATCCACTGAGCTGAGTGGGTCGCGAGATTTTACAAAAGACAGCATTTATGTAGATAAATACTTTATATCGTCGCGAGTAACTCGGGACGGTATGAAGTATTTATCTAATAACCTGATGCCTTTTGCAAAGTTGATAACCTATAATGTTTTGTTGAAGAAAAACAATGCCTCAATACTACTGACCGACAATTAACGTTAAAGGGCGATCATTATTAGACATTGTACAAAAATATATTACCTTAAACTGAAATAGAAAATGCTGAAAATTTATCCAAACACTATGTCTAACACCTTATTGGTAGAATCACTGGGTTTCAGTGTGTTTGGTAAAAAATGGTTATTGTTTCTGCCTTTATTGCCAGATGGCAATTTTCTCTTGAATTAGAAGTAATAAAATATTTTTGTTTTGTTTTGTTTTCGTCATTGATCGTACTTTTCGCTGCTGCAATGCGTTCCCGTCACCTTCACAAGTGACAGGAACTTTTTTAGTGCCAAAATTTTAGCCGACCAAGAGTGACAAACGAAAATGGTTAGTGCAATTGGCAGACTTGGCACTCGCGGGGGTAAACACACTGGTAAAGACTGTGTGGATCAGTTGGTGTATAATACGCTTTATAATCTAGTTGGTGAGATGCTTGGAATTGATTGCTTTCATACAAAGTCACATCAAGGAAGTCAACAAAACACTGACGCACGGTGGATGTGTATTTGCTGCTTGGATCATGATTGTTTAACTATTTGAACCCTCGTTTCCTGGAATGGTATCGCCTTTGTGTACACTGTCATTGAGATGGGTCAGTACAATATCAATATACAGGGAGGATAAAATAATAACTGCCGTCTGCAGCCTTGTGGCTGCAGACGGCAGTTATTAATTTTATTAATTTTATAATCAATCTCCCGTGTGTGGAAATTTTAAAATAAGACAAAAATGGTACGAAATTACGCCTTGGACCGAAAAATCGGTCTAACGAGTTCAAAGGGTTAACATTTCTAAAAATAATTAAATTCGTCTTTTGAATGTTCCCAAATGACCAAAATGACCTCCAAATATTTGAGATATTCCGGAGGTAGTACTCGTTCTGTCAGGTTCCACTTTAACCAATTGCATTAAAAAATTGATTTGGCTCCAATACATCTTCGTTGGCGAAAATATTGGCACTGCAAAAGTTTGTTTCAATCACTTGTGAAGGGAAGCCATTGTGGCTGTGAAGAGCACAATCGATGACGAAACAAGCAATTATAGATATGTTCTTCTTTTGTCAATAAGGTGTTAGAAATTGTGTGGTGTCGAAGCATTATTTGTTCTTCGATAAAAGGTTAACATCTTTACAAAAAGCTGCATTTAATAACATGAACACTTCAAACCGCCACGAGTGACTCGCGACGGTATGAAGTATTTACCTATTTAAATACTGCCCTTTGGTAAAGACTCTCAACCCGCTAAGTCCAGTGGATTAACAGTACTTAGTCGATTAATCTGTTATTTTCTAAGTGCAACAACAGACATATATACCGAAATCATTCAGTCTGAACATTAGTGGAATCACTGACTTAGATATAACTTAGATGACCACCCTTTTGTCCTTCCAGGACTTCGTCAATGTGTTCTGTCGGATTTGTTCCTGGCCCAGCTGGCCGTTCATTACTGAAATAATTTTCAGTTCATTTTTTCAAATCTCCAAACAGTCGCACATGGAAAGACGCAACGTCCCGATAAAGCACAACACAGGGGAGACAACTGACGCTGACGCCATTTAAAGACCAAGGAGTATGGAGATGCAGGCCACCACACAACGATATATGAGATTGTATAACCTTTACATGTGAATGGGAGAGGGGATACACAGAGAATAAAATGAAAAACGTCGAAGAAGTAAAGTAAAACGAAGACAGTCAGCTTGAAAACACGATACATTGGCTTTACAAATACGAAAGTCACAACTGAGCAGTTTGTGTACATTTCAGGAGGGCTGTGACGAAGACAATCTGGCGGTTTTGGGCCTAAAGAGAATGGAAAGGGTAGGAGAGTAGTAAGGGAAATGGAGATGTATTCATTTTATTGAACATGCTCGGTAATGTTACATGGTTTACTGATGAGTTGCAGTTCATCTCCATTAATTTGAAAGTCATCACATGTTAAGCTTGGGCTATAAAATGTCCAAAATTTGTTCATTCTGGCGTTTTGCATAAGAACGTTTTTCTAATGCATTTTTTTCAAATTTAACTTCTTTATCGATGTTAATATTACTACACATGCTGTCTGTCTTGGAGTAAGAGAAATGAACATTTGAAGTTATTCAAGAATTAATTTGCAAGCGTCTTCGTTGGTGATTCAAGGTAAAGGGATTACTTGATGAAAAAAAGTGTGAGTCCAATCACAATTGGTCTGGCGTTTATAGGTTCATCGGAAATTTCTCTACTGGGTATTGGTCTCTTAGAATTATTCTAGTAGCAGTGAATCGTGCAAAGAAAATTCTAAAACTAACGGAAGGAAAATTCATGAAACCTCACTTACTGGTCTTATTGTTTCATTTCCATCACAATCTTTGCCAATCGTCGAAGTAAACATGTAGAGGCAATTTCAATAATTGAGAGGGGGATAAAATGGGATATATTTTTATTTGATTAGAACAAAGCACTGGTACTCTGCAGATAATGGTGGCGGTTATAACTTCGTCTGGTGGCTGGTCAAATCAATGTCATTTTTGACAAAACAATAGTGATTCGAAGCCTGTATTGCACTGCAAAAAATATAGGTTCTCTTTAGAACCAAAACTGGTTCTAATCTTGTCCCTGAGATGGAACCAGTTCTGTTTAAACAGTATTTATTTCAAATCAAATACATTTGTAAAGATTAACATTAAATATTAACAGAATTAAACACAAATTGAGGGGGTTTCAGCCGTAAGTTTAGAGCTTATACGAGGTTGTCTCAAATCATTATTAAGCAAAGGATATATGAACAGTTGGCATAGCGAACCAGTTTTGGTTCTATGCACAACCAAAACTGGTTCGATATGCCAACTGTTCATATCTCCTTTGTTTCAAAATGTTTGGCGACTGCGTTGAATAAGCTCCAAGTTTACTGCTGAATCTCCTTCAGTCCATGTAATATTCTGTTAAAAATGAATGCTAATCTCAGTAAATTTATTTGATTTGAAATAGATACTGTTTAAACAGAACTGGTACCATCTCAGGGACAAGATTAGACCCAGTTTTGGTTCTAAAGAGAACCTTTATTTTTTGCAGTGTGTATCACTAAAGTCTGCATCTCTGACTTATCTCGTCATGAAAATCGACGTTCGATAACGTTATCTCCCCTGAATTTATTAGAGGGACGAGGAAGGTCCAATTGAGAAGCATGTAATTATTGATAAAGCACCTATGGCATCAATAGAAAATAAAGCAAATTGTCATTTTGTTACTTTTAATAAACGAAAGCTGCCTTTTGTTGTTTTCGTTTATTAATAGTTACAAAGGAAAACTTGGCTTTTTATGACAAGCTAGTTAGAAGCAACAAAGTAACAGTCGAATGTGACTCTTTGTTTAGCAAATGTGTTTTTACAGTAATTTGCAATTTTTATTCTTCTCAGAAAATAAATAGCAAATCTTACCCCCTGGATTTTTATATTTATTTATTTATTTATTGGTGTTTAAAGCCACATATTTCTGCACAATGGGCAACCATGACCGTGACAGTTTTACGGGTGGAGGAAGCCGGAGTACCCAGAGAGAACCACCGAGCAACGGCGAGTAACTGTCAGCTCCCCAACATACCAATTCCACACAAGCAGGGTTAGCATTGGTTGAGACAGGTGCACCATCGACGTGCAGTACGCCTTAGTACACCACGTCACCGTGCCCCAACGTGGGCAATGGGGGTGAAGTGTCTTGTCCAGGGTAACACCGCAGGTGGAATTCGAACCGAGGACCTCTCGACTTGCAGCCTGTACCTCTACCAACTGAGCCATCGCGCCCGGACTTTTATATTAACGGAAAGAAAAGTGTCCGCATTATATGTCACGATGCGCACACCCGCGAAAAAATGAACAGAAAAAAGGTTACAGAACATTAAGAGAAAGTGAATGGACCGTTTTCTTATTTGTACTTGGGTTTAATTGTAGAGTGCTGAATTATTTTTGGTCATTAAATTTTGTTCACATATCTTTGCCTTGCTACAATTTATGGGAAAGTGCCAAAAGGCACTCTCCCATAAATTGTAACAAGGCAAATCCTAACAGACTAAATAATTTCACTTCAAAGGTGATATGTAGAACATCCACAGAATATGAAGCCGACACATCAGAATAAAGCCCATGGGCTTCCAGTACTCTACCAGTTAAAGAGAGATTAAACGTCAAACGTTCAAACAGACTGACGGAAAATGTAAAAACACCAGCTTCTGTATTTTTATACCTCTCTTCGGGTAAATGCCCGAAGTTTGAGAAATTATGCACACGTCGATGAAACAAATTCGCTAACATTTTATTTTTATATGAAATTCCCATACCATTAGTATTAAATTTATTGACTTTAGAAAATTATGGTGAGCTAACTTTCCTGTAAATCTCTTCCAATGACGCAAATTGTCAGCCATGCCAATAATTACAAGGTATCACCCCCTCTTCAGTGGCTTCGTGAAGATGTATGTTTGGGGTGGGGGTGGGGTGGGAGGGGGTGGGAGGGGGTTAAACCTAATTTGTCCCGATTACTGACATGACTCAAGTCCAGAACTGATGAAATATTCCAATTACATCATCTTTCGAAGACGTGCATTGATGACGTAGTTGGAATATTTGTCAGTGGGAATTAACGTTAACTCTTTACCTAACACGAAAGAAAGACGACACTTGCAAACAAAATTCTTGAATAACTTTTCATTTGTTGCGTCAAAAGCATAGTTTATGACTCCTCATTGAAACGAGCTCAACGAGCTCGTTTCAATGAGAGGTCATAAGCTATGTTTTTGTGACCAAAAAAATGAAAAACATAATGAAAGTTGAATGGTCATTTTTGCAAATACCGCTGGCCGATTTTGGTTGGTACGTTGGTAAAGGGTGACTTATGAGCTCTCTAACTTCTTGTTTAACAAGCACGTACCCGACTCAAGATTGGGTACGCTGGAACCCCATTTTTGAATCCTGGTGGTATGTCCCATGTCAGTTCACGGGAAGCAATTGGTAGAGTCCATATATATTATTTGTGGGTAGACCAATTAATATTTTCAACGTGCAGCCTTGATTGACCTACCACGCACTATTTAGCACTATTTAGCTTGGCAGTCATCCTACTAAATGAAAGTATGACGTATCGTGTACTTGAACCGCAAAAACGGCCTCTTGGGTTCAAAGGATGTCGAAAAGAATAATTTTCCCTCGTATTTGATTATTGCCAATTATTCAAAATTTCAAACAAAGTCCTGATAGGGGAGCATTAGAATTGTCTGTCCTATTGTATCCACGCCTCTGATATGAATAATGGTTTGATGGAGCAGAGACGAGTTGTTTTTTGGGGTCTTTTAACCCTCTATCGTAATATTTTAGTAAATATTTTGAATAATGGAACATTTCAATTTATTTTTTGCAAGAAAAACATAACCTACACTTTAAAAATCCAGGTTTTCCAGAGTACCAAATCTCGTACTTGTCAGCATAGGAGTACCATAATAAGGTACTAGAGAATAGCAAACGACATTAGGTTTTCCAGAATACCAAATGTATTGGTTCTCCAGAGTATCAAGATTGGGATTATAAGATACCAAAACATTTTGGGCATTCCAGTATACCAAACGATACTGGTTGCAAGAATGCCACTGATCGGATTCTTGGGTACTCTAGAATACCAAATATAAAGGTTCCCTTCACTACCAATGCTGAAACTGAGAGACTCCAGATTATCAAACCAAAGCGTTTTAGAAAAAACAAAATACAAGTTTCCGTAATGTATTAACGTGTAACTAATTTTGAACGAATTCTTCTGGTATATAGGTTTTTGTCTGAATAGAGACCAAGAGCCAATACTATTAAACTTTTACAATTGTATTTTCTTTTATTGTATTTACTACTTATTAATTTAACTGACTGAAATAAATCATAAGTATTTTAAAAGATATGGAAAATTGCCAACTGGCACAGTGCCACTTCGTTAAAAATGCTAATGGTTCATTTCAACCCATTTAAAGTCATAACAAGAAAATACAATTCTAAAAAATGCAATTGTAAAAATTCTATAGTATTGGCCCCAGATTAGAATCCCAGACCATTCGGGGCATCAGTGAGATTGCTGATCGACTGTCGACTGCCAGTTTTCCCTGCCAAAAATCTTTGAAGTTAGATCACAAAGTTTTGTCAGTATTACTGGTCAGTGTGCCGTTATTATTATTGTTAATATTTTCTCTAGTCTTGCAGACACTTCTTAACCCTTAAAAACTATATCAATGTATCCAAACCCATCCTTTGGGGGCCAGTCGGCAACCATATCGTTTGACCACGCTTCCACTGTGGCAGACGTTTTCAGATGGCGCTCGAATCAGGGACTACAACTCTCGTGCTTAATGTTAAACTGGCACTTTGGAATTGGCGCGTGAATTAGAAGGGTGGGTAGAGATTAAAAATAAATGTTATGGGTATTCCAGGAGCCCGGGAATTCCAGAATGCCAATGAAAAACCTGAAGATTTCTGAGTGTAAAATCAGTAGAATGCCTCACTGGAACGTGTGCGATGGCATCAGATACATTTTCTAGTATGGAAACCGAGCCGAACATGAGTTGTTCGGAATAATAGTGAGTGGTCGGCAAGTCTTGTGTTTCAGTCGATCATAAAAAAATGCTTTTTCGGTGCTGTTTGCTTCACTATTCAATCCAAGGTGTCAGGTCAAAGAAAGGCAACAGACTCTCATCAGAACACGATGCTTCTTGGTTACTGAAATAAATGAAAACGGGATAAACACATTATTCGGCTGAGACTGGAGGTAAATTGCACAGAAAGCGAGGAAAAGCTGCCAATAGCAAGGATAACATCGTGATCATGGTCGTCCCTCATCATTACCATCATCGTTGCTGTCTTTCCCGCCCAGCCATCACCACCAGGTACGTGAGGATTCAACCACATGAAGATTCGGCTAGGAACATTCAGGCGAGTAGTCTCGGCCTTCATTTCGGTCGAATCTTCTTATTTTCAGAACCGAATTTTCCTGATTTTTTGTGATTAATATTTTATAAATGCAGTGTATGGGATTCACTGAATCGGTAAAGCTAGAAATTCAATCTTTCATTATCTCAATATTGGTTTGAATTTATTCTTGGATTTCTAAATAAAAGTTAGAGCAGTATATATAGATATTAAGCATCAAAATTAACCCCTTACCTAACATGAAAAGCAGTCGACACTTGCAAACAAAATTCCTGAATAACTATTTTCTTTCGTTTTTTGTCTCAAAAACATAGGTTATGACCCCCTCATTGGAACGAGCTCGACGAGCTCGTTTCAAAGAGGGGCCATAACCTATGTTTTTGAGACAAAAAATGAAAATATAATGACAATTAATTGGCAATTTGTTTAGAATAGCATGGGCCGATTTTGGCCGTTACGTTGGGTAAAGGGTAAAACACTAGATAAAATTTATAATAGCACTTACTGAAATAAAAACAAAAACAAAATTTTAATAACTGGAGTGAAAACAATTTAAATAAAAGAAATCAGAATAAAAATGTCTCGCTATAGACTTTCTACTATTCCAAACACTGGAACGGAAGAATAGACCCAACAGCTCCTGTAGCAGAAGTGCAATCGCCGCCTTAGTAGTAGTTGTAGCAGCGGATGCACAAAAGCAATATTCAGAGAAGAGGGTTGTCTTGAATACATATGAATTGCCTTGATGTGTATCGATTTGTTATCACTATTTGCCTCAAAAACATAGCTTATGATCCCGCGTGGAACGACCGCGTTAAGCTCGTTCCAATGAGGTGTTATGAGCTATATCTTTAAGGTAAAAAATGAAAACTCTCAGTTATTCTATAAATTTGCCGGTATTGGTGTTGAAGAAATGGCTAATATGCATTGCTGTCTTTTAATACACACTCAAACATTAAGTGGATGGACAGTCACCAATACATCTGCAATTCTAGTAGAACTCTGAGAGCACAAGTGGTAATTTTACCATTCAATTATTGCAGATTAAACGATCAAGCAATAAAGAGCAAGTCTGCAAGTTAATCCTAAGTTTCTTCTGTGTTATTACATCCGGTGATGAACTGAACACAACATTATAATGTATGTGTTGCACTTGTTCTTGAATTGGTGTTGGGATAGGGATATCTGTTATCACTTACTTCCCAAGTATCTGTCTAAAGGCTCTTTGTGGAACGGTTGTGATGTCTGTATTGTCGCATATAATCCTTGATAAGGAAACTTTCTTTATCGCGTTGAGCTGATCTGGAATTTGAAAAGAAAAATGAAACAAAATCTTATGTGGCGGCCTCCAAAAAGTGAAAGACCAGGCTATTGGAACCAAGAAGGCTAACTTATGAAAGAAAGGACCATCAAATTGTCATTCTTTTTTACAATTTCTACATTGTGTGACGTTTCTAATGTGAGTCTAGCTATTTCATATATAGACAATCTCTAACGAGTCCCCCGCGGGGGAATGGGGGGGGGGGGGGGAGGAGGGCGTTGCGGTAACCGGTTCTCGTCAGATCACCGAAGTTAAGCAACGTCGATCCTAGTTAGTCCTTGGATGAGTGACCGTCTGAGCGATCGATTCAGACTCCCGCGTTTGTCCTTGGGCAAGGCACTTAACCCCGATTGTCCACATGGGGGCACGACGACGCCTTGTACTACGGCGTGCTGCACGTCGATGGAGCGCATGTCGTCAACTATTCTAACCCTGATGTGTTGCAGTGCGGAGTTACGATGTTGGGGAGCTGGCATCTGCTCGTCGTTGCTCGGTTGTTTTCTCCGAGTACTCTGGCTCCCTCCACTCGTAAAACCGACACGAAATGACCTTGGCTGTTAAACCCCAATAAATAAATAACGAGTCCCCATTTTGTATCTTAAAATTAAAATTTACAAAACGAGTCGATGAGGAGGTCCGTAACCGCAAATACTGTTTAGAGAAGTGTATGACGTCGGTATTCAACATCTCGATTATATCGCCCAACTATTTGGAAAATGCACACTTGGTTTTATCAAAGACTTATACGCTACAAATATATTTTCGATTGATAAAATGCTGTATTTTAAATATAAAATATGTGAAATAAATTGTAAAGTATCGTACCCTCCTACATAATCATTCAGTTTTCAAGAAACATGACATTTGTCTTTGAAGATAGGAGTTCGCCTGTAACTTTGGAATTAGATGCTAGTGAGTCTTGACATAACGGGTGAAATCGTACTATGCAACCCTTTGAAACCTGATGGTATCTTCCATGTCGGCCTAATGGAAGTAATTGGAAGGGTCCATATTTATTATTTGGGGGTAGACCAATTAATATTTTCAACGTGCGGCCTTAGGGCTGCACGTTGAAAATAGTGATTGGTCTAACTCACACATGTACTGAACAGCCATCCTATATAATGACGTGTCATGTTCCTGGTCGGTGAAGCAGCCGCATGGGTTCAATGTGTTAAATAAACATCAACTACTGTCAGTGACAACAAGTGTTTATCAGTCCTCGTTCCCGAGTCTGAATCTATGATTATTATCCAGCATTCTACCCCACACTCGATGGGCCATACGCGGAAAGGCTCAGGTCATGTAATAAAAACAATACACAATCTAAACTAAACAAAAATAAAAAAAAAACGAAAAAAGGAGAAAAAACACTGAATAGAATTTTTGGCGCAATGATTCGTTTCAAATACGAAGGAAAAAAGTCACACTTTAACCTTTTTACCCAACGAATCGCCCACATCCGCCCGCGTAATATGCAGGTAAAGCAGCTGAAAAAATATTATTTTTTGAAAAATTTCAATAAAACCATATCATGTGACCCATCTCTGGAACGAGCTCGTCGAGCTCGTTCCAGTGAGGGGGTCACATGATATGGTTCTGTTGAAATTGTTTGAAAAAAATTTAAAAAAAACGGATATTTAAATTAATAAATGTTGATATCGTCTGCGTTGGGTAAAGGGTTAATGCAATGCGTAACATCAAATATCATCTCATTTTACAATTTCTACAATTCTTTATGCATCTAACGTGCGCCTAGCTATTTCATTAATAAGGGATAACCAACAGGTCCCCATTTTATATCGAAGTTTACAAAACGAGTCCAGACCTAATTTACGTGATGAGCAGGGCCGGAAACAACAAAATAATTCGGAGATGAGTAGGACGTCGGGTATTCGACGGTCCGGTGCTTTCGTCCAACTATTTCGAACATACCCACTTGTTTTTATTATTAAATTTAGTATTTATATGTTCCATATCCGACATTATCTTTGTTCTACAGCAGATTATATTTAAATCCGAGCCAACATTGTGTAGAAATTACATAAAGATAAATCGTTATTTTTCTATATTTAATGCACTGTTTGGAACGTTCGCATGTGAAAAGAACTTCGAGGAAGAACTTCCCTGCTTTCCAAAAACATGAATGTAAAACAGCTTTTTTGCAACATCGCTACCCCAGTGTTCTGTCAAAGGAGTCTTTAGTTAAAATGTGGTCAACCATGACCTCGTGCAACGCTACATGCTTTCAACAGATTTTTCGACAAAGCGTGAATCCAAGACACTCCCACGTGCTATGTATAGGCTCGAAAACCACACCAAATCGAAACTTGGAACAGTACACACCGATTGCACAAATTTTCATTTCGACTCGATTGAAAAGCAAAATGCCGCGAATGTAAAATTGACAGGCGAAGGGCTATTGCTCTTTTATGCAGGGCCACTCGCAACGTCTCGTTACCCAGCAATTTGGGGTCCACGAGTCAACGATAGCCTATTTAGTTGGGCTCCTCAGGACCATAGGAGGATTAGCTGACCGTCCTAGGAGCGGACATTCGCGCGTTTTGGCGCTACGTCAAGATTGAGGGATACGTCTCTCACACCTTCGTAACCAATTTCAGACGGCGACGGAGACGTCGAGTCAGGTGTATGCACTCATGGTCTCCCAATGTGTCTAAGAATGAATGGCTAGCAATCGGTTGCGGGGGCTCAATTTAAGGCTACGACGTCCCTACGTTGGCCCGCAGTTTACGCCCAGGCGACGTGAAAGTCGATTGCGATGGCTGCGGAAACATGCACCAAATCGGTTCCACTTGGTCCACTGGAGACGTGCATTTTTCACTGACGAGTCTCGGTTCACGCTTTACAGATCAGGTGGACGACAACGTTGCTATCGACGTCAAGTTGAGCGATATTCCGATGCGTACGTTAAGGAAATCGACCGATTCGGGTAAGGGTCTGTAATGGTTTGGGAAGGGGTGATTTTTCATGGCGTTAAAACACCTCTCGTGGTCATCCAGGGTAATCTTACAGCCGTAAGATATCGGGATCAGGGCCTCATGCCTGACATCCTTCCACTTATTCGTGGGCGTAACCTTACGTTGCACAAGGATATTGCGAGGCCGCACGTTGCTAGGGTTTGTCGTTACTTTCTCAACCAAAACCTAGTTCTCGATTGGCCACCCTACAGTCTAGATTTGTTCCCGATCGCGGATTCGTGAGACGAGCTAGACAGGGGGACCAGGAAGTGCATCAACATCCCAAACAACGTAACCTTCTTCATGAGTGGAATAACATATCACAAAGGACCATAAACAACTTGTTGGGATCAATGGTAAGGAGAGTTGGAGCAGTGACTGAAGCCCGGGGTGGCCACACCCGATATTAATTTTGATCATGAAATGGCGCAGGGTACCCACGTTTGAACGTTATCCATACAAACGTCGTTTGTGCTATGACAACAAAACTCGTCAACATTTAATCATTAACCCTTTACCCAACGTAACGGCAAAAACCGGCCAGCGCTATTCACAAAAATCGCCAATTAATTTTCATTATTTTTTCATTTTTTGTCTCAAAAACATAGGTTATGACCCCTCTTTGGAACGAGCTCGTCAACCTATGTTTTTGAGACAAAAAATGAAAAAAATTAATTATTCAAGAATTTTTTTTGCAAGTGTCGTCTGCTTTTCATGTTAGGTAAAGGGTTAATGAAGAAATAACCTCAAAGTCCAAACAATGAAATAATCACATATAACACGATTGACATATTAACACAGAAAAAAACTTGCATTTATTTTTCGGCTAGTATACAATGCTCAACAAAATTGGCGCTGGAAGGTACGTTAATGTTTTTGAGACAAAAAATGAAAAAAATTAATTATTCAAGAATTTTTTTTGCAAGTGTCGTCTGCTTTTCATGTTAGGTAAAGGGTTAATGAAGAAATAACCTCAAAGTCCAAACAATGAAATAATCACATATAACACGATTGAAATATTAACACAGAAAAAAAACTTGCATTTATTTTTCGGCTAGTATACAATGCTCAACAAAATTGGCGCTGGAAGGTACGTTAATACCCCCCCCCCCCCCCCCCCCCCCCCCAAGTCTGTCAACATTTGTAGCAATCTCTATCACGTTATCCTTGAAATGCTGCCTGTCGTCTGTTATTTGCTCAAGAATATACCAACTAGATATTACAGTGGCTGATGCGCGTTGAGCATGAACGTGTGAACTTGTTGTTTTGCCCTCTCCATTTCCCCCGGAATGACCTGAGATCTTCGTTTCTTTCAGGGCTGTGATTTGCTTGTTTTAATTCTTTCTCTAATTTACGCTTTTTTCTTTTAGTTTTTAGGTAAACTGTATCGTTTTACTCCTTATCTCCATTAACAGAGTTTCAAAAAATAACTGATCGTTTATTTCGAATGTATATTCAGGATCTTGAGAATTCCTGGTTTTGTACTGCTCTATTGTGTCCAAATTAGTTTCTTTTATAGAGTTTATATACTCTTTATTGCTAAGTAGTGAGTTATTAAATTTCCAAAACCCAGGCCCATGTAGAAAGTTATTAAATTTAAGTTCCAAGTCAATTATTGAATGGTCGGATCTGTATCACGGATGAATATTACAGTTATCAACACATGACGAGGTATGACTGGAAATTAAGAAGAAGTTAAGGCGGGCTTGTTTTGTCGGGTTCTTTCTGCGCCATATAAACCTTTGTTTTTATACGCCCGTTTTGAAAAAACGGGTCGTATTATGGTATACCGCTGTCCGTCTGTCCGGCCGGCCGTGTTTACTTTCGCATACTTATGTGCCTTCGATTTGGCAAAACAGGATAGATACTTATGTGGCCAATTTCTGTTACGTGGCTAGCCACATAAAACGGTTCAGCTGACCTCTTTAAAATGATCTATTGGACATATCTAGCCTCTTTAATTTTATAGCCCCCCAATGTTGAAAGCAAAGATGTCCATGCACTTGGAAGTCCAAGTCTGCGTCCAAATATTATGTTGCTAATTATTCCAAATATTATGTGGCTAATTATTCCAATTTTCCAGCATTGCAATCGGCCTCATCTGGTTACATCTGATATAATTCCAATGTATTCTGATTGTATAATGGTAAATTTGGTTGCAATTAACTAACTGGTAGACACATAATATTCAGTTTTTAGCCACATAATAGTTGGAATTATTGGTTTTTAGCCACATAATGGTTGGAGGCCACATAATATTTGAAACCACATAATATTTTTAGCCACATAAGTCATAGTCACATAAGTATCCATTTGTGGGTCTGTCCGTCTGTCCGTCCGGTCACACGTCGTACGATAACTCAAGAACGCTTTGAGAGATTTTCGTGATTTTGGGGTAGGTGGTGTATATCGATGGAGGGAAGCTTCCTTTCGTTTTGTGTCGCCGTTCGATTAGTCATTCCAGAGTTATGGGACTTTATTACTTAGAAAATCGTTGATTTTTTACACGTCGTACGATAACTCGAGAACGGTCCGAGAGACTTTTGTGATTTTTTGGTAGGTGGTGTATGTTGATGGAAGGAAGCTCCCTTTCGGTTAGTTTCACCATTCGATCCAGAGTTATGGGACTTTATTACTTAGAAGATCGTTGATTTTTTACACGTCGTACGAAAACTCGAGAACGCTTTGAGAGATTTTCGTGATTTTTTGATAGGTGGTGTATGTTGATGGAAGGAAGCTCCCTTTCTTAGTGTCGCCGTTCGATTAGTCATTCCAGAGTTATGGGACTTTATTATTGTAATTATTTCTTTGCTGTCAAAAGTTCATGTTCTTGGTTTGTTTTGCGCTTTAGACCTCATAATCTACAGAATAGCATAGGTGGTGGTGTATTTTACCCCTTGAGTGCTAGAAGGCTTTGCAATGCTAAAGCATTGGAAAGCCTTTTTGTACTGAAGGGACAAGTTTATCAATTTTATTAACTTGGGTAAAATATCAGACATAAACCATTTAATTTTTAGTTTTTTAATTTTGCATTGGTTATAAAAAGAGAGCATGCGGCAGCCAAAAGGATCATGTGATAGGGCCTGAGAAACAGATTTCAAACTTTTTTTAGGCCTTATTTGTTTCTATTATGAGAAGTGCAATTTAACCCTTTACCCAACGTAACGGCCAAAAGCGGCCAGCGCTATTCTCAAAAATCGCCAATTAATTTTCAAAATATTTTCATTTTTTGTCTCAAAAACATAGGTTATGACCCCTCGTTGGAACGAGCTCGTCGAGCTCGTTCCAACGAGGGGTCATAACCTATGTTTTTGAGACAAAAAATGAAAAAAAAATAGTTACTCAAGAATTTTTTTTGCAAGTGTCGTCTGCTTTTCATGTTAGGTAAAGGGTTAACCTTCTTTCTCATGATTTTATGAATGTTTCGTACATACTCCACCAACTATTACCTCCATTTATACTTTATCACAGTATATGGACTATTATCTTGGTGGAAGATACACTCCACCAGTGTTTTATAGGTACTGAGTATGGACCCAAATTTTGATGCTCTGTGCCATAAGTCTGCAGTGAGTTCAGAGATACTACATACAGGCTATTGATACCACAGAACATTGTTCTCAATATAATGCATGTTGTAAAGATGTAAGTGATAGACTATATATATCATGTCCTCCATTTGTCCCACTATTTTTCATTTTTGTCCTGAAATACTGGAATATTCAAGGCAACAACATGCTCAGCTGTCCAAACTTAGTGCTACAGACCATTATATCATTTTTATACGCCCGCTTTGAAAAAATGGTCGTATTATGGTTTATGGTATACCGCTGTCCATCCGTCTGTCCATCCGTCCATCCGTCCATCCATCCACACATCGTACAATAACTCTAAAATGCTTCGAGCAATTTTTGTGATTTTTTGGTGGAAAGTATATGTTGATGGATGGAAGCTCCCTTTCGATTTGAGTCGCTGTGCGATTTGTCATTCCAAAGTTATGGGAATTTATTCGTCAAAATATAGGTAATTTTTCACATGTTGGGTGCTTCCCTCTTGTAATTAATAACGGGTGTATCATGCACTCATGGCGCAGCTGTTTATTCTGGGTTGTTCACACGCCAAATGTCTTGTAGATCAAGATGACTAATGATTTCTAATAACCTTTGTCTTGCGGATGGATTATTTATATGGAGGTAGTTTGAAGTATCTTGTACAGGATCCATAACTAAATTAAAGTCTCGGCATAGTTTTTACTGACAGGAGGAATTAATAGATTCAATGAGCTCCATTAATTTCCTGTAAAAGTTTGGGCAATCTTGGTTAGGACCATATATATTCGCTATCACAAAAATACGTTCTTCAACTTCGATCTGAATTATTAGATAATTCCGGTCGGGATCCAATTTATACTTATGGAGTTTGAAATCGAAATTGTTATTGAAAAGTATTGCCACTCCTCTCGAAGAACTAGTATAGGAACTGAATAGGCACTCAAACCGCCATTCAGCTCCTATTCGAGTTTCTATATCCGGAGTAAAGTGGACATCCTGAAGACAGTATACTGAGGAATGTTTTTCTCTTAAATAGTTGAATACATCTCTGCGCTTTTTAGCATCCCCAAATCCCTGACAGTTCATAGACATTATTTTGACCGCAATATTGATTCAGCTGAGCGTGTATTAGAAACACGTGATACCTGCATATCTACAAATGGAAGACGAGATGAGTAAGGAGGATAGAAGACACAAAAGTTAGAAAGACGAAGGGTCGAAGAGAGAAGAAAAAAGAATAAAAATTATTACAAAAGTAAGTTTCTTCCATTGTCTGGTGGATAGTACACAGTTTTAAAATGGTGCCAGTCATCCCCGAGTTACTTCAGCTGCTAGAGCGTCTTATGCTCACAGTCTAACCTGTGTATGACTGTATATACATGCGTGTGTGTGTGTGTTGGCGTGTCTGTTTGAGGTTAAAAATTCGCACTGGCACAGACATTTCCTATGGAAACGTTTTTTCCTTTTAATATGCCGCCGAAAAATTGTTTTCATTTACTGAACCCTGATGGGTTTCAAACATGACACAAAATACATAAAATTGATTTAAACTAAGTGATGAGCTTAGGAACTGGTCAAACTGACTGGCAATAATTGATGTTCTTCCTTGATGGCTCTAATTTAGTCCTTACGAGGATGTTACGCAAGCTTTTCTTTTCCTAAAAGGCGATGAAAGATCGAAGATTCAAAGGTCCATTTAATTTAGAGTTGGTTAAATTGAATTCATCTTTGAATATTTTGGGTATTTCGATATTCATTGTTGTATACTCTACCAAAAAAGAAAGTGTGCATGCTAAAAAATAACACTAAAAAATATATATATATCATTTTCATTCATGAAAATTTTATTCAATCACAGATGAATCAATTTGTGATCAACACGAGAAATTTCATTACGCTACGACGAATACTCTTGGTGCCATAGAGAGTCAAAGACACTAAGGGTCAAACACAAAAGTCACACACTCAATATCTGGTATGTCCTCCGTCTGCATCGACTACTGCTGTGCATCTACGCCTCATGGAAGCGAACAAGTTAGCATGGAAGTGTTGTGGGATGTTGTTCCATATTCTGATAAGCTGTCTTTGGAGTTCCACAAGCGTTGACGGTGCATGGGGAAGCCGGCGTAGCTGACGTTTCATTTCGTCCCATACGTGCTCAATGGGTGAGATATCGGGCGAATTTGCGGGCCAGGGAAGAACAACCACTTGTTGTTGCTGCAGATACTGTTGAACAACACGAGCTGCGTGGGGTCGGGCGTTGTCCTGCTGTAGAATGACGCCGGGGCCGTAACGTTGCAGAAATGGGACAACAACAGGTGTAAGCACTTCGTCACGATATCTGGCTGCATTGAGATTGCCATCAATAATGACCAGCTCAGTTCTGTTACGGGCAGTGATGCCACCCCACACCATGAGAGACCCTCCCCCATAACGGTTTCGCTCCACGACACATGGATCTGCGTAGCGTTCGTTTCGACGTCTGTACACTCTCTGGCGGCCATCTGATGAAGAAAGATGGAAACGACATTCATCTGTGAATAAAACACGTCGCCACCAGTGTAAGGGATGCCTGAGATGTTGTCTACACCACTGCCGTCGAGCACGACGATGCCGTAACGTCAAAATCGGACGAATTGCAGGTCTTCGAGGACGTAAACCGTATTCTCTCAGCCGGTTGATTACTGTTTGAGGATGTATCCGTCTCCGGTTAGGGATGTTCCTGGCTGTCGTCGTTGCCGTTTGTTGCCGGTTCCGGAGATGGACGACACGGATATACCGATTTTGTGCAGGGGTGGTAACTCGGGGTCTCCCGGAGCGGGGTCGGTCTCGAACGTCATCATGTTGTGCATGTCGATGGACTAGCCTGTCTACAGTGTTACGGTGACAGTTCAAATGCTGGGCAACCTCTCTGTGTGTTCTGCCAGCTCTAATCATACCCAGGGCAAGGGGACGTTGATTCATTGTCAATCTTGGCATGCTAATGTGGAGTCGTTTTAACAGCAGTGCAAGTTTGAATGTGAACGATAGGAAGGCCTTATTTATTTATTTATTTATTTATTTATTTATTTATTGGTGTTTAAGGTCACATACTTATGCACAATGGCTAATCGTGACCGTGACAGTTTTACGGGTGGAGGAAGCCGGAGTACCCGGAGAGAACCACCGAGCAACGACGAGCAGCTGTCAGCTCCCCAAAATCGTAACTCTGAACTCTGCACCGCAGCACAGGCAGGGTTAGATTAGTTGAAGACATGCGCACCATCGACGTGTAGTACGCCTCAGTACACAGCGTCATCGTGCCCTCATGTAGGCAATCGGGGTGAAGTGTCTTGCCCAAGGACACAACGCGGTTGTCGCAGGTGGGATTCGAACCGAGGACCTCTCGGCTTGCAGCCTGCACCTCTACCAACTGAGCCACCGCGCCCCCTAGGAAGGCCTTACTTTAGTGTTTAAATACCCAAGGATTCACACTGCTGCATGAATTTTCAGACTCTCCACGTGCAAAACATGCCTTTTCACAAACGTGCAGCACGTCATTTAACGTTAATGCAATTTTAACGGGGAAAGCTGTTTTTGTGTTCAATATACCTTATTCATGAACAGGTTAACACTCTTTACACCTACAGAATTATTTTTTTGGAGTTTGATCAATTTCTGCAATGTACACTTTCTTTTTTGGGCGAGTATATATTAAAGTGAAAGGAATTATGGACCTCCTTTCGCATTTTCCCTCTGATATGTCCATACCAAATGGCCAGAGGGTTCGAAGCGTATTGATCCAAAACGCTTCACGTTTTTTTTCTGAATTTGTCCGTGTCTTCTAAAGTGTGTGTGTGTGTGTGTGTGTGTGTGTGTGTGTGTGTGTGTGTGTGTGTGTGTGTGTGTGTGTGTGTGTGTGTGTGTGTGTGTGTGTGTGTTTGAGGTTAAAAAATCGCACTGGCACAGACATTTCATACTGAAACGTTTTTTTTCCTTTTAATATGCCGCCGAAAAATTGTTTTCATTTACTGAACCCTGATGGGTTTCAAACATGACAAAAAATTACACAAAATTGATTTAAACTAAGTGATGAGCTTAGGAACTGGTTAAACTGACTGGCAATAGAGCCCATTATCCAATGATGGGCTCTAATTTAGTCCTTACAAGGATGTTACGCAAGCTTTTGTTTTTCTTATAGGCGATGACAAGTCGAAGATTCAAAGGTTCATTTAATTTAGCATTGGTAAAATTGAATTCATCTTTTAACATTTTTGCTATTTCGATATTCATTCTGTTGTACGTTAAAGTGAAAGGAATGATGGACCTCCTTTCGCATTCGCCCTCTGATATGTTCATACCAAATGGCCAGAGGGTTTGAAGCGTATTGATCCAAAAAGCTTCACGTTTTTTCTAAATTCATCCGTTTCTTCTAATGTGTCTTTAATTGGTGGTTGTTCAATTGGGTGGATTTCGAAATCGTCCAAAGAATGGCCAGGAAGGTTAAAATGTTGTGCTACTGGGGCATCAGCATTATGTTTTATATCCTGTTTGTGTCTAGTAGCACGTTCTCGGAAAGGATTTTGACTTTGACCAACATACTGTTTCCGACATCGCTTACAAGTGATAAGGTAAATAATGTTTGGTGAATCACAATGGAGGGGGTTACGGATCTGATAATGATTTTTCGTTTGTTCGGAGGAAAATTCCTCTTTCTGATCAGGCATAAAAGTATGCAGTCTACAACGAGGCTTTTTGAAATTAAATACTGCGCCACTACTATTTTGCAACGGTCTGTTGTGTTCAATCTTCAGTGGTTCGAAATCGGTAGTTTCACCTGGACTTTCGAGCTTTTTCAGGGTTTGGGATTTCAGGCTACGCAGAAAGCGCAGCGAGTACCCTCTCGATCTGAGGGCGCCAAATAGAGTGGAACAAGCCTCATTGAAATTTACCTTATCACTTGAATTGCGGTGGAAACGAATGAGTTGTGATTTGATGATACCTTTAAATGTATGTTGAGGATGAAATGATTTTGTGTGCAACAACTGATGTGAATCAGTTGGTTTAAAATACACTTTATAATCTAAATGACCGGACGCCTGAAATTGCTTGCCTTTATACACGGTCACATCGAGAAAATCAACAGAATTTTCACTGATAGTAGCTTTCAATTTAATATTTGGATCGTGATTGTTCAAAATTTCTAAAAATTCATCAAAATCTTCTTTTGAATGTTCCCAAATAATAAAAATGTCATCTAAATACCTGAGATATACGAAAGGATGCTTTGCACATTTGCTTAAGGCATTTTCCTCCCATTCCGCTACATAAATGCTTGCAAAATTAGGACTGAATCTTTTGCCCATAGGACAACCCATTATTTGTAGAAAATATTCTCCATTGAATTGAGAGTCATTACCTTTTAAACTCAGCTCTAAAAGATCCAAAATTTGTTCATCCGGGCGTTTCGCATCCGGATATTTTTCAAATGCATTTTTAACTGATTTAACACCTTTATCAATATCAATGTTCGTATACATACTGTCGATATCCAAAGTAGCCAGAATTGCATTTTTCGATATTTTCAATTTCGAAATTTTTGACAGGAAATCCTGTGTATTTTTTAGATAGCTCGGATGTCTATTTGCTATAGGTTCCAGATGATAATCAATTAATTCCGAGATCGCATAAGATTCCGAATTACAATCTGATACAATTGGCCTCCCGGGTGGAGTTAAGTCATCCGTCCATGAAGAACGGTCCTTGTGGATCTTTGGTAGGATATAAAATTGTCTTGTTTGAGCACTGAGCTTAGCTGTTAAATATTTCAATTGTTTTTTGGTAATGTGACCTTCGTCGAGGAGAAATTTTAAGATCTTATTGAATTTTTCGATATTACTAGGCCAAATAAGTGAATCTATTTTCTTATAATGTTTAGTTTTGCTGAGTTGTCTCATGGCTTCCTTTATATAATTATCCCGAGATAGAACAACTACCGACCCACCTTTGTCGGCTGGTTTAATTACTAATTTCTTATTTTTTCGAAGTTTCGTGAGGGCTCTCCGTTCACCAGCTGTTAAATTGTCTTTATCGGAGAGTACGTTCATGCTGAACACCTTTTTTGATGATTCGTTTGCTAGCCTCAATAATTTCGGGATCTACTTCACTATCTGGAGGTGATCAACCAGATGATTCTGTAAAAGGAAGTTTCCGACCGCTGGAGTTTCTAAAGCGGTCGGCTAATTTCATTTGCCTAAGAAAATTACAGTTGTATGATGGTAAATTTGTTTGGTTACCAGTTTTAGGCTTTGGTGTTGGTACAAAAGTTAAACCGCGATCTAAAAGAGATTTCTCTTGGGTAGTTAGGTCATTGGTGCCAGACAGGTTAACCACATTAGTTCCTAATCCCACATCCGTTAGGCGGCTGTTACCTTTGCCTTTACTTAGTTTAAATTTAGGTGGTTCAACCAGTGATCGTACATAATATTGGCGGTTCTCGTGGTCCAATGGATTAAATCCTGAGCAACATCAAACTTCGCGTCATCAATTTTTGGTATCACGTTAACGTCCTTCACTTTCCGAATGGTTTCGTTGATGATGCTCAGCTATACGGAAAACGTCATTTTTATCGTACGTTTTAATTTATTTCATGTGTGAAACGTTGTGTAACAGGAAGAGAGATAAGTGCGGGAGCCGGGGTTCGAACCGTCGACCTCCAGCACACAAAGCGACCGATTTACCACGAGACTAAAAGATCCGGACCAACCAAGCTGGTTGGTAAATGACCTTTATACCTCAACGGCTACACTACTCTCCCCTTCTTTTGAGGTTCACTCACCGTGAAGCTCACCCAGATTCCACCTCAGAGTGGTCGAAACATCCACCATGCTTCACCACAGCGTCCACAACGCTACCAACTCCTGAGGATCGGACGAGCCTCCAAATGTAACAAGAGGACAGATAAGTGCGGCAGCCGGGGTTCGAACCGTCGACCTCTAGCACACAAAGCGACCGATTTACCACGAGACTAAGAGATCCGCACCAACCAGGCTCACTAGGCGAGGAAGTTCAAAATAGTGCGTGAATGTGTTCAGATACTTTTACCCTTTGAACTCTAGTAGAATATTCCCTGTCATTCTAATGACAGCAAATGGAAGAATCCATATTCACTATTTAGGAGTAAATGACTGCACGTTGAAAATATTGATTGGTCTACTCCACACATGCTCTCAACAACCATACTTCTTAATGGAATTATGACGTATCTTGCTTCTGGTCCGAAAAAGGCCTGTGGAGGAATAGCGTTAATACAGATCACTGAAATGCTATCATGGGTTTTTGTTTATGTCAGAGCTGACACTACCCCCATTTATTGCCTTTGTTCTCGAAAGAAATTATTCATCATCCAGGAGTTGCAGAGGCTGGGTTGATATTTGTTGAATACAGCATACGCAGTTACGAACTTATCAAATATTCGAAATATATCACTTTTTAAAACAAAGGAGTGACCCCATAACTATGCGACAAAAAAGTCTGGGACGTGTGATTTGCAATTTGGAAGAATAGAAACATGCAAATTATAGTTAAAAATATTCTCTAAACAAAGAGCAAAACTGGTCACTTACATAGTGTTGGTAGGGGTTATCTGAGAGTTATTCTTAATGACGGATTATCAGTGAAGTGGTTATTTCTAATCAGCTCGTCATAAATAGAAAAGTTTCCTTTTATAAGTTTTAATAAACCATAACATCAGGCAGCTCTTGGGGCTGTCTCTTGTTTTCGTTTATTAAAAGTAATAAACGGAAACTTGAATTTGTTTTCTACTGATATCATCAAAGGTGATTTCTCAACACTGACTTGCTTCTTAATTGGTCCTTCCTCACTCATCAAATAAACCAAGGGTGATAACTTTATCGAAACTCGATTTTCATGACAATTTATTTATTTTATTGGTGTTTAAAGTCACATACTTGTGCACAATGGCTAATCATGGCAGTGGAAGTTTTACGGGTGGAGGAATCCGGAGTACCCGGAGAAAACCACCGAGCAAAGACGAGCAGCTGCTAGCTCCCCAACATCGTAACTCCGCACTGCAGCACAGGTAGGGTTACATTGGTTGAAGACATGCGCACCATCGACTTGCAGTACGCCTCAGTACACGGCGTAATCGTGCCCCATGTGGACAATCGGGGTTAAGTACCTTGCCCAAGGACACAACGCGGGAGTCCGAGTCGACCGCTCAGACGGTCACCCATCTGTTGATTAACTGGGCTCGACGTTGCTCAATTTCGGTGATCTGACGTGAACCGGTTACCGCAACGTCACCGCGTCCCTCATGACGATTTAAGTTCAAGTGAGGGGGTAACCTTTTACAACTTCAGTGTCCTTAGTTTGTGTGTGTTTGTGTGTGTGTGGGGGGGGGGGGGATACACATACATATACACAATTTAAGAATACATGTAAATAACATAACGCCATAAGTCCGATAAGGGTACAACAAGGGTATATATATATATATAATTACATTGTTAATGTAGTTATACGTTCTTGGCCCAAATACTCAATTCCCATTGACCAGCTGGATGAAAACGTCATGATCAAATGTATTTCATTTCCCAATGAATACATTTGGTCGAACTTTGACCCACATTTACGGTATAGCGCAGCTGACAGAATGTTATTCGGGCGGTGTTTGGGCGGGTTTTTAACTTTTAGCGCCTCCGCAGTGATCAACTCCGCTGCAGTTTCTTTGGTGATATTTCCCAACTGTGGCATAAAGCCATAAAGCCCGTTACTAAAATACTCGTTTCCATTTCTAAAGTTGTGAAAATTAACAATCAGAGTTGTACGCTTTGTCTTTTGTGTGAGGGTGGTTTTTCGCCTCGTTCGTTCGTACATGTTTTATTTCGTCTTTCTGCTTTGTTGTTTGGTAAAAAGTAGTACAAACAGTTACGGAATGTAATTATAAGAACTGAATGCAATTTTTATAATCTTTATTGGAGTATGAACGTGTGGGAATGGGTACAGATTGTCCCACACGTTCATACTCCAATAAAGATCATAAAAATTGCATTCAATTCTTAAATAAATCCAGGTGAGAAACATGATTAGGTTTCATGTAAGCAATGAACTTCAAACACTCCTTTTCTCAATTGTTACAACATTACGATATACGTTAGCAATTATTATAATTGATAATAGAATGTTTTGTCACATTCATTGCCAAATCTACCTACCAAGTGTGAAACCAGTGCCAGAATATTCATTCTCGTACCAGAAACGATCACCGATTCTCAAAGCTTCAAACTGTTTTCCATTAAGGCAGGCAAACAAGGGGCCAACCTGTCCCTTTGAGACAGGAATTTCAGACACGCCTCCGGGATACAGTTCAACATCGTCTGGTGAGCTAAAACAAACAGAAAAAAACCCTTTCAGTTGCAGAATTATAATGCTTATTGAAAATGGCGATGGTATAAACAGTCAACCGGCTGAATGTTTTCAAGATATTTTTCATTAACATCAAATTTGGCAATGTCTGCTTTACCTATAATGAAAAATTCATCCCAATTTCACTGGCAAAATCATTGGTGGAAGAGTCAGTTCATTTACCAAGTGAGAAACGAAGCTCCTCAGTCGGACAAGGATTGATCCACTGTCGTAATTTTTAAGCTTTCATCCGCGGAAATATGTCTGTTTTTCTAGTTAAACACCCACTGCCCCAAATACTAAAATGCAGGTACCATTGCGAAGGGATGTCAAGCTGCGAGCCCATATCTGGGGCTCGACATTAATTCGCGCAGATATTGAGTGATAAACAGAGAGTATCGGCGATGTTTGGTGGATACCACAATATTTCATTTTTGAATATGAGGAACTAAACATATTCAGAGGCGTTTTCTTTCCTAATGAAAGTCTGAGTTTTCCCGAACCTGCAGACGTGTACACTTCACCGATGGATTTCCTTTATGGGGTCGTCCATCATAACTTTGGAAATTGTTTTCAAAATTTCCACAATGGCGTAAATACGAATTAAGCGGTAAATAAGGACATATTATATACCATATTGATGACAAAAGTATACAAAACACGAATGTATCCATTTTTTCACAATTTGTTTTAAATGTTTTTTTTGCTTTTGATGATAAAGAAATTGCTAGCCGCATAAGTAACCGTCAGGACTAACCCTTTACCCAACGTAACGGCCAAAACCGACCAGCGCTATTCACAAAAATCGCCAATTAATTTTCATTATTTTTTCATTGTTTGTCTCAAAAACAAAGGTTATGGCCCCTCATTGGATCGAGCTCGACGAGCTCGTTCCAATGAGGGGTCATAACCTATGTTTTTGAGACAAAGAATGAAAAAAATTAGTTATTCAAGAATTTTGTTTGCAAGTGTCGTTTGCTTTTCGGGTTAGGTAAAGGATTAACAAGGAATAGATCGGTAATTCGAAAGACTGAGTTGCAAATAAAAGACTTCACACTCCATACTCGGAGAAAGCATATTTATCATTTCATCATCAACGTGGTGAGAACGCTCAGGGAAAAATGATTGACCACAAATGCTTGATTGTGTTCGGATGACATGTTAGTTATGATCACGTGGGTTTTGGGCAAAGTTGGGAACATCTGAAATCTTCAAACATTTCACTGCTGTTTTTTTTTAATCTGGGAGGCGATGTTATGTACAACTCACGATTCATTCATTGGAAAATATTCTACTGACAATGTGATAATTGCGAGATGCAGCCCTTAGTAGCACTGTTGAGTTCAGAAACTGTACAATGTGATGCAAGTGTAAGCAAGGAATTAATACGCCACCGATTCGAACTACTATTATTTGGTTGGTGACGATGATCAAGACATAAAAGTGGAAAATTATATTTGAAAACAAAAATATTTTCACATCAACATACATTACAGTCCTCACAACTGCATATTTACAAAAAAACTATATTAGTGACGTAAAGAAGGCTTGATAAAGTCTGCTACGAAAAAAGAAGACCAATGTCAAGGAGAATTATCAGAGAGGTTTCTTTCTGTTCACCAAAAAAGCGAAATGTCTTGCTGCCATAAATTTAAATATCTTCCTCGCACAACCGCATTGTATAGATGATGGATCAACGTCGTCTTTGAGCGCTGTTGGCGCCGAAAGGTTGCGAAAATCTATGTGTTGACACCCTCTGGACAGAAACAGAAAAAAATCCACCTGGCGGACACAAATCACATGCATTACCGAAATGAGACCACAGTGTGTCATCAGTGTTCAGGTAAATGATTTTAATAACCAACACAATTTCCAATAATGTTTGGGCCGGTAACCCTCCGCCTATAAAATTAGTATCGGTTATTAATGTTCTAAAATCTCACGAGAAAACAACAGTCAAGCCTCCCCAACAGCAACTACAAAAGGCCGATAGTTCCAAAACAAATGAAACATACCAAATCATGTACATAAATGAATTAGAAGCCAGGATTTCTTAATTAGTGTAGCCGATTGATGAAAGTATTCTGCACGCAGGACAGGTCATTTTTGTTTATTTTGGCCACACTTGAGCATTCAAATGACGACACTCTTGGCGGCTATCATTGCTCATGCAATCCCAGAAATGGACACATATAATACCAAATGAGGAAGTTTGGTAATTTTCCCTTTTTTCGTGTATGAATCTCGTCGTCTTTTACCAATTTGATACAGATCTCTTGCAAAATGGCACAGGATTGTGGGGGTGTGGTCTCAGCAGTCTCACAAAAGTATCATTGTACATTCCTTATTTTTCACTGATGCACTCTTTTATGATTCCATACTTGTTTTTCTGAACTGTGTGGATTTTACCCTTGGTGAACTTCATAAAAGGTAAACAAACACAATAAAAATGGCAGCCATTTAAAATGCAGCCATCCTAAATTACAGTTGGCCTCGCAGTCCGTTTCTTGCAAGAATGAGAAAAAGTTCTCCGAGTCTGTACTAGAAGGATTGCAGAATGTAACTATTCAGTAAATTTAAGGTATTTTATTGTATAAAATTTAATCTCTCACTTATGCCGTAGCAGACTTTCAGGCAGTGCTGTCTGCCACATGGTAAAGGTTTCGGGGCAAATTTTAGTTTCCACAAAATCTGTGTGTCATTCCAAATGAATTGATATATAATTTATTGAGGTTATTCCTTTCTGACCTTCTCTGGACTTTGGAGAAAAGTATCTGAAATTTGACCGAAGTTAGGTTGGACGACCTCTTAAATAAGAACTGAAGAGAGGGAACCAGAATATAAACTTTCGTGATGCGACACAAATAACAAGGAAAGTTAATTCGATATTCATCGAGTCGATTGATACCAAAGATATTCTTTAGCATTTTAGTTTTATTCTTCATTGGTGCACAGAATAAAATGAGTTGTTATCGTACTTTTAGCCATTAACCAAATGAAGTTGCCGCATTTTCGCGCGTAAATTTACAAACTGAGCAGCATTTTTTTTCAATTTCAGCAAAACTACACCATGTGAACCCTCATTGGAACGAGTTCGACGAGCTCGTTCCAATGATGGGTCTCATGCTGTGGTTTGGTTGAAATTGTGTGAGAAATTTGAAGAACAATATAACGAAAATAACCAATTTTGATATCGTTTACGTTGCTAAATGATTAACCCTTATCCAATCAGAATCTTTCATGTCTCAAAAGCACAGTTTATGACCCCCCTACCCCCACCCACACATACACATACATACTGAACCGAGCTCAACGACGTAATAAGAAGAAGATATTAACTTTTTGGGTGGTTTCTAGAATCAATTTATCCCACCCATACTTCTCCACGCGGTGTGCATGTCTTCAGCCAATCTAACCTTACCTGTGCTGCAATGCGAAGTTACGATGTTGGTGAGCTGGCATCTGCTCGTCGCTGCTTAGTGGTTCTCTCCGTGTACTCCGGCTTCCTCCACCCGTAAAATTGTCACCGCCACGATATGACCTTGGCTGTTAAGATCGCAAGTTAAAATATTTTATTATTCGTTTTCAGTTGTGAAATAATTCTCACGTCCACTCAAAAGTGTAAATAGCTCTTTCAGGACGTATTTTATAATCTATCCATTTATGATTGATACTTACGCGTATACTTGGCTCAACCTAACAACAGCTCCAGCACTGATGTCCTCAAATCCACCACTATCGGTAGTAAAATTCTCTGCTCGTGAAAGTCCACAAAATTCCCTCATATCATTGTACGAGGGTATTCCATGGTCCCTGCCACGCTGGGCGTTCAAAGCGGCCACATCCGATGAATCCTGGTCTTTCGACTCAAACAAATGATCTCGGACTTGCAAAGAGTACCAGTCGTCCACTTTCTGGGGAGCGCTGTTTATGAGTCCATTTATAAGCCTGTTCATTCCATCGCCGTTCTCTTCCGTTACGTATTTAGCCCTTCCAAACAAAGAACTCAGGTTTGTCGCCTGTGTAAAATTATCGAACGATCTCGTCATCAATGACTGAATCATGGAATGCCCAAACCTTCCAGCAGCCGTAGCAAATTCCGTTGCAATCCTAGGATCTGTGGAGTTGTCATATACAGTGTTGAACCCCCTGCGAGTTGGGCTGAGCTTATAATTGTCCATTTCGTCACCTAAAATGATCGGCAGCCACTCGTTGTAGGTTACGTGTTGCATCAAGGCACCGACGATTTTTCTTGCCTCAAAGAATACCTTATCATCATCCCAGGTAGTATTGTTAGTGGACAGGAAAATCGCAAGTTTGTTATGCAGCCGAACGAATAAAGTGTGCATGCTTGCAAGACCCGGTTGGACGTTCACTCTGAGATCACCTGCAATTGAATACACGTAAATTAACCCTTTCATAATGGAGTCACTAAAATGGATTGTCACATATAGAGATTGGACGAGTCCATTTTACTAGGGATCTGCGAATCACACCATTTTTTCGATTCGAACCTCGAATCGAATTGTGTCTGATATCGATATCGAATCTAATCTCGAATCGAATCTTAATAGACAAGTTATTATTTCATATTGCACCAAATGGAAGTTTCGGTACACTTCGATGACCCTTACAAGACTGACTGACACCTCAAACACCAGTAAATAAATATTCTCTGAAGCACCGTCGCTGAAAAAGCTAGGCCTATTATCCATAGTTTTAGTTTCTGAAGACTTAATTTGTTACTATTCACGTTCTTAAGAACGTGAATGGTAACAAGTTAAGCCTTCAAAAACTACAACTATGGGAATATAAAAATCGAATATGAAAAAAACATTAATAAATGTCTCGATATACGAACTTTCGGGCATTTAATACTGGCCAAATTGTCAAAACAATGCCAGGAATTGAGAGCGAATCGCAAGCAGACGTCGTCAATACGGAACTTACAGTGTATTTCTAATGGAATTTGGAATCATACGCGTTGCGTGATTCTAAATGATATCGGTACATTCATTATTTATAGTGGATAAAGACCCGGATACATACACGTGTAATACAAGTAAGACTTCGAAGAAAACCCAAGCGACGGGGACTACATCTCACCTCTGGTAAGAAGCATCCATCGCTTCGTGATCAGGAAAGATCGGACGATGCCAAACTTAAAGTCAAGAAGCGAACAAAAGCAATTACAAGTGCAAATGTATTCTTTGTCTCCTATTCAACCATGCATTGCAGTATGCTGCATTGTTAACGTACGAACTGTTGAATATTAGCAGGAATATGTGGATAAATCATCAGTACAATGCCAAAACAATCCTAATGTGGCTAATTTAAACGGAAAATATCGCGTAGGCTACGATACCGCACTTGGACACCTGTTTCTGCTAACTTGGTTCGAATTCGATGTTCGGTCGACTCGAACATTTTTAGTAAGTTCGAGTCGAAAAGTCCATATTCGCAGGGGCCTACTTCTACAAACTCCTCTAGCCCAGCATGGGACGACTGAATAGTTATTTTTTGATGTTTTGTTACACAAACTTTCTCTATAAAATGCTCATTAAATAATGTATTCTCCATGGAATACACCCAAGTCAGTCAATGGCAGTAAACTGCTGTGGAACCTATGCTTGTTTTTACAAACCTCTCTACCCAAGGTTGGGCCAATTGAGTAAGAAGCTCTGCCTGGAGCACTGATGTTTAGTGATGTCCTAACAGGAATGACTGACATCCTGACTCGCCGCGGAGTGATCAGATATAGTAAATTTACTTTTTTGAGGGTTCAATAGTGCGCGAGAGATAGGCGCGCAGAAAATACACACCAGTCTCGCCATAAATTCCATGGTACGTTGTGCAAGCACATTGTGGGTGTCATATGTAACAATGGTCATAAAGGACGTGGCGTCCTCCGCTACTGCTTTCCGGGAACAACCCATCAGTCACGGGTCACGGTTTGCTAAAGTTTGATCACTCCTACGTTTCACCACCAGCCTAAAAGTGAATGAATCCATCTTCGCGAGTAAGACTCCAGCGCTACTGGTTAGGCACATTAAAACCATAAGGTCTAAAAACGTCAACAATCTGTTTCTTGGCGTCTACCGCAAGGTCCTTTTGACTGCCGCATACTCTCCTTTTATAACCAATACAAACTAAAAAAAATAAACATTATATGGTTTATGTCTGATATTTTCCCCAAGTTAATGAAATTGATTAATTTGTCCCACAAGTGCAACAAGGCTTTGCAATGCTTTAGCATTTTTGCACTCAAGGAACGAAAAACGTCATCACCCATGCTATTTTGTAGATTATGAGGCCATAAGGGCCTATATAAGTAATGAAATTTTGTTTATTTTGAAAATTCTCTCCTCTGATATTCCTTAAATGCAAATAAAATATACACAAATTGTACATCAAAATGACGACTGAGATGTATAGAACACGAAACACATGTGTAATAGACTCATAGCGTCGACCGTAGGCACCACTGATTCCTGGAAATCTGCTACCGTATTCGTACCAGAACTGAGAATTTAATAATATTTCACGAGAATAATTTGTGGCCAAATGTGCTTTACATATTCAAGAACAAAGCTAGGGTATCAACATTCTTCAAAACACACCGCAGGGCCGCATGTGGTAAATTCCAAAACTTTTGCTTTTGTTTACGTTTGAATGTACTATCGATTTCCGGTCGACGTCATCGGACGGAAAAATCATCGATATACAACGTCGTCTAAAATCAAATAATGAGAAAGATCGTTTTAATACAATATACTATTATTATATAGAGACTGCACAAATGTCATATTCAATGGAAGGTATCGTGGTACCTGTTGAAATTTCTTAGAATTACGATTTTGTTTTTCGATGAAAATCCGTGGTATCGAGTGATTTGCGCATGTCCGTCAAATATAGAATCCATCTTCAACAAAAAAAAAATGCAGACTGTGTTGTCCTTTTCCAAATGCAGTCCTATCGCTGTACTCTAAAGTGTTTTGAATTCCTAGCTTTGTTCTTGGATATGTGAAGCACATTTGGCCACAAGTTGTTCTCAGGAAATATTATTTAATTGTGATTATTTGAGTCTCAAATATTTTAATTGCTGAAGCGGCATTGAACATTGCCTGTTCCCATGATTCTTTGTACGCTCCTTGATAAAAGGAGTGGATCCCTTCTTATCGTTTTTCCTTCCCTTCTTCTTGAACACTTTTTGAATTACTTTGAGTGAATTAGGGCATAAACTTTCTTTGATATTGCCAGTTTTGATTTTGATTTCGATTAGCCCTAAATATTTGATGTTGATGTTCACTATATATATCGTTGAAATTGAACTATAATCATGAAATGAATTTCGATTTTTAGTTCCGATACACATTCCAGATTTTTATTAGTCCTTTCGTCGTCAGTGTAAACATTATGTCTGCGGGACCGAATAGAGGCGTCAAGAAAATTGATTATAAGCAATTACATGAAGGAATTTCACAGTCAGATGGTGATGATGATAATACTAAATAAAACAATGAACAAATTGACGAGGAATCACAGGCTGAATTTACTTTTGAAGTTAAGACAAAGAAATCTGACGATGATGACGTTTCCAATGCTGACATCGAATTGCTTCAAAAAGAGTTGAACAATTTAAAACGAGAAAAATTAAAGGAGAAAAAAAGACTAGAGAAGCAAAGGCTTATCAAAGAAATTAAAAAACAAAAGAACAATTGAAAAAGTTAAAGGTACCAAAAAATTCGAATATGACTGTTTACACCAATCGCTTGATAGGTCAAAAGAAAGCATCGATTTAATTACTTTGAGAAAACTTGAGAATTTAAATCAAGATGATGAGGATGATAGTGATTTGGAGAAATCTTCTCGTATTAGTCTGAAGAAAAATAAAAAACATTCGATTTCAAAAGCTGCTTCATTTTATAATTCTGATGATACCTGTGATAATTGTGATAGCAGTAATTCTGTTGGTTAGAGGTGTGAATACAAAAAACATAAGAAAGGAAAGTCTAAACAATCTGGTATTAATGCTAGAGCTTCTGACAGGATGGAGTTTCCTCAACTTTATCCTCATGCTAATTTACAATTTGGGTTTGTAAATGCCGATATATAATTCAAAGACTTGACATTTCAGCAATTTACTGTAGGTAATTTAGTGATAATGTCCAGATCAGATATTTCGGACTCGGAAAAGCAAGGCCGTTTGCAACTTTTAAAAAATATTATAATATTAGAACGTTCCTTTTCATGTTCTATCGGTCGATAGTACCTGAGTTTGAGTGATTTCTGAAATAAAACCTTCAGCAGTAAAGCTGCTGAAGGTTTTATTTCAGAAATCACACAAACTCAGGTACTATCGACCGATAGAACATGAAAAGAAACGTTCTAATTATTTTATTATGCCGAACAAAATATGACTTTCATTGTTAAGTGTTAACTGCAACAAGCCATCGACCTTGTAACAACAATGTAGTCGAATCCAAAAACATGACGTCATTTCGAACGAATGACGTCTCTTCGAAAATAACTTGTCACAAGTGCCGTCGCTTTGGGAGTTTCTTTATCAACAAATGCCAATGTTAACAACTGCATCATACTGTTCGTGTTATAATTCATTGTTAATGCTTGTGTGAAAAGTGATTTAAATTAATGGAATATAAATTCATGTTTCTCGGACAACAGTTGATAGAATTAAGCGGAGTGAAACACAAGTCATAACTGAGACTCATATTCAGGATTCACTGAAGTGGTGAACAACACGTGAGTGAGTTTTTTAATATTTCTGATTCTTTTGAATTCATTGTTTGCAGTTAAAATTGAAAACACACCCACTGAAGATGATATATTTGTTGGTAAGTTTGTATCTACCGGTGTTGAAAAAGCTAAACGGACACGGAGCCAGCGTTTGGTGTTGAGAAATTCGACGCTGATCAATGGAAGTGGCGCTTACATTTTCTTTGTTCTCTTGTCTCCAGGGAAAAACGTTCCGATAGTACCCGTGTTTTGCCCCAAAACTCCAGTACTATGACTTTTAGAAGGTGTGATATTAACCAATCACGGCTGATGTTACAAACGTGGGGCATAATAATGTATATTATTACTCAGTGTATGCTTGGAAATCATTGTTGTTTTTTATTCTGATTGGTTGAGGAGGATCGAGTTGGGCTTAAATGTTTGGGGTGATGATTCAAACATTATTGAAACACCAATTTAATCAGTTCACAACTTAATTTCGATAGAGCTGTCTCATCTGATTATGATAAAAAGGGAGGTGATTCTGCTAATGTTTGGTTTTGTTCGGCTAACCAGCGAAATAAATGTTCCTATAAATCTTCACACAAAGGTACTGTTAGAGGTCAAATGAAAACGGTTGAGCATATATGTACTTAGTGTTGGTTGAAAAATAAGGAGAAATTGTCTCATACTGAATGTTCATCAGCGTGCCCTTGTATGAAATGACTAGGTGTCAAAGAATATAGTCATCAATTGAACACTTTGGCTGAATTTGTTTATCCTGAATATTTGAGAATTAAAAAAACTGAAAATTTCACTCACTCGAATTACATTTCTCCGTCTGAAATCGGTTCCGATGATTCATATCATGTAATAAATTTAGAGAAAATGAATTCTGCATTGTTTTCAGATGTTTTGGATGAAGATCTAAGCTCTTTCCGGGAGGGTTTAAATCAAATGGGTGGTAATTTTTCTATTTCACTTAACAACAAGAATTTTAACACTCAAAATAATATGTATCAAACTCAGAAACTGGAATATATTGATATAAGTTCAAGTGATAATTTCTCTGGAAGGGAAGGCAAAACATGTTCAGGTGGTCTTCTTGTTGATAAGAATAACTGGAGTTTGAATAATTTATGGCTTTCAGACTGTTTGCTTCCTGCAGAAACTGACAAATTTTGTCTCTTTGATAATGATATTAAAGCTTCTTATGTGTCGAATCATTCAGATGTTGAATCCAGTTCTCTGGTTTCTTCACATGTTTCAAAATTTAGTGATTTCACAGAGATTTCAGATAGAGGGTTAATTCCCTTTGATAGTTCAAATCAGGCTGATAGTAATGCTGGTACTCTTCTCTGGCTTCTTCAAGGTTTTCAAAAGCCTCAAACTTTAATGACAACAATCCATACGAATTCATTGTTGTGGTTTCAAATAAAGAGTTATCCACCTTTGATAGACTTGATGTCTCTAATCAGGCTATTGTCCAATTTCCTGATAAAGTTTACAATTCTGGGGCATGCAATTTTCAAAAATGCAGAATTCCAGTTTTTTCCAATATAAATATTCATTTTTTCAGAAACAGGTTAGCACAATATAAAGACAATAAATTGTGTGATTTACCAGAATTTGGTTTTCCAATTGGCTGTTTTGGTAAAGGGTCAACCAATACAAAAGTGTGTATAAATCATAAAGGAGCTCGAGATTTTAAAGCAGAGGTCCAGGAGTATTTCAGGAAAGAAGAGATATATAATGCTATAATTGGTCCATTTCAGTCTAATCCTTTTTTGTTGTAGTATGAAAATTAGTCCTCTAAATTCTGCCCCCAAAAAGATTGGTCGATAGGCGTATTATAGCTGACCTGAGTTTTCCAAAGGGTTCTTCAGTCAATGATAATATTTCAGCAAACCTTTATTTAGATGAAGAAGTCAAGTTAAAGTATCCTTCGGTTAAAAATTTAGTGGAAATAATTAAAACAAAAGGCACAAACTGTTTGATGTTTAAAAGAGATCTGAAACGAACATATTAGCAATTACATGTGGATCCAGGGGACATTCAATTGTTGAGTTATGCTTGGGATTAAGATCCTCAGCCCACATCTGTCAAAGAGTAACTAATGCTGTCTGTGAAGTGTATTCTCTTAGTATTATAAACTATTTGGATGACTTTGCTGGAGCAGAAACTGAAAGAAATGCCCTCTTTGCCTTTGAGAACCTTGGGGAAATATTATCACCATGTGAGCTTGAAGAAGCAGTCAATAAAGCTTGTGGTCCTTCTACTTCTATGATCTTCCTTGGTATTATGTTTTATCATATAACTCGTCAGTTTTGTTCACTTTAAAACATTTGATATTTTGCTTTCATATTAATCAGTGATAAATAAAGCCTTCCGTCGATTTCATTGGTCAATTTCAAAACTAGACAATTTGATTGGCTGAACAAAATAAAACCGGGCCACATTTTCATAATTTGCATAATTAGCGTTGGGAGCTTTCATTGGTCAATTTCAAAACTGGACAATTTGATTGGCTAAACAAAATACAACTGGGTGACATTTGCATAATTTTGGTGGGGAGAATGTACGTTATCTGTCCTATTTAGGGTGGGTTATATTGTATTAATCTTTTACCTACAAGAAAAACGCCATTCATTTTTTTTTTTATATTTTCACTTTTTGCTTCCAAAACATAAGTTATGACCCCTCATTGGAACGAGCTCGACGAGCTCGTTCCAATGAAGGGCCATAACCTATGTTTTGGAAGCAAAAAATGAAAATTTTTAGTTATACGAGGATGTTTTTTCCAAGTGCCGTTTGCAACTCAAGTTATGCGATGAGTTAAAAAGTCATACTAAGTGGCTAATGTGTGCGTGTGTGTGTCATATGATAAATAGAATATGAAATGAGTGTTTTTCACATATAATATTCATGAAACTCGTCCGAATTTTCCGTTTGGGCTCGCCAGTCCTGCCCAAACGGAAAATTCTTAGACTCGATTCATAAATATTATATGAGAAAAACACCCATTCCATATCCTCTATTAATACAAAAAATTTAACTTTGAGTATTACTCATGAGAGGATAGTTGAAATATGTAACTTGTGAAAAGTTGGCTGAAAACATCTACCGCTAATCTTAGAGAAGTGCAATCTCTGTTAGGAAATTTACATGTTGTTTCAAGTTGTGTTCATCCAGGCTGGATATTTGTCAGTAGAATTTTAAATTAATTAAGATCCTTCAAAGACCAGAACATTCAGTTAGCTATTCCTGTCTATGTCAAAATCGATCTATTGTGATGGTCGACATTTTTGACTGAATACAATAGAATTTCAATGATGGCTGTTACTGATTGGTCTTCTGCTGTTTTGGCTTCAGATGCTTTTCTGTCTGGTTGTAGAGGTGTTTGTGGAAACGAATATTTTCATTCTTCTTTTCCTGAATTTGTTGTTTATCAAAATTTGCATATTAATGAGTTTTTTGTCAATAATAGTATGTCTGAAGTTATGGGCCAAACAATTATCCGGTCAACGCATTTTGATACATTGCGATAATACCACTTCAGTTTCTGTGATAAACAGAGGTTCCACAAAGAATTGATATGTTGAGTCTTGTCCAAGAGAGATTTGTTTTATAGTTGCTATTTTTTAATTTCAATTGAAAGCAGTTCACGTCTGTGGTTGTGATAATAGACTTCCGGATTGGTTATCCAGGTGGTGTAAGGGATATTTTTATCAAAAGAATTCATCAATCTAGTATCAGGCAAACATTTTGTTGAAAAACATGTCTCAGAAGTTTGTTTTTACTTGAACAGTGAGTGGTAGTTTTTCTTTTTCTTTCTTAATAAGAATTTAAGAACACGGTGGAAAACCTTTTTCCTTTTTTGTACATATTTTAATTTTGACTGTTTACCTGTTACTCTAGACATTCTTATTTTATATATTCAGTTTTTGAGTCTGTCTTTCCAATCTACAGATTTCATCAGAAATTATATTAGTGGTATTAAGGCTCCCCACAACTTTTTGAATTTGAATACAGACATTTTTAATTCACAAGAACTCAGGCTCATTTCAAGAGGAATAGCCAGGGTGAAATCTTATTGTTCCAAACAAGCCCTGCCAATAACTCCAAAGAACTTTACGGAATGTTTTGACAATATTGATACTTCTAATCCTTACATATTTCTTTCTGGGGTATTTTTTGCGAACCTTTTTCTTAATGGTAAGAAAATCTAATTTAGTTGCCCTCTCCAGTTCAAAATTTGAATCCAGCAAACAATTAACTGGAGGGTATATCTTCATAGATGACAATGTTCTCTTGGTAGTCATTAAATGGACTAAAATTATACAGTTTGGACAAACGTGTTTGAAAATTCCAGTCTTAGTTTTACCAGGGTCAATTTTGTGCCCTGTTTCTGCATTTAAAAATATGATTAGTCTGATTCCAGGAGACAATACTTATCCTGCATTTATGGATATTAATCATAAAGCATATACTTATTCAAAATTGTAATCCTTTTTACATTTTCTAACTGAGAAAGCAGGACGAGATCCCTCTTCTTATTCTTTTCACAGTTTCAGAAGCTTATTGGGCTTTTCAGTCTGGGGTGCCTGGTGAACTGGTTCAGTTAGTTGGGGATTGGTCTAGTGATGCCTAAAAGGCATATTTACATTTTTCAGTTAAAGATAAATTTCTTGTTGCCACTAGAATGAGAGATTCTATTATTTCCTAAAAGTTAGTTTATTTTCTCTTTTAGCCAAACAAGATAGAAGAGTTCTGATTATAAGTGACTCAATCTGTAAATATGTTAAAGACATTTATAACACATAGGTTCATGCATATCCTGGTTACACTATTTCTAGATTACACCGTTTAATTAGTGACATTAAGGACATCACAAGCTGTTCTCAAGAAATATTATTTAATTATCAGTTCTCATACAAATACAGTTGCAGACTTCCAGGAACCAGTTGTGCCTGTTGTCAACTCTATGAGTTGATTACACATGTGTTGCGTGTTCTATACATCCCAACTTTCATTTTGATGTATAATTTGAGTATATTTAAGTTGTATTTAAGGAATAAGAAAGGTGGAAATTTCAAAATACACAAATTTCTATCACTTTTATAGCACTTTGAACGACTGAGCTTTTGTAAACTGTGATTGTCATTTTTATCAGTCACCACACCCCAAATCTATACTGCTGCTTTCGGCTTCCTTGTATACTTCCAAATTATTCTTGGTTGGGAAAAGGGCAAATGTGATGCACTTATGATTCCGCACATTTGATTAACCCTTTACCTAACGTAACGGCCAAAACCGGCCAGCGCTATTCTCAAAAATCGCCAATTAATTTTCACTATTTTTTTCATTTTTTGTCTCAAAAACATAGGTTATGACCCCTCGTAGGAACGAGCTCGTCGAGCTCGTTCCAACGAGGGGTCATAACCTATGTTTTTGAGACAAAAAATGAAAAAAATTAGTTATTCAAGAATTATTTTTGCAAGTGTCGTCTGCTTTTCATGTCAGGTAAAGGGTTAACACAGACTCTCATGACTCACGGGCGTAAAGTAATGGTACTGCATTAACAACAACAAAATACTGAAATAACCTGCGCATTCTAACCAGATTCCTTTGTCGACATAGGGAAACGATTCTTATAAGCTGTTCAGCTTTTTGTCAAATCCCTCACACTTTTTTCTTCTGTACCACTTGTGTCAATCTTTGCTTTCCTGTGTATTCTAAAAACATCACTTCTTGTAGTATTTAGCATTTATTTAGAAACAAAATATTGCTTAAGTTAAAAAAGAAACATTACAGAAAAAAATGCCTACTGATTTCCAATAGTTAATGCAAATGCATAACTAGATATTTTTGAAATCGCAAGGTAATTTCCAGAAGTCATCCAACGAAACACGTTCATAACCGAGTGGATCCAACAACAAGGAAAACGTGTATGGACGAAACTGCACAATGTTTGAGTTTGTCGAATTTTCTTTACGTCTCGGGTTTTATTATCGTGATATGTTATGTAGCAATGAGCGTATGGCTGTCTCCAGATGGGAGTGGGTAACGTCTGTCGGTATTGACGTCATATCTCCGTTGTGTGACATCAATTTTTTATACTTCTTATTTTATACAATGATTACCAATTTTACTATATATAAACATCCCAAGACATGAATTTTAGCTTTACACACACCAACCGTGCTGAACATGCCAGCAATGGGCTTCCAATAGCTAAACTTTGCACCTACATTGGAACTACATCCAAGTGGAGCTTTGGTGACCTCGACCTGAATGAAAAGTTTTCCAAATTTATCGCTCGTCGCCTCACGAAGAGTGAAATGAAAGCAGCAATTATTTATTGCCTTTCGAAATGAGTTTACCCTATAACATACCAACAAGTAGCATGCATGTGCTGTCTCGGGTTAATAAAGCATCCATAACTCGAAATAGTATACTATTATCTTATTAAAAAGATCCCGTGATTTTCTTTTTCTTTTTCCCATTTCGTTTCGACGATAAAATTGACAGCGAAAGTACCGCCCACCGGTGCTCATGTAAGCAAAAACAGATTCGCACGTCGTGGCATTCTTTAGAATTTAATATTGAACATTGTGTTATTTAACATTTAAACTCTTAACAATCTTACGATCATGATGTAAATAAAATATACCCAAAGTAGCTTGGTGTACCAAATGTTCACCACGAGAGGTGAACGTTTGGTACACAGCTACTATGGGTATATTCTATTTGTGAACCATGAGTGCTAAGAGTTCCCTTGATTTCAACTTTATGCAGTGGAATGTAATATCCTCAATCACGTCAAATTGTTAACAGTTTTCCGCCAATTTGGATGATACTGAACAAACTGTGAGCTAGTCTCTTCCTCTTGATGTCTGGGTTATTATCATAGTGCTTTGTTATGTAGCATTGTGTGAGTAGAGTGTCACCAGATGGGAGGGGGTAACGCCTGTCGATGTTGGCATCATATCTCCGGTATTGGATGTCGGATGTTCAATTTGTTTAATTTTTAGGTTTTCCTACCTTCAGTCATCAGAAAAGTCATAGCGTTATCAATTTTCCGACTCTTTGGTTGAAACTGCACAATGCTTGAACTGATCTATTCCTCTTCACTTCTGGGTTATTATTACAGTGCTGACAGTGTTGACATTTTCCGACCTCGAGCGTCGATAATGTCATAGCTTTAACAATTTTCCAACATTTTGATGGAACTGCACACTACTATAAGTTCTCTCCGCCACCATGTATGGTGTATGGAGATTTAATACCTGGATGTCGGTTTTTAAACTCCGAGCCGCAGGCGGAGATAACTTTTTTGTCCCGTTTGAAACACAAGAGAAACATAGTGAAAACAAATTTGAGGACGCCTTTCTCACGCTCCGCAATCAGTTGGGCCAAACTCGTGTTTGTATTTACAAACGCTGAAGACAACAGATATAGTTACACCCCTTGGGTTGTGATTGGAAACGTGACCATATTGTAAGCTAAATATGTGTTAACAAATTTGCTCTTATTTCATTTTCCTCAAGTTGTTTTGATTTAATTCTTCTACTATTTAATTTATAAAGCAAAATATGATCGGATTGTCAGAAATCTGATGATATTTGTGACTATTTTCAGATTGTTTGGTTCGATTTTTATATCGAGGCGAGTGAATGTGAAAAAACTTTCATTTAAACCATATATCCCCGATGTTCCGCGTGCCCTTGTACCCTGGATGTTGCACGCTCTCATATACCATGGGGGTTGGGTGCGCCCTTTGCAATGGGTATTTGTCCTAGGCAATCTGACCAATCAGAAGACAGAATTTATCGGAAGAAAAGGGACAATCGATTTTAATTATTCCTTTTACAGTCTGGGATATTTTTGTTGTCCTACGTTATGTAGGCTGGGGGCGTAGGGGTGTCACCAGAGGAGAGGGTGGGGCGGGGCTAAAACCTAAAAAGACGTTAAAAATTTCTGAGAATGACGTTAATTTAAAAATCCCAAAACAAATATATCTTTTTATTGTCTGAGGTCTACGACATACTAAACTTTCATGTAAATCGGACTAAATTTCATTTTTGTAACATTAGTGAGAAAGAGTTGACGTGAAAAATCGGCCAGAGTTATCGAGAATTTTCCATGTCGACACCATATTCTTAGATATGTTTTTTGTTGGTGATGTGGTATTCAAAGTTGGAAAGATGGAGGCTTGATACAGGTATGGATTTTAAAAGTTGAAAGAAAAGACTATATATTGGAAGCAACTGCGAGAACTAGAAGTTAAGGACTATATTTGTGCCAGATACCAAACCGATCGGTTCAGTGATGAACTCTGCAGCGTTGCTGGCTAAAAAAAGAAAAGACAAGTAAACAGGCTGACGATCGCCATTAGTCGTTCCAAAATATGTGGAATGACTTACAGCAACCGACAGCCTATCAGCTTTGAAGAAGGGGAAAGGGATGCTATCATTTTATCCATTTTATTAAAGTTACGTCGTTTAACTCTTGAAGCCGGGAGTCGAGTTTTCTTGACTGTGATGTAATACGGAAGGTAATCTGGCTGTGACGCTTCGGCTATCTTTGAGCTGGGGGAGAATTAAATACTGAGCAGGTGCTTCTAGTCAAATGTCGTCTGCCTTGACTGGAAGCACCCACTTTACTGTAAGTTTTTCGCGGCATGTCATGTTCAATAAATTCATTTTGATTTCCCGGCTTCTTAGAGTTAAGTTCCACGTGTCTTATACCTGCTTTGAAACAAACGTCAGTTGGTTCGTCTTTGACACAATTCGATCCACTAGTTTCAAGAGGAAGCAAGTTGTTTTCTGATGTGTGCAGCATTCCTAAAATAGAGATAAAAACGAGTGTAAACAGACCTGGAAAACTGGGGCGTCATGGAGTCGGATCAATTAGGGGAGGGGGGTCGTCCCGATTGTGATAGTTAAAGTCCCGACTGGTAAAATATTCCAACGACTTCATCAAGACATGCTTGGTTTGACGACGTCGTTAGATTATTGGTCATTCGAGATAAAAAGTTAATAACTGGATAAATAGAGGATATCTACGCTGTTTCAGTCAATATCGGGAATTATATCATGTGTATGGATCTGAAAGTTTTAGTTTTCACGAGCCCTTTCGCAAGTGAAAAATACTACTTTCAGGTCCTCACGAAACAGCGTAGATTTTCTTTTTATTATAGGCTACGTGACATTTTACTGCGCAATATACAGCCCAATTCGACTGCAAACAGTTTCAAGACAATACAAAAAAGCTGCTGATCGTATTTCAAGGCGACGTCATGCGCCGAAGCGTAGCGTCATTTAGGAAGCTACTTAAAAAATTCATCCACGTGAGTGTGGACCTGAAAATATTATTTCTCACTCGCGCGAGCTCTACGGTAGTGAAAAATAAAACTTTCAGGTTCACCTCCTGAGATAATTCCAGATATTGACTAAAATATAGTAGGTTTTCTTTTTTTATTATATGCTACGAGTCATTTTATTGCACAATATTCAGCTCCCAAATGCGTACGTTTCAAAACAATAACAAAGAACAGCTGATCGTTCCTTCAATGCGACGTGATGCGGCGTAGCGTGACATCATTTAGGAAGCTACTGAGGGATATTCTTCGATATCCATCAAGTCTATGGATATCGAGAAATATCTGTTAGATAATTTGCGATAATTCACAGGCTAGCATATAATAAAAGTTAATAACTGTGGAATGCTATATTAATGTTTCAAAGATGATTTCTAACGCGAGTATGTTTTTTAAGAGTACCACACTAAGATTTTGTTCATAAACAATTGTTTTGTTACAATTTATTTGGGAGTACCAAGAGGCACTCTCCAATAATTTGTAATAAAACAATTTACTTCAACATTTTTATTTATTTATTTATTGGGATTTAACGTCGCTTTCGAAAAGCCAAGGTCGCCTCGTGTGGGACAGTTTTACAGGTACAGGAAGCCCGAACACCCAGAAAGAACCGCTGAGTAACGGCGAGTAACTGCCAGATTCACCAACGTACTAACTCCACGGAAGCATTTAAGCATTGGTTGAAGACAGGTGCACCGTCGACGTGCAGTACGCCTTAATGCACAACGCTATCGTGCCCCCGCGCAGGCACTAGGAATGAAGTGCCTTGCCCAAGAACCCAACACAGTTACCCCTGGCGGTGATCGAACCGAGAACTTTTCTGTTTCAAGTTCAATGTAGCATCCACTGAGCCACCGCTCTCCCGCTTGAACATTTTTGCGTTTCAACTGATGAGTTGATGAATACAGCACTTTTCAGTAGTCCTGATAGTGGTGTCTAGCACTCAACCAGTTAAAAGAACAGCACTAGAAATTTATTTGTGTGTAAATACATGTCGTAGTCCTCACACATGGACGTCTCAACTTCTTATGTAACCCTTCAACTAACGGATTGGCCTCATCCTCAGCGTAATTTCAAGTGAGCAGTTAAAAAAATCAAATATTAATTTTCAAAAACTTCCAACAAATCCATATCATGTGACCCCTCATTTTATCTAACAATCATATAAATTTTGGCCTGAAAACCACGAGAAACGGTACGTGTCACATAATGTGTTCCGATTCTTATCATATTCTGATTCTGTATCATACAGACCAAGACTACTCGTTTCCGGGAACGCGGCGGGTTATCATAACAGACGCATGAATTTCGTTCTGTGTGTGTTTCAATGATCGACTCAGTTGATCGCTTACAAAACAAAAGAAAATTCCTTACAATTAACGATAGAATGAACACTGATTAAACGAAACAAAAACAAACCTTTACTAGTTAAATGGTTGGAATGGACAAACTATTTAAAAATGAAGTGATACTGAGAGTGAATAATTTGACAACACAACTTTGAAACTTGCAGTGACCACGTTACTCGTTGTTTGTTAGGGTGCACAACAATATAGCCCCATAAAATACGTTTTTAAAACATTTTTCTCGCCCAACATTATGTCCCAAAACTGTATTAATAATTTAAGATTTAAGCTTTGTATGTGACAGAATTGTTAGATAAATGAATTATCATGATAACCTGTATGGAACGAGCTCGTTCGTATGCGGGCTCACATGATATGTTTTGATGAAGAAAGATAAAGACATTTGACCAATTTTTGACTTAAGAATAATTTAGCACTCTCCCTCCTTATCTCCCAGCATTCAGTAAAAATATGTTTCATAATTCCCACAATTGGCGTTTCTTCAATCTCCTGACTATAAAATGCACTCTTTTCCTCATATCATTCCTCTTTCACTTATCCTTCATGTTTTCAAGGAGGCTTGTTCGGCAAATATTTGGGAAATTCAAGAACGAAATGTTCCAAGGTCTCCGTTACTTCTAAATTACACATTTGTCATGCTCTTTTCTCGCCATTCTCGATTTTCCATTTTCCATCTCAACTTCAGCGACTTGGATCTCATTTTGTATAACAATAAGCCCGGCCCAATGATCCGTCTGGGTACTCCTCAAAAGTTGACAGATCTTTTTTATACAACCCTTCTACAAAACGTGTACTCTGTTCGATGATTTTTAAAAAAGAAATATTTGCTTTTTAACGAGGTTCATAAAGAAGAAAAACCCTATGTTGTCAGCCTATTTTATAAATAGCACACAGGAAGAGACGTTTACATAGACGTGTGTGTGGTTGGGGCCGGGGCGCTTATGGAATATTTCCAAACATATGTAGAATATGGCCAAAATATGGAGGTTTAGACTGAATAGAAGTGAAAGTCATATAAATCCCCCAAGCATTGATTTGGTGGAATCTGTGACTGCCAAGAGCATGAAATGGATGACTAACAGTCAAGAGGCTGTACACCGAATCTTATCCCTTTACCTAGCGAATCGGGAGCCTCCTCCGTTGACATTTATAAATTCAGCACTTGAAAAATAAATTTTTTGAAACATTTCAACAAAACTACATCATGTATCCCCTCACTGGAATGAGCTCGTTCCAACGAGGCGTCACATGTATGGCTTTGTTGACACTTCTTGAATTTCGTTTCTTAAATAAAGAACGTAACAAACAATTAATAGTGTGTGTTGGATAGCAGGTTGAAGCCTGTAGTTGGAGTATTTTGACTCGGGGTGGAAAGATAATGTTTTTTATCTCTTTTTAGAAATTATGAAGTTTGTTAGAAACTCGTGGAGCAAGGCCTATAAAACCTTTACACTTGTATTTCCCAGACTCCGGTTTTCCGCCTGCAAAAATGCATGGGTGAAGTAAATCCTTAGCTTTTAGGTTCGGTTGACAAGCTAGAGAAAAATAGCTTCGTTTGGCCTAAAAAAGTAAAAACAATTCTGTTTCGAAGGTCCTCCTGCATGGTTCATTTGGGCTGCCGCATGCTATCCTTTTTATAATCAATGCAAACTTAAAAAATTAAATGGTTTATGTCTGATATTTTACCCAAGTTAATAAAATTGATAAATTTGTCCCTTGAGTGCAAGAAGGCTTTGCAATGCTTGAGCATTGCAAAGCTTCTTGCACTCAAGGGACAAACACACCACCACTCATGATATTCTGTAGATTATGAGGCCTAAAACATAAAACAAAAGTAGGTGATAATTAAGAGATAACTACCATTTTTGTACATGTACGTGTACAAACTACGTTTACCAACGTGGGATTCAGTGTTAAATCGCACGCTTGTTCACAAACAATGTCCAGTGGATTTGAATCCCGCTGTTTTTGTGACTCCTAGATCGCACTTTTAACGTTCAAATACTCGTGGTGAACGTTGAATGTCACGCGTTTTTTAAAAAAGGTGAAATTGTACATTTACACTTTTTTTTTTTACTTTAAAAATTTTTGTCAACGTTCCCATCGCAGATCAGACCATCGATCCATCGTTGGTGAACGCGAGTAAAATTCGGAGCTAGCATTAAAAAAACGGTTTGTAGATTCTAGACCAGTGGTCCAGAATGCTCAATTGTTTTGAGGCGGTGGGTTTTTCCCATTTATGACGTAAGTAGGGGAATACCCATAGTGGGATTTTCCAAACTCAGCTAATTAACCAATCAGATTGCATGATTCTCCGCTAATTAACCAATCAGATTGCTTGATTCTCATAAACTTGATCATACAGAGTTATCTCCCCCTCGTCGTGGGGGTGGGGGGAATACCGGGATTTTTTTTTTCCAAAAAAACTTAACAGACAACTGTTGAACGCTTCCATTTCTGACGTGAGTGTGTGGGGGGGGGGGGGGGAATACCCGAGGAAATAAATAAAAAAAAAGTGATCGATATATATAGGAGATAAAAAAAACATAAACATAAAAATAATTAAACATTTAATTTTGAAAATAATAAAATAACTCGCATTAGCATACTTAAAGGAACATTAACAATTAAAAACGAAAAATGTTTTTACAGATGGATTCTAGACACCGAGATCGAATTTTAGAAGAGTATGAACGTGCTAAGAAGGGCATTCAGTCGGCTGACAGAAGCAGACGTCTTGGTGAGATGGAACTCAAACGCGAAGCCATAAAAATATTTAAACCCGTGACGGAGGGTCAAGAGCGAAGCAGGAAGGAGATATTCGAAGAATTGAGACCCATAAACGAGAGTTCTTTGAGAATGGGTTCGTTGCCTCTTAGTTTTGGAAATCGGCATTCCGTTCAATCTACACCGGATTACGTTCCCACGGGGATTCAAACAAAGAGCGAGAGCGACACCGATACAGCTTCGACTATCACCACTGATAGCGTCGCATCGTCTGATGATGATGGCGGTAAGAGAGATCTGTTGTATGGATTTTATAAAGATTCGGAGGGGAGAATTTTTGTAGGAGACAAGGAAGTAGATATTGGCGATGATGAATTGATCGTGGGTTCGAACAGATACGAATTGACTAATGGGCTGCGCAGATTGCTCCTTTACGACAAGCCTAGCGATTACAAGGATCAGGATTTCGACAATTACGGCGACATTCTGGTTCAGACCCACGCCATGAAGAGAAATAACGATGCCAGAGAGACGAGACCCAAAGCCAACAGAGGTTACACGTGGACGAAAGTGGTGAAACCCATAAGGGATATGAACAAGAAGTTCGTCGAATCGGTGACTGGCAAAGGGGTGAAAACCACTTTTCTTCCGAGCGATTCTGACGCTCTGTCTCAGAGATTGAGTTTGTTGATGGCGAGCAGACGGGCTGGTAACACAGGATTAGATAATCAAATAGTTGCTATATCTGACGATTTGTTAAGACAGAAGGTTTTGAATAAAAACCACTATAAAAGGCTGATGAACGAATTGAAGGATTGATGTGTATATAATAAGTAGAGAGAAACAAACAAACAAAAATAAAACAGTAAATTTTTTACACTAGAATAATAAAAGTATTTAAAAACAACAAAACGATTTACCAGTGAAAAAAACAAAATATATTATAAAAATAAAATATGTTGGTGATAAAGAACAGGGGATACGTCAGAACTTACGTTCAAGGCGGTTCTGGCATCGTCGATTCTATAATGCGAGCGTTCACGAGCGATGCGGGTAGAAAACTCACATCGACCGCGTTTGAGGTCGGTAAGAAGACGGCTTTGGATGCTGGTAAGAAAGCCGCTTCCGAAGCCAGTGGTAGGATAGCTTCTGTGGCTGGCAAGAGGGCAGCCGACGCGTTGATCGACAAGTTGATCAGTCCGCCGTCGAAGCGAGCTGCGTTAGAGCGAAAGTTGGAAAGATTTTAAGGATGCTGTGGTACCCATACAAGATTTAGCCAAAATGACGAGTGGATCTGGATTGAAGAGAACTCACAGCGGTGTGATATAAATAAATAATAATATTAAAAACTGAGTTTGAAAAACATAAAAAAATTCTGTTTGAAAAGAATCTAAAATAACAAACAAACAAAAAAATAAAACAAAGATGAACATTAAAGATATGTCTTGGAACGCCGCCGCGACCAAGAGGTCGAATAACGAGTTTTTTCCCAAAAGCATAAGAGGCTTGATAGTGGGAAAATCGAATTGTGGAAAGACCAATCTGTCGATGAATCTGTTGTCCCGACCCGACTGGTTGGATTACGACAGATTGTTCGTGTTTGGCAAGAGCTTGTTTCAACCCGAATACAGATTGCTTCGAGAGTGCATGGATCGTAGATTGCCCAAGGACGTCATAGCCAGAATCTTTGACAGTAGGGAGGAATTCGACAAGAGCGAAGCTCCACTCTCGACTATTTTGGACGGTGCGGCGACGGAGCTGATGAAGAGAAATGCATCTTCGAACGTCGAGTGTCGATTTTATGAGAACGCTAGCGACGTTCCGGATCCTAGAGAACTGAAATCGGAAGATAAGAATCTCATGATTTTCGACGATCTGCTTTTGGAGAGACGGAACCGATGCGAATCGTATTACGTTAGGGGTCGACACAGCAACGTGGACTGTTTCTACCTGTCGCAGAATTATTTTCGATTGCCCAGACAGACGATAAGGGAGAACGCTAATTTTCTATGTCTCTTTCGCCAAGATCTCAAGAATCTCAATCACATCTACGGCGATCACGTCGCAAACGACATGAGCGCGGCGGAATTCAGGAGATTCTGCAAGAGGGTTTGGGATGGTGGACTTTACAATTTCGTCGTGATCGATTTGACAAGCGAATTTAATCGCGGAAAATATCGGTGCGGATTCGACAAGTTTTATGTTTCTGATGATAATAAGATAGAGCGTGAAAATAAAATTTAGAAAATAATAAATCTTCAAATAATTAGTTTTGAATAAAAAAACATAAAATTAAATATAATGTTCGAACATGGAGAATTGTTAGAACGGATAGCCGAGAATACGGCTGCAAAAGTGAGTGGCGATTCGACTCGATTCGCTACGAAATTCGAACCTTTCATCGAATTGAATAGAGAGAAAAGATACGAGATGGCGTTGGTGAATATGGAGACTTATTATTCCTTTCCCAACGTCACCGAAAAGAATAACTCGTTCAAGTATTCCGACGGAGTGGATTGGTTGGAGATTCGAATTCCCAAAGGGAGTTACGACATAGACGATTTGAACAATTACATTCAGATGCGAATGAAGACGGATGGAAAGGGAAGCAACAAGATCAGACTCGCTCCCAATCCTAATACCTTACAGACGATGTTGGATTTGGAAGATAATTTTTGAGTGGATTTCAACACGGACGATTCTATAGGCAAGATGTTGGGATTCAATCGAAAGATGTATCGAGGCCACGCGGCATCTGAAAATACGGTCGACATTCTCGCAGTCAATAGCATTCTGGTGAACGTGGACGTGATTGCTGGAAGCTACGTGAATGGTAGCGCTCAACCAACGATCTATTCCTTCTTTCCAAACGTGTCGCAGGGTTATAAGATCGTGGAGCGACCTCGAAATTTAGTTTATCTACCAGTGATTTTAGACACGTTGTATAGTCTCAAAACCACGTTGACGGATCAAAATGGTGAACTGTTAGATCTTCGCGGAGAGAGGGTGACGATACGATTTCACATAAGAGAAATATAAAAGCAAAAAAGAATAAAAATATTGTGTATATATATAGATAACAAAAATAAAATAAACGCAATAATAATTAAATTATTTTAATATAAATAATTATTATTAAACTAGAAACAATTGAAGTAAATATATTTTAAAAAAAAGAATTATGACAGAATACGTGATTAAAAATGTGAACATATCCGCAGGACAGAGGAGGAAACTTAAGAGAGCGTTAACAACTCGAGGCGAGGCGGTGAGATTCAAATTCACTCACGAAGATCTGACGAGAGGCGGTTAGGATTCGATCGCCTGGACCAGAAGTCAAATCAAAAGGATGGAGAAAGCGATTCGCGATGGAAGAGGGTTGACGGTGAGATTGAGTCCCGCTCAATTGAGATACAATTTGAGAATGAAAGGTGGTTTCCTACCGCTATTGGCAGGAATCGCCGCAAAAGCATTACCCTTCGCCGCAAAGGCACTACCCTTTCTCGGAAAGACTCTCGGCGTGGGAGCTCTCACGGGACTCGCTAGTTCGGCAGTTGAGAAATTAATGGGTGGCAGCGGACTGTTTTTGAAGAAGGGAGGAGCCGTGTGTCGCATCCACGTAGACGACAGCGGTAAAGGATTGTATCTAGAACCCGTTAGAGGTGGCAACTCTCTGAGAGGAAACGGTCTCTATCTGAAGAGTGGACAGAACGTTGAGCGACTCGGCAAGGGTTTGTTGCTCGGTGAGAATTCGCCGTTAAAGAATATACCGATTTTGAATATGTTATTATAATATAAAATTATATAATTATATAAAGTATCAATCACAGAAAGTATAAAATAATATATTTAAAATGGGTAAAAAGGTGGAGAAACAAATTTATCACTTGGATGAAAAGGTGGAGAAACAATTTCACGATAATGACGAATATCGCGAGACAGAGAGCGAAAAAACAAAAAAAATGGTTAGACGCTAATGATGGATATCTAAGGAAAGAACTGATGAAAAATATAGATAAAGCGCAGGATAAACTGTTGGAATTGAAAAGAATGAGACGCTTTCCACCGTCACCACTACCTTCTAAAGAGAATGGTAATGATGCGAGTGTGAGATGCACAACATTCGTTCATAATTATGATTCGGATAAACAAATGTGTTGTTATAAAAACGTATCATATCACAAAAAAAGAAAAAAAGAAAAGAAGAAGAATCGATGCAGAAATTTGAGAAAAAAGAAAATGTTATTATATTATATTGGTAATAGTGAAGAAGGAAAACAAAAAAAAAAAATGAGATCTAAAGATGATCTCATTACTTTTTTTTTTTTCCTTCTTCTTCGCTAAAAAATCAATCTCTCTATTGTTTATATTTCCAAGTCTGTTATTAGCATGTTGACACTCGTGTTTTCTCCTTTTTCGCAAATGTGTTGAATGTTTATCTTTACTCTTTTGAGTTTTGTTACTTCTGTCAAATCGCTCTCACCACCCAATTTCTTCACGAGTTCGAATGAGATGTTTGGAAATATGTAACGTCCATAGAGCAACGACAAATTGTCCTTGTCGAATTCTCTATCTTCGGCGATGATGGTGTTCTGCAGATCGCTTTTGTACTCGTAAAACAAATCGAGCATGGCTTCGTCCAATTTCAAAGGCATGCGATATTTGTCATATTTGTGCTCTAAGCCCTTCGTCTCAACCTCGTTCAATTCGATGGGATCGTGTCATTGTAATCTATAGATTTTATGACCGAATTTCTTATACGTTTCAATTTCAATTCGCATCTTTTAGGTGTTGTTGTCCTCATGATCGATTATTTGTTTTTTTTTTGTTTTTATGAATTCTTGCAAATAATGTATATTTTAAATTTTGAATTTAAATAATAATTTGTTAAAAAAGTTTGTTTATTTTTTTTTGCTCTTTATATATATATATAAAAAAAGATGTTTTTTTAATTTTTAATTTTCTTTAATGTAAAATTTTTTAGTAAAAGTTTTTTTTCTCTTTATATATATATAAAAAGTTAAATTTTAACATTTCAATCTCTCTTTTGTTTATATTTCCAAGTCTGTTATTTGCATGTTGACACTCGTGTTTTCTCCTTTTTCGAAAGTGTATTGAATGTTTATCTTTACTCTTTTGAGTTTTTTTACATCGGTGAACTCGCTCTCACCACCCGATTTCTCCACGAGTTCACGTGAGATTTTTGGATATATGTAACTTGCATAGAACAACGACAAATCATTCTTGTCGAATTCTCTATCTTCAGCGATGACGGTGTTCTGCAGATCGCTTTGGTACTCATAAAACAAATCGAGCATGGCTTCGTCCAATTTCAAAGGCATCTTATATCTGTCGTATTTGTGCTCTAAGCCCTTCGTCTCGACCTCGTTCAATTTGATGGGATCGTGTCATTGTAATCTATAGATTTTATGATCGAATTTCTTATACGTTTCAACTCGTTTCAATTTCAATTCGCATCTTTTAGGTGTTGCTGTCATGATCGATTATTTGTTTTTTTTGTTTTATGAATTCTTGCAAATAATGTATATTTTAAATTTTGTATTTTAATAAGTTGTTTCAAAAAGTTTTGTTTTTTTTTTTTTGCTCTTTATATATATAAAAAAAAAGTTTTTAATTTTAATTTCTTTAATGTGAAAAATTTTTTGTAAAAAGTAATGAGATCATCTTTAGATCTCATTACTTTTTTTTTCCTTCTTCTTCGCTAAAAATCAATCTCTCTATTGTTTATATTTCCAAGTCCGTTATTAGCATGTTGACATTCGTCATTTTTCCACTTACGAAAATGTTTTGAATGTTTATCTTTACTCTTTTGAGTTTTTTTACATCGGTGAATGTGCTCTCACCACCCGATTTGTTCATGAGTTCGAGTGAGATTATTGGATATATGTAACTTCCATAGAACAACAACAAATCGTCCTTGTCAAATTCTCTGTCTTCGGCGATGATGATATTATTCAGCACATCGCTTTGGTACTCGTAAAACAAATCGAGCATGGCTTCATCCAATTTCAAACACATCCGATATTTGTTGTAGTAGCGCTCTAACTCCTCCATCTCAACCTCGTTCAATTCGATGGGATCGTGTTGTTGTAATGTATAGATATTAAAACCGAATTTCTTATATGCTTCGTCTCGTTTCAATTTCAATTCGCATTTTTAGGTGTTGTTGTCATGATTGATTATTTGGTTTTTATGAATTCTTGCAAATAATGTATATTTTAAATTTTGTATTTAAATAATAATTTGTTAAAAAAAGTTTCTCTTTATTTCTCTTTATATATAAATAAAAGTTAAAAAAAAATATTCTTACAAACTCAATTTTAAGGTAAAAACAATGATCAAGTCTGAACATCCAAATTATAGTTTAGAACGTGCAAGACTTCAAACGTTTAAAAATTGGCCTTCGCTTCTTGCTCAAAAACCCGAAGATTTAGCTGCTGCGGGTTTCATTTATGTGGGTAAAAGTGACAAAGTTAAATGTTTTTGTTGTAATATACATTTGATGAATTGGGAACCTCACGACAGACCTTTACTAGAACATATATATAATATTAAAAAAGGTGAATGTGATTATTTGAACAAGATCATAACGTTGGGATTGATTAAAATCGAAGACGAAGAGTGGGATAGAAATAAAAACCAAAAATTATTGATGGATATGTTACAATTAGGGTACACTAAGGAACAATTGTACAATGCGTTAAATAATGCAAACAAGACCTTATCTCAATTTTTGACTTTAGAACATCTGATTAAATTCATGACGCAAGCGGACGAGTTATTGTCGTGTGTCGAAAACGAGTCGAGCAACACGAACACTTGTCTGCTTTGCGAAAATGTCGCAAACATTTTGTTTCTACCGTGCGCACATTTGTGTTATTGTAAGGAATGTTATTCTAGAGACGAGAAAACGTGTTCGTTCTGCAAACAAGAAATAAAAGCGATCGTAAATTGTTTTGAATAAAAATTCACATTAAAGAAAAAAAAGGATGTTGAAATTTAACTTTTTATATAAAAAGAGTAAAAAAAACAAAACTTTTTTAACAAATTATTTAAATACAAAATTCAAAAAAAAATATTCTTACAAATGAAGCAAACAGATAAAACAATGGTAAATTTAAATGACAAAACCGTACCTCAGTTAAACGAGATTTGTAAACTATTACAAATTTCACATTTCAGAAATCATAGAACTAAATCAAAAAAAATTGAAGTCATACAAGAATATTTGCGAAACGCTAGAAAGGCAAATGAAATGTCGATAGCAACGACATCAAAAGAGGCATCAGTTGTGAAAAATGAGAAGATAGTAAAAGGAATCAAAATTCCGACGTCAAAAAAAAACAAAAACATTTCGATCGTGAAAAATAAGAAGACGACTAAACAAAAAGCCGTTGAAGAACATCAAGTTTCCAAAGAAAAGAAAAGAAAAACTAAAACGAAAACGAGTGATGCACTTCAGATTCTAGACAAACGAGATATATCGAGCGAAATTCAACGAGCAATTGACGAAGGGAAAGGAGAAGAATATGTAACATGACTCGTTGCAGAACTATTCCAATCGTAGAATGGGAGTGTGTGATCAAAGGCGTTTTTAAAACTTTCGACGTGGTTCCCTCGTTCAAGAAAATCGATCCGAAATTGTTCATGGAATGGGTGAAGAAAAAAGTATTGGATTTGTTTCACGAATACATGAACGTGGGACTAAAAATTAAGATGATACTCCATTGCGTGATGAATAAAATCGACGTGAAGTCCGGCGAGAGCATCGTGAAAAATGCATATTTCAGATCTAACGTTGAACCCGTATTTCGAGGTTCGGATTTATTGGACGTTTTCGAAAAGATGAAAGACAAGATGTTGACATCTCTCACGAATTATCAACATGAAGGTAGTAATTGGACGTTCGATGAGGTGTTGAAACTCGAAATTCACATAAATAAAAACGATCCGTTGAAAGGATCTTCCTACTTGGAATTACCGTATTTATTGACTAAGAAACACGCCGTGGTCAACGTGAGAAATAAAGATGATCAGTGTTTTAAATGGGCAGTCACCTCCGCTTTATACCCTGTCGAAATACACTCCGGTAAAGTTTCTCGTTACAAGGAAAATTCTAAAAATCTCGATTGGACCGGAGTGACTTTTCCAACAGAGTTAAAACACATCGAACGTTTCGAGGCTCAAAATCCCACCGTAGCGGTGAACGTCTTGGGATACGACGACAAAAAACAAACAATCTATCCTCTCAGACAGACTTCATATCTCGGAAGAGAAAAGATGATTATTTTATTATTGATTTCGAATGATGACAATCATCATTATTGTTGGGTTAAACATCCGAGCCGTTTACTGTCAAAACAAAATAATAATCGTAATGGAAAGATATCTTTATGTTGCAATTGCATGAACGTGTTTCACAGCGAAGACTCGTTGGCAAAACATCAGGAATATTGCAACAAAAATCAAGGTGTCGCCATCGAAATGCCCAAACCCAACACCATCGTGAAGTTTGAAAATCACAATAGAAGGTTAAAAGTACCATTCGTCGTGTACGCCGATTTCGAATGTTTCACCGTGAAAATGAATTTCTGTCAACCCAATGCTCTTCAAAGTTACGTCGAAAGATATCAAAAGCACATACCTTCAAGCTATTGCATTTACGTGAAATGCGCTTTCGACTCGCAACACAACATGGGTCCCTTCACCTACACGAAACAGTATGAAGAGGACGACGTGGCTCAAAGGTTCGTGGAAGAGTTAGAATCGAAAATTCAAATGTTATACGACAAATTCAAAACACCGGCAAAAATGATCATCATGCGAGAGCAGCAGGATGAAAATAACAGAGCCACCAAATGTCACATATGAAGACAATCGTTCGACGAGAATTCGGAGGGAAATAAGAAGGTCAGAGACCACGATCATTACACGGGTCTGTATCGTGGTCCGGCTCACAGCAAGTGTAATTTAAAATATCGAGACACCGTTTTCTATCCGGTGATGTTTCACAATCTCTCAGGTTATGACAGTCATCTGTTCGTGAAAAATCTTGGCACCTCACACTTAGAATTAAATTGCATCACAAACAGGGAAGAAAGATACATTTCCTTCACGAAATGGAAGCTCATGGAGAACAAAAGAGTAATCGGCAGAAATACATTGGAAGAAAAAACGAAATCTATTTGTAGAGGCATACGTTTCATCGACAGTTTTAAATTCATGTCGAACGCTCTGGAAAAATTAGTCGATAACATGAGCAAGGATAAATTTAAAATCACGAGCGAACCTTTTGGAGAACGAGTAGACGTCATGTTGAGGAAAGGAGTCTATCCTTACGATTAGATGAATGATCTAAAGAGATTCGAAGACACCGCACTACCTTCGAAAGAAGATTTTTATTCAAAATTATACGAATCCGACATTTCCGACGAGAATTACGAACACGCTAAAAATGTGTGGAAATCATTCGATATGAAAACCATGAGAGATTATCACGATCTCTATCTGAAGACCGACGTTCTGCTCTTGGCAGATGTGTTCGAAAATTTTCGAGACGTCTGTTGTCGAAATTACGATCAGGATCCCGCTTGGTATTTCACCGCACCCGGTCTGGCGTGGGACGCTCTGTTGAAGACCACCAAAGTCCAATTGGAATTATTATCCGACGTGAACATGTTGCTCATGTTTGAAAGGGCTGCGAGAGGTGGCGTCTCGATGATTTCTCACAGATATTCTGAAGCTAACAATCCCTACATGAAAGAAGGTTTCGATTCGAAACGATCAAATAAATACATACAGTATTGGGATGCTAATAATCTGTATGGTTGGGCTATGAGTCATCCTTTACCAATTGGAAATTTCGAATGGGTGACGGAACCGGAAGAGATGCAAAAATGGAGAGACTATCCTTGCATTTTAGAAGTCGATTTGAACTATCTGGAAGAATTACACGATCTACACAACGATTATCCACTGGCTCCCGAACGAATGGAACCAAACGAAGGAGACGAGGAGAAACTCATTCCCAATTTATTTAACAAATGTAACTACGTCATCTACAGTGAGAATTTGAAACAGTACATTGATTATGGGATGAAATTAGTCGACATACATCACATCATTCGATTCGACGAAGAGCCTTGGATGAAAAAATACATCGATCTCAACACGAATCTCAGAATTCGAGCCGAGAACGATTTCGAAAAAGATTTCTTCAAACTCATGAATAACTGTGTGTACAGTAAATCGATGGAAAACATCAGGAAGAGAACCGACGTTCGACTCGTCACGTCTGAGAAAAGAGCTAAAACATTAGTGGTGAAACCCAATTACAAACACCAAACCATATTCGACGAAAATCTAGTGGCCATTCACATGCAAAAGACGCACCTGAAGTTCGACAAACCGTATTATCTCGGACCGATCATCTTAGATATCAGCAAGCGATTGATGTACGAGTTTCACTATGATTACGTCAAACGAAAATTTGGTGATAAAGCCAAACTACTGTGCACCGACATGGACAGTTTAGTTTACGAGATAGAGATGAAAGACGTCTACCAAGATATATCTCAGGACGTGGCCGAGTGGTTCGACACAAGCAATTATCCCGTCGATCATCTGTCCAACATTCAATCGAACGACAACAAGAAGGTGTTGGGTAAATTTAAGGATGAGAGTGGCGGTAAACAAATCGTCGAATTCGTGGGCTTGAGACCCAAACTGTATGCTTATCGTCTAGAAGATGATGAAGAGATCAAGAAGTGCAAAGGAGTTAAAGCGTGCGTGGTGAAGAAAAACATCTCTTTCCAAGAGTATAAAGATTGTCTGTTAGGAAGTGGTTCACTGTATAAGACTATGAAATCGATTCGAAGTGAAAATCACGAGTTGTATACCGAAATAGTCAACAAGATTTCGCTGACGGCCGATGACGATAAGAGATTTGTGTTAGACGATAAAATAAACACTTTAGCACTCGGACATTGGACTTTAGATCTAATTTTAGATGATATGATTGTGGATGATTGGATTCTATAGATATGAGTAAGAATGATAGGATTCCAGAAAATCAAGAGGAATTAGACAGATTCAAGATTATGGAAATCGATAGAGACATCGAGAGTGTTAGTTTAAAAAGAAAAAGAAAATTTTTTTTTAAAAAAATAACGTCATTTTAGTGAATTATAATAAAATAAATAAATAAAAAAAATATATACGCATTTATGAATAAGAAAATAAAGATATCCATAGAAGGTGTCGTTTTACCTAACGAACCCCTATCCAACATCGATCTGTTGAATGCGGCAAAAGATTTGAAAATCAAAGATTTTCTAGGCGTGTTTCCCAGAGATGCCTTGCCGAAGAGAAGACCTCGACAATCAGAATGCGGAATTTTAAATCTAGACGATTCATCGGGTGAAGGCACTTACTGGGTGGCGTGGATCAAGAACGGGAAGAAGAAAAATTATTATTTTGACAGCTACGGAATCTCGTCGCCAAAAGAAATAAAAAACTATTTCAACAAATCAATGGTTCGTTACAACACGGAACAAGTGCAATCACCAGATCAAGTGTTTTGCGGTCACCTATGTCTCTACATTCTCAAGAGATGGTCTGAAGGAAATCGATTTCAAGACATTCTCAGTGATTTACATTAGAGAGACATTTTTTTTATAGTATATATAAAGATAAAAAATTATTTTTAAAAAATTTTAATCGAATAAAAACGAAAAATAAAATAACATAGTTCATTTTTAATAAACTGCGTTTTGAATATATTTTTTCTAAAAAACACAAAAAGTCTCACAACAACATGCCAGTCGATAAATTTGGTAGAAGTGACGACGAAAAAGTCAACCTAAGAAAGAAGGGGAAGACGTTCGAAGTCGACGATGGTTACGATGTTGCCAACTTGGATGAACGTTACGTTCGGAGATACCAACCTCGAGAAGAACCTTTGAACATGAACGATAAGAAGCTCTACAATCTTCCCAAGCTGATAGATCTCGCAGATGCTGCGACTAAAAAATACGTTGATAGGGGAACGCCGATTTCGAACAAATCCTGCTAGATAATTACGTGGATAAAACCATGACCGACGATCTCGATCTGAAATCCAAATGTTTGGTGAACGTCGTGAATCCCATAGATCCCACCGATGCCACGACCAAGAAATATGCGGACGACTCTCACGCAAGATTCAGCAAACACCTGAGATATAGATACGTTCAGAAAACGATGCACTCGGAATTGAACGCCAATTCTAACAAGATAACGAACATGGCCACTCCCACGAATCCCAAGGATGTGGCGACCAAACACTACGTAGATCTGGAACAGAGGAAGTCTGACAGACGAGAAATGAAATCGGATCTGAATGCGGAATTCAACAAGATATTGAATCTGTCAGAGATCAACGACACGGATGCAGACTCAACCACGGTCAACAAGGGCTACGTAGATTCTGCCGTGATACAATCACAAGAATACCTAGAATTGCAAGTGGACGATCTCTACCTGAACAAACAATCTGCTGGAACCATGGAGAGTGGCATCAACATAAATGGTCACAATTTATTCGGTTTCGATCACGATCCCGAATTCGATTCCAGCGTGGTCAGCAGAAAGTATGTGGACGACAACTCTGTCTGGAGAAAGGGTGACATCATGGAAGGTAAACTAGACATGGGTGGACACACGCTCACGAATCTACCGGATCCCATGAACATGACGGATGCCTGCACCCTGATTTCGGTGGTGGAGAAAGTCAAATATGCTAGACAATTGATCACTGTATGGGCCAAAGAGGCCGGCACCTTAGATGAAGGAAAAGTTGAGTGGTCTTTCGGAAATGGAGGTAGCGGATCGAAACATGGTCAGGTGGGATATCTCATGCCGCTGGCAGGTGAAATCCTTCGAATGAGTCTGGCTTCCTCAGATTTGAATAACAGAGCGGTCGTCAATCTCATGGTGAATGGAGTAGAGAGCGATAAGAGATACAGCGTCGAAAAGACTGAGAATCAACACGCGAATGTTAGCACGTTCGGCACACCTCTCAAAGTGAACGCTGGAGACAGGATTAATTTCGTTACGAAAACCAATAATCCCGAAGCTGCCACTTCCGTGGTGAGTCTACTGATCGAACTAGTTCCTTTGAACAAACAGTGAACGCGTGGAAAATAATGAATTAAAAAAATAATGTGTGATTTATAAAAAAAAAAGTAATGAGATTTAGAAAGATGTTCAATCTCACTAGATCTCATTACTTTTTTTTTTTTTTTTTTTTGATGACTTTTTATTATATATTATTATACGATATCTGAAATGTTTTTTTTTCTTTAGTAAAAGAATTTTGTCACTTATGACGATGATTAAAATTGCATCCTTTTCTTAATTTTCTATCCATTTATGATTACAATTTATACACTTTGCGAATACAGTTGTTGGTTCATCACCAGATCTAGTTTGCTGAGATTCAATTTTTATTTGACGTTTTTCACAGTTGCGACATTTTAAAATTGTATTTTTTATAATTTCTTCGTTAGATCTTATGAGATCAAACTCTTCTTTTTCTTTTAAATGATATTCGTCAAAATCACAACTATTCCATCCTTTTTTGTGTTACGTTCTTCATATTCAATTTGAATCCATTTTTTCAAGTATTTCATTTTAACATTGTAGTAATCCGAAAGATTTGTTGTTTTCGTGTCAAAAACATCCATTTTGTTTTCGAGATTTTGGTTTTTAATTAATCTTACATCCACATTTTTAACGTTTATTTATTTTTTTTTTGTTTTTTTTGTTTTTTAATAATTACTCATTACTTTTTATTTTTTTTTGTTTTTTTATTTTTTTTCACACTCGTCTCTCATCGAATGATCGACATCTTATTTCCGTCTGATTCGAATTGTAATTCTCTGTCCGACAGCACCAGGGCGAAGGCTTCGGTTTTTCTCGGCACGTTCCTATCGAATTGCATCTTGATCTGAATGTCTAAGACGCTACTCTTGAGTCCTTCACTCTGTTTACTGACGTCGAATACGAACATGGGATACATCGACTTGTATTCGCTGGGAGATATGTTAGGGTTGCTCATCAATTCGTCTAGACCGTGATACTTCTTTCTAAAATCAGTCTGCAGAAATCGTTCTTGTCGAACGACGCGTTATAATCGATTGCTGGATATCTCGTGGCGTTCAGAAACACTTGCATGTTTCTCCAATGGCAGTGATCGAACAGCGACGCATTCTTTTCCTCAGACCCGTCCCTATCGGTCTGAAACGCAACCACGATGAAACGCGATCTCTCGGAAGCGGATTTCACCGTCAATCTCCAATCGAAGTGATTCGTGGAGGGAGGAATGCTAGCCGTGTCGCACTGTCTCATGTCGTTTCTATTGATTTGATCGATGCGATACCTCTCTCCTCTTTCTCTTTCTTCTAGCGACGGTGTAGTCGGCAAAACGTCGATCGGCTTCTCATCCTCGTCGTCCACTAACGTCGGATACAATTTATTTCTGGTTCTCATTTTTTGTATTTTTTCTTTCTAATATTAGATAAAAAATTTTATGTGTGTATTTATTTTTATTTTCTATTCTCCCTTATTTTATATCAACGAAAAAAACTTAGACGTATGCTTCATTGAACAATAATTTCATGATGCATCCCTTGTCTTCTAAAGTCAGACTTTTACGCGCCAATTTCAGTTCTTCCGAAACTGTGGGCTTGCATTGATTCTTACAGAAGACTAATCTCTTCCAAAGCGTGATCACATCGTTGAATCTAACGCGTTCGGACGCTGGTTCGAAATACTTGACGACGATATCTTCCCTTTCCATCGTCAGATACGAATGATTCTCGTGATCGAAGTCTAGATGATCCCAACATCCGACGCATCGTTCTAACAAGATGGGACTTAGTTCTTCATTCACGCAGATTGCGTATGCTCTCATCAGCATGTTTAAAAGAAACCTCGCTCTAATAGTCTGGGAAGCGCACATGATTTACGTTTTTTATTATCTATTCGATTTGATATATTTATTTTTCTAAATAACTATTATTTATATATTTTTTTTCTCTCCTATATATATCGATCACTTTTTTTATTTATTTCCTCGGGTATTCCCCCCACTCACGTCAGAAATGGAAGCGTTCAACAGTTGCCTGTTAAGTGTTTTTTGGAAAAAAAAAATTCGGGTATCCCCCCCCCCCCCCCACCCCAACGACGAGGGGGAGATAACTCTGTATGATCAAGTTTATGAGAATCAAGCAATCTGATTGGTTAATTAGCGGAAAATCAAGCAATCTGATTGGTTAATTAGCTGAATTTGGAAAATCCCACTATGGGTATTCCCCTACTTACGTCATAAATGGGAAAAACCCACTGCCTCAAAACAATTGAGCATTCTGGACCACTGGTCTAGAATCTACAAACCGTTTTTTTTATGCTAGCCCAGAATTTTACTCGCGTTCACCAACGATGGATCGATGGTCTGATCTGCGATGGGTACGTTGACAAAAATTTTTAAAGTTAAAAAAAAAAGTGTAAATGTACAATTTCACCTTTTTTAAAAAAACGCGTGACATTCAACGTTCACCACGAGTATTTGAACGTTAAAAGTGCGATCTAGGAGTCACAAAAAACAGCGGGATTCAAATCCACTGGACATTGTTTGTGAACAAGCGTGCGATTTAACACTGAATCCCACGTTGGTAAACGTAGTTTGTACACGTACATGTACAAAAATGGTAGTTATCTCTTAATTATCACCTACTAACAAACCAAGAACGTGAACTTTTGATGGCAAAGAATAAATACAAATATAAAAAATAAAATAAAAAACCGCCCGCCCGCATGCAATTTTACACAAAGGCCTGAGAAAAAGAAGATCTACTTTCTGGGGCCAAAGCTCGGAATTTCTATTTTCTTCATTTTAATATTTCAGTTTCGCATACAGTCGCTTAACCATTTATCCAAAGCAAAGGCAAATACCAGTCAGTGCTATTTACAAAAATCGCTATTTACAATGTATTATTTTTTCATACTTCGTCTCAAAACATAGCTTATGGCCCCTTATTGAAAGACCTCGTTCAAATGATGACATAAGCTATTTTTGAAGAAAATGAAAATTTATACTTATGGTCTACAAAAATTAAAAATCTGTTTCTCAGGCCCTCCCACATGGTCCTTTTGGCTGTCGCATGCTCTCTTTTTATGATCAATGTAAACTTTAAAAAAATAAAAATTAAATGGTTTATGTCTGATATTTTACCCATGTTAAAAAAATTGATAAATTTGTTCCTTGAATGCAAGAGGGCTTTGCAATGCTTTAGCTTTGCAAAGCATTCTTGCTCTCAAGGGACGAAATATACCACCACCACTTCCCCCCCCCCCCCCCATGCTATTCAGTAGACTATGAGGCCTAAAACATAAACAAAGAACATGAACTTTTGATGACAAAGAAACAATTACAGAAATAAAAAATAAAATAAAAACCGCTCGCCCGCATGCAGTTTTACAAATAATGGCCTGAGAAACAGAAGATATACTTTGAGGGGCCTATTCAAGTAGTTTTTTTATCAAGTGTCGTCTCCTCTTCAGATTAGATGAAGTACAAATGTATTACTTTTGTTTGCGGTGTTCATGTTTTAACGGTTGGCTCGTTAGTACCTTCAGATATCATTTTAAATAGACTTAACTGTTTTTGGCACGAGGGGGCGAGGTGGCTTAGTGTTAGACTGTTGGACTTCTATGCAAGAGTCCCGAGTTCGATCCCCGTCCGGGGCGACCCGCGTTGTGTCCTTGGGCAAGTCACTTCATCCCGGTTGCCTACATGGGGGCACATGACGCAGTGTACTAAGGCGTACTGCACGTCCATGGTGCACGTCTTCAACCGCTGTACCACCCTGCTTTAGCGGAGCTTGAACAGAGTTACAATGTTGAGGAGCTGACAGTTGCTCGTCAAGGCTCGGTGGTTCTCTCCGGGTACTCCGGCTTTCCCCACCCGTAAAACTGCCACTGCCACGAGTAGCCACTGTGCATAAGTATATGACCTTAAACACCAATAAATAAATAATTTTGGCCCGAGCTTATAAGATTAGGATCGGGGATAAAAATTTGGGATTGCTCATGAAACTCGAACTATTATATTTTTTCCTTTTCAAAAAAGAGGATGCTTCATTTCGAACGTTTAAAATATTAGATGGAAAATACAATTTTTGAAAGTATTTGACCTTAAACACCAATAAATAAATAATTTTGGCCCGAGCTTATAAGATTAGGATCGGGGATAAAAATTTGGGATCGCTCATGAAACTCGAACTATTATATTTTTTCCTTTTCAAAAAAGAGGATGCTTCATTTCGAACGTTTAAAATATTAGATGGAAAATACAATTTTTGAAAGTACAATTTAAAATGTTTTATAATAGTAGTAGGAGATGTGGTAAACGTGCCTGTTTGGCAGAACCCCGGGCAGGACCCCGGAAGTGACGTATGTCTGTGGCTACAGAATCCCTTTTTTCTGAAATGAGGCTAAGAGTCATATGTGCGAGTCACTCGAACGAGCAATTGCTCTATAGCTGATATGCTCGATGGGCTTCTAGTCATTCGAGCAATATGTCGAGTCACTCGATCGAGCAATTACTCTAAAGCTTATTTGTTCGATGGGCTTCGAGTCATTCGAGCAATGACTTTTCAGTAACTGCTCGATGGCTTATTGGGAGAATTTGGAATAGGTATGTCTTGGAGTGGCCCAGAAGGCAGTAATAGTATCCTTAGATAAGAATCCTATATAAAAAAAATATCCCTAGATAATACAATACCAGGCCATACGTATACTCAAATACCGAAATGAGTCGACGAGCACTATGTCGAGTCACTCGAACGAGCAATTACTCTAAAGCGCATTTGCTTGATGGGCTTCGAGTCGTTCGAGCAATATGTCGAGTCACTCTATCGAACAATTACTTTAAAGCTCATTTCTCGATGGGCTTCGATTCGTTCGATCAATGACTTCAGTAACAACTCGATAGCTTATTGACTTTGGGAATGATATCGGCTTTTGATATACACAAGGGAGATACTCTGCATACAGAGTATAAGAAAACAAACAATCTGATTGGTTCGTTAGCGCCAGTAAATTGAACTGCTTGGGTGATCTAGATAAATGAAACAACAACTCGGAATAGACAAGAGAAGCTAACAAGAACAGACAAGAGAAGCTAAATATAGTAATAATAAACAAAGCTGTTCCAGCTTATAGGCTCTTCTACTTTACTGGAGTATACTCCAGGACGAAGGAACATGGTCAGGTAGACGAAAACTATTGATTAGACACACAGACGCAGAGAATTCTGAAAGAATTCGAAATTGTAAAACCTGTCGGGTTTATTTGGGTAATTCGTCATACTCCGATTCAATCGAACGTACCCTCTGAACATACCCCTGTCTTGTTGCAGGCCATTGAGTAACATAGCAATCACGTGCTACCATAGAAACCAAGATGGCGGCCTCCAGTATACAAAATGGACGACGGAAACGCGTATTACCCTAACAACACGCGCTGCGCACTAACACCGCATATCACAATGGAGATGACGTCACAAGATGGCCGCTCACGCTGGTTACCATGACAACACAACATGGCGTCACCCGGTCACGTGACATGACGTCACTTCCGGGGTCCTGCCAAACAGACACGTTTACCACAACTCCTACTACTTGTAATTTTAGCAGCTGGCTTACAAATTTGGCAGATCTCTGCTGCTTTAGCCAGGTTTTATGAGCAAAGAAAAAAAACCTAACTTAATTCTAGTGAAACATTGTCATTTAGTCGGTATAAGCATGTTTTTTTTCATTTGAAAAGTTGGAGTTTTTTTGTTTGTATATTAGGTGACACGTTTCAGTTGATCAGAACGGTCAGAAATACGTGTTGCTCCATCTGGTGTTCGATTGAAAAAGAACAATAATATGCCACGAGGTGGCAAAAAACCCCACCCACAAAGAGAGAAGTGAATCAAATTGTTTACGAAAAAAGATCATCTCAAAATATATGCCTATAGCAAGTTTCGAGAAATCTGATTGCATTTTGTCACTTACTGCAAGGGCTGTCTGCTTAACCGAAAAAAACTACTCGGTGTCGGTTATCGGAAAAGTCTCCTGCGCGGATACCCTTCGAAAAACAGAGCTGGCAAGCTGTTTGTATAAAACAAATATCAACAAAACAAAATTCAGAACACCAAACAAACGCCATTCTGTAGACACTTGCTGGAACCAGTTAATCGCGTTCACCATGGTATCAGGTTACGAACACCGAGAATTACGGAAAAAGTGGCACAACTCTTACAAAAATGGACGAAATTTATCAAATATCGAAATCGTTAGAGATATTCTCACAATGAGTGCCCATACCAAATTTCATAAAAAAGCCCTTCATTGGTTCAAGTTGTCGGGTTCACAAGGTCATCACTGTCAAAACATCGAGAATTATGGAAAAGGGGAGATACCTCACACAAAATTGAAGAAAATTCACTGAATGTCGAAATCGTTTGAGATATTTTCATAAATAGAAACAAAAACAAAAGCAATTTACCTTCCTTTTTTAATCTGGGTGAAAAAAATATAAATACACCGAACGAAATCGCTCACGAATTCAATAATTTCTTTGCAAAAATAGGAAAGGAGAACTCAAAACAAATATCGAATCCACGCAAATCTTTTTCCGAATTCATGAAATACCCACTCTCAGATAATATGTTTATTTTACCAACGTCGTCCCTGGAAATTATCAATATTGTATCTAAAATGAAGCCTAAAGCAAGTCAGGATTGTGAAAATATTTCATCCAGTATCCTTAAACATTCGATAGATTCGGTTGCCAACCCCCTTGCCCATATCATGAACATTTCATTCAGTCAGGGAATAGTTCCTGACAGAATGAAAATTGCAAAACTAATCCCAATTTTTAAATCAGGTGATGAAAATAACTTCATAAACTATAGACCAATAAGTATTCTCCCTGTCTTTTCAAAGATTTTAGAAAAACTGATGTTTGTTAGACTGATAAAATTTCTCAACAAATTCGATATTCTCTATCACCACCAATATGGTTTTAGGAAACTGCATAGCACACTACATCCAGTTATGCAACAGTTAAAACATGTTGCTGTAGAAAATAACAAAGTCAGTAAGGACACCACTTTAGCTATTTTTCTTGACCTTTCCAAAGCCTTTGATACAATAAGCCACGACATCCTTCTTCAAAAACTCGATCACCATGAATAAGAGTTATCGCTTTAAGTTGGTTCAAGCTATCCGAAGAACAGGAATCAGTATGTATCGTTTGGTGATAGCAACTCTAATCTAACTGAACTGACCTCCGGAGTTCCACAAGGTTCTATGTTGGGTCCTATTTTATTTCTAATACACTCCAATGACATAAGTAATTCAACTACATTAAATGTCTTGTTGTTTTCCGATGACACAGAAGCATACAAGTCTGGAGCGGAGATAACTGCCCTAGTCTCAGATTTTAATGAGGAATTAAAAAATATATTTGACTGGTGCATAGCCAACCACCTAGTCCTGAACGAAAAGAAAACGAAATACATGTTACTTAATCCAAGTCACAAAGGAAGGAATGTTACTCATCAGAATGTCTATATAAACAACCGGGTAATCTGCAAGGTTGGTAGTGGAGATAGTGAGAAATCCTTAAAGTTTCTTGGTATAAATATTGATGACAACTTATCGTACAACGCCCACATATCTCAACTCTTCACAAAAGTTGGACTTGCCAACTTCGTTCTAAATAAAGTTAAAAAGTTTCTCCCTCATACTGTTATGAAAACGTTATATTTCACTCTGATACAGAGCCATTTCATCTATGGAATTCCGTTATGGGGAGCGTCAAAAGCCTGTGATCTTCTTAAAAAACTGCAGAAACGAGCACTACGAATAATAAATAATAAGAAATACAATGCCCACACTGACCCCCTATTTATCAAAGATAGTATATTGAAGTTAAAAGATTTATACAAATTACACGCCTTATTATTTATGTTTGATTGGCATAATGGAAACCTCCCGGTTTCATTTGCAAACTTCTTCTCAATTGTAAATAACCCACCCAACATAATTACTCGCCAGGCTGGTCTCTTACGCACTCACAAAACCAGAACCAAACCCTTGGATAAATTACCCGACTTTGCGCTACCAAAGCTATGGAATGAGTTAGAAAGAGATATCAGAAATACAGAGAATAGGAAAGAATTCAAGAAAAAGTTAACAACAATATTTTTCTCCTCTTACTCCGAAAACATTTCCTGTTCGAACCCTTATTGTCCGGATTGTATAAACTAAAATGTATCCCTTTTCCAACGTGGATAACCGAGACATTTGTCATAAGAAAATTCTTGAATAACTAACTAATCTTATTTTTTCGTTTTGGAGACAAAGCTCGAGTGTCTCCATTGGGGCAAGCTCAAGGAGATCGCCCAAGGGAGGATCGTGGGCTGTGGTTTTGAAACAAGGTGTGAAAATAAAATAAAATTTGAATAACGACTTCTATGAATGGCTGTGGGTGGTTTCAGCGGTTATGTTAGTAAAGAGTTAACTATAAAATCACGTGTTGTATTTGACAGTAATCGTTGTCTGGTATTCTCGTCCATGTCGTCTTACATTCTGCTCCCACCAACCATTTCGTAGATCTACTCATACTATTACTACCTCCAAGCTAATGGGAGGAATGGTGTCAGCAGAATCAAGGGAGCGACATTTCGCAGTTGATCATCAGCGACACTACGCACGCATGCTGGAATGAGACCAAATCAAGACATAATAACTGGAATCCACAATGTTGCAGTGTAATACCAATTTCTTTCTCTTTCTTTTGCTGATCTTTCTTTCTCTTTTTCTTCTATATCTCTCAGGGAAAGGCAGGAAGACAGCCAATCTGGCTATGCCTTTCCCTGCCAGTATAGAATGCTTTAATTATTGGGATTTTGTATTTATATGTACTATAAGAAATATATTTTTTGTCGAAATTCCAATATGTTAACACCATGTACTATATGTATACATTGTTATATTTTAGTATACTGGCAAATAAAATATCAATAAAATATTAATATCAATAGTGAGTGCCTATACGCGGTTTAATAAAAATCTGATAATAATCGTTTGAGTTATCGCGTGGACGAGACCATTAATTTCCAAACCCCGACAATTATGGAAAAATGGGTATAATCTCAAAAAGATTGACTAAATTCACTGCCTATCAAAATCGTTCGAGCTATTCTCACAGTGAGTGTCCGAACTAAGTTGTCTTCAAAATAGATAATATTTGTTTGAGTTACCGCCGTCACAAAAATCGGACGGACAGACGCAGGGATGGAAGGACGGAACCCATTTTTATATCCCCGTAATATTAGTTTGGGCGGGAAATGAAAACAAAATTCGATTACAATTCAGTGAATAACTTACCTTGTGATTTAGTACGCAGTGAGTCCATGTAATTATCAGTTGATCCATACACATTTGATGCATCAATAAATGTAGTTATCGCGTTAAGCTGTTCTTTGTGTGCTAGAAAAGAAACAAAAGCCATATATATACATAGAACGACACGCGCATGTGGCTGGGTTAATCGATATGGCACGAGTGCCAGGGCAAAAGAATAAAACTCGAGTCCGCAACACGCGTGACGTTCTGTGTTTATTACACGCATTCACGTCTAAAAAACAGTTATTAGGACATTCAGCAACTCATTTGACAACTATCATAAAAAAACACATTTTATCGCCAATCAAATTTGCGTACTCATACTCTTCTTCTTCCCCTTCATATATCGACTCTCTTTCTTCTTCGCTATTTTCGTACACATTACACCCGCCATGTCCTTCAATTTTAGACATTTTATTTAGTTATTTTCGCAATCGGTTCAGTTTTTGGGTGATCAGCCGTCTGCTCAAGGATTTCCGTTCGACACGTGAGGGAAACGGATTTTCATTTTCCGCTTGGTTGATGAAGATGGGGTTTCATAGAAAAACAAACTGCAGTATAGTATCACTGATGCTCCGGAAATCCTCAAATCTACATTGCCCCCAGAAAACTCCACTAGCTGTGGCCTCTACACACATATAAAAACGCACTACTGAAAAAAACATCGCGCAAGCGGACCAAATGTTTATGACATTACCATTGCCACTAGGCATCTTTGTTTACTGAATATTATGAACGAGGACTCACAACAGTGACAAGGTATGATTACGCCTCGTAATTCCATTAATTCTCTACATATTATGATGTTTTCGGAGCAAATTTATTACTTATTGAATGGAACACCAAAAATCGGAGAGCGAAAGAATATATCGTCCCCTGAGTTTCAGTCTGTTCTATGTGCCAGTGGGCACATAGAACACACTGGAACTCAGGGCACGTTATGTATATCTTTGTCAGTAAATGAACAAAACATTACGTCACGAAAAGTGGGTAAACAAATTGTCCACACCAGCGTCGTATTCCTTACATTGTGTAACTGGTGGCCGGAAAGCTTCATAAAGACGTGAAGGGTCCTATCTACCCAATATGTAGTTGCTAACCAAAAAACAAAATTCTTTTTATCGAAAAAACTTAAATAAATAACGACTATTCCAAAACAACCAACCGAAACACTGCGCATTTCTACATGGGTATTATGTAACCTTCGATGCATTGTACATGTACATGTAAGACGAAAGTCTCGACCGTGGCACCGACGTTGTTTCTCTAGCCACTTTTGTTAAAGGTCACCACTTTTGTTACCTGTATCGCCCATTTTGGTTACATGTCACCACGTTTGTTACCCACGTTTGTTACAAAATCGTCCACTTTTTACCAAAACAGCTGACGACTTTTGTTGAAAAATTAATAAAATCGCATGTGTAACAAAAGTCGGTACTACTTGTTGCATCGACATTTGTTAGTCTACCAACTTTTGTTAGGACCGATTGCGTGACAACGCTGGCTGAATGCACTGACCAGACCTACTAAAATGTAATGCTACCGATGATCATTGATAATCGCAGATATATACCAAAATATATTTATGAAAGTTAGTGGTGTATTCATTCGTTTTGACCCACGCAAGTGCGTATGGTACTGGACGCCACCCAAAGGGTAGTGTCCAGTGACATCAATATTTTCAAAGCAATACACTACATGTATTTGTTTTTAGTCATTAAATGAGGACCCCCAGGAAAGAAGCCCTCAGGGAGAGTACCCACGGTAAACTACACCCTGAGAGTCGCCCCCACCACCAGAGACTTTGCCCGGAAGCTTCTCCTGGGGAGTACCCCCGGAGACTTCCCAACGAGATTTTCCCACCCAGAGATTATTTCCACCTCAACCACCACAGGCACAACACGAGTTGTTAGCTATCCTTTTCTTAGCTTCGGTGCGTGGAACAGTCGGCACATGCTGGCACTACTCGTGTGTCTGTATATATGTATCTGTGTAACTGTGTGTATTTATGTGGGAATATGTGTCTTCGTGCATTCGTGGGTGTTTGTGTGTGCGTGTACACGTGCTTCTTTGAGCTTCTGTTAGATACTGGTGTAGAGTAAAAAAAATACCGTGTAAATATCTCACAGAAGGTCCAGATTGACACATGTAATCGTTGTTGTGACATCTATGTTTGTGCCATTTTATAAACAGATATTTTATTGACATTGTTAAATTGACATGATGGGTCCTGCGCAGTGTAGTGTGTTACTCTTTTGTTTAGAAGATCGGATAAACAAGTAAAAAAAAATAAATGTATCAATAAAATACAATCAATACTCTGAAAATAGTCGTATGCAAGAAACCAGATTTTAGCTTCGTTGGTACAAGCTGTGGAGCTGGTTCCAACGACGTCTATATTAGTGTGGTTTTCTTAACTGTCTCATGTCTTGTTTTCGCTCAATAATGCGGAGAGTCGCCATAGTAGCTTTACACATCAAATTTGTACATTGATTCTTCTTACATATATATTGCTGCTTGTTCGTAAATATTATATAGTTTTTTGTTTACTGGAGAATGTTTGTAGGCACGTTCTAGTAAAAGGAAAAAGACATATATACACCCGAGGCCGATTTCATTATGACGAATGTTCATAAGTATGCTCGTATGATATTCCTATAATGTTCCTAAGTAAATGCCATAAGTGTTTCACAAAACAATATTTATGCCATTTTATGCTGACCTACTTAGGAACACGTTATGACAATTTTATGAATATTACGAACTACAGTTCGGTTAAAACAAAGTGTCCCGAGTGTGGGTTCGTGGGCTGCAAAATACAAACTCTGTAGTTACACAATATCCTTACTCCATCCTGGAGTGCGTTTTAAGTTTACAATGGATGTTTATTAAAGAATTTTATTATCGAATTGTGTTACAAGCGGTGTATTTGACGACTGCGGGACGTACACTCTGCTTCTACAGTCGCAAAATCCGTTTGAAGTTACTGGATCCGCTGACGCGTCACCGATTAAATTCAGTTTATGACAGTCAAACCAGCGTTTACGTCGTCAAATACAGCAAGTTAAGCTCAATTTTAGTATAGGCAATGCTCCACAGGCAGTGCGTGGAGAAAAGCGATTCAGCTTTCATGTCTATGGGAGACTGTCATGTGGATGGAGCATGTCAAGCCATAAGTTTCGTAAGCAAGGTTAGGTTCTCGATAAGCTTACCATTCATAATCATGTAGACTGAAAACATACACAAAAAAACAAAACAAAATCTTGAGTTTACAAGGTTCTGTCTAACAAAGGCCGCAGAACTCACTCTAGCGCCTTCGTAATTGCTATTAATGTTGTCATCTGGGGCCAGTTCCAAAGACTTGTCCAATGGCTCATTTTCATCTCTACACATGTTGTGGAGGGTCACTGTGGCAATCGCCATCTTACAGCATTTTGTTAGGTAAAATAACAATTCCCAACCCCACCCCAGACGAGTCCATACACCGAAATAGCATCTTACATACGCAAAAGGACCTCTCTACTGGATTTCGAGTTTTCCTTTGGGCAGCATTATATGCCACTTCCTTTGTTGTGGTTAGATCTGGGATAGGTCTCATTAGCCATTGCCTGAGGGGATACCCAACATCGCCAACGAACCATCCACCACATGGTATTCTACCTTGCTGGAAGTCGTGATTCAAGGCTAACGTATTGAACATGAATGCATCGTGTGTCGAGCCAGGCCACTTCGTCACAAGGAACTTCAGTTCAGAATCGCACCCTGCTAGGGTGTTTACAGAATGACACCTCTTCCTGTTAACGGTGTCTTCCCACTAGACCAATTCCCTTTAGACCAATTCCCGTTAGGCCAGTTCCCAAAAGACCAATTCCCCTTACACCAACTACACACTGTTATTGATTAAGGGTTGATTAAGGATAATTAAGAAAACATTTATTTACTGGTAAGCACTTTATTCGATAAAAACAAATAATAAAAAGAATCACAGCCTTTGAAAGTGTGTGATATAACAATTGTTATGAAAAAATGCCCAACATCTATAAAATATCAACAAGCCAGAAAATAAGCAGACTATCATCTGAAAAATGAGGTCCCCAGGGGGTGAATTTGGTGATGCACCTCTAAATTTACCCTCTGTGAATCTCAATCTGAATCAAGGTCTCAAACATAAACAGAAAGAGGTACACAGAGGATAAACTGACCGACTGTATGGGATAGCATCAGGAAATTCACCCTCTGGGGACCTCATTCTGCAAATGATTGACTGCTTATTTTCAGGCTTGACTATCAGTAACATTAATTACATTTATAAATATTTATAAATATATCAAATTATTGAAAAATACTTATTTTAAAAGTAGAACACATCAGTTGGCCTAAGGGGAATTGGTCTTTTGGGAATTGGCCTCGTGGGAACTGGTCTAAAGGGAATTGGTCTAGTGGGAATGAACCCTGTTAACGTTAGCATCATCATCTTCCTTTTTCTGATGTGGTTTCCATCTACAGCCCCAACAACGTTAAGGAAACTTGCCAGCTCGTAGAAACCTGTCATTATTTCCTGTAAGGCGTTTCCATGGGAGTGCGGTGGCAAGACACTTAATCCGAATTCCCCATGTGGGGCCACGGTGGCGTGTGTACTGGGGCGTACTGTACTGCACGTCGATAATGCACTGGCCTTCAACCAATGCTAACCCTTCTTGTGTGGAGTTAGTACGTTGAGGAGTCTGACAATTGTTCGGGGATTCTCTCCGGGTACTCTGGCTTCCTCCACCCGTAACATTGTCCGACACGAGTTGACCTTGGCTGTCGAAAGTGTCATTAAACCCCAATAAATAAATAAATAAATAAATAGATAAATAAATAAATAAATAAATAAATAAATAAATAAATAAGTCGTTTTAATAGGTCGGCATCTTGATGAATGTTCTGCAATTTCCAACTAGTGCAGATGTGACTCCGTAAACAACAGGTGAGACGCTAGCCTTTCTTATATTGTGCACATCGCCGTTTAAGGTCTGAATGCTGGCGCTGACATAGAAGCGGAGTGTCGTAAAACTAACAGGGAGACTGGTAAATCGCGAGATCTCCTCATGTGTCGTTCAGTGCCATATATTAATAGTTCGCGTATTAGTGTTTAAGGTCACATACTTCTGCACAATGGCTAATCATGATCACTACATGGAGATAAAGTCAAGGTCAGTCAATCGTTTATACCCCATGTTGTCTATTTTAGAGGACTCGCACCCCAAGAATCAGTGGCTGGGTCCTATTTTACCAGTGAAACAGGGCTTATGTACACAGTAAACAAGCACTGCTTCACTTCCCGTGGTTCTCTCGGGGGAAGTGCAGCTCTAACTTCCGGGGCAAAAGGTATCGCTGAATTATAACAACATCGTCTATGTGGTCGAACGGGTTTGTGCGATCTCCGAAAATGTCGCCTGATTTGAAGCAATAAATACCCCGCAGCCATTTTGTCGGAGTTATGAACATCTTGTGCATGCTCTGCAGCTGTCTTAAAGTTAAGCAGTTATTATGAACGTTCAGCTCAGATTCCTTTGTGAAATCGGCAATGATGCCTAAATACGTCATAAGATACACTTATGCCTAAGCATGTTCGTAAGTGTGTTAATGACACTGGGCCCTGGAACATAACTAAGCACCACCTGAATGTTTCATGACGGTGAAGTTGTTACTGATTATTATGTTTTAATGATTGCTATGACGTACAGTACATTTCATCTAGTGAAACGTGATGTTTCTGGTTGATAGCGTACCCCAAGCACACCCCCTCGTCCACGTGAAGAATACTTCGTCCACCTGCAATATCTGGGTATAAAACAAGAAAATTTGTCACGTCTTTTATCTTAAACTGTTGACATGAAAAGGAGAAGACTGTCAGAGGCACTAAGATGGAAAATGGTTGACATGCATGCATTCAAAACTATTGGAAGGCAACTTGCTATTGTCATTCTGTCATCAACAGACTTGTCCGAAAACATAAACAAATCAACAATGTTAATGACCGACGAAAGTCTGGACAACCCTAAAGGACCTCTTATCGGGAAGATTGTAACGATATAGTGAATGTACCTGGGAATCTCAATGGTCATCAGTACATCCGGTTGTCTCGCCTCATTTTGACAACCACCCGTTGACTAATCGCCCTATATTCAGAGACGACAATGTAAGGCCACATCGTTCCCCATGCCGTGGGAGCATTCCTTCAGACCAGTTCTATTACAACACTACACTGGCCTGCAATGAGCCCCGATTTGAATCTCATAGAACACATCTGGGACTTTCGTGGACGTTGTATGCAAGCAAGAGATCCGCCTGTACAGCATTTTGGCCGATTTGGAAGGTACCTTGAATGAGCAGTGGCAGCAGTTGCCTCTGAACCGTATCCGAAGGCACACTGGTAGCATCACCAGGAGGGTTCAGGCTGTCATCCGGGCACGTGGTGGATACACGCGCTACTAACGTCAGACACTGCTATTGCGTTCAGGAGATCACAAGTTACATATCTTGTCAGTAATTACCGGCATTGTTTCATCATGGACCGTTCCAGCGCTATACGTGTCGAGAGAACAGATTCTGTCGAAAACATTAGTGACAGATATGTGTAATTCGCGCTATTAAAATACCGCATATTTTCATCATTGTGTTGTCTTTCATTTGTCAATAGACCATTCTTTTCGCAAACAATCACTTTTGACCATCTGAAAGATAGCATTAAAGAATTGATAGTTTCTATTAAAACTACTTCGAAAAACAGGGGGTGCTCAGTTAAGTTTCAGATGTATATATTAACAAGAATAAGCCATAATATTAACAATAGTATATTATTCGGCATAAAAATACTCATTTGAATCGCGCGTCGAGGTGACATATAACTCAATCGGTTAACACACGTTCTATACATCCTGCCATTTTAGTAACTTTCTGGTAGGGTTCTGTCAGGCTCACATCCACTGTCATTCGTCCCTTTACGAAGAAGTAACTCGATATTCTTACATGGTATGGCAGTGTATTTGTCAGCGTTCTACTTTGGTCATATCTCGTTTAAGTCCTTTGTTGTCAAATATAAACAGGAGTTGGGTGGGGTTGGGGTAGTCTCCGGGTGGGTAATATTACGGGTGGGATCTTTACTAGGGATAAAATCCGGGTGGGAAATCTCTATGGTAAGTTTCCTGGGAACTCTACGGGTGTGGAGAGCTTATCTAGTGGGGTACTCTCCGGGGAAATTCTCGGGGGTGGGGGTGGCTAGACCGCTACGGGCGTGTGGAGGAATCCGAAGTACCCGACGAGAAACACACACTATCCGATGATATTGTTAATGGGTAAGTTTTAATCACAAAATGGAATAAAAAGCACACCAATACGATAGGCCAACATATCGTCGCCTGAGTGCTAAAATGTCCTATGTCCCCTATGGGACATAGGACATTTTAGCACCCAGGCGATGATATGATGATTTGATTTTCAAAGTATCATTCCCTAGAAACGTGAAATATGCGATGAAACGATTCCATTTATTCTTTTTTTTTCTTCAGCTTATTTAACGCAAATTGTCTTTTGCAACAAAAGCTGATGTTTTCTGACAGAAAAGTGGTGAGCTGTAACAAAAGTTGTCGAGTTTGGTAACAAAAGTTGTGACCTGTAACAAAAGTTTGTAGAGTAACAAAAGTCAGTGCAAAAATTACCACCGACTTTTGTTACATGTGCGATTTTATTGATTTTTGAAACAAAAGTCGTGAGCTGTTTCTGTAACAAAGTAAGCGATTTTGTAACAAAAGTGGTGACCTGCAACGAAAGTGGGCAATTTCGGTAACAAAAGTGGTGATCTGTAACAAAAGTGGGTAGAGTAACGAAAGTCGGTGCAACACTTGACGTCGACTCGATCTCCCACTCTCCCACCTCTTTTTGTTGTCAGCGACATAGTTATTGCACTGCGCCTGCGCCACGGAAAGCGTTTCACTCCTCTAATGACAACCCTTACACCAGTTCCTCATTTCAATCCAACGCATATACCAACTTGGGCATCGGTGGCAATCTGTGCGTAGGGGAATAAGATATCGGAAATATCACGCTCTTCTACGATATAATAAAAAGGAACATCTGCTCTATTTTAGTGAGTATCTGGAATTAACTTATGAGTGTGGACCTGAAAGTTTTATTTTTCACGAGCGCTTGATTTTTTTCAGCAGCTTCCTAAATGACGTTGAAATGTTTGGACCTGAAAATACACTCATGAGATAATTCTCGATATTCACTAAAACAGGTAGATATCCTCTATGTATCAAGTTCGAAACTTCCAGCCATAATGAAGTGAAATCTTTTTTAATGTAAAATGAACAGTTTATATTTCCATCTAATTCTAATTTCCTTTTTATTGCAATATGATTTTTTTTCATGTTTTCAATTAAATTCCGGGACTCGACTTCTAAGTTACGAAGGGTCACGAGAGGAGGGGAATTGCAAAGATGAAGAATGCCTGAGAAGCCTGACATGTCAACGGTGAAGATAAGACTGAGCTTAAACATTTACCCAACGCAGACGATTTCAAAATTTATTATTTTAAATATCATTTTTTAAATTTTTTCAAAAAATTTCAACAAAACCATATCATGTGACCCCTCTTTGGAACGAGCTCGTTCCAAAGAGGTGTCACATGATATGGTTTTGTTGAAATTTTTCGAAAAATAATATTTTTTTCAGCTGCTGAATTTGCATATTACGCGGGCGGATGCGGGCGATTCGTTGGGTAAAGGGTTAACTTGTTCAACTCTGACGTACCAAATGATATGTAGTATGGTATCCGTATCAAAATCAGAGAGCGCGTTCTGAATCCAAACGGTAATTCAGTAACAAACTTTATTCCGCGGTTCGTTAGGGCTCTACGACTAAATTATTACTGACCCTACCTTCCAGCACTTGTTAATTTTTCATCGTCACGACATTAAATGCCAAATATTATGGTGTCGCGTGAGGCGAAGTGAGAACAATTTTAGGCTATAGCCTAATAATGGTCTCACTAAGCCTCATGTGACACCGTATCCACCACATGAACGTCCCATAATGTATTTGTTATGCCAACCTAAATTGTTCCAAAATTCCGTCATCAGTTGTGCTTGCAAACCGTTTCATGTTTTCGTTAAATTGCCCGAATGGCATTCATTTGTTTACGGGACTTTATTATGTCAGGCTTTTTTCTCCCAGATATTGCATCATCAGCTGTGTTTGCAAAATGTATCATGTTTCCGTTACATTTTCCTGTCGGCATTCATTTGTTTACAAAAGCAGTGCGAGCAAGGGGTATAATCTAATATCTCACTGATAGTCAAGAAAATTATTGATTTATTATCTCCGACATTTTTCACATTTATGCCTGCTTTCTTAAGCTTTGAACTAAAAACAAACTTTCTGAAGTGCCAATTAGGCGAATTCAGATTGCGAGTTTTGCGATAAAAACAGAATCGCGGATAATGACAATTGATATACCGCCTGTGTCTGTATATTGAATTATAATGAATTAATTCAGGGACATTATTGACCATTATCGTCGGTGTATTCACCACTCCTCGATCATAACTAATTAGATAATCTCTGCGATGGGCGGAAAATTCATCATGCAAGAACGTACGCATATTTTGAAAGGTTAATTCTGATTTGTTAATTTATTGTTAGCCCTTGGCAAATTGCTGACGGAGGGGATCCTGTATTCGAATCTGACCAGAGTCTCTTCATCTATTTTCATAATCTATAATTTATATCCCCCCCCCCCCCACCACCACCACCTGTTCAGGTGGAAATACGATTGCGCATCTTGCTGGTATATACATCACGTTGACGCGAAACGGAACACGTTGACGCGGTACACTTTCCTTTAACCATTGCGGCTGGGATTTAACGGTCACGGTCACAGGTGGAATTTTGGGCCCCGCTATATGGGCGCTTGATGGTCTCAAGCTCATGGTGCCGAACAAATGGTTGAGAGGGAGGGTACAAAATAGCTTAACCGTGGACATGACGTGCAAGTTATGGATCTCAAATTATGAAACTTTCTCGTAGTTGGAGCAAAAGTCATCCTGTTCCTCTAATCCATGTGCGGAATGAATGAAATTACAGAACAGCTGCCGTAGTATGGTCGTAATCCATGCGTGGGCAGTGATGCCCACCTATGCCTTTACCAGGTAATAAAAATCATCATCAGCACAATTTTAGTTAATGAATCATTGGGTTGTACCCGGTGATTTATTAATTAATTTTTTGATGATTATTCCTGTAATTAGTGTTTGAAATTTAATATTATTGCGTCCGTGGAAATATTGTCCACCCGTGGAAAGTGCCCAGTCCACGGCGGCCGTACTGTATATAGGTGACACGTTGCTCGTCTCTATGGAGCCCTTCCATGTCATCAGTGGAGAGGCGTCGCGAAGGTGACCGATTAGTGTGTATGAGGTGGGGGTAAATCCACTTTGCCCGAACTGTCATGACTCTAAAGTCTCGACTGAAGAAACATTCCAGCTGCATCATCAAGCATGCCTTCTTCGAAGGCATGTCTTGATGCAGATAAAATATTTGTCAATGGGGATTATAGTTTACGCATTTTATTTATGGGTGTTTAAAGTCACAGACTTCTGCAAAATGGTCAATCATGGGCGCAACATGGAAGTAAAGTCAAGTCCAGCCAATCGTTTATACCCATGTTACCCATTTTAGAGGACTTCCACCCAGGCATTGGTGACTGAGTCTTATTTCACCAGTAAAACATATCTTGTTGGGATTAAAATCTTAGGAAATAAGTTTATGGATGCTTACATCGTCCCCTGAGTTCCAATGTGTACCTTGTGCCTACTGGCAAATGGAATACAGTGGAACTGAGGGACGACATGCAGTAGTTTTGATGCATCGGCCTCCTAATTTCTTATTTAATTAGCATGTTCCGGAATTACAATTGGTCACGCTGGGACCCCAACATTTCCAAGTAGCCGGCGACCTCCATCTGCTAGATATCGACTGCGTGTGTCACATAAGTCCAAGAAACAAACCTAGTCTTTAAGAACATACATGATTACCACCAACAAGAGCTAATCGATATTTAAGACTCCAATGCAGAAAAGAATATCCCCTGGGAGTGTAAACTGTCGCCGTTCATAATATTTCAAAAGGCAACTTACGATACTGGTCTTAGATCAGGCTTGGGCCGCCTAAATCCCAGGGCCCGATATTACCCCCCTCTTACTATAGGCTTTGTGACAGATTAGCAAAGCTAAGAAGTCTGAAATAAATAGTCTGAAAGAAGTTCCACCCGGAAATACTTTTCTTCCACCACTCGCCCATTAAGGTACACATCTCTCAGATGAGATATCTGAGTGAGACTGAGATATCTTACCCACACCATATGACCCTCATCAATGGAACCTTTTCATTATCGTCTGTATTTTGTTAATTAACAAACGTGGCGTCTGGCTTCGCTTCAATTGACACAGCTACCAATCCCACCCACCACCACTAGGGGATGAATTTTCTCCCACCGCACCCCACATTACGTCATCGGAATCACTAAGTTTTAAAATGTCGTCAGCGGAATGTTTGTTGTTTCAGCTGACGTCCATAGTTTCATCCAACTCTTTTTGCGAGCTAACGCTGGTTTTCGTACTGTACTATTAAAACAGTAGGGGATATCCAAACTGATGTTGATATTTTCGGAAAATGGTATTGGATACACATGATTGAACACATCAATATGTTACCAAGTTTAGTGTGGATCATGAATGTTACCGGCCCACGAAAACTTCGTGCAGGTTTTTCCCGCGAGCGCCGAGCTAATGTCTGTGGGGAACGTTTTGGAATTGTCATTTGTACTGGACGGGCGTTTTCGGAGTCTCATTGTTCTTTTCTTGGTACAAACTCGTTCATCAATAATTTCTGGTCGAAACGTAACATTTGTGGTATGCGAAGACTAACACGTGACGAACATTTACGTGCCGTTGGCATGTTGGAAGCTGGCAACAGACAGACAGCGCTGCTGGAGTTTGTACGCTCGACGAGTTCGAATAATTCCGCATTTGACTGAATGCCACATCGCAGCAAGGCGTAATTGGTTTGGAGCTCAACAGCGATGACACTATCGTCGGTGGAGCAACGTCATGTTTTCTAATGAATCGAGGTTCCCTCTAACTTCTACGACAGGCGAAACAGAGTGTGGCTGCGTCGGAACGAACGATACCGTGACGTAACCGTTAGGCAGCACGATCGTGTTGGTGGTGGATTGGTTATGGTATGGGGAGGCATAACCATGACAAGCGGAACAGCATTACATGTCATCCAGGGGCGTGTAACAGGTTAGTACTACCGTGACAACATGTTAGCAGCTCATGTGGTGTGTCACGACCGTCGATTCATTTTCCAAGATGACAATGCAAGAGCACACATGATCCGTGTCGCTGCAGAGTTCCTACAGAGAACGTCACGACACTACCTTGGCCAGCACTAAGTCCAGACCTTTCACCAATCGAGCACGTCTGGGATATGCTTGGCAGGCGCCTACGAGAACACCAACAGCCATCTACCAATGTCCAATCAATCAGTAATTGTTAATCGTACGAACAATATTTTGATTTTGGATGACGTCGTGTGACCGATGTGGAGTGCTGAGAGATAAATATCGTCTTCGAATGGTATGGGATGGTATCAGGAAATCTCGCCCTCCAGGAAAGATATTTTACTCATACACTCTGATCAAACATCTTTACCCTTGGGTGGGATTTCCTTATCCCGTTTCACACTACTCGGTGATAATAACAATTTGCACTTATCTACAGCATATTTGGGTCTCTCGTGAAGTTTCCCACGCGGAATTATATTAGTTTTAAAACAAATGAAAATGTCTTATAGCCAGATTTGGTAAATGTTACTTTTAGGAATTCTTCTTAGACACATGGCAGAAAAAATGCTCTTAAAAACCTTACATGCAAACTATGATTGGTGGCCGAAGAGGACAAACAGTTACTTGTAACCGCGGCACTTTCAGAACTGTGGGACCAAAACAAATGATAAATAAGTTTGACTCCCATTTTTTTTTCTCCAGTAAATCGTTGCATGAGCAGAAGTGGTATTATCAGTTTGCCCAACAGAAGTAATCGTTTCATTTGGCCTCGACCTACAACGGCTGTTACCACGCTCTCAGGCCACCAGTCTAATCATTCATCAGTCTAATTCGGCGAGGAAGTCGATGCCGTTATGGGCAGTTTGATTATCTACGTTTCGTGGAAATTCGAGCACAGACTGCCGTTGATGTGATTTGATGTGATGTCGTGTTATATACAGACATTCTTTCCTGCTCCGGCCATTGATATTCCAATTTTAATCAAAATATGTTTAATACACATTGAATGCACGCAGATATAAACACAATCAGTGTACATTTTTGTGTAATCATAAAACTACGGGGGTCTTTATTTCCAATGGTAATGTCAGCAACATGTCGGTCACATCAAGCCTCGATTGACGGACATTTCTGACGTTCGAAGAAAATGAACCTTTATTACACGCCTGTTCTAAGAAATACAGTAATACTAAATCATGCGGAAAATGAAAATCCGTTCCGCACACATTTGTGGAATGGACAACGTAGACGCATTATTTTTGTAAGAAGAGCAATTTCACTGGACGTTTCTACAAATCGTGCACCGCAATTGCAATCTGAATCGCTAGTGATAGCTAAAAAATAGTAACTTGGGTTCTCCATGCGTTTGGTTGGCGATAAAATGTCTTCTTCTTGTTGATAGTTCGTCCCCTGAGTTCCAATGTGTTCTATGTAGCGATTGGCACATAGAACACATTGTAACTTAGGGGACGAGTTGTCAAATGAATTGGTGAGTGTCCTTCTAATAATTATTTTAAAAGTCGCGGCGCCATGTAATAAACACAGGACAACACACGCGTATGTCATTCAGTGTATTTCTGGTATTTGTTAGATTCATTCCTCATTTGTAATGGTAATGTCATAAAAAATTGGTCACTTCAAGTCTCCATTGAACAATACCCTCGCTTTATTCACAGGAAATTAATTTTTATGGTATTTTTTAGTTTCAGTCGTCTGGAATAAATCAGTTGGTAGGTTGGCCTAAGGTTGGCTTTTCCGACTAACAACAGAAATTTCCAGCCGGTGTGAATCAAAATATAGGCGATGAACTATTTAATGTCTAGACTAGTTCCAGACCATAATAACGTAGGTTTCCTAACAGAATTAGACTGGTGGCTTGTGAGCTTGGGAAATAGTTTATCAGGCGTATCGAAGGCATGGTATATTTATTTACTTCCGTGCCTCCCCGACCCCTTTCCTCACACACGTTTTAAAACCTTGTGCTTTTCTGGACGAATCTTGTGAGTTGAAGAGATGGTATTCCTGTGGACCCATTTTCGACATTTTCTCTGTTCGGACCGATTCATGTTAGGTTCGGCTGGCCCTCGATATGTATACCCTCCTGCCTCCATGCACCCCATCACCTCCAAACTTATACATTCACTGAACTCCCGCCGCCTCTTATTTCAATTAAAACGCCGCGTTTTTGTTGTACGAAATTTGGGTGATCAGTGGAAACTGTGGAGAGTGCCTCGATAGATAGATAAATTGTATTTAACAATACACAAAGTTAAACAGTATTACAAACGTGATTTTTTTTACATAATACAAATATATTAAGTGCATTGTTAGGCAATGGCATAGCCGGTATGGCTGTCTTCCTGCCATCGCCAGAAATATCAGAAAAATATTTTGAGTAGGGGTTAAACAGGTAGACGTAGGCCGACATGTATTTTAGTCATATCTTCGGGAAGAATCAACTTGAGATGTTTAGAATATTGGCCTTGGTATAAGTTTTATATTATTGTCGGTCTTAAGAAAAAGCGTGACTAAAAACTTTCCCAAAGCCAATAATTTGGGATGAGACACCAGGAGTATCAAGCAAAGACATATAAGTATATTGCATATATTTTTATATATACCGAAGCACTCTTCAAACGGTGAAAAAAGTAACAACCCATATCTATACATACATATATATATTCATACATACATTTACATACATACACATATATATATATATATATATAGGATATATACTCTGGGTTTATTGTTCGTGGCAGTCAGGGCATCTATTGTACCTGTATGAAACAGAATTCTTATATTCGTTGAATATCGAATCTCTAATGGATTTGATAAAACATTTTCGCGTTGTTGTTATTGGGGAGTTCCCTGTTGTTGCATTCCAGATTTGGGGGAAATTATGCTTCGGAAGCTCAGCCGAAAATTTTGTTGTGGGCTTCCCGACTTGAAGCCGACCTGCTTCTGCTTGTCTGGTCAACAAGTTAGCTGATGGTGTATAAGCAAAAATGTTGTTAAACGAATTGGGAAGATTATGAGCATGTCAATCAAAAATAAACTCATTTACATGCAGTTTATAAATATCTGTAAATTTAAGAATTTTGTTTTCTTTAAATAGTGGGTCCGTGTGACTGTTATACTTTTTATTATTTATTATACGGATTGCTCGTTTTTGTAATTGATTTATTTCTTCAGCTGATGGGACATGACCCCATATGGGCACAGCATAAAGTAGGCGACTGTGCACAAGGGTATAGTAGAGACTTCCTTGGGCATCAAAAGGAAGCATATGCTTAACTTTGCCAATGCAATATCTGGCATTAGTAATTTTAGAGCATACCCTTTCTTTGTGGTATTTAAATTTGAGATTTTCGTCTATGTATACTCCTAGGAATTTAACGGAGTTTTCCTTCCTGGCATTACCAATTCTTGTTAATTCAGTATTATTGATTTTTACTTTTAAATTTGGAAATTTATTTTCATTATGTTGTGGGTGGAGAAGAATAGCTATGCTTTTGCTGGCATTTATGGCAAGTTTGTTGCATCGGCTCCAGTCGCACACATTCGATAATTCGTTATTGATTGTTTGTTTCAGAATGCGTTCGTCGTGACCTAACGTATAAACTGTGGTGTCGTCAGCAAAACAAAGCAAATCTAAAGATGTTGAGGTGCACAAGTCATTCACATACAATAAAACAGAACCTTGTGGAACACCGCAAACAATGGTCTTTAGTTCCGAACAATAGCTATTGTATTCCACGTGTTTGTATCTCCCATGGAGATAACTTTCAAACCAAGAGTGAGCTACCCCTCTAATTCCATAGTATTTCAGTTTTTGTAATAATATACGTATAGTGTCAAATGCTTTCGAGAATTCAATAAATACTGATAAAGCAGAGTCCTTTGTCAGTTTGTCATTATTTTCAGCCACATACGGAGTAGATGCAAAATTGGATGTAAGGTTGAGTGTTTTTTACGAAAACCATACTGATGTTTGTAAAAAATATCGAAGCGATTTAAAAAACTTGTTAGTCTGGTACACATGATCTTTTCCAGTATTTTTGAGAACGCGGGTAGAATACTAATTGGACTGTAGTTGCCACCTCTTGCTCGTTGCCACATTTGTAGATTGGCATGACATTAGCTAATTTCATTTTGTCGGGGATCATGCCTTGCATTAGAGAATGGTTAAAAATATGCGTAAGAGGTGTGGCAATTTCATTCACTGCCAGATTTAAAAGGTGACTAGAAATATTATTGCAATCTTTACTGTATTTGATCGGTTGTTTGTTAATCATGAGAATGATTTCCTGCTCTGTGGTGGGGTTTACAAAGAAATTGTTAGAAAAAAATTGTGTTAAGTAGTCTGAGTAATGTTTTGTGATACAATTCGGAATTTCATTACTAATTGATTCACCTATATCTACAAAAAAATTATTAAAATTATTGGCTATGTCAGCTGGACAAGTTATTTCCTTGTTATTGTGCTTAAATTTAGTTGGTAGAACCGGAGGATTGCGAGATTTATTTATGGCACTTCTTAAGATACTCCACGTTTTTCTGAGATTTTGTTTATTTTCTAATAATATTTTACTATAGTAAAGTTTTTTTTACTTTTCCGTATGACTTGGTTAAAGATACAACAATAGTTTTTGTATTTGCTGATATTTTCAACACTGGAAGTTTTAAGTTTGTTAACCAACAGACTATTTTTATTAATCGATGACTGGAGAGGCCAGCGGTAGGCCATGGTCCGCGTTTTAAAAATTTCTTTGGTGAAGTGTATGATTTTATGGGAAATGCTGTTTCAAACGCATTCAGATAGATATTCAGGAAATTGTCATACGCAGTGTTGGGACAGTTACAACACTAGTAAAATCACTTTGTTGCAGTATACCTTTGAATGTAGAAATGTTTTCCCTCTTGAAACTTCTCTTCTGTTCTTTGGTTCGAGGAGAAGGCTGAAGGGCCTCTTCAAGAATGTAAAATTTGGCAAAATGGTCAGATATATCAGTAATTATGATACCGGAGTGATATTTTTTTTCATTTCGATTGGTTATAATATGATCAATGAGGGTAGCCGAATACTTTGTTACACGTCTATGTTTGGTTATCACAGGCATGAATCCATCACTAAATAAGTTGTCAACAAATACATTTGTTTTTAGATGCTTCCCATAGTTTGAAAAATCAATGTTGAAGTCCCCCATTAAGTAACATTTCTTGTGCTCGGAATTCATTATTTCCATTACTTTGGTTACAGTATCAGTAAATGTGTCAATATCTGCCAGTGGTGCTGTGTTGGGTCTATATATACACCCAACAATGAAATGATTTTTTTGACCTGGGTTTACCTCGATAAATAGGGATTCAATCACATGGGGAATAAAAATGATTAAGTCTGGCCTAAGTTTGTAGAAAATGTGATCTTTAATAAACATTCCCACTCCACCTCGCCCGTCATCGCCGTCAGGGCGTGTCTTAAAAATTAATGGATGGTAACCTGTCAAACTGTGCGGATTTCTATCAATTTTGAAAATTTCGGTTAAAACAATTATGTCAAAAACGTTATTTGAGACGCGGATGTCACATAAGAAGCGATTCAGAGAGTCCCAATTTGCATTAAGACTGCGACAGTTCAGATTTAATACCGAGAAGGATTTTTTCTTGTTGCTATAGACCGACTTAAATTGGGCGGGGGTGTGATATTCACAACTATTTCCGTGGATGGAAAATGGAGTTTCCGATTCATTATTAATAGCACCGTTCAGGGTGTTGTACAAGTTGGCAAAGTTATATCTTTCCCCATCCTGGATCCCATCCAGCGTTATGTCATCCGTGGACATGGCGTCTGTTTTGTTCAATCAAGATATATGTACCCGAAAGCATGACTATTGTGTTTTAGACAAAAAACAAGGACGTTTGTTGTCGGTTGTCTGACCCGTTTTGATGTTACATGAAGAAAGAAAAATGTTACAGATAGCAGATGTGTCAGCATGAAAAATATAAATTTACTGTGCTATCGTGGAAGAGTAGAAACAGTGACATAATTATGGGTGTCGGTAGATTATCATCCAGCCATATCAATAACATATGCTCCAACAGGAATCACTAGATCTATGTGGCATATGACGATGATTATATTTATTCTTTACTATGTAAACTCCAAACAGCTAGTGAATTGCCTACCATAGAGCTAGGGGTGGACAATAAATGGAAATCTCAGGAATGAACAGTTGGCGGTGGCATCCATTTTTATATATTTTATCGAAAATAGAAGAATATACGTGTATGCGTGTAACTAATACTAATTATGAACACTACGCAACACCAGGGCTGAGGGTGAGAATGCGAAGTGGTCCATACCGGCTATATATACATATATACATATACATAATACACGCACACGCATATATAGAGGATATGGAATGAGTGTTTTTTTCATATAATATTTAGGAAACGAGTCTAAGAATTTTCCGTTTTGGCGAGCCTCTGGCGAGTCCAAACGGAAAATTCGGACGAGTTTCATAAATATTATACGAGAAAAACACTCATTTCACACTCTATTTATCATATGATACACACACGCTCAAATTAGCTACTTAGTATGACTTTTTAAACCATCACCTAACTTGAGTTGCAGACGGCACTTGGAAAAAACATCCTCGTATAAATAAAATTTTTCAGTTTTTGCTTCCAAAACATAGGTTATGACCCCTCATTGGAACGAGCTCGTCGAGCTCGTTCCAATGAGAAGTCATAACCTATGTTTTGGAAGCAAAAAGTGAAAATATAAAAAAAAATGAATGGCGTTTTTCTTGTAGGTAAAAGATTAATACAACATAACCCACCCTAATTAGGACAGATAACGTAAATTCTCCCCGCTGAAATTATGCAAATGTCACCCAGTTGTATTTTGTTTAGCCAATCAAATTGTCCAGTTTTGAAATTGACCAATGAAAGCTCCCAACTCTAATTATGCAAATTATGAATATGAGGCCCAGTGTATTTTGTTCAGCCAATCAAATTGTCTAGTTTTGAAATTGACCAATGAAATTGACGGAAGGCTTTATTTATCACTGATTAATATGAAAACAAAATATCAAATGTTTTAAAATGAACAAAACGGACGAATCATATGATAAATATATATATGTGACGGGCTCCCTTTCGAAAGTGTCGAAAATTTTGGATACGGATGCAGATACCAAAGTTCCTGAAGTGATAACACCGAGTCTGGTGCATATGTATATAGTTATAGATTAGCCCAAGAACATTAGGTTTCACTAGGGAAAAAAATCGGAGAAAGCTGATTTTTTCAGGGAATGTCGAGTACATGTCACTGAACGATTAGACAAAAGTCCCCTAAAATCCCAGTTGAGCTTTTTTTTTCCAGCCTTTTTTCGAAAACGCGTTTGAAAAAAATCAAAAAAAATCGCACGAACTTTGTAACCTCGAATTGATCCAACTGTATTTTTTGTTTACGCGTATTTCGAGCTACATAATGTCTAATATACATTTACCTAGAGGAAAATGTGCATTCTGTGACAATTTCTGCGAAAAATTATTGAAAATTCACAAAAAAGTATCGGATTTACGCAAAAAATGACGATTTTCCTAACGGATTTGCCCAAAGGGTCGTAGTACAGAACGGGATGTGAGTTGGACAGACGATAAAAAATCCACCACCATTTGAAGACTTTTATCATTGCTTACAAAATAGACATTATGGAAGACCCCCTCTGCTTCTGGCCGAGTTCCCCTTTTGGCATAAAATTCGTCAGCATGAGAACTCAACTATTTTCGGGCTTGGGACCGAACAGACACGTCTGTGTCTGGCAGCATTAGATCAATAAATAATATTTACAGAATGTACAAAAATCAATAAATAATATTTACAGAATGTACAAATCAATCAACATGGATTAAGTTACATTGACTATTATCAACGCTATATACAGAAATGACATGACCTATATACATATTATTCATCGAACTCAGAAATTTCCGACAGGACAGTGTTTCTGTGGTTGTTACAAGAATCCGAACTGCAATTACACAAACCTGAGCAAGAGAGTCCTGCCTTCTTACACCCACACCTTTTTGTACAAGCACTCTTGCAACCACAACTGATCAGATTCAGTAGGTTATCGGGGGCACATGGCTTGTGGCTGCAGTCGGTACAAGAAGTCCATTGTCTAGCGACCACCCCCAATCCGTCGGAGGAAGCGAAGTGCCCAGCCATTGTTGGACCTGGAGATAACATCTGTAGACATGTTGTTGTGCAGCATCGCTGCTTGGTGGGAGTGAGGCTAGGTCGATGGGTTTATTCAGTTTAGATTTTGCTACATAACGCTTGTAAGTGACATATCTATATTGGTCGAGAGAGGAAACAGTTTTACTCCCGTATAAGATCAGGAGAAGTTGTTCCCCGGCAGCGGCTACTGCACTTGGTGTACTGTCATCCGCCAAAATTGTGTTGACATACTGTTGTGAGTCGCTAGTAACATCGGAGACAATTGTACTGAATACTTTCTTCTTACCAACTCGAAAGAGTGCAGAAGTAGTGTCACAACCACTTATAGAATGTGCTACAAGGAGGTTGCTTCTATGGTCACCCATTTTGGTTTCTATTTCACGAACGGAAACTAGTAAGTTTGGGGTAATGGAATACATCATGTGAATATTATATCCCGGTTGAACTCGAGAGGTAAGAATGACTAACAAGTCTGTGTCTGTTCCCACAACGACAACATTGTTGTCATCTTGAGCGATGTCAAGTGCAGTTTCGGCTATCAGTACATCAGCATCAGCCTCGGCCTGCTTGGACTGAATATTGATAGCAGATAGCTCCTGCATTAGAAGATCGATCAGTTGGGTTTTGTTCTTGGCATTTGCAAGGAAATCGGATTGGGGTGTGGTGGCTGGTAACTCGGGTGAGATATTGATATCAATGAAATACCTGTCTTTAGATCTACGGGCTTGTTCCATGCCCTTTGTCGACATTGTACAAGCATAACCATCAAAAACAACCATGTCGTTCGCCCCAAAATGTCTCACTAGATAATTGGAATATGATGTACATATGTCCTTATATGACGACTGTTTAGGCCATACAACTGCCCTCAATAAAAATCCACCATCTACAACAAACAGAGAATGTTCTGGGATTTTAGTTTGCTCGGTACCGTATGTTTTGAGAATCTTACCGAGCGTGCTTTTCTGTGTCTTCCTCATTCCAGCAGAATCAAACAATGCTGGTGGTTTCGGGGCGAGTTCATATTTGAGATACTCTTCCATCTCTGCTTGTGACTGAATAACACATGTGATGCGGTTGAACAGACTTGTGGGGTCAATCACTACCTTACTTCCACGGACGTTGATGCTATTTGCCATCGATGCGAAAGACTTCACAGTGTCAACACGTCGTAGTTTGATGCTGTTGAACGTTTTGCTTACAACATTCGATACGCAACATTCACCAATTTCGCGAACTTGGTCACAGTTCACAGTTTCGTCGGCCACAAGCCCGGTCGCTATAGAGACTAATTGTAGTGGATCTCTATTCTGAAAGGGGGAATGCACTCTGAGCCAGTTCAATAATTTGGTGATATCATTGGCATCAGTCAATTGTGAACTTTGACGGAGATCCCGATGTTGTTCGCCATGACCAGTGTGAACATGAACAAAATTTTCGAGAGCATTACATATCGGAAGGCAAAGAGGTAGTCCATGTACCCATTTCGCAACAGTGCTATCGGTTATTCCCCTGCCATGTGTGAGACCACCAGGGAGCTTGAACATTCTCATTAAACACTGCTCTATGGTCTGATCAGAATATATCCCGTCCCAGAATTTATCTGAGCGCCTTATGGTAAAGTAACCTTTCTCAGTGAACAACTTCAAATCATCCTGTTGCATTATTTCTGTTAGCTCATTCATCTGCTGCAAATAGAGATGAGAACTTTTTGCGTATGCAAAATGACCACCTGCGTGAAATACTGGAATCATATTGCGAACACAATATGTGTGGAGTTCCCAGTCGCCTGTGCGCTCTGCTCTCAAGAACAACTGGAGAAGACCTATTTGCTCGTAGTATTGTACCCAAAGCTTTCCTGTGCGTCCTACGGACGCATTCTGGAGCAGTTCGTGTAATTTTGACAGTAGATGGTTGACACTTTCTTGATTGACAGCGTCAGCTGTTGTACAGTCACCTCTGGCATGTCCACAGAATATTTCATTGACTTCTGTGCAGTCTATGTTATCTAGTGTTCGGCTTTCTTCAAACACAAGTTTTGTAATGGCAATTTGTATTAGCAATTGGGCACGAACTGCTCTTGAATATGCATGACCACTGATCAAATGATGGATTGACCCACCAGCATAAACAGTCCCCCAAAGTTCATCCAAGCCGCTACCAGCCATGATCGAACCAATTGCCCCTAAATATGACATAATCATATGGAAGCCGCCGAGTCTAACGAAAACTTTTGTCAACTTATCTGACGAAGACACAATCTCCACTGCTTTGATATAAAGTGGTTGGCCAAACGTCACTGGAAACAATGATGCTATAATACGGTATTTGAATGAGAAAAGTCGATGACGTTTGAATTTGAGTTTAGGGGGTATGGTTAATATTTCACACGTTTCACCAGTTCATTATGGAATAAATGACTATTGGTATATATCATTATAAAGCCACTGCTTTTCTGCAATTTTTGATATATAATTTAACTCCCAAAGTAGTCGTAGATTTGATTTAATGGACGTTGTGTACCGTTGCGTGTATGAAAACAATAAATTTTTTTTCGTAATTTTGTACATTTTCGTGAATATTTCACCATTGAGTGTGAGGATTGGTACAAAGTTGGCATTTTCTGTTGGGGATATGTATTCTCAATATAATTCAGCACGATATTTATGATTCTCACCCTACTAAGGCGAATAAGAATGAGAAATATGGAGCTGGGTCGAATTTTTTTTTTAATTTTTTTTTTCATCAAAAAAAACGCTATAACTAAAAAAGCTCAACTCGGATTCGCGGGGACTTTTCACACTTTATCCGCAATGTGTGTCCCGGAAACATATAAAAAAACAGCTTTCTCCGATTTTTTTCCTTACTTTCTCATTTTTATGTCTAATGTGCCTGGACTAAGATAGTAGTCTATTAACCTAAAGCCGAGAACCGGCCAGCGCTATTCACAAAAATTGCCATTCGATTTTCATATTTTGCCTCAAAAACATAGCAATGACCTCGTTGGAACGAGCTCGCTGAGCTCAAACCAAGGAAGGACCATAAGTTATATTTTTGACGCAAAAAATGAAAAAAATAATTATTCAATAATTTTGGTTGCAAGTGTTGTCTTCTTTTCATGGTAACTGAAGGGTTAATTGATTGAGCATCTCCACGGGGTACTCCCATTCCGTCTTTACAGAAGTGTCAACTAGTATTCCAATACGACAGGTAACTTATCTTGCTGATTCTCGTTCGGGGATCTTGGGGGGGGGGGGGGGGGAGTTGCAACAGGTGTCAGCACTTTGGGAGACGCAGGCCTGATCCAAAGTTCCGGACCCCGGGGTCAATACCCCGCCCCACCATTTCCCATGACCTGCTTATGATGAGTTGATAAAAGAATTGTAGGCGTCGCTTCACCTCAAGCAAAAGGACCCGCCTCGAAAATGTTTACGCTGTTGGGAATACTGATTGATAATACTGTTTCCCTCCACAAACAATGCAGACAAACTTCCTTACCTGACTGACAGTCCAACGAATCAGCTTGCATGGAACGAACAAAGCCAATACAACTTCTTGTTGTAAAGTGTGGATCAGGTTGGCTTATCAGAATAGGCAAGCACATAGGACTGAAATTAAAGAAATAATATATCAACACCCATGTGAGAAACTTGCGCACGGTAACACGGCGTTACTGTAGTGACAGTTCAACCATAGATCAGGGACATTGCGATAGGGGTGGGGGTGGGGGAGGGTATCACCCCCACCCCAAATTCTGGCCTAAATTTCCTATACCTGGAAATTCGGAGGTCGAGCCATGAGTAGTTGGAAATTCCAACTATCTAGATTTTAGAGCTGCTTTGGCGATGCTGATGTCTCCTTTACTTCCCAAAATTCCAACTCGGTTTCAAATCGGCAAAAATTCTAACTGTTACTATTTACAACTACAGTATACGCAATATCGAGCTTCATAAGTATGTGTGATGTCAATCGGTACGAGATTTCCATAGTACGTTTACTTATAGGAATAAAAAAAAATTCTCGAAATGCACTTCAAGAAAATCACATCATGTAAAATCGTTTTTCTGAGTTAATTCCATCATTCACAGTTACAAAATGATGAAACATCGCAAATTGATCATTTCTGTATAAGATCTGATTTATGCAAGGACAGTGTGAATTGTTCAAATTTCTAAGCTTGAGCATTTGCTTATCACTTATTCGATTCCCAGAAGAATACCAAATGATAATAACCTGATAATTCTATCATAAATGTGTTGGCATTTCCATTGCAAGAATCAATTTTATTCCCCCTTTCATGGCTTCATTTTCAAAATCTTTTTCGGTAGTGAATTTCGAACTACGGGGAGGGGACCGGGAGGGGATTTTCCAAAATCCCTTCCCGGTCTCTCCCAGTAGTTGGAAATTCACTACTCTACATCCCCCAATCGGTAACCTCTAGCCACGTCCCTGCCATGGTGAGGGTGGACTAGGTCCAGTGGCCCCGGACTCCAGGGAGCCCCAAAGTTTTGAAGAAAAAGGCTTCATTAAACAAAAATGTTTCTCAAATATTTGGGAACCTTGGTACGTTCTTAAGAATGCCGTTTTTTTTACGATACTCCACACAGTCCCTCTGGTAAGACACAAACTGTGTGCGTATTTGTAATACTTGCTTGCTGAGCACTACTCTAAGAGCTACAACTTTTGTGTTGGATACAAACCTCTAACAGGCCTCGAGCCAAGAATTTGGGGAGTTTCACACCGGAAAATCAGACTATTCTCACACAGAAAAACCATTCCCAGCCTCCTGGATCGGGTGCCCTCATCTTCCCAAATTCAATAACTCCAACCCCCGGTTGTTGCGGGATTATTGTAAGTATTAATTTGCATATACTATGATTACAAAAGAGGATAGATAATTTCGATCGGATCGCAATCCCATCAGCATTACCTTTCCTCTTTTCTTTCTGCACCAATGTACAGTTCACCCGTCTGAAACTCAATTCGCGAATATTGCATCTTGGTGTTTGGTTTTATTTTCTTAATTCGGTTTTGATTTTGCGCTTTGTGTTATGAAAGCTCAACCTACTGGTGTATAGTTACTGGTCGCAACCTGTTCGGAAAGGTTTTCTTCTCCAATTGGAATTCTGACATGATGCGATACACCTTATTAGAATTTTGGTCGCGAACAAAGACCTAATGAGCTGAGCTGAGTCGCATGTTCAAAGTGAAACACAGACACAGAGTATTACTCTACAGCAACGAATCAATGTTTAAAGATTATCATTAATAATTTCATGTTTCATTTTACATATTGGCCTCAAGGTTGTCAGTATTTGTGTTTGTCTGCTTGTTTTGCTGTAAAGGGCAAATTGGAAGTTTGTTTAATTGTTTATTTGGATTAACGGCACTGTCAACAGCCAGAATCACATTGTTTCAGGCAGTTTAACCCTTTACCTAACATGAAAACGGGAGGACACTTGGAAAACAAATTTTTGAATAACTCATGTTTTTCATTTTTTGTCTCGAACACATAGGTTATGCCCCTCATTGGAACGAGCTAGACGAGCTCGTTCAAATGAGGGGTCATAACCTATGTTTTTGAGGCAAAAAATGAAACAAATAATGAGAATGGTTTCTGAGAATAGCGCTGGCCGCTTTTGACCTTACGTTGGGTAAAGGGTTAATGGGTGGAGGAAGCCAGAGTACCCAGAGAGAACAGCGGCGATCAACTGCCAGTCTCTCCAACTTACTTACTCTGAGCAGTAACTGCGGTCTGTCTTTGACTAAGGCACCTAATCCCGATTGCTTACGTGGTTTGCACGGTGGTGCTGTGGTCTAAGGCGTATTGTACGCCCACGGAGCACTTGCCTTCAACCAATGCTTACCGTGCTTATGCAGAGTTAGAACGTTGCAGGACAGTTTTACCGGGGAAGGAAGTCGGAGTAGTCGGAGAGAACTACCGAGCGGTGCTGAGCAACAGTCTGACTCTCCAACGTACTAACTCTGCCTTGGAAGAGATTATTTATATATTTATTGAGGTTTAACGATACTTTCGACAGCCAGGGTCACCTCGTGTCTGACAGTTTTACGAATGGAGGAGCCGGAGTGCCCGGAGAGAACTACCGAGCAACGGCGAGCAACTGTCAGGCTCCCAAACATACGAACTCCACACAGGTAAGGTCGGCATTGGTTGAAGGCAAGTGCACCATCGACGTGCAGTACGCCTTAATACACAAGGCCACCGTCTCCCCGCGTGGGTAATGGGGTGAAGTGTCTTGCCCAAGGACACAACGCAATTACCGCAGGTGGAATTCGAACAGTGGATCTTTCGCTTGCAGCCTGCACCTATACCTACTGAGCCACGACTCCTTAGCAGAGATAGCAGCTGGTGAAGGCAAGTGCACATTCGGCATGCAGTACACCTTAGTTCACAGCCTCGACATGCACCCACGTGCGCAATTGGGATTAAGTGCCTTCCCTAAGTACAAAACGCACTTACCGCTGGTTAGGATCGAACCGGCGGCCTTTGGGTTTAAAATTTAATGCTCTAATCACCGAGCCACACATCGAATTGAGGGTATCACCCTTTTTCGAAGTTCAAATATTAGTAAGCTTTCCATCACGGAGTTTCTGAATATAATTAAAGCATACAATGCAGTTGAAACTAGAAGTCCTGTAACAATTAGCGCAGAAAATAAACTTTAGTTAACGCGCTCTTCACTGCAGAAGAATGAAGTAGTCTGAAATACACAAAAGCGTTTGCCCTGTGCAATGCAAAATGCTATTTGCGAGGTCGGTAGTGAAATCACGAACTGAACCGATCGAACACAAAGGAAAGACAGTGTGTAGAGGGTGGATTACTACTAAATTGCTGTGGGATAGATTTTTCACTTTGTAATTGTTTACAATTTCTGAGGACAAAACACAAAAATCACTTGTAAATTTCCGTCACATGGACCACCGGGTTGCACCCGGGTGCATGTGATGAAAGTTTACAAGTGTTACTTGTTGTGCTGTTATGAACAATTAAAAATTATTTTCGAGCGGAGAATATGTGGCGCTGCAATTAAGTAGTAATCCACTCTCTTCATTCTCTATTTGTAGTCGTATTTTAATATCTATTTGCGTCGTTAAATGTATATGTATCCCAGTAGAGTATAGGGATTTTTTTTCCTATTAGGAGTGGTGTTAATGAACTATATTTACTAGTATAGAATTGTACAGGGTTGGTCACCCTATTTTTCTACAGAAATGGAGTCCCGCTAATGGTGCAGTTTAACAGGGACAAAAGTGCACTTTCTCGGCGCGTTATTACTTTAAAATAGTGCACGCACAAAAGGGTCACATGACATCTAGTTTCTACTGTACATGCTGCACAGGTTGGATCATTGAACTAATCTACCTTGTGTTTGCAGACAGACTGAGAAACAATTTGATCCTACTGGGCCATGGGGCTGTTGGATTAATTTGTACTGTCCCTTCAGTTCTGTCCCTAACTACTTTCTGGCCATTATGTTTCTAGCTAACCAACCTTCACCATTCCCAGTTTTATTTCAGGCAAATTTACTTTTGTTTCGTATCGAGTGGTATTTATTTATTTTGTGGAGTTTAGTTTAACGACACTTTCGACAGCAATAGTCACCTCGTGTCGGGCAGTTTTACTGTGGAGGAAGCCAGAGAATGCGGAGACATACCGCGCCACTGTCACGTGCATTGCGCCTAAGTACACAGCACCCAAACATGGATTAAGTGCCTTACCCAAGACACAATACAGTTCCTAAATCGCCAAAAATCGAAGTAGGAGGACAGCTAAGTTAAAGTGTGGTGTAGACCAATTAATATTATCAACGTGCAAAATATTAATTGGTCTACCCTCAAATAATATAAACGGGCTATTCCTATTGCTTCCATTGAACTGACATGGAAGATACCAACAGGGTTCAAAGGGTTAACACTCTGTAAAGCCTGGTGCTGATTTTTTCATTAGTGTTTTTAGATTTACGGACAGGCATATATACATGTTGGCAACCAGTTAAAACTCGAAGTCTTGTCATGAATTGCCCACCAATAGCACTCCTCTCTGTGCGTTGATCTGCGTATACCCAATAAGGCTATCAAATTCTGTACATACGCCCTATGCACAAGCGGTGTTTCAGACAATGGATCTCGAGGTTCAGCCCAAAGTCCATTGCCTTGGTCTTAAATCCATGTCTGCTAAGTGAATGTGTGGAGCTGATCAATCAATATCAACCCAGAGGACAAATTGTCCCACTGTATGGAATAGCATCAGCAAATTCACCGTCTGGAGGCCTCATTCTGCAAATGACAGACTGCTGCTTATTTTCAGGCTTGGGTCAAAGAAATAATCACAGGCCCTCCAATATTAGCAAATAGCCAAATAAAAGACTTTAATCGACCATTTGAATTCCACGTTGACGTGAGTGTAGTCGATCTAGGAGCAGTATTATACTATTCAAAAAAGTGGGGGATATGTGATAAAAGTGAGGTATATGAAGAATTATATTTATATTTTCACCAAAAAGACAGTTGAAGCATTGATCTGTGACATCTGGTGAATTATTTCAGCGATAGCTGTGTGTCTGACAAACACACATTCCACGCACTGTGCTTTAGAAGACATGGACGGTCAGTCAGAGAATTTACCACATTCAGTCCAAGACCTCACTACCTTGTAAATCCTCCTCGGCTCACGAGACAAGCGCGGATCCGACGTGGCATACTCCTCACCAAACGTCCAATATCAGTTTGACTGATGTTATTCCATTCTTCCTGCAGTGCATCGGCGAGTTCCTGGACATTGGTGGGGGCTGTTGGCGTTTGCGTAGGCGACTGCCACGCACACCCCAGGCGTGCTCGATTGGCGAAAGGTCTGGACTTAGTGCTGGCCAAAGCAATGTAGTGATGTTCTGCTCCAGGAGGAACTTTGTAGCGACACTGGCCATGTGTGCTCTTTCGTTGTCATCTTGGAAAATGAATCGACGGCCGTGACGCCGCTCAAATAGCACCACATGAGCTGCCAACACGTTGTCACGGTAGTACTGCCCTGTGTCACGGCCTTGGATGACATATAACGCTGTTCTGCTTGTCATGATTATCCTTCCCCACACCATAGCCGATCCACCACCAAAACGATCGTGCTGCCTAACGGTTACGCCATGGTATCGTTCGTTCCGATACAGCCACACTCTGCTTCGCCTGTCCTGGAATCGAGAGGGGACCTCGATTCCTTGGACAACATGACGTTGCTCCGACGACTGTTCCAGTACTGTCGTGCTCCACACCAATTACGCCTGGCTGCGATGTGACATTCAGTCAAATGTGAAATTATTCGAGGTTGTCGAGCTTTCTAATTCCAGCTGTGTAGGCGATTTCGCATAGTCTGACCACTGACTCGCACAACTGTCACTCGGTGCAGCTACTGTCCAGTGTCTGAGGCATTTCGATGGCGGCTACGTTGTGCTGTTGTTCGGATGAATCGATCCTGATTAGCAGTTGTCGCCCTTGGACGACCTGACCGATGTTTGTCATCAGCATTGCCAGTCTGGCGGTAGTGTGACCACAACCTGCTAATCACCGATTGATTAACGTTGAGAATTTGAGCCACTGCAGTCTGTCTGTTGCCTGTTCCCAAAATGCCAACGGTACGTAAACGTTCGTCACGTATCAGCCTTCGCATATCGTCAACAGTTACGTTTCGATCAGAAAAAAATTGATGAACGAGTTTATACCAAGAAAAGAAAGATGAGACATCCTAAAAAGCCCGTACAGCACAAATGAAAATTTCAAAACTTACCCATCAGACATTAACGCGTATGTAGTTCCTCAAAAGTCAGTCAGTACATAGGTGAGTTAATATCCACACTGATTAATGTAATTTGAAGCAAATGATATAGCAACACACTACCACAAGTAGCTCTCAGAGAAACGAGGAAAACTAAACGAGAAGATTACATTATTTAGGAGTGGTTGAAGGCTCACATTGACAAACAACTTCCCAATGGATATTATGACAAAAATGATCATATTCTGAAGAAATATTTAATAATTAAATAAGTTTTAAAGGCGCATTGTACAAAAAGTAATGGATAGTGATACGGAGACTTGTAATCCACTCGTGGGCAGTGATGACCACGCATCAGTTTATCAGATAACAAAAATCATCACTAGTAAAATTTTAATTAATGAAACACCAGGTTGTACCTGGTGCTTCATGAATTAAATTTTCTGATGGTCAATCCTATAATTACTGTTCGCAATCTAATATTAATGCGTCCGTGGAAATACAGCCAACTCCTCCGTGGAAAATGACCAGTCCACGGCGGACGTACTGCGTGGTACAGCATGTACACGTGAAATGCAGTATTACTCACTGTAACGATTCATGGTTCATTTTATCTTATTCTACAGTACACAGATCAGGATAAATGATGAGACATCATTTTCATGTAGGAGACACGATTTTAATTGTTTAGTTAATCTTTATTTTACACCGTGTTTTTATTTACCTTGCCCTTTATAGGTGGAATATCATCATCGAGCGTCTAGTTAGTGATCAGCTTAAGGTTGCTGTGGCGGGCATCAGTCGTCATTGATTTATTTCAAACTTATAAATTATATTTAAAAAGGAGGGATTTAAAAGTTTTATTAAAAAATCAATTGTATGTAAGTACAGATGTACTGGGTCCCACCCTTGCTTGTGTCTGGATTACCCCCGGCTCAAGTAAAGCTGGTCTCCAGTTGATGGCGTTGTTTATTTGTACAATGGCGCAAGCCAGAAAATAAGCAGACTGTCATCTGCAATATGAGGTTCCACAGAGGGTGCATTTAGTTATGCTACCCGGCACAGCAGGGTAGCATCATTAAATTTACCCTCTGTGAACCTCAATCTGAATCTGGTCTCAAAACTAAACAGAAAGAGGAACCCAGAGGATAAATTGGCCCGCTTTATGGGATAGCATCATCAAATTCGCCCTCTGGGGACCTCATTCTGGAAATGTCAGACTGCTTATTTTCAGGACTGCATTTGTGTTCACTGTTTTATGACGGAGATTCACCGTTAACACATGGGTGGAAATATTGCCCACGCACCGATTTTGACCTGTCCATGTCGACCGATCCATTGCAATCGGCTTTCGATAAAGTTATCTCCCTTGAAATAATAAGGCGAACATGGGAAAGTCCAATTAAGAAACAAGCAATTGTTGAGAAAACGATCATGATATATGTAGAAAATATAGCCAAATTTCTTTTTGTTACTTTTAATAAACAAAAAGAACAGACATTTCTCGATGTTGGCTGCTGTTTTCGTTGTACCCGGTGCTTCATAAATTTGTGACGGTTATTCCTATAATTAATGTTTCGAATCTAATGTTATTGCGTCTGCGGAAATGTTACCCAAAGTGGCCATTCTACGTGGGACGTGATGTAGCAACAACGCGATTGTGTGACGCATAAGTTTAGTAAGTAGGACCAAGTAGGCTTACTAACAGAAGACCAGTAAAGCTACAGACAGTCCATATTGTCTTACCAGACAATCAAGCATACCGAACAAAACCGCAATAACTAACACTATGTCCTACCTATAGCCCCCACACGACTGTATGAAGCATAAGTTGAGTAACTGGTACCACGGTCTAACAGTACCCCAATAGGGGTATGGACACTCCGTGCTATACTACCATGTCACTCAAGCAAGGCTGGTTCAACATACTCTGATTCAAACAACGTAAAATGTTTTATTATTTACCTCTCAATGATATGATATGCCGTGTTTTTCACCCATCGAATCCTGATCGTCGGATCACACTTAGTGATTTTGCGATTCCGTATCAGATGGTTGGTCTCAGAACAAGAGCGGCACTGGAGAACGTTAATCGAGTACGCCCAGGTTACTAACTGTTTCTACGTATACTTTATTTGTGTAAATAAACACTATCGAATTACGTGAAGTTCTATCATTCTTCTTAACCAATTTTAAATTTTATATTGATTTGTCGTGTGAAAGGTGAATTTCCATAATTGTTTTCGTAAACAGATCATTATGACAGTAAAGTTATCTGGTTTGTCGCATTCTGTCTCGCTGACGAGGTCAAATCGCCAGATCACACTTGCCAACTTCGGCAGCTCGTGTCATCCGGCGATCTCACCTCGTCAACTCGACAAAATACGACAAACCAGATCACTTTACTGTCATAATTATCTCTATGTATTCCACAGTGGACACCAGCAGCGGTCAACGGCTCTACGACATCTAAGCCAACAATAACGCCCCAACATCATTTGCAACGCCAGCAGTTTCGTGGGTAAAACTCTCGAGTAAACTCATGTTCCACATAAAATCTCTTATCACGTGCCTATACTATATTTCCGAGACTAGGTAATACAAAGCTGTAGATAAGTAGAGTATACCTTACAATTCTGTAAAATGCATATCATCAGCTTGCTATCATTAGCTTGCTACACGCCAGATCAAGTCGAGTGGAGCCTAAAACACATCTCGCGTCAACTCCGGCAAAAGTTCGGGCAAAGGTCTGGTAAAATTCCAGGTGTCTCGGGTCATCTGGTGCCTCTTATGCTGATCTCGGGGCGTTATTTACTTAGAACATCTAGTTCCCTATGCAAGCACATGCAAATCTGTTTAGCTATATTGTGCTGTATGCAACGCTTGCGTGTCTAGCAGTGTGTCTAGGTGGAATTCCAGCGGAGAATAGTTAATTTTATGATTTTGAAATTTATGTGCTATTCTTTGTTTGCACCGATAAATATTCGATTTTAAATATCAACTGCAAACAAATCTCAAAAGTTGAGCTAGCAATGTGTCAGGACCTTTTGGTGTGTTGAAATCACTTGATTGGATTATTGTCTCCCACAGGTTGAATTGCCACAAATAACACCTGGTTGTAATATTTCAAAATGCAGAGTGGTGGTGGGTATCGGGAAGAGGAGGTGGATGCGATATGCCTTGATCAGCCACTGCCACCTCACTCACTCCGTCATTGCTTTTCTATCACATAACCCTATATCTTATTTGGAACAGACCATAACCTGGGCATAAACTGCCGCATGACCATAAAGGCTGTGCCACAATTAAATCGGTCTAAATGTGTACATAAATTTAGTGCACCAATAGCGCCTCTAAATGACGGCGTCTGGAATACTAGAGTTGATACAACATTGTATGACCTGTATGCAGTCATCACATTCAAAGCAGCTGCAATGTAAACAATATTAGTGCAATACTACTACTATTAATAATCATAATTATTATTATTCAAACAGTACGGCCACTTTCCACGGGTGGGCAATATTTCCACGGACACAATAATAATAGATTCGAAGCACTAATTATAGGAATAATCAATAATCATTAAAAATTTAATTAATGAAGCACCGGGTTGCTTCATTAATTAAAATATTGATGATGATTTTTATTACCTGGTAAACGCGTGCGTGGACATCACTGCCGTCGCATGGATTACGACCAGTCCACGGCCGTTGTTCTGTACCATCACTATAAATATTATGGTTAAAAAACAGCACCGGCTTAAGTTTAATCTCCGGGGGGGGGGGGGGGAGGCGCAGTGGGTCAGTAGGTAGCGGTACAGGCTGCATGTCGAGAGGTCCTCGGTTCGAATCCCACCTGCGGCAACCGCGTTGTGTCCTTGGGCAAGACACTTCACATCCACTGTCGACGCGGGTCACGGCGGTGTTGTGTACTAAGGCGTACTACACGTCAATGGTGCACTTGTCTTCAACCAATGCTAACCCTGCTTGCGTGTATTTAGTATGCTGGGGAGCTGACAGTTGCTCGCCGTTGCTCGATGGTTCTCTCCGGGTACTCCGACTTACTCCACCCGTAAAACTGCCGTGGTCATGATTAGCCATTGTGCAGAAATATATGGCCTTAAACACCAATAAATAAATAAATTGAATCTCCGACAAAAACAGTGAAGTGGTAGTGATCTCAGTGACTGAGGGTCAGATTCTGGCCCACGTCTAGCAACACAAGTTGCTCACTGAGTTGGAATAAAAGCGGTCTGTCAAAAATTGAAACAATAACCTTTAAATGGAGATTTCTATGTGTTGATGTGAAGAGCCGTTATGTTTTGTAAAGACTTAAACTTACTCGGAATTGAGAGAATCCTGTGTCGCGGTACTTGCTAAAGCGTCCGACAAGTCCTCCACGCAGCAAATTGGGCTATTTCCTGCATCATCTACAAAGATAAACATATCAGTAATATATTGTGAGTCTAGATTCCTTCAGATGTTCGTTACGCCTCCGCGTATCTACCAGAATATTATTTCTGTTCTGCAAGAGCGTCGCGAGGAAGACCTCGCGTGGTGGTGGGAAGGGAGGTGCTAATCCAAATTGTACCGACTGTTATGACTCAAGTCCTGACTGATAAAATATTCCACCTACGTCATCAAGGCATACCTTCTTTGCAAATGCCTTAACCTTTTACATAACATGAAAAGCAGACGACACTTGCAAAAAAAATTCTTGAATAACTAATTTTTTTTATTTTTTGTATTAAAACATAGGTTATGATCCCTCTTTGAAACGAGCTCGACGAGCTCGTTCTAAAGCAGAGCCATAATCTATGTTTCTGAGACAAAAAATGAAAAAAATAATGAAAATTAATTGGCGATTTGTGTGAATAGCGCTGGCCATTTTTGCCGTTACGTTGGCTAAAGGCTTAATGATGTGGTTGGAATATTTATCAGTCCGGATTGTTTTTGTGGATAAATAAACACTTGGAACTTACTTAAGTACCAACTGAAATGTTACATGACAGTGAAGTTGTTGTTACTGATTATTACGTTTTAATGATTGTTATGTCTTGCAATACATTTCATCTCGTGAAACATGGTGTTTCTGATTGAAAGCGTACCTCCAACTTATCCGCTCGTCCGCATGAAGCATGCTTTCCACGAATGTTGCAAAAAAACACTATTATCCACATGCAATATCTTGGTATAAAAAAGAAAATTTGTCACTTCTTTCAACAGGCATGTCATTCAAAGCTATTGGAAGGCAACTTGGCTATAGACATTCTGTCATCAACATACTTGTCTGAAAACATCAACAAACCAACGATGTTAAAGACTGACCAAGTCCTGGACAATCCCAAAAGAACTCTCCTCGGGAAAATCGGAGGAGTCTGGCACGCCTCGTTAGGAGTGAACCCTTTGCTTTGAATCGTCTTTGGCCCCCACAACAAACGTTTGTGCTACTGAACTAACCGAAACCGTCTCGATGCACTGGGTATGAAGCCCAGTTGGGCCATCAAACGTCCAGCTCTGTTCGTTCAGCATCAAAGATGATGTTTGGGGTGGTGTATGTCACGACAGCATTGGAATCTCGGGACGTAGAAGAGAGTCCATTGGTCAGACGAGAGTAGGTTCCTGCTTCACATCACTGATGGTCGCTTGACAGTGTGTAGGCGCAGAAATACTGGTCACGTGCTCAGGCACATCAAACCTACTGTTCCTTACGGTGGAAGATCAGTAATGATCTGGTGATTGGTGATGCCTCTCTCATGACTGTGAACTTGATATGGTGAATGTGTGTGGGAATCTCAATGGTCATCAATACATGCGGGACATTCCCAATCCGGTTGCCGTGCCTCAATTTGACTACAACCCGTTGGCCACTCGCCCTGTGTTCATGGACGACAATGCAAGGCCACATCGTTACCTTGCTGAGAGAGCATTCGTTGAGAACAACGCCATTACATCACTGCATTGACCTGCAATGAGCCCCGATTTGAGTCCCTTAGAACACATCTGTGGTTTTCTTGGACGCTGTGTGCAGGCAAGGGACCCGCCTGTACATAATTTGGCCGATTTGGAAGCTTCTGTGCACGAGCAGTGGCAGCAGTTGCAACTGTACCGTACCAGAAGGGTCACTGGTAGCATTAGGAGGAGGGTTCAGGCTGTCATCCGGGCACGTGGTGGATATACTCGCTACTGACGTCAGACGCTCTATTGTGTTCAGCAGATCACAAGTTACATTTTTGTCAGTAATTACCGGCATTGTTTCATCGTGGACTGTTCCAGCACCATACTTGTCGAAAGAACATTTAACTATCAAAAACATTAGTTACAGATATGTGTAATTAGCGCCATTAAAATACTTCATATTTTCATCATTGTGTTGTCTTTCATTTGTCAATGGACCATTCTTTCCGCAAACAATCACTTTTGGCCATCTGAAATATGGCATGAAAGTAATGACAGTTCTATTAACACCACTGCGAAAAAAGAGGGGGAAAAAAGAGGGGGTGCTTAATTAAGTTCCAGGTGCATATATGCAGTAGTCGCGTCACATGGGCTTTCCAACTTCTTGTTTATAATGCAAAGCAATAATGCAATGACTTACATTATTACCCGTATCACAGGTGTTCACACCCTTTGTTTAATTAGCAAGTCGCGGGTTAAAATTGGCCAAATTTGATGGCTCGGAATCATTTAAAGACTTCCATTCGCATGAGACCGAACTCCTGTGTGACAGGTAGCAGGCCTAGTCTCGAAAGAAAGTATACGACTATCAGCATGACGGACTCGACATCCTGCCGAATATTATGAAATTGGAAAATTATCTGGGGGTGTCACAACCCGATACACCCCCTATAAGACCGGCCGACCGACCGACCGACCGCGACCGACCGACCGACCTTCTAATGTTATTCTCCATTTTAAGCAGTTTATTTTCTTACCACACATGTACGTAAGTAAAAAATGTAGAAATATTCAACAAGTCTTTTTCAAATATCATACAGCTTTTTGGTGACAGTGGCATATTCAGTGCAGAAAGCACCCGTATCAATCAATTTTACCCGAGTTATTTCCCTTGTAATTTTCTCAAGTTGTCTATTTGCTTTTAAATTTCATAGAAAACAGTTCATTGAATCCTTCACAGATTTTAAGCCTTTGAACCCGAGCGGCCCATTTCCCGGACAGGAACATTGTACATCATAACGTCATTAAATAGGACGGGTGTTCAGTAAATGAGTGGGGTACACAAATCAATATTTTCAATGTGCAGCCCCGAGGCTGCACGTTGAAAATATTGATTGGTCTACCCCAAATGATGAATATAGACTTTTCTATTTTCTAATTGCTGCCATTGAACTGGCATGGAGTCTATCTTCTCCCACTTCGACATATCTCCGCCGACGACTCTAAAATAAATCTTAGTTTGCAATGCATTTCTGTTAAACTTTCTTCTATCTTCTCTCCATACACCACCTAATCCTTGCCTTCATAAAAACATCATCTTATAAAAATTCAGTTTCGAACTACTCCATTATGCTTGGTAACTCCAAAATGTAGTGTTTTCGGTGATTAACGGTGAACGGTGTCGTCGTAAACAAATTGGTTGGCCTTGTAACACATGAAGGAGGAAAACTCTAGCGTGGTTCATAAAGGCCGAGATCGACGCCTTATCAGCCGACTTTGAAATCATATCAGCCGGGTTTGATCATAGAGAATTCTGGGAAAGAAAATCATGCTCAATAAATAAAATTACCGTAAACAAAACCTTTCATTTTACAACACGATATTATCAAATATTCAAAGAATATACATAAAAATTGTAATACTCAAAAACCTTAACCCTTTGAACCCCGGTGGTATCTTCATATTAGTTCAATGACATCAACTTCAAGAGCCCATGTTCATTATTTAGGGGTAGATAAGTTAATATTTTCAACGTGCAGCCTTGGGGCTACACGTTGAAAATATTGATTGGTCTACCACACACATGCACTTAGCATCCATGCTATTTTATGAAATTATGACGTATCATGTTCCTGGCCGCTAGGGTTAAACGAGTTAAGCCAGGACAACGTTTTATAGATGAGTAATGCCACCGTAAGTCCTCGATCTTGAGAGGCCAAAAGAAATCGTTCCCGAATCCCAGTAGGTAAGTACGCCAAGTAAATACCCAAATCAACACCTGTTATAATTTAACAGTTGAAATACAATTTCTATACATCACCTGTCTGGGTTGGGGTAGAAGCATAGTCGTGTGCCAGAAACTGCCCCCACTGCATTGTTAAATATGTCAGGCGATTTGCTGTAAAGTCCCCCACGCTGTCATCACGGTGAACCGTAGTGCTGACATTACGGGCGGAGGGTAATGCACCGCCTCCTACTCCGGTTGAACGTGCGTCGGATATTCCTGTAAATAAAAATAAAATTTCCAACTTGTAAACTTTAGAAAGCATCGAAAGCTTATGGAAGTAAATGTATGCGAACATTTCAATTCGAAATCGTTCGATGATGTCTTTGAGTGTTTGAGTGTTAAGTGTCTGTTAGCCTTTGAATAAAAACATAGCTCGTTCCAATGACTGAACATCACCTATGTTTTGGAGACAGACATTTTACAAAATCAAAATTGAACATTTTTTTTTAAAAATGAAAAATTAAGAAATGCTTATTGATTTCTTTCTTCAAAGAGTCATTTATGTTACAAAAACAGTAAAGCCCTTGCCCTCTGATTGAATTAGAGCTGGCGTAGTTTCTTTTATGTTTACGGCTCTAGGAGCAAATGTTACCGTCTGACGTCACCACGCGTAATATTTGAAATGACTTCTCCCGTTTCGTAATCGCTTCGTCAATGGTGAGACTTCCAAGCTGCTTCCCTTTTTTCTGGATTTTTCACACGTGCAGCAGACGGTGGTCCGGATGAGGTGTTGTTGAAATTATAAACCGATTGGAACTGAGATGGAATGAGTTTATCTGGTTTATTGATTATTTATCCAGTGCTGTCGTGGGGTGCACGAGAGGTTTTACTAGAATTGTGATCGGTAAAAGTTGCCTTCAGAAAGGCAACTTTTAGCGATCACAAGTTTAGTAAATAAGCCTCTCTTGTTTCACGATGTAGGTTTTGGGCTATGGGTAGTGCCTTGTTGAAACATATGCGTTATTGTGATGAGTTGACAGTAACATGGTCTGAGGTTTGCGGCTCGGACCTTATGTTCAACCTCGATGCCTAGACTATGTTAACGTCAATTCATCACAATAACTTATACTGTTCGTGTTAGGTAACGGTTATATTCAATCCAATGCAATATTTATATGGATATAAGCTTTCACATTAACGTGGGACTTACTTACTAGGGTCTTGCGCAAGCTTCGATATACGGCTCGATTTGAAATTGTCTCGATGATTCGATTCCATTCGAAACATGTCGCGCTAATTCGGAAATTTTCGAATAGACAGGATGTCTTGAAAATTCTCTAAATACAGTACAGTGGACTTCCCAAGGGTGGGCAATATTTCCACGTACGCAATAACATTAGATTCCAAACACTATTTACAGGAATAATCGTCAAAAATTTAATTAAAGAAGACACGGATACAACCATGTTCTTCTTTAATTAAAATGTTGATGAAGATGATTTCTATTACCTGTTCTCCTTCATTATACCTTCACTCTACATTCTTTTCCTCACACTCTTTCATTTCATTATATCTCTTACTCTTTTCTGTTATGTTCAACCCGTGTACGATAATTTATTTCCGCATCTTCATCGTTTGTGTTTGAACTTCCTTCCTTATGTTGCTTCGTGTGAGTAATTTGATTTCCTCTTTCACATTTATGTATCTTGATGAAATGCATCATAATTTTCTGTCAAATTAAGGAAACAAAATATTGTTTAAACTATTACCTGATAAACGCATGCGTGGAAATCACTGCCCACGAGTGGATAACGACAAGTTCACAGCGGCCGTACTGTACCACCTCTTGAACTCTTCATTTATCAGCAGGTTTCTTACACAGTAGACGCGATGATAGAGCAAGACACCAAGAAGGTTCCTCTTCCGAAACTACATTGATTCCGTTCTGGCGGTTCGAATTTCAAGAAGGTTTCTCTTCCGAAAATAAACTGCTACCGTCCTTCGGCACCAACCGCCTAGCGAAACTATTCTAAACTACGCACACCACTCGGGACTGACAGACTTCCTGTCGGTGGCCGAGTGGTGTTCGTGATTCAGTATAGTTTCGCTACACTAAACCTCTGTCGCTGATTGAGTGGTGTGTGTGGTTTAGTACAGTTTCGCTAGGCGGTTAGTGCTGAAGGAAACTCTCTCGGCGTGGGTTGCCCATTATATCAGTGTAAATAACACCAGGGTTCTTTCTTTATTCTATGACACAAACTCGAAAAAGAGACGTTCTCACTTATTTCGATGAGGAGCAGTATGTTGGATTAAGTTATGCAATTAATTTGATCAATGATTGACAATTGTTAGTTTTTCATTTTTTGGTTGAAAAAGTGTTGCCTCTTATTAGGTTACGTGAAGGGTTGGAATGTTTGGTCTATTTCACGGTGTACATGTACATGTATTTAAAGTCCGGTTCATGGTATATTGCGACATCATTTTAAGTGGAGATAAGATTTTTGTTGAGTGCTTATCAAAAAGATTAGGGTCGGGCAGATAAATTAGGATCGGTCCTGAAACTGGAATTATTTCATTTTTCCTCAGACTAAACATGCGCACTTTCCTATGTCGACCAAGAGCAGTGATTCATAGCGCGCGCAAAAGCAGCCCGAAGGGCTGCTTTGAAGTAAGCCTAATAGACAACGTGTACGTGAAATTGGAAAAACCAAGGAACGCTATGCCATCCAATCTCAACCCGAAACCGGAAGTAAAAACATGGGGAACCCCAGCTCTCGTTTTCAGAAGCGAACAAATCGAATGACGCCCCCTAAAAAGCGAACGGTGTAATGCGAGATTTCTCCTTAAATCATTCCATGCAGACTGTGAATAATTTATTGAACATGCTTTTCAAAATTAAAGTTTTTCCAAACAAACTCAACTGTCGTTTGCTTTGCTGACTAAATGACAAAAATTGTCGAAAAGCTAAATGTTCCCATATATGCACATTGGATTTCATCGTCTGCTGACTGGCTTTGGGATCCCGCTGTTGTTCGATTCTGCGGAGTATTCTGTCACGTGATTTATCTGTTTTGCATTTGCAAGTGCAAAACGCTGTTCACTTCAAACCAACACTGCGTGTTATTGGAACAAAGTTACCAAATGAAAAGCATCAACAACACGTCCGTTTGTTGTAACTTAAAAGTACGCTCAGGTCGGATTGTGGCAAAGGTCGTTTTCATTCAGTTATTACGAACCTAAGATGTCGAAGTGACATACTGTCTGACAAACGTCCACGAATTACCATTTCCAAAACAGAAGTTCCGTTCCATAATGTATGCACCCCAGCGAAACAAAAACAATACATTTTCGACAATACGTTTCGAGGCCAATTTTCAAGCGAAGACGCCTAGCCCATCACAATGACTGCATGCATTCTCGTTTCTGACAATTGTAATGTTTTTTTCTGTGCGCACAATTTATTGTGCTCGACCATTACTAAAGCTGTCCAACTTGTGAAATTTAAAAACGCCTATCCCCCCCCCCCCCCCTCCACCAAAAAAAAACAAAACAAAAAAAACAAAAAAAAAACGATAAAAATAAATGTTGCAGTGAAACTCTTTTTTTCTTTAAATTCCTAGCAGATGAAAATAAAAAAAAAAACACATAACCTTAAATATTTCTCCTTTGTCCAAATAGCTCATATTTAATTCATAATATTGCTGAAAATTTTCGAAAGCTATAATGAAAAAATAAAGCTTCCATTTCTCCCAGAAAGTTTATGTCATTATAATTTGAAAAACGCTGTGAAGTGCGCGCGCTTCTTGGTTTTACCAAAGTTCATATTATGAAAGTGATAAAAGTCGATCATCTATATTCGAGTTGTACTTGAAGAAAAATGCCGTTAAAGATAAGGTTAAATGACCAGCAATCATCTGCTTGTGAGTAGGATGTCTCACACGTTTCATGGATGGTTTGGAGGATTTCATCTGGGTATCTCACGTGACGTCAAAGTCAGGTGACCCATTTGCGTCATATTGTGTTTTTGTGATAACCCGCGTCAGCGGCCATGTTGTGGCGTCATTACCATAGTGATATGTAGTGTTGGTGCGAATGCGCAGCGCGTGTTGTTAGAGTGACACGTGTTTCCGTCGCTCATTTGGTATACTGGGGGTCGCCATCTTGGTTTCTATGGCAACATATGGTTGCTATGTGACCCAAAGGACTACAATAAGACAGGGTATGTTCGGAAGGTGTTCCTTTATACAAGAGTGAATCTAATACCATAAACAACCCGACAATTCCTCCAAAGCACCAAAAACGCTTTTATTTTATATGAACTCCCTGAATCCTTTTTAGGATCGCCATACCATGACTTATAGCGAGCGAAAGCGAGCTATTAGGCAACACGTATGTACCGTTTGTATGAACTCAAACCAATCTCATCTCAAAGGCATCAACTTCAAAATTTTTCAACGGAATTGGTACACAAGGACGCTGAAATGTTTGCGCATGGCGGAAATTGACATTCGTAATTGAAGAAATGATTTATTTTCTTAGTAGTTAACGAGATGAGACTTCACGAGAATGACTCTGGCTGATTAAACTTTTAGGAATGTCTCCCAAAGGAACCAGGGACAAATGAGGTTACATTTTTTCAAGGATACTAGGAAGCTAGAACAAGTGATGACTGCCCACCATTGCTTTCACCCTCATTGGGTGAAGGGATCCTTAATATATTGGGGGGGGGGGGGTGGTTGCTAATAGATCACTGATTATGTCACGTGACATCCATAGCAAGTAAAGCACACCTGTAGCAACGGGCAAACTACTGGGTCAATTTTGACCAATTTTGATACATGGATCCAACATGCATTGCAAACGAAAACAGACAGGTCAATGGTGTCGTCGCGTGACTTCCCTAGCAACCAGATCGCCCCCTTAGCAACGGGCTAACTACTGGTCCGATTTTGACCAAATTTGGTATACGGACCCAAAATCCATTGTAAATAAAAACAGATATATCAACGTTGACGTCTCGTGACTTCCCTAACAACCAGAGGGCGCCCTTAACAACGGGCTAACTATTGGACCGATTTGCACCAAATTCGGTATACGGATCCAGAATGCATAGCAAATGAAAACAGATAGATCAATGATGACGTCACGTGACATCCCTAGCAACCAGAGCGCCCCTTAGCAACGAGCTAACAACTGGGCCGATTTTGACCAAATTGGGTATACGGACCCAAAATGCATTGCAAACGAAACAGACTGGTCAATAGTGGTGTCGCGTGACTTCCCTAGCAACCAGAGCGCGCCGTTAGCAACGGTCTAACTACTTGGCCGATTTTGACCAAATTCGGTATACGGACCCAGAATGCATTGAAAATGAAAACAGATAGATCAATGAAGACGTCACGACGTGACTTCCCTAGCAACCAGAGCGCCCCCTTAGCAACGGGCTAACTACTGGGCCGATTTTGACCAAATTCGGTAGACGGACCTAAAATGCATTGCAAATGAAAGCTGACAGATCAATGTTGACGTCATTTGACTTCTCTAGCAACCAGAGCGTCCCCTTAGCAACGGGCTAACTACTGGGCCGATTTTTACCAAATTCGGTATACGGATCCAAAATGCATTGCAAACGAAAACAGACAAATCAAAGTTTGCGTCTCGTGACTTCTCTAGCAACCAGAGTGCACCCTTAGCAACGGGCTAACTTGTGGGCCGATTTTGACCAAATTCGGTATACGGACCCAAAATGCATTGCAAATGAAAACAGATAGATCAATGTTGACGCCACGTGGCGTCATTATCAGCCAGAGCTCCCCCTTAGCAACGGGCTAACTACTGGGCCGATTTTGACCACATGTAGGCCTACAGCACTTTAGGCCTAATGCATCACTTTCGCTCGCTTTCAGGTTTGCCTAAATTTCATATTAATAGTAACACGTAGAGCTATAGTACCGAGAGCACCCCCAGGCGTAAGTTCGATTGAACTAGCGTATATCTAATTACACAAATAGACCCAACAATTTGTACTAGTTCGGATTCTTTCAGAATCATCTGCTTTTATCTATCTATGCTATGGCTTCTGTCTACCCGACCTAGTTCGTTTGTTCTGGAGTATATACTCCAGCTGAGTAGAAGCGCCTATCAGGTGGAAAATATTTACTTGTTACTATAAATAGAGTTTCGGGCCTTTTCTAGTTAGTTCACACCCTATTCAAAGTTCCCCTAATAAGCTATCGAGCAGAAACTGGAACATGTATTGTTCGAACGACTCGAATCCCATCGAGCAAATGAGCTACGGAGAAATTGCTCGATTGAGTGACTCACACATACAACTCTTAGCCTCATTTCGGTATTCGAGAAAACCCATGACATGGCAATGAATCAATTGAGGATACCTTTTGGAGAATCCCTTCTCTGCCGCATGAGGCCATAAGGGCAATGAGAAAATCCCTCAGTGAGGTCTAATTTACCATCCCTTTTAGCCCCATTTCGGTATTCGGGGATACCTATGGTATGGCAATATATTATTTAAGGATACCTTTTGGAGAATCCCTTTTTGTCGTATGAGGCCATGAGAGAATCCCTAATTGAGCTTAATTTACCACCCCTCTTAGCCATATTTTGGTATTCGGGGATACATATGGTTTGGCAATATAATATTTCAGGGTACGTTTTGAGGATACCTTTTGGAGAATCCCTTTTTTGTCATATGAGGCCATGAGAAAATCCCTAAATGAGGTCTAATTTTACAATCCCTTTTAGCCACATTTCGGTATTTGAGGATACCTGTGGCATGGTAATATATTATTTGAGGATACCTGTTGAGGATACTATTTGAGGATACCCTTTACAGGATACTTTCACGGTTCGCATCTCACCTGCGGCAACCGCGTTGTGTCCTTGGGCAAGGCGATTCACCTGCAAGTCGATTGCGCGCTTGTCGACCAATGCTAACACTGCTTGTGTGGAGTTAGTATATTGGGGAGCCTGACAGTTGCTCGCCGTTGCTCGGTGGTTATCTCCGGGTACTTCGGCTTCCTGCTCCCGTAAAACTGTCCGACACGAGGTGACCCTTGCTGTCGAAAGTGTCGTTAAACTCAAATAAATAAATATATACATTACGCTTTAAATGGACATTCTATTCTACTTCCCTACATTTCCAAAAGATGTCCGAAAATGTATCAATAAGGGAAAGGGAATTTCTTAAATAGAATGAAATTTCGAAATGTTAGCGAATTTGTATCATCGATGTGCGCTTCGTTTCACAAACGTCAAGCATATTCCTGCATAGTAATATAAGAATATAGAAACTCGCTTTTTTACAATTTTTCCCCAACCTGTTTGAACGTTTGAATATGAATCTCAGTCGAAACCCCTGTTAACCCTTTACCCAACGTAACGGCCAAAACCGGCCAGCGCTATTCTCAAAAATCGCCAATTAATTTTCAAAAGATTTTCATTTTTTGTCTCAAAAACATAGGTTATGACCCCTCGTTGGAACGAGCTCGTCGAGCTCGTTCCAACGAGGGGTCATAACCTATGTATTTGAGACAAAAAATGAAAAAAATTAGTTATTCAAGAATTTTTTTTGCAAGTGTCGTCTGCTTTTCATGTTAGGTAAAGGGTTAAAAATACGAAAACAGCGTTTTCCATCTATTGATGTTCTGTAACTTTTTGTCTGTTTATTATATCACCAATGTGTGTATCGTGACAAACAATAGAGACACTATCCTTTCTATTAATTTATCACACAATCGGGGCGTTTTTGCTCGGTTACGCAACTAGAGTTTAATGTATCTGGGCCCTTGTTCCGAATCTGTATCAAAAGCCCCTGTTACAAGCGCGTGATTCTGCTGTTACCAAAGCAACGGCATTAATATCATTTTTCGATCGTTTCGCGTTTTTCCCTTCAGAGAAAACAATATTAGGTGAGGCCAAGCCGAACCTAATATTGTTTTCTCTGAGCCGTATATGACACTGTATCTGCCAACTAATCACACAGTTTCTCCACTTCGCAAGACATTCAGTAAAGTGAATCCCAGTGACTAATTTTCTCTGAAGTGTAACGTCATCACTGACCTCAATATGGAGATCAATGAATCCTATTCTGTTTTTCGATTTGCGTCTTTCCATCGATAAGGCAAATGAAAAAGATTCTCTTAAAATAGTTTAAAACACATCTTGTGGTTAATATTGAGAGAAAAATTTATCATCACCACAGTGTGTGTCTCCGGAAATTCTGATCAAGTCTCGTTGTAGGCACAGAATCGCATTTCGACTCGCCCCAACGGGCTCGTCGAAGTACAGGTCTATTCCTACAACTCGACTTGATCTGAATTCCCGGAGACACACATTGTGGTGATAATCTGTATATAAAAAGTACAGGAGATGAGATTTGCTATTTTTTCCAGGGAAGAACAAAAACTTTTATATTACAGCAAAAAAACACACTCGCCAAAAAAAACACACTCGCCTCAGAACATGGAGAGCCATGATCGTCAGATTATTAAGAGTCGCTATTATTTTTTCGCGATTTACTGAACAGCAGACGTACACACGAGCGAATCTGTTTTTTGTTTACACGGGCATCGGTGGGCGGTACTTCCGCTGTCAATTTTATCGCCGAAACGAAATGAAAAAAATAAACTGAGCTTTTTTCGTTTTAATAACATAATAACATACTATTTCGAGTTATGCATGCTTTATTAACATGAGAAAATGCATGTTTGTTAAACTTTGGCATCTTATGAGGTAAATCCATTTAAAAACGTAATAAATAATTGCCACTTCTATTTCACTCTTCCCGAGGCGACGTGCGATAAATTTAGACAAGTTTGCATTCAGGTCAACGTCACCAAAGGTCAACGGGGATGTAGTTCTATTGTAGGTGTAAATATTTACTACTGAAATCCAATTACTGGCGTGTACATCACGGTTGGTGTGTAAAGCTAAAATTTATGTCATAGGCTTTTCATGTATAGTAGAATAAGTAATCATGGTATAAATTAAATGTTCGTGTTTCCTTACCATTTTCGTAGTTATTAGTTCCATATCTCGTCATTGGTGTGGCTGCCTTCCCCCAATTTGGATTCTCTTTATTATTACACGATCCATCGGCACTTCTATACACGTCGTCCGTAGAATTGCATTCCCTTTCTTCATAACATGTCGAGGTGTCACGTTTGTCACTTCCCCCATTCTTACCATTGCCATTGTTATTATCATTGTTTTCCCTAAAATTAAAAAAAACAAAACACAATAATATATTAAAAAGTGAAAATTATAATATTAACGCTGAATTGTCGGAAAGCTTTCGGCCCCTGGTCTTCCCCAGTGCTCTATTCAACAAAAAGTTTCACATAATAAATTTTACACGGTAATCACCATAGATCGTTCTAATAATATGCAGAAAGACGTTAATTGTGGAGTGATGGATGAACAATAATATATGATTGTAATTCATCAGTTAAATTTGCTTGACCTCGTTTTTTCTTTCTGAACCCGTAATTTGATTGGTTGAGAGCCGGTTGGCTTCGTGCTCCGTGTTCTAATCTCGTAAATTCACTCTTACCGTGCTCTAACTGCCGGAAGCGTGTCAATTAGAACATGTCTGTATCCGCGCGCGACCTCCATTATTTATGAACTCTTACGTCGCCAGAGTCACGAATCGAATACATTCTGTAAACACGATCATAGCAAACAGACCGAGATCAAAAATGACATTTCATTAATTGCTTTTCTTCAAATAAAACGGGTTTGGAGAATTTTTTCACTTGTAACCATGACGGGAATTGCAATGGAGATAAGCGTCTTTTGTTTCGTTAGACATACGGGAATTTGACTATGGAAAACAATGATTTTCCATAGTAAAATTTCCGAATGTCTAACGAAACAAGAAACGTTTATCTCCTAATTAGCATCGTTATACAGTTTTCCGATTTCAGGGATAATATTGAACAAGAAGCCAAAGGCTTGGAGTCAATATTATCCCTCCTCCAAAATCAACTAATAATCTTTTTAGTAAACTGCAGGCGTGCAATAAATACAGAACAGCATACGCGTTCGAACTGTCGTTTTTATTGCACTCGATGAACGATTTTGGTTGAGGGATAACATGAACTCGAAGCTTCGGCTTCTCGTTCAATATTGTCTCTCCGCCCAAATCGACCTAGTGCGGTGAAAAATGACAGATCGAACGCGAATGCCGTTCTGTCTATTTCTTGCCCAACATCTACCCAATGGAACGCACGATCAGGAGATTTTAGGGAGGTAACACACCCCCACCCCACCCCATCCCAGAAGTAACTCCCCTTACTTTATATCAGCAACTTGATGTTCCATTCGATTCAAAATCATCAGTCTGATTTGATTCGAAAGTCCGTTCAACTTCAATTTTGAGATTCGCACCGTCTCATTCTCATTTATTGCTGCCATTGATTGAAACAAGCCTCAATCCCCAATCCAGAGACACGATACGTTATTTGTTTATTTATTGGTGTTCAAGATCACATATTTCTGCACAATGGCTAATCGTAGCCACACACAATATGTTGGAAGATTCGTTAAGCTCCAATAACCAGACAAATAAACTAACCCCTTACCTACCGTAATAGTAAACAAGATGAATTGGTTAACTCTTTACCTGACATGGAAAGCAGACGACACTTGCAAACAAAATTCTTGAATAAATAATTGAAAAAAATAATGAAAATTAATTGGCGATTTTTGTAAATAGCGCTGGCCTGTTTTGGGCGTTACGTTGGGTAAAGGGTTAAATTACTTGCTGCATTACGGGATTTAGTTGAGGGTTATATTCATAGTTTTCCATAGTAGTATTCAGAGAGAGAACTCCCGCTTCAGTATCATTAGAAAATGAAGTGGAAGTATCCCAACTTGAGCGTTTTATCTCTGGTAAAATCTGTCAGAGTCTTAGAGATTAGGTTTTATTACTCTACTGTGTAAAGGTATGGATAATGCCGAGGATTTGAAATTCTGGAGGCCCGTACCCCTACCTAATGTAGGTCATAAAATCCTTACAAAACGCACTGTCCTTACGATAGCGCGATGCGTTACAGTATATTGCTCACCTGGATCGGACCTGGAAAAGATCAAGGATGTTCGTGAGCGAAAGAGGAGAATTCGAAGTTCCTCTGGAAAGTAAAAATGATGAAAAATCGTTCGATCCCTTTACCAAACACATATTCGATTTTCAAGACAGATTGGTCAAAAGCAAACGATTCTTGCAATTCGAAAACGTGAGAAGCAAGAAAGATAAACCGCGTTTGATATCGTGTTTCGCGTCTTATCAAGGAGAAAATCTAAAATACGTTTCTAGGTTCAACAAACTCTCAGTCATTATTTTTGTATAAAAAGTTAAGCAAACAGCAAAAGAAATATATATTTCGTGAAGTTATAAACCATTTCCAAATCTGATGACGATTATTATTTAATTTATAATTTTTTGTTGTTTTTTTTTTCTTCTTAGCTTTTCAAAAAAAAACCGGAGAAGTAGAAACAAGATATCCCAAAAACATGTTCGGAATAAAAAAATGTTGCCAGAGTGCCTCCAGGATTGTCCATGGGGGAAAATCCGTGCTAAGAGGTGATGACACTGTGACGAACTAAGATAAAAACTCTCCATAGACATTGTTCGTCAGATGAGGTTAACACCTCTTGAATTGAATTAAAAAAAGAAGGGACTCGAGTGGGTGGAACGGAATAGAGCTGTCCACCTTGATGTACGTAATAAAAACCATATCCTATCAGTCATAACAACAACACTATTATCAGTTAAAACAAACTGATTTTTTTTTTTAAAAATTGATGTATTATTAATTACATTATTATTTTTTTCTATTATTAATTTTTTTAATATACATGTATATAATTATTTTTTTTTATTTTTTTTTTTATTCATTTTTTTTCTTAAGGAAAAAGGAACAAAAAATACAACGAATTATACTTTATATTATTTATTTGTTTTGCCCAGAGTTACTTCTTCCTCGAACCTAATCCGTATCGTGACCCCTTATGACCTCATTATAAACCTCGGATGAGTTGTTATGCAGAGTTACTTCCCTCGAACCTACCCTGATGACTTCAAAATAAACCTTGGTGTTACAGAGTTACTTCCCTCGAAACTGTTACTTTGTCCTCGAACCAAACCCGTATCGTGACTCCTGATGACCTCATAATAGACCTGGGGTGAGTTATTACTTCCCTCGAACCTACCCTGACGACTTTATAGTAAACCTTGCTGTTACAAAGCTACTTCTCTCGAACCTATGGATGATAGAGTTACTTCACTTAAACCTCACCTGTATCATGACTCCTGATGACCTAATAATAAACCTCGGTGTTACAGTGTTACTTCCCTTGAACCTACGAATGACAAAGTTACTTCCCTTGAAACTAACTCATATCATGACCCCTGATGACCTCATAATAACCCCCCAACTACGGTGTTACAGAGTTACTGCCATTAAACCTATACATGAGTTACTTCCCTTGAACCTAACCTGTATCATGGCCCCTGATGGCCTCTCTAATGCACTCATCATGACCTCTGCTGTACTCATAATTCACCTCTACCTACGGTGTTACAGAGTTACTTCCCTTGAACCGAACCATTTTGACGGATGACAAAGTTACTTCCCTTGAACCTAGCCTTGAACCTAGGAAGTAACTCTAACAACTCATCCGTAGGTAGAAGTTTTATTATGAGGTAAACAGAGATCATGATACTGGCTAGGTGCAAGGGAAGTAACTCTGTCATCCGTCAAAATGGTTCCGTTCAAGGGAAGTAACTCTGTAACACCGTAGGTAGAGGTGAATTATGAGTACAGCAGAGGTCATGATGAGTACATTAGAGGCCACGTTGAGGCCATCAGGGGTCATGGTACAGGTTAGGTTCAAGGGAAGTAACAACTCATCTGTAGGTTCAATGGCAGTAACTCTGTAACACCGTTGGTAGAGTTACAGAGTTACTTCCCTTGAACCTAACCATTTGACGGATGATTTGAGAGTTACTTCCCCCGAATCTACGGATGATAGCGTTACTTCCCTTAAACCTCACCTGTATGTATTATGACTCCTGATGACCTAATAATAAACCTGGGTGTTATAGTGTTACTTCCTTGAACCTACGGATGACAGAGTTACCTCCCTTGAACCTAACCCGTATCATGACCCCTGATGACCTCATAATAAACTTGGATGAGTTGTTATACAGAGTTACTTCCCTCGAACCTAACCATTTGAACGCATGAGTTGTTACAGAGCGACTTCCCTTGAACATAATCTAAAAACTGGGTTTTTTTTCAAGGACTTCTTAATATGGTGTATCGAATTTTAATTTTTGTTTGAACGGATGAGTTGTTAGAGTTACTTCAATCGAACCCAACCTAAAAATGTTTTTCAAGCACTTCTCAGTATGGGGCATCGAATTTTAATTTTGTTTGGATGAATGAGTTGTTACAGAGTCACTTCCCTCGAACCTAACCCGTATCATGACTCCTGAGGACCTCATAATAAACATCGGATGAGTTGTTATAAAGAGTTACTTCCCTCGAACTAAACCATTTGAACGCATGAGTTGTTACAGAGTTACTTCCCTTAAACATAACCTAAAACTGGTTTTTTTTCAAGCACTTCTTAATATGGTGAATCGAATTTTAATTTTTGTTTGAACGGATGAGTTGTTAGAGTTACTTCCCTCGAACCCAACCTAAAAAAATGTTTTTTTCAAGCTCTTCTTAGTATGGTGCATCGAATTTTAATTTTGTTTGGATGAATGAGTTGTTACAGAGTTACTTCCCTCGAACCTAATCATTTGATGAACCTAACCCGTACCATGACTCCTGAGGACCTTACAATAAACCTCTACCTATGGATGAGGTGTTACAGAGTTACTTCCCTCGAACATAACCGTTTGACGGATGAGTTGTTACGAAGTTACTTCCCTTGAACCTAACCCGTATCAACACCTCTGATGTACTCATAAGGATCCGCTCCACAGTTTCGCACTATTGCACAGGGGTGAAATTCTAAACATAGGGCATATGTTGAAACTAAGGCCATGTAAAATAGAGATATATTTTTAGTATCAGATATATGATTACATTAGGTTTTTTGTTGGACAAGAGAATTTGAAGTTTTGGTCCCAAAGTTGGAGTCTGATACATAGGGGTAAATTACCAGATGAATTATGGGAAACAGTGGCTTCAAAAAATTGGCTATTTTTTAAAATGTAATTTTTACATCGGTTTGTTACCAGACAGGTAACTGAAAAAGGAGACGGAAACATATAATTTTTTTTTTTCATTTTAGAAACAGGGGATGCTCTGTTCCAGGGGTGGGTAGGTGAGGTTGGTGGGAAAATTCTGCTTTTGAGGCTGCTAAGTGGCTGAAAATGACTGGTTTCGGCATTTTTTCAAGCAATTTTTCAGGTTGAAGTCTGGCCTTTGACAATAAATTATTCCACCCACATTCAGATTGTTTATTTCTACTTAGTCAGATAGTGTTATATGTTTTTTGTGGATTTGGGAAATGTAATACATGTTATGGGTTAGATAACTAAGCTACAGAATATTTGCATTTGAAGAGAGTGTATGGCATGTCATATTTGGAAATGGCTGGAAAACTGTGGAGCGGAACCTTAAAGAGCATTCTGCCGTCGGTGTCAATTCTTGAATCAGGAAGTTCCTTATTTGTGTTTGAGTTATAAATACGCCATTTTTCAAAACACTTTTCATTATTTCTGGTTTGTGTGCAATTGTTAGTAGTAGTTAACATTCATCAAGTGATATCTCAGCACAACTGGATGGAAATAAGTGGAAATTTGTAGAAATTTATTGATGTAGCCTAATTTCGCACTTGTTTTGAATTTTTGTCAAGATTTCGAAAACATTAAGGTAGATCACTGCCTTTCCTAAACACCAAGCCTTGTATTCATGGCAAATATATGCAGTTATGGACAGCCTGATTGTTATTGTTGACCAGAGATTTGCAGTCATGGCGTCTACTTTTTCATTTTGGTCATTGGTGTCATGCCTGTGTGTCATCTGTCCGTCAAGCTGTTTACGCTTTCATATCTAGAGAGCAACCCCCCCCCCCCCCCCCCCCACAAGCTATGGTTATCACTGCTTATTGTTTACATTTTGATTGTATTTAACAGTGCTATTGGCAGGACCTGATTAGTCAATGTGGCTGGTGGTAATAACAAAAAATGCTCTCTGAAGTGGCTCATAGAAATGTGTGGGCTGATGTGGTCTGGTGTGGTCTGGTGTGGTTGTGCAAATCAGACAAAAACTGGCTGCAAAAGCTATTCGGCAGTCAGAAAGGCCATGCTGTATCTTTTTACTGGTTGAAAATAGAGACTTGTGGTTTTTGTTCATTCAACTCAGGATAGACTCCAGATTCTTTTGCCTGAGTGAACTCCAACGGGAGATCACTCTTGTTTTCTCTTTAAGGTTCCGCTCCACAGTTTCGCACTATTGCACAGGGGTGAAATTCTAAACATAGGGCATATGTTGAAACTAAGGCCATGTAAAATAGAGATATATTTTTAGTATCAGATATATGATTACATTAGGTTTTTTGTTGGACAAGAGAATTTGAAGTTTTGGTCCCAAAGTTGGAGTCTGATACATAGGGGTAAATTACCAGATGAATTATGGGAAACAGTGGCTTCGAAAAATTGGCTATTTTTTGAAATGTAATTTTTACACGGGTTTGTTACCAGACAGGTAACTGAAAAAGGAGACGGAAACATATAATTTTTTTTTTGCATTTTAGAAACAGGGGATGTTCTGTTCCAGGGGTGGGTAGGTGAGGTTGGTGGGAAAATTCTGCTTTTGAGGCTGCTAAGTGGCTGAAAATGACTGGTTTCGGCATTTTTTCAAGCAATTTTTCAGGTTGAAGTCTGGCCTTTGACAATAAATTATTCCACCCACATTCAGATTGTTTATTTCTACTTAGTCAGATAGTGTTATATGTTTTTTGTGGATTTGGGAAATGTAATACATGTTATGGGTTAGATAACTAAGCTACAGAATATTTGCATTTGAAGAGAGTGTATGGCATGTCATATTTGGAAATGGCTGGAAAACTGTGGAGCGGAACCTAATAAACCTCTACTTTGAGATGAGCTGTTACCGAGTTACTTCCCCTGAACCCAACCTGTATCATGACCCCTGATGACCTCATAATAAACCTCTTCCTATGGATGAGCGGAGTTACTTCCCTTGAACCTAACCTGTATCATGGCATCTGATGACCTCATAATAAACCTCTACCTACGGATGACAGAGTTACTTCCCTTTGAACCAATCCATTGGTGGATGAGTTGTTGCAGAGTTACTTCCCTCGAACCTAACCATTCGAGAAGGGTTTTTTTAAACTGAACCCTGAATGCAATCTGTAAAAAATAAGAAAATACTGCACAAGCGAATGCAATTTTCAGAGAACAATTCACACGATTTTCAATACTAATTTCTATTATCGACCATTGATACGGAATGTTAGGGAAAATTTATCGATCAGAGATTGTAAGATCGGACTATAAACGGTTGTGATGACTGGCAGTTCTGTGAGGTCTCACCAGCTCTGGCATTTTGTGTTCCTTACCAAACTATATCAGGCTCAGTGAATGAACCTGAGTCCACTGGGCCCCCAAAATAAAACCTCAAGAGCTCAAGCTCTTACCCGAGCTTTCGAGCTTAATTAACCCCTATGGGCTCACTTCGCAACACCATTCGGATGACGAGTTCAGGTTTATCTAGCGAGGTCAAATTCGATGTGGTATAGTACAAGAATGGTGGCGCGGGAAGGAATTTACGATTTGTGTTGAAGGCAATACAAATCGTAAATTTATAATATTCAAGAGGTAGTGCAGTTCCAATACCGTATTGTATGATTAGTGTGGTGACATTTAAAATACGGCGACAACCGTAGTTGGAAAATGAGTCGTTTGCGTTCGATATATTTGACCAATTGTTTTGAACTACCCTCCAGTCAACTTTCCGCCAACAACCGTGTCTGATCAAGAAAAAAGGGAGTCGTCCCGAGATGTATTTCACCCGTTTATCGTTAAAGGAGAATTGTTTTGGACAAGTGGTATACCAACGTAAAAGCTTAATGTATTGGCTGCTGTTGGATGACATCAATACCGCGACTACAAATTTACGAGTTTGTTTTTTTTCTGCGAGTTTGAATAAGACAGGTCGAAATGTTCCAAGCCAGGAAGTTTCGTATCTTTCTCTCATATATATATGGAGAACAATACATAATTTATAAACAAAGAACGTCTGATACACTTCTTTTCATGATTTTTGCACGTGTTGAACACCTGTGATAAATATCATAGTAAACCGATGTAATGCTTCGGTAGCAGGTGATTAGAAAAAGAGCTTTTTCTCATTTTCATTCAGTCATACGCTGACATATTGTAAACACTGTTTTCTGTTGTTGTTGTATTTATATAACTCCACCTATCTTAAAATAGTTCACCTCCTGTTGTGAAAAAACAAAACAAAACAACTTTTCCACACGTGCGTTTAGACTGTTTATAAATCTTTTTCTGACACGTGACAAATGGTTTTATTTGAATTTGATCAAGGTTATACTCGTTCAGTTATGTAATGTCTTCTCATGGACATTTTCCCCCCCAAAAATAGTTTGGCTGGATTGACACTTTTTCGGAAATGATGAAACAGGCTATCCCCAAAATGTAGAAACGTGCCGTGCTAGAAGATCAACTTATAATTTTATTGACAAATCTACGGTTGAGTAAACAGAGTTATTATTGAATGAAACATCTCAAGGCGTGACTTGTTAACAGGTGAGTGTATTTCTAATTAGCATAAGAATCATATATTGAAAACATACTTCCGTGTTTGAATACAGATATCAAAATGAATGATGCATAGATTCAAGTTGTTGTTTTTTTTTCAATTTAATATGTCCCATAACTACCTTTCTAAATACTTTCGATTTTAAGATGGTCACAACTCCACCGTTAGAAGAAGGGGAAAAGAATATGATTTTCATAATATCCTTGTCGATAGCTTTAATTTGATAAGTCACACGACTATCTTCTCGAAACGTTCGATTTTCTGATGTGCGCGTCCCCCACCTCCACGGCGAGGATTGAAAATGTCATTTTTGTAATGTACTCATCGAGCCCTTCATATTTGTACCTCACATGCCTGGATTTGTAAAAAGGAAGACGTTTTTCGGCTCTGGTCTCGATCCCACCCTCACGACGAGGGTTAAAGATACGATCTTCTTAATCCACTCGTCGATACCTTTAATTTGATAGGTTACATGACCCCCTTCTCGAAACTTTCTGATGGGCGTGACCTCCACCCCAACGGCGAGGGTTGAAAATGTCATTTTTGTAATGTACTCATCGAGCCCTTCATATTAGTACCTCACATGCCTGGATTTGTAAAAAAAGACGTTTTTCGGCTCTGGTCGTAACCCCACCCCCACGACGAGGGTTAAAAATACGATCTTCTTAATCCACTCGTCGATAGTGTCATTATGATAGGTTACATGACCGCCTTCGCGAAACTTTCGATTTTCTGATGGGCGTGACCTCCCACCCCAATGTAAAATGAAAACATGTCATTTTCGTAATGTATTCGTCGAGCCATTCATATTAGTACCTCACATGTTTGGCTTTGTAAAAAGTAAGACGTTTTTCGGTCTGGTCGTGACTCCGCCCACACGGCTCTGGTCGTGACCCCAACCCCGCGACGAGGGTTAAAATTACGATCTTCTTAATCCACTCGTCGATACCTTCAATTTGATAAGTCACATGACCACCTTCTCGAAACTTTCGATTTTCTGATGGGCGTGACCCCCACCCCCACGTAAAATGAAAAAATGTCATTTTCGTAATGTATTCATCGAGCCATTCATATTAGTACCTCACATGCCTGGCTTTGTAAAAACGAAGACGTTTTTCGGCTCTGGTCGTGACCCCAACCCCGCGACGAGGGTTGAAAGTACCATCTTCTTTATCCACTCGTCGATACCTTCAATTTGATAGGTCACATGACCACCTTCTCGAAACTTTCGATTTTCTGATGGGCGTGACTCCCACCCCCACGTAAAATAAAAAAAAAAATGTCATTTTCGTAATGTATTCATCGAGCCCTTCATATTAGTACTTCACATGCCTGGCTTTGTAAAAAGGAAGACGGTTTTCGGCTCTGGTCGTGACCCCAACCCCACGACGAGGGTTAAAAATATTATTTTTCGTAATCTCCTTGAATAATCCGGTGGTAAGAATCGAATTGGACTTCTTTGTAATAAGGGGAGGTAACTTTGTATGATTAAGTTCAGGTTATGAGAATCAAACAATCTGATTGGTTAATTAGCGTCAGGAACGTGAAGTGATTGGGTGATTACTTATTTTAAGCTCTTCGAGCTTTTTGTTTTTGTGGAGTACATTGTTCTAACCATTTACATCTGCGTTATTAAACGATCAGGTGGAATGAAGAAACTCGACAAAACTTATTTTGTTACAATTTATCTCAACTCCTCCTGCACGCGATTTTTTTCTTCCTGCCCTAAAACCCTCCACCGTTCGTCGACGACCGATCGCGCCGTCAAGAACGCGACGATGAACGTTGGAATAATTCAAAGGGTCGATTTCTTCCGCGCATCCTGCACTATAACTATCGATCGTTCGTCAACGACTGGATCGCACCACCACCGTCTAGAACGCGATGACGAACGATCGAGAATTTCATCGATTCTAGTTTCTTTCGACATCTTAATTTTTATATTTTTGCCAAAATTCTCGAAATTTTGTACATTTTAACACTGAACTCTATGGGCACATGCCCATGTACGAGTTAGAAGTGTACATGTACAAAAAAAATTGATAGAGGAACTCTCCGTTTACACCTACTGGGGTTGGGGAGCTGACAGTTGCTCGCCGTTGCTCGGTGGTTCTCTCCGGGTACTCCGGCTTCCTCCACCCGTAAAACTGTCGTGGTCATGATTAGCCAATGTGCAGAAATATGTGACCTTAAACACAAATAAATAAATAAATAAATAAATAAATAAATAAATAAATAAATAAATAAATAAATAAATAAATAACACCTACTGGGGTAGGCGTCTGGAACTGGCAGTAGAAAACTTGCACAAGGTGGTGGGTTGGTATAAAAAGGACTAAACCGAAAGATGGGCCATGACATCTGCAAATCCCCCCCCCCCCCCCACCCCCGCCACCCTGTATATTATGGAAAAAAATTGAAAGCTTGTAATTTTTGGCATCAGTATGCATAGGATAAATTTCGAATACTGATTTAGAATTTTAGTTTTCCAATAACAGTGACAGAACATAATTCAATCAAAGAGTGAAGGTGATGTAGTTTTCCTCACATCGGTTAATCGTGGATCTGGTGTGAAACCCAAATACAATATTGCAAATTCAATTAAAATTCTCTTAATCCCCTTATGCAGTACCTAAAGCGGAATGCGTGGAAATCGTTTGCCCCTTGTATGAAGAATTAGAGATAAGTCAGTCTATCAGCCCTGAGGCTGTACATGTAATACTTCTAAAATAAAATACATCTCGGAGTACCCGAAGAGAACCACCGAACATCGACGAGCAACTGTTAAATCCTCAACATTCTAAGTCTGTTCAAGCTCTGCTCAAGCAGGGTTACAACGGTTGAAGACATGTGCATCATCAACGTGCAGTACGCGTTAGTAATGAATAATAGCACCCACCGTATCTGTTGTCTAGTGTGATGGTCCAAGGGGACAAGATAGGGAAAGTGACTCTTTACCTAACATGAAAAGCAGACGACACTTGCAAAAACAATTCTTGAATATCTATTTTTTTTCATTTTTTTGTCGCAAAAACATAGGTTATGACCCCTTGTTGAAACGAGCTCGTTGAGATCGTTCCAACGAGGGGTCATAACCTATGTTTTTGAGACAAAAAATAAAAAGATAATGAAAATTAATTGTCGATTTTTGAGAACAGCGCTGGCCGGTTTTAGCCGTTACGTTGGGAAAATAACTTAATACCATACAAAAGCAATGATTAAAATTCATCAAGCATTAGTAGGTTATAGAACGGTTGGAGTTTAGTAGAAGAGTTCACTCAGTAAAAGGTAGCATGGTACTGCTCTGAAAACTTGGGTGTTTTCTGAGTTGTTCAATCGTTCTGACCCAAACAGGAGCGTGGAGAGAAAAAAAGATAAATGGAATGGCAATAATGGTGGAATGCAGAATAATATATTGGACAATGCATCAAGAAATGTTCTGGTGTTTCTTGCTCACCACACTGACAGAAGGGAGAGGGTGAAAGATGATTATTGTAAACGCCGGCGTTATGCGACTACAGTGCAGTCTTAATCTACAATGGCATAACTGAACTGGTCGCGGTTTAGCTCCAGTGTAAAATGACAGAGGATGTCGGCAGTCAGATGTGCTCAATATGGTTATTCCTTGTACAAGTACTATTCCAGATTTCTCCCATGTGCCTGTGATCGTTAAAGTTAGATATTTGGATTCCAATAGGAATAAGAGTGGGTGTGTCGATTGGTTTGTTTTACAATATATGAGCATAGATTCGAGTTTTTTTTCGTGTGTGTTTGAGGGGGGGGGGGGGGGCTGAATTCAACCAACCATGTTTTAGTCCAATATTCAATTGTTGCTAAATCACGGCTGATAAAGATCGAAGCCTAATCAGGGTCCTCCACTATAAGCTACATAGATGTGTCGTCATCGAAGAGACGTACACCTCTAACAAGTTATAGGTGATATCGTTAATGTAGATAAGAAACAACAATAGACCAGGGATTGACCCTTGGGGAATTTCAGACTTAGGTCTCGAAGGGGATGTCTCAGAGGCTATCAAGATTCTACAAGATATTCGAAATCGCCCGGGGAACAACTGCGCTCCTTTAGGAGACATGGACTTATCAGATCGGGACCTCATTCCTAGGATGTTTTGATGTATTGATTTTATTTAGCAGTTGGGTTGTATACCACAGGGAGACAACATAGACAGACTGGCTGTCATCCTGTTGTCTTCCACGATTGCACTGTGCAACGTTTTAAACCAGACTGTCAGATAGTGTTTCATCCAATACATTTTCAAGTCTAGGCTAGTACGATGGGGGATAAACATGACCTGGAATGGCAGTCATGACTTGATGTCATCTGGTGGCTCACCCGAGTTACATTTATGTGATTCTTCGGAGACAGGTGGAGTTAACGAGGCGACCAGACCAATGCTTGGAATACGTTGGTGGTGCAATAATAATACTAACGTTGTTATTAATATTAATATCAATACCAATACCACTATCAACATCAACATCAGTGTAAGGGAATTCCATTCAAAGTTTCCAAAGCGGTAAATGCAGTTTAACCAAATGTGGATAATGTGGCCTGATGTTTATGGCGTAAAGGGCGTAAAGGGTACATTGCACCCCAACAAATTCAGGGACTGTAATGAGGACAATATGGGTTATTACAGTAAACATTGTCTGAGTATGAAAACTGTAATGTTAACATTAGCTGTTTTTTGAGCATATTTCTCTCGGTTATATATCTGATATTCCCATCCATCTCGTTTCAGATTTTAGGGTACATATTTGTCGGTGAATAATCCATTGATTTGGTTCGGGTTTTTTTTTATATGAAGGAGGCCACTTGTTCAGTTCGACCTTCCAGAAGGATTATCAGTTAGCTTAAAATAATTTTTAAATGAAACGGTTAGGTTTTCATGATATCAATCCAATACAAATAACCAAGCGTTAAGTTTAAAAAGGTCGGTTAGTTTTAGTATTTTATTTTCAATAAAAAGGGGTTCTGAATGCATGTTGTGTTTTTTGTTATTTATAATGCGCACAAGGTGTTATCATTAGATTATTTAAGGTTTTAGCATTTTCCCATATGTTTATATTGATACTGATATACTTTATTCACCAGTATACAAACAGTGGAACATAAAATACATGGAATATACACATTTACAATATATATTTGAATGAAATAGAGTTGCAAGTTCATCAGTACTGTAATTGTATTCTGGCAGGGAAAGACATAGCCAGATTGACTGTCTTCCTGCCTATTATTCCATATGTTAGATGGGTATGAATTAAACAGAAATACAAAGTTTTCATCGCATCATGTGAGAGAGTGGTCTTTACTTTGTTGGAGTCAAAGTTGGCACGGGATATTTTGGTTCAAAGACGGGATTTATTAATTTATTTCTTAAGGTTTAACGACACTTTAACAAGCAAGGTCATATCGTGTCGGTGACAATTTTTACGAGTAGAGGAAGCCGGAGTACCCGGAGAGAACCACTGAGCAACGACGAGCAGTTGCCAGCTCCCCAACATCGTAAGTCCGCACTGCAGCACAGGCAGGGTTAGATTGTTTGAAGACATGCGCACCATCGACGTTCAGTACGCCTTAGTGCACGGCGTCATCGTGCCCCCCCCCCCCCCCCCCATGGGACAATCGAGGTTAAGTGCCTTGCCCAAGAACAAAACGCGGGAGTCCGAATAGATCGTTCAGAAGGTCACCCATCCAAGGACTAACCGGGCTCGACGTTGCTTAACTTCGGTGATTTAATCAGAACCGGTTACCGCAACGCCACCGCCCCCACCCCCCCCCCCTCCCCCCGACGTTGCTTAACTTCGGTGAGCTGATGAGAACCGGCTACCGCAACACCACCGCCCCGCCCCCTCCCGACCCTCGACCCCCCCCCCCCCCCCCCGCAAAGATGGGATACCTGGTATTTGTAGGATAGGGAATCATCGATGTAAATCCCTAGAAATTTGAGAGATTTTTCTGTATTTTCAGGGCCCACTCTTGTTATCTCCTGTCCGTTTATAAGAACGTTGTTTGAAAGTGTGGCAAATTTCGATTTATATGGTGGGTTAATTAAAATGTAATTTGTTTTCGCTTCATTTAAGACTAACTGGTTGGCGCAGCACCATTCGAAAAGATTTTCGAGCTATCTTTATTTAATAATGGAACTATATTGTTTGGGATTGGGCCAGATGAATGCACATTTGTATCGTCCGTAAACGATAAAAGATTGAGGGATGTTGCTTGGAAGATATCATTCACGTACAGTAGAAATAGGGTGGGTCCGAGCCTGGATCATTGGGGTTCTCCGTGTGTTAGCGGGGTTACGTTGGATTTATGGTCGTTATAAACGACATATTGTTTTCTTCGGGTTAAATAACTTGTGAATTAATCTCTTCTTCAGTCCCGTATACAGTATCTTTCTAATTTGCTTATTAGAAATTGAACGATCTTTTGTGTCGAATGCTTTAGACAGGTCAAGCAAGTGTGCAGTTTTAATTTTTTTTTTCATCATTTTCCTAGGTTACCTTTTTGAGTAACTGCATGACGGGATGCATTGTGCTGTAGTTCGTCCTAAATCCATACTGATGGGGTGTATTTCTAAACGGCCCAACGGTTTTTGACCTCAGTGGCACAAACTGGATTGATAGATAGATATAGATAGATATTTTATTTACCAGTATACTAAGCAAATACAGAACTGACAAATGTGTACAAATCTACAATATCCAATTTACAATAATGAGGCACATACACAATAAGAGATAATATTAATTTTTAAGGTGAAAACTGGCATGGAAAGGCATAGCCAGATTGGCTGTCTTCCTGCCTTTCCCTATAGGAAAAAAAAACATAGAAGAGTAAGAGAGATCAAAGAAGATAAAAGCAGGGAGAAACAAGGCATGTACAACATTGTGCTTTCTCAGTATTGTTTAGATTAATTTTTCACCGTGTCTAATGTACCGACGTCTATTATAACATCTGAGTGTGTGCACGTGATGGTCGTACTTCAAGGACACCCAGGCGCCGCTGAAGTGGCCCCATTCAAACACAAACACAAAGGCTGATATAATCGTATATATGTTTGACAGGGGACCAAGTCATGAGGCTTCCTTGGACGAGCTCCAGACCAAGTTAGGTTGAGGACGATAATTCACAAAGGACAGTTTAAGAACAAACGTCCACTGTATATTACATCCCAGTTATCCACTAGGAAATAACAGACACTGGACAGGATCGCTGAGGCTACACCTAAAAATAAAGATAGGGCTAGACAGAACAGTCAGGACAATACGGATTTGAGTAGGAGATGTTATTCTCGTAAGAAGAAATAAGTTTAGCTGTTAACTTACTTTTGAATTCTCTCCTGTTGTTAAGTTTCCGAAGGTCAATGTCTAATTCGTTCCATAATTTGGGGAATGCAAAGATTGGGAAAGCATCAAGCGTTTTGGTTCTCGTTCTATGAGTACGAATCTGACCCGTTTGTCGAGTATTCATAAAGGTTTCGTTATGCACGGTTGAGAAAAAATCATCAAATGATCCTGGCAGGTTTCCATTGTGCCAGTCAAACAAGAACAGGGAGGCATGTAATTTATATAAATCTTTAATCGTCAGTATATTATCTTTGATAAATAAAGGGTCAGTATGGGCATTATATTTTTGGTTGTTTATAATTCTTATTGATCGCTTCTGTAATTTACAAAGACGATTACAGGCTTTTGAGCCCCCCCCCCCCCATAATGGAATTCCATAAATCAAATGGCTTTGTATAAGTGCGAAATATAGAGTTTTCATGACTTTATGTGGGAGAACTTTCTTTACCTTATTGAGGGTGTAGTTTGCGAGAGCGACTTTCGAGCAAATATGCGATATATGGGCCTTATAGGAAAGATTTTCATCAAGATTTATACCAAGGAATTTGAGATATTTTTCAGTCTCATAATAACCAACTCTATCAATAACTTGATTGTTTATCCGTATTTGATGGGATGTGACGTTCTTGTCCCTGTTACAAGGATTAAGTATAATGTATTTAGTTTTCTTAGCGTTTAGTAATAAATGGTTAGCAGCACACCAATTAAATATTTTTTGAAGTTCTTCATTAAAGTCCAAGACTAGAGGGTTTATATCCGCACCGGATTTGTATACCGAAGTGTCATCTGCAAAAGATTGTAGGTTTAGCTTTGTTGACTTATGTATATCTTTTATATATATGAGAAAGTGTATAGGGCCGAGAATAGAACCTTGAGGAACTCCACATGTTAGTTCAGCTGGACCAGATTTACTATCCCCAAGAGAGACATATTGGGTCCTACTATGGAGATAGCTCTTAAACCAGTTGTTTGCATGACCTCTTATCCCATAGTAGTCCAGTTTTTTAATTAAAATTTCATGGCTTATGGTATCGAAAGCTTTAGAGAGATCCAGAAACAGGGCTATCGTACTATTACTGTCTTTATTGTTCTCAAGAGCCATGTATTTTAGCAGTTGCATAGTCGGATGTAAAGTACTATGCCCTTTCCTGAACCCGTATTGGTGTTGGTAAAGAATATCATATTTATTTAGAAATTTTACAAGTCTTACAGACATGAGTTTTTCAAGGATTTTGGAAAATACGGGAAGAATGCTGATCGGCCTGTAGTTTGTAAACTCCTTCTCGTCTCCCGATTTAAAGACAGGTATAACTTTAGCAATTTTCATCCTATCCGGAACTTTCCCCTTACTGAAAGAAGAATTCATAATATGTGCAAGTGGTTCCGCAACCAAGTTTATTGAGTGTTTAAGGATGGTGGACGTAAGATTTTCACAGTCTTGACTTAACTTTGGCCTCATGGCATTTACTATCCTTGTGATTTCAAAGGACGACGTTGGTGTGACGAATAGGGTATCGTGGTGTGGATCATTTAGGAACTCAGTAAATAACTTACGCGGCTTGGTTATTAGCTTGGAGGTTTGACTTCCTATATTGGCAAAAAAAGTATTAAACTCCTGTGCAATCGTATTTGAATCATATATTGTCCTGTCACGATGATGGAATAGTGAAGGCAAATTGCGTTTGCTTTTGTTTATATTTAGTGCTTTATTTAAGACTTCCCATGTTTTCCGCATGTTATTTTTATTTTCTAGAAGAGTTTTTTCATAATACATTGCTTTACTTTGTTTTTTAATCTTGTTGAATAACTTACAGTAATTTTTGTAATTTTCGATATTCAGTTCTGTAGGAGATCTTAGTTTTTTGTGGAAAATTTTGCTTTTATTACTGGCAGAGATAAGAAGTCCTTTTGTCATCCAGGGCTTTTGCTTAATAAATTGTTTGTTTGGCTTATGTTTTTGCAGTGGAAATGCTGCTTCGAAGGCATTCATGTAAGTATTGATGAAGATTTCGTAGCTTTCGTCGGGACAATCTGATTCCAATACTCCAGAAAAAATCACATCGGGACAACAACAGTTTAAAGTATTCAATAGTAGTAGAATTTATTTTCCTAGTCAAAGCCGGTTTTATCCTATCCTGCTTGGGGTTTGTTGGTTCGATATAAAAAATGCCAAAGTGGTCAGATACATCTGTAATGATTATTCCAGATGTAAAAGGAATTGCGATATTACTGGAGAAAATATGATCTATGAGTGTAGCGGACTGAGGTGTTACACTAGTGGGTTTGGTAATAACAGGCACAAATCCTTCACTAAACATCTGCTCTATAAACAAACCAGTCTTGGAGAGAGAAGCTGATTTTAAGAGGTCAATATCAAGGTCGCCCATGATTGATGATTTTCTTTCTTTGGTTATTGCATCAGTTAAGTAGTTCATTTTTGATATGAATAAGTCCATGTCTGCTTTAGGGGCAGTATTGGGTCTATAGATTACATCAACTATTCTCGCAGAATTCTTATACTTCAGTTCGACAAACAGTGACTCAAAAACATGTGGTATGAAGATGGAAAGGTCATGCCGAACACTAAATGTTATATCAGCTTTAATGAAGAGACCAACACCTCCACGCCCATCGTCGTCACGGGGTCTTGTATTTTTTTGTATCTGGTGGTAACCTTCTAGACAATAAGATATATTGTCAGGGATTTGAAATACTTCTGTGAGGCCGATGATATCGAATGAAATCTGGGGGCTATTCGTTTCAACAAGTAGATGATGTAGGGAGTCCCAGTGGGCTTGTAGGCTTTGACAGTTGATATGAAATGCCGAGAATGATCTATTAGTGCCATTAAGCTCAGCACGCACCTCACAGGGAGTGAAATACTTACTATTTATAGTGTTGTACACCGGCAGAGAGTTATTATCTTCAGTCAACGTACCAGTTTTATCATTTAATATGTGACTAAGTTCATATTCAGGTTTTGTCTGAATCTCGTCCAATCTTACACTACCCGCCATGACTAACAGCCCAACCATCAGTAGCATCATCACATAAGCATGTGATAGGAGTTGCTTTTCTTGTACATGTGGGTTTATCAGTTGTTGCTGAGACGTTAGAAGCTAGTTGTATAGTGACACATGAGTTAATTAGTGGTGAATCCAAGTACAATGTTGTACAATAAAAACAGAGATTTAAAATACAAAATAATATATGAAATATAATTTCCAATACACCGCCTTGGCGGGAGGAGAAAAGTTGTCTCTGGTTCTGCAGACTACTGTCTATAGCATATCATTAGGATCATTTCAATTTCAATTATTTCCCACTTCGCGATTTAGGTAAGTGACATTTTTTTTCTCTCACAAAGACAAATAGTAACTGTTCATTAACTCTTAAGATTTGAAATTTCATTCATAGTAGACAACAGAGAGGATGTTGATAGTCCCTGCACCATCAGAGCTGTGAGATAGTGACCCTATCCCAAGGTCTCGTCATCAGCAGAGTACAGTCCTTCCTCTCCGGAACTGCTTATTCATTGTTGTTGATATACTGTTTAGAGTGGAGAAAATTTCTTAAAGTCAATCTTCTAAATTCAGTAGAAAGCAAATCATTTTCAAAATCGGATAGAGTGTATTTTAATTAATTTAATTGAACACTCGATGAGTGACTTCCAAAGCAAACAAGTGGAATGTGTGTATCAAGGCAGATCATGAGTGGTCCATGCTTACTTAGACCGCACCGATTGATATAAAAGTTGTTTTTTTGAACTTCTGCCCATGTACTCATAGAATGATTTAATTGGCTTAGACATTTTTTCACTTGTGTCTTTACCAATATTTGCGAATACGTGTTCAGTTCTCCGACTATGTCCGTCGGGTGACTAATTTTGTTATTATCTTTGAGAAAATAAGTCGGAAAAGATGCTTCTCTCTTAAATTTTAGAATGCTTCGTTCAATATTTTCAAAGTCTTTTTAATGCTGTACTTGTTATTGTTGTTGGTATTTTTATCGTAGATTGCCTTGCACTGTTTTTTAATTTTATTGAATATTTTACAGTTGTTTTCATAGTTTTTTAGGTTTATTTCCACAGGATTTTTTTTAAACTTTTTGAGATAGAATCTGTTTTTATTATTAGAGGAAATCATCAAGCCCTTCATCATCCAAGGCTTTTGTTTAATAAACTTATTGTTACTACTGACACGTTTTATGGGAAACACCAACTCTAATGTTTCGTTTTTGATAGATTAGATCGCTTTGTAAATTTCACTAAAATGAAGGGATATACTGTTAATCGTTTGTGGAACACGGGACGAGATGTCTGGCTAGGAGGCATCAGAATTATTAACTGTAGACTGTAGAGATGGGATGAAAGTACTCATTAAATACTTCGACATTTTCCACGTTAGTGGAGTACATATTGTTCAAATGGTGAAAAGTCGGAACTCCTGAAACAATGTTACCAATGAATCTTTTTCCACCACTGGGGCGAGAGCATTTTAGAGCTACTCAATGTGTTCTGAACGTTTGATATATACAGATTATCATGGTAATGTGAATGTCCTGTGATTTGTATCAGATTCGAGGTGGTGTCCAGAATAAGATCTGAACGAGCTTTGCCGGCGAGTTGTGATCCCATTTTTGACTACCACCGAGAATCAGGTGCAAATCACAGCACTCTAACAATGACTAGCACGGTCATCACAATTTTCAAAGTTGTGTTTTTCAGGAACCGGGTAGATGTAATACTGAATTGTGCAGTTTCTATTTATTGTGGGGGGGGGGGGGTCATTGGCTTTTAACAGTTCTGTCGCTAACTGTAAGGAATTTTGTTTTGTTTTGTAAGTGATCAGCTGAGTCGATCACTGAACCATCCATAGAATGTATTCATGTGCCTTTTATGATAGCCCGTCGCGTTACCGGAAACAAGTCGTCTATATGATACGGAATCAGAATAAGTCGTCTATATGATACGGAATTAGAACACATTATGTGATACGTACCGTTTCTCGTCGTTTTCATGCCAATATCTATATGATTGTTAAATAAATACGCGACTTTGCCTTCCTAATAGCTAATACAACTTCATTCCGTTTCTGATTATAGTTTTCCCAGGCATATGGTAGGCTGGAATACTTAGCTACACGATATAAACGTTTCCTCTGTCTTATCAGTAGCCGTATCTCGTTATGCATCCATTTGGGCTGATTTGTCCTTGACATAATCAGTTTGCTTAGAATGCATTTAGATGCTGTTTCCGGATGTATAGCAGTGAAGTCAGAGACGAAGATGTCTAAACATGAAATTTCAAAGAGAAAGACTTTATAAAATACTTGAATTAGAGTTACCCGCCTTGAAAAGTTGCACTTGGAAATGATGCAATCGCCGAAACTCCATAGCCTTGGGAACATATATTGTTTCAATAAACGTTTAAAGCATTCTGCAGTACACCAAATCACCAACAGAGTGTGGAGATTTCACCCAAGCAATAATTGCAAATTTGTTGCAAAGCATAACAAGCACAAGCAACGTTCCAGCCAATGGACCTCCGGGTTATACTAGGAGGTCCATTGGCCGAAACATTGCTTGTATTTTTGTCCTCAAATACAGAATCTGAGAGTGATACTTAAGGCGATAACGACACTCCCCGAATGATTTAGTTACAATCCACTCTCCACGTACTGCACTGACATCTTGCAATTCTTGGAATTCCCTGCCAAATATGTGCACGTGACCGGTACGTCCCTTACTGCCAGTTTTTCATTCTTATTTTTTGCACGATCCCCTGTTTTCGGGTAAGGAAAAGTTATCTGAAGGGCTATTCTTGACAGAGCTATTTGAATGCCAAAATTAAAGCAATGCGATCATAATTCTTTTCGCCTGAAAGTTATAATGGTCGCCTATGGTGAACATTTAGTACTGTCATTCCCTTAGAAGGTAACGACCCCATAAAGTGTAACTCAGATCTTCACATCAACAACAAGTAGTGACTTCTGGCGTGGAACCACTCAGTCCATTTGGCGTCGTTTCATTTCCCTCGTCTCGATTTTCAAATGACCTAAGAAAACGCAGTAAACAACTTTATTTTGTCGAAACTGCACTAAGAATAACAATTAATGGGAGCAAATTTCGATAAAATGACACACACACTGCAGTTTAACTAACAAGTGGACGTGCGTTCATGTCGCACGCAGAACTCATTCATTATTTCCAAATTCAAGATTTGATGATGATACAGCCAGGGCCGCAACTAATTTTTTGCGACAGTGGGAGAGAGTGTAGGGCGTCGTTGCTCGACGGCTCGGTCAAATCGCCGAACTATTTGGAACATACCTAATTACATTTATCAAAGACATATACACTACATATGTACTTTCCATTGACAACATACTGTATTTCAAAAATACAACAATTACACTCCAGCTGTGCGGAGGTGTCCGACCATCTGGGTGCTTTCAATCATTTGTTATAAGTTATCTCTCCCTGGATGTGGCCTTCTATCGACATAGTGAGTCTGGCATTTACTGCCCTTTCCAATTTGTGTACATTTTTGTCTGGCAAGGAAGAGATTTTCATGCGTGTGAGATTTCGGGGTTTCACCCTCAACCCCACCCCAGAATCTGCGTCTTTTGATACAGCAGCAGCATAGAAGTATCATTATTTGAGTGTTATGACTGATTTGAGGTTTATAGATAATTAACTAAACGAATCGGTTCGAATGGAATCGAATCTGCCGACTCTTCGAAATCGAATCAAACTTTCCTGGGATTCAGTGTAAAAACCCGCACATATTCATGCTGAAAATAATTCCCTTACAGCATAGCTGATGAAGTTCTAAATATTAATAAATATGTATAAATATTTTTGGTCATCTAATTTGTTCACATGTCTTTGCCTTGCTACAATTTATGGGAGAGTGCCTATTGGCACTCTCCCATAAATTATAACAAGTCAATGCATACAAAGTAAACAATTTCATTTCAATGATAGTATGAAACGCACCAATAGAATGTGAAGCCTTTACGTTGTTGTACCTGCACTTCAGAAAAAGCCTAATTATGGGCTTCCTTCACTCTACCAGCTGCTACAAGAACTCACCCTGCCGGGCCGTGATCCTGAATGGACTCATACCGCCTGATAAAATACCGGTTTAAGTTACTGGGAAACTCGAATTTGAATCTGTTGGAAGGTTCACTAATGATTTAATCCTTTATCCCTTTAGAGCTGCACGCGATGCAACCCGGATTATTTCGTTTCTCAAATATTGTATCGTCTGTATGACTGACTTCGCCATTGTCAAATAATTTTCGATAGCTGTAGCTTTTTTTACAACAACAAACACTGGAGCGAGTACATATTATCTACTCTAGGGTGGGGTTGTGCACAAGAAAATTGAAGCTCAGATTTGGTCTCTAAAGCATGCACTGCCGCCCCGAACTACGCTTAAACTAACGTGTAAATTCGAGGCGATGCAGAAGATATGGTTTTCCACTTCGCAATTCTGTTCAAATGTCAACTTTTTAAAATTCGGCGTTCACATCCTGCTTCTTTGCAGGCTGCATTACTTGTAGCATCTACAGTAAATGTAAATTACCGCGGAAAACTGAATCAAACAAAGCTTCATTGACCCCAAATTCAACGCCAACTCCAATGAAAGTTGAAGGACACTGAGCTGGAGGAAAGTTTCGTGACATACAGTATGTGGAGAGTGGATTGCAACAAAATCACCCGCGGAGTGGAGTTACCACCCAAAGTATCACTTTCAAATTCTTTTCATATGGACAAAAAAAACACAGGCAATGTTTCAGACAAAGGACCTCCGGGTTTAACCCGGAGGTCCATTGGCTGGAACTTTGCTTATGATTGTTATGCTTTGCAACAAATTCGCAATTATTGTTTGGGTGGAATCTCCACTCGATGGGTGATTCAGTGGTAATACTCTCCACGTACTGTAAGCTTAGTCTTTCTTGATAACTAGTAATACACTCATAAACTTTTCGCTTTGCATATTATATAATTTTATGGGGATTTCTGTTTTAATTTTTGTTTGAAACATGTACAAAAGTCACTTCTCCCATTTTTGACATACCTGTTAACCCTTTACCTAACATGAAACGCAGACGACACTTGCAAAAAAAAATTCTTGAATAACTAATTTTGTCATTGTTTTGTCTCAAAAACATAGGTTATGACCCCTCATTAGAACAAGTACGTTCCAAAGAGGGGTCATAACCTATGTTTTGAGACAAAAAATGAAAAAATAATGAAAATTAATTTGTGAATGGCGCTAGCCGGTTTTGGCCGTTACGCTGGGTAAAGGGTAAAGGAATGTATTTACTTTATAAGGGCGTATTTATTCTTTCAGAAGAGTATTTACATTTCAAACTGGGTGGTCAGGCTTTTCCGGTCAACAACTGGGTTTATGCCTCCTTTCATACACCAGAGTCAAATGACGCGAATCGGGATGGACCGAGGGCAACCAAATCCTCCCTATATGCTGTTATTTATGTTATCTGTTCGTTGACTGACATTTTCGATGTTATTATAATACTTACCGATGTAATATTTGATTATTAGCATGTTGAAGAGCGTCAGGGTCGTAAGACTTTCCTCCACTATGAGATGATCCACGACGTACGTTGTCCAACGAAGGCGACTTCAGCTCTTCAAATGTTCTATGGCTGATAAGCCTCTTGAGCGTCTGAACCCTCTGAGCTTCATCAATGGTGGGTTTTTTCAATTCAACTCTTTCCATACCTGATTTAAAAAACAGAACATTTTGCTGAGATGGAAGTCCTTAAAACTCCAAAATCCACTTGACTTTACGGTTGCGCAACGCATTGTATCTTCGCGCAAAGTGTGTTGAAGAGCATTGATGTTACCTGAACTCTTTATCTAACGCAACAAGAAGACGACACTTTCCAAATAACTCATCGAACAACTAAACAAAGCTATTTTCAACTAAAATACACAGGTATACCCCTCATTAGAATGAGTTATGTTTAGAAAGAAACAATTGAAAAAATAATAAAATTTGAATGCAATTTTTTTATGAATCAAGTTGGTGCAACATTTTGTTATGTATCCAACTCCATCCCAACCTAACTCCCACCTCCAAAATATTACCTATCGACCCCCATTGTTTCAGTGTACTAAGATAGCCTTAAAGTACAGTACAGAGCCGTGGACTGGCCTTAATCTACACGTGGGCAGTGATATCCACGCGTGCGTTTACCAGGTAATAAAAATCACCAGCAACAAATATTTTAATTAATCAAGCACCGGGTTGTACCCAGTGTTTCAATAATTAAATTGTTGGTGATTATTCCTATAATTAGTGCTTGCAATCTAATATTATTGCTTCCGTAGAATATTGCCCACCCGTGGGAAGTAACCAGTCCTCGGTGGCTGTATTGTTCAGTTAGTGAAATGGTTGGGACGGATGCCATTTCAGAGCCCTCTTTAGAAGTATGTATAACCTGCAAGTATATTATAAGTTATGGGACTCTCAGTGGGCGGATATGGTGTGATATAAGGCGAAGTGAGATCAATGTTAGGCGAGGCCAAAGGCCAAGCCTAATATTGATCTTGCTGAGCCTTATATCACACCATATCCGCCCACTGAAAGCCCCATAACGTATTTATTATGCCAGTCCTTTGAAAGAGACACAACCATAAGTGTACCCAGATTCCTAGCGCAAATGTTCTGTTATCACTATCAGCAAATTGCCCGGTTTTACGTCATGTGAAGATCACGCTAGTAGCACGCGCTGAGACAATGGAATTTTCTTCTCAATAAACAGGAATTTATATTAACAATTCACAACTTTAATTCAGTGTTAAGTACTGGAAAAATAAAACAACTGGAGCAAATGGATTAACAATTCTTTCAAGAAGGTAAGTGGGAACAGTTTCATTCATTATTTGTTGTTAATGGTGATATTAATGTTTCTATACATGTCGTTTTAGTGGTTTATTTATTGTATTTATTTACATATGTTTATTAAAATTTCTCAAAGACTGGACGAAACGTATTATAGTTGTACGTTGCTCAACAGACACACACGCAAAATTATTTGTTGTTCGTTGAACACGCGAAATTAGGAAAAATTTCGAAGCGAGAGTTGCATGTCAAAAACAAAATGTCGGAACTGACCGTATATAAGCTCTATATACGGTCAGCTCGATGATACACAGTGTCATATATGGTCACTAGATATTGAAGCTGATTGGTCAATAACAATTACTAGCAAAATAATATCCGATGAAGGTGTGGATTCATTATTTGTTCTTAAGTTTTGTACACCCAATGCGTGCAATGTAATATGGATCTTCAAGTCTCTTCCACCTCCGTGTAAATAGTCTGAAGTGACGAAAAATCCTCTCAACACATCCGCATTGTGAGCTTAGGACAATAAGGCACCGAGCTCCCAAATATATATGTTCGCATATGTATATACATGTACAGGTACCTGCTGCGACTAAATTTGTACGTCAAAACTCAGTAACGCGGTTCTTTTTCGAAACATGACAATGCATACCAAACGGTTGCGCTAATTGGCCATTTGACCTCTGAGTTTCTGAAAGAAAATGTCAAATACACTGAATAATGCAGTTGGGCGATTTCATTTTGCACTTGCTGGGAGTTTCTCTAAACATTCACTCCACAGCCCTTTAGGGGCTGTGGTGCTGAAGTATTTGTGCCCCTTCTGAACTGTTTGTGATCCCTAACGCTAGCGTCTACCCTTATATAAAGCTGGCGGACCACTAACAACCCTTTTCAGCAATATAGCTGCATTATATGTTTTCGCGACACTACTTCATTTTGGTAGAACATGGTGAGCTCTAACGTGGGCATCATTGGATCGGTTGAGCGGTTGGAGGATGGGGGCGGCTCAATTATCAAATTACATTTATAAGGACAAATCTTTTCCCCTCTCATATCTTTCTTCTCAGTTAAAGTATTGTTATCATATATCAAAGCTTTATAGACGAAGCCAGGTGCACTTTAGAACCTTAGAATGTAGAGCACGAATACAGTGGTCACCAAAGCGGACAGAGAATGTCGACTAGGTGGCGATGCGATCGAGGTTATTCTGCTTTTCAGCCCATGGATCTGTTGGATCTTACTCATCAGAAAATAAATACAAGAACATTGATTCTGATATGCTATGTTCGTTTGTTTTTCTTGATTCGCAATATTCTGTTTATGAAATTTCGACACACAATTGTTTCGCGATCTTATATGATTGAGAAAAATGATGCTTTTGTGATCACGGTACTTAAGGGTCGTAAGCGAGGAACAAGGGGGCAGCAGCTGCACTTGCCCTGATGCTAGGAGGGAGATAAGATGGCTTCTGGCGACACAATTGTGTACTGATGCTGTCAAAGAGAAAGCGTACCGCTCTGTCGGGTGGGGACATAAAATGGCTGTCCCTGTGCAGGCCCAGGATCACTTCGTAGTATTCAAGATGAGTGAGGCCACGAAGTTTCCGCTACAAAGGTCATCCCACAAACGGTGCCACTGGGTCAAAGAGGGCGTTAATATAAGCTACATAACGGCAAACCTTGTAAAATTAATAAGCTTACCCTATTCAACCCTAGAGGCCGCATTTCTGGTCCAGGAACATGGTACGTCATAATTTCAAAAAAATAGGATGACTGCTCAGTGAATGTGAGGGCTAACCAATCGGTGGGACTACTTACCGAGAACAACCGAGAACAAATTAAAATAATAAATAAGGGCAAAAATAAATATTAATTGTTAGCATATAGGTGCCCTATGTTGTATATAAAATAAGAAAAAGCAAATTTAAAGCTTTTAGACCGACTCAGTCTGTGGTGATGCGGATTATTTATCAATTTCGGATTCGCCGCCAAACCGAGAAGAGACTACTTGCCGAGAACAAAACCAATTAATATATAAAGATCGAAATAAAAGTTTATTGTTAGCGTATAAAGCATGTAAGTACTCTATATTATGTGTAAATTAGTAACCAAACAATTTTAAACAAGCCAGGTCAATGGTGAATGGGATTATTTATTAATTCCCACATTCGGAGCTGAACCGAGAACAGGCTACTTGCCGAGAACAAAACAAAAATTTAAAAATGAAAATAGAAGTCTACTGTTTGCGTATAAGGCATGTATCTACTCTAAAGACTACTTGCCGAGAACAAAACAAAATAATATTTCAAAATGAAAATAAAAGTTTATTGTTAGCTTTTAAGGCATGTATCTACTATATATTATGTACAAATTGGTAACAAAACAATTTTAAACCAGCCAGGTCTACCGTGAATGGGATTATTTATTAATTCCCACATTCGGCGCCGAACCGAGAAGAGGCTACTAACCGAGAACAAAACAAAATTTGAAAATGAAAATGAAAATAAAAGTATCTACTCTATAGTATATGCAAATTAGTAACAAAACAATTTTAAACCAGCCAAGCATATGGTGATCTTTGATGTTGAGTTATTTGAGTGAGTATATTAGGTGACGCAGGTCTGTTTTAAACCAGCCAAGTCTACGTGTATGACTTGCAGGTCCAAAGCCCTGGTAAATGGTGATGGGAATTGTATGTACCAGTATAGGCGACAAACGAACAAACAATTTTAAACCAGCCAAGTCTACATGTATGACTTGCAGGCCCAAAGCCCTGGTAAATGGGGATGGGAATTGTATGTACCAGTATAGGCGACAAAAGAACAAACAATTTTAAACCAGCCATGTCTACATATATGACTTGCAGGCCTAAAGCCCTGGTAAATGGGGATGGGAATTGTATGTACCAGTATAGGCGACAAAATAACAGACAAATTTAAATTTGTATTTACACCGAGAACAAATGAAACTAGACGCAGTCAGTGTTAATTAACAATCTTGTTCTCGGCGAGTAGTCTCTTCTCGGTGTCAATTAACAGTCACAATCTTGTTCTCGGTAAGTAGCCTCTTCTCGGTTTGGCGGCGAATCCGAAATTGATAAATAATCCCCATCTGAGTCGGTCTAAAAGCTTTAAATTTGCTTTTTCTTATTTTATATACAACATAGGGCACCTATCTGCTAACATTTAATATTTATTTTTGCCTTTATTTATTATTTTAATTTGTTCTAGGTTGTTCTCGGTAAGTAGACCTACCCTAACCAATCCATATTTTTAACGTGCAGACCGAAGGCTGCACGTTAAATATATTGAATGGCCTACCCCCCAGGTAATGACTGTGGACTATTCCAATTGGTGTCGTTGAACTTTTTTGTAAGACACCATCAGTGTTGAAAAGATTAATACAAAACAGGAAAGTTAAGCAGATAACTTGAAACAAGAGCTGTCAACATTATTCAATTAACCCTTTACCTAACATGAAAAGCAGACGACACATGCAAAAAAAATTCTCGAATAACTAATTTTTTTCATTTTTTATCTCAAAAACATAGGTTATGACCCCTCATTGGAACGAGCTCAACGAGCTCGTTCCAATGAGGGGTCATAACCTATGTTTTTGAGACAAAAATGAAAAAAATAATGAAAATTAATTGGCGATTTTTGAGAATAGCGCTGGCCGGTTTTGGCCGTTACGTTGGGTAAAGGGTTAAACGAGTATCGATCATTCACTGCAAAATCGGTAAGTCTTTTTTGTCGAATAATCCATAACGTTTTACTCCCTTTAAATGGTTAGAAATCGAACACACAACTGACACAATATTATTTATTTCTTAAGATAAATGTTAGGAATTGTTAATTTATAAGGCGTGTTCTAGACGAATGATTTAGGGGCGCGGTGGCGTCGCGGTAACCGGTTCTTGTCAGATCACCGAAGTTAAGCAACGTCGAGCGCGGTTAGTAGTTGGATGGGTGACCATTTCAGCGACTGATTCGTGCTCCCGCGTTGTGTCCTTGGGCAAGGAACTTAACCCCGATTGCCTACATGGGGGCACGATGACGCTGTGTACTAAGGCGTACTGCACGTCGATGGTGCGCATTCTTCAACCAATCTAACCCTGCCTGTGCCGCGGTGCAGAGTTCAGAGTTACGATGTTGGAGAGCTGACAGCTGCTCGTCGTTGCTCGGTGGTTCTCTCCGGCTTCCTCCACCCGTAAAACTGTCACCCACATGATATGACCCTGGCTGTTAATGTGTCGTTAAACCATATTTAAAAAAAAGACGAATGATTTCTCAAAATGACAATGTTTTTCAAAATGGCCGGCCTTAAAAATGTGCAGAAGTCAAGTCGAGACGTTGTTGTATAATTCCATTGTAATGTTTTTATAAGTTCGGCATGCATATCAGTAACAAAGCGCCCACTGACTTTTGGTTCAGAACAGATGAGCTGAATATCGTCAAAAATACATTCATAAAATGATAGAATCATTTAATAGAAATGAAAATAGAGCAGCTTGATGTTGTTTCTAAAATAGTACACGTTTTTTCGGGAAATGAGTTCGTAAAGCTCAACCTGAAAAGCAGACGACACTTGCAAAAATAATTCTTGAATAACTAATTTTTTCTATTTTTTGTCTCAAAAACATAGGTTATGACCCCTCGTTGGAACGAGCTCGACGAGCTCGTTCCAACGAGGGGTCATAACCTATGTTTTTCAGACAAAAAATGAAAAAAATAATAAAAATTAATTGGCGATTTTTGAGAATAGCGCTGGCCGGTTTTAGCCGTTACGTTAGGTAAAGGGTTAAGGATAATCTAAACCGAAACTAGCCATATAACAAAGTTTGTTACAGTTAGTTTCAAAACTCAGTCCCACATTGAACACGTTTCATTCATAAAGAGCCTCGCGTAAATGACCGCCCGCCCAATCCGTCTACACCCCCCCCCCCCCCCCCTGACTTCTTCAACATTTATTAGTGAATAAGTACATGTATTTGTCTGCAGATCAAGAGAGATTTTTTTCAAAAAACATGCGAAAACAGGCCGTTGTGCACGGATCGTGTCATTTATAGATAACATATGTTCGAGATTGTACAAGTTTTGTACAAGTTCCGTCGTTTTTGTGTCACTCTTTTGAAATCTACTCTTTGCTTGATCCGTTGTGGGGGAAAATAGGTATCAGATAAAAGTCAGAAATGCGGGGCGAAGGGCGTGGGGCGCAAGGAATCATTTCAACTACCATACTTTTTCAAGTCCAAAGTGATCCATTCATGATGTCTGTTTTCGGTCTGGGTATGTTTGGGTTTTTTAATAATTCTCTGGAGAAAGAGGGTCACTTGGGTTCGATTAATTAATTATAATCGATTATTCGAGTAATTAATCGATCAGAAAAATCAATAATCATGGCACCCAAACTTGAATCTACCTTGGAGTTCGCTAACAATCAGTACAATCAGGCAGTTAATAATATTTATCTTTCAAGCTCGGGTAATATACCATGGGCAAAGGAAAGAGAGATTTTATCCTTTGGACCTTGGTGGTATCTTCCATGTCAGTTCAACGCCAGCAATTGGAATAATCGCTGTTCATTATTTGGAGGATGACCAATCAATATTTTCCACGTGCAGCCCTGGGCCTGCACGTTGAAAATATTGATTGAACTACCCCACGCATTTACTTATTAGGGGCGCGTTGGCGTCGCGGTAACCGGTTCTCGTCAGATCACCGAAGTTAAGCAACGTCGAGCGCGGTTAGTAGTTGGATGGGTGACCATTTCAGCAACTGATTCGTGCTCCCGCGTTGTGTCCTTGGACAAGGCACTTAATCCCGATTGCCTACATGGGGGCACGATGACGCTGTGTACTAAGGCGTACTGCACGTCGATGGTGCGCATGTCTTCAACCAATCTAACCCTGCCTGTGCCGCGGTGCAGATTTCAGAGTTACGATGTTGGAGAGCTGACAGCTGCTCGTCGTTGCTCGGTGGTTCTCTCCGGGTACTCCGGCTTCCTACACCCATAAAACTGTAACCGACATGATATGACCCTGGCTGTTAATGTGTCGTTAAACCCTAATAATAAAAAAAATCACTTAGTAGTCATCCTACTTGATGGAATTATGATGTATTATGTCCCTGTTCCTAAAAAGTGGCCCCTCGAATTCAAAGGGTTAACTGAAGGAAAGAAGCAACCAGGTGCAAACACTGAAGTCTGTTTATATTTAAATACCAAGCCGTGTCGAAAAAACAGGTTGGTAGATGGTTTCTATTACGTACGCTCCAGCTCTCGTATCACTTCATCTAGTCTCTCGTCGATTTCCTGGTCCGTGACTTTACCAACTGACAGGCAAACCAGACTTATGAGAAGAATGCCTAGTAACCCCATGTTTCTTTTCCAGCCGATTCTGAAATAAAGGAAAGATAATATTTAATAATATTTCAAAATGAAGCTGAAACATATATTTAATGCAGATCATGTTAGATGGAGGTGAGGAAATCTTTCATCAGGTACTGAGAAAATTTTGAGATTTTATCAATCGTTTTACACCGTGTTATTATTCTGCATTAGTTTCCAATCAATTTCCATTTTACGATCGGAAGGATTTGAGCTCAATGTTAGTTATGCGAGGTTTGCCGTTTAACACCGGCATTTGCTTCTCGGTGGTATATTTATGTTATCATTACTATGTGTTGATCGAGAAATTTGTATCAAGCCGAGATGATGTTCTTATTAGGTATTGCTGCGAGCCCTTTAGGGCGAGGCGCGGTACGTAATGGGAACACCATCGACGCTTGATACAAGTTTTTCGATTAACACACAGTGGTGATGACAAATTTATCTTTCCATCTCGGAAACCCACTTGGTGGTAATAACCGATATTAACCAATTTATCTAAAATATTCCTCCCTTTCTCGACTTGTTCGCGTATATATCTGACAACCATTTAGCGTCTAAGAATTGATGTTTTTTTACGAATGAAGATAATGATGTCGGCATGGTATTATCCTCTTAAGCTGCACATCACATAATCCCCATAACCACCGCAATTTCTAGTAGTGCATCACCCGTGAGCTTCTTTATTTTATTTTTCATCTTTAACGCATGGAAGGCCTATATAAAAAATATCCTCATTGCAAACATTGATCTAGTATAATTTATTTTGCTGAGTTGGTGATTTACTTGTCATATAATTTAATCATTTGCCCCGACTCTGCGTTTGATTGGTTGAAAGCATACAGCGTGAAAGTCGTCAAAATCGTATAAACCAAATCACGTAATGATTTGGAATGTCTACACGTTCGCACACATCCGATCCAACTTTGAAGACTCTGGAAGCACCGCCCCCTCAACCCAATTGTCACCGTGAGGGCGTGACGGCAGACTGACAGATGGATAACAAGCTTGTAAACAAAGATCATTGATCGATTTTTCATCGCCTCCAGTCAGTCAGCGATAATATAATGGTAATTTCTCGGGAACAATTGAATTTAATAAAATATACCGAAGTGGGAGACGAATAAAAGATCATACATCCAAACATGATTTTGGGGGAACTTAAAAAAATGTTTTTAATGATATTGTTACGTGATTTGCTAAATATCTGTCGTCTGCGATCGAAAATCAAAACAACAAACAAATTGACAATGATTGACGTGACCTGTTTGGCACACTTTCCTGAGTTTGACTGTTGTCTTTTGCGAAACTTTTTCGTTCACGTACACATAGTTTTTATATTTTAATATTACAGCCGAATTAAATTATAAGAAATAACTGTTGTTTTCCTTCGGTTTATGCGATATAAACCGACAATTTTCAGCACAAGCGTAATCATAACTCGCTACGCGAGTTATGAAGCTTGTGCTGAAACTTTCCGGTTTATATCGCATAAACCGAAGAAAAACAACAGTTATTTCTTAAGTAATTACTTTTATCAAAACGGTGACCTGGACATGGGTAATCAGTTTACGAGGTGAAAACGTTCTCTCTCTGAATCGAATTATCACGCATGTTCTGAGAGGTTACTGAGGCTGAAATAAATTTGTATCATTGGAGACGTTTTAGCTTGTTTTGGGGGAGGGGTGTGGACGAATTGTAAGATAAAAATGAATATATTAAATAAAATATAAATAATGTTTTCGTCTTTTCTCTAACCACAGTTGAAACGAAAGTGATGCAGGACCATCGCCCGCGATATGACAGCTGCCAATTTGTCCACTATTGAAAAGGAAGATGTGGGAAAATATGTGCAATGTGCACGACAGCAAATGTCAGGCGTTTAGGCACCTGATTCCAATGCCCAAAACCTGAAATTTCATAGCGTAATGAATGATGTAGTGGGCCAGAAATATAAATGTAACAATGTAACCAGTGTTTATCTTATGTATCCCGTTGGTGAATTAAATATCACAAAATCGAGTCAACTGCAATTCAGACCACCTATACTATAATATAACAACTTCAGCATGCCTCGATCGATCACCAGCCCTCTTGCCAATTTATGTTTTGTCTTCTTCGGGTGAGTAACGTTCCATAAGAAATCGTAAGCTGTGTTTCGACTTACTGCTGGGGGCCCAATATAATAAAACTGTACCATTTGTGTTTTCCAGATTTGCACTATTTACCAATGAATAAAAAAACGCGGAATCGATCCATCAGCATTTTAGAAGACGTTTCAATTTACCTCTGGGTACACTGCCGCGTCTTTTAAACTGCTAAATCCATAATAAATGGTTTTCGCGTGGGTACGATGTGGGGCAAGCCACTTTCGACCCTCTATAACTGTAGAAGAATTTCATGTCCGGGTGCGCCAAAGGAGCCAACGACTGTGGTACTCAGCTAGCGGCGTCTGTTTTTCCTTCTGTTCTTTTTGGGAGGTTGTGGCGATAAAGGGGTGACTTCCTTTGGCGGAGTTGATGGAATTTGGAAGGGTGCTAGAGGACTGACTCGGTTTGTAGGGTATCGTCCTTGTGGCTGCTGCTTCGGACGAGCCTTGTGTTTTCTGATACTTTCTAACACGATGTACGTCACTTAGCAATAATTCATTAATTATCCAATGGCTTTGGGGGCGCGGTGGCTCAGTAGGTAGAGGTGCAGGCAGCAACCCGAGAGGTCCTCGGTTCGAATTCCACCTGCGGCAACCGCGTTGTGTCCTTGGGCAAGATACTTCACCACCATTGCCTACGTGGGGGGCACGGTGGCGTTGTGTACTAAGGCGTACTGCACGTCGATGGTGCACCTGTCTTCAACCAATGCTAACCCTGCTTGTGTGGAGTTCGTATGTTGGGGAGCTGACAGTTGCTCGCCGTAGCTCGGTGGTTCTCTCCTGGTACTCCGGCTTCCTCTACCCGTAAAACTGTCGCGGTCATGATTAGCCATTGTGCAGAAATATGTGACCTTAAACACCAATAAATAAATAAATAAATAAATCCAATGGCTTATCGCTGTGTGTATTTCTGGAATTCTTGTTGCAGCAAACGCAGATTCCAGTCCATGACCTTCTGTCCCGGAAGGCCCTTCACGGATTCCGGGCGTACTCCTCCTATTCGGGGTTCCGGTCTGAAAAAGCTGGGCATGTAAGAGGTAAGAGTTGGAGGGTTAGACGGATCGTTGTCCGAGTCAACTTTCTGCTCCAAAGACAGGTCGCCCTCCTCCATCGCCTCCTAGAACGAGGATGGAGATGAGTTGGAGATAGATCGGTCTACTGACGATCCGGTGTCCTATGGATTCTCCTCCTGGGAGGGGTACCTGTCCGGATATGGACCGATGCAGGGTGCCAGTTGTCGAACTTTCGACGCCAACGCTTGCCCCTTCTCTTCATTCTCCCTCTTTTTCCTTTGTCGCAACTCCGTCATTAGGCGGGCATCTTGTCTTCTGGTGGAGGGCTTCTTTTTCCTCTGCTTGTCTGTCGGACTTCGGTGGTTTGATAAATCACCCAGCAAGTTGTCCGAGTCACTTGGATGGTGGTCAGTGCGGGAAGGAATCCCCCCCTCCCCCCCCCCCCCCCCCACCCCGAAAGGTACTACACATCTTCAAGGACTGTTGTTCTGTATTTTTCGCAAAATCCACTGCTAAGTGAATTGTGTCCTTGCACACTTGGCTACTCCAAGAGATAGCAAGAGCAGCCTTCGACTTAGCAGTGTTTTGTGTATCTCAGTAGACAATTCCATCTGAGTGGTAGCTTTTTCACCTCGGTATCCAACGAGAGAATGTGAATGTGAATGTCTAAACTGCCAATTCTTCATTAAAACCATTTATAGGTTAGTGTGGGGAGGATAGGCCCGCACCACGCGACGGAGAAATTCTAGTTGCATTGCATATCAGGGGACATAATCAAAGCTAGAATTTCTAGCTGCACAAGAATACGAACTGAGTCATGGGAATCACACACTCACCATTTATATTATCGACACGGAGAGATAGAAAATACAGTTCTCTAAGTACAAAATAAAGGCTCTATAGTCTTGGGGTCTCCAGAACAATAGCGTGTTTTTCAACCTGTGTAAGGAAAACAAATTATGATAAAATTAACTGGATTGGGGCCCATACTTTCTACATGTATACGAATGTGAATAAAAAAAACTTTGACATTCATGAATGCGAAAAAATACCAATGTATAAATGAATTTGAATACAAATGCTTCTAAAAAACATTGTACTCATGAATACAGTAAGGAATACTTTTTGACATTAGAATAATTTAACGAGGCCTTGAAGCCACAATCGTTTAATTGCTTGTTTGTTTATTGAAGTTTAACGACACTTTCAACAGCCAAGGTCATGTCGTGTCGCACAGTTTTACAGGTGGACGAAATAGAGTACTAGGAAGAAAAGTTCCCAGCAATGGTGATTGCCTTTCGGATTCGCCAACTTATTACTAACCCGACACGAGCAGGGTTAGCATTGGTTGAAGGCAAGTGAATCGTCGTCGTGCCGTACCCCGTATTAATACTGATACCATGCCGTCAGAGAGGCAATCGAGATGAAGAGTCTTGCCCAAGAATACAACCAAAACGACGCGGGTCAGGACCCTCGACCTTTCGATCTCAAAGACCAATTCTCGGCACAATGAGCTATCGCGCTGCCAACCATTTATTCAGAAACACCATATCAAAACAAGTATGCTGGTGCGCCGTAACTATAACAGCGACAAAATGGGTACTCCGGCTTCCTCTACCCGTAAAACTGTCGCGGGACGAGAATTGACGAGAATGGCAGCGATGAAAACGACCAAAATGCAAGGACTAGAATTAATGACCCAGGGTGGAGCTTTTCTTGTATTTCACGCACGCCTAAGGCGCACGTGAAATACAAGTGAAACTCCACCAAGGGTCATTGATTCGTGTTCCTCGTACTCTTCCCGTCTTCCCGATATGTGTGCTGTGTGTACACCACGATTAAACTTGAATTAAATGAATGAAGCTGACATTTTTAAAGAGAAATATCACCCTCCGCAGCCTGATAACATCCTTGTTTGATAATGTTTTGTGTCGAAGCATTTCATTCACGTGCTAACGTCACCTAGACGCGCAACGCTCAATCAGACGCGTTATTAAAAGACGTTCCTACGCTTAATCGAGATTCTACGAAGCGTGGGGTATCTAGCACTTTTCCCGTTGTCTGTACTGTATCCTGTGACGTTGAACACGCACAGCCTTCTTGGTATAAAGGAGAAAAAAATGTTTAAACTTGCATATATTTCTATTTTGATAAGAGACAATGTTTTAAATGTGCTAATATTGCACTCAAAGTAAGAAAAACTACTGGTGTAAATTCAAATTAAATATTCCTATCCTAAATGTAACAAGAAATTCATTTTTTGCACAGTACAATATTTTCCATTTTTTATGAATGCTGACATTTCGAATCTTCGGTTTTCGACACTGCCTGTTTTCCTTAAATCAGTTCACTATTATACATTACCTTACATACAGGTAAGTGCCTTCAACAAATGGAATCATTTGTTATATATCAATTCCAAAGACAGAGAACAATCTGGAATATTATTATTTTAAAAAGGTGTCGTTTATAACTGACTCTGTTGCAATGTCATCAATTATTTATTTAGTACCATTGTAGCAATGGTATAAATCTCATGTTAATGAGTAATTCGTCATGACCACATACAGCTTCTCTCACGGGTGCAAATTAATTTTTGGTCAGCTAATTGATAATTATGGGTTTTCTTTCTGGTGAACCTAATTGTTAACATTCAACGCACAGATTAAATGTCAAATATTGTCTAACCCTTAAGTCCCTATAGAGTTACAAATTGCCTATTTTTTCATTACACGCCTATTCTACGTAATCCTCATCTTCGGCAACCCTGAACGACGCGGAAAATGAAAATCTGTTCCTCACATATGTGGCGGAAATCGTTGACAGACTATTTTTAAATAGAAGCGAAATGTCACTGGAATTGTCTACCAATCGTGCAAAAATTTGAATCGCTATCGATAGCTGAAAATCGTCCCCTGAGTTCCAATGTGTTCTTTGTGCCAGTAGGACTCAGGGGACGAGATAGTAACACGTGTTCCCCTCGCAAATTTGGTTGGCGATAAAATGTTTTGGTTTTGTTGATAGTTGTCAAAAGAATTTCTGAGTGTTCTTCTGAACATTTTTTTATAGACTTGAAGACGTGTAATAAACACAGAACGACACACGCGTGTGAATGGGTTAATCGATATGACACTTTGCCATCGCGGAAGGTTGAAACTCGAGGCCTATCGCTTCTCGCTCGTGCCATATCGATTAACCCATTCACACGCGTGTGTCGTTCTGTGTATATATGTTTCTGAAAAAGTTGTTCCAAGTGTTCACATCCTTGAGAACTATCCCGATTATTTATTTATTTATTTATTTATTTATTTATTTATTTATTTATTTATTTATTTATTTATTTATTTATTGGAGTTGTTTAACGACACTTTTGACAGCCAGGGTCACCTCGTGTCAGACAGTTTTATGGGTGTAGGAAGCCGGAGTACCTGGAGTACCTGGAGAGAACCACCGGTCAACGGCGAACAACTGTCAGACTCCCCAACGTACTAACTCCACACAGGCAGCGTTAGCATTGGTTGAAGACAGGTGCACCATCGACGTGCAGTACGCCTTAGCACACAACACCACCGTGCCCCCACGTAGGCAATCGGGATTACGTGCTTTGCCCAAGGATACAACGCAGTTACTCCTGGTGGGGATCGAGTCGTGGACCTCTCGGTTTGAAGTTCAATGCCGTAACTAATGAGCCACCGCGATCTCGCTGAGAGTGGAATACGATGCTGGTAGTGAAATACCATTTTCGGCGAGTATGAGTAGGAATACGATTTGTTTCGGGGAAAGAAAAACGAATGAAAATAAATTAAACAGTCTTCTTCATTTATAACACTGCACCATTATGCTTGATCATTCAGAACAACATTCGAAAGAAATTATCTTTCTTCCGTTTTCTGAACCTGTCAGTGAGAAATGGTGGGTGTGTCAAGTTTTCACAAAAAGTAATTCTTCTTAACCAAACGGTTTAAAATGGGTTTGGAAACTCTGTAGAACGACGTAGGTAGATGGATAACAGGATCGGATAATGTAGCAGCGTCGACAGAAGGTAGGGAAGAGCTTGATTGGATTCGTGTTAAGGACAAGCTTAATGAAACTGTGTCAACTATTTGGTTAATTTTCCTGGCAGCTGGTGGTGTGAACTGACGTTTCAGAATATTTGGGATTCAAAATGAAGACGGGGTGGTTTGTTCAAGTGAGAGATAATGGAAAACTATTCAATAGTGATATCTGACCTGAAAGGGGAGACTGCACAAGGTAATGACGCGTCAGAGAGAGAATCATGTAGGATTGTAATCGAACTTGGGAAGAAGGGGTCAAGGCAAAGGGGTCTTTGTGTGGCCTGCGTGATAGGTTGAAGCCGGTATTCGAGGAGTACATTGTTGGCACCTTTGGAGGACACTACTTTCAAATAGAGGTCGAAGTCACTGGAACTTAGGATGGAAATTGGGACAGACGGCGACAAGGAGTGTCAGGTATGCGGCGTGTTCATCTAAATGAGAGACTATAGTTTGCCATTGTACATTTACTGATATATGATTAATGCATTAATGGATCCCTGGAGCACTTTTTCTTAGAATATCCAAAATGTCAGTCTGACAGAACAGGATTCACTAAGGGTACTATGAGGAAATGGGATGAGAGAGGGGGGCATGTGTTTATTGGATAACACGAAGGAGAGGATTAGTATGCAGATCAATGAACGTCTGAAGAAAGAAGAACGAGATAGTATTGAGCAGTTCGTTTCTGGGTGCTGTGTGGAGAAAAGGAGCGGGTATCATAGAGGAAATCACGGTTTTCTGTTGGCCAAAGAGTTATTAGTCTTGTGTTTAACCCCTCTGCACACTGGTGAGGAAACATCGATATTTCAACTTGCAAACGTTTCCATTACGTAATTCATTCTTGTTATGTAAGAAAACTATTTGGCAAAAGAATCTTTGTATATAATGTTATAGAACTTTCAATAGCGGAAATTTAAAAAAAAAAACACTCACATTAACTCATCGAACCCCGATGGTGTAAAAGTCAGTTCAATGGCAGTAATTTGAGAGTCCATATTCATTACCCGAGGATACACCATTCATTATTTTCAACGTGCAGCCTTCGGACTGCATGTTGAAAAGATTGATCGGTTACCCCACACATTTACTGAACAGTCATCCAACTCAGTGAAATTACGACGTGTGATGTTCTAGGACCGGGAAACCGACCTCCATTGTGCAGAGCGTTAATTCTTGTTCGCATCGTTTGATAAACTTCAAACATTGTTTTCACTCGACTTAAGTTTTTCCGTGCTGATACAATATATATTGAACAAACCCATATAAAAAGGAAAATAGTCTTTTCACACATTCTCATTTCTTCGTTTAGTTCCCACAACACGGCGCTCGCCTGTTTTCTTCCCATTTAGTGGAAAAGATTAAATGGCGTTATTCTCAGATTCTCAAAGTATTGCCGTTCTGACTTTGCGGAAACTACCCCCGCTAGTAACACATTGCAAATAACAAGTGAATATTAGCTACTAAATCAATTAGAATTAATTAAATTAATTTCCTGCTTCATCATATAGATATTTGCATTATCAAAAGAACGGTGAATTATCAAATGTTTGGAATGTCATTAGGATATCTAATGCACTACATTTTGCATTCCCGTGTTTGGGATAGATTCCAGTAACTCTTCTTCTTCAAGCGGTGACGGAACCATGGTGGCACAGAGGACACGCGCCCCTCCACTTTTTTCCATAGATATGTTGCGCGGCTACACAGTGATTTAAAATGGGCGTACGCAAACGTGTCAATATGTAGGCATTCCTGTAAATATATTATTTACAAATCCAAGCAACATTTGGCAAAAGAATCCAACCTTTGGCTGGGCTTCGGGTTGGAAGATGCTTGAAATGGAAGACAGGATAGTGACCATACCGAGGCTTGCTCATCTAAACGAGAGACTTTAGCATGTTACTCTACATTTACTGATATATGATTGTAACTTTTCTCCCACTGGGCCGAACAATGGTAGCCTTGAAAAGTTGTGCCCTTCCACTTTTATCGAGCTTCCGCTGCCTCTGTCTTCTTCCGTATCAATGAAAGCCTGTAGAATGGGAAAGTGATGGGGGTATTTTTCCAATCGTATAACATGAAAAACGCGTAAAAAATCTCTCAAGATGAGGGTTACAATTCACAGGGCGTTGATGAATGTCTTTTTTATATTAATTCTCTCTCATTAAACCTTTATTTGTGCTTCACATCTGAATATTGTGCAGAAGTCCGTAAGTGTTCTATCTTATATATTTCGCCCACATACTGATTTTTGTAATGCCTTGAGTGTGCTGTTTTTCCAATACAGAGTTTATTTTGCATTTCCACCTAGCCTTTCCAATTCTGTATTTCCGACTAGCTGTGCCATATAGAATACTGTTCGAAGCAACATGTGCGGTTCACATCGTCTCTTGAGGGCAACAAAGTGACGCAGCCAGAGGGGGGACAAGGCACCCCTACAAAGAACAGTGCCCCCCCCCCTTAAAATGAGAAAATTAAGGAAATTTACCCGACCAGATAAAATAACGACGGTAGTGATGAACACATAATATCAGTGGCTTGCAAAAGAATCAGTTCGACGTTAATAACTGGATGCGCAGTAAGTTGTTGGTTCCTTTCAGTATGATGGAGTATAACTTCGCCGGTAGTGAATGGGTTAATAACATGGTAACTTACTTTGTGACAAAGGTGCGTATTAGATGGCAAAATATTTACTTCGACGGTGTGGAGGTGTCCGTGCTCTTATTATTGCACTGTGATAATCACAGGCTGCATGCCTCGCTGCCTTGTAGCAACCGCTGTTGTGATACAACCGCCATTCTAATGAATTTGTTACAACACCGGTTGTATTACTGTAGCGGCTGGGACAGTGCTTCCACACAACATGGGATGAAATGCTGAATCAAATGTGTTGATGTATTTAAAGAAACACTAACGCAAGTGGAATTTATTTAATTATTGGTGTTTATTATCAAGCGTTTCTGCACAATGGCTAATCGTGGCCGCAGCAAGGATAGAAAGTCTAGTCCAGACAATTGTACAGGTTTTCCACCAAGGCATCTTTTATCGGGTCATATTTTATTAGAAAAAAAACTCAGGAAGCGCGGGAAAAAAGGTACCCGTAATGTGCCTTGCGGACGGTAAAGCAGCTAATGGACAATGTTTCAATTCGTGAAAATATAGTCTGAAAACCTGGAGGAAAACGAAACGAGGATCTGAGCGACCAACAAGTTGGCTTTAGCTGCGTCGTAGAAAACGGTGCGAGTTCTGACCAACGTGACAAGTTTGTGACAAGATGGAGATGAAAGTTTCCATGTATTCCAAAAAACAGATAAAAAATAAAAAGAATGAGCTGCTATCAATTAAATGAGTATTTCCCGAAAACAAAAAGTATTAACCCATTGGTAACTTCCCGTTTGTCCCACTTTCTTAATTCAGGTAGTTAAAACGTAATAAAAAAGTGGACAATCGGGAAGTTTTAATTACTTGTTAGGCGGTTTGATGAAAGGTTTTGATTTATAGTTTATTTCACATTAGTGAGTGTTCTATTTGATGAAAATTAGACGTGCATAGAATAAAACAGCACATCTCCAATATACTTTATCTTGTCTTCGATTTTTGACCATATAACAGTAACTGTTGAACACAAGGTTTTGTCCACCACGTTTATTCTCGATGAACTCAATTTGAATCTGTGCACTAATCATTTTTAAAAACAATTCTGTGGTAAATGTTCATTAATAAATGATCACCATATCAGGTGAACCTGCGTTCAGATTATAATAAAGACTAATATATTAAAGACTATAACATGTTGTTTTAAGCAACGTTGGACAACCAGGAAATCTATCCCGAGGTGTGAAAATCCAGAAGTGGGACAAACGGGATTGAACCAACCCATTACACCCTAATGGTAGGCCTAAACTGTACATTCGCCGCGGACTGGTCGTAATCCACGCGTGGGCAGAGATGTCTACGCATGCGTTTTTTTACCAGGTAATAAAAATCATCATTTGCAAACTTTTAATTAGTGAAACACTGGATTACACCGGTGCTTCATTCATTAAACTTTTGATGATTATTCCTATAATTAGTATTTGGAATCTAATATTATTACGTCCGTGGAAATATTGCCCACCCGTGGTAGTGATCAGTCCACGGCGGCCGTACTGCATTCCATGCCAGTTCAGAGCCATCAACTTGTAGAGTCTATATTCGTTTCTTGCGGGAAGAACAATCAATATTTTTAAATTCCTGATTGGTCTACCACATACATTCACCGAGCAACTATGTGCTTTAAGAATTCAAGTCGTATAAAATGCTGGGCCGGAAAAGCAGCCCTTCGGGTTCAAAGGTTAATCAACCTGGTGTACTCCAGGACGACCATATCCGCTCACTCCTCATATAACTTTGTTTAAAAAAGTATCATTATATTTCACTTATAACTCCCACCGTGTTAGGTCCATCCAAAGGCCAAGAGTTGAGGCTCTTACACACTGAACGCGATGTGAGAATTACACGCGATGCGATAAAATAATAATTAACGCACCTTTATCTCAGATTGAAAGTCTCACATGTTGTGATGACTCTTATCTGAGCTTTGTTGTCGAACAGGGACAGTATTCCAATATACCAAGTGCACAGGAAAACCACAAACTGCAACGATTTTTGCATCAAAATCGTAATTAGTAATTCTGTTTTTCATTGTGCATATTGAACTCGGTGCAATCAATATCCGGGATCTGGTTTACAACAAGGCTCAAATACAAGATGTCACACATTGATCAATTGCAAATTGAGAAGAAAATTGCTACTCATCACTCTATCACACAGCACGCAACTCTAACATCTTGTCTAGTGTTTAGTAGCTTTTATTGACTGAAAAAGTAAACCTTTCTCAGTTACATTAGTGTACGTGTTGTGGCCTTTAACACTTGTATTGTAAATGATTTATCTCCGGAAGTCAAGGGGTTTTCTTCGGTGTAGTAATGTCTACATGTTCTGTACACCAGAGCATTCATACAGTACGCCCGCTGTGGAATGGTCACTTTTCACGAGTGGGCAATATTTCAACAGGCGCAATAACATTAGATTCCAAACACTAATTACAGAAACAATAATCAAAACTTTAATTAATGAAGCACCGGGTACAACCCGGCGCTTCATTAATTAAATTTTGCTGATGATGATTTTTGTTACATGGTAAATGCATGCGTGGACATCACTGCCCATGCGTGGATTAAGGCCAATCCACGGTAGCTATATTTTGCAAACATGTCTAATAGCATACAAAGGACATCAAGCACGTGTTAGGGCACTACGAAATTAGATTCGATTCGAATCGAAATCGTACCTATGATTCGATTCGAGTCCCACTTATTCGGAAATTTTTGACGCGTCAATATATTCTCAAAATCCTACTAAATATCTTCGACAGCCAACCTCATTATTGAAGAAAAGTTCAAAGACGTTCCGCCGTAGAAATTACTCTGATTCCGTTTCTGGAATATTTTGCTTTTTCGTTGACTTGACCAAACTGAAGGGTCGCCATAGAAACAAAACGTGGTTGGTGAATGACAATATTTATTGTTGTGAGAAGGTACAATATCTATTTTTAGTAGTGATGAGATTCGATACGACATTCGATACGATTCGAAATTATTTGCCTGTTTCGATTCGGAATTCTATTCGACCCGAATTTGAGCTTACCAGGGCCTCCGTGCATGGTCGGTGACGGCGTAGACTCATGTCAATGGACTAAACTGTGTACCTCTTTCTAAGATTCCCCGCAACCCCATACTCGCTTCCAAATATTCCTTTCGATATTGTTGTACATTTGCAGCATAGCCGCCGGGGACTGGTCGTAATCCACGAGTGGGCACTGATGTCCACGCATGCGTTTACCAGGGAATAAAAATCATCAGCAGCAAAATTTGAATTGATGAAGCACCGGGTTGTAGCCGGTGCTTCATTGATTAAATTTTTGATGATTATTTAGTTTTTGGAAAATATTATTGCATTCGTGGAAATATTGCCCACCTGTGGAATGTGAGCAGTCCACTGCGGCCGTAATGTACGGCTCCAGTGTCTACAGTTCACCAGTTTCGGTACCGAACAGCGAAGATCTATGTTTTATTAACACCGGTAGCAAACCCTTCCATTCTCTCCTTGAAGATACATAATTCAAGATGGAACAAATAACACACCTACCTTGCTCGACCGTCGATAACAAACATGCGCTGTTTAATTTTATAATAAAATTTATTTCGCAAACATTTTATATTCAACTTTCGATTCGGATCGTTAATCACAAATTTCAAACAAAATTCTTTTGCGTCGTGACAATCATTTTCACGCGACTGAATTTAGATACTTAATATGGTCACCTGGGGTTCCAATACCTACATTAGTCAACATCTGAAGTTAATGTGTAAAACCTCAGGCTCATAAAATGAACGGACAGCAAATGGCTAATAACCCCCAAGGTGCTCTATCTTCCAAAAACCTGAGGAAGAAAAGTTGAAAAGAGTCGTGCACTATTTAACAAAATCCCTTCATGCTCAGTTTGTGCCACTGAAAGGATGAACTGATGCACGGCCATCAAACAGGTCAATGTCAGAATATAGCATTACTTGCCCGACCACGTACAACCTCGAGATAAGACTAATAATCCTGCACCACATGGACCACCGGGTAGAATACCCGTTGGTCCATGTGCTGCAGATTTGCTTGAAGCAGTCGATAGTAATATATTTTTCAAAACATTTCACCAAAACCATATCATGTGATCTCCTCATTGTAACGAGCTCGTTCCAATGAGGAGCTACATGACATGGTCTTGTTGAAATGTTTTTAAAAACAATAATTAAAAGAATAAATTTTGATAGCATCTGCCTTGGGTAAAGGGATAACACTTTACCTAATAGTTTATAATTTAAGCATTAATGGTGAAAAGGAGGATTGAAGGACAGGTGCTTTACACTTAAAAAAAACCCTTACGCCCCCCCCCACCCCCCCCCCCCCCACCTTACAATTAACAATATACAGAGGACTGGCAACAAAGCTTTTTGAAAATATATATATTGCGTACTTGTGCCAAATAAATTAAATAGAAACGTTATACACAAATTTGACAAATACAAAAAAACTACATTGTCGCGCTCATTGTACAGTAATTTGGATACCGCGCTGAAGTTGTTCAGAAGCAGTTTAATATTGTGCCAAAATTGCCTGGGTTCAGTTTTCTCGCTCAAAGACTATGTTTTGCATATATTTCGTGTTGTTTACACCGTTTTCTGATATTTATGTACTTCACGCTAAAAACTGAAGTGTTAAAAACTACACTTGAAGTGCTGTATTTAACACTTACTAAGTGCTGAGCTAGCACTTTGGTCAAGTGTATATATCCCAGAACTTGACAGGTGTTACAATAATACTACTTGACAAGTGTAATGTCGCGACACTTACAAGGAAATAACGCAGATGACGCGGATCAGTCTCGAACTCTCGAGCCTGATCCGCGTCATCTGCGTTGTGTCCTTTTAATTATCTACCCACCAAGCGCAAATCAAATTATGGACGATTCTGGAAGAACCACCAATGCAAGACACATGGGAAGTGCCATCCATTCAAGTTTCAGATGTCTGGCGATTGTAACGTCTAAGTGCTTAAAGCATTGCACTTTGAGTGTTAAAATCAAACCCTAAGAATTAGAATGGGTTTAACACTTTGAAAGTGTGAGTTTTAACACTTTAGTTTTTAGCGTGTTGGCCCATGGCTGTGGGAAATCTTTGTTTGATGGCTATTTTTCTCGAGCGCCTCTTTTGCAAATTTCCTTTCTTTGCACATGGTCAGAACGTTTTTCATCACCTCGGATAGTGACGTTGACCCTTGGTGTACATTGAGCAATTATGTCCGTGGGAGTAGAATGTTTTCAAACAATATCAACGACCAACTGTTGCTAGCCACTAATCACGTACAGTGCCTAGCTATGCCAATTCTTGCATCCGTTCCTGTTGTTTTAATTATAATCTTCACTGGGAAATATTCCAACTACATCATCGACGAAGATAGCCTTGATGACGTAGTGTCATCCCCCCCCCCCCCCCCCAATCCTGGCAAAAAATTTCCTTTAGTTGGAAATTCGGAGGTCAAGTCATGAGAAGTTGGAAATTCCATCTATCTGGATTTTAGAGCTCCTTTGGTGATTCTGATTTCTCCTTTACTTCCCAAAATCCCAACTCGGTTTCAAATCGGCAAAAAGTCCAACTGTTACTATTTACAACCACAATGTACGCAATATAGAGCTTCATAAGTATGTATGATGTCAATCGGTACGAGATGTCTATAGTACGTTACTTATCGCAATAAAAAGAATCTCCGACATCACTTCAAGAAAATCGCATTATGTAAAATCGTTATCCTGAGTTAATTCCATCATTCACTGTTACAAAATGATGAAAGATCGAAAATTGATAATTCCTGCATAAGATCTGATTTGATGTTAGGACAGTGTGAATTGCTTAAAGTTCTCAGCTTGAGCATTTGTTTAGCACATATTCAATTCCTAGAATAAAACCAAATAATAATAGGAACCCCAAGCGGGCCGTAGGCCCGCAAAGGGTTCCACATACCCAGTCAGATAAATGTGTTCCAGAACAGAATTCTCTATAGCCGTCAAAGTGATTTTTGAAGTGGACAGTAAATTTCAGTGAAAAAACCACGTAACTTCCGGTGTCGAATTGCCCATGCAATTGCAATTGGCCTGGCCCCCTCTGGGAATCAAATGTTTTTTGTTTCGCCTCAAAGCTTTGCGTGATACATTGGCCTACATATCTACACTTCAGGGGTAACCAGGCCTTCTCAACCGAGAACCGCGACAAATCAGCGGCCGGCCAAAGTGTTACTATTATTACTCGAGTTCTGTCCTTCTGGAGGTTTGTCAATATGCTCAGCTGATGATCTCGTCATTTCAGATCGAACTCTCAGTCCTGATTTCGTTGCAGCTTGTCTGCCAGTGATAACCTCAATCGAAAAAAACGTAAAAATAACCGATAATATAACTGATAATTGTTGTTATATTGGTGCGATTGTATACAGATATGCATTGACACGTACCTCGTGAAATATCAAGATGAACAGAAACTCAGTTGTTGAATTAACCGAATGTTAAGATGTTGTAAAAGTAAGGAAAAGTTTGCTTGAAATAAGGGTATTCTGACGTTTCGTCCGCAAGCCGAGTCGTCCGCTTGTCAAGGAAAATATTGTCTGCACATTTTCTACATTTCGAACAAGACCCCCCCCCCCCCCCCCTACTAACGTGTCACATTTCCCCAGATTAAGCCCAATATTCTCACATATAAAGCCTCCTGATGTTGTATTTGTGTTAAGAGTGTGATGTACAACATCATCTTTAAGGTTTGAAACACAAATGATGTCATATATTGGCTGATATATTGATATGTTTTTAAAAAATTGCACAAGTTGGAAATGCACATTTTTGGTGCACTCAAGAGACTCACCCACCCCCACATCACGTCTTGCAAATTTTTGGCCCCCCCCCAGGACCCCCCTCCCCCTGGAATAATTGCAAAATTATAAGATAATGTTACGGAACTTAATATAACAAGTTTTGATGCATTTCTTAATATAATTATAACGCGTTTTGATGCGTTTCTTAATATTATTAATTCCTATAATACATTTGCTAATAGTTTCGTGATTATTCATTGTAAAGCGCCGGTGATGCTCTTCCAAGAATAATTGCAAAATTATAAGATTATGTTGCAGAATTTTAATAAACCATAAATTTTGATGCGTTTCTTAATATAATTAATTCTTATAATACATTTGCTAATAATTTTGCTATTATTCATTGTAAAACGACGGTGCGCCTCGATGAATACTTGCAAAATTATAAGATTATGTTGCAGAACTTAATATAACAAATTTTGTTGCATTTCTTAATATAATTAATTCTTATAATACTTATGCTAATAATTTTGCAATTATTCACTCTAAGGTGCCGATGGAGCTCTTCAATGAAAAATTGCAAAATTATAAGATTATGTTGTGGAACTTAATATACCGTACATATACTTTAAGAACTTTTACTGTAATAATATAATTTTTATTGATAATCCATTGAATAAACAGTAATTAAAATTTATTAGATGGCTGGATAGTTTATTTTGTTCTGACATTTCTGTTTTCAGAATTTCATACACATATATGAAATTTAATGCAAGGAGTTACATTAAGATATATTACAATGGAGGTACATTAAGATATATTACAATAGGTAATATACAATAAATTATACAATAAAATTATTATGTAAATAAAAAATGATTCAAAATGCAATACTTGAATACTTTCCCCCAGCGAACGAGTTTCGGACGTGTTGGGTATAATTGTAGAGGACGACTTGGGTAAAATTGCAGCGGACGATTTGGTTAGCAGACGAAATGGGTGTAATTCGAAAAAGTGATACTGATAGGTTGCTTTCAGTCCCGTTAGAAACCAAAACAAAGTAATAATGTGTTACTTTTTGGTGCATCTGTATTTCTGAACAGTGCTTCGTAGTTTCAAAAACTAAAAAATGGAAAATAATAACCCTTTTGGATATTTACAGCCATTGAAAATGGCATGTCATCTTTTTTCGGGAACTGGGGGAATCTTCAGCCTGGGGAGAACTAGGCCCAGGGAAGAATCATCCAAAAGAAAAGCAGTACACATCTGTTAGGATATTTAAATACGCTACGATATTCGTTTTAACTCCTGAAAATAATTCTTCAAAACAAATATTAATAGATTGTTCGATATTAATTGAAAAACTATTGATATAATAAATCGTCGAGCAATTATCTCTGCAGTGAATTCACATTCAATGTGTTCTGTAATAGGGCCTAATTAACGTCTCTCATCTGTTAGAATGATATCCAATCACTTCGGCTCCAAGTCATTTCGTCCTCTGGTCAATTCGACCTCAAAGTCATCTCTGTCCTAGTCACTTTGGTCCCTTGGTCATTTCGGCACCATTTTAAGTGTAGAGATCTATAAAGATGAGTGCATAGTTCATGTTTAGAAATATTGGGTAATTACCTTTATTAAGTAATGTTCAGTTATTTGTATTTACATAGTGTACAGAACAATTATACATGACATTAAAAATTATCCATGTGTTCAATTTTTCATACATTTAAGATGCTATCTGTATAAGCAAGAGAAATTATTTTACTTTGAAATTTTGTAATGTACCTGAATATGCAGTCATTTATTCATATTGTTATGCACAATTCCTAGTCACCTTCCAGTTTGAAGTTCACAGGGTTTCTTTTTCATTTTTTTAGCTCATCTTGACAAAGTCAAGCTGAGCTAATCTAATCGCTTCCCGTCCGTCGTCCGTCGTCCGTCGTCCGGCGTCCGTCAACACCATGTTTTGGTCTTCTCCTCCAAAGCCACTGGGCCAATTCAAGTGAAAGTTTGTGTGAGTGATGGTCCCAAAGGAGCATTTCATTTTTGTTCAACTCAGCATGCCCAGCCCCATAGGGAGGGAGTGGGGGAAAATGCTCCAAAATATTTTTAAAATCTTCTTCTCAAGAACCAGAGTGTACAATGACTTGATATTTGCTATGGAGCTTCCATATGAGGTGTAGAATCAAGTTTGTTCAAACGAAGTTCGTAAAGTAATATTTGGCTTTGTAATAGGAGGGGTAAGATTTTTGGCCCCGCCCAAAATTTCTATTTTCTGAACCGATGGTCCGGTATGAACCAAATTTGGTTTGTGGTAGTATTAGGTCATAAGTACTTGACCCATGCAAAAAAAAAATTCCCGCATCCCCATGGGAACCCTGGGAGCTAAAAATAGAAATATTTTCAAACGTCCATATTTCCCAAACCCCACAGAACGGAGAGCTTTTATTTGGTATGAAGTATCCTTACGACCAGTAGAATTGAATGGTAAAAAAAAATTGCCATCGGTTATGTTAGGGTGTTCTGTAATGGGCATCGAAAAAATGCTGAGTCAGCATATTTGCAAAAATTTTAAAAAATCTTTTCTCCAGAACCAATCATCAGAATCTTTTGATATTTGGGATACAGCATTCATAGGGGGGGTCAGATAAAAGTTTGTAGAAATAAAGCTCATTGGTTCATATTTGGGCTCTCTACAGGAGCCCGGAGTTTTAACATAGGGTAATATGGGGAATATTCTTTAAAAATCTTCTTCTTCAGAACCACCAGTCAGAATCTTTTAATATTTGGTATACATGATTGTTATGAGGGTCAGATTCTAGATTGTTCAAACCAAGTCCCTAGGTTAATATTTGGGCTTCCTACGGAAGCCCAAATTTTATCTTTGTTCAATATGGAGGGTAATTTAAAAAAATCTTCTTCAGATCCATCAGTCAGAATGCTTTGATATTTGGTATGCAACATCTCTATGGGGGTCAGATTCAAGTTTGTTCAAATCAAATTCCTAGGTATATATTTGGGCTCACTATGGTAGCCCAAATTTTTACTTAGTGCAATATGAGAAAATTTCTTTAAAAATCTTCTTCTTCAGATCCACCAGTCGGAATGCTTTTATATTTGGTATACAACATCTCTAGGGGGGTAAGATTCCAGGTTGTTCAATTCGAGTGCCTAGGTTAATATTTGGGCTCCATATGGGAACAAGAAATTAACTTAGTACAATATGAGGGAATTTATTCAAAAATCTTCTTCTTCAGATTCACTTGTCAGAATGCTTTCACATTTGGTATACAACATCTCTAGGGGGGTCAGATTCAAGTTTGTTCAAATCGGATCCATAGGTCAATATTTGGGCTCGCTATGGTAGCCCAGATTTGAACTTAGTGCAATTCGAAGAAATTTCTTTACAATTTCTCTTCTTCAGATCCAACAGTCAGAATGCTTTCATATTCGGTACACAACATCTCTAGGGAAGTCAGATTTAACTGTGTTCAAATCAAGAGCCTGGGTTAATATTTGGGCTCTCTATGGGAGCCGGAATTGGCCATTTTGCTGAAGAATTAAAAATTTTGTATTCAGTACCCTCTAGAGGTACTAAGATTAATCCACATAGGTTGTATCAAGGGGCTTCATAGGGGAGCTCTACATTTTGCTTATGATCAACTGAAGAAAAGGCATGATGCCCAGATTATTTTTGTCACTCCTGAGGGACTCAAGGATTGACAGCGTAGCCTATAGAGATGGCTTGCTTAATGTAGACTCATTCTTGGACTCTGTTTAAATTGTGTTCTGTACAAGATGAGCGCTTCAGGCCCCGTGGGGCCTCTTGTTTTTCTGAAACAACCACCAAACTGCGGTTTTGATACTACCATATATATGTCCACATTTTCTAAAACACAGAGCAGAATCCTTGTAGTTATGCGCAATTCCTAGTCCCCTTCCAGTTCGATGTCCACGGGGGTCTGATCCCAGTGCCCCACTTCCAAGGCATACACTCAAACCAAATCACATTACTTACCCTCGCTTCCGGCTCTCATAGATTCATAAGCAAATAAAATTATTCAGGTCACAAGTGATTTCAAATCCCACATAGTCCATGTGCATTTTCGACATGCTGAAACTTTTCTTTTATTTATTTATCATGAAAGAAAATCTACTAGACATATATCATGTATACCTGAATATCTAATTGAGAGATATATACGTTGAAAAAAAATTAAATAGAAAAATGTTAAAATTCAAACAATATTTGAAAATATTTAAAGAGGCCGAAATGACCTGGTATATTGGAGCTGAATTGACCTGAGGCTGTAATGACTGGGGCCAAAATGACTTGGGGCCAAAGTGACTGGAATTCGTGAGAATTGCATCCAAACTGTCCTCCAACAATTTGACCCAAACTGGATACTAATCTAACCCAAACCATCCTTTGGCAATTTGCCCCAAACTGTTCTCCAGAATAGGGACACATGATTCTTATTGATTTATTTATTGGGGTTTAATGACACTTTGATAGCCAGGGTCACTTCATGTCGGACAGTTTTACAGGTGGGAAAAGCCAGAGAGAACCACAGAGCAATTACAAACATCTAACGTACAAACAGCACACTCGCTGGGTTAGCATTGGTTGAAGACAAGTGTACGATTGACATGCAGTATGCCTTGGTACGCAATGGCACTACGTGGGCAGTGGGAATGAAGTGTATTGCCCAAGGAAACAAAGTGGTTGCCACAGGTGGTATTTGATAGAGGACCCTTTGGCTTGCAGCCTTCACCTCTAAGTACTGAGCCCTTTAACCTTCAAAACTGTATAGTACCAGCTAAAACATTTTGTAGAATGACCACATGAAAATTTCACAAGTACATAGTTTCATTATTAGTTTGTGATATTTGTTTTTGCTGTACAGTGGAACCCTGTTAATTGAAGAGCCACTTTGCCAATAACATTATTCAATTAGCAGGAGTATTCAATTAACAGGGATTGTGTCACTTTCCTGTATTCCTGAGATAAACTTAGCATTTATTCTATTATATTTTGTTTGACAGAGCTCCATGAGCTCTGTCAAACAAGATATAATAGATTAAATGCCTGTATTGAATGTATTGAGGCCAAATTGGTCTATAACCAAAGGAAAATTGGGAAGAGTCAGGGCAATTTCTCAACATGTTACAAGATTTTTTATTCAATTAACAGGAGATTACTCTATAACCTATATTCAATTACCAGGTCAAATTTGTACTGGAGGTAAATGGTTTTGTGTTGGGAAATTATATTCTATTAACAGGGATACAGTTAAAACTAGAAGTCCTAACATGAAATGCGCACAAATAGCACGTCGATTTGCGCGTTAATCTATGCGTTATGACCATAGTAAGGCTATCATATTCTGTACATATGGCCTGTGCACAAGCAATGTTTCAGCCAATGGACCTCCGGGTAACCCGGAGGTCCATTGGCAGAAACATTGCCTGTGTTTACTATGAGTAATCAGGAGAACCTGCCATGCTTTGGATGCCATTCGATATGGCAATTGCGCGCAATTCCTACGCGCAATTAAGCCTAGATAAGCGCACAATTCGGGACAGGACTTCTAGTTTCAACTGTATACAATTAAGATATATCCAATTAAGTGGGCACAACTGTATAACCCCCCCCCCCACACACACACACACACACACACACACACCACACACACACACACACACACACACCCCAATCAAAACCATCATTCAAAGGTCTTGGATTCAGCAAATTTGATTTCTTTATTTATTGGGTTTAACAACAATTTTTACAGCCAGGGCTACCCAACAGTTTTACTGGGGGAGGAACCCAGTCAGAGCACCCAGAGAGAACTACCGAGCAACAATGACAAGCAACTGTCAGCTTCTCAACATTGTAACTCCAAGCAAGCAGGGTTAGCATTGGTTGAAGACAAGTGCACCATCGATGTGCAGTACGCCTTATTTCAGTTGCCGCAATTGGGATTCGAGCTGAGAACCTCTCACAGCTTGTTTTGGGAAGGTTTTTTTTGTTCCAGCTTCATTAAGGTTTGTTTCATATCGCACTTGTAATTTTGTCATAATTAGTAATCATAAATCCTTAACATAAAACAATAGAAAAAATGCATAGAATATTTAAAAAAAAATTCTGTGAGGATTTTACCTCGAGAGGTGATGACATTCGACCACGATTGAGACCGAATATTCTAAGAAAAAGTATGAGGGATGAATCTTCCTGTGACTGAATCTTCATGAACCCCTTTTTTCAAACTAAATTGCCCATTACTTATAAAGCACCATAACTAAGGCAAAAACAATACTATGAAATTTCCAAGTCTGAAATTCTATAAATTCCAAATAAATTTACACAAATTATATAGCAAAATGAAGGATGTGGTGTATAGTATGTGTGCATCTCACACACTGACACACAGTTGCCATCAGACATCAGCGGATCCTGAAAGTGTGCTATCGGTACCATATTTGTACCATAATTGATAATAATAAAATAATATTTCATAAGAACAACAAACACAGGAATTCAAAATGTAGCCTCAAGGCAGCATGGTTGTGAATGCCAATGCTGTCCCATTGTCCTTGAAAGGGGGAGTCCTTTACAAAATAGGTTTTTGTTTTGTGATACTCTGGATACTCCCCATTTTTAGCTCAGCTTTGACAAAGTCATATTTAAGGTTGTGCCATCGCCCGTTGTCCGTCTGTTTGGGAACAACAATTCAATACGACTCGGGCTTCCGTCTGTTTGGGAACAACAATTCAATACGACTCGGGCTAGAGGTTGTATTTATGAACCGATCTTTATGAAACTTCTTGGGTACCTTTGTTATCACCGTGGGACGAGAACGAGTGTTTTTGGGTGCGGTCCAAAATGCAAGATGGCCTCCAGCAGCCATTTTGTACAGAAATTAGTGCAATCAGTGTTTTGTACAGAACTTCTGTATGAAAGTTCTGATTTGAACAAATTTTTGTATGAATGTTTAGTAACATGGAGTACATCACATATAATACAGGTTTTTTTCTCGTGCTGAAATTATGCAAATTAGATGGACTTTAATTTATTCAGTGCTACTTACATGTATACCCAGTAAGTGCACATACCAATACGGCTCGGGCTAGGCTGTATTTATGAACTGATCTTCATGAAACTTCTTGGGTACCTTTGCTATCACCTTGGGATGAGAATGAGTGTTTTTGGGTACGGTCCAAAATTCAATATGGCTACCAGTGGCCATTTTGTACCGAAATTAGGTACAATCAGTTTTTTGTACAGAACTTCTATACAACTTGGGCTAGAGGCCGTAATTATGAATCGATCTTTACAAAATTTCTTGGGTACCTTTGTTATCACCATGGGGTTAGAATGAGTGTTTTGGGGGAGAGTCCAAAATTCTAGATGGCCGCCGGCAGCTATTTTGTACTGAAAATGAAATTACTGCAATCAGTTTTTTGTACAGAACTTCTGTATGAAAGTTCTGATTTGAATAAATTTGTGTATGATTGTTTAGTAACATGGAATACATCACATAAAATACAGGTTTTTTTCTTGTACAGAAATTATGCAAATTAGACAAACTTTGATTTATTCAGTACTACTTATGCACAGTAAGTACACATGTTAATACGGTTCGGGCTAGGGGCTGTATTTATGCACCGATCTTCACCAAGTTTCTTGGGTACCTTTGTTATCACCTAGGGACGAGAATGAGTGTTTTGGGGTGCGATTCAAAATTCAAGATGGCTGCCAGAGGCCATTTTGTACCAAAATTAGATACAATCAGTTTTTTGTACACAACTTCTATACGGCTCAGGCTAGAGGCTAGAGCCCGTATTTATGAACCAATCTTTACGAAACGTCTTGGGTACCTTTGTTATCACCGTGGGATGAGAGCGAGTGTTTTTGGATGCAGTTCGAAATTCAAGATGGCCACTAGCAGCCATTTTGTACCAAAATTAGTGCAGTCAGTTTTTTGTATAGAACTTCTGTATGAAAGTTCTGATTTGAATAACTTTTGTATGAATGTTTAGTAACATGGAATACATCACAAAAAATACTGTATAATACAGGTTTTTTTCTCTTGCAGAAATTATGCAAATTAGATGACCTTTGATTTATTCAGTGCTTCTTATACACTGTAAGTGCACATGTCAATACGCTAAGGCTGGAGGCTGTATTTATGAACCGATCTTCATGAAACTTCTTGGGTACCTTTGTTATCACCTTGGGATGAGAACAAGTGTTTTTGGGTGCGGCCCGAAATTAAAGATGGCTGCCGGCTTTCACACTGTTGCTTACTGAGGTGAAGTCACTTTACCATTACCAAGCTACCTACTAAATACCAAAGGGAAGATTTTTCAGTGCACTCTTATTACTTCAATGCCCATAATTCTCAAATATGGCATTAAAACCAATCACATACTTATACTGCTTAAATCTATTCACATAATCAGAATACACCATCAGGGGTGCATTAGCTCAGTAGGTAGAGGTGCAGACTGCAAGCCGAGAGATCCTCGGTTCGAATCCACCTGCGGCAACAGCTTTGTGTCCTTGGGCAAAACACTTCACCCCCCACTACCCATGTGGGGGCAAGGTATGCTGTGTACTAAGGCATACTGCATGTTCTTGGTGCACCTGTCTTCGAACAAGGCTAACCCAGCTTGTGTAGTATGTTGGGGAGCTCACAGTTGCTTGCCATTGCTCTGTGGTTCTCCTGGGGTACTCTAGTTTCCTCCATCCATAAAACTGCCGTGGTCACAATAAGCTGTTGTGCAGATAAATGTGACCTTAAACACCAATAAATAAATAATAAAAAGAACACACCACCTCATACCCGTTTAGACTCTCCAGTTTTCATTCACCTTGGTATCCCTCGGTTTGCCTTGGTGTTTAGTATGCCCGCCAGAAAAGGAGTGATTTCTTTTTCTAAAAGAGCAAAACAAGAAACAGTAATTTTTAACAGGTAGTAACGAAATAAGTTTCATGAAGCGCACAATTTTATCTTAGTTAATAGCTGAAAAAACGCAGGGTGATATTTGCAAATCTTATTTTATTACTGGCACCAGGTACTGGTAATGAAAATTGCTGTTTGTCATCAATACTTGATCAAGTTTCTGACAAAGCACATTATACTATTCCAGTATGTTAGCGACTGGACATAAGCGCACAATTTGATGTTGGTTTACCACTATATACTGGTGCTTAGCCAGGAAATCTAAGTTACATGTAGGGGCAAGAGTAATATCTAGTGGGAGTGGGGCCGGGTAATAAAGAATATGATGCACAGAATCACCTGAGCCACATACCAGTGAGATAGGGGCGAGGACAAGAGGGTGTGTGACCCTCTCATCAGTGGAGGGGTCGGGTGCACCTCCCCCCCACCCCACCCCCAAAAAAATTTGAAATTCAAGACAGTAAAACACAATTACCTTGACTCTGTGTCCATTTGTGTCCATAATAAGTTGCGAACAAGCATAAATATCTAGATATTAAAATGTCTTTTGGGATGTTCATTATATGGGTTAACAGGAGAGAGGGGTGGGGGCATGAATGCAATTGGGGACCGAATATTCTCAGAAAAAGTATGAGGGCTGAATCTTCCTGTGACTGAATATTCATGAACCCCTTTTTTTCAAACTAAATTGCCCATTACTTACAAAGCACCATAACTAAGGCAAAAACAATACTATGAAATTTACAAGTCTGAAATTCTATAAATTCCAAATAAATTTACACAAATTATATAGCAAAATGAAGGATGTGGTGTATAGAACCCCAAAAGTATGTGTGCACCTCACGCACTGACACACAATTGACATCAGACATCAGCGGTTCCTGAAAGTGTGCTATCGGTACCATATTTGTACCACAACTGATAATAATAAAATAATATTTCATTAGAATAACAAACACAGGAATTCAAAATGCAGCCTCAAGGCAGCATGGTGGTGAATGCCAACACTGCCCCATTGTCCTTGAAAGGAGGAGTCCTTTACAAATAGGTTTTTGTTTTGTGATACTCTGGATACTCTCCATTTTTAGCTCAACTTTGACAAAGTCAAATTTAAGGTTATGTCATGGCCCATTGTCCGTCTGTTCGGGAACAGCAATTCAATACGGCTCGGGCTGGAGGCTGTATTTATGAACCGATATTTACGAAACTTCTTGAGTACCTTTGTTATCACGTGGGACGAGAACGAGTGTTTTTGGGTGCGCTCCAAAATTCAAGATGGCCTCCAGCAGCCATTTTGTACAGAAATTAGTGCAATCAGTGTTTTTGTACAGAACTTCTGTTTGAAAGGTCTGATTTGAATAAATTCTTGTATGAATGTTTAGTAACATGGAGTACATCACATATAATACAGGTTTTTTTCTCGTTGTGAAATTATGCAAATTAGATGAACTTTAATTTATTTACTGCTACTTACATGTATACCCAGTAAGTGCACATGTCAATACGGCTCGGGCTAGGCTGTACAGTATTTATGAACTGATCTTCATGAAACTTCTTGGGTACCTTTGTTATCACCTTGGGATGAGAATGAGTGTTTTTGGGTGCAGTCCAAAATTCAAGATGGCTACCAGTGGCCATTTTGTACTGAAATTAGGTACAATCAGTTTTTTGTACAGAACTTCTATACAACTTGGGCTAGAGGCCGTATTTATGAACCGATCTTTACGAAATTTCTTGGGTACCTTTGTTATCACCATGATGTTAGAATGAGTGTTTTTTGGGGGAGTCCAAAATTCTAGATGGCCGCCGGCAGCTATTTTGTACTGAAATTACTGCAATCAGTTTTTTGTACGAAACTTCTGTATGAAAGTTCTGATTTGAATAAATTTTTGTATGATTGTTTAGTAACATGGAATACATCACATAAAATACAGGTTTTTTTCTTGTACAGAAATTATGCAAATTAGATGAACTTTGATTTATTCAGTGATACTTATACACAGTAAGTACACATGTCAATACGGATTGGGCTAGGGGCTGTATTTATGAACGGATCTTCACCAAGCTTCTTGCATACCTTTGTTATCACCTAGGGACGAGAACGAGTGTTTTGGGTGCAATCCAAAATTCAAGATGGCTGCCAGTGGCCATTTTGTACCAAAATTAGGTCCAATCAGTTTTTTGTACACAACTTCTATACGGCTCAGGCTAGTGACCGTATTTATGAACCGATCTTTACGAAACGTCTTGGGTACTTTTGTTATCACCATGGGATGAGAGCGAGTGTTTTTGGGTGCAGTTCGAAATTCAAGATGGCCACTAGCAGCCAATTTGTACTAAAATTAGTGCGATCAGTTTTTTGTACAGAACTTCTGTATGAAAGTTCTGATTTGAATAAATTTTTGTATGAATGTTTAGTAACATGGAATACAGTTAAAACTAAAAGTCCTGTCCTGAAATGCGCACAAATAGCACGTCGATATGCGTGTTAATCTGCGCGATATGACCATAGTAAGGCAATCAAATTCTGTAAATATGGCCTGTGCACAAGCAATGTTTCAGCCAATGGACCTCAGGGTAACCCGGAGGTCCATGGGCAGAAACATTGCCCGTGTTTGCTATAAGTAACCAGGAGAACCTGCCGTGCTTTGGATGTCATTCGATATGACAATGGCGCGCAATTCATACGCGCAATTAAGCCTAGATAAGCACACAGTTCATGACAGGACTTCTAGTTTTAACTGTACATCACAAAAAATACTGTATAATACAGGTTTTTTTTCTCTTGCAGAAATTATGCAAATTAGATGACCTTTAATTTATCAGTGCTACTTATACACTGTAAGTGCACATGTCAATACGCTAAGTCTGGAGGCTGTATTTATGAACCGATCTTCATGAAACTTCTTGGGTACCTTTGTTATCACCTTGGGATGAGAACGAGTGTTTTTTGGGTGTGGCGGCCCGATATTAAAGATGGCTGCCAGTTTTCACACTGTTGCTTACTGAGGTGAAGTCACTTTACCATTACCAAGCTACCTAATAAATACCAAAGGGAAGATTTTTCAGCGCGCTCTTATTACTTCAGCACCCATAATTCTCAAATATGGCATTAAAACCAATCACATTCTACTACTGCTTAAATCTATTTACATAATCAGAATACACCATCAGGGGTGCATTAGCTCAGTAGGTAGAGGTGCAGACTGCAAGCCGAGAGATCCTCGGTTCGAATCCCACCTGCAGCAACAGCTTTGTGTCCTTGGGCAAGACACTTCACCCCCACTACCCATGTGGGGGCAAGGTATGCTGTGTACTAAGGCATACTGCATGTTCTTGGTGCACCTGTCTTCAAACAAGGCTAACCGTGCTTGTGTAGTATGTTGGGGAACTCACAGTTGCTTGCCATTGCTCAATGGTTCTCCTGGGTACTCTAGTTTCCTCCATCCATAAAACTGCCATGGTCACAATAGGCTGTTGTGCAGATAAATGTGACCTTAAACACCAATAAATAAATAATAAAAAGAACACACCACCTCATACCCGTTTCTCTCCTGTTTTCCTTCACCTTGGTATCCCTCGGTTGCCTCGGTGTTTAGTATGCCCTCCAGAAAAGGAGTGATTTCTTTTTCTAAAAGAGCAAAACAAGAAACGGTAATTTTTAACAGGTAGTTACGAAATAATTTTCATGAAGCGCACAATTTTATGTTAGTTAATAGCTGAAAAAAATGCAGGGTGATATTTGCAAATCTTATTTTATTACTGGCACCAGGTACTGGTAATGAAAATTGTTGTTTGTCATCAATACTTGATCAAGTTTCTGACAAAGCTCATTATACTATTCCAATATGTTAGCTACTGTACATAAGCACACAATTTGATGTTAGTTTACCATTATACTGGTGCTAAGCCAGGATATCTAAGTTACATGTAGGGGCAAGAGTAATACATGTATCTAGTGGGAGTCATAAAGAATACGATGCACAGAATCACCTGAGCCACATAGCAGTGAGATAGGGGTGAGGACAAGAGGGTGTGTGACCCTGGCCTCTCATCATCAGTGGAGGGGTCTGGTGCAACCCCCCCCCCCCAAAAAAAAAAACAAAAAAAAACAACAAAACAACAAAATTTGAAATTCAAGACAGTAAAACACAATTACCTTGACTCTGTGCTGCTGTGTACTGGTCACTTTCTGTGGGTGGGCAATATTTCTGCGGATGCAATGATATTAGTTTTCAAACATTGTTTACAGCAATAATCGTCAAAAATTTAATTAATGAACCACAGGATACAATTTCGGTGCTTCATTAATTAAAATTTTATTGATGATGATTTTCTATTACCTGGAAAAAACATGCATGGACATCATGCACTGCCCATGCAAGGATTATGACCAGCAACTGTACTGTTTGTCTGTGTCACTGCTATGAGCAGGGACTAATCTAAATGGGTGGGTGTGTTTACAAATATTCATATTTTTTAACACCTGATAACAAAGTAATATAAGTTTATAAACAACCACACAATTGACTTTTAATTACAATACTCCTAATTCCTATTAAACATATATGAATGTTTATTAATTTTGTGGAATTTTTACACTGTGTATGAAGCTTATTTGGGCCTGTATGTTTGTTAAAATTGCCCTTCCACTACGGAGGACTTTTTGAAATCAGTCTACACTGGATTGTGTGGTATTCCTTTGTGTAAGACAGTGTATTCATTGTAATAATATTCATGCATTGGTTTGTTTTAGGCCTCATAATCTACAAAATAGCTTGGATGGAGGTGTATTCCATCACTTGAGTGCAAGAAGGCTTTGCAATGCTACATGTTTAGCATAAACCTTGTTGCACTCCAGGGACAAATTTATCAATTTTAATAACATGGGTAAAATATCGGACATGAACCGTTTAATTTTTTTTTTTTTTAGCTCACTTCGACAAAGTCAAGCAGGGATTATCTAATCACTCTCCATCCATTGTCCTTCCATCTGTCATCCATCAACACCATGTTTTGGTCAATTCAAGTTAAAGTTTGTGTGAGTAATGGTATCAAATAGATATTACATTTTTGTTTAACTCAACATGCCCAGCCCCTTAGGGAGGGGGTGGGGTAAAATGCTCCCAAAATATTTTTAAAATCTTATGAACCAGTGGGTACAGTGACTTTATATTCGTTATGGAACTACCTTTTGAGGTGTAGAATCACACTTGTTCAAACGTACTTTGTGAAGCAATATTTGGCTTTGTAATGGCAGTGGTTAGATTTTTGGTACCACCCAACATTTCTGTTTTCCGAACCGATGGTCCGATATGAATGAAATTCAGTATCGTGGTAATATTGGGTCATAAGTACTTACCTCATGCAAAAAAAACCCTGCATCCCCATGGGAACCCCAGGAGCAAAAAATAGAAATGTTTTCAAACTCCCATGTTTCCCAAACCACTTGGAACAGAGAACTGTTATGTGGTATGAAGCATCCTTAGAACCAGTAGAATTGAATGGTAAAAAAAATGCCCTCTGTTGTTGTTTGAGAGTTCTGCAGAGGGCATCAGAATAATGTTGGTGGAGCATTTTTGCAAACATTTTAGAAAATCTTTTCTCAAGAACCAATGTTCAGAATCTTTTGATATTTGGTATACAGCATCCATAGAGGGGTCAGATACAAGTTTGTTAAAATGAAGCCCATTCGTTCATATTTGGACTCAATGCAGGAGCCCAAATTTTATGGGGAATTTTCTTTAAAAATCTTCTTCAGAACCACAAGTCAGAATTTTTTAATGTTTGGTACCCTCATTGTTATGATGGTCAGATTCAAGATTGTTCAAACCAAGTCCCTATGTTAATATTTGGGCTTCCTTTGGCAGCCCAAATTTAACTTAGAGCTGTATGGGGAAGTTTTTTTTAAAAATCTTCTTCTTCAGATCCACCAGTCAGAATGCTTTCATATTTGGGATACAACATCTCTAAGGGGGGAGGGGTGGGGGTGAGATTCAAGTTTGTTCAAATCGGGTCTGTAGGTTAAAGTTTGGGCTCACTATGGTAGCCCAAATTTTAACTTTGTGCAATATGAGAAAATTTCTTTAAAATTTTGTTCTTCAGATCCACCAGTCAGAATGCTTTCATATTTGGTATACATCATCTCTAAGGAGATCAGATTCAACTTTGTTCAAATCGAGTGCCTGGGTTGATATTTGAGCTCCCTATGGGAGCCGGAATTGGCCAAGTAGCTGAAGAATTAGACATTTTTTATTCAGTACCCTCAAGAGGTGAAGAGTAATCTACATAGGTTGTATCAAGGTGCTTGAGAGGGGAGCTCCACATTTTACATCATAATCAACTAAAGGAAAGGCATGATGCTTGGACTGTTTTTGTCACTCCTGTGGGGCTCAAAGATTTGCAGTGTATCCTATGGAGATGGATTGCTTAATGTAGACTCATTCTTGGACACTTATATCGTGTTCTGTTCTCTGTTTATATCGTGTTCTGTTCAAAGTGAGCGCTTCAGGCCCTGTGGGGCCTCTTGTTTATTTATTTATTGGGTTTTAACAACACTTTCGAAAGCCAGCAGCTACAAGTTTCTTCTCTCCTTGAACCAAGCATCTCGCCCAACTGCAGCACTCATGGTCCACTGAGTTTTTAGCTCACCTGACTTTCAGTCAGGGTGAGGTGTAGTGATCACTTGCCGTCTGTCATCCGTTGTCCATGAACATGGTGTTTGCGTCTTCTCCTCCAAAACTGCTAAACTGATTAATCATTTAAGTGAAATGTGAGATGCTTGTTCGTTATGACATTGCATTTTGATTTTGCTTAAATCAAGTTGCCCTGCCCCCAGTAGGGCCATGCCCCAAAATTTTGCCTAAATCTTAAAAAAATCTTCTCGTGAACCAGGAGCAGCAGAGATTCGATATGTGGTGTGCTGCTTCCTTTTGAGGTGTAGACTCAGTTTTGTTCAAGAGAAGTTTGTGGGTCTTTATTTGCCTTCATTATTGGAGGGCATGTATTTTTGCCCCGCCCAAAATTTCTGTTTTTCGAACCAAGAGGCTGATTTGAACCAAATTTAATTTTTGGTTTTATTTGATCATAAGTAATTAATTTATGCCCCAAAAATATTTTCCCATCCCCCCATGGGAACCGCAGGAGCTAAAAATAGAACAAAATTCAAAACGCACATATCTCCAAAACTACATGGCACTGAGAATTCTTATTTGGTGTGAAGCTTCCTTGGGACCAACAGAATGGAATGGTCTAAGCAAATTTCTGTCAGGTCAATCATGGGGTACTTTTTCGAGACTTTGAAAAAATGCTTAGTCAGCGTTCTGTAACACTGTGGGTAATGAAGAAAGCATTTAAGACTGTTCTTCACCCAATTCACTCCTCCAAAACCTTTCAGATTTCACATATACCATCTTTGCAAGATTTTTTTACACGTTTATTGAAATCAAATCCCTGGGTCCATATTTGGCCTCTATGGGAGTCCAAATGTTGAAATTAGTGCAGTATGAGGAATATTCTTTAAAAATCTTTTTCTTCAGACCCACCAATCAGAATCTTTTGATATTTGCTATGCACCATCATTAGGCGGGTGAGATTTAAGTTTCTTCAAGCCAAGCCTATATTTTGGCTCAAAAGGGTTTTGCAAATTGCGAGAACAGTGATTTCATTCCTCTGATGTTCTTGCAAATGCTTGTTAAGAAGATCCATATTTACCATTCCCCCAAAATTCTAAGCATTTTTTCATCAGATAAAATTTAATAAAATTAAATTAATTTTAGAGCTGAAACGATTAAAGGGTTTTCGTGATTGATTAATCGCATGGGTTAACCTTGGTTAACCGATTAATCACTTGCCCCAATAGGTAGCTGAATAATTGCTGTACCGTTGACCATTTATATAATTAAAACTTTACTCAGCATAATGGACAAAACCGGGCAGCGCCATATACAAACATGTCCATTCAAATTTTATTATATTTTCAATTTTTGTCTCAAAACATAGCTTATGACCCCTCATTGGAACAAGCTCATTGAGCTTGTTCCAATGGGGGGGGGGGCATAAGCTATGTTTTTGAGACAAACATTGAAAATCTTTAGAATTTCTTGTGCAAGTATCGTCTGCTACCTGCATTTGGTGAAGGGTTGAGAATGACCGTTTTCAGTTACTGATACAGTATAATGATCATGCAAGTGAACAAGTATTTTGGCACGTAACTGGCATGCATTTCTCTGTCTCATGCAATTGATGTGAGCCAGTGTGACAATGTTTGCCTGTTTTGGAGCAAGTTTGTTCCATAGTTAACCCATACAGGGTATTTTTTGTTTTTAAAAATTTGATTAACAGTTTCCATCTTGGTTTCAAAAAGTGATGATAAATAGTGAATATAAGCTTACCCAATATGAAAGAAAAATTGTTAGCAATTGGACATTTTTCTATAGCATTTTGCGATGTGAATCCAGCCATCAAATACCCTGCCATATAGTACCGTACTTCAAAAGTAACGGTTAACCGATCAATTACTTTTTTTTATCAATCAAGATATTGATCATTGGTTAGTCGATTAATCGGTGTGAGCCAGTGTGAGATTCAAGTTTGTTTACGCCAAGTCCCTGGGTTCATATTTGGGCTCTCTGTGGGAGATTCAAGTTTGTTTACGCCAAGTCCCTGGGTCCATATTTGGGCTCACTGTGGGAGCCTGAATTATAACTTAGTTCAAAATGAGGAATATTCTTCAAAAGTATTCTTCAGATTCAGCAGTCAGAATGTTTTGATATATACAGTATCCTTAGGGAGGTGAGATATAAGTTTGTTAAAGCCAAGTCCCTGGGTTCATATTTGGTCTTCCTGTAGGAGCCCGAATTGTACCAAAATTTCTATTTTCCAAATTGAGAGGCTGATTTGAAGCAAATTTGATATGATGGGCTTATTGGGTCGTAAGTACCTAATTTATGCCAAAACATTTTCCTGTGGCCCTGTGGGAACTGCAGGATCTAAATATAGAAAAAATTTAAAACGCCCATATCTTCAAAACTACATGGCACTGAGAATTTTTATTTTGTGTGACTCTTCCTTACGAACAGCCAAAAAGAATGGTCAAAAAAAAATTGCCATCAGTTTTATCATAGGGAAGTTTTCCAGGCCTTATGCGGAGTCATCATATTAGTAATGGGAAAAACATTAAAGAATCTTCTTCTCCCATACCACTGCTCCAAAGGCTTTCATATTTTGCATATAACATCTTTGGAAGATTTATTCACGTTTGTTGAAATCAAATCCCCGGGTCCATATTTGGGCTCTCTATGATTAGATTAGTGCAATATGAGGAATATTTTTTAAAAATCTTCTTCTGATCCACTCTTCAGAATATTTTGATATTTGGGATGCTGCATCCTTAGAGGGGTGAGATTCAAGTTTGTTTGAGCCAAGTCCCCGGGTTCATATTTGGGCTCCCTGTGGGAGTCCAAATTACAACTTAGTTCAATAAGAGGAATATTCTTTAAAATCCAGTAGTCAGAATCTTTAGATATTAGTATATAGAAGCATCCTTAGGGATGTGAGATTCACATTTGTTCAAGCCAAGTCGTTGGGTTCATATTTGGGCTCTCTGTGGGAGCCTGAATTATAACTTAGTTCAATATGAGGAATATTCTTTAAAAATCCTTTTTTTTGAGATCCACCTGTCAGAATCTTTGGATATTTTGTATAAGCTTTTCTTATAAGGGGCAGATGCAACTAAATGTTCAAATAAATTCCCTGGGTTGAAATTTAGGCTACCATGTCAGATGAATGCCATCAGGCCCTCTGGGGGCTCTTGTTTGTTTTCTGTTTGACAACATTGCCCTGGCTCTTCTATCTATATTTTTCATTTTAAGTTAGTCACTACTTTTATTTAGGCTTCCCAAATTTGTTACTGCATGTCTGTCTGTCTGTCCTTCGGATGAAATGTTTCTTTGCTTTTCATTTGCCTGGGTCAACATTTTAAATAATTTGCAGCTATCTTTCACCCTTCAACCTCCCCCCCCCCCCACACACACACAAACACACACACAAACACACACACACACACACACACACACACACACACACACACACACACACACACACACACACACACACACACACACACACACACACACACACACACACACACACACACACACACATACAAAAATCTGGGCTGGCAAGTATTGAGTATTTTATCAAAAAAGTGGTACTCAAGTACTACGAGTACTGAGTACTTTGGACCCAGCCTATCACAAGTATATTAAACATCAAAGAGTATATTATATACTTGAAACAAATACAGTACAGTGGCAGTGTACTGCTCACTTTCCATGGATGGGCAATATTTCCATGGATACAAATTCATACAATAATATTTGATGCCAAACACTAACTATAGGTATAATCATCAAAAATTTAAATAATGAAGCACCAGGTACAAACCGATGCTTCATCAATTAAAATTTTGTAGATGTTGATTTTTATTGACTGGTAAATGCATGAGTGGACATCACTGCCCACGCGTGTATTACAACCCGTCCACGGCGACTGTACTGTAACTTGTCCTCTTTGTGAACATATTTTCTACAATTTCACTCCTTTTGACAGAATGCATGCCTGTGGGGATTAAAACCAAAATTGTGAAAGTGCACATGTGGATATTTGCAGCACAAGCACAGCACTAATGAATCAATATTTGATGATTTTAGGAATTTTAACAGTGTCATGAGACACCACAGTAGCAGGTACTGGTCATTCTGTTGGAAAAAATCACTGTTTTATGACTCGAGGTGCCTTAACTGAGAAAACTTAGGCTTTTTCTTACAAAGATTGCAGAATATCAAACACAATGTGAAATGTGTTCAGAAGCAAGAATGTGATTAAAAAATAATGGGAAATTCATGTCAGCATCAATTTATTTATAAATTAATAAAGTTTTTTAGCTCACCTGAGCAAAGCTCAGTGGGAGCTTTACTGATCACATTCTGTCCGCCGTCCGTCCGGCGTTAACTTTAAATTATTCAAATGTTGGGTAAATGTTTATTACCTAATGCCAATTCAGATTTGTTCAAATGAAGTTGCCCCCTTCTCCTGGGTGGTGCCATGCCCCCAAGGGGCACCAAAATCTTCTCATCAACCAGCAGTAGCAGAGACTTGATATATGGTATGCAGCTTCCTTTTAAGGTGTAGACATGGATTTCTTTAAGCGAAGTTTGATGGGCTATATTTGGCGTCGTTATGGGAGGGGCAAAATTTTTGGCCCCGCCCAAAATTTCTATTTTCCGAACCGAGAGGCTGATTTAAATCAAATTTTATGTGAGGGCTTATTGGGTCATAAGTACCTAATTTATGCCAAATTTTCTTTTTCTGTAGCCCCATGGAAACCACAGGAGCTAAAAATCGAAAAAAGTAAAACGCCATATCTCCAAAACTCCACGGCACTGAGAATTTTTATTTGGTGTGAAGCTTCCTTATGACCAACAGAAAGGATTGGTCCAAAAAATTGCCATCGGTTTTATCATAGTTTCGGGACTTTGAAAACACTTTTTAACACTGTAGGCAATGGGAAAAACATTAAAAAATCTTCTTCTCTAGATCCAGCAGGCAGAATCTTTCGATATATGGTATGCAACATTGTAGGGTGGATCTGATTCGAGTTTGTTCAAATCCGCCCCCCTGGGTTTATATTTGGGCTCAGTATAGGAGCCTGAATTCAAACTTAGTGCATTTCAGGCAAATTTCTTAAAAAATCTTCTTCACCAGATTCAGCTGGCAGAATCTTCTGATATTTGGTATGCAACATTGTGGGGTGGATCTGATTCAAGTTTGTTCAAATCGGCCCCCTGGATTCATATTTGGGCTCACTATAGAAGCATTTCAGGCAAATTTCTTTAAAAATATTCTTCTCCAGATCCAGCAGGCAGAATCTTTTGATATTTGGTATGTGACATTGTGGGGTGGATCTGATTCAAGTTTGTTCAAATCAGCCCCCTGGATTCATATTTGGGCTTACTATAGAAGCCCAAATTCGAACTTAGTGCATTTCAGGCAAATTTCTTAAAAAATCTTCTTCTCCAGATCCAGCAGGCAGAATCTTTTGATATTTGATATGCAACATTGTGGGATGGATCTGATTCAAGTTTGTTCAAATCAGACTCCTGGGTTCATATTTGGGCTCAGTATAGGAGCCCAAATTTGAACTTAGTGCATTTCAGGCAAATTTCTTTGAAAATCTTCTTCTCAAGATCCAGCAGCAGAATCTTTTGATATTGGGTATGCAGCATGCTTAGGGGGTGAGATTCAAGTTGTTCAAGCCAAGCCCCTGGGTTCATATTTGGGCTCACTGTGGTAACCCGAATTATAACTTAGTTCAAAATGAGGAATTTCCTTTAAAAATCTTCTTCAGATCCAGCAGTCGGAAAGTTTTGGTATTTGGTATGCAGCATCCTTGGGGTGGGGGGGGAGATTCAAGTTTGTTCAAGCTATGTCCCTAGGTCCATATTTGGGCTCACTGTGGGATCCCGAATGATAACTTACATGTAGTTCAAAATGAGGAATTTTCTTTAAAAATCTTTTTCTTCAGATCCAGCAGTCAGAATGTTTTAATATTTGGTATGCAGCATTCTTAGAGGGGTGAGATTCAAGTTTGTTCAAGCCATGTCCCTAGGTCCATATTTGGACTCACTGTGGGAGCTTGAATTGTAACTTAGTTCGAAATGAGGAATTTTCTTAAAAAATCTTCTTCAGATCCAGCAGATGAATGCTTTTGATATTTTTTATGCAGCATCCTTAGGAGGCAAGATTCAAGTTTGTTCAAGTCATGTCCCTAGGTCCATGTTTGGGCTCACTGTGGGAGCTCGAATTGTAACTTAGTTCAAAATGAGGAATTTTCTTTAAAAATCTTCTTCTTCAGATCCAGCAGTTGGAATGTTTTGATATTTGGTGTGCGGCATCCTTAGGGGGGTGAGATTCAAGTTTGTTAAAGCCATGTCCCTAGGTCCATATTTGGACTCACTGTGGGAGCTTGAATTGTAACTTAGTTCGAAATGAGGAATTTTCTTAAAAAATCTTCTTCAGGTCCAGCAGATGAATGCTTTTGATATTTTTTATGCAGCATCCTTAGGAGGCTAGATTCAAGTTTGTTCAAGCCATGTCCCTAGGTCCATGTTTGGGCTCACTGTGGGAGCTCGAATTGTAACTTAGTTCAAAATGAGGAATTTTCTTTAAAAATCGTCTTCTTCAGATCCAGCAGTTGAAATGTTTTGATATTTGGTGTGCGGCATCCTTGGGGGGGGGGGGGGGGGGGGGGGGATTCAAGTTTGTTAAAGCCAAGTCCCTGGGTTCATATATGGGCTCCCTGTGGGAGCCTAAATTATAACTCTGTTCAATATGAGGAATATTCTTTAAAAATCATTTTTTTTAGATCCACATGTCAGAATCTTTGGATATTTGGTATAAGCTTTTCTTAGGAGGAGTAGATGCAACTTGTTGAAATCAATTCTCTGGGTTGATATTTAGGTTACCATGTACAGGTGGGCGCCCTCAGGCCCCCTGGGGTCTCTTGTTTTAGGAAAAAATGCATACTGAGAGCTTGGAGACGGGGGGGGGGGGGGGTACATCCATGGCTATAATTTACCTCATCACTAGGTAAAAGAATATTTGACATCATTTATTGAGATAAAATGGCACTTTCTATTGATATTGGTGGATTATATAGCCTCAGCCAGGGCTTATAAGAATCTGAGAATCGATTCCCGTAGAGATCCGTGCAACAAAACCAGTGAGAAACCATGTAGCTTCTCGTAACATTGCTGCTAGGATTCACATGAAAAGAACTGAGTCAGTTTAACCCTTTACCTAACACAAAGGCAGCAAATTAACCAATACAACACTAACATGACCTGAAATATTGTGACACTGGCAATACAATTTGTACAAATGTGGCTGTCATTGGAACCGGCTCTCATCAGCCGGTTCTAGTAACATCCATAATTATTACGCTTGATGAATATTGTTTATTTTTAGCTCACCTGACTGTAAGTCAGGGGGCGCTTAAATGATGACTTTCTGTCTGTCCACCATCAGTACATCCTGTCCGGCGTGAACTTTACATCACTAACCTCTCCTCATAAACAACTGAGCCGAATTGAACCAAATTTGATATTCATGTTCCTTATCATATATGAATTCCAGTTTGTTCAAATAACGTTGCCACACCCACAGGGGGCCCCAAGCATTTCTCTAATAGCATGCATAAATTGTTTTCCAAAATTGAAAAAAAATCTTCTCCAGAACCATGTATAAGAATCTTTTGATACTTGGTATACAGCATCTCTAGGGGTGGGAGAGATAGGTTCAGGTTTGTTCAAATCAAGTCCCTGAGTTGATATTTGGGCTCCCTATGGGCACCCAAATATCAACAGTGCAACAGGAGGAAATTTCTTTGAAAACCTCCTTCAGATCCACCAGTCAGAATGCTTTCATATTTGGAATGCAACATTTCTAGTGGGGTGGGGGCATATGGGGGAGGGTAGATTGAAGTTTGTTTGAATCGGGTCTCTGGGTTAATATTTGGTATATCTATTGAAGCCCAAAGTTTAACTTAGTGCAGTATGAGGAAATTTCTTTAAAACTCGTTTTTTTCAGATCCACCAGTCAGAATCCTTTCGTATTTGGCTTACAGCATCTCTAAGGGGGTCAGATTCATGTTTGTTCAAGCCAAATCTATGGGTTAATATATGGGCTCATTATGGGAGTGCAAATTAACTCAAAGCAACATGAGAAAATTTCTTTAAAAATCTTTTTCTTCAGACCCACAAGTTTAATGCTTTAATATTTGGTGTACAACATCTCTGGGGAGGTCAGATGTAAATTTGTTCCAGTTTGGTTCCTGCCAGTCAGAACCCTTTCATATGTGGTATCGCAGGAAGGGGTGGGGGGGGGGGCAGATTTGAGTTTGTTCATTTCAGGTCTGTGGCTTAATATTTGGGCAGGGGTGGGTTAGGTTCGAGGTTGTTCATAAATGTTCAAATCCATTCCTTAGAGCTTTTCCATAAAATTTGCCTTTCAAAGTGCAATGACACAACAACGCTTGGAAGTTTGGTAGTACTTGTCTACAGCTGTCAGAATTGGAAGCAATCAGGAAGACCTATGCTAATAATCATCTAACATGGACAATAGAATTATGAATAATTTCATAACATTATTCCTATGTAGTGTCCATGAACCTTGACTAACTGAATCTGACCCAAAATACTTCTCTGAACCACCTCGTTAGGTGAGCGATTAAGGGCCCAGGGGGAGGGGGGGGGGGATAAAAATCAGTAGTTGGTGTTGTAAAAATTAAAAAAGCTGTATTGGGTAAAGGGTTAACATGTATTATCAGTATGCAACAGGGGTTCAATCATACTGACCTAATAGGATCCTGGCCCGTAGCAGGTCTGAATTCTCGGAACGATTTCCGCAAGAATCCAAATGGATTCTCCCAAATTTAGAGGAACTATAAGCCCTGCACAACCCCAATTTTGAAACAAAATTGACATATTGTTTCACGGTGGTGGGGCCCTATTTATCTTGCTGTATGATTAATTAAAACAGATTTTGTGAAAAGGTTTTGTGTGCTGATGCAGATTTTAGTTTTATTTTGGGATTTGGGTAGTTTCAAAGAAAGCTGTGAATTCTTATCCCTCCCAACTTATTGGGTAACAGAGTAGAAATTCTGTCGGAGGCAATAACAGTTTTTAAGTCTATTTGACACAGATTGGACAGTTCTCTTCAAAAGAACAAATTTCCCATGCTTTGGACTAGACAGAAGCCAAAAGTTGAATTCTATTGCAGAAATGACTCTTTCATCACATGAAAGAGGTAACTGTATCTTTGGTAGGGTTGGGTTTGCTCATAGGTATAACTGTTGTAAATATTTTAATTAGATTTACATGCCTCGAAAAGTTGCGCTCGGAAATTATCTAATTCCCAAAACTAAGCAGTCTTGGGGAAATATATTGTTTCAATAAACATTTGAAGAAGTCTACTGACATTTTGCATTACGTTTGAATGTTCCAGATGAATAAAGAGGATGATTTGAGGACTTTTAGAACCTAAAAATTTGTTTGACTATTGGTGTGTTTTGTTTGGGAATTCCCTGAGAAATATGAACATGTGACCAGCACTTCCCTTTCTGTTAGTTTTTCTTTTATTTGTTGCATGACCCCTGTTTAAAAATCATTAAAAGGTTGTCTGAAGGGCTATAGTTGACAAAAAATATTTGAATGTTAAATTTAAAATGATGCGACCATATTTTTTTTCGCCTGAACGTTATAATGGTCGCCTATGGGAAAATATTTAGTACTGTGAAACGTATTCTTGTTTGGCTGAAATTAAACAATTGCAGGAATTTGACTGAATAAACCAAAATGTTTTTGGAGTAATGGTTGCGGAATGAAATATTTCAATACGTTGGATGCTTTGGGGTTCCTTCTTACGGCTTGCGTATTGTCATATTAACCCGATAATTCTATCATAAATGTTTTGCCATTTCAGTAACTAGAATCAATTTTATGCCTCCTTTCATGGCTTCATTTTTAAAACGTTTCTCGGTAGTGAATTTTCAACTGGGGAGGGACCGGGGGACCCCCCTGCCAGTCCCCTCCCCCCCAGTTGGAAATTCACTTCCCTACACCCCCCCCCCCCCAATCGGAAACCTCTAGCCACACCCATGCAATACGACGAGTGCCAATGGCTAAACCAAGGGAAACAAAGCATCAACTGTTTGGGGTTTGTATTTTCTGATAAACCGTGGTCCTACTGCTTCATAAACTTAGATTAATGGCCCCTGGCACCGTAGAAACGAACGAGGGTGGCTATAAAACATATTTCTTTACATATCTGTAATATTTCATTTCTAATTAATCAGCTGCGAGCAACGAGAGTATCAGAGGAGCAAAAACGTGACAAGGACACTTCAGGGCTCATTGCAAAATTTATCTTTTTATTTGTACTGTTCTGTTATCTACCCATACCTTCCGAAATATTGCTTCAGTAGACTGTACATAAGTATTTCAATTTTGAAACACGATTAGTAAAGAGAGCGTTTGATGAAATAATAATGAAATGGAGAAGTTCCTCTCTTTAATTCTTGGAAAGCTATCCGTGAGAACTTTTGCAGAACTGAAGTAAATATCTTAGAAAGAAACTGTCTCGCAGTTCTCTTAACTTCAACAAATCTGGATAATAAGTGTCAATCTACTGGACACCACATGCTGCTCATGATAGTGGTGGCTCATCCATAGGGAGGGGAATACGTCTGGGGGAGGGGGTCAAGGATTCCTCAAACATTGGGAAATAATTCTCAAATATTTGGAGAGTCTTTGGAGTTTGCGTAAGTTGTAAAGGACATGGGGGCATTGTTCTCCCGCCAGTCCCTCTAGTAACACACAAATTGTGTCCCGTATTTGTGGCACTTGTTCGCCGCGCCCTCCACTGAGCGCGGCGCCCTTTAATGTTGGTGTTAGATCTAAGCCTCCCAAAAGGTCTAGAGTTAAGAATTTGACGAGATTCATACTTGAATATTCAAAATTTCCCCTATCTTCTCCAACTCTGTGGGGGAACCTCAATAACTCTCGGCCGCCCATGCCGTAAGACCTATAACGTAACAGAGGTTTCTGATCAAGTGCCGTCTGACTATTCAGGCAGACGGCATTTAACTAGAAACAGCTACTCATGTAAGTTTTGGGGAATTTTTTGGTTCTCATTTTTGACAATCAGTCACGATGCCTGGAATTTTCCGGTTGTCATTTCCGAATATCAGTCCCGAATCCCGGGAAATTAGTAGGACAGAACCGAGAATCGAAGGTTGCGTTCCGCAACCTTTGATTCCCGATTATAGTCTCTGAATTCCCCAGGCATTAGCACTCATTTTTAGAACCGGTAACAGTGAAATTCCCGTTTGTGAGATTAAACCATAGCTCCAGGGGCGATGCTGGTCTCGCTGAAATCTCATAAACTATAATATGCAATCATTGATACCATGGTCTATGAATTTCGAGATTGACTTTCAGAACCTGGAGACGCAGAGATGTGAAATTCCCGTTCCTTGTATTAAAATAAACCTTTTATTACACATCCATTAAACTTTGAACCCTTGTATTTAACGGAATTGCCACTATGAGATAAACGTTTCTGTATTTAACTGGTGGTGTACAAGCCGGAATTTTTTTTCTCCAGCACCGTTTAGATTAGTTTATTTACGGTCGAGTTATTAATTACGCTTCGAAAAGTTTCCAAAATTCCTTATAGAATTTATCGATCGTCTGCGTTTCTCTCACCTGTTTTGTAAGTTCGCCCGAAATTGTACTTATATTTTTACCATCAAAAACAACCACCAAATGGTTAGGCGTGAATGGACACCAGCCGAAGAGAAACAGCGATGCAGATTGCAACCAACATGCCAAATAGAAAAGATAACGTATGTAATTTAGCCTGGTTCCCAAAACGTTGTTTTGAATTTTTATCGATCCATTTGATCAGTACCGCTTCAAACAAACATAACGGACTCTTCCCCTACCTATCTAAACTTTGGAAATAAAATTTGTTTATTTAAATGAGTTTTAAAGCACAGGGATAATATATACAGAACGTGATGTGTGTTTGAATCGGTGAGTGTTTTATTTTATGAGTTGGAATGGCGTAGTCATATTTCGCGAGAGCCGAAATATGACCACGCCATTCGAATTTGTTATGTAAAAAACCATCCGATTCAAACATGCATCGTGTTCTGTCTGCATATACAGTACGTGAAGAGTGGATTGTAACTCAATCACTCGCGGAGTGGAGTTATAACCCAAACTATAACTTTCTAATTTTGTACATAAAGACAAAAAAACACAAGCAATGTTTCAACCAATGGACCTCCGGGTTTAATCCGGAGGTACATTGGTGGAAACTTTGCCTGTGCTTGTTATGCTTTACAATAAATTTGCATTTACTGCTTGGGTGGAATCTCCAATCTGCGGGTGATTTAGTGATAATACACTCTCCACGTACTGTACAACTGCACTGCTGCATGGAATATTCGGTAGTCACATATAGAACAGTTTCTTCACCAACGTAATCTTGAGGATGGGAGAGGTGGAAGCTGCTATATATAAACAATTTTCAAGAAACAATTCTCGAAGGTTTGTTTTGAAGGTCTCGACGCCTCGCAATCCCAGTTTACTTTCCAAAGAGTATACTCACTAATAATATGTGAAAATGAATATGTTGATTGCATGGACATTTTCGTGGCAATGGAAATTCAATATTTGCAACATGTTTTAGTTATTATTGTCAAAAAGCAAGTACCGAGGTTGGAACGTTGATACAGCGTTATCAGTTTTCGAACTAGGTAACCACCATGATGTTTGGTGAAGTGAAAACTGTTGTGCTGTGGCTACAGTTACAGCCTAGCAGTTATTGCGTCATCAAGCGTCATTTGTTACACGCGTGCTCTATATCATCCCCATCTACAACAACACTAAATCGTGCGAAAAATAAAAATCTGTTCCGGACATATGTGTGGAACGGAAATCGTTGACGGGCTACTTTTAAACAGAAACGAAATTTAATTTGCATTTTCTTCAAATCGTGCAACGCGGTTACAATTTGAATCGTTAGCGATAGCAGAAAATTGTCCTCTGAGTTCCAATGTGTTATATGTGCCAGCAGCCACATAGAACACATTGGAACTCAGGAGACAAAACAGTAACACAGGATCCGCGCGCAAACTTGGATGGCGATCAAATGTGTTCTTTTTGTTGATAGTCGTCAAATGAATGGCTGAGTGCACTTCTAATCTTGTTTTTATAGATGTGAAGGCGTGTAATAAACACAGAACGACACACGTGTATGAATGAGTTAATCGATATGGGACTTGTGCCATCGTGGAAGGATAAAACTCGAGGCCTGTGGCCGCTCGTTCTATCCTTCCGCGCTGCCACTCCTGCCATACCGATAGTAGTATGTCTCGTATGTTCGAGGGATGGTTTGGGGGACCTCGGTGGGGGACCACGGAAGTGACGTCATGTCACGTGACCTAGTGGCGCCATGTTGTGTTGTCATGGTAACCCGCGTGATCGGCCATGTTGTGACGTCATCTCCATAGTGATACGTGGTGTGAGTGCGCATGCGCAGCGCGTGTTGTTAGGGTGATACGTGTTTCCGTCGTCCATTTTGTATACTGGAGGTCGCCATCTTGGTTTCTATGGTAGCACGTGGTTGCTATGTTACCTAAGGCCTACAATAGGACAGGGGTATGTTCGGAGGGTATGTTCGATTGAATCGGAGTATTTTCTGGAACGACTTCCCTGGATAATTACCACAAACAACTCGACAACTTGTTTTATTTCGAATTCTTTCAGAATTATCTGCTTCTATCTATATATGCAATAGTTTACGTCTACCTAGGCATGTTCCTTTATTCTAGAGTATACTCCGGTAGCGTAGAAGAGCCTATTAATTGGAATAGCTTTACATATTATTACTATATTTAGCAATTTCTGGTCTATTCTTGTTAGTTCTGACCCTATTCCAAGTACTCTTGTTGTTTCATTTATCTAGATTATAACTAACCAATTAGGTTGCTTGATTTCCCATAATCTGTATGCAGGGTTATCTCCCTTCTGTATAACAAAAGACTATATCCAATGGCCATATCCCATGGAATCCCATTTTTTGCAGAACACATGTGGCTATGGAATCCCTTTTTTGTCGTATGAGGCCACGAGGGCTATGTAAAAGCCCTCAATGAGTCTTCATTTATTATCCGTCATACCCTCATTGAATTTTGAGGTTATGAGGATCTTGAAAAATCCCTCAATGAGGTATAATTTACTACGACTCTTCGCCTCATTTCAGTATTTAACAGGTATATCCTATGGAATCCCATTTTGGAAAACGCCTGTGACTGTGGAATCCCTTTTTGTCATATGAGGCCATGAGGGCTATGTAAAAGCCTTCAATGAGTCCTCATTTATCATCCCCCATAGCCTCGTTGAATTTTGAGGTTATGAGGACCATTAAAAATCCCTCAATGAGGCATAATTTACTGCGACTCTTAGCCTCATCTGGGTATTTGAGGATACCCATGGCCTGGTATTGTATTATTCGAGGATACCTATCGAGGATACCTTTTATAAGATACTTATCTGAGGATACTATATAGGCTGTACATATCCCTATAGGTCTCTTGCTGGCCCTTAGTACTATTAATCCACCTGATGCTTTATGTTATCCTATGACTGGTATAGGTAGTATGCAATGCTAGGCATAGGGGTATTGTGGGTAGGGGTACTGCCTGGTAGTTTAGAACGGTACTATAGTATGGCGGTATATATACCTGTAGGCCCCTGTTAGTGCTTGGTACTATTAACCATCCGATTGCTTTGTTTTATTATATGACTGGTATATGTAGTACGTTATGGTAGACCTAGTGATTTTGTGGGGGTGGGGGTAATACTTGGTAGTTTAGAACGGTAGAATAGCATAGGCTGTACGTATCCCTGTAGGTCTCTTGCTGGCCCTTGGTACTACTGATCCACCAGATGCTTCATATTATTGAGCGGTATTCTGGAGTGGGGTCAATGCCTGGTAATACAGAACGGCAGCAGAGTATGGTTGGTATATTCCCCTATAGGTCCCATCCTAACCGTTGATAGTATTAACCTACCAAATGCTTTGTATCATCCTGTTACTGGTAAGGTGGTACGTAATACCAGTAGTTCCTACCTTATTTCGAGTACTCTTGTTGTTTCATTTATCTAGATCATTTATATAAATTATAATTAACCAATTAGATTGCTTGATTTCCCATAACCTGTACTTAATCGTACAGAGTTATCTCCCTTCTATAATTTATATGGTTAGTTATAATCTAGATAAATGAAACAACAAGAGTACTTGGAATAGGGTCAGAACTAACAAGAATAGACCAGAAATTGCTAAATATAGTAATAATAAGTAAAGCTATTCCAATTAATAGGCCCTTCTACGCTACCGGAGTATACTCTAGAATAAAGGAACATGCCTAGGTAGACGTAAACTATTGAATATACAGATAGAAGCAGATAATTCTGAAAGGATTCGAAATAAAACAAGTTGTCGGGTTGTTTGTGGTAATTATCCAGAGAAGTCGTTCCAGAAAATACTCCGATTCAATCGAACATACCCTCCGAACATACCCATGTCCTATTGTAGGCCTTAGGTAACATAGCAATCACGTGCTACCATAGAAACCAAGATGGCGGCCTCCAGTATACAAAATGGACGACGGAAACACGTATCACCCTAACAACACGCGCTGCGCATGGGCACTCACACCACGTATCACTTTGGAGATGACGTCACAACATGGCCGCTCACGCGGGTTACCATGACAACACAACATGGCGCCACTAGGTCACGTGACATGACCTCACTTCCGAGGTCCCCCACCGAGGTCCCCCAAACCATCCCTCAAACATACGAGACATACTACTATCGATTCACCCATTCACACACGCGTGTCGTTCTTCTGGATTGAGGGAATTACCATGGCGGATTGACTTGACGTCATCTTATGCGGAAGCCTGAGCGGCGACTTTTTCGCTGATGTTCCAGCAATCCGGTTGTATAGAGATCAGTGCCTGCATCAAATCTGAGTCTTGTCAAACATAGACAACTTTAAAACAAAAGTCCAATGATATACCAAGTGAACGAAAAATCACAGGTACTTTTTATTCAGGCGTCAAAAATTAACAGCTATTTTATGTATCATTTTGTCTACTTGCAAACTGAATTCGTGCTTGTTTTCCTGATGGATTCAACTGTGACTTCGCGTCACGCTCTCGTTGCTCTCAGCGTGCGAGAGCCTTAATGGCCCGGAAAGAATAAAAACGTGAACGCTTCTTAAAAGTGCGTGTTCGGGTCATTCAGGTTTATTGGGTAAAGTGTTTTTGACGTGAAGTCTTTGGATTTTTCTTCGGGATAGTCGTATCCGTCCCTAATTATGTCGCTCTTGCATTTGACCATTTCCTCGTTCGCCTATTTTTCTCGCCACTGTTCGGTTGTTTTCTGTGGGTTCTCCGGCTACCGTCACTCATACCACTGTTGGACACTGTGTGAGCCTGGCTGTTGAAAGTGCCGTTCAGTCTCAATAAAAACACAACAAACACAACTTACCTTTCACCGCCGCCCTATACTCTCATTAACCCTTTACCTAATGTGAAAAGTAGACACTTGCAGACAAAATTCGTGAATAACTATTTTTTTTCATCTTTTGTCTCAAAAACGTAGGTTATGACCCTCCATTGGAACGAGCTCGACGAGCTCGATCTAAAGAGGGGTGATAACCTATGTTTTTGAGACAAAAAATGAAAACATAATGAAAATTAATTGGCGATTTTTGTGAATAGCGCTGGCCGTTTTTCCGTTACGTTAGGTAAAGGGTTAAACATTCCTTACAGTCCTTCCGTGTATTGACTGCCCTGGGGCCCTCGAATCCACTGTTTCCGTTTCCATGATCACATATAAAATTTGAGGTTGATTCTGAAATTTTATCCCTTTACCCTGCAAATCGGACACACCCGCCCGCGTAATTTGCAAATTTAGCAGCTGAAAAAATGTTATTTTTCACAAAATTTCAACAAAACCATATCATGTGACCCCTCTTTGGAACGAGCTCACCGTGCTCGTCCCAAAGAAGGGTCACATGATATCATCGTGTTGAAATTTTTCAAAAAACTTTAAAAAAATTAATTTTGATATCGTCTGTGTTGGGAAATAGGTTAACCCAGTACCCAACGAAGCGATCTCATCACGGCACGTAATATGCAAATTTAGTAGTTTAAAAATATTATTTTTCAGAAAATTTCAACAAAAACATATCATGTGATCCCTCATTGAAACGAGCTCGCTGAACCCGTTCCAATGAGGATCCACATAATATGATTTGTTGAGTTTTGTGAAAAATATGATAAACTGATATTTAAAATAATAAATTTTGATATCATCTGCGTTGGATAAAGAGTTTATCAACACGAAGAGAAGACGACATTTACGCCAAAATTACTTTAATAACTCGTTAGGTTTTCATTTTTTGCTTTGATATAGCTTATAACCCTCCCATCTGATCGAGCTTAAATTAGCTCCTTAACTAATGTTCTTAAATTAATCCATTAAATGTTACTGTCGTATTTGATCGACGCCATTTCCAAGCAATCACCATTCAAACAAATCGATATTTTTCAAATTTTGCCTCGAAAATGTAATTTAAAACCCCTCATGCGAACGAGTGCGTCGACCCTGTTCCCATGAAGTGGCCGAATTGTATGTTTTGAGGTAAACAATGGAACTTTTTAGGAATTTGTTTTGTGGGTGTCTTTGTATCATTTTAGTAAAGAGTTCGCAAGTAAAGAACCCTAAAAACACGTACCTACCATGCTCGATTGCCGATGAAGAGATGCGCGTTTTAGTTTGAACATGACATTTATATTCGAGTGTGTGTTCAGCAATATAAAGCTTTTCAGCTCTCGATTTGGATCATTTAACACGAGATTTTATAATCGTATGCTTCCGGACAAACAATTTTTATCTAACTTAAATTAGGTACTAATTTCTGTCATCAGCTATCGAGTTCCAATTTACGTATTTCTATCAAATACAATCTTAAGTTGATGTTAAAATGGAGGAAAGGCCAAAAAATATTCAGTAAATGCAAAATGGCTGTTCCTTCCGACGTTTTTCGAACAGAAGCAAAATATTGGAATTGGTTTCGCATCATGTGACAAGATTCCTTTGAGTTATTTTTCAGTTTGTAACCAGTAGGTTGCTTGAATACAATATCTTTGAAACGTTTTGTGAAATGTTTTAACCCCTTTCCCAACGAATCGGTCACATTCACCCGCGTAATATGCAAATTCAGCAGGAAAAATACTATTTTTCAAAAAATTTCAACAAAATCATATCATGTGTCCCCTTTTTGGAACGAGCTCGTTCCAAAGAGGGGTCACATGATATGGTTCTGTTGAAATTTTATGAAAAATTTTAAAAAAATGATATTTAAAATAATAAATTTTGATATCGTCTGCGTTCGGTAAAGGGTTAATGCGCATTACGTTGGCATAAGAAAGTAATCACTCATTGGCATTTGGGTGTCAAACAGGAAAACCTTGGAACGGTGTCGAGGTCATGGTTTTCCCAGAAGATTACTCACCTGAAATTGAGCCTTTTGTTTTCTCTCGTGTATAACTGAAAACCTCTACTTCTAATACATAGTAGGTGCCATTGTGTTTAAGTGAGTAATTTATTTTTTTTATAGTTTTGAAGAGCAATTTGTCTCACAGAAAGTAGAAATGTCTGGCTTTTTAGAATGATAGTGCAGCAATTTTCAGTCCTCAAAAGTTGGTGAAAATATTCTTCATCCTTGTAGATGTACTAGCCACTTTTATAGATATGGCTTAACCCTTTACCCAACGTAACGGCCAAAACCGGCCAGCGCGATTCTCAAAAATCGCCAATGAATTTTTATTATTTTTTCATTTTTTGTCTCAAAAACATAGGTTATGACCCCTCGTTGGAACGAGCTCGTCGAGCTCGTTCCAACGAGGGGTCATAACCTATGTTTTTGAGACAAAAAATGAAAAAAATTAGTTATTCAAGATTTTTTTTTGCAAGAGTCGTCTGCTTTTCATGTTGGGTAAAGGGTTAACAACTTATTACACGCCTGTTCTATATAATCCAATCTACAGCGACAATAAAGAGCTAAATAGCTAAGTATGAAATGTTTGGAAAAAAGACTTCATTTGAGTATAAATGCGTGGTACAAGGTAAAGGCACATGTTCAAGTCTACAAATACTCTGTGAATCAAAATAAGTTGTAGCATAACCGCAATAAACAAAGTAATCCACTGCCATTACACAAATAACGCAAGAGTTTATAAAGCTTATTCTACAACTTACTTCGACTCGTACTATAAGTCAAATGATTTTTGAAACTGAAAGGTTCGTTGGCTGGAATTTTACTTCTGCAAAACAACTCACTTGGACATCAACCACTGACCATACCTGGCAACCACGAAAAACTTGTGACTCACTAAGCGAACCTGCCCTTTTAGGACCACTGATTAGTTAGTTATCTGGTGGTCCATAAATTTCAGATGAACTTGTTGAGTCCCCAACTTTCTACAAGACTGGCAAGAATATATTGCAAATATATGTATATCCACCTACTTAGAGGACAAGTAGGCCTACAAAATCACCCTTTTGTACTGTAATACAGTATCCATGTGTGCACATTTTGGTCATGGATCCAGGGTCGGTGAGAGGGTGGGGGCCCGGGGTAGAACTTTGAGGAGGGGGTGCAGAGCAGGTTTGGCCCACGTCAAGGAGTCAAGGATTCCCGGTCACACCCGCCCCCACCCCTCCCTCAACCCTAGTCCAAACATGGCCCGGAAGACTGTATTTTAATTTTGGGGGTTTAGTACGTCCTTTCAAAGGGCCAAAGGGCGTACAAAACCAAAAAATATTAAAATTCGGGCTTTTCGAAATGTTTGGCCTCGTCCCCTCCCCCAAGGTTCTGACTCCTGTGCCAACAGTTAAGAAAGGGGCTGTATCGTGAATGAAACTATGCACTTGACCAATGGCTGTAATTCTGGACTGTCTGATTCTTGAAGTACTAACTTTATCCAATCAACTTGACGTAATAATTATCTCTTCAAGAATTGAGCACAAAATATAACGGTGATTTTTTTTTATCCCTAAAGCCGCCAGAAGACTCCATTAAATAACTGATTTCAAATTTTTCTTGGAGGGGACCCCCCCCCCCCCCCCCTCCCCTTAAACACCCTATGGTCGATCGCGCCTTCGTGCATATCTCATCTGTGCAATATCCCGATATTTTCAAGGGGGTGGGTATGGGGTCACAGAATTAACACCGAAGCCAGATTTTCCTTTCCCCGGCCCTGCATGAATCTTCCACTTTGTGGGTGTTCTTTCTATGTGATATGTAAATTTGAGTTGAAGAGCAACATGGTCAAAAGAAGAAATTATATATTTTTTATGTCCGATTCTTGTGTTATTAGTACAGGAAACGTTACATCTATAGTTTATACCGGCAGTGGTTATTCTTCAACTCTTTTTGACATGTACTGTATAATATTATGGAGCTCGTTCCAACGAAGGGTCATAACCTATTTGAGATAAAAAATGAAAAAATAATAAAAATTAATTGGCGAATAGGGCCGGCCGGTTTTGGCCGTTACGTTGGGTAAAGGGTCAAGGACACACAGTAAGGGCACACTCTTAGAGTAATCACCCGCATTAAGGGGCGCAGAAACGCTCTCAAACATTTGCCATATGATATACATGCGAGTTTTGATGAGAAGCTGTAATCGTAACGACGGATAAGAGAAAACTACAACTGGTAGGAAGAACACATACTCCGGTGACGTAATACCCCATTCGTATTTTTATCAGTCGTCGTTCATTTTGCAAAGGGTCTCTAATAGACACCTTTCGCATAAAGAATGGCGACTGATAAAAATTACGAATGTGTTATTACGTCGACAGAGTATGCGAAAAGTACGAATGGTTAGTAGTAGTAGTAAACTTTTTCGCAGAATTGTTTACTACAAGCCCGTTTGTGATTCGAATTTTTCTCGTGTTGCGCTGTAACGAATGATTTGATTGCCAGTAATAGATGGAAATTTAGGCTACACAACGATTACAGATTAAGGACATAATCTAAGAGTGAACCCTCTCAATAAGTGGCGAAGAAACGTTCTCCAACTTTTTGCAGTTTGATATAATTGCGTGTTTTAAAGAAAAATCGTAATCGTAATAACGGATAAGGGAGCACGACAGCTGATAGGAAGAACACAAATTCCATTGACGTAGTATCCCATTCGTAATTATCACCAGTCGTCGTTCGTTGTGCGAAAAGTCTCTATTGTGCTGCAGTTATGGCCATTGGTGGTATATTGTCCGCTCAGTGCGACAAGGCGGCCTTTGCAATGCTAAAGCATTGCAGATGGCGCCTTGTTGCGCTCATGGAACGGTTTGTCATTCAAGGAATTTTGGATCTTCAGTCCAATTGTTTTGTTGTTTGATAGTGTTACTACCAGTAGCAGATGATGTATGCCCGTAACTGACCTCCAATTGTAAGTGGGAAAAGGGATTGGTTTGGCTCAGTAACGCTCATATTTCTCGCAGCCAATGTATGAACTATTTGTGGTTACCGGCTAGCTGTCAAAATCGGTTTATAAACGCACTTCGACTTGAACTTCAAGATACATGAATTATTTGACCCATTTGGAGCTTTGTTAAAGTCATCACGTTATAGTGACTGTTATTGGCCTCCAATACAGGGCTACACAGGCTACAAAAAGCCTCAGTTTCGCCCTTGAAGCACTAAAATTATGCACAATTGTCTTGTAAGTGTCGGAGCTAGACCTAACTAGAGCCCTTCAATTGTTGCCCCTTCCCCCACTTTCCCTCAGAGGATCCTAGTTAGGACTACGGGTGGCCTAGAGATCTTCTGGTGACACAAACCGAAACAATTCTGTCATGTGGTGAAACAGTTCTTTGGAAATTTTGCCAATGCCCCGGGATCCCTCTACTGTATCGAACTAATGATGATGCAATTATACATAAAAAACACGCTGAAGGCAAACTTATTGAACATCTTCGTCCAGAATAGTAAACTCGACTCCACCGACCATGTTTTGCCCCCCCCCACCCCCCCCCCCCCCCCCACACACACACACTTTAAACGAAATGTACTGACACCATAAGTAGTATATCCTTCACTGAACATGATTTAATTAATATTCCAAAGGATCTATCGGTTAAAAAAGCTAGCGGCCAAGACGGTATTAGACAAACCGCTTTATTACACGTCCGTTCTATGAAATCCCCATCTAAAGCAACACTAAACCATTACGGAAAATGAAAATCCGATCCGCACAGAACAGATATCGTCGAAGGGCAATTTAAAAATAGAAGCGAAATTTCACTGGAATTTTCTACAGACCGTGCCCTGCAATTACAATTTGAATCTTTAATGATAGCTAAAAATCGTCCCCCTGAGTTCCAATGTGTTCTATGTACCAGTAGGTACATAGAAAACATTGGAACTGAGGGGTCGAAATTGTAGCACGTGTTCCCCTCGCAAATTTGGTTGGCGACAAAATGTTATTTGTGTTGATAGTTATCAAATGAATTGCAGAATGTCTTCTGGTAATTGTTTTTATAGACGTGAAGGCGTGTAATAAACTCAGAACGACACGCGCGTGTGAATGGGTTAATCGATATGACACTTGTGTCATCGAGGAAGGATAAACTCGAGGCCTGTGGCTTCTCGTTTTATCCTTTCCGCGCTGGCACTCGTGCCATATAGATTAATCCATTCACACGCGTGTGTCGTTCTGTGTATATATTTACTTTTCAAAAAGTCCCTAAACTGAAATATATTTCCCAGTGAGTAGAAATATGCGGATATAAATCCTTTATTCAAAAGGGTGACTGATTCGACGTAAAAATTACCGTCCTATTGAGTTGTGTTGGTAAGGTCATGGAAAGGGTCGTGTTTAAAGACATTCACGCCTATTTTAAGGACAAAAATCTATTTTATGAGTGTCAATCAGGTTTTCTAGTTAACAATAGCACGATCTTTCAGCTGATTGAAGTATACCATAACCTTTGTAAATCTGTTGATAGAAAAGAACATACCTGTAGAGTTTTCTTTGATATATCAAGGCCTTCGACAGAGTCTGGCATACTGGATTAATTTATAAACTCAAGCAATATGGCGTATCTGGATCCATTCTCAGGTGGTTTAAAAACTGTTTGACTGAACGAAAGCAGAGAGTTATTGTAAATGGCCACCACTCAGAATACAGAAACATTCATGCTGGAGTCCCATAGGGCTCAGTACTGGGACAGTTCCCTTTTCCGGTTTACATAAACGACATGGCTGACGAAATAAAATATCTTACCAGGTTATTTGCGGATAACACACGTTTAACAGAAAGTGCTCAGCAAACATGCACAATAACTCAAAATTTAAACTTAGAGCTCGAGAAAGTATATGACTGGTCAAAATTATGGTTAGTGCAGTTCAAGGAAAAAAGACCAATCTTATGTTTTTCGCATAGTGTTCAGATATCCGGCAACCCAACATCCATTTTGATAATGAAGTCTTGGATTATGCTTCACCCCACAGACATCTTGGTTTAATTTTCCAATCCAGTTTATCCTGGGAAGCACACATTGACAATATTTGCAAAAAGCCAGTTCTTGGCTATCACAGCTGAGAAAACTAAAATTATTACTCGATCGCAAAACATTGGAAACAAATGTATTTGGCCCTCATCCAACCAATTATGGAATATGCGAGTCCTGCTTGGTCAGGCAAAAGATTACATGCTGAAGCGTCTTGATGATATACACTGTGATGCCGCCCGGATCGTTACTGGTATAACCAGATCTGTATCCCGTGAACGCTTACATCTTGAGGTGGGATGGCAATGTCTGGAAGATCGGAGATTTATCGAAAAGATGTGTGTTTTCTACAAAATTGGTCACAAGAATGCGCCTGCATTTCTATGCGATCTGCTACTTCCTTTAATAAGTGACCTCTCACAATATGCACTTCGAAATTCGGCTTTCTTCAGCACGTATCGTATACTGAACTACTGCAATGCTCATTTTTCCCTTCCTGCGTTGAAATATGGAATAACTTACCACACGAAACGCGAAACTGTCCTTCTGTTCCGGCATTCAAAAAAACAAATATCTGATGTTTGCTGCAGAACTCCATCCTATTTCAACTCGGGTAAAAGAAAGTTCAATATTATTCAAAGTAGGCTGCGAACACGGTGCAATGATTTAAATAGCGACAAGTTTGTAAATTATTTAATAGATACGTCCAGCTCTAGCTGTGGGAGTCCAGTTGAACATTACTTCTTTGGTTGTCCCCTTTACACTCAGGCGCGAAACGATCTCTTCTCTACCCTATCGGCATATGACGTACACTTGAACACCGTTGATACCCTCTTACTCGGAAACCCAGATCTTTGTACAGCTGACAATATAACTATTTTCCACGCGGTGCAAAAATTTTTACGAGATACCCACAAATTCGACCATTGCTTATCACTCTAAAAATATATATTTCTCCCCCCACTATACGTGAAACATACGCGTGTCCCGGGTGAGACAGCAGGGTGGAATATTTCTATCCCACCACCCCACGTGACGTTATGTATTTATAACGTTATTATGACGTTATGCATATCGTATCAGTTTCATGCTACCAACTAATTCATACTGACGTCATCGGAATGCAGTGTGATCAAAGTTTGATGCTCTAAAACTCTTCAACCCTCAAGCTGCCACCGTTCCTAATCGATTTCGTGGTATGTACCTTTGGTATATACATAACTTGTGTATGCTATTTCCGATGGTGTCATCAGTTTTTTTTTCAAAACAACGAATACAAAATGAGTTGATTGAATCAGCACGTGACTCCCGATTACCTCTGGCTAACGTAATCGCCTGATGATGGGGGAGGAAAATCATCCTTGATGAGTCTGAAGGTGGGAATGGGGAAAAATCTCACCCTTGGGGCAAGATATTTGAACATTTATACATGAACTTATACCGATTGTTATTATTATTATTATTATTATTATTATTATTATTATTATTATTATTAGTTAAAATATTTTTATTGTGTGCTTGCCTGTGAATTATCACAAATTATTACCACATTATAGGGCGCTCCTTGGGTTATTAAAATGATCTGAGGTGGACGAGAAGACTCAATAACAGACTGCAACAATAGCGTTAATAATGAAAAGGGCCCGCTAGCCCAGAATTGTGGGTAATTTATGTTCTGGAAAAATGACACTAATGTGCTCGAAATTTTGTTGTCCATTTATTCCAACAAAACGGATTAAACCATGATTTATTTCGGTTTATTAAGTTCACTTAGGATTTAAAAGTTGTGGTGAGTATTAATATGATAAATCGATAAATAATCTCATTTTGTAAATAACGGCGTGAGCTTGTAATTAAATCACTTCAGCCAAATTCCAGCAATCCTATTTTCGAGTCATCCAATTGAATTGTACTCAACTTTGAACTTTGACCTTTGTTTGTAAATAAACAGACGACAATCCGATTCTTCTGCAATTGCACCTTCTGCAATGTTTTAAAATGACTTCTCATTAAACTTCGTTGTTGAATTCATTAGTGATACTGATTAAATTCATTATTATTCTTCAAATAATTGTTCAAGTTCATTTGCAGTTGCTTGAAATGGCGTTCTTTGGTAAGTGGTAAAAATAGGCAGGCACAGCTATTTTGAAAATGGGGGTGAACTCAAACAAATTGCAACAGAAACTATCTTTGTTGCGTTGAGTTCGGCAATGCCCCAGGAACATCTCATCCAAAATAGGACAAAATCGACCCAGGCGAAATGCCCTAATTAACATAATTTCAAAATGGCGGCCGTCGGCGACCAAAACGAGCTATATCTCGAAAAATATTGATTTTAGTCACCCAAAATGTATTACCAACAGATAGGAAAGTCATACTGAGGAATCCAAAAATGTGACTAATATCGACGTGTGACGTCACTATGACGTCAAAATGTATTTTTTACGTCAAAACTCTGCTGTGACGTCAAAAATTACGTGATTTGACTTTGAAATAATTAACTAAAATTAATTTTTTTTATCAATTCAAAGCTAAAATATTCAACGTCAATGTAAAAATTATCATTAACCATTTGCCTAACGTAACAAGCAAAACTGACCAGCGCTGTACACAAAAATCTTTTTCATATTTTCAATTTTTACTTCCAAAACATAGGTTATGATCCCTCATTGGAACAAGCGCGTCACACTCGTTACAATTAGGGATCATAACCTATGTTTTGAAAATAGAAAAAAATGAAAATTTTTAGTTACACGGGTGTTTTTTTTATGAGAGCCATCTGCTACTAGCGTTAGGTAATTAGGTAAAGGGTTAATTAATAAATAAAATCAAACATAAAAGATTAACATTTTAAGGAGATAGCTTCGCTCCTCTGCAAAGGAAAAACTAAATGTTTATCAAATGTAATATTCAGAGCCATTTAAAAAATGTCGAGAGTTTCTAGTTCTACTAGCTCTTCCAGTTCTTCTTCGTCTAAAACGACGGGGTCAGGGATATTGGTGAACATTTCCCCGTTGCAGTTCCCACACACATACGTACATTGGAGTCCATATCGTCGACATGTACATTGTTTATGTTTACAATCCCCTTTACAATTACAACGAGTTACTTTTAGTAGATGATCTGGCGCAATCGGCGCATCCATCTTCTTCGGCATAAAAGCGCCATTTTTCATCTCCAATGCCCAGTTTGACGGATCTCTATCAACCTGCTCTGCCACCCAAGTTCTAACTTGTAGAAACACACGTAGGCTATGACAATGAGCAGCATCAGATGTAAGTGGTAATGTTTTTAGATGTATAGCTGTTGTCCCAGTTACTATCTTCTCTCTGAATTTCCGCGCTCTCAGACTATTCAGATTTTCACTTATTTTACCTCCATAAAGAGAAACTAGTGCCTTTTCACCTGCCGTGATAATGTCACTTCGGTTGGGTATTTCGTTTCCACAAAAAGTGCAGCTTGTTGCTTGAAGTAGGTGTTCTGTATTATCTTCAATGCCGCGGATTCCTGATCCCAAAGAGTCTGAACGTCGTGTCACTACCTTTTATAGAATGAATAAATGGTAAGTTATGACAAATATCAGCTCCGAGAACATTGCATAAATTCCCTATATCCCAAAATTTGTGTTTTGCGTTTTTCTTTTCAGATTTGAAGAATAACTGACCTTGTTGTATATCGTGTTTAGAAGCATGATGGCATAGTATCGCGAGAAAGTCTGTGTCCTCGCCAATTACACAAGTCTTAACACAAGTAGCGATATTAAGACATCGGCATCACCATCAGCCTGTTTAGTTTCAATTCCACCTGATTCGAAACATCCTTTAAGAAGATTGATGAAATTCTCTTTGAACGATGATAATATAATGAGCATGACAATGCAACCACAAATGATAGTATAACATAAGGTCGTAACAAAGGGGTTAGAGAGTATGAGATAAAACCGAGTAATAGTTTACACACATGATTTAACGAGACATATGAAGCGTCCGAGTCAATGCATATTATTTTCTGTTACTTAATTCATCATATTTGTAACGTCATAACATATTATGACGTCATAGTGACGTCATAGGTCGGTATTAGTCACATTTTTGGATTTCCTATCTGTTGGTAATACATTTGGGGTGTCTAAAATCAATATTTTTCGAGATATAGCTCGTTTTGGTCGCCGACGGCCGTCATTTTAAAATTATGTTAATTAGGGCATTTCGCCTGGGCCGATGTTGTCCTATATTGAATGAGATGTTCCTGGGACATTGCTGAACACAACGCAACAAAGCTAGTTTCTGTTTCAATTTGTTTGAGATCATATGGCAGTGGTGCCCGCCTATAACAGTAATAACATATTCCTTTTCGGGCGTCATGGTACATTAACGGCCCTCGAAAAATGATTAACAGCCCTCGGGACCATTAACGGCCCTCTACTTCGTCTCGGGCTTTTAAGTGGCTCTCGGGCTGTTAATCATTTTTCTAGGGCCGTTAATGAACCAAAACGCCCTCAAAAGAACATGTTATTGTTATATTATCTAAAAGGTATTTCTCGATGGATATCGAGAGATATCCCTCAGTAGCTTCCCAAATGACGTCACGCTTCGGAGCATGACGTCGTCTTGAACGTCGCCTTGAAGGAATGATCAGCATATTTATTGTCATTGTCTTGAAACTGTTTACAGTCGAATTGGGCTGAATATTGCGCAGTAAAATGTCAAGTAGCTTATAAGAAAAAGAAAATATGCGCTACTTTGGTGAATCTCGGGAATGGCCTCATTCGTGTTGACCTGGGGTGTTATTTTTCATTCGCGCAAGCGCTCGTGAGGAATGAAGCGTTCAGGTCCACGCGCGTGAGATGGTTCTCGATATTCACTAAAACAGCGTAGCTATCCTCTATAAATTGTTAGCATGTTTCGTGTGAACTCAATAGTGTCTAACACCAAACGCGGACTGAATTGTCATTGTTGTACATGTATGTGTCAGTGAGCGAGTGTGTGTTTTTATGTTTGTTTTTGTTTGGGTGGGTGGGGGGGGGGGGGGGTCTATTTTTTTGTTTTTGTTCTTCTAAATTCAACTTTATATACTATACATTTACTTTGATCAATGTGTTCTCATATGTATACATTTAACTGCCTTGTTCATTTCTGTAATTTATTAGTGTAGGGGAACGAAAGGTGTACTGAGTGGAAAGCACTTGCCTTTCAATTCCCATTTGCATTTTAATGGCAAACAAAAATATGTTTAGTTGAAGGATCCTCTCAGAACGGCCTTTCGGATATCATCTTTGCCCCCCCCCCAACCCCCACCCCACCCCCGCACCAACAAAAAACAAACTGGCTAGGTTCACTTATTATAGAATTCTGGCTTTTATTATCCCCCATATCTCTGAAAGAATATCTGGAAATATTGTTATAATATTTTTCTTCGTGAAAACATTCCAGCATAACGTTATTTTAACTCCTAGCACTCTGGTAGTATTTCAAAATTTTCGTGATTGACTCCATATTGTCCATGCAGCATGAACAATTTAACAAATTATATCTTGTTTGATAGAGCCCAGTGGGCTCTGTCAAACAAGAAATGATTTATTAAATTCTAAGTTGCATTGTGGGGAAAATTTGCAGATGAAAACTGGTATTTTGACATCAGAGTACAGAGGTTAAAAGATGGAGGAAAATGAAATTTGGACATTCCTTCATGTTTTCCCTTTTTCTGCATTGCTTGGTATGTTGAATGTTCTGTTTGTTTTTTTTACCCGCCTGTTCTAAGAAATCTCCATCTACAGCAACACTAAACCATGTGGAAAATGAAAATCCGCTTCGCACACATGTGTTGACGGAAATCCTCGACAGTTGCAATTTGAATCCCTATCGATAGCAAAAATCGTCCCCTGAGATCAAATGTGTTCTATGTGCCAGTAGGTACATATAACACATTGGAACTCTGGGGACAAAATAGTAACAGGGGTTCCCTTCGCAAATTTGGTTGGCGATAAAATGTGTTCTTTGTGTTGATAGTTTTCAAATGAATTGTTGAGTGCCCTTCTAATAATTGTTTTGATAGACGTGAAGGCGTGTAATAAACACAGAACGGCACACTCATGGTAATGGGTTAATCGATATAGAACTTGTGCCACCGAGAAAGGACAAAACTCGTTTTGTCCATTCGCGCTGGCAGTCATGCCATATCGTCTAACCCATTCACATGGGGGCGCGGTGGCTCAGTTGGTAGAGGTGCAGGCTGCAAGCCGAGAGGTCCTCGGTTCGAATCCCACCTGCGGCAACCGCGTTGTGTCCTTGGGCAGGACAATTCACCCCCATTACCAACGTGGGGGCACGGTGACGCCGTATACTAAGGCGTACTGCACGTCGATGGTGCACCTGTCTTCAACCAGTTGTAACCCTGCTTGTGTGGAGTTGGTATGTTGGGGAGCTGACGGTTGCTCGCCGTTGCTCAGTGGGCCTCTCCGGGTACTCCGGCTTTCTCCACCCTTAAAACTGTCACGGTCATGGTTAGCCATTGTGCAGAAATATGTGACCTCAAACACCAATAAACAAATAAATAGACCCATTCACACGCGTGAGTCGTGTATATACGCACTGCATTTTTTCAAATCATAGAATTTTATTACTCACTTGAAATAATATCTGGAAATATTGTTACTATATTTTTCTTCGTGAAAACATTCCAGTACAACATCACTTTAAAAGATGGAGGAAAATGAAATTTTGAGATTCCTTTACATTTTCATTTTTCCTTTTTTCCTGCATTTTTTTCTTTTTTTTTTTTTTTTTGGTATGTAGCGGTACTATTTATTTTATTACACATCAGTTCTGAGAAATCCTCATCTACAGCAACACTAAACCACGCGGAAAATGAAAATCTGTTCCACACGCGTGTGTGGAACAGAATCGTTGATTGACTATTTTTAAATAGAAGCGAAATTTCACTTGAATTTTCTACAAATCGTGCACCGAAATTACAATTTGAATCCCCATGCATCGATACCTAAAAATCGTCTCCTGAGTTTCAATGTGTTCGATGTGCCAGTAGGCACATCGAACACATTGGAACTCAGGGGACTGAATAGTAACACGGGTTCCCCTCGCAAATTTGGTTGACTATAAAATGTGTTCTTTGTGTTGATAATTGTCAAATGAATTGCTGAGTGTCCTTCTAATAATTATTTTTATAGACATAAAGGTGTGTAATAAACACGGAACGACAAGCGCGAGTGAATGGGTTGATCGATATGGCACTTGTGCCATCGCAGAAGGATAAAACGAGAGGCCGCAGGCCTCTCGGTTTATCTTTCCGTGCTTGCACTCGTTCACACCCATTCACACCCACGTGTTTTTATGTGTATTTACGTCACGTTCGACGTTATACCTTGAAAGGTTAAAATCCGATAAAAAAAGGAAGAATCCTTCTGTTTTGTTGTTCAAGATTGATGAAGGCCAACATTACTACGGTACAAGCAGAAAAAACTCTACGTTGTGTTGTTGGTGACTTTGGGTATCGACTAAAGTGAATATTTTTAGCTTCTTCTTAAGTTGAAACATAAAAATTAAATTTCTATATTTCTAAAAGTTAACGCACTAGCCTACAATTGACAGGGACTTAGCTAGAGGAGATATAGAGGCCCCCAACTCCCCCCCCCCCCATCACCCCCAATTATCGTCTAAAATTTCAAAAGATCGAAATTCTGTGACGTAAATTTCAAAGGTTGGAAACTCAATATCAGTTTAATTTGCTCTTGCCATACTTTTTTCGGTCAGAGCCCAAGTGGTTTTCCAATTTTCGATCAAATTCTCTGCCTTTTCCAATCAGCTAACAAAATTATTCGAAATTCCGATTCGAATGTGCGACCGGTCCGGTTTTTCGTATTCATCTTTCCGTTACCCTTACCCTGACCAGGCCACACGGCCTAACACAGGGACTATAGACTCACAGCTGTTCAGCCAGTACCTACTCCTTCCAGCTAACTGACAGCCATTTGGAAGGAGTTCGTACAGCTTGTCAGTCTATAGTCCTTGTGTAGTCTGGTCACTGTAAGGAAAAACTCGTGGACCTACCCGGGGAAATGAATTTTTCTTGTGGATAAAATGACTAGCTTTTAGCCAGAGGGAAACCTGAGAAGCAATCTCAGAGGAGGCCCCCAGACCCTTACCATTGAGAGGGGATACCCCCTCTCAAACTCTCCCCGCCCGACTCGGGGTTGCGGCCATCGGGACATGCCAACAGTATGTCGTGTTAGAACCCAAAACTTCAGTTAGAAAACTAACTACCCCCCCCCCCCCCCCCCAATTAAAAACCCTCTAGCTACGGAAAGACGTATCAACATATTTGAACTCTTAACTTTACGACGACAACGATCATTCCTTGCGATGTTTATGCACTAGTAAAGAGATTGGAGTGATTGGTGACCAGTAGAGCAGCTGGTAATACGGGGGGGGGGGGGGGGGGGAATGAGATAGTGAGTATTACGAACGAATTGTTGAGGCATTACATCGTGAATAAAAAGTGGTACAAAACCGTCATGGATACTTTATTTTAAAAAAAAACTATTGTAAGTAGGAAAAGAATTAAATTGAATTAGATTCATGAGAGGCGAGGGGCGTTGTACAAACACGAGTGCGCGAATGCGCACGAGTGTTTTATAATATAGTTCCTCAGCTCGAATGAATTATTTCACGTAACCAGTCCAGTCAAGCGATTACTCTTTTTATTACTTTTCATTATTAACGATAATTATATTATTTAACCCTTTGCCCAACGGAACGGCCAAAACCGACCAGCGCTATTCTCAAAAATCGCCAATTAATTTTCATTATTTTTTTCATTTTTGTCTCTAAAACATAGGTTATGACCCCTCATTGGAACGAACTCGTTCCAGTGAGGGGCCATAACCTATGTTTTTGCAAGTGCCGTCTGCTTTTCATGTTAGGTAAAAGGTTAAATAGCTAAAAGGTTTAAAAAAACAAAAATAATGAAGTTCCCGTTACACCCACGACAAAGCGTTTTCCTTTGCGCACATATATGACACAATTGTTGATTGCATAATTCACTTGTGAAGTTATCCTTTATAATCAAACCCGGAAATCTCAGTAAATCACACTTTGGAAAGTAATAAATTGAAAGAAAACAACTCTTAGTCAAAAAGAATAGAGAAATTAAAAGATCGTAATCTGCGGTGGGTGTGGAATGATGGATTCTGTGATGCAATTCTTTTCGCGTTTGCTCAAAATTTCACTTTCCTCCACCTTTTAAAGTGATGTTGTACTGGAATGTTTTCACGAAGAAAATATAGCAACAATATTTCCAGATATTATTTCAAGCCAGTAATAAAATCCTATGACACCTTCATCATTGCTCCATTGCGCTAAAGAACAGCTCTGATCTTGAAAAGTAGTGATTTGGCTCTCTGAAAAATGAGTGGTATAGAAGTTACATCTTCCCTTGATTGTGCCTTCCACTTGACCATCCAGATTTGCACCCAAATTCTTATTTGAAACTCTCACATTGAAGTTGGCGAGAATTCCTTTGTTTGTAATTTTCCGACAACCTTCAGATTTCATAATAATTTTTCAAAGTTTATCACATCAGTGGGGTATCTAGTTTGTCACGGTGCTACTGTCCCCACTCCCACTAAGTTGTCCTAAGATAGCTAAGTTGTCATAACAAGTTAGCTAAGTGGTTATAACAAGTTAGCTATTTTGTTATAACAACTTAGCAAAGTTGTTATAACAAGTTACTAAGTTGTTATAACAAGTTAGCTAAGTTGTTATAACAAGTTGGCTAAGCTGTTATAACAGGTTAAGCTAAGTTGTTATAACAAGTTAAGCTATGTTGTTATAACAAGTTAGCTAAGTTGTTATAACAAGTTAGCTAAGTTGTTATGACAAGTTACTAAGTGGTTATAACAAGTTAGTTAACTTGTTATAACAACTTAAAACAGCTAAAAAAAATACATCTACTAGCGTACTTGACTGGACTGGTTACGTGAAATAAATCATGCGATGTGAGGGACGTTGTACAAACACGAGTGCCCGAATGCGCACGAGTGTTTTACAATATAGTCCCTCGCCTCGAATGAATTATTTCACGTAACCAGTTCAGTAAAGCGATTACTCTGTTTATTACTTTTCATTATTAACGATAATTATATTATTTAACCCTTTCACTAAAGTAACGTCCAAATCCGGCCAGCGCTATTCTCAAAAAATCGCTAAATTTTGTCTCTAAAACATAGTTTATGGCCCCTCATCGGAACGAGCTCTTTCCAATGAGGGGTCATAACCTATGTTTTTGAGACAAAAAATGAAAAAAAATATTTATTCAAGAATTTTTTTTTGCAAGTGTCGTTGGCTTTTCATGTTAAGTAAAGGGTTAAAGAAAAACAAAACAATGAAGTCCCCATTACACCCATGGTAAAGAGTCTTCGTTTGCTTTACATGACACAATTGTTGATTGCTTAATTCACTTGTGAAGTTATCGTTTATAATCAAACCCGGAAATCACAGTAAATAACACTTTGGAAAATAATAAATAAAGAAAAAAAGCAAAATAAAAAAATAATTAAAACAGCCAAAGTAAAAATGTTACAGCAAGAAACGCTAGAAAAAATAGCCGAGAATACGGCTACGAAAAGTTCTTTTCAAATCAAAGCGTACGATAACAAGGCCCGTTTCACTTCGAAGTTCAATCCACCACTAGAACTGAAAAAGCAGAAGTACGAAATGCCACTGGTGAATCTCAAAACGTACTATTTTTTCCCAACATCACAGATCTTAACGATCTGTTTAGATATTCTCATGACAACGGAAAGAGTTGGCACAAGATTCGTATTCTGAAAGGTAGTTATGGCATAGTCGATCTCATTGATTTCGTGGAGATGAGAATGAAGATAAACGGCCACGGAGGTCATTTGAAGACAGCAGTTTTGGAAGATTGTTTGGATTCGATCAAAAGGTGTTTCAAGGTCATGTGACTTCCAAAAACGTGGACGAAATTCTCGCCGTTTATAACATTTTAGTGAACGTGGTCGTGATCGCTGGAAGCTTCGTCAACGGCAGAGTGCAGCCCACGATCTATTCATTTCTTCTGATATATCGACAAGGTTACACGATCGTAGAGTAACCTCGAAATCTAGACTATTTACCCATGATGCTAGACATGAAATGTAGTATGAAATTAAGTTGACGGATCAAAATGGCGAGTTATTAGATCTTAGAGGAAAATATGGGACGATACGATTGCACATTAGGGAAATGAAAAAAATGGACATATTAAACATAATGGAAGGTGTAGTAAAAGACGAGAGTATCGAAGAATACTAAGTCAGGGCGTGGCTAGATGTTTCCGACTGGAGGTGCAGGGTAGTGAATTTTCAACTAGGGCAGAGACCGGGAGGGGGGAACCCCCTTCAGCTCCCTAGTTCGAAATTCACTACCGAGAAGAAAAAAATGGAAAATGAATGCATGAAAGGGGGTATAAAATTGATACTAGTAATTGAAATGTCAACACATGTATGATAGAATTATCAGACTGTTACTATTATGTGCTATTATTCTGGGAATTGAATATGTGCTTAACAAATGTTCAAGCTGAGAACAATTCACACTCTCCTGACATTAAATCAGATCTTATGCAGGAATGATCAATTTTCAATGTTTCATCATTTTGTAACTGTGAATGATGGAATTAACTCAGGATAACGATTTTACATGATGCGATGTTCTTGAAGTGCATTTCGATGATGTTTTGTTTATTACGATAAGTAAACGTACTACAGAAATCACGTATCGATTGACATCATGCATACTTATGAAGCTCGATATTGCGTACACTGTAGTTGTAAATAGTAATGGTTGGATTTTTTGCCGATTTGAAACCGAGTTGAATTTTTAAAAGTAAAGGAGACATCAGCATCACCAATGAAGCTCTAAAATCCAGACAGATGGAATTTCTAACTACTCCTGACCTGCCCTCTGAATTTCCAACTATAGGAAATTTTGGCTAGGACGGGAGGTGACCCCCACCCCCACCACACACACACACACATACACACAGACACCCCGCCCCCTCCCCCCCCCCCTGTCGCCACGTCTCTGTACGAAGTACACGAATACGGACCCATGATGGGAACGAATCTCAATAATGCGGGAAAGATACGAATCAATATCGTACGGCGGCGTGCTGACGCCAGTAGATGTATTGTTTCAAGCTGTTCTAAGTTGTTATAACAAATTAACTAACTTGTTATAACAACTTAGTAACTTGTTATAACAACTTAGCTAACTTGTTACAACAACATAGCTTAACTTGCTATAACAACTTAGCTTAACTTCTTATAACAACTAAGCTAACTTGTTATAACAACTTAGCTACCTTGTTGTAACAACTTAGTAACTTGTTATAACAACTTAGCTAACTTGTTATAACAGCTTAACTAAGTTGTTATAACAACACAACTAACATGCTATAACCACTTAGCTTAACTTGCTATAACAACCTAATTAACTTGTTATAACAACTTTGCTAACTTGTTATAACTACTTAGTAACTTGTTATAACAACTTAGCAAACTTGTTATAATAACTTAGCTATCTTGTTATAACAACTTAGCTATCTTGTTATAACAACTTAGCTATAATCATTGCCCTATAGGTCAGTTTGTACAGCAGCGTGAATACGGCAGCGTGCTGATGCCAGAGATGTATGTTTTACCTGTTCTAAGTTGTTATAACAAGTTAACTAACTTGTTATAACAACTTAGTAACTTGTTATAACAACTTAGCTAATTTGTAACAACATAGCTTAACTTGTCATAACAACTTAGCTTAACTTGTCATAACAACTTAGCTAACTTGTTATAACAACTTAGCTATCTTGTTATAACAACGTAGTAACTTGTTATAACAACTTAGCTAACTTGTTATAACAACTTAGCTAAGTTGTTATAACAACATAGCTAACTTGTTATAACAACTTAGCTTATCTTGTTATAACAACTTAGCTAACTTGTTATAACAACTTAGCTATCTTTTTAATCATTGCCCCCAGGTCACTTTGTCCCCTTAGGGCTGATAGTAAGTGGTCAAAATGCGTTTAACCCTTTACCTAACGTACCGGCAAAACCGGCCAGCACTATACACAAAAATCGCTATTCAGTCCTTTTTATATTTACATTTTATGCTTCCAAAACAATGGTTATGACCCTCATTCGAACGAGCCCCTTGCGCTCATTCCAATGAGGGATCATACCCTGTGTTTTGGATGCAAAAAATGAAAATTTTTAGTTACACGAGAATTTTTTCACGAGTATCGTCTGCTACTCGTGTTGGGTTATAGGTTAATGCGTCCCATGGACGGAACTTCTTTATAAGCACTCTATCCAACAAAACCGCAAAAACTTTTAAAAAAAACTAACTTAAATAAGGCTCACAAAGTCTGAAATATCTTCGAGCTTTTTCTATAACGCCTTTAAATATGGATATCGGGGGTTCTGGGAAGGTTCCAGTGATATTGATATTTGGAATGTTTTAATAAGGTGCCCATCTTTAAATAAAAGTTTGATTAGTTTTCCTAAAAAGGCCTTGTTGGCAAAATAATTAAAGGTCAAGTCGCACAATTGCTAAACGTGAATAGGCCGCCGTTGCCCCCTCTAACAGGGGCGGATCCAGGATTTCTGAAAAGGGGGCGTGTCTTAGTCTGAAACTGAGCCATGGAGCAACAGGATGCGTGATAAACTCGAGATCGATTCTCCCCATCTCTAAAGGCGTGTGGGGGAGGGGAGGGGGTTGGGGGCTCTCCTGGAAAAAGATAAATAAATACTGGACTCTGAAGTCACTTTTATTCCAGTACCCAGGAAAGCAGCCAAAAATGTCCAGAAATATATCTTTTATGAAAGTTTTTTAGTAGGACTACGTAAATGTGGATATCATTGGAACCGGCTGAATAAGCCGGTTCCAATTATGCCCATATTTATATTGTTTCAGTAAGATATAGTAAGGGCTATTTCTCAAAATGTTACAAAACTGCTTGTGTAAAGTTGTGTGGTGTTTTTGATCCATTAGTAGTGCGCTCCGACATGTCTCGGGGAAAAATAGAGGGGGCGCGCGCCGGATGCGCCCCGCTTAAATCCGCTAATGTCTAAGACAAAATATTTGTTCATGATTCTTCCATTTTTACGTGATACAAGACGTGATGCAGTATGCCTTCAAAATGAGCTGCGTTTTCAGAATTAAGTGGGTAGGTCCAGCTAAGAGAAGACCAGCAATAGAAAACTGAAAAGAAATGTTTGTTATTTCACACTCACTGCATTATTTTGACGACGCAAAACGGTTGGCTTTCCCGTGACTGAGTGATCACATAGCCTGACCCACACTTGGAATGTAGGCTGACCACTGTGTGTGAAATTAGGCTTTGTTTGTTTTTCACATTCACTACGCATACTACAAAGATTCACGAGGCGTTGTTTGGTCAGCCGTCACAGGACTATTTTCAAGCGGTAAGTTCCCCAATGATGTAGCCTTTTTGTGCAGAAATATATGCTCTTAAACACCAATAAATAAATAAATAAATAAATAAAATCCCGAGCCCCCTCCAGCGAGTTCGCTCCCCGGGGGATCTCGGGAAGTGAAGCAGTGCTTGTTCACTGTGGTAAACTAACCCCGTTTCGCTGGTAGAATAGGACCCAGTAGCTGATGCTTGGGGTGGAAGTCCTTTAAAATGGGCAACATGGGTATAAATGATAGTCTGAACTTGAATATATCTGTGTTACGGTCACAATTTCATTACTTATATAGGTCCTTAAACATACTACTCCTTTTGGTTGTTACTATCTGACATCGGCACGCACAACCGGCAGATTGTTTGCTCAACTCGGCAAGGAGACGACGGTTGCACATCCTTATCGGCTAAACGCTATTTACATTTCAAGTTCGGTGTCGGTATCGGTATTTTGGGGTTTATTTACCGGCGTAGCGGTACAGTTTTTGGTTTTGACATTTCCGAACCGCATTTTTCAGTGCTGTAGGTATCCATTGTGAGACACAGACTCAGAACGCTCATGTTAAACTATAACCCAGGAAGATGAAATTAGTTGACAGGTTTAACGTATAAAGAATGTAGTATTTGTCAAAATACATTGGAAAATTTTGATTCCTCCAAGAATCAAAACTGGTTCTTCAGATTGTCCTTCGAATTTGGTTACATGGAACCAAACATACACATATTTTGATTCTCCAATCTTTCACCTTAATTGGATCGTCAAGGCCTCTGGACATTGTATAAATTGTAAAATATACTGCCGTGCCAAGTTGATGTTTTAAAATGGCGACGAAGCAACGTCAGAAGGAAGTTTTCAATGTTCCTCTGTATGGGTTAAGGTTCCGTTCTACAGTTTCGCGCTATTGCACAGGGGCGAAATTCTAAACCTATGGCGTTTGTTAAAACTAAGGCCAAGGAAAATAGAGATATATTTTTAGTTCCAGATATTTGCTTACATTAGACTTTTTGTTGGACAAGAAAATTTGAAGTTTTGGTCCCAAAGTTGGAGTCTGATACATTGGGGTAAATTACCAGATGAATTATGGAAAACAGTGATTTCGAAAAAAATGGCTATTTTTGAAAATGTAATTTTTACACGGGTTTGTTACCAGACATGTAACTAAAAAATGAAATGAAAACATATAACTTTTTTTGCATTTTAGAAACAGGGGATGCTATGCTCCAGGTGTAGGTAGGTGGGGGGGGGGGGGGGGTAGGAAAATTCTGCTTTTGAGGCTGCTGGGTGGCTGAAAATGACTGGTTTCGACATTTTTTCATGCAATTTTGCAGGCTGAAGTCTTGCATTTGACAATAAATTATTACACCCACACTCTTATTGTTTATTTTTACTTAGTCAGATAGTGTTATAAATTTTTTGTGGATTTGGGAAATGTAATACATGTAATACATGTTACGGGTTAGATCACAAAGTTACAGAATATTTGCATTTGAAGAGAGTGTATGTCATGTCATTTTATGAAACTAGACTGTTGCGTGCCCGCGTTCTCTGTTGTCGCTGTTTTTTTTTTTGTTTTTTTTTGTCTTCCTTGTCGCTGGTGTTTGGGCTCTGGTCGCCTTTTCACGAACATACAATTGGAACTTCACTCTTTTACTGCCGTCACACGGCCACTAACATATTGTCACTTTTCCCTAACCTGTGACGGAATGTCACTCTACCACTGCCGTCGCAGGGCTAATAACGTATTGTCACTTACTAGATGCCTTTCCCTAACCCGTGACGGAATTTCACCTTACCACTGTCGTGACACGGCCACTAATACATCGTCACTTGACTGGACGCTTTTCATTCAAGTAGTCGCCACTATGGGGTTAAATGCTCCCCTCCACTTATTTCAGAATAATGTTCATAGGAAAAGCCTGCTCTGCCTACATATGGCTTGCCTTCTCACGACATATAATAACGTCTACCTAAATACAAACGTTCGTGAGTTTCTGATCCTACACTCTTATATGGCCACCGACTTGGCTCGCGAATGTTCCTACTCTAAATATGAGCTCTGTCACTCCTTTGACATTACAACGTGCCTATACTTTTGCACCGACGCAGCACCTCCTCTAACCTATAGAATGGGACATTCGCAACTCCTCGCCTACGACCCACAGCCTTACATGCCTTGAGACTGAAATAAATTTTTCGAGATAAGCCCCCCCCCCACCCTCCCCGACTTTCATTTCGATCGCCAGAACATTAATTCTTTTTTTAATTGCTCCTCTTGAACTTGGCCGATTAGATCTATGTTAATTTAATATTTGCTTTTATGTTTCTTTGAAAGTCTTACATTTTTGGTATTCGGTGACAGACCAGATACGTAATATAGGTGTGTGTCCAGAACATGTGCGATGTACTGTTTTACGACAATTATCTATTAACTGGACATAATTACGTAGATAATGATTGCAGCAGAACGTTGGCTTTTACGAACTTTCTTTTCCAGACATCCCATTCTTGCGTTAAACAGAAACGCGGTAATGGACATGGCATTCCATGCTTAGTAAGCAGCGCATGAATTATTGCTGGTCTGTTTAAGTGACAAATCGGTTTCCAGGGTCAGTCATAATAGCTTCTAATACTATTGTTTTCCAGCCAGAGGATTTTCGGGCCCGGATAATTTTGTTCCGGGTTCATTCAGGTATGCTGCGGAACACATCACCCAACGGTGAGTGGGTTTTCACTGTTATCAGGATGATTAAGTCATCAAGTTTTTTTCCATTTTCGGTGGCTCTGGACCAAAAAGTCAATTAGTTTCCAGATTCACGTTCATTCGCTTCACACTGAGAGCGCAAAACTCATTTGTACCATTAGATCTTATCCCCGTCTCCATTGGGTGGAGATTTTTGAACAAGTACCTAAGAATTTACAACTTCAACTGCGCCCCAACCGTCTAGATACAATTTTCCGGGATTATGACCTTTCGAAAATTCGATTCTAGAAGGGGATTTTTCCAACTGTAGGTCCATTGTGACACCTTTGGAGTCTGGAATTCCAAACATTTTATTTGGGAGGGGGGGATAGGTGGGCGTCACCCTATATCGCATACCATGTATACAAGCCTTGTTGTGTGCTGCTCATTGTTTCATATCAGCGCTCTGGGTTGTGGCTGAATGGCCCATCGGTAGATCGGGTGATTGTCCGATGGGTCGCTACCTCATCCAAAAACAGTTTTCCTTTGATAGGCCCAAAGATGATGTTTCGTTCGTATGTGTGATCAGGTTGGTGCCAGGTAGCTCGACGAGGGATTTTTCACTACTGGGTCTTACGGGGAAAGATAGGAACCTGATTATTTGGTTGACAGTATCACCAGGTCAATTTAACCACCAGTCAACGATGACTGGTGTCGCTTTCAGCCTAAAATGGGTAATTCACGCATGGGCAGTGATGTCCACGAATGCGTTTCCCAGGTAAAAAAAAATCCTCATCAGCAAAATTCTATGAATAAAGCACCAGGTTGTACCCGGTGCTTCATTAATTAAATTTTTGATGATTATTCCAAAAATAGTGTTGTGGAAATATTGTCCACCCGTGGAATGTGACCAGTCCACGGCGGCCGAACTGTACTATACAATAAGGGGAGCCCCAAAATAGTTGAAAAAATCTTTAGTTGGAATAATGAAAAAAAATTAGATGTTTCTGTTAACTATGTGGATAAATGTAGCCATTGCTTTCATTTAAGGGGGGTGGGGGGGGAGATATATATTTCCAAAGTTCCACCAGTGTGAACTGTAATTAAAGGTTGACTGATCAGAACATGTGACCTGGGTTAGACAGAAAAAGCATGGTGTCATAAACACATATCCCCTTAACCCCTATCACTCTGGTAGTGCAACAAAATTGCCTCCAAGCACTCTGTTTTTCTCTTGTTTAACCCTTTACCTAACTTGAAAAGCAGACGACACTTGCAAAAAATATTCTTGAATAACTAATGTTTTTCATTTTTTGTCTCAAAAACATAGGTTATGACCCCTCTTTGGAACGAGCTCGACGAGCTCGTTCCAATGAGGGGTCATAACCTATGTTTTTGAGACAAAAAATGAAAACAATAATGAAAATTAATTGGCGATTTTTGAGAATAGCGCTGGCCGGTTTTGGCCGTAACGTTGGGTAAAGGGTTAACTGTGAATTTAACCAATTATATCTTGTTTGACAGAGCTCACTAAGCTCTGTCAAACAAGGTATATTTGATTGAACATCAAACAGCATTATGGGAAATATTTGCTGCTGAAAACTTCTCCATTTTGACATCAGTGTGCAGTGGGTTAAATGGGCGCCATGACATTTTCCCATTCTGTTAGCAGAAATATCTATTTTTTCATTCTTCCAATCGAAGAAGTTTTTCACGTATTTTGGGATCCATTATTGTAGTGTGTTTCCTTATGCATCTCTTAACACCCTTTTGAGTGAATATTTAGACATGTATTAACCCGGTGCTGTAAAAGTTTGATGGGAATCATATTTTTGGTGAGTTTTCAAATTTCCTTTATCATTATTTCTTACAAAATGTCTTCAATCACAATTATAGATGCCACATGACTGGTCACTTGAAAATAAAATATGTTTAGTCCATTAGAAAGCGGCCATATACCTTTGAACACAAACAAATTTTCCGTCATTTTAGCACACCAACTTTAGTTGTGTGAGCTTATGGCATGGCTCGATCGGTCGGCGTCGGCGTTCGTGTCCAATAATGTTAAAACTTCTGTTTAGGTCACTCACTTGCCCTATTTCCATATCATGGCCTTTATAATGCTGCTATATGATGATTACCATCATTCTACCATGATTTAACCCCTCATACCCTGTATTTTAAACATTTTTCTTGACATTTTTAGTTGCGTTTAGTTTTCTGTTTAGCTCGGAATTTCATGTTTAACTTAGTGTTTAGGTCAACTGCTGTGCTCCTTCTCTTCCCATGACACTTATATTTATCATACATGTTCCTCAGTATCATTGTTCTATGATTAACCCCTCGTACTCTGGATTTTAAACATTTTTCTTGACATTTTTAGTTGCGTTTAGTTTTCTGTTTAGCTCAGAATTTCTTGTTTAACTTAGTGTTTAGATCAGTTGCTGTGCTCATTCTCTTTCCATGGCACTTATATTTATCATACATGTTCCTCAGTGTCATTGTTCCATGATTAACCCCTCAAACTCTGCATTTTAAACATTTTTCTTGACATTTTTAGTTGCGTTTAGTTTTCTGTTTAGCTCGGAATTTCATGTTTAACTTAGTGTTTAGGTCAGCTGCTGTCCTCCTTCTCTTCCCATGGCACTTATATTCATCATACATGTTCCTCAGTATCATTGTTCCATGATTAACCCCTCACACTCTGCATTTTAAACATTTTTCTTGACATTTTTAGTTGCGTTTAGTTTTCTGTTTAGCTCAGAATTTCATGTTTAACTAATTGTTTTGGTCAGATGCTGTGCTCCGTCTCTTCCCATGTCACTCATGTTCATCATACATGTTCCTCGGTATCATTGTTCGATGATTTGCCCCTCAAACTCTGCATTTTAATCATTTCTCTTCACATTTTTAGTTGAGTTTAGTTTTCTGTTTAGCATGGAATTTCATGTTTAACTTAGTGTTTAGCCCTCCTGCTGTGTTCCTGCTCTTCCCATGGTGCCCTACATTCATCATACGTCTTCTTCGTTATCATGCTACCATGGTTTAACCCTTGTCCAGTGAATTTCTTAAAAATTTTCTTCCAATTTTGAACATTTAGTTTTCTGTTTAGCTCACACTTCGACATTTTCAGCTTGTTAGTTTTTTGTTTACATTGACTGCTGGCGCCCTTTTCATCCCATGGCCTTTATAATGCTTCCATATGGTGCTTTTTATCATTCTACCACTATTTAACCCTCACCCAGTGTGTTTGAAACGTTTCTCTTAACATCATTTAGTTACGTTTACTTTTCTGTTTAGCTCAGAATTTCATGTTTAACTTAGTGTGTAGGTCAGCTGCTGTGCTCCTTCTCTTCCTATGGCACATATATTCATCATACATGTTCATCAGTATCATTGTTTAACCCCTCATACTCTGCATTTTAAACATTTTTCTGGACATTTTTAGTTGTGTTTAGTTTTCTGTTTAGCTCAGAATTTCATGTTTAACTTAGTGTTTAGCTCACCTGCTGTGTTCCTTCTCTTCCCATGGTGCTTATATTCATCATACTTCTTCTTCATCTTCATTATCATGCTACCATGGTTTAACCCTTGTCCAGTGAATTTCTTAAAATTTTTCTCCCAATTTTGAACGTTTAGTTTTCTGTTTAGCTCACACTTCGACATTTTCAGTGGGTTCAATTTTTTGTTTATATCGACTACTATTGACACCCTTTTCATCACACGGCCTTTATAATGCTTATTATTATCCTACCACTATTTAACCCTCACCCAGTGTGTTTTAAACCTTTTTCTTACCATTTTTAGTTACGTTTACTTTTTTGTTTACCTCAGAATTTCATGTTTAATTTTGTGTTTAGGTCAGCTGCTGCTTTCCTTCTGTTCCCATGGTGCTTATATTCCATCATACATGTTCCTCATTATCATTCTATGAGCCTGTTTGATACAGTTTTTGTGTTTGCCAAAGTTACTATCAAAGAGAATGTTGGTGAGCTATAGGGCGTTGGCGTCCTTCTTGTTGGTCATGTAACCACCACCTAAAACACGGCATGTTGACTGTTGCGTGCAGTGAAGATACCAGTGAAACGAAATTTAGTGTAGCCGTTAACAGTACTCCCCTTCACCCTTCGCCTTACGTGCGGGATCCCCGTGGGAATCCCGAGATGTGAAAAAAGTGTCTGTTTACTGTGGTAAACAAGCTCTGTTTTACTGGTAAAATAGGACCCGGTAACCAATGCCTGGGGAGGGGGAGGGGGAGAGGGTGGAATTCTTCCGAAATGAGCAACATGGTGTAAATGATTGGCTGGACTTGACTTTATATCCATGGTGCGGTCACAATTAGCCATTGTGCAGAAATATGTGACCTTAAGCACCAATAAATAACGTAACGGTAATATCAATCAATGCTATTCACAAAACTCGCCAATTCAAGTTGTTTTTTTTATTTTGTTCAGTTGTTGCTAAATTTGAGGCCTCGGTTCCTGGAGTATTATCGCCTTTGTGTACACTTACAGTGAGATGGGTAAGTCCAACACCAATATGCAGGGAGGATAAAATAATAACTGCAGTCGGCAGCCGTCTGGCTGCAGACTGCAGTTATTAGTTTATTATCAATGTCCCGTGTATAGACAGACGTCTTATAATAAGAGGAAAATGGGACGAAATTATGCTTTGGATCGAAAATGGGTCTTACGAGTTCAAAGAGTTAAGACACAAAGTGAAGAAAATGAATGTGTATTGATTTTTTTTCGCGCTCAGTAGGACGGAATATTTGAGATGGCCGCAAAAGTGAACCGTAGGTTCCCCTTTTCGACCAATTTAAATATTGCAGTCGACTGAATCTGAACACAGGCGGTGGACTATACAAAACAGAGGTTATAGTGTTGTCCGAAAATTCAATTCAGCTCTTCATTTTTACTTGGAGGGGAGTAATTCCTATAGCCAGGGACAACAGTGGTGAGCAACTTTCAGACTCCCAGCCTATTAACTCCGCTACAGCAGGGTTAGCATTGAATGAAGACAAGTGCTCCATCTACGTGCAGTACGCCTTAGTACACAGCTCAACCGTGCCTTGTGAACAGTCGGGATTAAGTACCTTGCCCAAGGAAAAAACGGAGATACCCCTGGTCGGGATCGAAAAAGTTGTTGATGGGTATGGGATTATGCCATATCCAATCGTTAGAGGTGTGCCCTTCTTGTAGCGTGTTTGACTAAGAAGCCCTAGAATCCATAAAGAACTACATCGTAGCGACAGTAACCGAACCAAAACAAAATATTGTTCCCAATACAAGAGTTTCCTTGATATAATGCACACGTTGCATGTTATACGGGTTTATACGCCTTGATATACGTGCTCCCGCGTGATGGGCAATCGTGTTTGAGTGTCTTGCTCAAGGACGCGACGTAGTTACCCCTGGTGTGGATCGACCCGTTAACCTTTCGCTTTGAAGTCCAATGCCTTAACAACCGCACCACCGCGTTCCTTCTTTATTTTCACTGTTCATGGGTTAACCCTTTACCTAACGTAACGGCCAAAACCGGCCAGCGCTATTCTCAAAAATCGCCAATTAATTTTCATTATTTTTTTCATTTTTTGTCTCAAAAACATGGGTTATGACCCCTCGTTGGAACGAGCTCGTCGAGCTCGTTCCAACGAGGGGTCATAACCTATGTTTTTGAGACAAAAAATGAAACAAATTAGTTATTCAAGAATTATTTTTGCAAGTGTCGTCTGCTTTTCAGGTTAGGTAAAGGGTTAAGGGGTATATCAGCAATATCAGGTTACAAAGGGCAAGTACTTTTTTATTTCATAAATATTTTGTCGATTTTTAATAACAAATTAAAGTACAATTGGTGATATACATCTTCTGATCCTAAAGTTTCATAGTGGTTTGACTAAGATTGCTATAAAAAGATTAAAAAAAACAAAATTCACCGCCTTCCCATGTCTAGAGTTGTTTGTGAAAGACTCGTCTTTGATGTGACAGGCTTCTTTCATAAATTTATTTACCATGGTTTTTATGCCCATATCGTCACTTATCCATTAAAGTCTATCATGTCTTAAAAAGTTATGATGACAAAAAATGGTTTAGTTTTAAACTCTTACAACTATTAACACAATTAAACTGATTTTTGTTGGTGGTTGGGGGGGGGGGGGTCCTTTTTATTTTTTGCTTTGTCACTGAAAAAGATGTGGAACATTTTTTTTTCATTCAATTAGAGTCGTATTAATATAGAGAGATTCTGCCTGTCACATTATCTCATCCCCTGCCTAAAAAAAATAATATATATATATATATTTGCCGTAGAAGTGTAGTTTTTTTAGGGAGGAATTAGTAGTCAGATTCAGTCTTAACCCTCATCCTAACGAATCGATGTGTCTGCCTACGAAATTTACAAATTGAGTACTTAAAAAAGTATTTTTTTTTAAAAATCAACAAAACCACATGATGTGACCACTCACTGGAATGAGCTCATTCCAATGATGGGTCACATGATATGGTTTTGTTAATTTTTTTAAAAGTTTTAAGAAAAACAAGATCAAAATATCAAATCTTGACACCGTGTGCGTTGGGCAAATGATTAATCCTGTGGGACCCCCACGGACGGGGAGTATAATATTATGGTGTTAAAATTGACACTGCAGACCAATATTAGATTTCCCGTTATGATAAATCTATTTCCCCCGAAGTTCTATTTTCAATCTTCGGATAGACCATCAAGCCCTGCCATTGGATTTGCACTGAATATGATCACTAAACCAAGTCCGTTATACTCCCTGCTTCCGCTACTTTCAATATTACAAATTTGTTTTCCAACGTGGGATTTCTGGTTCATGTGTGGGGCCATAGAATTCTTCAATAAGTATATTCATGATGTATCTTCAGTTTGTATGCACCCATGATTTTCACAAGGCGCCTGGCATGCTGTAGAATGCTGGGGTGCAATAATTTGCCCACCCATCTTATATTACATGGGTGTTCAATTTTCTTCCTAGATCAAAGTTTCTAATCATATACTTTTTCTTGATGGGAGGTGGGATGGGGTGGGGCGGGGCAGGCGGTGTCAGAATTAAACAAGGCGTTTCAGATGTGTAACCTTTGGTGCCAAGCTTTAATACTTCCCGCATTAGAGTGTGACGTCAGTAGGCACATGGAACACATTTGAACCCAGGGAACGAAAAAGTAACACGGGTTCCCCTCGCAAATTTGGTTGGCGATAAATGTGTTCTTTTTGTTGATAGTTGTCAAATGAATTGCTGATTGTCCGTCTAATAATTGTTTTTTATAGACTTGAAGGCGTGTAATAAACACAGAACTAGACGCGCGTGAAAATGGGTTAAGCGATATGGCACTTGTGCCATCGCGGGAGGATAAAACTCTAAGCCTGCGGTTACTGCGATTTTCTCTACCCGTAAAACTATCCGACACGACATGACCCTGGCTTTTGAAAGTGGCATTAAACCCAAATAAATAAATAAATAAATAAATAAATAAATAAATAAATAAATAAATAAATAAATAAACTCTCGTATCTTCACCTGGGCATAGAACAGCCACCTTTCACGACAGCAGCAGTAGTTGTAATAGTGGGGGATGTTACAAACGTGCCAGATTGGCCGGACCAAATCCTGGATCTTATGTGACGTCACAGTCACGTGACACCGCTTCATCGTGTTTAGTTGTCATGGTAGCCCGCGTGAGCGGCCATCTTGGGTTGACATCCCATAGTTATATGTGTTTAAGTTCGCATGCACAGTGCGTGGTGTAAGGGTGACACGTGTTTTCGTTGTCCATTTTGTATTACATGGTAGCACCTGGCTGCTATGTGCCTGGAAGGCCAACATTTGGACTGCGGTATGTTCGGAGGGTGAGATCCTCTGCAAAAGACTAAATAATATGAAATTTAGGCAAACCTAAAAGCGATCGAAAGTGATGCATTAGACCCAAAGTGCTGTAGGCCTGCATTGACTGGTAAAGAATAGGGGACCAACCAAATTATGAAATAAAATTGTAGGCCCAATATATTTTTTTTTCTTTTGAAAAACTGCACATGAAGCAGACCACAGCCGCTTTTCCCAATATTTGTAAACAGCAGATGACGTGTTTTCTCTATTTCGAGATAACTATTTTTATCTGCGTTTTGATTAGAAGATATTATTTTCCTGTGCTCTGATTGAAAGATAATTTTATCATTGCTTTGATTCAAAGATAAATTTATGGCGCCGTTGTTTTCCGGAATTTATCCGAGGAGTTACGGAAATTGCTGCGTTCATTTTTATTTTTTCACAAATAGCGTGTAGCATTCATTGTTACTTTTACTAACTGTTACATAAATATACTGCCAAAATGTAGTATCGTTCTTTGATAAATAAATCATTTCTTCAATTGCGAATATCAATTTCCGCCATGCGCAAACAAGTCAGCGTCCTTGTGTACCACTTCCGTTGAACAATTTTGAAGCTGATGCCTCTGAGATTAACTTGGCTTTGAGTTCATACAAACGGTACATACGTGTTGCCTAATAGCTTGCGAAGAAAGCGATCCTTCGGATCGTTTGCACGCGACCCTGCGGGTCGCTTTCGCTCGCTATAATTATCTAAATAGACCCGACAACCACCCGCCCCCCAAGTCACCAAAACCCAACCAAAACTATATATCGAAATGGGATCAGATGTTTCAAGAATCGTCCTTTTCCCAATAACGGGTGCGTTCTTTTGTATTAGAGTCAATCTAATTATTATGATACTCGGTTACTTCCTATTTATGTAGTTCAAATTCCTGCTCTGCTTCTATCTATGTATCTAGAAGCTATATTATGACTGCTCATTTTCCTAGACATGTCTGTATGTGTACATCATATACGGCACTTGGACACATAGGTTGAAAAAAAGGATGCTATAAGCATAGTCAGACCATAGAAGAGATTGCACGGACGTGGGGCTTGTGTTTGGTGGAATGTGCTTATGTGCTAATGCACAATATATGCACATCACATACGGCACATGTACACATACAAGATGTGCGGATATGTGCTAGTGCACAGTGCGCCCAGGGCATATAGGGTATTGGAGGATACCTATGACATGGTGTACTATCGGAGGTTACCTATTGGATGATGATACCTTTTGGATACCTTATGAGAATAGTTGTAGTAGAATTTACGCTACATCCGAGTACTTCTGTGCAAAATGTATAAAAAGAGTGTGAGTTTAGCTTTCGCACCTTTTCGCACCCTGGACTCCGTGGTGCTAACTACAGAACAATGGAGCTCCCACTTGTTATTCAAGAAACACTTGTCAGAGTGAAGGCTGCCCTTGCTATCACCTGGAGTATCCAGGTGCTCAAGGGTAAAAGTTACCTGACAGTGGATTTTGATAAAGAAGCCGCACCGACGTCCTTGGAGAGGTATAGTACTTTTCGTGAGGGGATCCCCCGACCCCCCACCCCCCCCCCCCCACCCACCCGCACTGGTCACCCTCCAAGTGACTCGGACTTGCTAAAGGATGATGACAACTGCCGAACCCAGAAAAAAGACAGCCAGAAGAAGAATAGAGAAAGAAAGAAGGGACCTTCCGCCAGACGACTCGATGCCCGCCCACTGACGGATATCATGGAAAAGAAAAGGACGGAAAAGGAAGAGAGGGAAGCTATCCATGGAGTTGAAAGTTCAACGCCTGCTACCCCTGACCGTTCAACGTCCACCTCGGCTTCCTTCCACTCCGGTGGAGGGTCAGGAGGACGCTGGTTCGCTAGATAACAGTCCAATCTACAGCTCATCACACTCTTCCTCGGAAGAGGAGATGTGGAGGAGGAGGGTCTGTTTGTGGAGCAGGAAGTTGAGTCGGACATCGCACATGTCGCTGAACCCGCTCTTGCTCTTCCTGCCTTTTCCGACCATGTCCCCATCTAGGAAGCAATCACCGCGGAGTCCGTGGAAGGCATCCTAGAAGAGAGGTCAGAGATGACGTCCACCTAGAATTTCTACGAAGCCAGATTAAAACCCTGGAAAACCGCGGGTTCAACAAAAACATGTTCAAAGTAGCAATACAGAGTCTTGGCAGACACTACCGACGCACAACGCCAAAAAGCACTTCACCACCGGCAACTACGAGGGCTAGACCTTACCAACCAAGTCAGCCCTCCATCACTCCTCCTTCAACATCACCAAAGGAGGTATCACCGACGCAGCTACCTCCTCCAAAGAAGAACAGACGAAAACACAGACGCCGCTGAGCACCATAACTCTTTCCTTCTTTAACGCGACCGGACATGTGGAAAAATTCCTAATATACAGCCAAAGAGGGTCGAAAGGGGCTTGCCCCATACCGTTTTATTTTAAAGTACAGCCGAGTTTATTGCTTTGTTGACCTCAAGAGTATGTCAGTGTATGTATTAAGGGCCTAAATAAGTAATGGAATTTTGTTTATTTTGAAATTCTCACCTCTGATATTCCTTAAATTCAGATTAAATGTACACAAATTATACATCAAAATGAAGGTTGGGGTGTATAGAACACGACACACATATGCAATCAACTCATAGAGTCGACTGTAGGCACCATTGGTTCCTGGAAGTCTGCTACCGTATTCGCACCAGAACTGATAATAAAATAATATTTCATCTAACAACTTGTGGCCAAGTGTGTTTCATATATCCAAGAACAAAGCTAGGCATTCAAAACACTTTCGAATACAGCGATAGGACTGTATTTTGGAAAAAGACAACACTGTCTGCATTTTTTATCGAAGATGGTTTCCATGCTCGACAGACATGCGCAAATCACTCGTTACCACGAATTTCCATCGGAAAACAAAATCGTAATTCTAAGAAATTTCAACAGGTATCATGATACCTTGCATTGAATATGGCAACTGTGCAATCTCTATCTAATAACAGTATACTGTATGAAGGCGATCTTTTTCATTATTTGATTTTAGACGGCGTTGTTTTTACATGCTTTTTCTGCCGATGACGTCGACCGGAAATCGAAAGTATACTCATACGTGAACAAAAGCAAAGACTTTGGAATTTTCCCCAATGCAGCTCTGTCGCCGTATTTTGAAGAATTTTTATCTCCTAGCTTTGTTCTTGGATATGTAAAGCACATTTGGCCACAAGTTGTTTTCGTGAAATATTATCAAATTATCAGTTCTGGTGCGAATACGGCAGCAGACTTCCAGGAACCAATGGTGCCTACAGTCGACTCTATGAGTTGATTACACATGTGTTTCGTGTTCTATACATCCCAACCCTCATTTTGATTTTCATTTTGTGTATATTTAATTTGAATTGAAGGAATATCAGAGGTGAGAATTTTCAAAATAAACAAAATTTCATTACTTATATAGGCCCTTAAAATAAAAATACGACATTAGTGAAAACAAGTTAACAGCGCAGCGTCTTTGATTAAGGATCAAAGACGTTGCGCTGTTAACTTGTTTCTGCTGATGTCGCATTTCATTGAGACATCACACAACACGTGGGATGTGTGTCATGAGCACCAGTCAAGGGGGAGATCAAACCAATCAATGAGGTTAGGCCGGTCTTGAATCCTGTCAATCATTGTGGCAACTTATTAAGTTTGTTACTGCTTGTATGAGATTGTTAATCAAACGAAAATACAAACAATTTTGATCCAGTGGTGTTCCATGTAACCATCGGCATGGACCGACCTCTACCGATCGTCAACCGATGGTTTAAAATCGGCCGATGCCAGATGCGATTGTCGAACATCGGTTAATCACTAAATGTAAATGCCGCCCAGCACTTTTTTGTATAACCATTTTACTAAACTCTTCTTGATCTTATTTCTCTCTATCATCCATTAAACGTTTGGTCCTAGTAACGTAGTGGCTAGGGAGCGCGGTGGCTCAGTGGTAACGGCATTGTACGTCAAATCGATCCCCGCCAGGGGTAACTGCGCTTTGTCCTCGGGCAAAGCACTTCATCCCGATTGCCCAAGTGGGGGCACGGTGGCGCTGTGTACTAAGGCGTGCTGCACGTCGTTGGTGCACTCGTCTTCAACCAATGCTAACCCTGCTTGTGAGGAGTTAGTACGCTGGGGAATCTGATATTTGCTCGCCGTTGCTCAGTGGTTCTCTCTGGGTGCTCCGGCTTCCTCCACGATAAAATGGTCCAACACGAGGCGACCCTGAGCGTCGAAATGTCGTTAAACCCCAATAAATAAATAAATAAATAACGCGGCGGCTTTACTTAACGTAGCATGACAATCCACTGGGGGCATTCTCCAACCAGAAAATAAGTTATATAAAATCTAGTAAACAAAGTTGGGTTAAAATTGGTTTGGTTTTAAGGTAACGCTGCTGAACTGAATATTAAAATGAATAAATAAATTCTTCAACACAAATTTTAAATATATAAATTCAGTGAAGCAAAGTTTATATTTTAGAAGTTCGTTGGTAATTCAGTTTAGTTGGAAAATCTAATAAGCATTCATTGGAAGGTGAGTAAACTTGTATTTCCACATTTTATAAATGTCAAAATTAAACAAAAACAACCAACAGCATTTCGTTTAAACAATATTTATTTCCAGTTTTCGAGAAATACATGAAAAAAACAAAGAAAAAATGTGTGAATTCGACAGATTCTGTGAAATATGCTGTACCTGTACCATGCAGAGAATACACAGTGAATTAGAGCCGAAACGGTTAACCGATTAATCAATTAACCAGTGATGATCGATTAACTGTTACTTTTGAGCTGCTGTATTATATTGGTTAACAAAAGGAGAAACTTGCTCCAAAACAGGCAAACATTGTCACACTGTCTAACATCAATTATATGAGACAGAGTAAAGCATGCAAGTTACGATCTGACATACGTGTTCACTTTCATGATGATTATACTGTATCAGTGGCTGGAAATGGTCATTCTTAACCTTCCACCCAATGCGGGTAGCAGACGATACCAGAAAAATAAATTTTTGAAATACTGCAAATTTTCAATTTTTGTCTCAAAAAGACAGTTTATGACCCCTCATTAGAACGAGCTCAACGATCAAGAAAACCCTTTAACTCAGCTCTGCAGTGAGTTGCATCAGACCATAACTTTGTGCTGCCTTCGCAGTGGCAATACAAAACTGGTCAACATTCCGAACAGTATAAAGGAGTGCATCATGTGACAGGACAAAGCTTTAGGGTCTTTATGAGTTTCCCTTTTTATTTCTGATCCTTCTATATCGTGTTTACCTGTGTGTGCTGTTGTTTGTTGAAATTGCTCTGGGACTGGGAAACTAATCTTTGGAAACATTCAGAATGATCTCAGATTAGTTATTTCTCATTGTATGCTTGTTTGAGAGGTTGCTTCAAAATATTGGAATCTTGTAAAATACAGAAATACAGAAACAGAACAATAAGGGACCATATCTGTCTACGTTTATGAATTTTAAGTATTTTGGGGTGCGTCCAAAAAATTTGCCCAGCAAACAATTTTTAAAAATTTTCTTTCCTCATGTCGTTTGGGCAATGCTATTTCCAAGGAAAATGGATACTACATCGCAGGCTCTGGCTGTTTGCATACTCTATCTGAGGGGGCGCAGTGTCTCAGTAGGTAGAGGTGCACGCTGCAAGCCGAGAGGTCCTAGGTTCGAATCCCACCTGCGGCAACCGCGTTGTGTCCTTGGGCAGGACACTTCACCCCCGTTGCCCACGTGGGGGCACGGTGACGTTTTGTACTAAGGCGTAGTGCACTTCGTTGGTGCACTGCCTTCAACCAATGCCTACCCTGCTTGTGTGGAGTTAGTATGTTGGGGAGCTGACAGTTGCTCGCCGTTGCTCGGTGGTTCTCTCCGGGTACTCCGGCTTCCTCCACCTGTAAAACTGTCGAGGTCATGATTAGCCATTGTGCCGAAATATGTGACCTTAAACACCAATAAATAAATAAATAAATACTCTATCTGATGTGTCAATGACCTCATATTGTTTTCGTGGGTTTTAATGTTTTCAAGAGTTCTTCATGGTGATTATGGTATGAGCTATTCTTTTGCAAGTGCCATCTACACTTTTTTTCTTTATACGAGTGAATCAGGTAAACGTGTACTGGGACATTGCATCCTTTTAACTAAGAGAATATCGGTCTCGGTATGCGCGAGGTCTCGCGATGCTTAATCAGCACTTGGATCAGCAGGATTTCACAATTTCGTTCAATGCCAGTCACGTTCCACTGGGTATAAAAGCGCATTAGAAGCCCAGATAAGGGAAGTCATTACTATTAATTTTGCTAATTGATTAATCGGCCGAAATAATCGATTATAGTCGACTAATCGTACCCAGGTGACCTTTTAAGAGTATTAAGAATACAGTCAAAAACCAACATCCCAAATGGTCCACGTTGGATTTGGGAAAGTTTGAAAGAAAACATTACTCCTTGTGCCTTTGTCACCCCATTTTCTTGCTGTTACTGTTTAGCTGTAACCTACAGGGACGTTACAGGGACACGGGAGAGAGAGATAGAGAGACAGAGAGAGATAGAGAGAGAGAGAGAGAGAGAGAGGGGGGGGGGGGTAAAGACAGCAATACCTTTACGAACTCATCATTGCAATCATATTGGAAATTGCAAGTTGGACGTATGCAGTCCCTTTACGCATAATTATATTTTGCGACTGAAGATTCCTTGCTTGGTTTGTCTCTAGTAGGCCTTTGAGTCTAGAAAATGCACATTTTGTCTCCACATTTAACAAAAGAAATTTGTCGAATAGGTAACCAAACATGTGCACTTTTCTCATTGTAGAGGTTCATTTATTTGAAGGGAATAAAGATTTGCTGAGTATCCGACTTAAGAAAATACTGATCGATTATGCCGTGAACGATCAATGGTGGACTAATCGATTATTCATGACAGCTCCAGCCCAGATCAGACACTCTCGGGTCAACGCTCACAGAAGACTTCCTGTGCTTCCAGAATTTGTTGGTAAATTTGTGGCTGGGCTGATTTGTGACTGCCCACACAAATAACAACCGTCACTCCAGTTAAATAAACTTCAATAGTTTCCAAACTAAAAGTCAAATTCTCAAACTACAAGTCAATTTTTTAAACAAATCTGACACAGTTACGACTTCGAACCAGTCTAGCCTTGAAATAGTGCCTGTTTTTAAATTCATCCGATGGAATTTATTTATTTATTGGTGTTTAAGGTCACATATTTCTGTACAATGGTTAATTATGACCACAACATGAATATAAAGTTAAGTACAGTCAGTCGTTTATACCTATGTTGTCCATTTCAGAGGACTTCTACCCCAGGAATATGGTTACCGGGCCCTATTTTACTAGTACACCAAAGCTTGTTTACCACAGTAAACAAGCACTGCCTCACACCCACGGGGACATGCGATGAAATATGTCTGTTGGTTGGAAAAGCGAACCTTAAAGCAACGTCGAGCCTGGGTAGTCCTTGGATGGGTGACCGTCTGAGCGATCGACTCGGACTCCCGCGTTATGTCCTTGGGCAAGGCACTTAACCTCGGTTGTCCTCATGGGAGCACGATGCCGCCGTGTACTACGGCGTACTGCATGTGGATCTTGCGCATGTATTCAACCAATCTAACCCTGCCTGTGCTGCAGGGCGGAGTCACAGTGTTGGGGGCTGACAGCTGTTCGTAGCTGCTCAGTGGTTCTCTCCGGGTACTCAGGCCCCTACAACTGTCACCGACGCGATATGACCTTGGCTGTTAAAGTGTCGTTAAACCTTAATAAATTATAAATGAATAATCAGTCGAAACTTGATTTGACGAACCTTTGATAATATTACTACTAGATTTGCTTTTAACAAATTATGAATGAAATCTCGCAACAGCTGTAGATTTATGATTGCGCCGCGTAGTTCCACTCATATTGATGTTCGCTATGTGCATTCGGTACTTATTGATTGGAATGTCTATAACTGGAGTGCGAAAGGGTATCTGTACATTTTTATGCGTGAAGTGACATCACATTACATCAACATTAATGTGAGCGTAAACTCCACGAAAAGTGGATAGATAAATAACCCATAACAGCGTCTTTTTCACGTACTTTGAATGGTGGCTCGCGAGTTGATACCATATTTATTCCACATATTAATTTCTGCGCTAAATAATGCGATGTACTACGATGGGCATCAGGTATCAAGATATTTAGTTTTAATTTTGTCTCGCCAACGTTTCATTCCACCTAAACACTTTCCTTTCCGAAGGGAGGTCGCTGAGGGGGATTTAGGATTTTGGACACACGTACTCCAAATATTTTTTCGCAGTCTGCAAGTTTTCATCAAACTTACATTATTCACACACCCGTAACCTAGCATTAAATGTCTTTGGGTAAAAATAGTGTTTTTACAATGTACTAGAGTGGAAGACTAGTTTATGCTATGTGCATCCTGTAATGAGGTTAATATCATTTTTATAACACGATTTGACCCTTCATCTGGTTATTAAACCCATTCATGGTAATGCACGGCCATGCATTTAAAGAAGACAGCACCAGGGGTGCACTTGAATGTATTCTTTCGCTTGGCAGCCTTTCACCATTGACTTCTTATCCCTTAACATCTCGTCCCCTGAGTTCCAATGTGTTCTATGTGCCAATAGGCACATAGAACACATTGGAACTCAGTGGACGATCTGTTAACTTTCCTTACGCTCCGTGGTGAACAAATATGGCTTCCGGTATTTTTCCCATGAATTCTCAAGTTCAAATCATCAGGGCCAAGGGGCAATACAATGGTTATCGGATAGGCGCTGATGCCTAATGCTAACAGCGCATTTCAAGTTCTAACGTAATCGCAGACCTAAAAGAAGCCGTCGCTTGTTCCTTGTGCCACTTGAGTGTCTTTCGTGGGGTTTTTTGGATCATATGATGAATGGAATCTTCAGTTTGTAACTTCTCCCAGTTTATATTGAAATTTACAAAACTCGTCAGTAGAAGCTCGGTCCGGACCTTATTTACTGAACACGTTTTGTGAAGTTTGATATAAACTGGGGACTCGTTGGAGAACATCTCTGTAATGATATCTGTGGACAACTGTTTACGTTATTAAATGAAAGTTCCTTAAAAATTCAAACAAAGGGCAATAACACCTTCAAATCCCATCCAATGTTGGCAGTATTTATTTAATCATTTATTTATTGGTGTTTAAGGTCACATACCAAAGCACAATGACTAATCGTGACCGTGACAGTTTTACGGATGGAGGAAGCCGGAGTACCCGGAGAGAACCAACGAGCAGCGGCGAGCAACTGTCAGCTTCTCAACATTATCTGTTCCAGCTCCGCTCAAGCAGGGTTACAACGGTTGAATACATATGCACCACCGACGTGCAGTACGCCTTAGTACACGCCGTCATCGTACTCCCATGTAGGCAACCGGGATAAAGTTCCTTGCCCAAGGACACAGCGCGGGTTGTCCCGGACGGGGGTCGAACTCGGGACCTCTAGCATAGAAGTCTAACAGTCTACCACTGAGCCACCATGTTCCCAATGTTAGCAGTTATTGAAATGGGATCTCGTTTCCTTTAAAAGGCAGTACTTCCGTTGAACTTATAAATTAGGACCTTATTTGATTTTATGTTGATGTGCGTCCAGTAAATAGTAACCATCAGCGGTGATATGCCCCCACCCCCACCCCCACACCCGCCTAAATCTTCTATTTAAGAGGTGGAAGGTGGTGTACAGTTATATACATTTTGGTTAAAGGTCAAGGCCACATAGGCTTGTTGAACGCGTAACCTAGAATTCCTTTTTTTCTAGATTAATTGCCAATGCAATAAAACAATTCGGGGACAATGAAAAACTCCTATAACACAGTTTTCTTGCTGTGCGCGCACGTAACTGCGAAACTTTTGCCTTCTAATGATTGAATTGTGACAATTTTACAGTTTTCAAGGAATTAAGCGGGCCATTCGGGCAAGTTTATATGAATGACGTATTAAGGATTATATATTGTGATATAATCAACTGGGCCAGGAAGAGACCTTTTTGAAAATGTATAACTCAGTGCGCTTCTGGTGTAAGGGAAATAACTCAAAGGTGAATTGCTTCAGGCTGCAAAATTGGATTCTTGGTGAAAACAGGCATTTTCAAACGAATAGCTTCAACGAGACCTTATCCAAGATATTGTTTTTAAAAAGTGGCACATCAAAATCACTTGAAATCCGATAACTGTTATGGAAGCTATCGGACAAACAAATATCCTGGTGGAATGACGGACAAACAAACGGACGGAGCTCTTTACCATACACCCGTGAGGAGAGGGGTGGGCGGTAATAATATCAGCCAGCCTATTATATCAAACAGAACGCACAATCTCCAGTCTGAGAAGAAAAAAAAGTTTTGTTGAAGAGTGCATCGAAGGTAAATTGACATTATTATAATTCAGTACAGATAGTTTAGTTGACATAAGCGATGTTTACAAAGAAGTCAGTCCACCACGTATTAACCTTTTGAAACCGAAAGACCGTTTTTCCAGACCAGGGTCGTGATACGACCTGCTTTCATGAAGTAGACAGTTGCACTGTGAATTTGCGTAATAGACTAATCAAGATTTTCAACGTGCAGCCCCAAGGCTGCGCGTTGAAAATTTTGATTGGTCTTCCCCCAAGTAACGAATATAGACCCTGCCAGTTGATGGCTAAAAATTGACATGGAATATACCATCAGGGTTCAAGGGGTTAAATTTAACTATTAATGGAGACACTTCAACCCGACTATTGTGTTTATATTAACCCAATATTCAGTTAAAATCAACCCGATTTTAACCCAACTTTGTTAAGTTATTTCATAAAACTAATTTTGGGGTTAAAATGTTCAGTTGATTTCATTTCAACTAAATATTGGGTTAAAATGTAATCTGGTACAGTTAAAATTTTACTAGACTTTAGTTAAAATAAGCAAATAAACTACTGTAGTTTCATTTAACTAAACATTGTTCAGATGCTTGGACAACTAAACTCTTTATTCAACGCAAGTTTAGTTGCACAAATGTATTTGGCCAATTCCGACGCGAGGTGATCCTGACTGACGGAAGTGTCGTTAACCCCAAGTAGGGGCTCGACAGATCACCGAAGTTAAGCAACGTCGGCCCCGGTTTGTCCTTGGATGGGTGACCGTTTGAGCGATTGATTCGGATTTCCACGTTGTGTCTTTGTCAAAGGAAATAAGCCCGATTGTCCACATAGGGGTATGATGACGCCGTGTACTAAGGCGTACTGCACGTCGTTGGTGCGCATGTCTTCAACCAGTCTAACACTGCCTGTACTGTACTGTACTGTACTGCAGTGCGGAGTTACGATGTTGGGGAGCTGGTAGCTTCTCGTTGTTGCTCGGTGGTTCTCTCCGGGTATTCCGGCTTCCTCCATCCGTAAAACTGTCACCGACATGACCTTGGCTGTTAAAGTGTCGTTAAACCTAATAAATAAATAATTAGTAGCCCTAAGTAAACAAAATTTACCCAACATCACCGACTTATCTCGTCATAAAAATCGACTTTTGATAAAGTTATCTCCCCCGAAATAATTAAATGGGCGAGGAAGATCCAAGTAAGAAGCATTTTATTGTTGTGACAACACCTATGACATCATTCATTCATTGGGTAAAAATAAAACGAAGTTTCCTTTTGTCACTTTTGATAAACGAAAACAACAGTCAGCTCTCGAAGCTGTCTGTTGTTTTCGTTTATTAGAAGTTACAAAAAGAAATTTGGATTTTTATGCCAAGCTAATTAGAAGCAATTAACTCCACTTTTGCTCTTTGCTCAACGAAAGTGCTTTACAGTATTTTTTTGTATCTCCTGGACTGTTATATAAACCCTTTAATCAACGTAACGGCAAAAACCGGCAGGCGCTATTCGCAGAAATCACCAATTCTCCCTATTATTTCATTTTTTATCTCAAAAACATTGCTTATGACCCCTCATTGGAATGAGCTCGTTGAGCTCGTTCCAATGAGTGGTCATAAGCTATGTTTTTTTGGAAAGGACAGTGCCCGTTTTATATGTAACAACACACACACTGTTGATATAATGAATAGAAAAAAGATTACAGAACATCAAAAGATAATCAAAGTGACGTTTTCTTATTCGTAAATTGGTTTAAACAGAGAATATTACTCAAACGTTCAAACTGATTGGGAAAAAAATTTGTAAAAAGCCAGCTTCGTTATTTTTATGTATGTTTGTCCAAGGTTCACTTGCATTCAACCAATGGAAACTCTGTTTGTTTGTTACAGGATGATAAATTAGAGAGTGTGACAGTTATTCAGCATTGCTGAGTGCTTGCCTATATGGCTACTCTGGCTTCCTCTGCCTGTACATTTGTACAAATTGATATGACCCAGACTGTTTGTTATAAGTGTCATTTCTCCTCAATACAAGAACAAAAAAATAATGTACACATTTTCCTTTCATGTACAAATGAATGTCGATGAATAGTTTTGTTCCTTAGCAAAATGTGAGTAGTATATTTATTTAAGACCATTATGAATAAGTACAAACAAAACACAAAAGAAACGCACATGCAATACAATTTCAAACAAAATTTTGCTTGTGTACCGATTATGACGCGAGTTACAGACTAATTAATGTGTGTTTAACTCTTTTGGCGTGACAGGCGACTAAAGTCGACAGACGGCAGACCGCGGAAAGGTCCTGGAGCTAAATACGTGTAATATCGCGGTCCAGGTCAACGGTGCCAACGGGGTAAGTATTGGTGTGCAGACAGAGGTCACTGGGGGTGTCGGTCAGAGCCAGGTTGGTGGGGCCACCGATGGCGATATTGGGCTTGAAGTTTGTAGACAGTGTTCTATGATGTATGGGGACTTTCGTTCGATGGGATATGGAGAGGTATGTGCAAACTGTCAGGAAATCCTCCGCCTACTTGAGACAATTGTTAAGTTTGAGGGGGAGATTGCTGAGCTGAAGGGAAAACTTGGTAGGGCGGGGCTGTCTGGAGTTACGCCTGTGAAAGTAGCTTTCCGAGAAGGATGGGTGGTTGTCGGTGGTTCCAAGAGGAAACATGGGGGTAGAACCTTTGATGTGAATGAGGTAGGTGATGAGGTGGGGGCTGCTAGAAAAATACGTAGGACAGATGAGGGGGGCCCAGGCCGGAGCAATGCTGTAAAGCGTTTGGCGTGGACTATCAAAAGTGGTAGGAAAGGGGGGCCAGAGAAGCAGGTAGATAGGGGTGTAAAGTCCAAAGGCAGTGGGGAGTGCAGCACCAGAAACAGATTTGATGTGCTCGATTCGGAAGAGTTAGAGGAGGAGATGGAGGTACTTGCAACAGATAGTAGGTTGGGGTCTAGGCCAGGAAAAAGGAGGAGGGATTCGGTAGAAGACCAGGGGAGTAGTCCAGGTAGTTCAGGGCCTGGAAAGAGACGGAGGGACAAGGATAGGAGTAATCCTAGGTCAAAGATACCGATACCGATATTGATTCCGAGTGGGGCTGTTGGAGAGGAAGAGGACGCTGTAAACAATAGGAGACTAGAGGAGATAAATAGGGCGAGGGACAAAAGTAAGTTGGTGGTTGCGGGAAGTAGCATAGTTCGGGGGATCGACAAGGTTGTCTGTGGTCCGGACAGTAAAAATAGAACAGTTCTGTGCTTTCCAGGGGCTAAAGTGGAGGACCTGAGGGATAGAGTGGACGGTATTGTAGCTGGGTCGGGGCCTGATCCGGTAGTGGTATTACATGTGGGGTCCAATAACATCAGGGAGAGGAAATCAGTTCGTTTGGTGGACACATACAAGGACCTAATTAGTAAGCTACTTAGCAGGAATGCTCGGATCATCGTTTCAGGGGTGCTCCCCATTATGGGTGGTGGGAATGAGAGGAACTCGCGGATTATGGCACTAAACGAGGAGCTGGAAGAGCACTGCAAAGACTTGGGAATACATTTCATTGACCACTGGGACCCATTCTGGGGACAAGGAGAGTTGTATGGGCGAGACGGATTGCATTAAAGTAGGATGGGTACAGACCTGTTGGGCCAAAAAATTTTACAGGTGGCTGGGCCTTTTTTGGAGAAAAGGGGGGTAGGGGACCACAGCCGATAACCCAGAGGGGCACAAATGCTGGGAACATAGGAAGAACAACAAACATGCACAACACAGGGACACACCAGGGTTATAATAATGTGCCAGTGATGACAAAGAAACAAAGATTCATTAAGTTTGGATACTGCAACATCCAGGGTCTGCACAAGAAAGTAAGCGAAACATCAACACTGATGGACGAAGGAGACTTCGATATAATGGGTCTAAGTGAGACGTGGATACGACGGGATGAGCGGGCTGATCAGATGAAGGGTTGCGTGTGGATAGGAGCTGGGCGAACTGAGGGTCAGAAACGGGGTGGGGGTGTTGGCATCTACGCTAAAGAGGAATTACAGCCCTCATTGATTACAGATCTCACAGAAGCAAGGACTCAGATTCCAGTATCCAACGAAATAGTCTGGGCAAAAATCAAGTTAGGAAGCAGGAGTGTTGCCGTTGGTGTTGTATACTTAGCAGTGGAGGGAAGTAAGCCCGAGTGGAATGATTCAATATATACAACTCTTAGATCGAATATCACAGAGCTTGAAAGCAGAGGGTTCAGTATTGTCCTAATGGGGGACTTCAATGGGCACATCGGGGATAAGGAGGAGGGCATACAGGGAGGTGATAGGAAAATTAACACGAATGGGAGGAAGATGTTGGACCTATCAAAAGAGCTTGGTTTAAAGATCTTGAACAGGGATGCGAAATGTAAGGGTAAATGGACCTGGGAGAGGAACGATAAGAAAACAATAATTGATTATATACTCACTGACATTAGCGTATGGAGGGAGGTTATAGATGTAGAAATAGATGACGAGGGAAAAAATGACTTGGGTAGTGATCACAACCTGATAACAGTTAAGATTATGGGCAAAAAGACGAATAGAGACAGAAATACCTTCAAGGAAGTTTGGGGACTAAAACAAGGAGCCGACTGGAAGCAGTTTCGGGAAAAACTAAAACCAAGTCTTGAATGTATACCTAGGGATGCAAATGTCCAGAGTATTTCAGATGGCATAGTAAATAGCCTAACAGAGGCAGGGAAGGATTGTATAGGAAGGGTGAGGGTCCCAACGAGAGAGCTAGGATACAGGGTTAACGAGGGACTGAAAAAGGCTATAAAAGAAAGGAAGGTAAAATGCGCTGCTTACAGAAGAAGTAGGAAGCTTAAAGGGGTGGATAACAATGACACGAGACTAATGAAAGGAGAATATGAACTGGCACGGAAAAAGGTGAATGAGATAAAGAATAATAATAGGAAGGAGCGCAATTGCAGTCTTGCCAGAACAATAAAGAAAACGGGGGGTTCGAGCTCAAACGTATTTTGGAACTGGGTAAATAAACGGGGGAAAAGTAGTGTGCAGAGTATCAAAGTGGATGAGGAAAGTACAGAAGATAAAGGCCGTATCGCTTCAGAGTTAGTCAAGCACTGGGAAAAGATAAACGATAGGCGATGGGGCAGTGGGTCCCCACCAAAAAGAAATACACTGGTGGAGGAGAACCTATCCAATCGTGTATGTAGCGAAATAACGGCAGAAGAAGTGCGGAACGTGGTCTCGAAATTAAAAAATGGTAAAGCGGGAGGGACTGATGAAATTCCGAACGAATTCCTCAAAAATGGAGGGGAGGCACTTATTGAAGTCCTGACAAACCTTTTCAACCTGGCTCTGCGAAAGCAAGAGGTCCCCAGAGAGTGGAGGGAAAGTAAGGTGTCGTTCATACACAAAAAGGGGGATAAGGAAGTTCTAGATAACTATAGGGGGATATCAGTTAGTAGTAACATCGGAAAAGTATTCTGTAAGGTCATATACAGTAGACTAGAGGAAGTTATTGAAGAGAAAGGTTTTCTAGGAGAAATTCAAAATGGTTTCAGGAAAGGACGAAGAGTCACTGATCACCTATTTACACTCACCCAACTGATAGAATCAACAAAGGCTGAAAAGAAAAAGATGTTTCTGGCATTTCTAGATGTGAAAAAAGCGTACGACCGAGTGTGGAGGGAAGGTATGTGGCGAAAGCTCGAGGGCATCGGACTGGGGGGTGACTTTGTGGGAATCATCAAAGCACTGTATACAGATGTGCCAAGCCAACTCAGTCTAGGGAGTATCACTACAAAACGAGTCCCTATGGATATAGGCCTCAAGCAGGGGTGTATCTTTTCACCGATTTTGTTTGCATTGTATGTTAAAGATTTATGGGACGAACTAATTCAGAGTGCGGAGGGGGTAAATGTTGGAGACATAAAGATACCAGGCTTATTCTTTGCGGACGACATGGTGTTAATGTCTAGAACTGAACAGGGGCTAGAGAAATTGCTGGAAATTGTTGGTAGTTATGGGAACACTTGGCGGCTCGAACTAAATGAAAATAAAAGCAAGGTAATACCCGTTGGACGTAAGGTAGATATGACGAAGAGATGGAGAGTGGGGGAGTTCTCAATCCCCGAAGGGGAAAGCAAACAAATCACTGTAGGAGAAAAGGGAGAGTATGAGTATCTAGGGGTAAGCATAAATATAACGGGAAGAGGGGTGTACAGAAATTACTCAGCCAAACTGATTCTGAAAGGGAAAAGAATTCTGAACCAGCTAAAACTTTTAGGGAAAAATAGTTTCAACAAGGTCTTTGTGGGGAAAACACTATGGGAGAGGGTGGGTTTACCAAGTATAACGTATGGCACGGACGTGATTCCATTAAACCAAACCGTTATTAAGAAGTTGGAAAGTACTCAGAATGATGCCGGCAGATGGATAACAGGGTCAAGTAATGCTGCAGCTTTGGAAGCAGTAAGGGGGGAGCTTGGGTGGATGAAAATCAAGGACAGGGTAGATTTGGGAAAACTGTGTTACTTTAACTACTTGAGAAACCTGCCTGACAACCGGTGGTGCAAATTGATGCTCGATACCATTTGGAATTCTAATATAGAAACGGGGTGGTCAAAACATGTGAGGGAACTAATGGACAATTACTCTATAGAGGTCACAAACATAGAAGTAGGAATGAAAGAAGGCAAAAGGTTTGTCAAAGAGAGAGTCATGGAAGATTGCAATCGAAACTGGCGAGCAGGGGTTAGCGTGAAAAGATCACTGCAGGGGTTACAATATAAAGAAAAGCCAGCTTTTGAGAAGTACCTAGATGGCACCTTTGGAGGGTCACTGCTGTTCAAACTGAGATCAAGATCACTGGAGCTTCGGGGAAAAATTGGGAGAGATGGGGAAAAGGGATGCCAAATGTGCCACTCTGGAGTAGTGGAGACCCTGGAACATTTTCTCTTGGAATGCCCACAGTATATACCTCATAGAATAAAATTTACTGGAAGAATAATGCAGAAGTGGGGTGAAGAAACAAAAGATAGATGGCTGAAGGCGGACACGAGGGAGAGGGTAGGAATGCTTATTGAAGAAATTGAAAAAGAGGAAGTGAGGGACACTATTAAGCAGTTTATATCTGAATGCTGGGAGGAGAGGAGGGGAAGAGGGGGTGGGGTGCAGGGGGAATGATGGCCTTCTCTTATGAGGACCGCGACAAATCAGCGGCTGGCCAAAGAGTTATTATTATTATTAGTAGCCAGTTTAGCCAACTGTGTGTGTCCATTTCCAAGTGCTTTTAAAACCCTTTACCCATCCCAGATGATATCAAAATTTATTATTTTAAACATCATTTTTTCAAATTTTACAAAAACATTCAACAAAACCATATCACGTGACCCCCTCGTTGGGACGAGCTCGCCGAGCTCGTTCCAACGAGGGGTCACATGATATGGTTTTGTTAATTTTTTTTTGAAAAATAATATTCTTTCAACTTCTTTAGTTGCGTATTACGCGGGGAGATGCGGCCGATTCGTTGGGTGAAGGATTGAACAAACATATGTATTCTTATTTTTCATGCACCATGAACAACGATATCGCCCCTTGAAAGTATAAAGGTGTCATTTAAATATATACAGGAAATCATTTGAAAAACTGTCAATGAGATCATGAGAACATATTTTACAATAATAACGCTTTATCCTAACAACCTGTCCTTTTTGTAAAATTCTTGATGAATATTAGGCGCTAAGAATTCCCTTTCTCGGATTATTCCGCACCAAAAGAGTTAGATCCATGGAAGCTAGAGTTTTGTATATTTCTTTCAACCTGGGAGAAAAGACAGAATCAGGAAGCAGGGTGACAAGTGCAAGAGAGCACAGGATTGGGGCAGGGATGTAGCGAAGGTGGAGTGTTGTGGGTTGGTGAACACCCCAATAAGTTTTCTATTCGGCACATTTTGTCATGATTGGAGTCTCAGATTTATTATTTATTCATTTATTGGTTAAGCTTACCTTTAGCACATATGGCTATATCACGACTACAATATCCATAGGTACATGTATGAAGTCAAATCTGCCAATCGCTTATACCTATACTACACACTTTATAAGATTTCCATCCGAGGCATTAGTTTCCAGACCCTATTTTATAAGTAAACTAAAACTTGTTTACAACAGCAAACAACCACTGGTCCACTTCCCGAGATCCCATGGTATTGAGTTTCTGAGATATCGATTCCCTTTTGCTGGTAATCACGTACTTCCTGCCATGATTAAGTTTGTCCATTCCAGTCACAGTCAGGCGTACAAATGGGCAATTATGACGCCCGGATTCGGGGAGTTGAGGCGGGGACGGGGTGGGGGTGGGGGTGGGTGGGGTTGGGGGGTAGCTTGGCCAATTGCGATCACGATACGTCTTAATTAAATAATAAGTGTTGCCACGACAACTATTTGTATATTTTATTTATCCACAAATAAGTTTCAATGAACATTGAATAATTTAAATAGATTACTGACATAAATTCTAACTACATCATAAAGGCATGCCTTTGACGAAGGCACGCTTGATGAAGAAGTTTGAATATTTTGTCAGTATGGACCCTAACCATATAAAGAGTGTTATAAATTGATAACAGGGAAATAAAGAGTAGAAAATCGTAAACGTAATATGCATCCATACTGCTCTGTCAACAAAGAGAGTTCTGCACTAGCCCCGAGAGGGGTAGGGGGAGGCATGTGCCCTGAGGCCTTGGCCCCGTTAATGGTCCGGGATTTTTGGTGTTTTAAAAATATGTTGGTTGACCTATCGATACGTCTGAGCTGAAGGTCGTGGGAAGGCTTTTGGTACGGACCCTCCGACCCTGGTGGAGGTGTCAAGAGCATGTAGCTGCATTACTGACCAGGTTGCGTTCATATAAAAAAAACACTTGTTCCAGTTTGATGGTTTTCCGCCGGTCTTCCCTGTAACGTGGTGGTCACGATTGTCTATGCAGCATAAACGCAGAAACAAATGTAATAAATTACCAAAATTTCAGGGAGGTAGGTCTGGAGAAAATTTGCAGACACAGGACCTGAAAAGCATGAAGTGCAGGCATAGCCTTGTCTAACCGAGAACTGTTTCATTTCTTAACATTTGAGACTACTCCCCATAACTCCCCTGACCATTTCAACATTTTATTGAACTTCTGAGGATGCAAGGGAGATAATTCGAATAAGTTCGAATAGATACAGTAACAAAATCAAATAACTAGGAATAAGTCACTGAATAAGTCTGAGGTTATTATAATCCCTGATGGGTACGGGTGTGGGATGGAAAAATCTCACCCGAGGGCAAGATATTTGGGTCAGACACGAGGCTTGCCGAGTGTCTGGACCAAATATCTTGTCCCGAGGGTGAGACTTTCCCATTTCACACCCGTACCCATCAGGGATTATTTTTCTCCCCCCCCCCCCCCCCCCCACCATACAACGGTTACGTTAGCCAGAGATAATCGGCTGTCACGTGCTGATATAATCAACGCATTTGGTATTCGTTGTTTTGAAAAACTAATGACACCATCGGAAAGAGTATGCAAAAGTTATGTATATACGAAAGGTATATACCACGGAATCGATTAGGAATGGTGGCAGCTTGAGGTTTGAAGAGTTTTAGAGCATCGAACTTTGATCACACTGCATTACGATGACGTCAGTATGAATTAGTTGGTAGCAAGAAACTGATACGATATGCTTAACGTCATATTAACGTTGTAAATGTATAAAGTCACGTGGGTGGGGTGGGATACGTCTGTCTCTCCCTGCTATCTCACCCTGAACAGACGTATGTTACACATGCAGTGGGGGGGGGGGGGGGGGGGGGGAGAGAAAATACATTCCCTGGTGCTTAGTCTGTACTGCATAATTCAGCAATCGGCAATTCTACCCGATTCTACTAAATACAAAACACTCTTCATTCTTAATTTTGGACCTACATGTAATAGGGATAGCTAAAATTCACCTTCCCTACTTCTGTAGTATGCACATGTGACATGAGGAAAGTCACACTCATAGTCTAAAAGTCTGCATATCTTACTGGGAATGGGGGGGGGGGGGGGGGTGAAGGTTATGGATTCAAACTGCATAATAGTCATCTTTGATCAGTTGGCCTCTAAACTAATAAGCAATGTTCAATTTATGTCATCTAAGCCCTGGGGAAGGGGTTGTTTTTGTTTTATTGTTTTACACAGGTGGCATCAGATGGTATTAGGATTTTTGTTTATATAAACTTTCTGAAATTATTCTGGACTATTTTCTCCTTCAATTAACATGCAATAGTCAGATAAGATTAGAAAGTATAGATCCAATTCCATGCCAAAATATCCATGAAACATTATATCACACTAAATCAGACTGATTAAATCACAATTTCAAGTAGTTTCAAGTTGATATACAGGTTATGACCCTCGTTGGAACGAGCTCGCCTATGTTTTGGAAGCAAAAAGTAAAAATATAAAAAAAACTGAATGTCGTTTTTCTTGTAGGTAAAAGATTAATACAATATAACCCAACCTAAATAGGACACATAACGTAAATTCTCCCTACTGAAATTAAGCAAATGTGACCCAGTTGTATTTTGTTTAGCCAATCAAATTGTTCAGTTTTGAAATTGACCAATGAAATTGACGGAAGGCTTTATTTATAACTGATTAATATGAAAACAAAATATCAAATGTTTTAAAGTGATCAAAACGGACGAGTTATATGATAATTAAAAATACTTGCCATGTAATTCAGTTTGTCTGATACTAATTTGCCATCAACTTCTCTATAACAATGTAGGCAGCATTAGATGTGTGTACCAACATGGAATTTATATGGAATTGGACTTACCGACACCTCTAATATGATTAGCCATGTAATTAATAATAAAAGACTAAAAAATCACAGAACTTTAGAGATTTTATGTGGAAGAAACAAAATGCATTTTTGGTTATTTACACATATTTTTCCAGCCCCAAATCACCCACACACACCCTCCTTCTGTCTGGAAATTTTCGGTCCCCCGCCCCCCCCCCCCCTCCCCACCCGGAAATGGTAATGAAATAATTCAGTAGATATTGTCGAGAAACTGTAGGAGAATGCTTCTTCTAGCACTAATTTGAACCAGTAGGTAGAGGTGCAGGCTGCAAGCCGAGAGGTCCTAGGTTCGAATCCCACCTGCGGCAATCGCCTTGTGTCCTTGGGCAAGACATTTCACCCCCATTGCCCATCTGGGGGCACGGTGACGTCGTGGACTAAGGCATACTGCACGTCGATGGTGCACTTGTCTTCAACCAATGCTAACCCTGCTGGTGTGGAGTTAGTATGTTGGGGAGCCGACAGTTGCTCGCCGTTGCTCGGTGGTTCTCCCCGGGTACTCTGGCTTCCTCCACCCATAAAACTGTCATGGTCGTGATTAGCCATAATGCAGAAATATGTGGCCCAATAAATAAAAAAATAAATAAAATAATGAATAAATAAATAAATATAATTTAAACTAGATGCCCCATTTGGCCAGAGGCGCTCACCTGACCAAAGTTATTTAAAGAAGGATTTAATTCCTATCTATAGCTAGTTAACACAACAGAGGAATGAAGTTATTTAATTATTTTTAACTCTGCTGTCCATGCCAGAATATTTTTTTTTAGTACTGGGATGCTACCACAGAAATGATGCCCAGATTTTCAATAACGACAAACTAGGGAATCCAAATATCAACCTAGGGATTTGACTGGAACCAACCTGAAGGATGATGTATAGCAAATATCAAATATCAACTTGACTGGTTAGTGGTTCTGGAGAAAAATATTTTGAGATTATTAGCAAATTTGCACTATGTTAACATTTGCCTCCACGCCCCCCCCCCCCCCCACACCCCGCCTAATAGAAAACACAAATATCAACCCAGAAACATTATTTGAACAAACTGAATATGAACCCTCAAAGGATGCTGTTCACTAAATATCGAAAGATTCTGATTGTATCTCAAGAAGCAGCTGTTTAAAGATTATTCCTCAAATTGGACTAGTTAAAATTCGGGCTGCAATGGGGATCCCAAATTTTAACCCATGGACTTGATTTGAACAAACTGAGATCTGACATCTCTCTCTTAAGATTCTTAAAAAAATGTCCTCATATTGCACTAAGTTAAACTTCAGCCTACAATAGGGGGGACAAAGTATTAACCAATGGACCAGATTTTTTCATCCCGTTCGCAAACTTGAATTTGACCCCCCTAGAGATGTCGTATACCAAACATGAAAGCATTTTGACTGGTGAATCCGAAGAAGGAGATTTTTAAAGAAATTTCCTCATATTGCACTAAGTTAAAATTTGGGCTCCCATAATAGACCAAATATATAACCCAGGAACTCGATTTGAACAAACTTGAATCTGCTTGGCCTCCATCCCACCCCCACCCCCACTCCGGAGATGTTGTATACCAAACATGAAAGCATTCTGACTGTCTGACTAGTGGATCTGGAGAAGAAAGTTTTAAAGAACTGTCCTCATATAGCCCTTAGGTAAAATTTGGGCTACCATGAGGAGTCCAAATATTAACCCAGGAACTCGATTTGAACAAACTTAAATCCCCCCCCCTTCCCCCCGCCACTAACCCCACCCCTTAGAGATGTTGTATATCAAACATGAAAGCAATCTGACTGCTGGATCTGAAGAAGATTTTTTAAGAAATTTCCGAATTTTGCACTTAGTTAAATTTGGGCATGCATAAGGAGCCCAAATATTAACCCAAAGACAAGACCCGATTTGAACAAACTTGAATCTGGCACCCCATGAGATGCTGAATACCTAAAACGAACGCATTCTGACTAGAAGATCTGATGGAGATTTTTAAAGTTCATCCCCCATATTGCACTAAGTTAAAATTCGGGCTCCCATAGCAAGCCAAACTATTGACCAAGGGACTTGATTTGAACAATGTTGAATCTGGCCTCCATAACAATAATGTATACCAAACATTAAAATATTCTGACCAATGGTTCTGAAGAAGATTTTTACATTTTTCTCCATATAGACTTTAGTTAAAAATTCGGGCTCCTGTTTTAGCACCAATTTTAACCAAGAGGCTTCATTTTAACAAACTGGTATCTGACCCCGCTGTGGATGCTGTATACCAAATATCAAATGATTCTGACCTCTGCTTCTGAAGAATTTTTTTAAAATTTTGGCAAATAAGCTGACACAACATTTTTTTTCCTGAAACAACCGATGGCAATTTTTTTTACCATTCAGTTCTACTGGTCCTAAGTATGCTTCATGCTCTCTTCCATGTGGTTTGGAAAATATGAGTGTTTAAAAATATTTCTATTTTTAGCTCCTGGGGTTCCCAATGGGAAACGGGGAAAATTGGGTTTTTAGCATGAGTCGAGTACTTATGACTCAATAATGCCATATACCAAATTTGGTTCAAATCGGACCATCGTTTCAGTAAATAGTCATTTGGGGCGCCCCCCCCCCCCCCCTCCCACCATTACAAAGGCAAATATTGCTCCGCGAACTTCGTTTGAACAAACTTCATTGTACGCTTTAAAATGAAGGTACATACCGAACAAGTGGATTTGAAAAAAAGCGAAGTCAGAACAAGCAATCACTTCAAAGTTAAGTAAAATTGGTTCAGCGGTTCAGGAGGGGCAGGGGCAGGTGAAGATGCTAACAGAATGTTTACGGACGACGGATGGTGAGTGATCACTATACTTCATCGTGACTTTCAATCAAGTGAGTAAAAAACAGACTCCGGGTGTGGCCCCCCACTTATCGCTTCGCAGCTTCGGCGCTCACATGGTCCATAACGTACGTCCATTCTACACATTTCAGGGGCCCGTCCTCTTTCTCGGTGGCCCTGGAGTTTTGAGAGGGAGGGTTTAGCAGGGAGATATATGTAGTTGACTATGTAGGTGAGCATGAGTTCGTGCGACGTCGATATTTCTGCAGGTTGTTTTTGTTGTCATTGTCGTTTTGGAAGGACTAATACAGTTGTGATTGGTGAAGCAGATTGCAGAATTTTTTACGGATTATCGTTTTTGATTTGCATTTGTACCAAACTTTACTTTCTGCGTTCAGAAGTCTGAGTACTGGTGTGAGCCATGGCTTTAAAAAATATTATGGCATTATAAATTTTCATATTAATCATTTGAACCCTGGTGGTATCTTCCAAGTCAGTTCATATGCAGTAATTAGAAGAGTCAATTTTCATTATTTGGGGGTAGACCAATCAATATTTCCAACTTAGCAGGCATCCTACTGAATGAAAGTATAACGTATCATGACCCTGGGCCGGTAAAGCGGCCTTTGGTGTTCAAACGGTTATGGTTTGAATGCCCAACACAAAGTTTTAATCTCATTAATACTGATCAAGTTATAAATTAGATTACGACTAGTGAAGAACAACAGAAATACAAGTCAAGTTTCAGTCAATGAACTCCGTGTTCAAACGTGAGAATATTGACTGAATATTGGTTTCACGGCTCAATCTCTTGCGCAAAATTTGAAAATATATTTCCAGGTGAAATTAAACTGCACGGTTGCTTCATAACAGCTCATTCTCGACACAGTTCTATACATTTTGCTGTTCAGGAATGGAGTGTTGAGTGGCGGAATAGACTTTTCATATATATCTTATTAATTTCTGCATCATATGAAGGTGATATTCACTCTCCTGTTTTACAACGTACTATTCATAAATTCATCTTCGTTGGCTCTCGCCGAGAACGGGCTATTTCTAAAACCCCGTGGGGCGGAATTTCAACCCAGATAAAAACTTCAATTTTTGTGTACAAGATTAGCTCTTATCCCACTGAGTATTTTCAAGATATTTTTCATCAAATCAGGTCATGTTAAAAATTCAAACGAATCGAGAAAAAGTTTTTTCAAGCTATTTTCCATCAAATCTTGTCATGGCTGCTTAACAGCCGCCATGACTAGATTCGATGAAATTTTCTTCCACATTTAATTCAAGAAGTCATTGGCTGAAAATGTGATTGAATGTGTCGAACATATTTTGGAGTCAAGAGAAAGTCTGGCCTGGGCCGGAATATCCGCCAACAGCATGTAAGAAGTTAAGGAAAGCAATCAATATTCAGTCAGCAGACCTTCTGATTGAATTCGGAGGTCCATTGGCTGAAATTGATCAGTGCTTCTTGTGTTCTTTGCCATAAAATAAGTTGTTACTCTGGTGAAAATGCCATTCCATATTTATGTGCTTTTTATAAGTCTCTCAACACGTATTACCTCTGTTCTGGACATTATCTCAAGAAAAAATGAAGGGGAAACAGAAAGAAATAAAATCATTAATCTGTGAGGCTGTGTCCACAATTATTTTTAGTGGCGTGATTCACGTCCAATACTCAATCTTCTAAACGAATACAGTAAACGATGATTTTGCGCATTACATATTTTGAAATGTCGTCAGGAAACGCAAATCAAGAACGATAATCCCATATGAATTCTGCAAACTGCTTTTCCTTTTACAAGTTGATGAGTCCTTCAATAACGACAATAACAAAACAAAAAACTGCAGAAATGGCGAAGTCGCAATGAGCGCTTTCCTGAAGACAAATACCCACAGTGACCATGTAAGCAGATTTGTCTTGGCCGCATTTCCGTTCTCCTTTGTAAACTGTACAGTGGAGAATGTATGACTATGTCAGTCGGATAGATTAAACCTTGAACGGTTATGACCAGTGGTTCAGGACGGAGAAATACACCGACAACAAATAGCCAACAGTGGCCGTGACACTGGAAGAATACAGTATATTAATTGTTAACGAGAGATTGAAAGACTCCCCTTGCATTGCATTAATACACCTCTGTTTTTGTAAACAAATGAATGGCGACAGGAAAATATAACGAAAATCGAAACGGGTTGCAAATGCAACTAGTAAATAAAAGAGTAATGAACATATATATTGCTACAATTATGTACTAATTCAACAAGTGGTGAATACAAGTAATTCAAAAACTGTTAAATATTTACAAAAATAACACATTTCTATCAACGCCGAAATACGTGTGCACAAACACATTAACTCACACACAAAGTCACAACTGGGTGCATACCATACATTTGAAGTGCGTTTTCTGCTTCACAATACAGCTATTACAAGGTCAACACATGAATTATATATTTTGGTTAACTCACTTTCTCCTGGTTTAACAAAATATGTTTCGTGAAGAATAACTGAATATTTTTAAATGTACAGACGACAGTCTCGTCATTTTTTTCATGGCGACTTCAAATTTGTATAAAGCTGTCTAACGTATGAAACTTCTTAATTTCATAAAAGAGAGAAAGTCGGGAAGCGGGATGGATAGTGCAAGAGTTGGGTCAGGGGTGTAAGGAAGTTGGGGTGTGGTGGTGACACCCCAATAAGTTTTCCTTTCGCCACATTTTCGTTCTGATTGGAGTCACAGATTTATTATTTATTCATTTATTGGTGTTTAAGTTTACCTTTAGTACCTATGGCTAAATCATGACCATAACACCGAACATGTATGATGTCAAATTCGCCAATCGATTACATATTTACTACCCACTTTATAAGACCCTCACCTGATGCGTTAGTTACTGGGCCCTGTTTTAAAAATAAATCAGAACTTATTTACCACAGCAAACAAGCACTAATCCACTTCCCGAGATCCCGTGGTATAGGGTGCCTCCGATATCTATTTCCTTTTCCCGATAATCATGTACTTCCTGACAAGTTTAAGTTTGTGCCTTCGAGTTATGTAACTCACCCAGTCAGACATACAAATGGACCGTTATGATTCCCAATTCGGGGAGTAGGGCGGGGATGGGGGTCAGAATGACCAATTTGGACCACGAGCCATGTTAATTAAATAAGAATTAAGTTGCGCCGCGACAATTACAAGTACACTTTAATTATCCACGAATACGTTTCAAAGAAGAATGAATTATTTAACTATTATCCTGACTTATATTCAAACTACATCATCAAGGCATGACTTCGACGAAGGCATGCCTTGATGGTGCAGTTGGAATATTTTGTCAGTCGGAATCCTTTCCGCATAAGGAGTGTAATACGATTTTGATAACGGGGTGATAAAGAATAGAAAATGGTATATGTAAGCGAAATATGCATCCACACTGTCAATAAGGAGAGTTTTGCACTAGCGCCGAGGTAAGGGAGGGAATATTCCGAGGGCACGGCCTTGTTATAGGTCCGGGATTTTTGGTGGTTCAAAAAATTGTAGGTTGACCTATCGATACGTCTGAGCTGAAAGTCGTAGGAAAACTTTTGGTACGGGCCTCTGACGCTGGAGGGGGTGGCAAGAGTACGTAGTTACATTACTGACCAGGTTCCATTCATATAAAAAGTTAAAACCTCACTTGTTCCAGTTTGTCTGTTTTCCACCATACTTCTCTTCAACGTGGTGGTTACGAGTGTCTTCGGAGAGAAAAGGTCCCATACGTACAGAAACACAGGTAATAAATTACCAAACTTGTAATGAAATAATTGAGTATATATTGTCAACAAAATTCAGGAGAATTATTCTCCTAGTACTAATTTAAAAAATATTTTGCGGGGAATGACCCCCCCCCCAGCCCCCCCCCCCCCCCACCCCCCTCCTCAGACCTCCGCTTATCGCTCTGCACCTTCCGCGCTCACCTGATCAGGGACACCCGTTCTACACATTACCGGGGCTCGACCTCGCTCTCGATGGCCACTGAGTTTTGTGAGGTAGAGTTCAGGAAGGAAATTCATGTAGTCGACTCTGCAGATGAGTCTCAATACACAAATTAACATGATGATTTTCAAATAAGTCTTTGTTAATTTCGCGGCTGTACTGAGCGCTTCCACGGAGAAAAGTACCCACAGTGATGAGGAAATCAAGTAGTTCTAGGTTCCCATATCGCCCACTTTTGAAAAATAGACAGAAGATAAGGTATTATTATATCAGCCGGATAGATTAACCCATGAACAGTCATAACTAATGGCCGAGGAATACAGTGGCTCAGATACTGGCGGTATATTAATTGTCAATGAGATATTGGATAATTCCCCTTGTATAGCAAGTAGTATGTCTCGTATGTTTGAGGGAATATTGGCCGGACCCCGGTGCCGGACCCCGGAAGTGACGTCATGTCATGTGACCTAGTGGCGCCATGTTGTGCTGATATGGTAACCCGCGTGAGCGGCCATGTTGTGACGTCATCCCCATAGTGATATGTGTTGTTAGTATGCATGCGCAGCGCGTGTTGTTAGGGTGATACGTGTTTCCGTCGACCATTTTGTATACTGGAAGCCGCCATCTTGGTTTCTATGGTAGCACGTGATTGCTATGTTACCTAAACCCTTGTTATAGGACAGGGGTATGTTCGGAGGATATGTTCCTTTGTACAGGAGTATTTTTTGGAACGACTTCCCTGGATAATTACCACAAACAACCCGACAACTTGTATTATTTCGAATTCTTCCAGAATTCCCTGCTCCTATCTATATATGCAATAGTTTACGTCTATCTGGCCATGTTCCTTTATTCTAGAGTATACTCCAGTAGCGTAGAAGAGCCTATCAATTGGAACAGCTTTACTTATTATTACTATATTTAGCTATTTTTGGCCTATTCTTGTTAGATCTGACCCTATTCCGAGTACTCTTGTTGTTTCATTTATCTAGATCATTTATATAACTAATCAATCAGATTGCTTAATTTCCCATAATGCAGTGTTATCTCCCTTGTGTATAATAAAAGCCTATATCCAATGGCCATATTCCCAGGCACCTTTTTATCTGAAAAACATATGGCCTTTGACACCCCTTTTTCTGAAATGAGGCTAAGAGTCGTAGTAAATTATACCTCATTAGCCGATTGCTTTGTACTATTCTATGACTGGTATAGGGACTACGTTATGGCAGGTCAAGTGGTATTGTGGAGTGGGGTGGGGGTAATGCCTGGCAGTATAGAACAGCAATATAGTATGGACGATATGTACCTCTGTGACCCCCTGCAGGTCCCATGTTAGCCCTTAGTACTATCAATCCACCTGATGGTTCATGTTATCCTATGACTGGTATAGGTAGTATTCAATGCTAGGCATAGGGGTATTGTGGGTAGGGGTACTGCCTGGTAGTTTAGAACGGTACTATAGTATGTATAATTTACTACGACTCTTATCCTCATTTCAGAAAAAAGAGGTGCCGAAGGCCATATGTTTTCCAAAAAGGGGTTCCGAAATTGGGGTGCCTTCTGGAGAATCCCTTTTTCTGAAATGGGGATAAGAGTCGTAGTAAATTATACCTCATTGATGGATTTTTACTACGACTCTTATCCTCATTTCAGAAAAAAGGGGTGCCGAAGGCCATATGTTTTTCAAAAAAGGGGTGCCGAAATTGGGGTGCTGGGGATATCGTCATTGATATAGGTTTTTATTCTATACAAGGGAGATAACTCTGCATACAGATTATGGGAAATCAAGCAATCTGATTGGTTAGTTATAATTTATATAAATGATCTAGATAAATGAAACAACAAAAGTACTCGGAATAGGCTAGGAACTACTGGTATTATGTACCACCTTACCAGTAACAAGATGATACAAAGCATTTGGTAGGTTAATACTATCAACGGTTAGGATGGGACCTACAGGGGAATATACCAACCATACTCTGCTGCCGTTCTGTATTACCAGGCATTGGCCCCACCCCAGAATACCGCTCAATAATATGAAGCACCTGGTGGATCAGTAGTACCAAGGGCCAGCAAGAGACCTACAGGGATATGTACAGCCTATGCTATACTACCGTTCTAAACTACCAAGCATTACCCCCACCCACACAAAATCACTAGGTCTACCATAACGTACTACATATACCAGCCATATAATAAAACAAAGCAATCGGTTGGTTAACAGTACCAAGCACTAGCAGGGGCCAAAAGGTGTATATACCGCCCATACTATAGTACCGTTCTAAACTACCAGGCAGTACGCCTACCCACAACACCCCTATGCCTAGCATTGAATACTACCTATACCAGTCATAGGATAACATGAACCATCAGGTGGATTGATAGTACTAAGGGCTAACATGGGACCTTCAGGGGCCCACTGAGGTATATATCGTCCATACTATATTGCTGTTCTATACTGCCAGGCATTACCCCCACCCCACTCCACAATACCACTTGACCTGCCATAACGTAGTTCCTATACCAGTCATAGAATAGTACAAAGCAATCGGCTAATGAGGTATAATTTATTACGACTCTTAGCCTCATTTCAGAAATAGAGGGGTGCCGAAGGCCATATGTTTTTCAGAAAAAGGGGTGCCTGGGAATATGGCCATTGGATATAGGCTTTTATTATACACAAGGGAGATAACTCTGCATACAGATTATGGGAAATCAAGTAATCTGATTGGTTAGTTATAATTTATATAAATGATCTAGATAAATGAAACAACAAGAGTACTTGGAATAGAGTAAGAAGTTACAGGAATAGACCATAAATAGCTAAATATAGTAATAATAGGCAAAGCTGTTCCAGTTGATAGGCCCTTCTACGCTACTGGAGTATACTCAAGAACAAAGGAACGTGGCCAGATAGGCGAAAACTATTACATAGATACATAGAAGCAAAGAATTCTGAAAGACTTCGAAATAGTAAAAGTTGGGTGGATTTTGGTGATTTGGAGGGATTGTCGGGTTGTTTGTGGTAATTAGAGTTACTCTTCTACAAAGGAACATACCCTCCGAACATACCCTGTCCTATTGCAGAAAAATTGGGTCACATAGCAGCCAAGGGCTACCATAGAAACCAAGATGGCGGCCTCCAGTATACAAAATGGACGACGGAAACACGTATCACCCTAACAACATGCGCTGCGCATGCGTACTAACACCACGTATCACTATGGAGATGACGTCACAACATGGCCGCTCACGCGGGTTACCATGACAACACAACATGGCGCCACTGGGTCACGTGACTATGACGTCACATGAGATCCCCCGATGAGATCCCCCAACCCAGGGGTGTCCGGGTACATGACATACTACTTTGCATCACTACTCCTCTATTTTTGTAAACAAATGAATGCCATCCGGAAAACATAACGAAAATTGAAACGGGTTGCAAACACAATATAGATATGCAGCTACAATTATGTACTAATTCAAAAAGTGGTGAATACGAGTAATCATAAAATTTTAAGAAATATTTTTAAAAAATGAACACATTTCTATCAACACCGAAATAGCCGTGTACAAACACATTAACAAAAGCACAAAGTCACAACTGGAAGTGCATATTCTGTCCCAAATTACAGCCAATGCAACCTCAACGCATGAATTATCAATGTTGGTTAACCCAGTTTCTCCTAGATTATCAAATTATGTTTCATAAAGAATAACTGAATATTATTACATGTACAGACGACAGCACGTTAGTTTTCTCATGGCTCCTTCAAATTTGTCTAAAACTGTCTAAAGTATGAAACTTCTTCTTGACGTTCGGTTTACTTTCAAAGGAGTGCGCGCTCTCTCTCTCTCTCTCTCTCTCTCTCTCTCTCTCTCTCTCTCTCCACGCTAAAAACTCAAGTGTTAAAAACTACACTTGAAGTGCTGTATTTAACACTTATAAAGTGCTGAACTAGCACTTTGTTTAAGTGTAGATATCCCAGAACTTGACAGGTGTTACAATAATACCACTTGACAAGTGTAATGTCACGACACTTAAAAGGAAACAACGCAGATGACGCGGATCTGGCTCGAACTTTCGCGCCTGTTCCGCGTCATCTGCGTTGTGTCCTTTTAATTATGTACCCACCAAGCGCAAATCAAACTATGGACGATTCTGGAAGAACCACCAATGCTAGACACATGGGAAGTGCCATCCATTCAAGTTTCATATGTCTGACGATTGTAATGTCTAAGTGCTTAAAGCATAGGACTTTGAGTGTTAAAATCAAACCCTAAGAGTTAGAATGGGTTTAACACTTTGAACGTGTCAGTTTTAACACTTTAGTTTTTAGTGTGTGTGTGTGTGTCTCTCTCTCTCTCTCTCTCTCTCTCTCTCTCTCTCTCTCTCTCTGATCTGTCATCATTTGAAATATTACGGGGAGACAGAGTGAATAGTGCAAGAGTTCACGTGGTTAGGACAAGGATGTAGCGAAGTTGGGGTGGGGTTGGTTACACCCCAATAATTTTTCCATTCTGCAAATTTTCGTTCGGATTGGGGTCTAAGATTTATTCATTTATTGGCGTTTAAGTTTACCATTAGTAACTATGGCTAAATCATGACCACAACGTCGATAGGTGCATGTATGAAGTCAAATTCGCCGATCGTTTATACCTATACTACATACTTCATAAGGCTTCAACCCGTGACGTTAGTTATATAATGCCCTATTTTATAAGTAAATCAGAACTTGTTTACTACCGCAAACAAGCATTGGCCCACTTCCCAAGATATCATGGTATAGGGTGTCTGGGATCTCGATTCCCTTTTGCTGGTAATCATGCAATTCCTGCAAAGTTTAAGTTTGTCCGTCCGAGTTATGTCACACACCGTTTGGGATACAAATTGGCAGTTATGATGCCTGATATGGGGAGATTGGACGGGGGTGGGGGACTAACCTGACCAAACTGGACCTTGGTATACGTGTTAATCAAATAAAAAGTTGCGTCCCGATAACTACGAGTATATTTTATTTAATCACGAATAAGTTTAGAAAGATTGAATTATTTAACTATTATTCGGAATTATATTCCATCTGCATCATCAAAGCGTGCCATCGACGAGGGAATTCCTTAATGATGCTGTTGGAATATTTTATCAGTCGGGGCTATAGTCAGAACAGGCGGCATAAATCAAGTTACACTCTAATCAGTCATCCTAGCCATGCACTTGAAAGGCGGAGGGGAAAGGGGTGTGGAATTGTAAATCCACAGCTTTTTCCTTTCGGCATAAAGAGTGTAATGCGTGTTGATAACGGAGTACTTGGGAGTAGAAGATCGTACACGTGAGCGTAATATACATCCACACTGTCAATAAAGGGAGTTTTGCACTAGCGTCGAAAGGGGAGGAGGTGTAATGGGCGGGGCAACCTCCCCTTATCCGGGCCCCTTTAGTGGCCCAGTAGTTTTGGTGGTTTAAAGATTTGAAGATTCTCCTATCTGCAAGTCTGAGCTGAAAGTTGTGGGAAGGCGTTTGACACGGGCCTCCGCCACTGGTGGAGATGGCAAGAAAACGCAGTCTTTACTGACAAGTTCCATTCATAGAAAAAACACTTGCTCCAGATTGTTGGTTTTCCACCGATCTTTTCCGCATTGTGGTGGTCACGATTATCTTTTTGAGTAAAAATGCACCATATACACAGAAATACAGGTAATAAATTACACATATTGTAAGGACATAGTTGAGCAGATATTGTCAAGAAAATGCAGGAGAATGCTCTCCTAGCAATAAAGTAAACTTTATATTTATTTATTGGTGTTTTTAAGGTAATATACTTATGCACGATGGCTAACCATGGCCGTGACAGTTTTACGGGTGGAGGAAGCCGGAGTACCCGGAGAGAACCACCGAGCAACGACGAGCAGCTGCCAGCTCCCCAACACCGTAACTCCGCACTGCAGGACAGACAGGGTTAGATTGGTTAAGACATGCGTACCACCCACGTGCAGTACGCCTTAGTACACGGCATCATCGTGCTCCCATTTGGACAATCGGGTTCAAGTGCCTAGCCCAAGGACACAACGCGGGAGTCTGAATTGATCGCTCAGACGGTCACCTATCCGAGGATTAACCGGGCTCGACTTCCTTAACTTCGGTGATCTGACGAGAACCGGTTACCGCAACGTCACCGCGACCCAGCAATAATGTAAAAAACATTTTATGGGGGAGAACGCCAAGACTACCACGTAGAGCTTCGCACCTTCAACCTGGTGGTTTTTTTCATGTCAGTTCATATGCAGCAATTAGGAGCATCCATATTCATTATTCGGGGGGGGGGGGGTGTAGACCAATCAATATTTTCAACGAGCAGCCTTATGGCTGCACGTTGACAATATTGATTAGCCTACCCCACCCTTAACTTAGCAGGCATTCTACTAAATGAACGTATGACGTACCATGTCCCTGGGCCTGTAAAGCTGCCTTTGGTGTTCACACGGTTAAGGCTCGAATGTCCACACAAACTTTTACTCTCGTTAATTCTGATCAACTAATCAATTAGCCTGCGACTGTTGAAGAACAACAGAAGCACGAGTCAAGTTCCAGTCAATGAACTCCGTGTTCAAACGTGAGAATATTGACTGAATATTGCTTTCACAGCTCAATCTCTAGCACAAAATTTGAAAATATGTTTCTAGGTAAAATTCAGTTGCACGGTTGGTTCATAACAGCTCATTCTCGACACATTTCAAAACATTTGCTGCTCGGCAGGGGGTGGCGAATGGCGGAATAGACTATACATGTATATCTTAGTGATTTCTGAATCATCTGAAGGTGGCATTTTCTCTCCCGTTTTACAACGTGTTCATGAATTCATCTTCGTTGGCTCTCACCGAGAACGGGCTGTTACTAAAATTCCACCAAGGTAAAAAGTTCAATTTTTGTGTCCAAGATTAACTCTTATCCCACTGAGTATTTTCAATATATTTGTCATCAAATCAAGTCATGTTAAAAATTCAAACGGATCGAGAAAAAGTATTTTCAAGATATTTTCCAGCAAATGTAGTCATGGCTGCTTAACAGCAGCCATGACTAGATTTGATGAAATATTCTTCCACATTCAATTCAAGAAGTCATTGGTGAAAATGCATTAAATTTACAGGTTAAAAATGTGATTTAATGTGCCGAACTGATACATATTTTGGAGTCAAGAGAAAGTCTGGCCTGGGTCGGAATATCCGCCAGGAATATGCAAGGAGTTAAGGAGGGCAATCAATATTCAGTCAACAGACCTTCCAATTGAAGCCGGAGGTCCACTGGCTGAAATTGATCAGTGCATCTTGCGTTCTTTACCATTAAATAAGTTGTTACTCTGGTGGAAATACCATTCCATATTTATGTGTCTCAACACATACTGCCTCTCTTCTGGACTTTATTTCAAGAAGAAAAGAAGGGAAAACAGAAACGTATAAATCGTTATCCTGTGAGGTTGTGCCCACAGTAATTTTAGTGACGTGGTTCACGTCCAATACTCTATCTTCTAAACAAATACAGTAAACGCTGATGTTGCGCATTACATATTTTGAAATATGATCAGCAAACGCAAATCTAGAAGGATAACCCCATATAAATTCTGCAAACTGCTTTTCCCATTTCAAGTTAATGAGTCCTTCCAAAACGACAGTGACAAAAATAAACTACAGAAATGGCGATTTCGCAATGAGCGCTTCCATGGAGAAAGATGCCCACAACGATGATGTAAGCAAGTTTGTCTTGGTCCCCATTTCGTTCTCTTCTGTAAACTGTACAGTGGAGAAGGTATTATTATGTCAGTCGGATAGATTAACCAATGAACGGTCATTATAGCGGTCGAAGAAGGAGGAAAATAATGACAACAAACTGTCCCGACACTGGCACAATACAGAATATTAATTGTCAATGAAGATTGGAAAACTCCCCTTGCATTGCATCACTACTCCTCTGCCATTTGTGAACAGATGAATGCCGACAGGAAAATATATCGAAAATCGAAACGAGTTGCAAACACAAGTAGTAAATAAAAGAGTAATAAAAGAGATATATAGCTACAAAAATGTATTAATTCAAAACGTGGTGAATACAAGTAATTCAAACAAATTTAAGAAATATTTACAAAAACAACACATTTCTATCATCGCTGAAATAGGCGTGTACAAACACATTAACACATGCACAGCCTCAACAGGGAGTGCGTATTCTGCCCCAAATTACAGCTAATGCAACGTCAACGCATGAATTATCTATGTTGGTTAACTCAGTTTTTATTTATTTATTTATTTATTTATTTATTTATTTATTTATTAGGGTTTAACGACATTTTAAAAGCGAAGACCATATCGTGTCGGTGACAGTTTTACGGGTGGAGGAAGCCACAGTTCCCGGAGAGAACCACCGAACAACGACGAGTAGCTGCCAGCTCCCCAACATCGTAACTCCCCAACATCTCTTGGATTAACAAATTATGTTTCATAAAGAATAGCTGAATAGTATTACATGTTCGGACAACAGCACGTTAGTTTTCTCATGGCAACTTCAAATTTGTCCAAAACTGTCTAAAGTATGAAACTCTTTCTTGGCGTTCGGTTCAATTTCAAACAAGTGTTCTCCCAATCTCAGACGGTGAGTGACCACTACAGGTCATCGTGACTTTCAGTCAGATGAGCTAAAAACACCCTCTGGGAGAGGACCCCCACTTGTCACAAGGCACCTTTCGCGCTCGCTGGGTCCGTAACGCCCGTTCTACACTTTATCTGAGCCCGTCCTCGCCCTCGATGGCCCTGGAGTTTATGGAGGGAGGGTTAAGCAATGAAATACATGAAGTCGATTACGTTGGTGAGTCTGAGTTGGGGCGACTTCGCTATTACTGCAGGTTGTTTTTATTGTCATTGTTGTTTTGGAAGGACTAATTAAGTTGTGATGGGCAAAACAGATTGCAAACTTTTTGATGGATTATCGTTCTTGATTTGCATTTGCACCAACTTAAACCTTCTGCGTTCGGAAGTCAGAGTGCTGGCGTGAGCCATCCCTGTAAAAATATTATGGCATTATAAATTTTCAGATTAACCCTTTGTTCTCTGTTGGTATCTTCCATGTGAGTTCATATGCAGCAATTAGAAGAGTCCATATTCATTATTTGGGGGTAGACCAATCAATTTTTTCAATGTGCAGCCTTAGGGCTGCGCGTTGAAAATACTGATTGGTCTACCTCACCCTCAACTTAGCAGGCATCCTACTTAATGAGAGTATGACGTACCATGTTCCTGTGCCGGTAAAGCGGCCTCTGGTGTTGAAAGGGTTATAGTTTGAATGTCCAACGCAAAGTTTTACTCTCGTTAATACTGATCGGGTAATAAATTAGATTGCGACTGTTGAAGAACAACAGAAGTACAAGTCAAGTTCCAGTCAAAGAACTCCGTGTTCAAATGTGAGGATATTGACTGAATATTGGTTTCACAGCTCAATCTCTTGCGCAAAAATTTGAAAATATATTTCGAGGTGAAATTCGCCTGTGGCCTCTCGTCCTATCCTTCCGTGCTGGCACTCGTGCCATATCGATTAACCCATTCACACACGCGCGTCGTTCTGTGTATGTCCATTCGGGTTATGTAACTCACACAATCAGGCATGCAAATGGTCCTTTATGATACCCAATTCGGGGAGTGGGGCGGGGGTGGGGGCTAGCATGCATGACCAATTTGTACGTGTTAATTCAATAAGAATTAAATTGCGCCACGACAGCTGCAAGTATATTTTAGTTATTCACGAATAAGTTTAAAAGAAGAATGAATTATTTAACTATAATCCTGACTTACAGTACGTGGAGAGTGGATTGTGACAAAATCACCAGTGGAGTGGAGTTATCACCCAAAGTATCACTTTGAAATTCTGTACATATGGACAAACAACACACGTAATGTTTCAGCCAATGGTCTTCCGGGTTTCCATGGAGAAAGATACCCACAATGATGATGTAATCAAATTGACCTAGGTTCCCATTTCGTCCTCGTTTGTAAACTATACAGTAGAGAAGGCGTTATTATGTGAGCCGGATAGATTAACCCATGAACAGTCATAACTAATGGCAGAGGACCGAGGAATACACCGACAATAATAGCCAACAGAGGCCCAGATACAGGAGGAATATTAATTGTCAGTGAGATACCAGATAACTCCCCTTAATTTGCATCACTATACTCCTCTGCTTTTGTAAGAAAATGAATGCCGACGGGAAAAATATAACGAAACTCGAAACGGGTTGTAAACACAACATGTAAATAAAATAATAATAACATAGATATAAAGTTACAATTATGTACTAATTCAATAAGTGGTGAATAGAAGTAATTCAAACATTTTAACAAATATTTACAGAAACAACACATTTCTATCAACGACGAAATACTCGTGTACAAACACATTAACACATGCACAAAGTCACGAATGGATGCACACCACAAATTAGAATTGTGTTTTCAGCTAGGACTCCACGGCAAAAGGACAGTTACGAAGCCCCTTTCTGAGAGGTGTGGGCGTGGCGGTTGGATGGATCATTTAGGGCCACGGTACGTGTTAATTAAATAGGTTGCGCCACGACAACTACGTGTATATTTTATTTAATCCCGATTAAGTTTAAAAAAAGATTGAATTATTTAACTATAACCCTGATTTATATCCCAACTTCATCATCAAGGCATGCCTTCGATGAAGGCCTGCCTTGATGATGTAGTTGGAATATTTTATCAGTAGCGACTTGTGCCAACTCGGTCGAGACAAATCAGACTGACACACCCAATCGGTCATCCTATCGAGGCACTTGAATGGGGAGGGGGGGTGGAATTGTAAATGTACAGCTTTTCCTTTCAACATAAAAAGTGTGATACGTTTTGTAGAAAAGCGTATATGTAAGCGTAATATGCATTCACACTGTCAATAAAGAGATTTTGTACTAGCGCCGAGTGTGTGGAGGGGGGGGGGGGGGGTAAGGGACTGCTCTGGGCTAGGGCGCCGTAATGCGTATTAAACGTGTAGATTGGTCTTTTGATGCCGCTGAACTGAGAGTAATCGTGGGAAGGCTTTTAGAACGGACACCCGACACCGGTGTAGGTGGCAATAGTACGTAGTTGTATTACTGACCAGGTTCCATTCATCCAAAAAAAATGTTGGTTTTCCATCGGTCTTCCCTGCAACGTAGTGGTCACAATTATCTTTGGATAAAAATGCAGCATACACACAGACACACAAGTAAACTGACCGGTAGAAACTACGTTAACCAAAACAGACAATTCATGCGGCGGCCCTCTATTAGCTGCATTTTGGGGCAGAGCATGCACTTCTAATGCGTGGTGTGCATCCAATAAATCCAGCTTTGACTTTGTGAATGAGAATGCTTCTCCTACCACTAATTAAAAGAAGCATCTTCTTGGGGAGGACCCCACCCCCATTTATCGTTTCGCACCTTTGGTGCTCGCAGGGTCCGTAACGCCCGCTCTGCATATTGTCTGGGGCCCGTCCTCGCTCTCGGCGGCCCTGGGCTTTTGTGAGGAGAGTTAATCAAGGAGTTACATGCAGTCGACTAAGTATGTGAGTCTGAGTGCAGAAACTGACATGCAGATTTTCAGTCTTTGTTAACTTCGGGGCTGTAATGAGCGCTTTTATGGAGAAAAATACCTACAGTAATGGTGTAAGCGAGTTTGTCTGGGTTCCCGTTTCGTCCACTTTTGTAAACTGGACAGTGGAGAAGGTATTGTTATGTCAGCCGGATATATTAAGCAATGAACGGTCATAACTGGTGACAGAGGACCAAGGAATACACCGTCAACGAATAGCCAACAGCGGCCCAGACACTGGTGGTACAGTATTTGTCAATGAGGTATTGGATAACTCCCCTTCATTTGCAGCACTTTCATCAGCTTTTGTAAACATATCAATTCCAAAGGAAAATATAACGAAAATCGAAACGGGTTGCAAACACAACTCTAGTAAATAAAATTGTAATAAAAAAAATGGTGAAAACAAGTAATTCAAAAAAACTTAACAAATATTTACAAAAACAACACATTTCTATCAACGCCAAACTACGCGTGTACAAACACATTAACCCATGCACAAACATGGAAACACACCGCGCATTAGAAGTGAGCGTTGTGCCCCAAAATGCAACTAATACAAGGTAGACGCATGAACTGTTTTTTTTTTGTTTTTTTTTTTGTTTAACTTAGTTTCTAGTGGTTTAACAAATTAAGTTTTATAAAGAATAACTGAATAATATTACATGTACAGATGACAGCATCGTCATTTTTTCATGGCGACTTCAAATCAAAAATGACGTCAAAAAATTTCATGGCGTCATTTTTTCATGGCGACTTCAATCAAGAAGGAGTTTCCTACTTAGAGAGCTAAAGCTCTCTAAGTAGGAAACTCCTTCTTGACGTTCAGATTAATTTCAAACAAGTCCCCCCCCCCCCCCCCCCTCTCTCTCTCTCTCTCTCTCTCTCTCTCTCTCTCTCTCTCTCTCTCTGAGCAGTGGCAACATGATCTGTCGCATAAGGGTATCGGGGGAGGGGTAGTTGCAAATACTTTCCCTTTTCCCTTTTCAGAAGCGAGATTATGACTGAAGCTCTTCAGGTTCCTGAAATTTAATCGGTTGAGAGCTAGAAGGGCCGTAAAAGAATGAGACTAGCAGAGGAAAAACCAACATTTTCTTTACTCATGTTTCATCTGCAGTCAAACACAAATAATATTTTGTTTATATAAATTTGTTTTATCACAAATTATTGAAGAGTGCCTATGGGCATATTAATTTGTAATAAAACAAGCTTTGATGAACAAATTCAGAATACCATAAATAATGTAGCCCTCAACCACTTATTCTAAAGTAGGTGCATGAATGTTGCAAATAAATCAATATTCGTTCCAATCAGTATACGAATATTCGAATAGTGATTCTTATACGAATACCTAAAACTATAAAGTTTTGAGATTTAGTTTGAATTCTCCCAATCTCCCTCTGCGAGAATCAATTTTCAGTTCTCAATTTGGAATTTGATTGTCCTGTTATACTCTTGTTCTCGCGAGTACAGCCTGTCCATAAACCCTAATAAAAACAAACCTCATATTTGCAAATAAGGATATTTACTGCAGTTTAACCCTAAAGGGCCTATTTCTGGTTTTCACGGACTCTCGGATTGTGTGTGCATGTGAATCGCGTGTTCCAACATACAGATGATGGTCTTGCTGATAGATACTGCTTCAGTACCTTGGCAGTGGTTTTGGATGAAGCTTTTGCTGCCTGCAAAGGCAGCAAAGACTTCACTAGGCACTGCTGCTGAGTCAAAGCGTTACCTTATTATGGGGAAGCAAGAAAATGTAGAATCCTCCAGGTATTTAACCCTTTGAACACGAGCGGCCGTTTTCGGGCCAGAAACATGATACGTCATAATGACATTATATAGGATGGCTGTTCAGTTATTGTGTGGAGTGGACCAATCAATATTTTCAACGCGCAGCCTCGAGGCTGCACGTTGAAAATATTGATTGGTCCACCCCGAATAATGAATATGGACTCTCCTAATTGCTGCCATTGAACTGGCATGGCAGATACCTCAAGAGTTCAAAGGGTTAAATCCACTTTTAGAATCTATGATGAGAATCAAATGAACATCAGTGTCGATTCTCATCGTTTTCCTTGCGAGATTTATTAATTATTAGTCGAGTTGTGACGAAGTCAAACTCGACTTATAGTTTGGTGAATGGCGGGCGGGCGGTCGTGCGGGCGGATGGGCGGGCGGGCGGTCGTGCGGGCGGGCGGGCGGGCGGGCGGGCGGGCGGGCGGGCGGGCGGGCGTAAACAATTGGTTTCCGGATGATAACTTGATAGTGGTTGAACTCACATTCATTAAACTTCATACGTAGGTTGGTCTTGGTGGGAGGAAGAACCCTATTGATTTTGGACATGCTACGTCGAAGGTCAAGGTCACAGTGACCTTGAACATAGTAAATCTTAAACAATTGGTTTCCGGATGATAACTTGATAATGGTTCAACTCACATTCATGAAACTTCATAGGTAGATTGGCCTTGGTGAGGGGAAGAACCCTATTGATTTTGGACTCGCTACGTCAAAGGTCAAGGTCAACGTGACCTTGAACATAGTAAATCGCAACAATTCCTTTCCGGATGATAACTTGATAGTAGTTCAACCTACATTCATGAAACTTCATAGGTGGGTTGGCCTTGGTGCGAGGAAGAACTCTATTGATCTTGGACTCACCAGATCAAAGGTCAAGGTCACAGTGACCTTTAACATAGTATATCGCAACAATTGGTTTCCGGATGATAACCTGATAGTGGTTCAACCTAGAGTCATGAAACTTCATAGGTGTGTTGGCCTTGGTGCGTGGAAGAATCCTATTGATCTTGGACTCACCAGGTCAAAGGTCAAGGTCACAGTGACCTTGAACATAGCATATCGCAACAATTGGTTTCCGGATGATAACTTGATAGTGGTTCAACCTAGAGTCATGAAACTTTACAGGCGTGTTGGCCTTGGTGCGAGGAAGAACCCTATTGATGTTGGACTCACCAGGTCAAAGGTCAAGGTCACAGTGACCTTGAACATAGTATATCGCAACAATTGGTTTCCGGATGAGAACTTGATAGTGGTTCAACCTAGAGTCATGAAACTTCATAGGTGTGTTGGCCTTGGTGCGAGGAACTGTTGTCACAACTCGACATTGGATCGGTGATCCTGAGCGGCATTTTTTATTTATTTATTTATTTATTTATTTATTTATTTATTGATTGGTGTTTAAGGTCAGATACTTCTGCACATTGGCTAATTATGACCATAACATGGATATAAAAGCAAGAACAGTCAATCGTTTATGTCCATGTTGCCCATTTTAGAAGACTTCCCCCTCGGGTATTGGTCACCTGGTTTTATTTCACCAGTAAAATACAGCTTGTTTGTATAACCGAGGAGAATAAACGCCGGTATCTGCTTTGTAACTCTGGTGTTCAACTGATGACTCAGGGATAACTGAAGATGATACCATTTTAATAGTGAATCTGGTATCCCAAATGTCTTATAGCAATAAACATTATTTATTTATTTATTTATTTATTTATTTATTTATTTATTTATTTATTTAATTATTTATTTATTGGTGTTTAAGGTCACATACTTCTGCACAATGGCTAATCAGGACCACAATATGAAGATAAAATCAATGTCAGCCAATCGTTTTTACCCATGTTGCCAATTTTAGAGAACTCGCACCCCACGCATTAGTGACTGGATTTGGGTTCTATTTTACCAGTGAAACATGGCTTGTTTACCACAATAAACAAGCACATCTAATCTTTCTGGGGTTCCCGCGGGGAGGAGGGGGTCTAACAACTGGACTTGTTTGATATCAGAACAATATTACAGCAACAGATCGTGGTATTCCCAATAATACGAATCTGGGTGGCATTTGGAAATCCATACTATAACTGAACTCTTACTTACAATCGATGCTATATATACAATACAATAAATGTGCCATGCCACAACACAAGTTTGTTAGATAAAAAAATTATAATAAGCTTCCATCGCATATTAATCAGATGCCTTTTTAGCTTACTGAATAAAACTTGAACACAAAATGGAGCGAAACACTGGATTCAAATTGTTAACGTCCATAATAAAAAACTGGCTGTTATCACGAGGCTGTTCATCACTGTCGATCCTTTCAGAAGCCGTGGGGTGCGGCGTGTGGCACGTGCCCCGGTTTCAACGCATTCACATTTCCCTGAAAAAGTCCACTCATCAGCTCGCCATAACGAGTAGACATTGATACAGGAAGTTTACACAATGAAATTTAAAAAAGAAATACTTTGAAAATAAGAAACGTAACTTTAGCTACCCAGAAAGTAGTTCAATAATTTCAAACTCCGACTTTCTCAAACGAATTTATATTTGTCATGTTATAGACATCTGGATATTCGCCAAATGTCACAGACATCCAAATTTAAATTAATTTGACGAAATTTGCCGTTTAGTGTCATTGAACTACTAAGTAATGAGTTGATTATTCAAACGTCAGTCGATTTACTCTCTTTCTCTCTTTAACCATCTTCAAACTTGACATCAAGCCTTTTGGGTCTGAAGATGGTTAAAGTAGTAGATTTAGACTAGACCATGTCCATACCATAACATACACATTAAAAAGAAGGGGCTAGCAGGATTTGAACATACAGTAAAAACTAGAAGTCCTGTCATGAACTGTGCGCTTATCTGGGCTTAATTGTGCGTAGGAATTGCACGCAGTTGCCATATTGAATGGCATCCAAAGCACGGCAGGTTTCCTGGTTACTCATAGCAAACACAGGCAATGTTTCTGCCAATGGACCTCCGGGTTACCTGGAGGTCCATTGGCTGAAACATTGCTTGTGTACAGGCCATATATACAGAATTTGATAGCCTTACTATGGTTATAACGCGTAGATTAACGCGCAGAATCAACGTGATATTTGCGTGTAATTCATGACAGGGCTTCTACTTTTAACTGTATGAGGACACTTATTAGTGACATGCGGTGTGGCACATACAAACGGACTTGAGGAAGAGGCTAAAATCCTCCCAGACATAAACCCATCTGGCAAAAAGCCACTGAATGAAACTCCACCTCGAAATATGGAAGTTGGACGGCACCCCACCCAGACCTGGCATTCTTAAAAATGCAGGAGGGATAAAAATCGCTCCCCTCGCATGGCCTAGGGGAGCGATTAGCTCTCCTCAAGCTCAGAAAAGCTAAAAGTGACAAAATGAAGTTTTACTATCAATGAATGGTGCCTTGGAGGCTTTGACATTTTAATTGGTGCTGCCAACAGCGTAGTCTCTGTGAGACGGCTACAATGCCTATTCTATTCCTCCGGGCCTTGGCAAGAGACCATTAACATAGCAAAGATCTGAAAAGAGGTGGGTTTTTAGGAATAGGCTGTTAGGTTAATCATTATTACTTTCTAAGGCCAGGAGGGCTAGTTTTCGCTCGCCTTAATTTTTTCAAAGCAAGCAGTGGGCGAGCGAATAAATCGCTCTCCGGAAAATGCCAGGCCTGCCCACCCCCAAATATAAAAAGACGAAACCCCACAGGACTAAAAGCCGAACCGGACATCAGCTAATCTTTTTACTGATTTATCCGTAGCAGATCGTCCCTTGAGATGGCACCTTGTTCCACTCGCGGGGTGGTATGACGATACAAGTGTTCACAGAAGTCAACCCCAACATGCCTTTCTTCACACACTGTGAACAAGTGTAAAAGACTGTTGAAAAATAAGACAAATGGCCTTTTATTCATAAGTACATCCGATACTAGGTTTTGTTTTATTCTTTTATTTGGGTTTTAAAGACACCCTAGACAGTCAGGTTCACCTCTTGTCAGGCAGTTTTACGGGTGGGAGAATTAGGACCACTCAAAAAGGAACATCGAGTAGTAGCGAGCACCTGCAGATTCCCCACAGAACAAACTCTTCACAAGCAGGATTAGAATAGATTGAAGCCAAGTGCACCGTCAACGTGAAGTACGCCTCCGTACACAATCGGGATGAAGTGCATCGCTAAAAGCACACAAAGCAGTTACCCCTGGCGGGGAATACCGGGAATCACGAATCGCGATCCCTTTGGTTTTATGCCCAATGTCAATCGAACTCACAAGTTTTTGAAAATCCGTACAAAAACTAATGTTTGTATCCTTCTGCCGCCCCGTCTTTGTACGTTTGTTTGTAGGCTGCTGACTTTCTGTGCCTCGATCGATCGAGACAAACTTTAGAACCTCGGAGAAATTTGATTAAGAAAGAGGCATTGGCAGACCTGGAAGTAACTCGCGAACGGCCATTTGGGTTACCTGTGGATTACATCAATTGTAAAAGACGCAAACAAACTACAGGTTACGATAGTAATACAACATAACATTCTTGAATTATTTATCTCGCATGTTTTACCAGAAATAATTGACAATCTTGCAGAACTATCTCAACTCAAAGGTTGCGTGTTGCGTCCCCATATGTAAAGAATAGCATGTTTCCATCTTGAATTTCCGACATATTAAATAGCAAGAACTAACGTTAGTTGTTGATATTTATAGAGGCGGAAACCCCATTAACCCTTTACCTAACATGAAAAGCAGACGACACTTGCAAAAAAAATTCTTGAATAACTAATTTTTTTCAATTTTTGTCTCAAAAACATAGGTTATGACCCCTCGTTGGAACGAGCTCGACGAGCTCGTTCCAACGAGGGGTCATAACCTATGTTTTTGAGACAAAAAGTGAAAATATATTGAAAATTAATTGGTGATTTTTGAGGACAGCGCTGGCCGGTTTTGGCCGTTACGTTGGGTAAAGGGTTAAGACGTAAAAAACATGGCGGGCGTAGTAAAGCCAGAGAAGGCAGAGAAGCATCACAACACCCCTTTCATATGAGTTACCACCATTCTCATAAAGCTTAACCTGCCAATGATTCGTGATATAAGCTTTTTATATCCAAGCCCGATTAGATAGGTCCCTCCACGTCAGACGTCGTGTTAACCCTTCAACCACAGGAACTTGATCGCCATGCATGCATTTGTAAGCGATAAATTCCAGCATGTCTCGGCCAATTGGCGCATCTGTGAGGGACACGAGATCGACCACGATCGCGTCCGACGTCGCATTAACCCTTCAACCATTGCAGCGTTGTACAAATTACTACCCCACCGTAGATTAGCTGATCGAGACAAGATTTGACGCCTAGGGGAGGGGCATGGGATGGCTTACGGCAAACTATTCGACCCGTGAAACGCAGGTTATTGTTCGACTCCTAGGGTTAATTGGACCAAGAAATGGACATGGGTGAATTGGACCAAGAAAGACATGGAATGGGTCCCGATCGCGTCCGATAACGCGCTTTGGCGTTAACACTTCAACCTGTGAAACAACGGGTAAGGTTCTGTCTACGTTAGTTTATAAGCTATAGAATCTCAACCGATCAACACGAAATCTGTCTCAAAGTATCGACACGGAATTTTGGCATTTAGGGGTGATTTGACCAAGAAATGGAAATGGAGTAGGTCCCGATCCCGTTCAATGATAAAAAAAGAGTTTGAATACTAACTTTAATAGTAAGTTGAAATAATATTATTTTCTCGCTAGGATCCGACTGTGTGGCGTACCAATACTATGTCTAGGGCTGTGCTGTTTTTCTGTTTTCCAATTCGGTTCCGGTTTTACAGGCAAACTGGAAGACCGAACTACAAGACCCAGCAAAAACAGACGGAACGGGACTGTATATGTTCATAAATTAATCAAACTATCTTATTGGGAGGGAACTGGACTAGTTACCACTATGGATTCGCGTCACTTTGTCTATCCAGCAAAGCGACAAATACACGTTCTATTTTCCTCATTTCTCCCTTATTGTCTCGTCCACTGGGCAAGTCATTGAGGGAGAAAATGCGACAATGAGAACAAATATTGATTAGATTAATTTTATTCATTTGTTAGCCTAATTTATGGGTTTTGTCTGACTGAGTAGGCTTAGCAACTGATCCTCTAGAACATCTGAGAAATATCAAAGGGGAGTTCGGCTGAACGCAATGGAGATACTTACAGACACGACTTTTGTGGCGAGTGGTGTCGTGCAAACTATCGCAGATTTTTTCCAAGTTATGGAGTCTGATGTGTTATTTACTACCTGTTCTTAAGTTAACCTTTACCCAACGCAGACGATATCAAAATTATTTGAAAAATCAGTTTTTAACATTTAAAAAAAAAATTCAACAAAACCATATCATGTGACCCCTCATTGGAACGAGCTCGACGAGCTCGTTCCAAAGAGGGGTCACATGATATGGTTTCGTCGAAATTTTTTTAAAAATAATATTTGTTCAGATGCTAAATTTGCATATTACACGGACGGATGTGCGCGATTCTTTGGTCAAAGGGTTAACAGATAGAACCACAGAACCGAAACCGGGATGTTTTCTAGAAACCGAAACAATCTGAAAAATCGGAACCTCCAAACTCTAAATATGTCTAAAACATTTTTTGTTCCTTTCTGTGCAGGTGTTTAAAATGAAAGTACTCTTTCAAGAAAGTTAAAAAGCATAGAAGGAAGGTATTGGTTCATTAATTCAGGCTTAGAAATAGATTTTCTTATCTTGAAAACGTACATCAGGTGGAGAGTAGAAACTGATTCATTCATCCAAGTTTAGAACTATCTTGATGATGAAGAATAGTTTATGTTTGTAAAATTCAGCTTAATTTCTTTTTCAAAGCTCCGGAGGCGACTTTTGTAACAAGTTAAGTTTATTATATTGTATCCACTCTAGAATCAGTTGAGTTAAGAATTCACTCAAAGCAAATGGGTTGAGTGAATACGAACACTGATTTTAGGGTGTACAAAACTACAAATGGAAATTGTATGTACAGATTTGACAATGACCTAACATTGTTATCATTTAATGGAATGCTCTCCAGACGAGTGCTTTACAATAAACTAAGTCAAGAACTTGGAACGATGAAGTCTACTAAAAGTGGATGCCTTTTTAATGTTGTAGACTCGTTATCAGTTCGAAGAAATTGCACTGGTCATTATGTCCGACGAGTAAATTGGTACTTCTCAAACCTGCAAATTATGGCCGTCAGTGACCAGGCTCCTTAATTGCCTTCTTCTTTGAATATAACAATGGTTGTTTTGAAATGTGCATGTTTCAAGAGCGGAGAACATGTGGTTTGGTGTTCATGAATCTCGCAGACTGTACTTGTTTTTGACCTTGACGGAATGCTTACACGAGAGACTGAATTACCACTAAGCACTCATGGATTGGAGTTTCCACTCCGACTTGAAGTTCTTGTCGCTGAAAAAGCATAAGAACGGAAAATAAAACTTCAGATAATGTACCTCAGGTTGAACCTGGAAGTCCATTGGCTAATATCAATGTATTATTCTCTTTCTCCCTTACTTAGAGGAAGGCAGGAAGACAGCCAATCTGGCTATGCCTCTCCCTGCTGGTATATATAAGTAAACTTGTTGGTCTCAAACTTATTGGTTTGAAATCTGTATTGTGGTTTGTACATTTCATGTAAATTGTGTTTTATTTTCTGTATACTGATGCATAAAAGTATATCAAACATATACCATGTTTGCCCTTATTGTGTGATACCGCCGCAATCGACAGTTATTATCTATGTGGAATCTCCACCACTACGAGTGTTTGGTGGTAATCCATTCTTCATGTTCTGCATGTAGTAAGTTTTGGTGCTTGGTGATATTAGACACCTTTCGCATAATGAACGACGACTGATGAAAATTACGAATGTTTAATAGCAGCCGAAAATTTATCGGGCGGTCAAAAAAACTTTTTGCAGAACTGACGACTACGAGTCCGTTTGTGACTCGCAATGTTCTTGTGTTGCGCGGCCAGGAATAATTTGATAGCCAGAAACAGGTGGAAATTTTGTTTACATGGCGATTACAGTTTAAGGACAAAATGTTAGAGTGAACCTCACATTAAGTGGCGGAGAGACGCTCTCAAAACGTTTTGGCAATTTAATTTTGTCCTGCGTGTTTTTAATGAGAAATCGCAATCGCAACTACGGATAAGGGAAAACGACAGCCGACAGAAAGAACACAAGTTACTATGGTGTACCGTTTGGGTCAAAAGTCTAAATGCACGTCCGACGTATATTTTTTATCGTTGCACCTGTATTTTTCAGTTGCAACGCTATTTCTCAATACAGGTGCACCTATAAAATTTAGCAGTGCACCTATAATTTATACGTCCATCGTATATTAAATTACACGTCCATCGTATAATTTATACGTCCGACGTATAAATACACGATGGATGTGTATTTTCATCGAAAAATAGCGATGCACCTACATTTTTTACAGGTGCACCTACATTTCAAAATACCGTTGCAACTGCAAATTCCGGGTGCATCGATAAAATTTACACGTCCAACGTATATATTAGAAGAAAATGTACGTCCATCGTATATTTTCCCCGTCAAAATATAAGTTCAACGTATAAGTTTCTGAAAATACACGTCCGACGTATATTTTTTTATCGTTGCACCTGGATATTACAGTTGCAACGCTATTTTCGAATACCGGTGCACCTATAAAATTTAGCGGTGCACCTATAAATTATACGTCCATCGTATATTAAATTACACGTCCATCGCATAATTTATACGTCCGACGTAATATGACAATACGCAAGGCGTAAGAAGGAACCCCAAAGTATCCAACATATTGAAATATTTCATTCCGCAACCATTACTCCAAAAACATTTTGATTTATTCAGTCGAATTCCTGCAATTGTTTAATTTCAGCCAAACATGAATACGTTTCACAGTACTAAATATTTTCCCATAAACGACAATTATAACGTTCAGGAGAAAAAATATGGTCGCATCATTTTAAATTTAACATTCAAATAGTTTTTGTCAAGTATAGCCCTTCAGACAACCTTTTTCTGATTTTTAAACATGGGTCATGCAACAAATAAAAGAAAAACTAACAGAAAGGGAAGTGCTGGTCACATGTTCATATTTCTCAGGGAATTCCCAAACAAAACACACCAATAGTCAAACAAATTTTTAGGTTCTAAAAGTCCTCAAATCATCCTCTTTCTTCATCTGGAACATTCAACAGCAATGCAAAATGTCAGTAGACTTCTTCAAATGTTTATTGAAACAATATATTTTCCCAAGACTGCTTAGTTTTGGGAATTACATAATTTCCGAGCGCAACTTTTAGAGGCAGGTAAATCTGATTAAAATATTTACAACAGTTATACCTATGAGCAAACCCAACCCTACCAAAGATACATTTACCTCTTTCATGTGATGAAAGAGTCATTTCTATAATAGAATTCAACTTTTGGCTTCTGTCTAGTAAAAAGCATGGGAAATTTGTTCTTTTGAAGAGAACTGTCCAATCTGTGTCAAATAGGCTTAAAAACTGTTATTGCCTCCGACAGAATTTCTACTCTGTTACCTAATAAGTTAGGAGGGATAAGAATTCACAGCTTTCTTTGAAACTACCCAAATCCCAAAATAAAACTAAAATCTGCATCAGCACACAAAACCGTTTCACAAAATCTGTTTTAATTAATCATTCAGCAAGATAAATAGTGCCCCACCACCATGAAACAATATGTCAATTTTGTTTCAAAATTGGGGTTGTGCAGGGCTTATAGTTCCTCTAAATTTGGGAGAATCCATTTGCATTCTTGCGGAAATAGTTACGAGAATTCAGACCTGCTATGGGCCAGGATCCTATTAGGTCAGTCTGATTGAACCCCTGTTGCATACTGATAATACATGTTAACCCTTTACTCAATACAGCTTTTTAATTTTACAACACCAACTACTGATTTTTACCCCCACCCCCCTCCCCCCAGGGGCCTTAATCGCTCACCTGACAAGGTGGTTCAGAGAAGTATTTTGGGTTAGATTCAGTTAGTCAAGGTTCATGGACACTACACACATGTAGGAATAATGTTATGAAATTATTCATAATTCTAGTGTCCATGTCAGATGATTATTAGCATAGGTCTTCCTGATTGCTTCCAATTCTGACAGCTGTAGACAAGTACTGCCAAACTTCCAAGGGTTGTTGTGTCACTGCAGCCTGAAAGGCAAATTTTATGGAAAAGCTCTAAGGAATGGGTTTGAACATTTATGAACAACCTCGAACTTAACCCACCCCTGCCCAAATATTAAGCCACAGACTTGAAATGGACAAACTCAAATCTGCACCCCCCCCCCCCCTCCTCTCATTCCTGCGATACCAAATATGAAAGGGTTCTGTCTGGCAGGAACCAAACTGGAACAAATTTACATCTGACCTCCCCAGAGATGTTGTACACCAAATATTAAAGCATTAAGCTAGTGGGTCTGAAGAAAAAATTTTTTAAAGAAATTTTCTCATGTTGCTTTGAGTTAATTTGCACTCCCATAATGAGCCCAAATATTAACCCATAGATTTGGCTTGAACAAACATGAATCTGACCCCCTTAGAGATGTTGTAAGCCAAATATGAAAGGATTCTGACAGGTGGATCTGAAAAAATAAAATAGAGTTTTAAAGAAATTTCCTCATACTGCACTAAGTTAAACTTTGGGCTTCAATAAATAGACCAAATATTAAGCCAGAGACCCGATTCAAACAAACTTCAATCTACCCCCCCCCCCCCCCCCCCCCTCCTCCCCCCACTAGAGATGTTGCATTCCAAATATGAAAGCATTCTGACTGATGGATGTGAAGAAGGTTTTCAAAGAAATTTCCTCATGTTGCACTGTTGATATTTGGGTGCCCATAGGGAGCCCAAATATTAACTCAGGGGCTCGATTTGAACAAACCTGAACCCATCCCCCCCTCCCCCACCCCTAGAGATGCTTTATACCAAGTATCAAAAGATTCTTATACATGGTTCTGGAGAAGATTTTTTTCAATTTTGGAAAACAATTTATGCGTGCTATCAGAGAAATGCTTGGGACCCCCTATGGGTGTGGCAACGTTATTTGAACAAACTGGAATTCATATATAAGGAACATGAATATCAAATTTGGTTCAATTCGGCTCAGTTGTTTATGAGGAGAGGTTGATGATGTAAAGTTCATGCCGGACAGGACGGACGGATGGTCGACTGACAGAAAGTCATCATTTAAGCACCCCCTGACTTACAGTCAGGTGAGCTAAAAATAAACATTATTCATCAAGCGTAATAATTATGGATGTTACTGGAACCGGCTGATGAGAGCTGGTTCCAATGACAGCCATATTTGTACAAATTTTATTGCCAGGTCATGTTAGTGTTGTATTGGTTAATTTGCTGCCTTTGTGTTAGGTAAAGCTTAAACTGACTCAGTTCTTTTCATGTGAATCCTAGCTACAATGTTATGAGAAGCTACATGGTTTCTAACTGGTTTTGTTGCACGGATCTCTACGGGAATCGATTCTCAGATTCCTATAAGCCCTGGCTGAGGCTATATAATTCACCAATATCAATAGAAAGTGCCATTTCATCTCAACAAACTGATGTCAAATATTCTTTTACCTAGTGATGGGATAAATTATTGCCCTGGATGTGCCCCCCCCCCAAACCTCCCTGTATGCAGTTTTTCTTAAAACAAGAGGCCCCAGGGGGCCTGAGGGTGCCCACATGACATGGTAGCCTAAATATCAACCCAGAGAATTGATTTCAACAAGTTGCATCTACTCCTCCTGAGAAAAGCTTATACCAAATATCCAAAGATTCTGACAAGTGGATCTAAAAAAAATGATTTTTAAAGAATATTCCTCATACTGAACTGAGTTATAATTTGGGCTCCCACAGGGAGCCCATATATGAACCCAGGGACTTGGCTTTAACAAACTTGGATCTCACCCCCTTAAGGATGCTGCACACCAAATATCAAAACATTCTGACTGCTGAATCTGAAGAAGATTTTTAAAGAAAATTCCTCATTTTGAACTAAGTTACAATTTGAGCTCCCACAGTGAGCCCAAACATGGACCTAGGGACATGGCTTGAACAAACTTGAATCTTGCCTCCTAAGGATGCTGCATAAAAAATATCAAAAGCATTCATCTGCTGGATCTGAAGAAGATTTTTTAAGAAAATTCCTCATTTCGAACTAAGTTACAATTCAAGCTCCCACAGTGAGCCCAAATATGGACCTAGGGACATAACTTGTACAAACTTGAATCTCACCCCCCTAAGGATGCTGCATACCAAATATCAAAACATTCTGACTGTTGGATCTGAAGAAGATTTTTAAAGAAAATTCGTCATTTTGAACCAAGTTATCATTCGAGCTCCCACAGTGAGCCCAAATATGGACCTAGGGACATGGCTTGAACAAACTTGAATCTCACCCCCCTAAGGATGCTGCATACCAAATATCGAAACATTCCGGCTGCTGGATCTGAAGAAGATTTTTAAAGAAAATTCCTCATTTTGAACTAAGTTATAATTCGGGTTACCACAGTGAGCCCAAATATGAACCCAGGGACTTGGCTTGAACAACTTGAATCTCACCCCCCCTAAGCATGCTGCATACCCAATATCAAAAGATTCTGCTGCTGGATCATGAGAAGAAGATTTTCAAAGACATTTGCCTGAAATGCACTAAGTTCAAATTTGGGCTCCTATACTGAGCCCAAATATGAACCCAGTGGGCCGATTTGAACAAACTTGAATCAGATCCACCCCACAATGTTGCATATCAAATATCAAAAGATTCTGCCTGCTGGATCTGGAGAAGAAGATTTTTAAAGAAATTTGCCTGAAATGCTTCTATAGTAAGTCCAAATATGAATCCAGGGGGGCTGATTTGAACAAATTTGAATCAGATCCACCCTACAATGTTGCATACCAAATATCAAAAGATTCTGCCAGCTGAATCTGGTGAAGAAGATTTTTTAAGAAATTTGCCTGAAATGCACTAAGTTTGAATTCGGGCTCCTATACTGAGCCCAAATATAAACCCAGGGGGCGGATTTGAACAAACTCGAATCAGATCCACCCTACAATGTTGCATACCAAATATCAAAAGATTCTGCCTGCTGAATCTAGAGAAGAAGATTTTTTTAATGTTTTTCCCATTGCCTACAGTGTTAAAAAGTGTTTTCAAAGTCCCGAAACTGTACCCTATGATAAAACCGATAGCAATTTTTTTTGACTAATCCTTTCTGTTGGTCCTAAGGAAGCTTCACACCAAATAAAAATTCTGAGTGCAGTGCAGTTTTGGAGATATGGCGTTTTACTTTTTTTCTATTTTTAGCTCCTGCGGTTCCCACGGGGCTACAGAAAAAGAAAATTCAGCATAAATTAGGTACTTATGACCCAATAAGCCCTCACATAAAATTTGATTCAAACCAGCCTCTCGGTTCGGAAAATAGAAATTTTTGGCGGGCCAACAATTTTGTCCCTCCCATAACGCCAAATTTAGCCCATCAAACTTCTCTTAAAGAAATCCAAGTCTACACCTTCAAAGGAAGCTGCATACCATATATCAAGTCTCTACTACTGGTTGATGAGAAGAAGATTTTGGTGCCCCTTGGGGGCATGGCACCACCCAGGAGAAGGGGGGCAACTTCATTTAAACAAATCTGAATTGGCATTAGGTAATAAACATTTACCCAACATTTGAATAATGTAAAGTTAACACCGGATGGACGGCGGACAAAATGTGATCAGTAAAGCTCCCACTGAGCTTCGCTCAGGTGATCTAAAAAACTATATTAATTTTTTAATAAATTGATGGTGACATGAATTTCCCATTATTTTTTAATCACATTCTTTCTTCTGAACACATTTCACATTGTGTTTGATATTTTGCAATCTTTGTAAGAAAAAGCCTAAGTTTTCTCAGTTAAGGCACCTCAAGTCATAAAACAGTGAATTTTTCCAACAGAATGATCAGTACCTGCTACTGTGGTGTCTCATGACACTGTTAAAATTCCTAAAATCACCAAATATTGATTCATTAGTGCTGTGCTTGTGCTGCAAATATCCACAAGTGCACTTTCGCTATTTTGGTTTTAATCCCCACAGGCATGTATTCTGTCAAAGGGAGAAAAATTGTAGAAAATATGTTCACAAAGAGGACAAGTTGCAGAACAGTCGCTGTGGACGGGTTGTAATACACGCGTGGACAGTGATGTCCACTCGTGCGTTTACCAGTCAATAAAAATCATCATCTATAAAATTTTAATTGAAGCATGGGGTTGTACCTGGTGCTTCATTATTTATTAAATTTATGATGATTATACCTATAGTTAGTGTTTGGCATCAATTATTATTGTATCCATGGAAATATTGCCCATCCATGGAAAGTGAGCAGTACACAGCCACTGTACTGTATTTGTTTCAAGTATATAATATACTCTTTGATGTTTAATATATTTGTGATAGGCTGGGTCCAAAGTACTCAGTACTTGTAGTACTCGAGTACCACTTTTTTGATAAAATACTCAATACTTGCCAGCCCAGATTTGTGTGTGTGTGTGTGGGGGGGGGGGGGGGGGGGGGGGGGGGGGGGGGGGGGCAAATGAAAAGCAAAGAAACATTTCATCTGAAGGACAGACAGACATGCAGTAACAAATTTGGGAAGCCTACATAAAAGTAGTGACTAACTTAAAATGAAAAATATAGATAGAAGAGCCAGGGCAATGTTGTCAAACAAAAAACAAACAAGAGCCCCCAGAGGGCCTGATGGCATTCACCTGACATGGTAGCCTAAATATCAACCCAGGGAATTTATTTGAACATTTAGTTGCATCTGCCCCTCATAAGAAAAGCTTATACAAAATATCCAAAGATTCTGACCGGTGGATCTCAAAAAAAAGGATTTTTAAAGAATATTCCTCATACTGAACTAAGTTATAATTCAGGCTCCCACAGAGAGCCCAAATATGAACCCAAGGACTTGGCTTGAACAAATTTGAATCTCACATCCCTACGGATGCTACTATATACCAATATCAAAAGATTCTGACTACTGGATTTTAAAGAATATTCCTCTTATTGAACTAAGTTGTAATCTGGACTCCCACAGGGAGCCCAAATAGGAACCTGGGGACTTGGCTCGAACAAACTTGAATCTCTCCCCTCTAAGGATGCAGCATCCCAAATATCAAAATATTCTGAAGAGTGGATCAAAAGAAGATTTTTAAAAAATATTCCTCATATTGCACTAATCTAATCATAGAGAGTCCAAATATGGACCCAGGGATTTGATTTCAACAAACATGTGAATAAATCTTCCAAAGATGTTATATGCAAAATATGAAAGCCTTTGGAGCAGTGGTATGGGAGAAGAAGATTCTTTAATGTTTTTCCCATTACTAAAATGATGACTCCACATAAGTCCTGGAAAACTTCCCTATGATAAAACTGATGGCAATTTTTTTTTACCATTCTTTTCGGCTGTTGGTAAGGAAGCTTCACACGAAATAAAAATTCTCAGTGCCGTGTAGTTTTGAAGACATGGACGTTTTAAATTTGTTCTATATTTAGATCCTGCAGTTCCCACAAGGGCAACCAGAAAATGTTTTGGCATAAATTAGGCACTTACATGTACAACCCAATAAGCCCATCATATCAAATTTGCTTCAAATCAGCCTCTCAATTTGAAAAATAGAAATTTTGGTACAATTCGGGCTCCTACAGGAAGCCCAAATATGAACCCTGGGACTTGGCTTTAACAAACTTATATCTCACCTCCCTAAGGATACTGTATATATCAAAATATTCTGACTGCTGAATGTGAAGAATACTTTTGAAGAATATTCCTCATTTTGAACTAAGTTATAATTCAGGCTCCCACAGTGAGCCCAAATATGAACCCAGGGTCTTGGCGTAAACAAATTTGAATCCCCCCCCCCCCCCACCCCACCCCCTGTAAGGATGCTGCACACCAAACATCAAAACAGTCCGACTACTGGATCTGAAAAAGTCTTTTAAAGCAAATTCCTCATTTTGAACTAAATTATAATTCAGGCTCCCACAGTGAGTCAGGGTTTCACAAATATATTTTTGTGGGATCCATTTCCAACATGTGTCTTAATCACATGAATTATGCTTATTTATCTTCAAATACATATATTGTTAGATTGTTGAACCACCACATCAAAGGCTATTGCAGTAATCATGTTTATAGAAATTAATTAGATCTGATACGGTTAACCCATATGTGTACCCATACGCGCAACTAGTAGAAAACTGTATGACGGAGGGCCACCACAGATGCCGACATTATGTACACCATACAAGGTATGGGTACATATAGAAATGGATCGGAGGAGTGTCTAATTTGACGGATAAAGGGTTAATATCTCCGGATCAAATTATCAGATTTACATAAAAAACTATACAGCACAGCACACCAGTAACCTGAATAAATATATAAAGTAACATGACAATCGGATTGATATTTTTTGAGTTATCTCATGCCAAAGGGATTGGAGGAATTTTCAATTTGAAGAATAAAGGGTTAATATCTCAGGATTAAATTATCAGATTTACACCAAAAACTATACAGCTCAGCACATCAGTAACCTGAACAAAAATATAAAGTAACTTGACAATCCAAGCAATATTTTTCAAGTTATCGAATGCCAAAGGGATTGGAGGAATTTTCAATTTGAAGGATAAAGGGTTAATATCTTGGGATCAAATTATCAGATTAACACCAAAAACTATACAGCTCAGCACATCAGTAACCTGAACACAATTGTAAAGTAACTTGACAATCCAAGCAATATTTTTCAAGTTATCAAATCCCAAAGGGATTGGAGGAATTTTCAATTTGAAGGATAAAGGGTTAATATCTCAGGGTTAAAATAACAGATTAACACAAAAAACTAGACAGCTCGGTAAAGTAACTTGACAATCCAAGCAATATTTTTCATGTTATCGAATGCCAAAGGGATTGGAGGAATTTTCATTTTGAAGGATAGTAACTAGACAATCCAAGCAATAATTTTCAAGTTATCGAATGCCAAAGGGATTGGGGGAATTTCCAATTTGAAGGATAAAGGGTTAATATCTCAGGATCAAATTATCCGATTTACACCAAAAACTATACTGCTCGGCACATCAGTAACCTGAACACAAGTATAAAGTAACTTGACAATCCAAGTAATATTTTTCAAGTTATCGAATGCCAAAGGGATTGGAGAAATTTTCAATTTGAAGGATAAAGGGTTAATATCTCAGGATCAAATTATCAGATTTACACCAAAAACTATACAGCTCGGCAAATCAGTAACCTGAACACAAATATAAAGTAACTAGACAATCCAAGCCATAATTTTCAAGTTATCGAATGCCAAAGGGATTGGAGGAATTTTCAATTTGAAGGATAATGGGTTAATATCTCAGGATCAAATTATCCGATTTACACCAAAAACTACACAGCTCGGCACATCAGTAACCTGAACACAAATATAAAGTAACTTGACAATCCAAGCAATATTTTTCAAGTTATCGAATGCCAAAGAAATGGATACGGACTCCGGATAGACAGACGGACGGACATTCTAATAAATGGGTACTTAGGTGACTATTTTTACGGAACTACAATAAAATGCATGTCCATTATACTAAAACAAGTGATTTGGGGAAAAATTTTTGGGGTGGTAGCAAACCCTGACCCTACCTTTTACTGACCCTAACCCTACACCCCCACCCTCTATTCTAAACCCCACCCTAGACTAATGAAAATGGCTATTTTTTTAGGGTACATTATCATAAAATGCATGTCTATTCTATTAAAACAACTTTTTGGGAAAAAATTTTTTGGGGTAGTAGCAAACCCTAACCCTACCCTTTACTGACCCTAACCCCACCCCACCCCAACTCTAAAACCCACCCTAGAAAATTGGGATTTACTTGTGGGACTAGCCACCTAAATCGCGGTAGTCACCTAACCCCCGTTTATACCGAAAATTAGCCCCCCTAAGTAGTCATTTATGAGTGCGGATGGACAGACAGACAGACGGACGGACGGACAAAGGATGGACGAATGACGGATGGTCACCCCGGATGCCGGCATTCTGTGTACCATACATAGTATGGGTACACATAAAAAGTAATTGATCAGTAAACCGTTACTTTTGAAGTACGGTACTATATGGCAGGGTATTTGATGGCTGGATTCACATCGCAAAATGCTATACAAAAATGTCCAATTGCTAACCATTTTTCTTTCATATTGGGTAAGCTAAAATTCACTATTTATCATCACTTTCTGAAACCAAGATGGAAACTGCTAATCAAATTTTTAAAAACAAAAAATACCCTGTATGGGTTAACTGTGGAACAAACTTGCTCCAAAACAGGCAAACATTGTTACACTGGCTACACATCAATTGCATGAGACAGAGAAATGCATGCCAGTTACGTGCCAAAATACTTGTTCACTTGCATGATGATTATACTGTATCAGCTAAAAACGGTCATTCTCAACCCTTCACCAAATGCAGGTAGCAGACGATACTTGCACAAGAAATTCTTGAATTACTAAAGATTTTCAATGTTTGTCTCAAAAACATAGCTTATGACCCCCCCCCCCCCCCCCTTATTGGAACAAGCTCAATGAGCTTGTTCCAATGAGGGGTCATAAGCTATGTTTTAAGACAAAAATTGAAAATATAAAATTTGAATGGACATGTTTGTATATGGCGCTGCCCGGTTTTGTCCATTATGCTGAGTAAAGTTTTAATTATATAAATAGTCAATGGTACAGCAATTATTCAGCTACCTATTGGGGCAAGTGATTAATCAGTTAGCCAAGGTTAACCCATGCGATTAATCAATCACGAAAACCCTTTAATCGTTTCAGCTCTAAAATTAATTTAATTTTATTAAATTTTATCTGATGAAAAAATGCTTATATTTTGGGGGGAATGGTAAATATGGATCTTCTTAACAAGCATTTGCAAGAACATCACAGGAATGAAATCACCGTTCTCACAATTTGCGAAACACTGGTGAGCAAAAATATAGGCTTGGCTTGAAGAAACTTAAATCTCACCCGCCTAATGATGGTGCATAGCAAATATCAAAAGATTCTGATTGGTGGGTCTGAAGAAAAAGATTTTTAAAGAATATTCCTCATACTGCACTAATTTCAACATTTGGACTCCCATAGAGAGCCCAAATATGGACCCAGGGATCTGATTTCAATAAACGTGTAAAAACATCTTCCAAAGATGGTATATGTGAAATTTGAAAGGTTTTGGAGGAGTGAATTGGGTGAAGAAGAGTCTTAAATGCTTTCTCCATTACCCACAGTGTTACAGAATGCTGACTAACCATTTTTTTCAAAGTTCCGAAAAAGTACCCCATGACAGACCTGGCAGAAATTTGCTTAGACCATTCCATTCTGTTGGTCCCAAGGAAGCTTCACACCAAATAAGAATTCTCAGTGCCATGTAGTTTTGGAGATATGTGCGTTTTGAATTTTGTTCTATTTTTAGCTCCTGCGGTTCCCATGGAGGGATGGGAAAATATTTGGGGGCATAAATTAATTACTTATGATCAAATAAACCCACAAATTAAATTTGGTTCAAATTAGCCTCTTGGTTCGAAAAACAGAAATTTTGGTTGGGGCGAAAATACTTGCCCTACAATAATGAAGGCAAATAAAGACCCACAAACTTCTCTTGAACACAACTGAGTCTACACCTCAAAAGGAAGCAGCACACTACATATCAAATCTCTGCTACTCCTGGTTCACGAGAAGATTTTTTAAGATTTAGGCAAAATTTTTGGGCATGTTCCTACTGAGGGCCAGGGCAACTTGATTTAAACAAAATCAAAATGCAATGTCATAACAAACAAGCATCTCAAATTTCACCTAATGATTAATCGGTTCAGCAGTTTTGGATAAGACGCAAGCACCAAGTTCACGGACGACGGACGGCGAGTGATCAATACACCTCACCCTGACTGAAAGTCAGGTGAGCTAAAAACTCAGTGGACCATGAGTGCTGCAGTTGGGCGAGACGCTTGGTTCAAGGAGAGAAGAAACTTGTAGCTGCTGGCTTTTGAAAGTGTTGTTAAAACCCAATAAATAAATAAACAAGAGGCCCCACAGGGCCTGAAGCACTCACCTTGAACAGAACATGATATAAACAGAGAACAGAACACGATATAAGAGTCCAAGAATGAATCTACATTAAGCAATCCATCTCCATAGGATACACTGCATATCTTTGAGCCCCTCAGGAGTGACAAAAACAGTCCAAGCATCATGCCGTTTCTTTAGTTGATCATGATGTAAAATGTGGAGCTCCCCTCTCAAGCCCCTTGATACAACCTATGTAGATTACTCTTCACCTCTAGAGGGTACTGAATAAAAATTGTCTAATTCTTCAGCTACTTGGCCAATTCTGGCTCCTATAGGGAGCTCAAATATCAAACCAGGCACTCGATTTGAACAAAGTTGAATCTGATCTCCTTAGAGATGCTGTATACCAAATATGAAAGCATTCTGACTGGTGGATCTGAAGCACAAAATTTTAAAGAAATTTCCTCATACATGTATTGCACTGAGTTCAAATTTGGGCTACCATAGCGAGCCCAAAATGTGAATCCCCCCCCCCCCCCACCCTCCCCCCTTAGAGATATTGTATACCAAATACGAAAGCATTCTGACTGGTGGATCTGAAGAAAAAGATTTTTAAAAAAAACTTCCCCATATAGCCCTAAGTTAAAATTTGGACTACCAAAGGAAGCCCAAATATTAACATATGGACTTGGTTTGAACAATCTTGAATCTGACCATCATAACAATGAGGGTACCAAACCTAAAAAAATTCTCACTCATGGTTCTGAAGAAGATTTTTAAAGAAAATTCCCCATAAAATTTGGGCTCCTGCATTGAGTCCAAATATGAATGAATGGGCTTCATTTTAACAAACTTGTATCTGACCCCTCTATGGATGCTGTACACCAAATATCAAAAGATTCTGAACACTGGTTCTTGAGAAAAGATTTTCTAAAATGTTTGCAAAAATGCTGCGCCAACATTATTCTGATGCCCTCTGCAGAACTCTCTAACAACAACAGAGGGCATTTTTTTACCATTCAATTCTACTGGTCCTAAGGATGCTTCATACCATAACAGTTCTCTGTTCCAAGTGGTTTGGGAAACATGGTAGTTTGAAAACATTTCTATTTTTCACTCCTGGGGTTCCCATGGGGATGCTGGGAGGTTTTTTTTGCATGAGGCAAGTATTTATGACCCAATATTACCACATACTGAATTTCATTCAAATCGGACCATCGGTTCGGAAAATGGAAATTTTGGGTAGTACCAAAAATCTAACCACTGCCATTATAAAGCCAAATAATGCTTCACAAAGTACGTTTGAACACACATGATTCTACATCTCAAAAGGCAGTTCCATAACGAATATCAAGTCACTGTACCCACTGGTTCATAAGATTTTAAAAATATTTTGGGAGCATTTTACCCCACCCCCTCCCTATGGGGCTGGGCATGTATTACAAAAATGTAATACCCCTTTGGTACCATTACTCACTCTTTAACTTGAATTGACCAAAACATGGTGTTGATGGATGACAGACGGATGGACAATGGACGGAGAGTGATTAGATATGCCCTGCTTGACTTTGTCGAAGTGAGTTGAAAAAAAAAAAAATTAAATGGTTCATGTCCGATATTTTACCCACGTTATTAAAATTGATAAATTTGTCACTGGAGTGCAACAAGGTTTATGCTATATATAGCATTGCAAAGCCTTCTTGCACTCAAGCGATGGAATACTCCGAATACACCGCCACCCATGCTATTCTGTAGATTATCAGGCCTAAAACAAACCAAAAACATGAACTTATGCATGAATATTATTACAATGAATACACTGTCTTACACAAAGGAATACCACACAATCCAGTGTAGACTGATTTCAAAAAGTCCTCCGTAGTGGAAGGGAAATTTTAACAAACATACAGGCCCAAATACGCTCCATACACAGAGTAAAAATTCCACAAAATTAATAAACATTCCTATATGTTTAATAGGAATTAGGAGTATTGTAATTAAAAGTCAATTGTGTGGTTGTTTATAAACTTATATTACTTTGTTATCAGGTGTTAAAAAATATTAATATTTGTAAACACACCCACCCATTTAGATTAGTCCCTGCTCATAGCAGTAACACAGACATACAGTACAGTTGCTGGTCATAATCCTTGCATGGGCAGTGCATGATGTCCATGCATGTTTTTTCCAGGTAATAGAAAATCATCATCAATAAAATTTTAATTAATGAAGCACTGAATTGTATCCTGTGGTTCATTAATTAAATTTTTCTGATTATTGCTGTAAACAATGTTTGAAAACTAATATCATTGCATCCGCAGAAATATTGCCCATCCACGGAAAGTGACCAGTCCAAGGCAGCACAGAGTCAAGGTAATTGTGTTTTACTGTCTTTAATTTCAAATTTTGTTTGTTTTTTTGTTTGTTTTTTTTTTTTTTGGGGGGGGGGGTGCACCAGACCCCCTCCACTGATGAGAGGGTCACACACCCTCTTGTCCTCACTCCTATCTCACTGCTATGTGGCTCAGGTGATTCTGTGCATCATATTCTTTATGACTCCCACTAGATACATGTATTACTCTTGCCCCTACATGTAACTTAGATATCCTGGCTAAGCACCAGTATAATGGTAAACTAACATCAAATTGTGTGCTTATGTACATGTACAGTAGCTAACATATTGGAATAGTATAATGTGCTTTGTCAGAAACTTGATCAAGTATTGATGACAAACAATTTATCTTATCTTACCCTGGTGCCAGTAATAAACAGTGTAAAAATTCCACAAATTTTTACACTGTTTATTACTGGCACCAGGTTTTTTCAGCTATTAGCTAACATAAAATTGTGCGCTTCATGAAAATTATTTTGTTACTACCTGTTAAAAATTACTGTTTCTTGTTTTGCTCTTTTAGAAAAAGAAATCACTCCTTTTCTGGCAGGCATACTAAACACCGAGGTAAACTGAGGGATACCAAGGAGAATGAAAACAGGAGAGAAACGGGTATGAGGTGGTGTGTTCTTTTTATTATTTATTTATTGGTGTTTAAAGTCACATTTATCTGCACAACAGCTTATTGTGACCATGGCAGTTTTATGGATGGAGGAAACTAGAGTACCCCAGGAGAACCACTGAGCATACTACACAAGCACGGTTAGCCTTGTTCGAAGACAGGTGCACCAAGAACATGCAGTATGCCTTAGTACACAGCATACCTTGCCCCCACATGGGTAGTGGGGGGTGAAGTGTCTTGCCCAAGGACACAAAGCTGATGCCGCAGGTGGGAATCGAACCGAGGATCTCTCAGCTTGCAGTCTGCACCTCTACCTACTGAGCTAATGCACACCTGATGGTGTATTCTGATTATGTAAATAGATTTAAGCAGTACTAGCTAGTATGTGATTGGTTTTAATGCCATATTTGAGAATTATGGGTGCTGAAGTAATAAGAGTGCGCTGAAAAATCTTCCCTTTGGTATTTAGTAGGTAGCTTGGTAATGGTAAAGTGACTTCACCTCATTAAGCAACAATGTGAAAGCTGGCAGCCATCTTTAATATCGGGCCGAACCCCAAAACACTCGTTCTCATCCCAAGGTGACAACAAAGGTACCCAAGAAGTTTCATGAAGATCGGTTCATAAATAATGTACAGCCTCCAGCTTTAGCATATTGACATGTGCACTTACAGTGTATATGTAGCACTGAATAAATCAAAGTTCATCTAATTTGCATAATTTCTGTACAAGAAAAAAACCTGTATCTTATGTAATGTATTCCATGTTACTAAACAATCATACACAAATTTATTCAAATCAGAACTTTCATACAGAAGTTCTGTACAAAAAACTGATTGCAGTAATTTCAGTACAAAATAGTTGCCGGCGGCCATCTAGAATTTTGGACCCCTCCCCAAAAACACTCATTCTCACCCCATGGTGATAACAAAGGTACCCAAGAAATTTTGTAAAGATTGATTCATAAATATGGCCTCTAGCCCAAGTTGTATAGAAGTTCTGTACAAAAAACTGATTGTACCTAATTTCAGTACAAAATGGCCACTGGTAGCCATCTTGAATTTTGGACTGCACCCAAAAACACTCATTCTCATCCCAAGGTGATAACAAAGGTACCCTAGAAGTTTCATGAAGATCAGTTCATAAATACAGCCTAGCCCAAGCCGTATTGACATGTGCACTTACTGGGTATACATGTAAGTAGCACTGAATAAATTAAAGTTCATCTAATTTGCATAATTTCAGCACGAGAACAAAAACGGTATTATATGTGATGTACTCCATGTTACTAAACATTCATAGAAAAATTTATTCAAATCAGAACTTTCATACAGAAGTTCTGTACAAAAATGGCGACTGCACTAATTTCTGTACAAAATGGCTGCTGGAGGCCATCTTGAATTTTGGACCGCACCCAAAAACACTTGTTCTCGCCCCACGTGATAACAAAGGTACTCAAGAAGTTTCGTAAAGATCGGTTCACCAATACACCCTCTAGCCCGAACCGTATTGAATTGATGTTCCCGAACAGGCGGACAATGGGCCATGACATAACCTTAAATTTGACTTTGTCAAAGTTGAGCTAAAAATGGGGAGTATCCAGAGTATCACAAAACAAAAACCTATTTGTAAAGGACTCCCCCTTTCAAGGACAATGGGACAGCATTGGCATTCACCACCATGCTGCCTTGAGGCTGCATTTTGAATTCCTGTGGTTGTTGTTCTTATGAAATATTATTTTATTATTATCAGTTATGGTACAAATACGGTACCGAGAGCACACTTTCAGGAACCGCTGATGTCTGACGGCGACTGTGTGTCAGTGCGTGAGGTGCACACATACTTTTGGGGTTCTATACACCACATCCTTCATTTTGCAATATAATTTGTGTAAATTTATTTGGAATTTATAGAATTTCAGACTTGTAAATTTCATAGCATTGTTTTTGCCTTAGTTATGGTGCTTTATAAGTAATGGGCAATTTAGTTTGAAAAAAAGGGGTTCATGAAGATTCAGCCCTCATACTTTTTCAGAGAATATTCGGTCCCCAATTTCATTCACGCCGCCACCCCTCTCTCCTATTAACCCATATAATGAACATCCCAAAAGACATTTTAATATCTAGATATTTATGCTTGTTCGCAACTTATTATGGACACAAATGGACACAGATTCAAGGTAATTGTGTTTTACCGTCTTGAATTTTTTTATTTTTTTTTGGGGGGGGGGGGGGGGAGAGGTGCACCCGACCCCTCCACTGATGAGAGGGTCACACACCCTCTTGTCCTCACCCCTATCTCACTTCTATGTGGCTCAGGTGATTCTGTGCATCATATTCTTTATTACCCGGCCATACTCCCACTAGATATTACTCTTGCCCCTACAGGTAACTTAGATATCCTGGCTAAGCACCAGTATAATGGTAAACCAACATCAAATTGTGTGCTTATGTCCAGTAGCTGACATATTGGAATAGTATAATGTGCTTTGTCAGAAACCTGATCAAGTATTGATGACAAACAACAATTTTCATTACCAGTACCTGGTGCCAGTAATAAAATAAGATTTGCAAATATCACCCTGCATTTTTTCAGCTATTAACTAACATAAAATTGTGCGCTTCATGAAAATTATTTCGTTACTACCTGTTAAAAATTACTTCTTGTTTTGCTCTTTTAGAAAAAGAAATCACTCCTTTTCTGGCAGGCATACTAAACACCGAGGCAAACCGAGGAACACCAAGGTGAATAAAAACAGGAGAGAAACGGGTATGAGGTGGTGTGTACTTTTTATTTATTTATTGGTGTTTAAGGTCACATTTATCTGCCCAACAGCTTATTGTGACCATGGCAGTTTTATGGATGGAGGAAACTAGAGTACCCCAGGAGAACCACTGAGCAATGGCAAGCAACTGTGAGCTCCCCAACATACTACACAAGCAGGGTTAGCCTTGTTCGAAGACAGGTGCACCAAGAACATGCAGTATGCCTTAGTACACAGCATACCTTGCCCCCACATGGGTAGTGGGGGGTGAAGTGTCTTGCCCAAGGACACAAAGCTGCCGCAGGTGGGATTCGAACCGAGGATCTCTCGGCTTGCAGTCTGCACCTCTACCTACTGAGCTAATGCATCCCTGATGGTGTATTCTGATTATGTAAATAGATTTAAGCAGTACTAGTATGTGATTGGTTTTAATGCCATATTTGAAAATTATGGGTGCTGAAGTAATAAGAGTGCGCTGAAAAATCTTCCCTTTGGTATTTAGTAGGTAGCTTGGTAATGGTAAAGTGACTTCACCTCAGTAAGCAACAGTGTGAAAGCCGGCAGCCATCTTTAATATCGGGCCGCACCCAAAAACACTTGTTCTCATCCCAAGGTGATAACAAAGGTACCCAAGAAGTTTCATGAAGATTGGTTCATAAATACAGCCTCCAGCCTTAGCGTATTGACATGTGCACTTACAGTGTATAAGTAGCACTGAATAAATCAAAGGTCATCTAATTTGCATAATTTCTGCAAGAGAAAAAAACCTGTATTATACCGTATTTTTTGTGATGTATTCCATGTTACTAAACATTCATACAAAAATTTATTCAAATCAGAACTTTCATGCAGAAGTTCTGTACAAAAAACTGATTGCACTAATTTTGGTACAAAATGGTTGCTAGTGGCCATCTTGAATTTCAAACTGCAGCCAAAAACACTCGCTCTCATCCCACGGTGATAACAAGGGTACCCAAGACGTTTCGTAAAGATCGGTTCATAAATACGGCCTCTAGTCTGAGCCGTATAGAAGTTGTGTACAAAAAACTGATTGTACCTAATTTTGGTACAAAATGGCCAATGGCAGCCATCTTGAATTTTGGATCGCGCCCCAAAACACTCGTTCTCGTCCCTAGGTGATAACAAAGGTACCCAAGAAGCTTGGTGAAGATCGGTTCATAAATACAGCCCCTAGCCCGAGCCGTATTGACATGTGAACTTACTGTGTATAAGTAGCACTGAATAAATCAAAGTTTGTCTAATTTGCATAATTTCTGTACAAGAAAAAATCCTGTATTTTTGTGATGTATTCCATGTTACTAAACAATCATACACAAATTTATTCAAATCCGAACTTTCATACAGACGTTCTGTACAAAAAACTGATTGCAGTAATTTCAGTACAAAATAGCTGCCGGCGGCCATCGAGAATTTTGGACTCCCCCCAAAAACACTCATTCTAACCCCATGGTGATAACAAAGGTACCCAAGAAATTTTGTAAAATCGGTACATAAATACGGCCTCTAGCCCAAGTTGTATAGAAGTTCTGTACAAAAAACTGATTATACCTAATTTCGGTACAAAATGGCCACTGGTAGCCATCTTGAATTTTGGGCTGCACCCAAAAACACTCATTCTCATCCCAAGGTGATAACAAAGGTACTCAAGAAGATTCATGAAGATCAGTTCATAAATACAGCCTAGCCGAGCCGTATTGACTTGTGCACTTACTGGGTATACATGTAAGTAGCACTGAATAAATTAAAGTTCATCTAATTTCCATCATTTCAACATGAGAAAAAACCCTTTATTATATGTGATGTACTCCATGTTACTAAACATTCATACAAAAATTTATTCAAATCAGAACTTTCATACATAAGTTCTGAACAAAAAACCGATTGCACTAATTTCTGTACAAAATGGCTGCTGGAGGCCATCTTGCATTTTGGACCGCCCCCAAAAACACTCGTCCCACGGTGATAACAAAGGTACCCAAGAAGTTTCGTAAAGATCGGTTCATAAATAAAGCCTCTAGCCCGAGCCGTATTGAATTGTTGTTCCCAAACAGACGGACAATGGGCTATGACATAACCTTAAATATGACTATGTCAAAGCTGAGCTAAAAATGGGGAGTATCCAGAGTATCACAAAACAAAAACCTATTTGTAAAGGACTCCCCCTTTCATGGACAGTCTGACAGCATTGGCATTCACCACCATGCTGCCCTGAGGCTGCATTTTGAATTCCTGTGTTTGTTGTTCTTATGAAATATTATTTTATTATTATCAGTTATGGTACAAATATGGTACCGATAGCACACTTTCAGGAACCGTTGATGTCTGATAGCGACTGTGTGTCAGTGTGTGAGGTGCACACATACTTTTGGGGTTCTATACACCACATCCTTTATTTTGCTATATAATTTGTGTAAATTTATTTGCAATTTATAGAATTTCAGACTTGGAAATTTCATAGTATTGTTTTTGCCTTAGTTATGGTGCTTTATAAGTAATGGGCAATTTAGTTTGAAAAAAGGGGTTCATGAAGATTCAGTCACAGAAAGATTCAGCCCTCATACTTTTACTGAGAATATTCGGTCTCAGTCGTGGTCGCATGTCATCACCTCTGCGGTCAAATCCTCACAGAAAATTTTTTTTTAAATATTCTATGCATTTTTTCTATTGTTTTATTTTAAGGATTTATGATTACTAATTATGACAAAATTACAAGTGGGATATGAGACAAACCTTAATGAAGCTGGAACTAAAAAAAAAATAGGGATCTGCGAATCACAAATTTCTTTTCAAATTGAATCTCGAATCGAATCATGTCTCTGATATCGACATCAAATTGAATCCCAAATCGAATCTTAAAAGACAAGTTATTTCATATTGCATCAAATGGAAGTTACGGAACACTGTGATGACCCTTATGCGACGGAGTGAACACCTTAAACACCAATAACTAAATATTCTCTGTAGCACCATCGCTGAAACAGCTAGGCCTATTGTCCATAGTTTTAGTTTTTGAAGGCCTAACTTGTTACTATTCACGTTCTTAAGAACGTGAATAGTAACAAGTTAAGCCTTCAAAAACCAAAACTATGGATAATGTTCTGGGCCAAATTCACACCTTATCTAACAATTAAACATTGTCAATTACTCAAATAAATAGGAATTGAGCCTACATGAATGAATTTTCTAATGACAGTTTTATCCTATTTTTGTTGGAAATGTAACAAATTGAAGTTAGTATGAGAGATTCGAAAAAATCGAATCCTGACACTGATTCGGGATCGATCTCGAAGCATGCGTATGGTATCGATATCGAATCGAATCTTGAATATTCGCAGGACCCTAAAAAAAACCTTCCCAAAACAAGCTGAGAGGTTCTCAGCTCGAATCCCAATTGTGGCAACTGAAATAAGGCGTACTGCACATCGATGATGCACTTGTCTTCAACCAATGCTAACCCTGCTTGCTTGGAGTAACAATGTTGAGAAGCCTGACAGTTGCTTGTCACTGTTGCTCGGTGGTTCTCTCCGGGTGCTCTGGCTGGGTTCCTCCCCCAGTAAAACTGTTGGGTGGCCCTGGCTGTAAAAACTGTTGTTAAACCCAATAAATAAAGAAATCAAATTTGCTGAATCCAAGACCTTTGAATGATGGTTTTGATTGGGATGTGTGTGGGGGGCATGGGGAGGGGGTAGTTATACAGTGGTGCCCACTTAATTGGATATATCTTAATTGCATATCCCTGTTAATAGAATGTAATTTCCCAACACAAAACCATTTACCATGCCTCCAGTACAAATTTGACCTGGTAATTGAATATAGGTTATAGAGTAATCTCCTGTTAATTGAATAAAAAATCTTGTAACATGTTGAGAAATTGCCCTGACTCTTCCCAGCTTTCCTTTGTTATAGACCAATTTGGCCTCAGTACATTCAATACAGGCATTTAATCTATTATATCTTGTTTGACAGAGCTCATGGAGCTCTGTCAAACAAAATATAATAGAATAAATGCTAAGTTTATCTCTGGAATACAGGAAAGTGACACAATCCCTGTTAATTGAATACTCCTGCTAATTGAATAATGTTATTGGCAAAGTGGCTCTTCAATTAACAGGGTTCCACTGTACAGCAAACTGAGCAAAAACAAATATCACAAACTAATAATGAAACTATGTACTTGTGAAATTTTCATGTGGTCATTCTACAACATGTTTTAGCTGGTACTATACAGTTTTGAAGGTTAAAGGGCTCAGTAGTTAGAGGTGTAGGCTGCAAGCCAAAGGGTCCTCTATCAAATCTCACCTGCGGCAACCACTTTGTTTCCTTGGGCAATACACTTCATTCCCATTGCCCATGTAGTGCCATTGCGTACCAAGGCATACTGCATGTCAATCGTACACTTGTCTTCAACCAATGCTAACCCAGCTTGTGTGCTGTTTGTACGTTAGATGTTTGTAATTGCTCAATGGTTCTCTCTGGCTTTTCCCATCTGTAAAACTGTCCGACATGAAGTGACCCTGGCTATCGAAGTGTCATTAAACCCCAATAAATAAATCAATAAGAATCATGTGTCCCTATTCTGGAGAACAGTTCGGGGCAAATTGCCAAAGGATGGTTTGGGTTAGATTAATATCCAGTTTGGGTCAAATTGTTGGAGGACAGTTTGGATGCAATTCTCATGAATTCCAGTCACTTTGGCCCCAAGTCATTTCGGTCCCAGTCATTACGGCCGCAGGTCAATTCAGCCCCCAATATACCAGGTCATTTCGGCCTCTTTAAATATTTTCAAATATTGTTTGAATTTTAACATTTTTCTATTTAATTTTTTTTCAACATTTATATCTCTCAATTAGATATTCAGGTATACATATGATATATGTCTAGTAGATTTTCTTTCATGATGAATAAATAAAAGAAAAGTTTCAGCACGTCGAAGGTGCACATGGACTATGTGGGATTTGAAATCCCTTGTGACCTGAATAATTGTATTTGCTTATGAATCTACGACATGCGGAAGCGAGGGTCAGTAATGTTATTTGGTTTGAGTGTATGCCTTGGAAGTGGGGTACTGGGGTCAGACCCCCGTGGACAGCAAACTGGAAGGGGACTAGGAATTGCGCATAACTACAAGGATTCTGCTCTGTGTTTTAGAAAATGTGGACATATTTATGGTAGTATGGCAGTTTGGTGGTTGTTTCAGAAAAAAGAAAAGAAAAAGAAACCCTCTGAACCTCAAACTGGAAGGTGACTAGGAATTGTGCATAATATGAATGAATGACTGCATATACTTTGCAAAATTTCAAAGTAAAATAATTTCTCTTACTTATACAGATAGCATCTGAAATGTATGTAAAATTGAACACATGGATAATTTTTAATGTTGTGTATAACTTTTCTGTACAATGTGTAAATACAAATAACTGAACATTACTTAATAAAGGTAATTACCCATTATTTCTAAACATGAACTATGCACTGATCTTTATACATGTAGATCTCTACACTTAAAATGGTGCCGAAATGACCAAGGGACCGAAGTGACTAGGGCAGAGATGACTTTGAGGTCGAATTGACCAGAGGATGAAAGGACTTGGAGCCGAAGTGATTGGATACCATTCTAACAGATGAGAGACCTTAATAAAAGGCTTAATTATTACAGAACACATTGAATGTGAATTTACTGCAGAGATAATTGCTCGACGATATACATTGTATTAATATTTTTCAATAAATATTGAACAATCTATTAATATTTTTTTTAAAAATTATTTTCAGGAGTTAAAACGAATATCGTAGCGTATCTAAAATATCCTAACAGATGTGTACTGCTTTTCTTTTGGACGAATCTTCCTTGGGCCTAGTTCTCCCCAGGCCGAAGATTCCCCCAGTTCCCGAAAAAAGATGACATGCCATTTTCAATGGCGGTAAATATCCAAAAGGGTTATTATTTTCCATTTTTTAGTGTTTGAAACTATGAAGCACTGTTCAGAAATAAAGATGCACCAAAAAGTAACACATTATTACTTTGTTTTGGTTTCTAACGGGACTGAAAGCAACCTGTCAGTATCACTTTTTCGAATTACACCCATTTCGTCTGATAACCAAATCGTCCGCTGCAATTTTAACCAAGTCGTCCTCTACAGTTATACCCAACACGTCCGAAACTCGTTCGCTGGGGGAAAGTATTCATGTATTGTATTTTGAATCATTTTTTATTTATTTATATAATAATTTTATTGTATACTTTACTGTATATTACCTATTGTAATATATCTTAATGTACCTCCATTGTAATATATCTTAATGTACCTCCTTGCATTAAATTTCATATACGTGTGAAATTCTGAAAACAGAAATGTCAGAACAAAATAAACTATCCAGCCATTAAATAAATTTTAATTACTGTTTATTCAATGGATTACCTATAATAATTATATTATTACAGTAAAAGTTCTTAAAGTATATGTACGTTATATTAAGTTCCACAACATAATCTTATAATTTTGCAATTTTTCATTGAAGAGCTCCACCGGCACCTTACAGTGAATGACTGCAAAATTATTAGTAGAAGTATTATAAGAATTAATTATATTAAGAAATGCAACAAAATTTGTTATATTAAGTTCTGCAACATAATCTTATAATTTTCCAATTATTCATCGAGGCGCACCGTCGCTTTACAATAATAGCAAAATTATTAGCAAATGTATTATAAGAATTAATTATATTAAGAAACGCATCAAAATTTATGGTTTATTAAATTCTGCAACATAATCTTATAATTTTGCAATTATTCTTGGAAGAGCACCGGCACTTTACAATGAATAATCACAAAATTATTAGCAAATGTATTATAGGAATTAATAATATTAAGAAATGCATCAAAGCGTGTTATAATTATATTAAGAAATGCATCAAAACTTGTTATATTAAGTTCTGTAACATAATCTTATAATTTTGCAATTATTCCAGGGGGAGGGGGATCCTGGGGGCACCAAAAATTTGCAAGATGTGATGTGGGGGTGGGTGAGTCTCTTGAGTGCACCAAAAATGTGCAATTCCAACTTGTGCAATTTTTGCCATTTTTTAAAAACATATCATTATATCAGCCAATATATGACATCATTTGTGTTTCAAACCTTAAAGATGATGTACATCACACTCTTAACATAAATACAACATCAGGAGGCTTTATATGTTGGGGAAATGTCACACGTTAGTAGGGGGTGGGTGTCTTGTTCGAAATGTAAAAAATGTACAGACAATATTTTCCTTGACATTATGACAAGCGGACGACTCGGCTTGGGGACAAAACGTCCGTATACCCTTTTTTCAAGCAAACCTTTCCTTTACAACACCTTCACATTTGGATAATTCAAAATGACAAAAACTGAGTTTCTGTTCATCTTGATATTTCACGACATACATGTCAATGCATGTCTGTATACAATAGCACCAATATAACAACATTTATCCGTTATAAACTTATATTATCGGTTATACTTATATGTACGTTTTTTTCGATTGAGGTTGTCACTGGCACTGGCAGACAAGCTGCAACGAAATCAGGACTGAGAGTTCGAACTGAAATGACGAGATCATCAGCTGAGCATATTGACAAACCTCCAGAAGGACAGAACTCGAGTAATAATAATAACACTTTGGCCGGCCGCTGATTTGTCGCGGTTCTCGGGTGAGAAGGCCTGGCAACCCCTGAAGTGTAGATATGTCGGCCAATGTATCACGCAAAGCTTTGAGGCGAATAAAGTTGCAACAGAGAACATTTGATTCCTAGAGGGGGCAGGCCAATTGCAATTGTATGGGCAATTCGACAGCGGAAGTTACGTAGTTTTTTCACTGAAATTTACTGTCCACTTCAAAAATCACATTGACGGCTCTAGAGAATTCTGTTCTGGAACACATTTATCTGACTGGGTATGTGGAACCCTTTGCGGGCCTACGGCCCGCTTGGGGTTCCTATAAATATACGTTGGACGTGCATTTTTTTCGAAAAATAGCGATGCACCTACATTTTTTACAGGTGCACCTACATTTCAAAATACCGTTGCAACTGTAAATTCCGGGTGCATCGATAAAATTTACACGTCCAACGTATATTTCTGAAAAAATACCGTTGCACCTATAAAATACAGGTGCATCGATAAAAATTACACGTCCAACACATAATTCTATAAAAGGAAACAAAGTGACCTGATTACCTTAAATGGAGATATAAGTTCAACGTGCGTTTTGTTTCTAGCCAATCAGAAAATTACCATTGCACCCAGTTACTATAAATAGCAGCTAATCAGAAAATACCTTTAAAACTTGTAAATCCTGGACCGACATTCGACATGCCAGATAGGATATACGACATACAACATATGCCATAAAATATCCGTGATCATTGCGACCAATCAAGTAATTCATGTTTTGTTTGGCCAATCCCACTGATGCTTTTATTCTGACTTGTTCATGATCGGGACTGTGGGAGCACAGGGGTTCCTTTCAAACAATGATTCAGGAATAAAATAATATTGTAAAATAAGTACAACTGGATTTTATAATATTATTTTATTCCTGAATCATTGTTTGAAACGACCCCTGTGCCGTAGTGGGGAGGGCACCCGTGGCGTTGGAGTAGACTCAATTCTTTCACCAACGTTCGTTGTATCTGGGCCCCTGGGAGTCGCCATGATAACTGATATTTCACAAGGGGTTCGACATTGATGAAACAGGTACACCGAGGGTTTAGCAGGTGCCCAAGGGTATCCAGCTTATTCGAACCTTGATTCTTTCGGGCCTTGGTTTGTTCGTACCCTGGCTTTTTTCGCCCCTCCGGCTCATTGGGACTTGGCTTTTTGGCCCCTCGGCGAAGGAATTTGTCGTGATTGCCGAAGGCACGATCATACTGGAGGGGGCGAGACATTTTCCCCGGGAAATTTTTTAAATCTAGTATTAAAAGGAGCTCTCTGGTGGACTTTTGGTGATTTATTAACATTCTTCGTTTTAGAAAAAAAAACGTAAAAGGGGGTTCGTTCTCAGCCTGACTCCCTCACAATCTCCCATCCCACCCGACGACACATATGGGCCCCACGTCTTAACACCCTAAACAATGCCGTGATGGCCAACAACCATAAGGACAAGTCCATGATTGTTTTGTTTTTTTTTGTTTTTTTTTTGGGGGGGGGGGGGGGTGGGGGGGGGGGAGGGGATTTCATAATTTATGAACAGAGGCCAACAATTCCAATTTTAACAACTACTTAATGGGGCTGATTAAAGATGGCCGATTTCCCTTGTGACTTTCGTTCTTTTGGATGGGCTATTTACTTAATCACCACTTGTGCAGTTTATAAGACAGCTGCACCGCTTTTTTCATATCTATTACCATTTGGCCTATGTTGGCAACCTTTCTCGGGTTTTGCCTTTATCTTTATGCGATTGTGTAAGAGGGATAAAATAGGCCTACAGTTACTCTCTGGGTTACATTTTGAAGTCGTTTAGGCCAAATTACTCTTTAAAACACAAGGTCAGAAAGTGCCTTTTGATCCAGTGAGGGTGTTTTGAATTCCGAACATAAACCTCCCATGGACTTGTCCTTATGGTTGTGGCCATCATGGAATTGGTTCGGGTTTTTAGACATAGGGCCTAAATAAAACGAACGTTGATGTAAAATTGATGTAAAAATTGATATCCTTCCCACGATCCCACCTTCAACCGAAAAAAAGTAGTTCAGTTCATCACCAAAGGGACTGGGGGGGGGGGGGGGGTAACCACACCACTGCCCCCTCCCAAAAGACGAATAGACCAAACAAAGAAATATATCAAAATAAAGAAATACGGGTTCGGCCTTGCGATGGCGCGAAATAAGCAGACGCATAGCCACGATATAGTTGGGGAGGAGGGGGGGTGCAAGAGTAATAATATCTAGCAGGACTAATTCAGCAATCTGAACGTAACGGCTAGCCCTTCGCCCTACGAAGGGGGTAAACGCTACAGAATAGGATGCGCAGCATCATCCGAGCCACGTAGCGGCGAGATGGAAGGCGAGCACAAGAAGGGGACACCCCCTCTTTGAAAAAATTGAAATTCGAGACAAACGCAGTTTCCTAGACTCTGAGTTCATGTGTGTCCATAATTTGTAAGTTGTGAAGGCATTAATAATTAATAATTAGGCTACATCACGTGGGAGGAGGGGGGGGGGGGCACTCAGTTGTTTTGGGGTGGGGGCACATATGTGCGCCCCCCCCCCCCCCCCCCCCCCCCCTGGCTGTGCAACTGGAATTATGATGACAGTAGTACCCGAACGTTCATCATTCCCCAGACTTTTTGAGGGAGCAGGCGGTGATAAATTTCCATAGGAACCGGACTTGGTGGAGAACAAATGTTTTCATTCCAAGCTGCATATATAGCAGGGGTATGTTATGGGAAAGAGATGGGGAGGATGGGCTTTTTATTGAAAGCTTTACCCCACGAAACGGTTAACGTTGTTATTGAAGTCGCCATGATGCGCACTCGACGTCATTAAAACGTTGAGTGCTGTTGTTGTCCACTATACAAACCAATATGACGTTAGAATGGTCGGGCTTCTCGAATGGGAGCGATATCCCAGTATAGTATAGGCACCATAGACCCCTGTGGGTCCTGTTTGCTCCTGGTACTCCCAACCAACCTAATGCTTCATATTATCCCATGACTCGTTTTGGTAGAACGTAAGGCTAGTATTGTGACGTGGGGTGAGAGTAATGCATGGTTGTCAGGTGCGGTAGTATATGGTGTGTGGCTTGTGCTCCTGTTGGTCAGGTGTTAGCTTCTGGATCTACTATCCATCTAGGACGGTGTGCTAGCCCACAGATGTTATGGGTAGTACGCGATGCTAGGTGAAGCAATAGAGTGGGTGCTGTAGTATATGGTGTACGGTGTGCACCCCAGTTAATCTACTGTTAGTATCTGGTACTACTAACCCACTGAATGTATTTTAACGCCGGGATTGGTGTAGGTAGTGTGTTATGCTAGGTTTGCAAGTAAGTTTATACGATAGTATTGGGTGTACGGTCTGTATCCCATAGGTCTATTTTATCCCTTAGAACTATAAAACCGCCCAATAGTTTGTAGTGTCCCATGGATAGTTTGGAATGCTAGATCATGTAGTGAGATATGTGTGGTGTATGCTAGTCCGGACACAATTTTGATGTGGGATGGGGTAATGCATGGTTGTTTAGTGCGTTAGTATAGGATGTGCTTTATGTGCACCTGCTCGTTCAATGTTTGCCCTTGGTATTATTATCCAATATCCATCTAGGACGGCTTGTTAGCCCATATATGGTATAGGTGGTACGTGCTTGGTCAAGCAGTAGAGTGGTGTGTGTGTGGGAGGGGGGGGGGGGGGCAATGCGTGATTGTCTGGTGCAATAGTATAGGGTGTATTGTCTGTGTCTCAGTTGGTCTACTCTTTGTATTTGGTACTACTAGTCCACTGGACGTGTTTTACTATCGGGGCTGGTATAGGTAAAGCGTAATGCTAGGCAATGCGGTATTACAAGAAATATTTAGAATGGTAGTATAGATTGTACGATCTGTATCCCATAGATCTAGTGTTATCCCATAGTATTACAAAATCACCCAATGGTTTGTACTACCCCGTGGGTAGTTCGGAATGCTAGGTCATGCAGTGTTGTGTGGTACATGATTGGTTTCTAGTTTCGTAGTAGAAGATGGATGACATTTTGACATTCTAAGACTTGGCCGAGGGAAGAGGTAAATATCTGAGATAGTTAGCAAGTCTTTAGTAATCTTACAAGTCAGTAGTAATGGCACAAGACTGGTAGAACACTATAGTCATGATGAATACAATAGAGGATAATCATGGGATATATAGTTGAAGACATGGTGGAAGCAGGCGGTAAAACCATCTGGAGCTGTTTAGAGCTTTGATTTCCACTAAGAGAAACTCCAATTACTCCATTCTTGAGAAACGTCTCTGGTTACAGAATCTATTTTTCGTCGTATGTGTACACGTGTTGCATGTATTGTTGCACTTTGTGAATTAGCACATAAGCACATCTCGGGGTCATCAAAAGACTGTTTCTTATGTGTACGGTGCCTTAGCATGCACTAGGTCAGGGGAATGTAAAAACCAATAAGGGCTAAGATGAATGGAGCAATTTGGTTGCGCCTGTTAAGGATATGACCGAGGGCAGAGTTGGTAGAAGACTATACTATTTGGTGACTAGCGAAGAAGTTGACAATAGGACAGATGATGGTGACTATGTGTAAGTCAACAGTAGTGGTCTAAGATCTATGAAAGCCGTGGGGTGATCTAGATGCTGATCGGGTGTTAGAAGCAATAGGTGGTTGATGGGATCTGCTAGTGTGCTAGTGCATATAGCATGCTGCACATAGAGATATGCTGGATGTGCCAATATGTGCTTATTTTCTAATGCACAACACCTGCCTCACAGGGGCACACGAAAAAGGGATTCTGCAACCACAGACGTTTTTAAAAAAGGGATTCTCTTAGTGGGATTACATAAGTGGAAATGCATAAACATAAGCTCCGAAATAGCTCCTGGTGGCTTTACCATCGGCTTCCATCGTGTCTTCAACTATCTGTCCTATGATTAGCCCTATTGCATCCACCATTACTATAATGTTCTGCCAGTCTTGTGCCATTACTACTGACTTGTAACATTACTACAGACTTGCTAACTATCTCAGATATTTACCTCTTCCTCAGCCACGTCCTAGAATGTCAAAAGACCATCTATATTCTACTACGAAACCAGAAACCAAGCATACACCACACACATCCCACTACATGATCTAGCATTCCAAACCATCCTTGGGACACTACAAATTATTGGGAGGTTTTATAGTACTAAGGGATAACAGTAGACCTATTGGATAGAGACCGTACATCCCATACTATCGTCTAAACTTACTTTGTAATACCACGTAACCTAGCATTACACACTACCTACACCAATCCCCGCGTTAAAATACATTCAGTGGGTTAGTAGTACCAGATACTAACAGTAGATTAACTGGGGAGCATACGGTACACCATATACTACCGCTTCCAATCTACTGCTTCACCTAGCATCACGTACTACCCATAACATCTGTGGGCTAGCACACCGTCCTAGATGGAAGTAGATCCAGAAACTAACACCGGACCAGCAGGAGCACAAACCACACACCATATACTACCGCACCAGACAACCATGCATTACTCTCACCCCACGTCACAATACAGCCGCACAAGCCTTACGTACTACCAAAGCGAGTCATGGGATAATATGAAGCATTAGGATGGTTGGGAGTACCAGGAACAAATAGGACCTACTGGGGTCTATGATGCCTATATTATACTGCGATATCACTCCCGTTCGAGAAGCCGACCATCCTAACGTCATATTAGATTGCATAGTGGACAACAACAGCGGTCAACGTTTTAAAAACGTCGAGTACGCATCATGGCGACTTCAATAGCAACGTCAACCGTTTCGTGGGAAAGCTTTCAACAAAAAGCCCACACTCCCCATCTCTTTTCCATAATATACCCCTGCTATATATGCAGGTTGGAACGCTGTCCAGATTTTGCAATGAAAACATTTGCTCTCCGCAAAGTCCGGTTCCTATAGGAATTTACCACCGTTTGCTCCCTCAAGAAGTCTGGGGAATGATGAACGTTCGGGTACTACTGTCTTATTTCCAGTTGCACAGCCAGGTGTGTGTGGGGGGGGGGGGGGGTGCACATATGTGCCCCCACCCCAAAACAACTGAGTGCCCCGCCCCCCCCCCCCCCCCACGTGATGTGGCCTAATTATTGATGCCTTCATAACTTACAAATTAGGAACACATATGGACTCAGAGAGTCAAGGAAATGCGTTTGTCTCGAATTTCAATTCTTGTCCAGCGAGGAGGGTGTCTTATTTCCAGTTGCACAGCCAGGTGGGGGGGGGGTGCACATATGTGCCCCCCCCCCACCCCAAAACAACTGAGTGCCCACCCCCGTGATGTGGCCTAATTATTGATGCCTTCATAACTTACAAATTATGGACACATATGGACTCAGAGTCAAGGAAATTGCGTTTGTCTCGAATTTCAATTCCTTTCCAACGAGGAGGGTGTCCCCTTCTTGTGCTCCCTTTCCATCTCGCCGCCACGTGGCTCGGATGATGCTGCGCATCCTATTCTGTATACCGCCTAGTATTTCAGCGATATGAACGGATCGCTTACCCCTTTCGAAGGGCGAAGGGGTAGCCGTTACGTTCAGATTGCTGAATTAGTCCCGCTAAATATTACTCTTGCCCCACCGCCACCCCCCCCCCCCACCTCCTCCCATAACTATATTCTGGCTATGCGTCTGCTTATTTCGCGCCATCGCAAGGTCGAACCCTTATTTCTTTATTTTGATATATTTCTTCGTTTGGCCTATTCGTCCTTTGGGAGGGGGCAGTGTGTGGTTACCCCTCAGTCCCTTTGGTGATGAACTGAACTACTTTTTTCTTGGCTGAAGGTGGGATCGTGGGAAGGATATCAATTTTTACATCAATTTTACATAAACGTTCGTTGTATTTTGGCCCTATGTCTAAAAACCCGAAACAATTCCATGATGGCCAACAACCATAAGGACTAGTCCATGGGAGGTTTGTGTTGGAAATTCAAAACACCATCACTGGGTCAAAAGGCACTTTCTGACCTTGTGTTTTAAAGAGTAATTAGGTCTAAACGACTTCAAAATTTAACCTAGAGAGTTATTGTAGGCCTATTTTATTCCTCTTGCACAATCGCATAAAGATAAGGCAAAATCCGAGAAAGGTTGCCAACATAGGCCAAATGGTAATAGATATTAAAAAGCGGTGTAGCTGTCTTATAAACTGCACAAGTGGTGATTAAGTAAATAGCCCATCCAAAAGAACGAAAGTCACAAGGGAAATCGGCTATCTTCAATAAGCCCCATTAAGTAGTTGTTAAAATTGGAATTGTTGGCCTATGTTCATAAATTATGAAATCCCCCCCCCCCCCCCCCCCCCCCGCAAAAAAAACAAAAAAAAACAAAAAAAAAACACAAAAACAATCATGGACTTGTCCTTATGGTTGTTGGCCATCACGGTATTGTTTCGGGTGTGAAGACGTGAGGCCTCATAGGTGTCGTCGGGTGGGATAGGCGATTGTGGGGAGTCAGGCTGAGACCGAACCTCCTTTTACGGTTTTTTTTTTCTAAAAACGAAAAATGTTAATAAATCACCAAAAGTCCACCAGAGAGCTCCTTTTAATACTAAATTTAAAAAATTTCCCGGGGAAAATGTCTCGCGCCTTCGGCAATCACAACAAATTCCCTCGCCGAGGGGCGAAAAAGCCAAGTCCCAATGAGCCGGAGGGCCGAGAAAGCCAGGGTACGAACAAACCAAGGAAAGAACCAAGGTTCGAATAAGCCGGATACCCTTGGGCACCTGCCAAACCCTCGGTGTACCTGTTTCATCAAAGTCGGGCCCTTTTGAAATATCAATTATCATGGCGACACCCATGGGCCCAGATACACAGGTACTCGGCACAAGCTGGGAAATCGAAAGAAAAAAAGATATTTGATACCATTTTTGAATCTATGCTGACATGCCCCTGTAATGGTATATAAATATTAACAAGGTTCACAACTCGCTTTTCGAAAACGATAGCACTCATCTTCGTTGTTGGAAACGTTGTGTGAATCAAATTTGAGGGGGGTATAGCGAAGATGAGTGTATATGATGACAATCTGGAAAACTTGACACTATCGTTGTCCGGAGAGCAGGATTTGATGGGCAAACTACAGTGGCATTGAGGGGCTATTTGTGATAGTCATATAATAAACATACAATACCAGTGAAAGTAAGTTGAAAGGTTAATACAATAATATTTTACTCTTTTTATCTTGTTAATAATTTCAACCCTTGTCGTCATTTCGTAGGAAATTTGTTTTCCCTAAGAGATTATTTCAAACCTGAAGAAATTGGGCAAACGATTGTTTTGTTTGTAATAATAATAACACTTTGGCCGGCCGCTGATTTGTCGTGGTTCTCATGTGAGAGTGCCTTAGTTTCCCCTGTGCCCCCAACTGCCTCCCTATTCCCACGCTTCTTCTCTCCTCCCAAAACCCGACGAACTGCTTGATGACATCCCATGACCCCATTCTTCCAAAAGTCTCCGATAAGCATATTTACCCTCTCCTTTGTATCACTCACTAACCACATGTTCTTCATTCCCCCACCCCAATGGCCATTTCCCCACTATCCTCCTAGTGAATCTTACTCTGTTAGACTGGTATTTTTGGCATTTTAGTACAAAGTGTTCCAGGATCTTCACCACGCCTAAATACACATCTGGCACTCCTTTTCACTGTTTTTCCCCCAATATATATATATATATATATATATATATATATATATATATATATATGTGTGTGTGTGTGTGTGTGTGTGTGTGTGTGTGTGTGTGCGTGTGTGGGTTTGTCTTACCAACTTGACGAGGTAACTAGACAAAAGAGTTTGCGTGTTTCGCCTTACCGAGGTACAAAAGACAAAAGAAACCCTTTACCTCGGTTGTTTTCCCAGAACTGTACCGGCAAAACGAGGTTGAAACCGTTAGTCCACACAAAGGACAGACAATGGGGTACCTCGGTATGTAGGGAAAACAAGACTGTGTGTGTGTGTGTGTGTGTGTGTGTGTGTGTGTGTGTGTGTGTTAATATATGTTAATCACCTAAAAAGAATTCGGAACTTTCGTTCATCTGGTTATTAGTTCATCTGGTTATAGCAGGCGAGTTTACACGAACAATCCCAGTGATTATTTTGAGTGTCTACAGTGTATTGTCTACAGTATATACTGAAAAACCTACGACAATATACCGAACCGCTACCGAAATCGTGGGATGCCGAAAAACCGAGCCGAACCAATCGTTAAATACCAAAACCGTCTGAATTTCAAATTTTCTTACATTCGCCATTTATAAGCCATTTATAAGTCTTAACGGGCAGCCAAGACCTGACTAGAAATCACTGTCCATGTGTTTTTGTGTTGTCAACAAAACCTCCTAAAGATGGCATGTTCAGGGCGCATGCTCGGAGATTGCAACAGAAAATAGGTCTAAACATAACATGCGTTTAGAAGAAGTCACGGGGGCGCGGTGGAGGTGCAGGCTGGAAGCCGAGAGGTCCTCGGTTCGAATCCCTCCCGCGGCAACCTCGTTGTGTCCTTGGCTAAGACACTTCACCACTTCACCCCTATTGCCCGCGCGGGTGCACGGTGGCGTTGTGTGCTAGGCGTACTGCACGTCGATGTGCACTTGTCTTCGAACAATGCTAACCCTGCTTGTGGAGAGTTAGTATGTTGGGGAGCAGACAGTTGCTCGCCGTTGGTCGGTGGTTCTCTCCGGGTACTCCGGCTTCCTCCACTCGTAAAACTGTCGTGGCCATGATTAGCCATAGTGCAAAAATATGTGATCTTATACACCAATAGCTAAATAAATAAATAAAAAAATAAATAAATAAATAAATAAATAAATAAATAAATAAATAGAAGAAGTCACAAAATTACTGTAGATATGATTTGTGGTCGTAAAACACTGTTGAGCACATTGGCAGTGTCATTTATAGCGTTGTGGTAGAATGACACTACAACAACTTATGTTTTTCCTGTTCATCTTTAGTTTTATCAACAAATCTCAGTCAAGTCAAATACTGAATACCAGACCGATACCGAGGTATACATCCCTAAAAATACTGAAGCGATACCGATTACCGAACTCGAAATTCCAATACCGCCCATCTCTAGTCTACAGTGACCGAATATGGGACCCTTTCTCAGTGGTATTTTAGCATGATTTATTCCAATTCAAACAAAAAATGTCCCAAACTCATCCCTCATTTAAATAAACATTTAATTTTTCAAATCTTGAAGGTCGAATATTGACTTTCATCAAATTTTACTGCAACAAAATAGGTACATCAAGAGGCAGTTTTGTAAATTACATTCTAAGACTGAGGAATCGTGTCAGGTATTTCTATGCAAGAAGTGCATGGGTAGCCACGACTTTCCTAGATACAACTCCAAAGCCATAGAATGTCGGCTGTCGATGTGTAGAAAAATTCATTAATATCTTCATCATTGATTAAAATATAGTATCAAAACAATTTATTTAACATAGATTAGAGTCTGGTCATTATTTCATGTGAATGTTTGTAACAAAACTCACCACATATTCTGTACATGCTCGGTAGTAGCTTCTGTATTGATGTCCTCAATTCAATATGAAGGCAATATTTCTTTTTTTTTTGTGTATTTTTTCTCCCTAACAAATCCCAACTGGAGAGCTTTCATTGCGCAAATTCTCCTAACTGCATGGGACATGGGCGGGAAATGGGCGCTTTCCCAACGAGGGCAGAATCCCTGCTACAACCCAGCGCCATGGACTGGTCACTTTCTACTTGTGAGCAATATTTCAACGACACAATAATATTAGATTCCAAACACTAAATATACGAAAAATCATCAAAAAGATAATTAATGAAGCACCGGGTACAACCCGGTGCTTCATTAACCCTTTACCTAACATGAAAAGCAGACAACACTTGCAAACAAAATTCTTGAATAACTAATTTTTTTCATTTGTTTGTCTCAAAAACATAGGTTATGACCCCTCATTGGAACGAGCTCGAAGAAATCAAAATATAATAATTAATTGGCGATTTTTGAGAAAAACGCTGGCCGGATTTGGCCGTTACCTTGGGTAAAGTGTTAATTAAAATTTTGCTGCTGATGATTTTTATTACCTGGTAAACGCATGCGTGGACGTCACTTCCCACGAGAGGATTACGGCTAATCCAGGGGGGGGGGGGGGCGTACTCTATTCAGGGCGACTTTGTTGAAAGGGTTAATTTCTGATTCCTACAGATCTGTTTTAGACGCTAATTTAAACATTAGACTGATTAGAGTACACAGAAGATGAGTTTGGGGATAGGGTACACGATCATTATTTTTTACACTTAGAGAGTGGATATCTTAACTTGTCAGGTCTGTAGAAACTTGAAGAGTCAAAACGAAATTTTCAGATTATTCTGCACAGCTAGTGTACACGGTGATCCAAATATTTCAGACTACTGTTTTGTGCAACAAATAATGGTATAGACAGATGTTCATCCAGCTAGCAGATGGCCAAGAACAAGTCACATTTTGCGTGGCGTGTGTGCTCTGAAGAGTTGTACTACACTTGTGTTTTGAGTTGTAATGCCTAGTGACCTGGTCCGATTGTTATAGCACATATGTTGCGGTTGGTGACAAATGATTTTATCTATGCACTTCCCTTTTTCTGAATATACTGAAACAAAATTATCAGATGCATGGCAAACCAATAAATTATTCTGAGCCACACACAAAGCCAACAAGCCGGGAGGGCTAAAGCTGTTTTCTTCAATACTTATCAAGAATAGCTCTGTTTCCATGTTTTCAGCCAAAGCTTTAATTTTATACCTCCACTTGTGATTAAAAGAAGCGAAACTGTCCTGTTGACGGGCACAAAAGTCCTCACTGATATAAAGGAGAATATAGGTGGCACACGATGAAACTCCTATTGACTCTGCATTCACTGGGCTTAGGATCTTGCTTTTCATTATCTCACCATCCACATTAATCTTTCTGACAACATACACGAAAGATACAATAAAATATTCACCCATTCTGCAAATTCCATTACAAACTGTTGGCCTATCTAACGATTGATGACAATTTGAACAGTTACCACGATGGTACTTCTCGGCCTCACTGACTTTTGGAAGGCAAATACTTGAGGACTGACCGAAATCAGACAAACGATAAACATTAATGCTGTTCAAACTATCAAATGCAACTGCAACGAAATTCTCAAAAGAACACAAACCACATGGCACCCCTGGCAAGTCAACAGACTTTATTATCTCTCCTTTTAGTGTGACATGTTGTAATTTGTTAGGGGTTACTGATACTATCAACAAATCGCTGTCGTTTTTATGGAATGTGCTTACCCCACATATTTTTTGCGTACCCCCACAATCAATACATCCAACGCGAATAAACTCTGTTGGTGAATCTTCTTCGCTGAAATATGATGTGACTTCACCTGTGGGTTTGTGGACAGTTAACTCTCTATACAGATCACGGGAATTAAACTTGTGACTAGTACTTGAACCAGGTAATGTTGGTATGGTAACAGTATCTACAAGTTTCGAATATAAATTTAACATGTCATGGTCCTTGGCAAAATCGGAACTAATTTTTTCACAAAGCTCATCCAAACTCCTCAATTTTTCTTCAATCGATTTAACTTGATTTTCTTTATCGGATGAAAATGTGACCAAATCTGCCGTTCTCTTCTTTTCATCACAACTGTCATTAGCCTTGTCTGTGTCGTATTTTTGGTCTCCTGCTTCACCGTCTCTCATACATTGACACAGATATGTTGTGCGTTGTATTCCGGTAGGTGGTGAAAGATGATTCCATAACTGTTCTCCTTCAAAAATGATAATTTCAGTGTCATCTTTTAAAATTTTGTACTCTGGAAAATGACAAGATATTGCAGAATATTTTTCTTCTCCACAGTCTTCTAATCTTCTCAAACTGACTCTCTCGGCCTCGTCTATCTTCTTTCTAATCTCTTGATAATAATTCCGTATTTTCTGTTCTCCGATTTGAAGATGGCTTTCTGTTATTTGGCTTTGAAGAGAAGCCCTTGATTTGTCATTCTCCTGATTTCGTCCAATATCGGATCGGATACGCTTTAATCGCTTCATAAACTGAGAAAATTTAAAATGAATGTCCTGTAAAGGGACTACAGTGCAGTTTTCGTGAATGTTTGAAATGCAATTCTTGCAACAATTTAACATATGATTTTGACAAAAATAAATAGGATCCTGCAGGCAATCAAGGTTAAACAAATCCTTCAATGGCCCACTTTCTTCTTTCAAAAGGATTGTTGAGTAGCGAAAAGAATGCATGTGTGAAGTCCCTTCAAATACACGGCCTGTTCTCGCCGAATTTTCTGAACTTAATGCAACATTACACGCATCTTTGGCACCGCTCGGAAGTGACGATGTCACTGATTCCATGTTAATAATTATAGCTTACGTTTAATCAACGTCCACAAGAAGTAAACAAATCAACAGCTAACAGTGATCCGCCATTGAAATTTACCTTCGGCTAAATAAGACGTGTTGATTGACGTTTTCAAATCAATCATGTGAAACGATAAGTTGCGGAAACATACGGAAAGGTATTAACGTCACGAGCAAATTAGTTATGAATCCATAATTTCGAATAAGTAATCCGTAAGAGAGCGTCCCAAGCGAGTCTGGGTGCAGTGAAATACCAAGCCGGATCTAGGTCGTAATGTCGACGCCACACTCGTTGAAAATTGTTGAACACATCAGTCAAGAGAAGCACATAATTTTTCAAATAGAGGTCGTGATATTCTCTCATAGATTTCATGTCAAATAATGTCCACACTTTTTGCGCATGTTCATAATCATTGTCGGAAATGTGAGACTGGTATAATTTCAAATAAAAATCTTCTTTGGCAGGTAGAGCGACGTCGTCGAATTTTTCGAGATCACTCATGTAATCGAAAGGATAGACGCCTTTCTTCAACATAATGTCCACCAATTCTCATCGATCAATAAAATGTTTACTCATGATTTTATATTTCTCCCTAAACAAACTGCTGACTAGTTTTTCCAGACTGGTTGACATAAATTGATAACTATCGATGAAAGGTATTGCTCTATGGATGGGACTCATTTTCTTAATCAAACCATCGATGCCTCCCTTTTTATCGACGACTTTACATTTAGTGAATGAAATGTATTTTTCATCATTTTGCGCGATCCAACTCAACTCCCCCTCGCTAACACCTATATTTTTCACGAACAAGTGACTGTCGTAACCTGAGAGATTGTGAAATATCACTGGATAGAATTGAGCATCTCGAAATCTTAAATTACATTTGTTGTGAGCAGCACCGCGAAACATAACTGTGTAGTGATAGTGATCTCTAACTTTTTTATTATTTTCACAATTATTATCGAATAATTGTCTACAGATATGACATTCGATGGTTTTGTTGTATTCTCGCTGTTGGTCTGCGTGATGATCATGTCTTCAGGGTTTTTAAATTTGTCGTATAATATTTGAATGTTCGATTCTAACTCTCCTACAAATCTTTGAGCCCCATCGTCGTCATCTGAACGTTTGGTATAGACGAATGGACCCGACGATTTCTCGATTATCGAAAGAACATTTCACATAATAACAATAGCCCGAAGGTACGTGCTTCTGATATTTTTCAGCATAACTCGTAAGTTCGTCAGGCTGGCAAGAATTTATTTTCATGGTGAAACATTTGAAATCGGCATAGATGACAAATGGTGGTTCTAATCTTTTTTTGTAGTTGCGAAAATCCACATTAGTGTTAGGTTTTGGCATTTCGACGGCAACACTTTGCTTTTCGCTGCAATATTCCCGATGATGCGTGAACGATTCTTGACTACGGAACGATTCATGCAGATGAGACAGAAAAATCTCTCACCTTTATGTTTACTAATCTGCTTCGACAGTAAATAACTCATACTTTTAATCCAGCAATAATGTTGTTTGTCACCCTCTGAAATTAATAATAAATTAACAATCTTTTCTCTCTCTTTGTGCAAAGTCAGTCTGAGAGGAGAGACTATTCCTTTTTATCATTTCCCTCGTATCCCAAGACGTTCACGGCCACAGTGGGATTTAGCTTTTCTAAATCTCCGATATCTTTCAACCACGTTGGGAAATGCATTCCCGTCCAATCGAAATTTTTACAAGTCTCTGAGTACTTGGAAACTCTCTGAGTATGCTTCTCTGCGGGATACAAGGCCGATGTGATCACCCATTTGAAACACTCGCTATCATCTTCATTTTTCACATTGATCATGGCTTGTATTTTTAAATACGAAATAAGGTAATTTTATGTAGGAAGATGCTTAATGAGGATCGTGTCTATCCACGTGAATCTCGAGACTCAATATCTTCTCGAACGTCCAATTACTTCCCTTGTTTTGAAAAGTAGCCATAGATTCCATCATCTTGTCTTTTGGTGTACTATGTTAAGTTTGAAATTCCGTCTGTCGTGTGCGCATTCCACTATGGACTTAAAGTTGATGTTTTGTGTTGTGTAGTAATCCAAAGTGATGCCTTTCACTTTACTTGTTGTGTGTTCCTTACCATGTTTGGTGTATTTGTATCCATAATGTTTAGGTCTTAATCCAACAAATTCTATAATTATGGCATCGGGGTGTTCATCAGTCCATTTCCCTAATTTACTGTCTTCGATCTTTGGATTCTGGAGTGTAGGATTGCGTATGGACATGCAGCTGTCTGTTTCAAAATATAAGACCCGTCTCCCAGTAATTCCAATACCTTATACAACTCCGATCGGGAATAAGCAGCAACGAAGGAGGCTAAGACGACATTAGCCGATGGATGTCGCTATTCATGTCTGCAGCAGTCTCGTAATTGACAAGGACAAACTGATCATTATGAAAACAATTCACATTCTTTATGATGACATTTGGGTTGGTGATTGACTCAAAATATGCGGACGGTTTCTGTGTATATTATGTTGTTGGTCTTGATGTTGTTCTGTGCATTTTCCCCCCATAAACAATTCAACATGACCTTGGCAAATTTACGTTCTCAGGGGCTTTTCTCTACATGTTCCAATTTGATCCCTTCTGCCTCAAAATATTCACGTTTAAATGTCTCTTGATAAGTTTCCGTCTTCACCAAGTTAGGACACCCGCTTCTTGCTTCATTTTTAGATATTTATTGACATATCCCATTAAAGTGTCACTAAACCATTGTTCCCAACGCCAACCTGGAAGATGTTGCGTACTGTGTATCACTTTTCAAGTGCTTTAAACATCTCGACTGTGATCCATGTCCCTGTAATGCTACGTTCCTGTCGTGTGTGCCTGCAGTGTTCCATGTCTTGTTCAGCACATGCCTTGTAGAGAGTAAATACCACATTGTTGTTGCATTTGACGGGAAGAACTGGCATATGCAGACATTTCACTAACCCTCTATAGGGCTGAAACGGTTAGACGATTAATTGATTAATCAATGATCAACATCTTGATGGATCCAAAAAGTAATTGTTTAATCGTTACTTTTGAACTACTGTATTATATGGGTCAACAAAGGAACAAACTTGCTCCAAAACAGGCAAACATTGTCACTCTGACTGATATCAATTATATGAGACAGAGAAAAGCATGCAAGTTACTTGCTGACATACTTGCTTACTTGTATGATCATCATGCTGTATCAGTAGCTGGAAATGATCATTCTTAACCCTTTACCCATTGCGGGTAGCAGACGATACTCGCAAAATAAATTCATGAATTTACTACAAATTTTCAATTTTGTTTCGAAAACATAGCTTATGACCCCTCATTGGAACGAGCTCAACGAGCTCGTTCCAATGAGGGGTCATAGGCTATGTTTTCGAAACAAAATTGAAAACATAATAAATTTGAATAGAGATTTTTGAGTATTTGCCTAGTCGGTTTTGTTTGTTACGTTGGGTAATTTGGACAAGTGATTAATCGATTAACCAAGATTAATTCACGTGATTAATCGATCAAGAAAACCCTTTAACCATTTCAGCTCTTACCCTCTATACTCATGGAGGTCGTCGATGCTTTCTCGTGTCAGAATCTCAGGGTGGCCTTTTGGAAAATCTCTATGCTTGTTGACAAATGGATAGAGTGAACAAACGTCTATGTATTTAATTTCTACCCTGGTTCTACTTGTGGTACAATTTGATGGAGTTTGTCCTTCCTCCAAATAATGCTTCCCTTGGTTGAATGGGGTCCAAGTGTGGACAATAGGTGTTGATCTCTGCTTTGAAATCCCGAGAATTCTTATTTTCAGCACCAAAGTCGTGCTCCCAGATGTCATAAATTGTATACCCCATTTTCTTAAAATATCCTCCCTTTTCCATGGTATTATCATAGAATGTCTTGTAAATTCTGTAGATTGATAGGATTTTTTGGCGAATTTATCAGGATAACATCTTTGACACCCATGCCACATACACCCATAAAATTCATAGATGATATTTGTTTCCTTATGGTACTCATCGACGTGATACTGTTGCACATCTCCACCATTGAGTACATAGTGTATGCGTATATTTTCCTGTTGTGCAGTGTATTGCAGATATCAAATAGCTTTGATGGAGTACTTGACTTTGTTAGGATACCCTATGTCTGGAATAACGGCGGTTTCATATCCTGGCATTATATTTTTCCTCCAAGCTTTATTGCAGGCACTAGCTAAAGAATGAGCTTCTTCGAATGGGTCGACCCCGTCACTATCTAAAAATATTTGCCAACATTCCCCACAAACCCAGCGAAGGATATCAACATCAGGTTGGCAGTATTGTTCCATTTCAATATCAAAATCAAAGATAGCGTTACTGTCTATGTTCTGATTGTACCACTTGAAAAAATCTTCTCTGTTTGATGGTCACATGGAATTAGGCATGTAAACTTTTGAATCCAAACAGGAACCACGATGATGGTAGTACTCTTTCATATTTGTAAATGTGGAAAATATCCCTTGGCTAATACAGTCAAACCAAACATGGAGGGAAAATCTGCCAATCTCATGGTGAGGTCACTTAAAGAATCCTTGATTTTTACCCACACAAGCTCAAGAAATATAATATTATTCCCATCCATGATACGATTTGGTGTACCTATCTCCTTCTCAACAAGATGCTTCAAGATGAATTGGCCGCCGCCCCCCCCCCCCCCCCCCCCCCCCCCCCCCGTAAATTGTGAGCAGGCAACGGCTGTAGCACCCCGATGGACATCACTGAAAAGCCAGTCACAAAAATCCTGTAATGTGGATTCACCTTCAAACTTCCCCCCTCCCCCTCCCCCCTCTCGCCACCATAAAAAAATAGACACTGGACACATTCGTCGCTAATATCCCCCGAATACACTGTTCGCAAGTTCGCAGGCACGATGAGCAATACAGAAAGTAGGAATGTGAACTCCCGTGTCTTGAGATATTTCAAATTCAAAGAAAACAATGTGAAAGGCACTAGAGGTGGTGTTTTGGATGGAGATGGCTTCTCATACTTTGGAATGTAACACTGGTGATCAGACTCAACGACTTGTTTAAAAATGCGTCAGTTTTTCTTTCCCTGACAAATATGGGTCCCTTTGGTTTTAACCCTCTGAACCCCAGGGGCCGCCTTTCCGGATAGGAGCATTATACGTCATAACGTCATTAAATAGGATGGCTGTTCAGTAAATGTATGGGGTAGACCAATCAATATTTTCAACGTGCAGCCCCGAGGCTGCACGTTGAAAATATTGATTGGTCTACCCCAAATAATGAATATGGACTCTTCTAATTGTTGACATGGAACTGGCATGGAATATACCACTAGAGGACAAAGGGATAATGTACTCCACTTTACAGGTATAGCAGTATTTAACTTTGTCACAGATCCTCTTTTCTTCTTTCCCTGATTTACTTTGATGGTTTTGAAAACAAGTCTTACTATAAAAGATTCGGTCACACTTGTCACCTTTTGTTCAAATACAAATGGTGTGGGAGTCTAACACTTACAACCTTGAGGGCATTTATGGCTTTTGTTATTTGCAGTACCTACATTACACAATTCACAATAATAACTGCAACCTAGAAAACCTGTAATGGTGGTAATGGTATCACAACACTGGTCATGGTGGTAAATGTGTATCACTTTACTATCCCTGGTGGTGGTTTGATATTCAAACAAAATACCTACTTTGACAAACTGTGCAGGTATTTTGATGACATTTTCAGGATAAAGCAGGTCTTGAATCTTTTGGTATTTCTCTATCCCACACGACGTGTTACATTCAAGACCTGCACGACCCATCAATGCCAAAGCCTCCCTTTTCTGAAAACGGAATTTTGAATTTCGAGTTTTGTTTTCATTGTTTACGCCTAAGTTCTGTATCATCTTCATCAGCTTTCCCACTACAACCGCCCGAGAAAAGCACGTGGAATTTTTAATGTTATTAATTTGAACAATACTTGTTTTCCCTTTATCATTTTGTCAACAGAAGTAAATGAAGCAATGTGTGGTGCTTTTCACCTAGAACCTTGTGGTTGGGAAGTGTGTGAGAGTGTGTGTGTGTGACTTCCAAACTCAAACTCTTATCCTGAATCGCAGTTTTCATTTGATTGTACAACTCGTTCAACTTCATCTAACACAAGTTTACCAGCTGGAGATGAATATACTTAACTTCAGTCCTGGATGGTCGATACACATTCTCAGGTAGTCACTCGATCTCTTTGCTCTGGCATTTCTCTTTCACATCTTGAAGTATGGCGTCAAATAGGTGTTCAGTAAATTGGTGTGGATACTCTTCATTAAATTGTTTAATGCTCAAGCTATACACTGAGAAAGCTGACTTAAACTTTCGGGTGTTGGGGGGGGGGGGGGGTCTGAACTGTTGTCTTGTAATTGTAAAATAGTCACTGATGGTATCTGATCTTCTTTTCTTTGCCGGCTGTTCAATTTCTTCTGCCCCCGAATCACTATACGATACAAGGCTTCTCTTCATCTTTTTTCTTGAGCAGTCTGAGAACAAACAAGAATGTGATCTGAGGGGATTTTCGAGGGCTTTTCGGCCTTTTCCTTTTATACTATATGTCCCATACACTAAGTGACAGCGTGTCTTGAAGCCACTTTTGTACCAACTTGAAAAGTTACTTTTACCATTTTTGTCATGCATACAACACAAAACGTATCAATTTTTGTCTGTTAAGTTAACTTGACAGAACCTGTACATTGTGATGATTAAGATATCACCTTAAACTACAGCTCACAAGCTTTACGATGGTATATAATACGTCCAGATAGGATAATTATCAGCGAAGATATTCGAATAAATAAGCGAAAGTACGAATATGCTGGGAGTGCTTGACCCTTTCGAAAAAAATAATAAAATTGTTCTACTGTTACATGCATGGCGTAAGTCACGGGGAACTCACGTATTTCAAAAATGAAGTAGATCGGTCACATTCCATGGATGGGAAATAATATTTCAGGCGTTATTCTGGAGTTGATATAACACTCGGTGTTAAGTCAGTATTGATTTTCGAATTCAGCGAAGATGTGCTATATTTATCACCCGTTCCCAGAAAATGACATTGTATATTGTGACGCTGTTTCTCGGAAAATGTAATGTACGGAAGCGTCTTAGGGACATGATAAAAATAATTCCCAGACCCAGAAAGTCTAAATTTAAAATCTCGAAATTTCGAAGTTTCATCTCGCTTGATATGCACCTGGTCTTTTGTTTATTTAGCAGTGTGAGACAGATTTCTATACACCAGGTTCTGATTTCTAACACCTTCTCACCCAACCGACAGGACATGAACGCTACCTACCCCACCATCGGACCTTCAGAATACCGTTAACTCACTTGTTAATAAAATTGAAGACTTCTCACATGCTCTTGGAAATCTTCCCTATCGCGCCATTATAGACCACAGACGTTCACCGAAGACTACTACATGGCATGCCCTTAGATATTTGCGCCATCCCGCCGTTATAGATCACAAAAAGATCGATACACCCAAATAATATCAATGCACACATGCGTACCCCACCCTCTGATAAGTAACGCTGCATCAGCAAGACCCCCCGCTCCAGTCCCCGGAAAGTGCTGCCCAGTAAATATCACTAGACGCAATGGGTAATCGTGACCGCAACATGGGGATAAAGTCAAGTTTAGTCAATCGTTTATACCCATTTTAGAAACCCTCCTCCACAAGCATTGGTGAATGGCTCTTATATTTTAACATTGAAACAGAGCTTGTTTACAACAGAAAACGAGCACCAAGCACAATTACACTTCCCGTGGTATTCACGGTGAATCACAGGAATAGTCTACGCTTACGAAGAGATCCTGCTCAGTAAATATCACTGGGGTATTTTACCTTACGAAGAAGTGCTACTTTTTACCCAGTTTTTGCCTAGTTTTAACTGTACATTATGGAAACGAAACGCTTTAAGTAGACAAATTAGTATTCCTGTCCTTATCAAGGCGGTCTGTGGCAATACTGTATTACAGAACTGAAACGAGCTATAGAGCTGAAACGGTTAGACGATTAATTGATTAATCAATGATCAACATCTTATGGATCCAAAAAGTAATTGTTCGATTAACCGTTACTTTTGAACTACTGTATTATATGGGTCAACAAAGGAACAAACTTGCTCCAAAACAGGCAAACACTGTCACTCTGACTGATATCAATTATATGAGACAGAGAAAAGCATGGAAGTTACTTGCTGACATACTTGCTTACTTGTATGATCATCATGCTGTATCAGTAGCTGGAAAAGGTCATTCTTAACCCTTTATTCGTTGTGGGTAGCAGAAGATACTCGCAAAATAAATTCATGAATTACTACAAATTTTCAATTTTGTTTCGAAAACATATCTTACGACCCCTCATTGGAACGAGCTCAACGAGCTCGTTCCAATGAGGGGTCATAGGCTATGTTTTCGAAACAAAATTGAAAACATAATAAATTTGAATAGAGATTTTTGTGTATTTGCCCAGTCGGTTTTGTTTGTTACGTTGGGTAATTTGGACAAGTGATTAATCGATTAACCAAGATTAATCCACGTGATTAATCGATCAAGAAAACCCTTTAACCATTTCAACTCTTACCCTCTATACTGATGGATGTCGTCGATGCTTTCTCGTGTCAGAATCTCAGGGTGGCCTTTTTGAAAATCTCTATGCTTGTTGACAAATGGATAAAGTGAACAAACGTCTATGTATTTAATTTCTACCCCTGGTTCTACGTGTGGCACAATTTGATGGCGTTTGTCCTTCCTCCAAATAATGCTTCCCTTGGTTGAATGGGGTCCAAGTGTGGAAAATAGGTGTAGTATAGCCACAGATCGCCTAGATGGCAGCGCAGTGAGAACCCCACCATCATGACTCTTTAATACAATGGCTGAATTTGTTCTCTTGTCGGGTAGGTTATCTCATGATACCTCCAGCTCAGTTCTAGCTATTCTTGTTATGCCCCCACTAGAGTATGTTTCCTGCGTCAACTCAGTGTCCTCTTATCCGTTTTATGAACTTCGTTCGTTCGCCCCTAGGTTGTGTTTGATTTCATGGTGGCTTCATCTTATACTACCTTATATTTTATCCTATCACTTTAATTCTTTTCTTCTTTCACAGTACTTATCTACATACTTAAATATCTTTCATCACACAGTTTAAACAATTTGCATTTGGTACTCCGCCAGCAGTTCCGATAATATACTACTCAAAGTCTGCTAAGCACCAAGTACATCCAACTACCTGTTTTATGTTTTAGTCGAAATATTGTAATGAAAAGTGTATATATATTTTATTTAATTACTAGCGAGTGATACCCGGCGTTGCACGGGAGAAGATGGTTATATCAGCCGTTTTCGTAATAGAAGCTCAAGGTCACCAATTTCAAGGTCACCCCACGCAGGCACCTCGATAAAGTCAAAATGATCGATGGGTCAATATACCCGCACATATGAAATTTTAGCCCGATCGGCCCAGCCGTTTTCAAAATAAAAGGTCAAGGTCACAATTTCAAGGTCAAGGTCACCCCGCACGGGCACATCGATAAAGTCAAAAATGATCGATGGGTCAATATACCCGCACATATGAAATTTTAGCCCTATCGGCCCAGCCATTTTCGAAATAAAATGTCCAGGTCATCAATTTCAAGGTCAATGACACCCTGTACGGGTACGGCACCCATCCCACGTTACTCGCTGGGGCGAATTACCCCCGTGTAGAAAATTTGAGATCGATCGGTCGAGAAACTGAGGAGTTCACCCGGAACAAAGAGAGAGAGAGAGAGAGAGAGAGAGAGAGAGAGAGAGGGAGAGAGAGAGAGAGAGAGAGAGAGATTCGCATTTATATATTAGATATCTTTAATGATTTAAGTACAGAAATTAAGATTTTATTTGTGTTTGACATTATTTTTTAGCTTTTCAATACGATAACCACGGAAAATGGATATTTTTGGTAAAAGAGGACATTTTTTAGTACGCCAAAAAGTTGACGGAGCGAACTGATATGGGTTCAATATCGAGTATGAGACCCATTACTGTTAATTGCAGCTTGACAACGCCTTCTCGCGCCCCCAGTCAGGTTCCTGGTGGTCATCTGTGGGATGTTGTTCCATTCTTGGACCAGCATGCAACAAGCTCCTGGACACTTCTTGGCTGGACTTGACGTGACGGTCTGAAATTGCAAGCTGCAACTCATTCCAGACATGTTCGATTGGATTGAGGTCAGGGGATCTTGCTGGTCAGGTCATACGCCCAATCCTCTCCCTCTGTCGGTACCCCCCGACAGCATGGACAACATGAGGACGGGCATTATCGTCCATCAGAATGCATCTATCACCCACTGCACCTGCATACAATCTGATGTGGACATCCAAGATCTCATCAATATACCGCTGTGCAGTCAATGTACCACGGCCAAGGACACAGAGCTCTGTACGTTCATCCCTGCTGATGCCGCCCAGACCATGATTGATCCTCCACCATAGCGATCATGCTCAGCAATGTTGGCTGCATGGAATCGCTCTCCTGGTCTTCTCCATAGCCTCGAACGCCTATCTGTGTGGTCTAGGCAGTACCCTGACTCATCTGCAAAAAGGACAGGTCGCCAATCTTCTCTAGTCTATCCAACGTGATCCATGGCCCATTCATATCGTGCCTGGCGGTGGTTCTGAGACATCGGAATACGAATGCATGGTCTTCTCGATCGGAGACTACCTTCGTGTAAACTTGCCCGGATAGTCTGCGTCGAAACATTTACCCCGGATGCATTCTGAAGGTCACTGCGAAGCTGGGTTGCTGTGGCAAAGCGCTTCCTACGGGCTGAATGATCAAAAACCGGTCTACAGCTGCAGATGTTGCACACCAAGGGCTTCACCAACCTGGCGATGGGTAGCCCCTTGCTCCACCATCCCTACAGCCCGTCACATTTCTGCTTCAGACACATGTTTTCTTACATTTGCATTTGCCATATTCAGTCACTAAATCACAAGGGTGTGTGTTGAAATGAAGATTGAATACCCTACACGTGTCATGTTCATGTAGACTGTACACGAAAACATCATGAAAATCAAGGGGTACATGCTTTCCATGACTGCCACGAAAAGTCTGCCTGTCAAGAGAGCTAATGTAAACACTGGGGACCATCTCAATACATTCCTCAATCATATCCACCAAAAATGTCGCAAATATGTCACAAGTAAATCGCCGGCTGAGTGCTAGAATGTTCTATGTCCCATAGGGGACATAGAACATTCTAGCACTCAGGCGACGAAATTTCACAATGATGTGTCAAATATTTGGTGCTTAGCAAACGTTGAGTAGAATATATGGCGTCTTCTCTTTACTGTGGGGTCTTGCACAGGAATGTACTCTTCTGCAACCATTGCAATGTCGTATTATGAGTGTGCTTTTCGAAAGTACATTTCAGAAGAAATTGGTTATGTAAATGTCATTCTATCGTCTCTCGTTAAGCTATTTCGAACATTCGAAAGCAGTTTTGAACAAAATATAACTTTTCACATCAATATCCACAAACGAGGACCCGAAATTATATTCGTAGGAGCCTCGTCCCTATCAATCGAAATCGTCCTTAATTCTTCAGCTTCTACTTATCGTTGCTTCCAGAGAACCCTCGGTGAAAAAAAAAACTTGTTCACATTTTTGCCTCATCTCGTACGTGACGCAGAAATTTAGCGAACATTCCCAGAGAGGTCTTCGTCGAAAGACGTGGTCAAAATCACGGTATCAGTGGGGCTTGAACACCCCAAAACACACTACTAATTTTTTTCTAAGAGAACTTCAACCTTGGTGTTGTCAGTCTATCTAGCCCCTTTCAAACTCACCGACGAGAAATATGCAAAATCCAAGGAGAAAAGGTGTGGGGAAATAACGAAATTCGCTGAATTACTTCGGGTTTTTTTCCTCAAAAAGTACGTTTTCCCTGCTCTTTTATGTCATTTAGTTCGACCAACATTGGATTCAGAGGACAGAGTAAAGTATGGGAAATCGGATTTGAAGATGATTGTATTGAATACTACAGTTGAACTGGAGGTCCTGTGATTGTACTGTGCACTCTTTTGAAGTAATGGTGAGCTGAGTAAATGCACTTTTGTTCCTGTCAATCTACACCAATAACTTAACTCAATTCCTGTAGAAAAACAGCGTACCCAACTCTGTACAATTCTACACTAGTACATAGAGATCAGTAACATCATTCCTTACCTTTACTGGGATACATGTACATGTAATGACGTAAGAAAGATATTAGAACTCCACTGCATATTCAGAATGAAGAGGGTGGATTACTACCTAATCGCAGCGCTGTATATTCTCCACCTGAAAAGTATTTACAATTGTTCATAACAGCACAAGAACCACTTGTAAACGTTCATCACATGGACCAACGGGTGAAACCCGGTGGTCCATATCATGGAAGTTTGCAAGTGCTTCTTGTGTTTTGACCACAAACATTGTAAATAATTACCAAGTGAAAAATCTGTCCCACAGCGATATAATAGTATTCTACCCTCCACACACTTTAATCTCGATACACTCTTTCTGTTTGATGGGTTCAGTTCGCAATTTCACTAAAAGACCTCGCTAACAGCGCGTGACATTTTGCACTGCACAGCACAAACGCTTTTATGTATTTCAGACGGGGGCGCGGTGGCGTTGCGGTAACCGGTTCTCGTCAGATCACTGCAGTTAAGCAACGTCGAGCCCGGTTAGTCCTTGGATGGGTGACCGTCTGAGCGATCGATTCGGACTCCCGCGTTGTGACCTTGGGCAAGGCACTTACTCCCGATTGTCTACATGGGAGCACGACCGCCGTGTACTAAAACGTACTGCACGTCGATGGTGCGCATGTCTTCAACCAATCTAACCATGCCTGTGCTGCAATACGGAGTTACGATGTTGGGAAGCTGGCAGCTGCTCGTCGTTGCTCGATGGTTCCCTCCGGCTTCCTCCACCCGTAAAACTGTCACCGACACGATATAACCTTGGCTGTTAATGAGTCGTTAAACCTTAATAAATAAATAAATAAATAAATAAATAAATGTATTTCAAACTTCATTCTTCTGCAGTAAAGAGCGCGTTAACTAACGAGCATTTTCTGCGCCAATTGTGACATGGCTTCTACTTTCAATTGTAATCTTTTGATTACACAACGATCGCATAATACTGGCATCACCTGACTGCAAATGAATATCATTTGTGGAATAAGCAGAATGTTCTTAACAAAAAAAGAAATTATCTCAGATCATCCCCATCGTTATCCACAAATATCGACGTCATTGTTGATTATGGCAATATGAAAAGGTCTCCTAACAATGGCATTTTGACATAAGACCACCTTTGCACCAAACTGCCACAGTGTCTGGAGAAACATGATTGTGCCTAGTCATAATCACATTTCATGACACGAGCCTCTTGGTTAGGTGCTACATCCATAAAATCTTTGTTCGAACCGAGGAAGGTCACTTAGTTGTGCTGTACACCAGAGAATTGTTTTTGAAATATGCTCGTTCCGTGTGCTTTGCAAACGATTCGCATGTTGGTGGTTAGATTTCTAATTTTTTTTTATTGTCTTGGGGGTGGGGGGGGGGGGGGGCTCGTGTTTGTGCATTGATCGTTTTGCTTGACTAGGTTCTGAATCCAGCATTCGGCATATCAGCTGATTGAGAGCCATAGCATCTGATTACCATAGCATTGGCCTGAACGCACTCTCATTCATATCTGTGTCCCGTTTTCCGAACTCACTAAAAGGAACATCAACCGTAAGCCTGAGTACGAAAGCATTTCCGATGCCACACTCTAGGCAATATTTTTGCAGAATTGATAACTTTGTTTCCACTGGTTTATATCGATCCTTGCGTGCAACAACTCGCCATCTGCAATGCTTTAACAGTGCAGATGACAACTTGTTGAACTCAGTGGCCAATATGTTTATTAGAGAATTCCCCGTCACATACCGGATTCTGTTTAATACGCGGAATTCGTATATTCCCCGTATGTAGGTCTGAAAGAGGTCAGATGTCTTGACAACACGATGGCTGACAATGCTACATCAGCCGAATACGGAATTAGCGAAGGAGGTTCACTTAGACACGCTAATCACAAGCTTTTCATAACATATATTTATTTTATGTTCGAGCAGGATATCGAGTTAGCTTGTCGACAAGGCACCGCCTTAACTGACCATAATTCGGCGCATGTTCTATTCCGAAAAGAAACAAAACAACATAGCTGCTGATGCGAAATAGTTCCCGTAAACTGTTTAGTTGCCTAAAATACAACTCACACTAGAGTGGGGGAAACCGTCCATTTATAGAACGTAACCAGAAATTGCCGAATGTAAAATTAGACTCTGGAAAATCATCTGTAGTGCGCAATATCGATGCGCGGTGTTGGAATGTCACATGATCAACATTGGAAAATAACATCACCGGAGAACCCACTGCTAGTACAGTGTTCAATAAAAAAAAATCAGTTGTGGTGTGAACATTGATTGGTGAATTCTGCCTCAAATGATACCAAACCCCACCAATGTAGAGTTAAATGTGGTCTTAAACAGCTATTATGATAGCTAAAAACCTATTTTTCTTCGAAATGTTTGCGGCCATCTTGGAATTTGCCCTCTGAAATATTTGGCAGTCCCAGATTGGAGGTGTAGTCATTTATATTTTCTTTTAAATGACTTAAAGTCTTGGAAAATGCTTTCTTATAAGCTCCATTCCGAAATGGACTCTGTTCTGTGTTTTCTTTCCTCTATTAGAAGGCACATTGGAGAGTGGTTGTCAAGATAATTAGCGTTCTGGGCTTTCAGACTGAGATTTCAAGTTCGGCGATCTTCAGAAGGAATACTTCGCAGTTTCCACAGAATCTACAGTGAGCATCAATGATGGAGTTTCTAAAGTCACCAAATACTAACGGGCGTTGGCGAAACCACGGGGGTGTGGTAATCGCCTTCCCCACCTCCAATTTTCACTGCACCCAAAAAACCAAAACACTGAAGGACGTTTCACGCAAAATCGAGTCACAAGATGGTCTACAATATAGGCCTACACAAGTATATCATGCCCCCATACCCCTGCCCCCAAAATAACTGCTAAGCACCACCCACTTTAGAACCTCCTCAACGCGCCTGTCAACAGGTGAGATTTAAAAAGTGGTGGCTGCAGGGAGACCCTTAAACGTTTTTGAAGATTTTTTTTTTACTGAAAAACGTTTTTCTCAAACATTTGGGGCCTTTGGAACCCGGGTAGATTTTAAAGGATATGGGAGCATTGCTTTTCATGATACTTCATCCTTCCCTCCAGAAACACACAAAATGTGTCTCGTGTTTGCAGTACTTGCTTGCGCGGCCCTACTCCGAGCGAGCGAGGGACCACATTCTGAGCGGTATTTACGCAGAATATTAACGCAAAACAAGCAAAAATGTTGGTGTTAGATCCAGGCCTTTCAAAAGATCTAGAGTTAAGGATTTTGAGAGTTTCATACCTGAAAATCAAACCTTCCTCACACAGGGTCGAACCATGGCCGGTCTGGTGGGTCCGGGTACCTGTCTTCTCAAACTCCAGTGGGCCCTCAGTACCCTGCGCACGCCAGAGGATCGCGCGATATTAAAAAAATAAACTAAAGTCTCAAGTGAGCTTCGGGTCTCGGTTGAACATAAGCTCGGAGCCGCAAACCTCACACCATGTTACCGTCCATTCATCACAATAACTTATAATGTTGTTGTTTTTTTTTTAATCATTTCTGTAGCCCTACGGCGATGTCATGTTTCCATTTCTGCATACTAATGTTTGCCAACGTTGATACACGCAGAATTTCTAAATACGTTCTCACCTGACCTTCATGTATTTATCTATCCGTGTTTAAGGCGACATATTTCTACAAAATGGCTTATCGTAACCGCAATATGGAGATAAGGTCAAGTCTAGCCAATCTTTTATACCCATGTTGCCCAATTTAGTGGACTTCCACCCCGAACATTGCTGACCGGGGCGTATTTTACCACTAAAACAGACCTTGTTTACCATAGTAAACAAGCACTGCTTCACTTCCCAAGGTTCCCACGGGGCACCTGTGGCCTTAAAATGTGTCAATAGAAACAATGTGGCATTTGCTTTGAACAAAATCCAAACAAAATGAATACTTACTCCATTCAAACATACATGCAGTTGCGAATTCAGTTTGTCTCAAGTCCTAACCTTGTTCTTGGATATCAAAGCAACTTAAGTCATAGACAGTTTTATTTTATAGTTTGCCTCCGTGCAGAGGACCCACCGGGTCCTGTTTGGCCTGAAAAACAGAACTTGTTCACCACAGTAATCAAGCACTGCATCACTTTCCAGGGTTCCAACAGGAAATTCCTCATATTCCAGAGTTAAAATTCGGGTTCCCACTATAAACCAAAATTAGAACGCAGGGACCCTTTTCATCAAAATGGAATACGATCTCTAACAAGAGGCCCCAAGGGGCCTTAATCGCTCACCTGCCAAAGTGGTTCAAAAAAGTATTTGGGGTCACATTCAGTTAGACATGAGTAGTATGTCATGTACCCGGACAGGTAACATTGGCAGGACCTCGGTGCAGGACCTCGGAAGTGACGTCATGTCACGTGACCTAGTGGCGCCATGTTCTGTTGTCCTGGTAACCCGCGTGAGCAGCCATCTTGTGACGTCATCTCCATAGTGATACGTGGTGTGAGTGCGCATGCGCAGCGCGTGTTGTTAGGGTGATACGTGTTTCCGTCGTCCATTTTGTATACTGGAGGCCGCCATCTTGGTTTCTATGGTAGCACGTGATTGCTATGTTACCTAAGGCCCACAACAGGACAGGGGTATGTTTTGGGGGTATGTTCGATTGTAGTAGAGTAAATCTAATTACCACAAACAACCCGACAAGCCTTCCAAATCACCAAAATCTATCCCAACTTTTACTATTTCGAATTCTTTCAGAATTCTCTGCTTCTATCTATATATGCAACCGTTTACGTCTACCTAGGCATGTTCCTTTATTCTGGAGTATATTCCGGTAGCGTAGAAGAGCCTATCAACTGGAACAGCTTTACTTATTATTACTATATTTAGCTTTTCTGGTCTATTCTTGTTAGTTCTGACCCTATTCCGTGCACTCTTATTGTTTCATTTATCTAGAACATTTATTACCAATCAGATTGCTTGAGTTCCCATAATGCAGTTATCTCCCCTTATTACAACGAAGTTGTATCCGATTCTCATCACATCTATATCCATTGCCAATATTCCCGAGCACCCCAATTTCGGCACCCCTTTTTTGAAAAACATATGACCTTCGGCACCCCTTTTTTGTCTTATGTGCTTATGTGAAAAAGCACAATGTGACACAATATGCCCTAGCACAAAGGCACATGCTTTATGTGCTGATATGTGCTTATGTGAAAAGGCACAATGTGACACAATGTGCCCTAGCACAAAGGCACATACGGGTATTTGAGGATACCTATGACCTGGTATGGTATTATTTGAGGATACCTATCGAGGATACCTTTTATAGGATACTTATCTGAGGATACTATATAGGCTGTACATATCCCTGTAGGTCTCTTGCTGGCCCTTAGTACTATTAATCCACCTGATGCTTCATGTTATCCTATGACTGGTATAGGTAGTATGCAATGCTGGGCATAGGGGTATTGTGGGTAGGGGTACTGCCTGGTAGTTTAGAACGGTACTATAGTATGGGCGGTATATACACCTATAGGCCCCTGTTAGTGCTTGGTACTATTAACCAACCGATTGCTTTGTTTTATTATATGGCTGGTATATATCGTACGTTATGGTAGACTTAGTGATTTTGTGGGGGTGGGGGTAATGCTTGGTAGTTTAGAACGGTAGTATAGCATAGGCTGTACATATCCCTGTAGGTCTCTTGCTGGCCCCTGGTACTACTGATCCACCAGGTGCTTCATATTATTGAACGGTATTCTGGGGTGGGGTCAATGCCTGGTAATACAGAACGGCAGCAGAGTGTGGTTGGTTTTATTCTCCTGTAGGTCCCATCCTAACCGTTGATAATATTAACCTACCAAATGCTTTGTATCATCCTGTTACTGGTAAGACGGTACGTAATAGCAGTAGTTCTGACCCTATTCCTAGTACTCTTGTTGTTTCATTTATCTAGATCAATTATATAAATTATAACTAACCAGTGATTTCCCATAATCTGTATGCAGAGTTATCTCCCTTGTGTATAATAAAAGCCTATATCCAATGGCCATATTCCCAGGCACCCCAATTTCGGCACCCCTTTTTAGGAATCCCATTTGGAGAATCCCTTTTTTCTGAAATGAGGATAAGAGTCGTATTAAAAATCCCTCAATGAGATCTAATTTAATACGACTCTTATCCTCATTTCAGAAAAAAGGGATTCTCCAAATGGGATTCCTAAAAAAAGGGGTGCCGAAATTGGGGTGCCTTCTGGAGAATCCCTTTTTTGTCAAATGAGGATAAGAGTCGTAGTAAATTAGACCTCATTGAGGGATTTTTTTATGGACAACAATTTATGGGTGCTATCAGAGTAATGCGCCCATTGTGGTGCCCCCTGTGGGTGTGACAACTTTATTTGAACAAACTTGAATTGACATATCAGCCGGACGGACGACGGACAAAAAGTGATCACTTAAGACTTTCAGTCAGGTGAGATAACAAAGCTGTACTCCAAATATAAAAAGATTCGAATTAGTAGATGATTTAGTAGATCTGATGAAGATATTTTTAATTTATGAAAAGTGCTGAGCCCCCGCCCCACCCCACCCCACCCCCCTCCCCACACACGCACACACACATACATCGTGCCCCATGACACAACCGATTGCAATTGTTGGCCCAATTGATTTTACAGGTTCTAGGAATGTTTCAGAAAAACAGCAATCATCTTTTCTTGCAATTTCGGACTATGGACATTTGAAGTTTGTTTCCTATTTTTTGCTCCTAGGGTTCCCACGGAGGCGTGACAAAATTGTAATCCTAGACTAGTACATGTTCCCAGATACTACTACCCGCAAAATTTTGTTCAATTGGCCAACCTGTTCGGAAAATACAAATTGTGTCACTACCAGCACGAGCGAAATATTACAACAAAACTTTGAACAAACTGGAATCTTTTGCACAGCAAGAAGTTATATACCGAATTTCAAAGTATTGTGAGTGGTCGCTCATGAGAAGATTTTGGAAGAATTCCGGGTTTCCCGAGCACAGCCTCGGGCTCATTTGGGTTTAGCGACCTCTATCTAACAAACTTTGAAGGGTATCCCCCAAAGAGGAGTTCCTGTGTGCTCTGCAGAAGAAGATGGAAATGCAAACGTTAACGGACGCAAGCCAGACGACTAACGGGGATGTGGCTAGAGGGTTTCAGCTGGGGGGTGGGGGTGCCTCCGGTGTAAATTCCAACTGTGTGTGGTTTCTATAGGTTGTTGCACTGCAGCGCTGAGTGATATCTTTTAACCCTTTACCCAACGAATCGCCCGCATCCGCCCACGTAATATGCAAATATAGCTGCTGAAAAAATATTATTTTTCGAAACATTTCAACAAAACCGTATCATGTGACGAGCTCGTTCCAAAGAGGGGTCACATGATATGGTTTTGTTGAAATGTTTTTTAAAAATTTTTAAAAATGATATTTAAAATAATGAATTCTGAAATCGTCTGCGTTGGGTGAAGGGTTATGAACTGTTCTGAAAATTTTCACTAGTCCTGAAACGGAAAAAGCATCATTTATAATGTGTCTGGGTCAGAAAGTTTACCGGATTGATTTCAGAGTCGAAATTTTGAGGCCATGTCAATTTTAGAGGTGGAAATTTGAAACTCAAGTTTTCAGTTGGAAATAAAAGAACAAAATTTCTCATCATTAGTTGGAATTTTAATATTTTTCATGAACAATGTTAATTTATTGAATTTCCAACTATTTGATTTTTGACCTCGGAATTTCCAACTATTGAAAAAAATACTCCTAGCTGGGGGGTGAGACCCCCAACCCCCACCCCCACCCCCCTGTCACCACATACCTGACGACGGACGCCAAGTGAGGGCAACAGCTCATCCTGACTTTTAGTTTGATGAGATGAAAAAAAATTAAGCAGAATACTCTGTACTTTTAGAATTTATTGGCACTTGCAATATGGAAGTGACCACATATAATCAAAACAAATTTTAATGAACTGCACGGTTTCCGTGTTATTTATGAACGAAATACATAAACGTACACATTCGGTGTAATTCACGAGATACATAAAATCATAAAATAGTCATACCTCGCGTAGTTCGTGAACAGATACAGGAAATACACACATCGCACAAATATACACATAAACCGAGACAAAACGCTTACAGATAATAATATAGCAGTACAAACTTATATTAACCCCTTCACTATCGGGGAAAGGTCACATCCGAACTGCGCTATTCATAAAAACCAACATTCAAATATTATTTTCGTCCTATTTCCTTCAAAGCGAAGCTTACGAACCCTCACTGGAACGAGCTCGTTCCAATGATAATCATAAGTTATGTTTTACATGCAAAAATTGAAATCCTTGTAATTATTCAAGCGAAAAAATATCAGTGTACGAAGAGTCGTGTTGGGTAAAGCGTTATCAATAGGCGTTTCTCTTTCCTGTCCAACGTTACTCTTTTATTCTCTGAAGACCTGAAGTCCAATTTATTTATTTATTTATTTATTTATTTACTTATTGGGGATTAACGACACTTTCGACAGCCAGGGTCACGTCATGTCGGACAGTTTTACGAGTGGAGGAAGCCGGAATACCCTGAGAGAGCCACCAAGCAACGTCGAGCAACTGTCAGACTTCCCAGCGTACTAACTCCACACAAGCAGGGTTAGTATTGGTTGAAGTCAGGTGCACCATCGACGTGCATTACGCCTTAGTACACATCGCAACAGCACCCGCACACTTTAATCATCAAAAGTTCGGAGTGAGGGGCGGTGGGGAGCAAAATATATAGTATGCAAACGTTAAGTGGTGGCGGGGGTAGGACCCAGCAAATCAGTTTTTCGCGGCTGTCTTGTGCTGTCTATCCGTATTTCGTACCAGTGAACCGCAAGAACAAGTAGATGGACTGATGACTTGTTTTTGAAAGGATGAGCAATTTATTCCTATGGCAACCAAGTTTATTCCGTGTTGAAATTGCGGCATGGACCCGATGGACAACGTACATTCATTTGTTATGAATGGGATGGGCTTTGACGCACTGACATTCAGATTATTCAAAGCTATCGCTTTGAATGTATCACGACCAAAAAAAGTTGGACATTTTCTGTTCTCAATGTTCTGTTGGTGATTGCTCTCCCTGCAGTTATATTAGGACAGGGGCGAGTTCAAACGAGAAATGGCCAGGAATCACCAATGTGTACGAAGAAAAGGCTATATAACGTCGCTTGAGTGGAACAAGACGCCATCTGCAATGCTAAAGCATTGCAGATGGCTCCCTGTTCCACTCAAGGGGCGATATATTGTACAACCTGGACATAATGAGACCTCCACTATCGCCCCACATGAGCTTTTTATGCATTTTCCCACGGTGGCTCAGTAGGTAGAGGTGCAGGTTACAAGCCGAGAGGTCCTTGGTTCGAATTCCACCTGCGGCAACCGCGTTGTGTCCTTGGGCAAGATAGTTCACCCCATTGCCCACTTGGAGCACGGTGGCGTTGTGTACTAAGGCGCACTGCACGTCGATGGTGCACCTTCTTCAACCAATGCTAACCCTGATTGTGTAGGGTTAGTATGTTGGGGAGCTGACAGTTGCTCGCCATTGCTCGGTGGTTGTCTCCGGGAATTCCGGCTTCCTCCACCTGTAAAACTGTCATGATCATGATTTGCAATTGTACAGAAATATATGACCATAAACACCTATAATAATTAAATAAATATGAATTTTTCGACACAATGTGTGTTATCTGGTTAGACTGGACCCGTCATTTGGTTTCATAGAAAACTGGAGGATGATTTGTCATCTTCAGAAAGTCGACAATTAAGAAATGTGTGAAATCCAAAACTCTCCTCGATTTGCTTTTTTCGAGTAGTCGATATAGTTTCGAATCGAATCAGTGAAATCGAATCTCGAACGCTCGCCGAACTCTAGACAGGTGGGGGTGGGGTGGGCTTTTACCTCCGCAACTGAATGTTATCTGTCAGTCATTACCGAATGAAAGACCATCAAGTGAAGAGTTTTTAATCGCGAACGGGCGAACATACAGAAGAGCGGTGTTAACACTGGTGTATTTTGAGCTGCTGGTCTGTCGGTCGCAGATAGAAAAAGAAACATAAGCTGACCAAACACAGTTCTTTATAATCACAAAATGGGCCTTTTTCGTTATCACATGACACCAGCATTTTATTACTTTTCCGAAAACTAACAGTCAACTTCTAATGTGGGAGGTAATAAGGTTCGTGTCTCTAATTAATCCGAAGAATGGCTGTGAGGTTCATGGATGTTGTAAGTCGGTTCAGTTTTTTTTTTTTTTTTTTTGGTGACACGGTTTTGACATATCTGCTAGTTTATCCAGCAAAATCAGCCACTTTATATGTATTCCAGTTGGCTGATGTTTCAATACTGCGAAATGAAGATCGCTTCAAGAAAAACAAACGAAAATTGCATCTCAGATTTAATTAATCTTCTCGGTGTTCTTTTTCGACAGGTGGGATTCTACCGTGCTGTGCGAGGAAAGCGGGCAGAGAATTTGACTTGATCGCGATCTGGTCGAATTCTCTGTCGATATTTGTGACCATTGTACTGTACTGTACTGTACTGTACTGTACTGTACTGTACTGTACTGTACTGTACTGTACTGTGAGTTGGTTCGTTCCCCAACTCATACTCCACTGTAAGAAACACTGATTTCTGTATCATGAGGCAATCATTTTACCCTACAAACAAAGAACTTATTCAAATGAATAAAACACCCACCCACTCCGAATTAACGACTATCTAATAAGGCTTTTTATGTCACAGCCAAATATTTTCCAGTAATATTATGACATTCACGATAACATACAATAACAAATATTTATCGATAACGAAGTAAAATACTATTAACATCCAACTTCCGCTCATGATAGAAATTGATAAACTGGTTTCCAAGTGGTATCGCATAGCTGCTTGACTTGCAGTTTGCCGCACTGCTTTCAGATTATCGAAATCAATATTTGTTCAAAGGAAGTAACACAACAGCCATGGTCAAAAGGTGTGGTCCTGCGTCCCAAATGTGCCCTTTTTGTAAACGTTCTCAAAACGTATCAAGTTCCCGTCCAAACAGGATAAACTTAGTAGCAGGCGTGTCCCCGAAACAGGGATGTTCGGGTAGTTGGAACCCCGCAAGATGGGGTCACTTTTCGCTGGAATTTAGAACAACACAATGGCTGTGCCTTCTTTCTGCCTTTTGCCTTACTGAACACCACCATCATGACCACCTTTATCACTGTGATCAACAACAACCTTATTTGGACTCAGCTGTCTTTTTCTCCCGAAACATGAAAAAAGGCCAGAGGCAGACTATACGTGCTCATGACGGCCCCCTACAAGTAAAGATAAGTGGTAGACTATACTTTCCCGAATTTACAAGCTCCACACGGTGCGTCAGACAATCAAAGAATATCGCCCACTGGGTCGAAAGGGGTGGAATCATCCCATAATCACGTCCACACGCGCCTTCGGTGCGCCAGAACCATTCTTCTTCCCTACATAAGTTCCCTAAATTTTTATTTCCTTGGCCCATACATGCACATTACTCCATACTGGTTATGCTGGACCCCAACAGACCAAATAGGAATTATGTACCTCCGCATGGGTCCCAATTTATATGACTGAGGGTGTGTAGGATACAAGTCCAATTATCAAATGTACTGTATATAGAAAGTGCGTAAAACGAGTAAGAGCAAATCAATATCTTGATTCCAATCCGGAAGAAAATAAAAGACTGGTAGCACTATTGGGGGGTGGGGGGGGGGCATATCCCCCTTTGCCCCGAACCATACTTACGCCTGTGACTATAAAGTTTGAACCTGCAACCAAACTCATGAGGACTCCACCTGCACTCAAATTTTGACCCCATATTTTGAAAGCACAAGTAGATACCAAAAAAAACTGAGAGATCGCACCTAAGCTGTGACAGATATATTCTTCAAGGAAAAGTTAAATCGGATTTTTATTTAAAAAAAAAAAATCCGATTTAACTTTTCCTTGAAGGATATATCTGTCACAGCTTAGGTGTGATCTCTCAATTTAAAAAAAAACGGAAATGGATTAATGAAACAAATTCCATAAAAGGGCAATAACTCCGACAAAAAATAGTACGAGTAACACCTGAATTGAACATGGAGCGAGGTATCAGTAAAATACACTTGTGTTATCCTTGCATACCAAATATGTCATTCCTCAAAGTATTTCAAAAGTAATTGAGTTTAAAATCCCATTGGTGACAGACCGGCCGACACTGAGAAAAAAGGAGCTTCTTGCTAATGCTAAAAACAAATATCATCTGACTGACCAGCTGATGAACTATGAAAGCGTAAAAATGAAAGAAACCCATTCAAAAATAATGAAACAGTTTGTAATTTGATAAATGATTTGTCTTTACCTTTGACAACGTTCAAACAAACTTAAAAAATCAATTTCTAACTGACACCAGCATTTTAATACTTAACGAAAAACTAACACTCAGCTCCTGATGTGGGAGCTTATTGAGTTTGTGCCTGTAATTAATGCGAAGTAGCGCTGTGAGATTCATCGATATTGTAGGGCGGTTCGGATTGTTCAGGTGTCACAAAAAGAAAAACGAAACAAGAGGCTCTAAACAGCCAGTAATCGCTCACCTGGCAGAACAGAAGATGAAAATGTGATTTCCCATAGGATTTCTATGGTAACTATAAGCCGCAATTGTGGCCATGTTTGCAACCCGATAAACATTGCATGAGGGTCGTCGGTAGAGGGTGTCCCAGTCATCAATCGTGAAGTTTCAAAACATTTGGCCTTGTAGTTTCAGAGGAGAAAAGATTTTTCAAATTCGACAAATCAGAATCGAAGAATGCCTCTGGCAGCCATGTTTTTTCACCCAACAGGAAGAAAATGAGAAACAGTTGTAGAGAACCTCCCATAGACCATTCCCGCGAAGGTTGGTTCACATCGGCTCTGTAGTTCCAGAGAAGAAGATGAAAATGTGATTTCCCATAGTGTTTCTATAGTAACTACAAGCCGCAATTGCAGCCAGGTTTGCAACCCGATCAACATTAAATTAAGGTCGTTGGTAGAGGGTGTCCCAATCATCAAGTATGTGAAACTTCAAAACATTTGGCATTGTGGTTTCAGAGGAGACGATTTTTCAAAATCCACCAATCAGATTCAAAGAATGCCTCTGGTGGCAACGTTTTCCATCCGACGGGAACAAAATGAGGATCGTTCGTAGAGTACCTCCCATAGACCATTCCTGCCAAGTTTGGTTTACATTGACTCAGTTGTTCCAGAGAAGAAAATGAAAATGTGATTTCCCATAGGGTTCCTGTAGTAACTATAAGCCGCAATTGTGGCCATGTTTGTAAATGAGGATCGACCGTAGAGGGTGTCCCAGTCATCAATAATGTGAAGTGTCAAAACATTTGGCCTTGTGGTTTCAGAGGAGAAGATTTTTCCAAATCCACTAATCAGAATGAAAGAACACCTCTGGCGACCATGTTTTCCATCCGACGGGATAAGAGGGTCGTTTGTAGAGGACAGCACATAGGTAATTCCTGCCATGTTGGGTTCACATCAGCTCAGTAATTCCAGAGATGAAAATATGATTTCCCATAGGCTTTCTATAATACCCATAAGCCGCAATTGCGGCCATGTTTGCAACGCGATCAACATTAAATGAGTTTCGTTGGTAGAGGGAGTCCCAGTGATTGATCATGCAATGTTTCAAAACTTTTGGTCTTGTAGTTTCAGAGAAGAATATTTTTGAAAATCCACCAACCAAAATCAAAGAATGCCTCTGGCGGTCATGTTTTTCATCCTATTGGAACAAAATGAGGATCGCTTGTAGAGGATCTCCCATAGACCATTCCTGCCAAGTTTGGTTTACACCGGCTCAGCGGTTCCAGAGAAGATGAAAATGTGAAAAGTTTACGGACGACGGACGCTAAGTGATGGCAAAAACTCACTTTGACTTTTAGGCAAGGTGAACTAAAAACGGTTTTTGACATATGAGCTAGATTCTCCGGCAAAAACAGTCACTTTGTTATGCGAATACAGGGTATTCAATCAGGTGGAATATTTCCGTTGGTCGGAAAAGCGAACCTTTACGGTTCGCATTTCCGACCAACTGAAATATTCCATCCCATTGAAGCTAAAAATACGAGATGGACTAATTCCGGGCTAAACTGCTTCTAGACTATAAAAGCGTTATTTCCGTTTAAAAATTTGACTGGTGACTTGCGAGTTTGAAAAACAAAAAACATCTATCTCCTATTTTTTAAGCGTTTAGTTTTTGACTCTTTGGCCTCCTTTCACGTCACTCCAGAATTCGACCATAACGGCTGGGAATTTGGTAAGACAGCAACACATTTTTTTATATATATTTTTGTGGGCGATGATATTCCGAACTTTTAGACAGCATTAGCCAGAAAGCCAGAAAATAAAACAGTTAGAAAAAGTTGATAAATTCGCATCGGTCGCATGGTTGATTGAAATTTCAAAAAGTAAAAATGCTAAACACAGTTTCAAAAAGTTGAAAACGGTGTATACGGTTAGAAAGTTGTATACTTGATAACTAAGGAGCTTCGACCTCCGATTAGCCTTTTAATAATAAGGTCAACAATGGACTAAACTTCAAGGGACGCAAAAACGTCAAAAATGGCGCTGAATAGGAAAAACCAAAAATTAGCTATTTCCCATTTTTTTTACCCATGCAACATAGTAAAATTTTCTAAAAATCTGACGCATTTGAATTTTTAACCCTATGACGCCTCCCACCCCCCCCCCACCCCCACCCACCCACCCCGAGATGTCACCTCCGAGTTCGACAATAACGGCCCGAATTAGCTTAACACTACGTGACGTAAAAACGTTCAAAATATCCTAAAATAAAAAAAAATCCCAAAACACATTTTTTTTCATTTTTGTAGCTCTACAGCATACCTAAATTTCATTAAAGTCGATCGCATTTTATTATTTTTGTCGCCATCGACCTCCTATGAGGTCACCTCTTAGTTGGGCCTTAGCTGTCGAATATTCTCCAGGTCGGATCCACATATTTGGATATGGTTTCTATTTGAGGAAATATTTCCAAAATTTGAAACAGGGCGCTTGATACAGGAGTCGATATTAAAAGATAAAAGTGACATCGCTTGCATCGGGGGCAGAAATTTGAAAAACAAAAATAAACCACCTGGTTATAAATGCGCCAGATTTCGTGCCTGCACGTCAAACGGGAAGTTCGTTAAATGCTTGTGGAGGAACAAAAACGTCAAAACGGTTAACGATCACAATAAGTCATTAAAACCTTAACTCAACGTAACGGCCAAAACCGGCCAGCGCTATTCTCAAAAATCGTCAATTAATTTTCATTATTTTTTTTCATTTTTTGGCTCAAATCACATGTTATGACCCCTCGTTGGAACGAGCTCGTCGAGCTCGTTCCAACGAGGGGTCATAACCTATGTTGTTGAGACAAGAAATGAAAAAAAAAGTTATTCCAGAATTTTTTTTGCACGTGTCGTCTGCTTTTCATGTTAGGTAAAGGGTTAAACCTTGTTGAACCTGAATGACTTTATCATAAAAGCAAATTATCCAATGGTGGCAGCTGCGTATGATGGATATATCAAGATGAATGACGATATAGATCCATTTCTGGCAAGGTCTCGCGCGGATGCAGAAAAGCCTGTGCGGAAAGATAATGGCTAGTTTCGAAACGCATGTTACAGCAGTTGATCTTCCTTGCTTGGCAAAGCCCATCTATGGATTTACACCTGAAAAATAAATCAAATAAAAAAATATTTAGATGCAGGTATACTAACATGATCGGTATGGAAAGAAGTATAGTTCGCCGATTAGTTTGATTCCACTACTGATTCTAGGTACTTGTTACAACTCTTTATTACCCAGCAAGGTTAGTTTCACTTCCTGTTTGCAAAATGAGGCTTCAGACATCTTAAAAAAAACTCATCCAGAACAGCTCAAAGACCATGAAAGTATGAATGATGGCCTAAGATATGCCCAACCCCATTCCCCTGATTTGACGTAAATAAAATATGTTTATTGTTTAAATTATTCCCCTGATTTGTACCATAGGAGCAAGCTAAAAATGACAAAAAATTAAATCCATTCTGATCCGTTTATTTATTTTTTTACTTGATTCTGCCAGGAGTGTGAATGATTGATTCCATAAGTGACTCCAAATATACTAACCTTGTTAGTATGGTTTATTTATTTTTTGTTTTTGTCCAGTTCTCAATTAAAAACCAGTAGAGAATGCTATTTGTCAATTTTCCAAAATCTCAAGTTGCGATGAAGCCGCATCGCGTGTGAAAACGCTCACATAAATTTTGTGAATTATTACTTGGTGTCAAGAAGAATGCCCCCAACTTTGCTGTGTGCTCTGAACTAGGAAGGTATCCTTTGTTCCTAGATCCCATAGTACAGCAGACGAGATACCACTCCAAGTTGCTGTCTCATGAAACTGATTCTATACTTGGGGCGGCGTATAAAGAAGCAGATAAGTATGTTTTAAAGAAATTTAAAACTACATTACACGAACTCTAAGATGTACAAGTTGTCAATAGCTTTTGTCGCCAAAAAAAACATAAAGAAATACGTTATTAAGAAGGGAAAGCAAAAGTATGAGGAATATTTCTATGAAAATATAAATGATGATAGCAAAAAACAAGGTAAAAACAAGCTGAGAACATATCGTACAATTAAAAATGAGTATATTCTAGAACCATATCTCGTACACATGAAATACTGGGTGGCACAAAAAATCTTTACTCGCCTTCGAATCAGTAATCAAAATCTGATGATAGAAAAGGGAAGGCATGTACAGCCCTCGATTCCGGTTAATGAACGAAAATGCCCAAAGTGTGATTCGTAGGCAACTGAAAATGAATGTCATTTCATTATGGAGTGTGATCACTATAGTATAGTCAATTGTGGGAGGAACTCTTCGACCTGATAACTTACGAAATTGGTCACTTGAAAAATGACAATGAGTCAATAATGTTCAAATTCATCATGCAAAACAGCATCCCCGGGTTATGCAATCGTATCTGTAACATGATCCGACGATTCTTCATGCTACGGGAAGGCGACACCCCGGGAAATTGAACTCCAGCGAAGAAACGCTTAACGATGAGACAAGAAGACACACAGTAAAGAAATCAATTATATATATAATCATACACACCTATACACCCTAACGCACACACACACGCACGCACGCACGCACATTTAACCTTACACACATAAGTATGTGAGGGTGTGTGTGAGGGTGTGTGCGCGTGTATGTGGGGAGTGTGGGGGGTGTGTGTATGTATGTGTGTGTGTGTGTGTGTGAAGGGTGTGTGTGTGGGTGTAGGTGTGTGCGTGTATAGGTGTGTGTGTGCATATGTGTGTATGTGTATATACATATGTTCAAAATATCATTATATATTTATCATTATATTATAAAGGGACTTTATATTGTGGCATGACAGGATATTCTATTGCTGCAAATGTTCTTAAACATAGTTCATTATCCGTGTATTATTATACATGCAATCTGCCACAGTGCAGGTGATTTATTGCAATAAAGTTCATTTCTATTCTATTCTATTCTATTGTAAAGTCTTAACCCTTTACCCAACGTAACGGCCAAAACCGGCCAGCGCTATTCTCAAAAATCGCCAATTAATTTTCAAAATATTTTCATTTTTTGTCTCAAAAACATAGGTTATGACCCCTCGTTGGAACGAGCTCGTCGAGCTCGTTCCAACGAGGGGTCATAACCTATGTTTTTGAGACAAAAAATGAAAAAAATTAGTTATTCAAGAATTTTTTTTGCAAGTGTCGTCTGCTTTTCATGTTAGGTAAAGGGTTAATACACAATAACAGCAAGGTAAACAAAACTGAATATTATATTATGAGAAGGTCATGCAACAATATTTGAAATTTGAAAGCGTGTTGGAACTGTTAAGCAAGTTGAAACAGGGCAGTTGCCACAATCAATTCACTGACACTCCCTCTCCCTCATAATACTAAAGCAGTGACGAGTAAACAACAGGAAATATTCTCAAATATCCTTTTAACATTTGAGTGAATGATTGAAGCCCTTGAAGTGAATAGAATATTAGTTGATACTTGCATCTTTTACATTAATTCATGTTTTATCTGGTGCATTTTTTCAAAAAAAATTGTCAGGCATATATTCTACACTGAGAACCAGACACCCACCCCTCCACCAACATGTATTATTAGTGACATTTGCATAGATTTCACCCCAGATTAACACTTATAAAGCCCCTTGTGTTACTGTTAACCTATTAGGGTTGATTCCAGCATTATCTCAGCGGTTTGGAACATAAAAATGATATATTTCAGAAAATTATGAAACATAATTTGAGAGCGCACGTTTTTAGCGCACCCATGAGACTCACCCACCCGACACATGACGTCTCGCAATTTTTTGGTGCCCCCCCCCCCCCTCCCCGAATGACAAATAATTTTTTTGGGAGAGCCAAATGAACGATTTTAGAGCCAAATGGAATCTGAGAACAAATTAACCATGTATCATACTTTGAGTGTAACAAGGCGCCATCTGCAATGCTAAAGCATTGCAGATGGCGACTTGTTGCACTCAAAGTACGATATTTTAATCTGGTATTATCTGGCTCTTTTAAGTATCTTTGTTTAAAAAAAAACAACAAATGATAAAAATATAAATAATAATAAAGTAAAAGGCTGTTATTAATGTTTACAAAATAATTTCATGGCTATTTTGTACTCACTGTTTATTCACTCCAAATAACCTAGTTGTATGTAGAATAAACGTAAAGTGTTTTCAAGTAAATGAAAGTGTCAATGACACTGTAGCTCAACGTGTGTAAGACATGTACACGTATGGTATGTGACACAGCAATGACACGCATCTAGATAATGACCTGATAACAAATGTACATGTAAAGTATTGTAAAGGTATGTACATAAATACTGACCGTAGCCTGTAACAAATGTACATGTAAAGTATTGTAAAGGTGAGTGACAAATTCAAGATGGCTGCCGGGTGCCATTTTGTACCAAAATTAGGTACACTAGAAAAGAAATCTCCATGGGGTTAATGTTGCAATGGGATCCTTGTATAGTGCACCATAAGCTAAATGTTAGCAATTGTTTTGGCCTGTTTGATTCAAACCCTTCTAAGGTTGATTCATACTAATTAATAAATATTTGTCCAGTCCTTCTTAAAATATAGGTATTTGATTTTTTTATCTTCAGCTCATAGGGTTCCCCTGGGTGAGAAGGTTTTATTTTTCTTATTGGAAATAGAAAATCGAGTTGTGCTAATAATGTTTACTCTTCCAAACAACACCGAATATTAACGCAGGAACTTGGCTTCAATACATTTGAAAATTCACATCATACACAAATTTATTCAAATCAGAACTTTCATATAGAAGTTCTGTATAAACAAGAGGCCCCACAGAACACAATATAGACAGAGTCCAAGAATGAGTCTACATTAAGCAATCCATATCCATAGGCTACACTGTCAATCTTTGAGTCCCTCAGGAGTGACAAAAATAATCCGGGCATCATGCCTTTTCTTCAGTTGATCATAATGTAAAATGTAGAGCTCCCCTATGAAGCCCCTTGATACAACCTATGTGGATTAATTTTAGTTACACACCTCTAGAGGGCACTGAATACAAATTTTTTTATTCTTCAGCAAAATGGCCAATTCCGGCTCCCAGAGGGAGCCCAAATATTAGCCCAGGATCTCGATTTGAACACAGTTGAAGCTGTCTTCCCTAGAAATTGTTGTGTACCAAATATGAACGCATTCTGACTGTTGGATCTGAAGAAGAGAAATTTTAAAGAAATTTCTTCATATTGCACTAAGTTAAAATTTGGGCTACCATAGCGAGCCCAATGATTAACCTATGGATCCGATTTGAACAAACTTGAATCTGACCCCCCTAGAGATGTTGTATACCAAATATGAAAGCATTCTGACTGGTGGATCTGAAGAAGATTTTTGAAGAAATTTCCTCATATTGTAGTAAGTTAAATTTCAGGTTCCCATGTGGAGCACAAATATAAACCCGGGCACTCGAATTGAACAAACTTGAATCTGAGCAAGAGAGTCCTGCCTTCTTACACCCACACCTTTTTGTACAAGCACTCTTGCAACCAAAACTGATCAGATTCAGTAGGTTATTGGGGGCACATGGCTTTGTGGCTGCAGTCACAACCACAACAACCACGACGTTCGCCCCAAAATGTCTCACTAGATAATTGGAATATGATGTACATATGTCCTTATATGACGACTGTTTAGGCCATACAACTGCCCTCAATAAAAATCCACCATCTACAACAAACAGAGAATGTTCTGGGATTTTAGTTTGCTCGGAACCGTATGTTTTGAGGATCTTACCGAGCGTGCTTTTCTGTGTCTTCCTCATTCCAGCAGAATCAAACAATGCTGGTGGTTTCGGGGCGAGTTCATATTTGAGTGAGTACAAAATAGCCATGAAATTATTGTGAACTTTGACGGAGATCCCGATGTTGTCCGCCATGACCAGTGTGAACATGAACAAAATTTTCGAGAGCATTACATATCGGAAGGCAAAGAGGTAGTCCATGTACCCATTTCGCAACAGTGCTATCGGTTATTCCCCTGCCATGTGTGAGACCACCAGGGAGCTTGAACATTCTCATTAAACACTGCTCTATGGTCTTCCATCTCTGCTTGTGACTGAATAACACATGTGATGCGGTTGAACAGAATTGTGGGGTCAATCACTACCTTACTTCCACGGACTTTGATGCTATTTGCCATCGATGCGAAAGACTTCACGGTGTCAACACGTCGTAGTTTGATGCTGTTGAACGTTTTGCTTACAACATTCGATACGCAACATTCACCAATTTTGCGAACTTGGTCACAGTTCACAGTTTCGTCGGCCACAAGCCCGGTCGCTATAGAGACTAATTGTAGTGGATCTCTATTCTGAAAGGGGGAATGCACTCTGAGCCAGTTCAATAATTTGGTGATATCATTGGCATCAGTCAATTGTGAACTTTGACGGAGATCCCGATGTTGTCCGCCATGACCAGTGTGAACATGAACAAAATTTTCGAGAGCATTACATATCGGAAGGCAAAGAGGTAGTCCATGTACCCATTTCGCAACAGTGCTATCGGTTATTCCCCTGCCATGTGTGAGACCACCAGGGAGCTTGAACATTCTCATTAAACACTGCTCTATGGTCTGATCAGAATATATCCCGTCCCAGAATTTATCTGAGCGCCTTATGGTAAAGTAACCTTTCTCAGTGAACAACTTCAAATCATCCTGTTGCATTATTTCTGTTAGCTCATTCATCTGCTGCAAATAGAGATGAGAACTCTTTGCGTATGCAAAATGACCACCTGCGTGAAATACTGGAATCATATTGCGAACACAATATGTGTGGAGTTCCCAGTCGCCTGTGCGCTCTGCTCTCAAGAACAACTGGAGAAGACCTATTTGCTCGTAGTATTGTACCCAAAGCTTTCCTGTGCGTCCTACGGACGCATTCTGGAGCAGTTCGTGTAATTTTGACAGTAGATGGTCGACACTTTCTTGATTGACAGCGTCAGCTGTTGTACAGTCACCTCTGGCAAGTCCACAGAATATTTCATTGACTTCTGTGCAGTCTCTGTTATCTAGTGTTCGGCTTTCTTCAAACACAAGTTTTGTAATGGCAATTTGTGTTAGCAAATGGGCACGAACTGCTCTTGAATATGCATGACCACTGATCAAATGATGGATTGACCCACCAGCATAAACAGTCCCCCAAAGTTCATCCAAGCCTCTACCAGCCATGATCGAACCAATTGCCCCTAAATATGACATAATCATATGGAAGCCGCCGAGTCTAACGAAAACTTTTGTCAACTTATCTGAAGACACAATCTCCACTGCTTTGATGCTATAATACGGTATTTGAATGAGAAAAGTCGATGCCGTTTGAATTTGAGTTTAGGGGGTATGGTTAATATTTCACACGTTTCACCAGTTCATTATGGAATAAATGACAATTGTTATATATCATTATAAAGCCACTGCTTTTCTGCAATTTTTGATATATAATTTAACTCCTAAAGTAGTCGTAGATTTGATTTAATGGACGTTGTGTGCCGTTGTGTGTATGAAAACAATAAATTTTTTTTCGTAATTTTGTACATTTTCGTGAATATTTCACCATTGAGTGTGAGGATTGGTACAAAGTTAGCATTTTCTGTTGGGGATATGTATTCTCAATATAATTCAGCACGATATTTATGATTCTCACCCTACTAAGGCGAATAAGAATGAGAAATATTCAGCTGGGTCGAATTTTTTTTTAAATTTTTTTTTTCATCAAAAAAACGCTATAACTAAAAAAGCTCAACTCGGATTCGCGGGGACTTTTCACACTTTATCCGCAATGTGTGTCCCGGAAACATATAAAAAAATCAGCTTTCTCCGATTTTTTTCCTTACTTTCTCATTTTTATGTCTAATGTGCCTGGACTAATATATGAATTTTTTGAGTTATCTCATGCCAAAGGGATTGGAGGAATTTTCAATTTGAAGGATAAAGAGTTAATATCTCAGGATCAAATTATCAGATTTACACCAAAAACTATACAGCTCGGCACATCGGTATCCTGAACACAAATATAAAGTAACTTGACAATCCCAGCAATATTTTTCAAGTTATCGAATGCCAAAGGGATTGGAGGAATTTTCAATTTGAAGGATAAAGGGTTAATATCTCAGGATCAAAATAACAGATTTACACCAAAAAATATACAGCTCGGTACATCAGTAACCTGAACACAAATGTAAAGTAACTTGACAATCCAAGCAATATTTTTCAAGTTATCGAATGCCAAAGGGATTGGAGGAATTTTCAATTTGAAGGATAAAGGGTTAATATCTCAGGATCAAATTATCAGATTTACACCAAAAACTTTACAGCTCGGCACATCAGTATCCTGAACACAAATATAAAGTAACTTGACAATCCAAGCAATATTTTTCAAGTTATCGAATGCCAAAGGGATTGGAGGAATTTTCAATTTGAAGGATAAAGGGTTAATATCTCAGGATCAAAATAACAGATTTACACCAAAAAATATACAGCTCGGTACATCAGTAACCTGAACACAAATGTAAAGTAACTTGACAATCCAAGCAATATTTTTCAAGTTATCGAATGCCAAAGGGATTGGAGGAATTTTCAATTTGAAGGCTAAAGGGTTAATATCTCAGGATCAAATAATCAGATTTAGAGCAAAAACTATACAGCTCGGCACATCAGTATCCTGAACACAAATATAAAGTAACTTGACAATCCAAGCAATATTTTTCAAGTTATCGAATGCCAAAGAAATGGATACGGACGCCGGACGGACAGACGGACGGACAGACGGCCAGACGGACAGACGGAGGGACAAACGATGGACGAACGACGGATGGCCACCCCGGATGTCGGCATTATGTGTACCATACATAGTATGGGTACACATAAAAATTATCCCCCATATTGAACAAAGTTAAAATTTGGGATAAAAATTTTAACCTTGGGACTTGGTTTGAACAATCTTCAATCTGCCCCTCATAACAATGATGTATATCAAACATTAAAAGATTCTGACTGGTGGTTCTGAAGAAGAAGATTTTTAAAGAATATTCCCCATATTACCCGATGAAAAAAATTTGGGATCCTGTATTGAGCCCAAATATGAAGTAATGAGCTTTATTTTAACAAACTTGTATCTGACCCCATATGAATGATGTATACCAAATATCAAAAGATTCTGATGATTGGTTCTGGAGAAAAGATTTTTAAATTTTTTTGCAAATATGCGGACTCAGCATTTGTTCGATGCCCATTACAGAACACCCTAACATAACCGATGGCAATTTTTTTTACCATTCAATTCTACTGGTCCTAAGGATACTTCATACCAAATAACAGCTTTCTGTTCTGTGTCGTTTGGGAAACATGGGCGTTTGAAAATATTTCTATTTTTAGCTCCCAGGGTTCCTATGGGGATGCGGGAATTTTTTTGTATGGGTAAAGTACTTATGACCCAATAATACCAGATACCAAATTTGGTTCAAACCGGACCATCGGTTCAAAAAATAGAAATTTTGGGCGGGGCAAAAAATCTTACCCCTCCCATTACAAAGCCAAATATTGCTTCACGAACTTCGTTTGAACAAACTTGATTCTACACCTCAAAAGGAAGCTCCATAGCAAATATCAAGTCATTGTACACACTGGTTTATGAGAAGAAGATTTTCAAAATATTTTGGAGCTTTTCCCCCACTCCCTCCATATGGGGCTGGGCATGTTGAGTTGAACAAAAATGCAATGCCCCTTTGGGACCATCACTCAAACAAACTTTCACTTGAATTGGCCCAGTGGCTTTGGAGGAGAACACCAAAACATGGTGTTGACGGACGACGGACGGAGAACGATGAGATCAGCTCAGCTTGACTTTGTCAAGATGAGCTAAAAACAAGAGGCCCAAGGGGGCCCGAGGGCGGTCACCTGACATGGTAGCCTAAATATCAACCCAAGGAATTGATTTGAACAAGTTGCATCTGCCCATCCTAAGAAAAACTTAGACCAAATATCCAAAGATTCTGACCAGTGGATCTAAAAAAAGCCAAAGGCCCAAGTGAGCCTAAAACGCTCACCTGGCTCAAGTTGTCAAAAGAGATGAGTGTATCAGAAAGTGATCAACAGCAAGAGCAATTTTTTTGATTTGCTATGACACAATCAAAGGCAACATTTTTTGACCATTCAATTCTGCTGGTCCTAGGAAAGCTTTCTAGCAAGCTCTGTTCTGTGAATTTTTATTTTTGTTTTCAACTACTGAGGGTCTCTCTACCCCCATCCCCCCCCCCCCCCCCCCCCACACACACCTAAAAAAAAATTGTTTGTTCATGGCATCAATAAAATCTTTGGAACCCACATTGCAAGCTTGAGAGGGTTAAATTAAAGGCATGCATACAGGAATCAGATAAATGTTTCCAGCGTTGAAAGGGTTCATTCAACATGAAATAACTTATATGTGGACAGCAGTGAAAGAGTTCGTGAAATAATAAAATCTTTGGAAAAACACACTGAAGTCATGAAAGGGTTAAAAGATATTCATACAGGAATCCGATCAATTGTTTTCCAAGGAACCAAAAAAATATATATACAGCATTGAAAGGGTTTGTTTGTTCATGGCCTCAATAAAAGCACTGGAACCCACACTGCAGTCTTGAGAGGGTTAAATTAAAAACATGCATACAGGAATCAGATGTTTCCGGCATTAAAAGGGTTCATTCAACATGAAATAAAATCTTGGCAAAACAAACTCACAAAATCTTCTGATTAAAATAACAAGATTAGAATGTTTTCTGGCAGCAATTTGTCAATCAAGATTCTCAGTGAATGAAAATTCTCTCCAGGATAAGCTACTGCAAAAATGCAGACTCATCATTTTTTCAATACCCTCTACCGGGCACCCTGATTGAACCGGTGGCAATTTTTTTAACCAACCCCTTCTTCCGGTCCTAAGGATGCTTCATACAAAATAACAGTTCTCTGTTCCTTGTGGTTTGGCATATATGGGCTTTTGAATTGTTTTCTGTTTTTAGCCAATGGGGTTGCCACAGGGCTGTGGAATTTCTGCTGAAGGGGGGGGGGCATCAATCAATTACTTAGGACCCACTTATACTACATGGCAAATTTGGTTGAAATTGGCCCACCGGTTCTTGAAAGAGAAATTTTGGACAGAGCCCAAAATGGATATGCCCCACATTGAGCCCAGATATTGACCTATCAACTTCCCTTGAACAAACTTTAATCTACTACACCAAAGGATGTTCCATGCCAGGTATTTTTAAAGGTTTTTAAGCTTTTGGAGCTTAAACGAGAGCCCGAATATGGCAGCTGCTTCATTTGAACAAAACAGAAAGGGTATACTCCATAGATGGTCTGTGCAATATGTTTGAATTTGGCCTAGTGGTTGTGAGGCGACGGACAAAAGTGATGGCAATAGCTTGGAGTCAGGTGAGCTAAAAAAGACCGAGTAAGAAAGGTTTTGATAAAAATCAGATTAAATGGATTAATTTTTAATTCTATTCATCGTTGGAAACTTGGCATATTCAGATACCTCCGAATACAAGCTCTCAGGCCACCAGTCTAATTCTGTTTGGAATTCGACGCGTTTATGGGCTATTTATTACCCACTTTTCGTGGCAATTTGTGAGCAAATGACCGTTGATACAGTGTCATGTCTCCTTATTCGTAAAGGCTTACAGATGTTCTTTCATACTCCAGCTACATATATTCTTATCAGTAAATATTCCATTCACCATGAAACCATCAAGACATTAACGCAATCAGTAGTGTTCAACCGATGATTGGAACCGGCCACAACAATCGGCCGATTGTGGGCAATCGGATGACAACAGCAATGGCTCCTGGAACATGGCTTCAACAGATTGTTTCCAAGCACTTTGTGTTGATTCATAAACCGCATTTTATTATATTATATTTTGCAATTGTTCGATTGTAAATGTAAAATGATGTCAATGATGCCATTCAATAAAGTCGAAAACCACGACAATGTCTATTCTTAATCTCTTTAGACACCTCTTTACGGGATATACAATTTAAACGACATGTAACGCTTACAAATGAGTGTACTTGCGGCAATCACCAGTTCATAGCGGAAAGGTTAAGATTGCACTCCGTTGACTCAGGTCGCAGTACAATTACCAGTTGCGCGCACCTGGGTGGTAAACGTGACCCCGGGAGCCACGTTTACCGCCCATGAGTGTGCGACTGTTAATTTTACTGGACCTGGTCAATAGAGTTTAACACTGTGAAACATGTTCAATTTAATGTAGTTCTTTCGAGTCTCGAATTATCAAGTAGTGAACGAACTGTAACATACGTTCAACTTAACCCTTTACCTAACCTGAAAAGCAGACGACACTTGCAAACAAAATTCTTGAATAACTAATTTTGTTCATTTTGTGTCTCAAAAACACAGGTTTTGATCCCTCATTGGAACGAGCAAAATGAAACAAGATGCCTCAGGGGGCCCGAGGGTGCTCACCTGACATGGGAGCATAAATATCAACCCAGGGAATTGATTTCAACAGGTTGCATCTGACCCTCCTAAGACAAGCTTATACCAAATATCCAAAGATTCTGACCAGTGGATCTAAAAAAAAGATTTTTAAAGAATATTCCTCACATTGAACTGAGTAATAATTCGAGCTCCCACAGGCTTCACACCAAATAAGAATTCTCTGTGCCGTGTAGTTTTGGAGATATGGGCGTTTTAATTTTTTTATATTTTTAGCTCCTGCGGTTCCCATGGGGCGGCGGGAAAAAAGTTTTTGGCATAAATTAAGTACTTACGACCCAATTCATTATATCAAATTTTGGTTCAAATCAGCCTCTCGGTTTGGAAAATAGAAATTTTGGGCGGGGCGAAAATTCTTGCCCCTCCCATAACGAAGGCAAATATTGCTCCTCGAACTTCTCTTGAACAAATCTGAGTCTACAGCTCAAAAGGAAGCTGCACACCACATATCAAGACTCTGCTACCGCTGGTTCATGAGAAGAAGATTTTTTAAGATTCAAGCACACTTTTTGGGCGTGGCCCTACCGAGGGGCGAGGCAACTTGATTTGAACAAAATCAAAATGCGATGTCATAACAAACTATTATCTCAAATATCAATTAAATTGCTTCAGCGGTTTAGGGGAGAAGACGCAAACACCATGTTCACGGAGGACGGACGGTGAGTGATCACTATATCTCCCCTGACTGAAAGTCTGGCGAGCTGAAAATAATGAAAATTAATTGGCCATTTTTGTGAATAGCGCTGGCCGGTTTGGTCGTTACGTTGGGTAAAGGGTTCATGTAGTTCTTGCGAGCCTTGACATGTCCAGTAGTGCACGGTATTACAATCAAAATCGGCATCGTCCGATTGTGAGCTCAAATAACCTGTAATCAGTCAGCTGCCATTTTTTGGTAATCGGTTGAACACTAGCAATTAGTGGAACTTCGCACGTAATCATAAAACGATATCTGTGATGAGTCTTTAAATAGCATGTATCGGACTTAAAATTTGTCATGTTGGGAGTACGACATCCCCAAACACCCTGTGATCTATATTTGCACTGCGTGCGTCCAAGAGGAAAATCTAGTCTCGTGAGAAAGTACATGTCCATGATGACCAATTAGAGCGAATTCATATCTTACACCTCTAATCCAAATAAAAATGTCCCGACTGGAAAAATTATTGAGCGGTGTCAAACTTCTCTAAAATAACGCCCCCACCCCCACACCCCCGTTACGCTCCTGAAACATCTCGTTTACACATATTGCTCCACCCAAAACACAAGACCGTTTCCAAAAACACCGCTCGTTCCAAGTTGTTACCACGCACATTGGCAGCGTGGCTCAGTGGTTTCGGTATTGATCTTCAAGCCGAGAGGTTCAAGGTTAGCTTCCCGCCAGGAGAAAATGAGTTGTGTCCTTGGGCAAGGCACTTAACCCAATTGCCCACGTGCGGGGTGCGGTGGGCGATGTGTACTAAGGCGTAATGCACGTCGATGGTGCACCTGTCTTTAACCAATGCTAACCTTGCCTGTGTAGAGTTTGGGAGTCTGACAGTTGCTCACCGTTGCTCGGTGGTTCTCTCTGGGTAATCCGGCTTCCTACACCCGTACAACTGTCCGACACGAGGTGACCCTGGCTCTCGAAAATGTCGTTAAACTCCAACACATGAATGGAATGTTACAAAGCACATTAAGGGAGGTAACTGCTCACTAAAAATGTAAATTGTTCTTTTGATCTGTTTCGATTGAACAAAACTTCCGACATAAAGATGGACTGCATTTTTCTAAAACGTCAGTAGACTTTCATCTTTAACCCTTTAGATTACGAACCGCCTGCATCCGCCCGCGTAATATGAAAATTGAGCAATTGAAAAAAATATATTTTTCAAAATATTTCAACAAAACCATATCGTGTGACCCCTCATTGGAACGGGCTCATTGAGCTCGTTCCAATGAGGGGTCACATGATATGGTTTTGTTGAAATTTTTTGAAAAAATTATATTTAAAATAATAAATTTTGATATCGCCTGGGTTGGGTAAAGGGTTAAGGTTCATTGGGAAGTCAGTGTCGTCATTAATTTTCACACAGAAAATAAGGAAAATAACGCTAAGGAAAACTCCTTTTCCGTTCACTATTCCGTGCTTTTACGAATATTGCTCACATCAGCAACATCACGTTTGTCGCCAAAACTGACTGTATTTTGCTTTACACTCTGCAAGCAGTTTGACTTCGCGATTCCAAAGAAACAGACATGTGGAACAAAAGGTTTAAAGCTGTGCAGCACCACTGAAAACACTGGGGATTTTCCACAGCAAAGTCAAACGAAAAAGATTATTCATCAGATAATTGATCTAAGTACTTAATTGTACGAATTCTACTTAGATGCAATTATCCGATGAATAATTAAATAACTGAGTATTCCGTGTGTTCTGTACTTGCCTCGTATATACTTGGTTAACTAGTATTCCCTTTTGGGGTCTGTCGGTGGCCGAGTGGTGTGCGTGGTTCAGTATAGTTTCGCTAGGCGGTTGGTTTCGAAGGAAACTCTCTCGGCGAGGGTTGGACCTTCCGCCATGCTATTGAAAAAGATTAGCCTTGCAACAGAGTTGATACCCCCTCCCCCTCCCCCCCCCCCCCACCACACCGAAGCCCACCTCATATCGCGAAGAGAACAGTGGATCTTAAAGACAGCTAAACTATATAAATTAAATTCCCGAAATCAATGTCGAAACACGCTTGTATAACATTCTATGAAGAAGTCCAATAAGCCCCATCACCAAAGTTACGATACAAGAATTCAATTCGTCTTAAATATATGCTGAATTGGCCGTTTCAAGTGCTTGTAAACGCAAAAGTTTCTATCTAATCTGATAAATAAAAATGAACAGAATATCTACACAATTTTGCACCGCTCCACTAGAGCTGAAACGGTTAAGGGGTTTTCTTGATCGATTAATCACGTGGATTAACCTTGGTTAACCGATTAATCACTTGTCCAAATAGATAACTGAATAACTGCCATGCCGTTGATGATTTACAGCATGAACCCTTTACCCAACGTAACAAACAAAACCGACTAGGCCTAGAAGCAAAAATCTCCAATGAAATTTATTATGTTTTCAATTTTTGTCTCAAAAGCATAGCTTATGACCCCTAGTTGAGGGGTCATAAGCCATGTTTTTGAGATAAAAATTGAAAATGTTTAGTAATTCATGAATTTATTTTGCAAGTATCATCTGCAACCCGCAATGGGTAAAGGGTTAAGAATAACCATTTCCAACTACTTATACAGTATGATGATATGCAAGTAAACAAGTATGTCAGCAAGTAATTTGCATGCTTTACTCTGTCTCATATAATTGATGTGAGTCAGTGTGACAATGTCTGTCTGTTTTGGAACAAGTTTGTTCCTTTGTCAACCCACACAGTACAGTAGTTCAAAAGCAACGGTTAATCGATTAATTACTTTTTGGATCGATCAAGATGTTGATCATTGATTAATCGATTAATCGGTTAACCGTTTCAGCACTACGCTCCACCTGAGCACCCACTGGGGCGACTGTCTCTCCTACCACCGCATTGCTACACTCCTGTGGTAAAGATGAAATCCTCCACAATACCATCAATATAAAAGTCAAAATATGTTTCGTATTGGCATATACAGAGAGGGACAGTAATTAGTTGAACCTAATTTCTGATTATTTGTTCATTGTGTCAACTCGTAGGGCCTAACCCAGGCGAAGAAAACCAGGAGCTTAACTGTTGAGCGTACCATTTCGTGGATTTATTACTGTATTTTGGTCTCCGTAGGCCTGGGGCCAACTGTAATCAAAATGACGCAACAACACCACTCGATGATACGTTTTGCGAGAACATGATACGTACCTTGAGTTGAGTAAAAACGCTATGGTTGCTTCACAAATGGTGGCAGCTGCACGAGGCTCCCTGGCACATCCTTAGCAGTGTGTGTGTGTGGGTGGGGTGGGGTGGGGGGTAGCCAAAGTTAGTTAGTATCAACTTTGCTGCTTCTAAATTTTCCATCCCAGAAAGATTTTGGCATACTCTTCAAAGCGTTAATGTAATTTCCTCGCCGTGTCGAGTCAAGGCCGAACTATTTCCGTAAGTCTAATGTATTGAGTGCAAATCATCCCTGGATATCTTGAGAGGTCTCTCGCATCAACGAACAGATTGCCAATATAATTAATTTACACAAACGTAGCAAACTTTTATCTCTGTCGGGTGGTGACACTTTCGTTTGCTCCCCATCTGCTTATTACGTCAAAAAGGTGGGCTTGAATGAAATGAAATGCTCCAAATTGAGACGAAGTGCTTGCCAGAAGCAGACAACTCGTGGGAAGAATGCTGACGAGACAGCATCTTTATAATGAAAACATATCTGTTCAGCAACCACTTCTGTAAAGGATCTGAAATTATTTTCAAAACGACTTACAAAAATTAATCGAGCGCAAGAGGTCTGGTAACTTCATGCCGTTTTCATTATCCATCTCAACTCAAACTATATCTGGTCGCAAAGGGCAGCTAATCCTCCCCGAAAAACACCCTGATACTGTAACCTATCCAATATCTAAATTTATGGGGCAGAAATCAATTTGAAATTAAGGCCGCAGTTACCGTGACCTTTGGCACAGTGACTCTAAAATAAATGGGGGGGGGGGGGGGGGGGGCTTCCTCTCAGCATACTGCTCTTTGTATAGTACTCTCCGCTGGGCCGATGAAACGCTGGTTGGTTTCATCGGCCCAGCGAAGAGTACTATACAAAGAGCAGAAAACAAGAATATGTTAAGTTAAAGGGCAATTTGACTATGCCCTTTGCTACAATAACCCCCGAAATAAATAGTGTTATTCCTTTCCTCATACCCAACCCACCTGTCAAGTTGGGTTTCGATCGGGCCAGCTGAACGTAAATTGGAGAGCGGAAACCAGGAAAATTTGTAAGTTAAATGTCACTGTCAAGGCGAAGCCAGTCTAAACCCCCCCCCCCCCCCCCCCCCCCACACACACACTTTCAAGTTCAAATACATGTATATATTTCTTTCCTCTGCGTTGTAAGCACATGTTTTAATTAGATAATTAGCCTTAGGCGATTCACAGTGAGATACTTCTCTGGCATATTACTATTCAGAATAAAATGTCTCCTCCATGCTAGCAGTTACAAAACATGGGTATGATGCCAAGTTTAGCCAATCGTTCATACGTATGTAGCTCATTTTAGAGGACTTGCAGGAGTTGTTTATTGGATCCCATTTTGCCAACAAACCAGAACTTGTTTACCAGAGAAAACAAGCACTGCTCCGCTTCACGGGGTAATATAACTATTGTCCACAAGACCTCTTCTTGTTGCAGTACCCTTTTCGGGACCACAGAGTTTGTCAAACGTTGAATGGAGACCGTTGACAGCTTTCTACAATGACTGGTGGATCGCTACAATTTTCTTGACCACAGATTTCCTTTCACCGTGTATTGCCAATCCTATCAAATGTAACTGAGCAAGGTGTCAACAATAAAATTTGATTCTTGCGAGGTTCAATATTAAATCGTCATCGGTGCTATTCAGTCCATGTTGTTTTTCATTGATTACTTGGCTGTCCAAGTGATCGTGACCACAACATGGAAAAAAATAATGAAAATTGAATGGTGATTTTTGTGAACAGCGCTGGCCGGTTTTGGTCGTTACGTTGGGTAAAGGGTTAATCAATCGTTTATTCCCACCCCGTACATTGATATTTTGGTCCTATTTTACCAGTAAAGCAGAACTCGTTTACCACAGTAACAAGGTGCCATCTTCAATGCTTCAGATTGCAGATGACTCCTTGTTCCACTGAAGGGGCAATATATAATTTCAATACCATTCAATGTCATATTACGAAGGATTTACGATACGTTGTAAACATTCAGTCTTACCTCATACCCATGGTCGGGTGACTTTTTAATACCCCTGCCCCCCACCCCCCACCCCTTGCCCGAGGATGCCTGCAGTCTAGAGACGGTCGATATACCGTAAAAAACCGTTCGGTATTGTTATCGAATCAGTACCGATTTACCGTACCGATGGAATCTCAAAATACCCAAATTTCGGTATTGACTATTTTATGATCCCCGATGAGTCTGGAGGTAGGATGGGGAAATCTCACCTGAGGGGCAAGATATTTGAACCAGACCCGAGGCTTTCCGACGGTCTGGTTCAAATATCTTGCTCCGATGGTGAGTTTCCCCATTCCCACCTTCCGACTCATCGAGGAGGATTCCCCCCCCCCCCCCCCCAACTATGCAGCGATTACGTTAACCAGAGGTAATCGGGAGTCACGTGCTGATTCAATCAACTCATTTTGTATTCGTTGTTTTGAGAAACTGATGACACCATCAGAAAGAGCACGCACAAGATATGTATATACCAAAGGTATATACCACGAAATCGATTAGGAACGGTGGCAGCTTGAGGGTTGAAGAGTTTTAGAGCATCGAACTTTCAATTTGAATTAGTTGGTAGCAAGAAACTGATACGATATGCATAACGTCATAATAACGTTATAAATGTATAACGTCACGTGGGTGGGTGGGATACATCTGTCTCTCCCTGCTATCCGGGACACACGTATGTTACACATGCAGTGGGGGGGGGGGGGGGGGGGGGGGGGGGGCGGGGGGGGGGGGAGAGAGAAAATATTTCCGACACAAGTTAAAAACTAAAAGGACAACAGAATATGAAGTGTAATTCATGACAATAATATCTCATGGACTGTGTATGTCTAAAGGCAGTCATCACCGGTCAATTAATGTAACAGGGAAGCTGAGAGAAAATACCCAGAGGGTATTTTCTCTCAGCGTTTTTGTCACATCAAATGGCTGATGGTTAGTGCTCGTGTTGTTTCCAACATTTTGACACTTCGGCGGCTTTGTCTGCTTTAAAACAGTGAACGATAGCTGTGTAGTATACCAAAAATACCATCGTATATTGGTATCGGTGTGAGTACATGTATGTTGTTGACACCGAATACCGTACCGATACCACCATACCGATACCGAGGTAAATCATTCTAAAAATACCGATACCGAAATCGAACTTGAAATTTCAATACCGCTCAACTCTACAGGTTAGGAACCACTAAATAAGTGAACACGTGACTTGGAGCATCTGACACAATGTTGTGAGAAGGATTAAATAGGGCTGATCAGCCGATTGGTTAAATATATTTTGACTTTGAAACCATCAATTAAAATTTTGATTCGCCCACTTTAGAAAAGATTATTAAGTTTGTTTGTAAATTAGTGCCGGAATGTGTGAGAATCGCTCAAAAACATGAGGCATGGAAAAAAAAAGTGTGAAGGTCATTCAGTGCAAGACCATACGGTAGTTGTGAAAATTCGAAATTTAAACTGAAATTTCATGTGGCAACATATATTTTTTTCCAGTTTAATTTTTTCAAGAGATGATGTACTTTGTGGATGTATAGGTATTTTTTTTCAAAACAACTTGGTGTGTTGTACAGAGAGTGAAAGGTTAGCACTGTGGTCAATGGGATTTATTTAGGCATCCATAACTTACTGCGGTCTACTGCGATTTTCAAAATGAAAGGCCTATGATAGGATATTAGTAAGTGAATGAATAAATTCTGACAGCACTCAAAATTTTCTGGCAGAACCTTCGGTTAACCCTTCACCTAAAGTGGCGGTTATACTCGACAGTCAAGTCTCTGACCTGTTCTCAAAAACAGCCATTCAAATTTCATTATTTCTGTCAATTTATTACTCCAAGAGATAGCTTGTGACCAATCAATGGAACAAAGTCACCGAGCTTGCTCAAAAGAATGGACATAGGAAATGCAATGCATATATTGTTATCCAAAGAGTGCCGTTTGCTAGTAGTGTTAGCTGAAGTTAACCACAGATACCCGAAAGCTCTATTCAAGGTCATATGGTTTTATTATATACAACTGAGCTTCGGGGCCTAGTATTTGTTTGTTAAATTACACTCTTTATATGAGGTGAGGTAATTCTTCTACCATCGGAGATGAATGAAAGGAGGTTGTTATCTCGAGAACGAGGTGTGTTCTCGCTTATTCCACTCACAAGTCGCGTGAACTGCGGTGGCGTAACGCCCATACAACGAGGTTAGGTTGTCTCCCAAGGGCCCCCAACTATTGCACGTTTTAGGGGCCCCAACATTTCCAACATTTGGGGAAAAATCATTATTAAGGGCCTCAAAACAGTGTTGTAGTTGTAGTATTGAGGTTGGATTCTTTATTAACAGCTTGCATAAAGGATCGGGGCGATATTCTCTGAAACCAATTGCGGGGTCGTGTATGTGGCACATGGCAACATGAGACAGAAGTTCAAATTTTAATTTTAATTCATTTACAAACGTGGATGCATTCTGTACAAGTTGTTACGTCAAATCGTTGAAGCAGTATCCGAAACCAATCAATGTCAACATGACTCGATCTTGGTTAAGGTGCTGACCAACTAACAAAGGAACGAACACAGAAACGAACGAAAGGACGAACGAAAATCACCATCAGAAATTTTTTTAAATTAATGAAGCACCGGGTTGTACCCTGTGCCTCATTAATTAAATTTTGGGCTATTACTCCTGTGATTAGTGTTTGGAATCTAATATTATTGCGTCCGCGGAAATATTGCCCACCCGTGGAAAGTGACCAGTCCACGACGGCAATACTGCAGCGACTAACCATCACTAGAACTTCTTAACCCTTTACCTAACGTGAAAAGCAGACGACACTTGCCAAAAAATTCTTGAATAACTAATTTTTTTCATTTTTTGTCTCAAAAACATAGGTTATGACCCCTCGTTCCAACGAGGGGTCATAACCTATGTTTTTGAGACAAAAAATGAAAATATTTTGAAAATTAATTGGCGATTTTTGAAAATAGCGCTGGCCGGTTTTGGCCGTTGCGTTGGGTAAAGGGTTAAGCTAGTCAATGCCGGATGATATTTTACTGAATATAATGTTCGTAACCAGTCATCGGCGTGCTAGAATATAACATTATAATGTACTGAATAATTACAGTGTGTGGCCTAACGGCCCGCAATATTACTGGTACGTCACTGGTGAACTGAAATTTCCAGTAAGATGAATAATTAGAACCCATCAAGTCTTCGTATTTTTCTCATATCGATCTTTTAGAATGAGGATTATTAATAATTCTATACCGAAACGAGAATAGCGTGATACTTTTTTGGAGTAAATGTTGGAATTGGCACAAAGGATTTGAACGGGAGATTCCAATTTGCGAAGCAGACGAAAATACGATGTCTCTCAAACATGAAAATATAATCAATAACGCAGACGATATAAATGAGCATCCCTCATTAAAGTAAATATCAAGTCCAAAAGTTCAGGAAATGTTCAATGTTCAATGGTAATGAACCATGGCGTCATCCACTGTTAACCAATCACGAGTCGTCCCTGGTCTTAATCGTGGGTGAAGATTCGCTAGTGGTGGTAATGGTGGTGGTGAAGAGGAAGGGATGTTTTCAAATTCAGGCTATGTGTAGTGAAATATAAAACAAAGCCTTTCTTTAGCTTTGGGCGCAGGTATTTTTCTCGTTTGAAAGTAAGCAATATACCCCCCATCCGAGACCGCTCAGCAACGTTACTGCGAATAACAAAGAGTTGAAGATGGTCAGGAACCTTTAACCCCATAAACACTGATGTTAAAATTAGGGTCCTGTTAATCGTACATTTCGGAACGAATCGAATCCGAATCGAATCAGACAGAGGATTTCGAGTCGAATCGAATCTCCAATCGAATCAAATCCCGAGTGGAATCTCACGGTTCTTCAAATTGTAAGTATTGAGTCTTCTTACAATACATAACCAGTTTCCACTCGACTATTGTATCCAAGGCAACTCGTTGGAGTGAGTCAATCAGAAAAAGACGGAGTATTCAAGAACGGAATCAAACTAGTTTCGACAGCGGAACTCCCTTGAATGCTTCTCCTACGCGATAAACATCAGATCGCCTATACAGGAGGCCTGATGATAGAAGAGGAAACTTTTGGTTGGATTCTGAAAACATTTCGACGATCCGCAACGATCAGAATCGACGCGACGCGGCGCGACGCGACGCGACACGACACGACACGACACGACACGACGTGAACCCTATCTAATCAAAGAGACGATTTCGAATCGAATCGAATAACGCAGGACTCAAGTTGAATTATCAACATTTCAGTCTAAAACAGACTTTATCCGTATTCCCCTATGTACAGTAAGATCGCCGTGGACTGGTCACTTTCCACGAGTGGGCAAGGTTCTTTTTAAGTCCAAACACTAATTATGAGAATAATCATTAAAAAAATGTAATTAATGAAGCACCGGGTAAAATCCGGTGCTTCATTAATTAAAATTTTGCTGATGATTTTTATTACCCGGTAAACGCATGCGTGGATATCACCGTCCACGCGAGGATTACGACCAGTCCATGGCGACTGCATTGTACGGTCACGAGAGGATGGTCACAGTCACATTTCAATGTGTTCTTATTTAGATATTTATTTATTAAGGTTTAACGGCACTTTAACAGCCAGGGTCATGTGTCGGTGACAGTTTTACGGGTGGAGGAACCAGGAGTACCCGGAGAGAACTACCGAGCAACGACGAGCAGCTGCCAGCTCCTCAACATCGTAACTCCGCACTGCAGCACAGGCAGGGTTAGATTGGTTGAAGACATGCGCTCCATCGACGTGCAGGACGCCTTAGTACACGGCGCCATCGTGCCCCCATGTGGACAATCGGGGTTAAGTGCCTTGCCCAAGGACACATCGCGGGAGTTCGAATCGATCGCTCAGACGGTCACTTACCTTCGGTGATCTGACGAGAACCGGTTACTGCAACGCCACCGCGCCCCTTCAATGTGTTCTTAACCTAAAGTTTTCTTTTTAACAATGATTTACAAAATGATTAATAATATTACAATTGATAATTTTAACATAAAGCGCGTAATATACCAAGAGCTATTAATTTGACGTTGAGTTGAGTTTACGTCCGCCATTTTCTGACCGGGATTGTGCCCGTTAAATATTCCACGTGTGATTTGTTTTGAAAACAAAAGTCACGTATCTCCCAACCCCGACCCAATATGGGGAATACTGATCTTCTCTATCGTTTTCATTAATTCAACTAGGATTCTATGCAGCTCAGTTCTATTTGACAGAGCTTATTGAATAAAAGGCGATCTGATTCACATTTATTGCTTACAGTTTTTCAGACTAGCTTTCAAGTTAAAGTGTTAGAGCTCAAACTTGGTTTGGAAAAGAGTTACTGTGAAAAGTGTGATCGAAAATCGAAACAGGTTCACTAAATCGAAACAGGTTCACTTTACCAGTGTCCGCATCACAACAGGTTGTACATGGGCGCCCATTTATTTATATGCTGGGGTTTAACGACACTTTCGTCAGTACATGTCACATTCTGTTGGACAGTTCTACGAGTGGAGGAAGCCGGAGTAGCCGGAGAGAACCATCGAGCAACGGCGAGCAGCGGCGAGCAGCGGCGATCAACTGCCAGACTCCCCAAAGTACCAACTCCACACAATCAGGGTTAGCATTGGTTGAAGACAAGTGCACCATCGACGTGCAGAACGCCTTAGTACACAGCGCCATCGAGCCCACTCAAGGGCAAGCGGGATGAAGTACCTTGCCCAAGGACACAACGCAGTTAGCCCTGGTGGGGATCGAGCCGTGGACGTTTCGGTTTGAAGTCCAATACCGTAACCACTGAGCCATCCAGGCCAGAAAATAAGCAGACTGTCATCTGCAAAATGAGGTCTCCAGAGGGTGAATTTAGTGATGCTACCCTGCACAGCAGGGTAGCAGCACTAAATTTACCCTCTGTGAACCTCAATCTGAATCCGGGTTTCAAAACTAAACAGAAGGAGGTACCCAGAGGATAAATTGGCCTACCGTATGGGATAGCATCATCAAATTCACCTACTGGGGACCTCATCCTGCAAATATCAGACTGCTTATTTTCAGGCCTGGAGCCACCGCTCTCCACATAGATGCCCAACAAAGTTTCTAATTTTACATTCTGATAAAATGATGCCCGAAAAAAAGCTCTTAACTGGAAGTGAACCCAGAAGCGTCAGAAGAGGGTGGCGCACGATTTCACGATAGTCATGCTGCGTAATTACACAATGGGCTTAACGCCTTTCCTATACTAATGACCATAACCAGTTATTACTTTTCATTAAAATAGCCCTTCATATTTGAAACTTTATTCAATGTTTGTCTCAAAAATATAGGTTATGACCCCTCATTGGGACGAGCTCGTTTCCAACGAAGAGTGATAACCTATGTTTTAAAGGCAAGAAGTGAAATTTTTAGTTACTAAAGAATATTTTTGCAGAATACATCTGCTATTCGTTAGGTAAGGGGTTAACACTGTATCGAGTGTGGTATTGTTTCAGAGATTATCGTATTATATTGTCTTCAAAGGCCAACAAAACATTTATCACAGTTGGATCTGGCCAATGAACGCCACCTTCAGATGGCTTGAACAATTTCTTCAACACACCCTATTGCAATCATCTCCCTAAGTGCTTTGAGGTTCGATTCCTGTAAGGGAGGGGAGGAGCGATGCAGACTTATAATTATCCCTGTAGGCCTGTACTGAGCCCCAATTCGATTTAATTGAAATGAATTGTATATGCAGATGTTGTACGGAAAACATTGCAGTTTTAAGTGATTTTAACCCTTTACCCAATGAATCGGTCGCATGCACCCGCGTAATTGGCAAATTCAGCAGTTGAAAAAATATTATTTTTCAAAAAATTTCAACAAAACCATATCATGTGACCACTCGTTGGACGAGCTCGTTCCAACGAGGAGTCACGTGATATGGTTTTGTTGAAATTTCTTGAAAATTTTAAAAAAATGATATTTAAAATAATAAATTTTGATATAGTGTGCGTTGGGTAAAGGGTTAAAACGAAGGCTAATTTATTTAATGAGATTAAATGGAGAATTTAAGGAGATTTAAAGAATTCATTTTATGAAGTGAAAATTAAAACATAGTGTTAAGTGGAAGTATGTTATTGAATAAAATATTTCATTCTACAATAACAAACACCCCAAGGATGTTGTATTTCACATATATACAGATTTTGATTGGTGGATCTGAAGAAGAAGATTTTTGAGGATTATTCCTCATATTGCAAGGTAAAATTTGGGCAACCAATAAAATGACCAAACTTGAACCTGACCCCCTAAGGATGTTGAATACCAAATTTCAAAAGGTTTTGAGACACCTGTTCCAAGAATGGTGTATGCCAAATATCATAAGATTCTGACTGGAGAACAAAATTCGTTTCATTTTTTAAAATCCTGATTCAGCATTTTTTATCCCCCCCCCCCCCCCCCCCCCAATGATACCATATGACACAGACGATGGCAGTTCTTTACCATTCAGTTCTATTGGTCCTAAGGATGTTCCATACTAAATAACAGTCTCTCGACATTTTTCTGTTTTTTTATGGCTCAGTAACAGCCAAATTCGAGAATTTTCAAGGCCACCGCTTTCATTAATCCTAAGGTTCCTAACTGCAGCCCTTCCTCATCCTCAGGATTTACGCCCCGGTCTCACTGTTGGATACAGTGAAATGTGCGCATACTCCGATCTTTACTTTAGTGACACGAGAACTGGGAAGTGCTTGAGAATGTACCCGGCAAAAAAAACCCTCCAGAAACGCAATTATGTCAAGATGTCTTTTTAAATAAGCAGTAATTCTACGCAAATGACAACTTTGTTCCGATTATCCCTCAAATTTCCACACATCGGGGATAATTACACAAAATACCCATCTGTCAATACCGAAATCCAGAAAAGAAATGTTCAATCATGAAATCTAATTAACAATCGTCCTGGTTAGAGTTTGGATAAGAGGCGCCCGATATTAACCATTCGCATCCTTCTCCTTCAGTTCACAGACAAGTAGGCCTAACCAATCGTTTATTTTCTAACAGAGGCCAAGTACATATCTTCTCAAAATTGGGAAAGGATATTCTGAAAAATCAATAAATCTTGTATCAATTATTCCATATGCTCAAATTGGAGTAAATTAACCCTTTACCTAACACGAAAGAAGACGACACATGCAAACATAACTCTTGAATAACTAACTGTTTTCATTTTTTGTGTCAGAAGGGTCAAAAGCTATGGTTTTAAGAAAAAAAATATAACGATAATTGAATGAAAAAATAATGATAATTGAATGGTGATTTTTGTGAATAGCGCTGGCCGGTTGTCACCGTTTCGTTGGTGAAAGGGTTAAAAATTAAAATTAAAGCTTCTTTGCTTCGGAATTCAATTCGATTCGATTCGAAATCGTCCCGGTGATTCGATTCGATTAGAGTTGGCCGATTCGGAAATTTTCGAATCATCGCGGCCCGATGATAGAGGGAAGGTTCGAGGAGGTTCTCAAGGTACTCAACCAGTTGAAGAGAATAGAATAGCATATAAATTGATTGGCCTAATTGATATCCGCCAAAAGCGGGAATGTGTGACGGATGTACGTTTTAACGAGGATATCTAACGAAGAGAAACGACAAGAGTCTAGAGTGAGAGACTTTCAAACAAGATATAACAGTTTATTCTTGCAAAATATCTGCGCCATATTCGGACAGTCAGCTACGAGGGGTGGGCTGAGCTGGGGGGGGGGGGGGTGGGGGCAATAGGCCTAACATTGACCCAATGTAAGTTTCAAACAACACAGGGCCCCAAGATGGTCGCCAATATAGGGAATACACACGCTACAAATGCTTCAGATCCGCTCTTAGAGCAATAAATTTTGAAATCCCCGCCCCCCCCCCCCCCCCCCCCCCCCGCGGCGGTTGAGGGCTTGTCCTAACTAGGACCCTCCGTTCATTGCCCACCCCCTCCACTTCTCTTGGGGGAGATGTACCGATCGGAGGGTCGTAGTTAACACTATGGGAGGCCTCCGAAACCCCATACAAGGGCCTTCCTTTTAAATATTATATTTGCACCCCCTCCCCCTCCCCCCGAAAAAAATGGCTAGGACATCCCTTATTATAGCATCCTGGCTGCGCGTCAACGTAGAGCAGAAAGGTAAGAAACTTTGCCTTTGAAAGGAGAGAGTTTTTAGCACATTCGAATCACAACATTAAATCATCGCAGTGGATATCACGCCTTAGAGACGGGTTGTTCCCTTTTATGAGGATTCTAAATTTGTTCTGCCTTTTTTAGCAACAATGTAATCAGTGCCATAAAACATCACCCAGAAGTAGCAACAAACCGTCGTATCGTTTCCAAGCACTTTCCAGGCTTTGAAAACATATTTCTCAATTTAAGGACTTTCAGAGGTTTTAAGAATCGACTTCTTGGTAATTTAGACACCTATGATGGAAAACAAAAACACACGAAGGACTCACCATTATACAACTCACCTCCTACAGTCATTGTCATAAAGGCGTCTCCTTCTTCAAAGGGAGACCGTTAGGCCTAGCAGGTCCTTTATGACCGTTCGTGATGTTGTTCGATAAGGTAATATTGTTGGTCGTGATTCCGTTCGTGTTTATCGTAGTACTCTCTCCGCCACCATTACTCGACAGTTTATTATAATGTCCGTTCATGCCAGGACTCTTGTTTATCACCTTCGGGTTTGTAACTATCCCGTTTCGCTTTCTCCTCATTTCGGGAGATCGCGGTTCTGTGGCACTCTGCCCAATCACGGCTTTGTTCGACACATCCGCGTTGTTTTTTCTCTGCAGTTCGAGTCGTGCAAGATTATTTTTAAAATATGCTGGGTTTATCTGCCATATTGGCTCATCATTACTGTATGGGAGTTCTGCGTTTGGATTTGTTATTATGTTAATAGTGGCTGATATTTTCTCCTGTTTAATGGATGAGTACTTAACAGGCGAGGGGGTAAGGATATTGTCATTATGCGGTGAAGGTTTGATGAATCCTGTAATACCATGAGATTCAATAACAGGGGAGGTAATCGGTGATTGCACTGGACTTTGGGGTTCACTCACAGGTGAGAGCACACGACTGACAGGTCTCGATCTATTCCTGGACATAGAACACTGTTGTAATTGTTGGGTGAAAGTTAAACAGTTATCCGGGTCGAATTTAATCTGTAATCCGTGTGAACTTTGGTTGGTAGAAGTTGTCAGACTGCTGGATCTACCCGTTGAAGAGTTATTGGACACATAAGATTTTCTGCGGTCCGATGTAGAGTCAGGCGAGTCCGAAGGAGAACTGTGAAGAGGATTTCTATCGACAATATTAACTGCCGTTGACACAGCAGCGTTTCCTGAAGATTTCGTATCATTACTAGAAGTTGACGATCCACTTCGACTTTTAGCTCCATTTACTGGGTTTGCACCGTAATGTTCCAATAATTTACAAACAGCACTATGTCCACTTTTATAAGCAACCCGGATCGGCGTTCTGCCAAACTGATCCGCGTGATTTGGATTTGCATGATACTGCAGTAGCACTTTCACAACTTGATCATGTCCCTCTTGTGCTGCTATGCACAACGCTGTCGCCCCTTGATTGCACGTGTGATCCACTTTAGCACCTTTTTCCAGCAGAAGCTTAACTACGTTCGCATGTCCCTGCCATGCCGCCGACTGTAATGCTGCTCTTTTATCGTTATCCTCTGCATTAACATCTGCACCGTAGTTTATCAGTTGCTCTGCCATTTCAAATAAACCCTGCCAAGAGGCGACATGCAAACCTGTACGTCCCTCTAAGTCAATACCGTCCACAGTAGCGCCTTTTTCCAACAAAAACTTCGCCACTTCAAGTTTATTTTCTAAAACAACAACATAAAGTGTAGACCGGCCATCCGGGTCTTTGTAATTTATATTGGCTCCTTCAGACATTAAATATTCCGCCAGTTCCTTGTGGCTTTCAAGGCAAGAACTTCGAAAAGGTGTTCTGCCATCATGGGCCTTGTGGTCCAGATGAGCACCGTGTTCTACGAGTGTCTTTGCAACGGACAGATGGCCTTCTTGGGCAGCTAATATTAATGGAGAACGTCCATCATTATCAAGTTCATTGACCTTAGCACCCTGCTCAATCAAAATCTCGCACACCTGAAAAATAAAAATAAGACATTTGTGTTAGATTATCCTTATCTGGTAGTAAATACCCAAACTGGGAAAACAAATTCTGATTCGACACCACATTTATCATGACATCTATTTTACATGAGATTCTTGTATATTATTTATTATTTATTGGGGTTTAATCCTTTACCTAACATGAAAAGCAGACAACACTTGAATAACTAATTTTTTTCATTTTTTGTCTCAAAAACATAGGTTATGACCCCCTCATAGGTCATAACCTATGTTTTTGAGAGAAAAATTGAAAAATTGAAAAAATAATGAAAATTAATTGGTGATTTTTGAGAATAGCGCTGGCCGGTTTTGGCCGTTACGTTGGGTGAAGAGTTAAGGACACTTTAGACAGCCAGTGGAGGAAGCCGGAGTAACCGGAGATAACCACCGAGCAACAGTGAGCAACTGTCAGACTCCCTAACATACTAATTCCACACAAGCAGGGTTAGCATTTGTTGAAGACAAGTGCACCATCGACATCGGCGTGCAGTACGCTTAGTACACAGAGCACCGTGTCCCCACAGGGGCCATCGGAATTTAGTGCCTTGCCCAAGGACACAACGCAGTTACCACTGGCGAGGATCGCACCATTGACCTTTCGGTTTGAAGTTCAATGCCGTAACCACAGAGCCACTGCGCTCCCGATGTTCTTTTAAGAGTTTCGCGATATTTAACCCTTCAACCCCATTATTCGTAAACGTTGGCGTAAAACAAAAGTTGGAAGACCGTTAGTAGACACCACAAAACAGAACTAGATGGGAAAATTAGGGATAATTCAATTTTTAGAGCCATATAAGGCTGTATGGGGCTGTAGGATTCAAATAATACTGAACCTCCCAATAAAAACAAACAAGGTGGAATCGTTTGTTTGTTTTGTTTCTTTGTTTCTTCCTTTGTTGGGGTTTAACTAGGGCCCTGCATATCTTCGAAATTCGATTCGATTTGAAATAGTCCCCATGATTCGATTCAATTCCAATGGCACCGATTCGAAAATTTTCGAATTGTAGAGATGTTCTCAAAATCGAACAAAATCCTACAAAGGGTCTCCCCTTGAACTCTTCGTCTATCATCAGGTCTCCTGGACAGGAGACCTGATTGATAGAAGAAGAGTCCAAAGTAGGTTCCGCATTCGAAATTACATTGATTCCATTCTGGAATATTCCGAGTTTTGCTTAATTTGCACGAGTCGCCATTGCATACAATATTTGAGTGAAGACTGACAGTATTTACGGCTGTAAGAGTCCACAACTTGATATGCGGTGAAATTCGATTCCAGATTCGATTCAATTCGAAATCTGATGCTCGATTCGATTCGACCTGAAATTTGAGGTTCACAGGGCCCTAGGCTTAACGACAATTTCAACAGCAAGAATCGCATAGTTTTATGGGTGCAGGACGCCGGAGTACCCGAAGAAAACCATAGAGCAGAGGCAAGCTTATGTGAGACTCCCTAGTGTACTATCTCTGTACAAGCGCAGAGTAGGAGTGGTTGAAGGCAAGTGCACCATTGGCGTGCAGTACACAGCGCCACCGTATACCCACGTGCGCAATCGGTATTAAGTGGCCTGTCTTGGGAAACAACGCTGTTTCCGCTGGTCTGGATCGAACAGTCGACATTTCGGGTTGAAGTTGAATGCTCAAGTCCATGAGCCACCACGCTTCTGGGTATGTGTACTAACATGGAGTCTGATTTTTACGTTTGGTCCTCTTGTCTGATATCGAATTATTTTATTTAAGATTCTTTCCTCCTCTTGATGCGGTATCTCCAACCCTTCGAACCTCTCTTTTCGTTGCCAGATGATTATGAAGAGCGTGAGAATAACCACAAAGACTAATCACATTGCTGTTCAGCACTGCGTGATGTGTTGGTGAAGTCATACGGTCTGCGACCAGCCCATATTGCAACAATTCAGAAGCAGTTGGAGGGGTAGGTTTCGCATGCAGTGCGTGTGTTGCACTGTCTAGTATTATACAACTGGGCGAATGAAGTGCCTTAGTTCTGAAATTTTGAGGTAGGGTCCTGCTAATTCGACTCGAATCGTTCCGATGAGGCGAAACGATCCGATTTTAGTCGCGCTGATTCGCGAATTTGGAACTGTCGCGATGTTCTCAAAATCATATCACGTGTTTCATTTTGAATTCGTCTTCTATCATAAGGTCTCCTTTTGAGGAGACCTTATGAGAGAACACGAGTTCAAGGAGGTTCCGCTTCCGAAACTACTTTGAAACCGTTTCCGGTATATTCCGCATTTTTGTTTGACAAGACTACACAGACTAGTTGCCGCTGAATGCAACATTTCAGTGGAGACTCGCAACTAATACGGTCGTAGGAATGTGTAATATCTATAAATGGCAAAAAGCGACGAGTTTCGATTCGAGATTCGATTCGATTCGAAAATGTCACTCTGATTCGATTCGGGAGATTCTTATGGTCCTATCATGAGGTGTACCATCGTGCTCGCGCACCCAAGACGCACCCTACTTGCAAGTGATGGACAATGTTTCGAGCGCTCCTAAAATATTGGTAGTACCTCTAAACATTCGACGCTGCTTCCTATGCCTATCAGGGCTTAGAATATTATACAGCACGTGCATAGAGCCCTGTTAGGCATGGGGTGTGACGTAGACATTATTAGATCTAGTCTACGTAGTGCAGCAGAAATAACAACTACGATGTTGCTGGCTTGAACCGGATATCTACAATCGTTCGCATAAAGTAAAAAAGGCACTCAAAGTAGATCTTCTGTTCCTCGGGTCGCTTTTTGTAAAATTGCATGCAGCGGGTGGGCGGGCGTTTTTTCTTGATTTTATTTTTGTAAGTACTTTAAAAGTTCATGTTCTTGGTTTGTTTTATGTTTTAGGCCTCATAATCTACAGAATGGCATGGGCGGTGGTGTATTTCGTCCCTTGAGTGCAAGAAGGATTTTCAATGCTAAAGCATTGTAAAGACTTGTTGTACTCAACAAATTTATCAATTTATTAACCTGAGTGTGATATTACAGACATAAACCATTTAATTTAATTTATTTAAGTTTGTATATATTAGTTATAAAAAGAGAGCATGCGGCAGGCAAAAAGGATCATGCGGGGTGGCCTGAAACAGATTTTTAACCTTTTTAGGCCTAACGTACGCTTTATAAGAATTACTTGCCTCCACCGTTAGCATTGAAATTTATAATCTGATAATGGTGTATGGTGGGGTGGAAACATCTCACTATTTGACAAAGGTATTTAGCAAGTCTCGTGTTTGGGTCAAATAACTTCACCCGAAGATGTGATTTTCCCATCCCACCTCGCGCCGCCCGAGGATGATTTTTCTTCCAACACACCTCCACATGACGTCACCAAAATCAAATTACTGCTCGTGCGATGAAACCTTATTGTTTTACTGCTTGATCGTAGATAAAAATGAATTGGATATTGAGGAAGAGCATGTAACACACTGAAGCGAGTTGAAACACTCTACTGACGTCACCTTTGAAATTATGGATTTCAATGACATAATGGGGTGTGTGGTAGAACCATCATTTTCGAGTGGTGGGGGGGGGGGGGGGATGGGTAACTGTATTAATGTAAACGAAACTGGGGAAACAGTCTGATGAAGTGGCGATCGTTAAATATTCAAGTAAGCATGGCCACGTGGAGTGAGTAAGACAGATCTTTCTCTCAACCCTACGCCATTTCGTACACGCAGCCTATGTAACAAAGTCGTGGAAGATTTCATCATCTCATATAGCCCATGTGACAACTATCTCAAAGACCCCATGTGACAAATTTGCATACTTGATTACAGAATTATTAAGAATCGTCTGCAATTGTAAACAAAAACAATGGTTACCCCTTCTCGTTTCTCGTCTATAGATACGGCCGAATTCATCGAAGTAAATGAAAATAAAAACACTATGGAAAACAGAAGGTCATTTAAAAAGAAAAGTATTGACCTAATAACCGTAAATGTTGACGTAGCTACACGATCACTCCACACAATCCATGGCACTTGTACTCTTGATGAAAGACGTCCACTTTTTTTCGACAGCGATAAACACATTAACCCTACGAGTACGAGCCATGGTTTTGTGTTTTTTGTGGCGTACACTTAACAGTATATACTGTGGTATATACTTATAGTATATATACAGAAACACCCCCCCCCCCCCCCCACCCCCCACCCCCACCAAACGGATTCGCGTATGATTTGTCAGATCAGAGCGACAGTTTAAAAGCTATAAAATTGTCTTGTATACCGGAGCTTGGTGGGAAGATGAAAACGAGGTTTTAGGAGTAGGAGAAAAATTATCCGCCATGACTTGATATGTGAGATGGAAAAAATCTCACACTCGGGCCAGATTTTTGCACCGGACAGGCGATTAGCCACGTGTCCGGCCCCAAAAATCGGCCTCCTGGGGTGAGATTTTTCCATCTGATAATCAGGTCATGATGGATTATATTAATCTCAATAGGTAAGTGGAAGGTGGAAGCTGTGGGGGAGGGGGGGGGAGGGGGGGAGGGTGGGGGGGGGGGGGGGGTTGTGCGGAAAAAAAATTTGCAGTTCACGACGCCGGGGTGAGTGGGTGGTCAAAACGGCTCAAAAAAAACATTTTTTCTAACCCCTTGCAAATTTTTTTTGTGGTGCCATTATATGCCAAACTAAACTCTTTAGACTAATAAACACACATTAGCTCTATTAGGGGGGCTGTATTGATGGGTATGGTGAGCTATCTGGCCCAGTACTGGGCCCATGATTTTTTGAACCAGCAGTCTGCTCGACCTTGCGTATCTCGATTTCTATAATTGCATATTCTATTTTTGTATTTAACACACTGATGTTAAAATATCCAAATTTCAAGTAGCCATTTTTCCCATAATGCAACTGGGAATTTAACCAATTCAATCGCTCTGTCAAACAAGATTGAATTGGTTAAATTTCCAGTTGCATTATGGGAAAAATTTGCACCCTGAACTTTTGATATTTTGACATCAGTGCTCAGGGGGGTTAAACAGGATTAAACATTTCTTATAATCACAGATAATCAAATGTATTTTAGGTTCCTCGTGGTTCCTAAGAAATAGAGGCTTTAACTATATCAAGATTCCCAAGATTCAACATACAACAGTATTAACCCTTTACCTAACACGAAAAGCAGACGACACTCGCAAACAAAATTTTTGAATAACTAATTTTTTTCATTTTTGGTCTCAAAAACATAGGTTATGACCCCTCTTTGGAACGAGCTCGATGAGCTCGTTCCAAAGAGGGGTCATAACCTATGTTTTTGAGACAAAAAATGAAAAAATAATAAAAATTATTTTGCGATTTTTGTGAATAGCGCTGGTGGTTTTGGCCGTTACGTTGGGTAAAGGGTTAAGGAATGATACTTGGGCGAACTAATTTAACACTTAGATGCGCTAAAATGGCATCGTATACTGCAAATTCCCCCCCCCCCCCCCCCCCCCCCCCCCCCCCCCCCCCCCCGGTGGAAGGAGACAATTGTATGAAACAGTGCACCTTAATATATTTAGATTCATTATTTTTGATTGCCTTGTGTTGACACGAAATGATGCACTGCAAAGATGTTTTATGTTGTCTCAGAAACATAGCGTGTGACTCCTAATTGGTACGCGCTTTCTGAGCTTCAACGGAGGAGAGGCCATAAACTACGTTATGCGGCGGAAAATGGATTAAATAATGCCTCCGAGGCGCCCATCCCCTACCCCCCGCTCAGCACCCCACCCCTTTCATTTTAGTTGCGCCGCCACTGGTCTGAAACATTCTTCAAATATTAATTCCACAAAGAAGTCTCGATCGTAAAAAGATCCATTAAGTAATTCATCACCTCAATACCCAGACGAATGCACACATTAATGACAGAATTATGTTTTTCAGTGTGGTTTATCGACAAATACAATTTTTCATATTTATATTTAATTGGGTACAGCCAGCGACTCCCAGGGGCCTCTCCACGATTTAATATTTATGGTCGGAAATATTGCGAATCTCCAACTGTTCATAGGAACTAATTGTACATACAGTTGATATGAAAGACAATTATTGGTGAATATACATTATCATGACCATGTGCATGTCCTGTAATTTGTATCAGATTCGAGGTCGTATTTACAATCAGATCGCAACGAGCCCGTAAGGGCGAGTTGTGATCCGATCGTAAACACGACCGAGAATCTGATACAAATTACAGGACATGCATTTGGTCATGACAGTACATTTATCTAACAATCCCGTTACATAAAGCCTGTTTTCCCCGTGTTACAACCAGTAGTGTATAAATTTACCAGTAATGTCGAAATCAACCAGTAATGTCGAAAAAATCGACCAGTAATGTAAAAATCCGTAATGTCGAAAAATTAACCAGTAGTGTCAAAAAGTGACGACGAAAATGACGATTTTTCGCAAAAATTTCAATATTTTTTCTGATTGCTCAAATTGTACTTTTGCCTATATTTATCGACTTTTAACCATTTTCGCGCATGTTTAAACACATTTACCCCAGTAAATATGGAATTTTATGTTTAACAATTATTTCCCTCTTTCATATGCACAACATATCCCATCCTATTTGCTCTCTCATTCTCTCTCTCTCTCTCTCTCTCTCTCTCTCTCTCTCTCTGTCTCTCTCCTCTTTCTCTCTATCTATATCCCCTCTCTTTCTATCCCATGTCCCTCTGCCTTTGCCCCCTCTCTCTCTCTCCATCATTCTCTCTCTCTATCCCCCTCTCCGTCTGTCTTTGCCCAGCTCTCTTTCCCCACCCCTCTCTCTCTCTCTCTCACTTTGCCCTGTCTCCGTACGTCCGTCCGTCCGTCCGTCCGTCCGGACGGACGGACGGAGAAAAACAGAGACAGACAGACAGGGCAAAGGGAGAGAGAGAGTGAGGGATGGGGAAAGAGAGCTGGGCAAAGACAGACGGAGAGGGGTATAGAGAGAGAGAATGACGGAGAGAGAGAGGGGGGGCAAAGGCAGAGGGGCATGGGATAGAAAGAGAGGGGATATAGATAGAAAGAAAGAGGAAAGAGAGAGAGAGAGAGAGAATGAGAGAGCAAATAGGATGGGATATGTTGTGCATATGAAAGAGGGAAATAATTGTTAAATATAAAATTCCATATTTACTGGGGTAAATGTGTTTAAACTTGCGCGAAAATGGTTAAAAGTCGATAAAGTTAGGCAAAAGTACAATTTGAACAACCCGAAAAAATATTGAAATTTTTGCGAAAAATCGTCATTTTGGTCGTCACTTTTTGACACTACTGGTTAATTTTTCGACATTAAGGATTTTTACATTACTGGTCGATTTTTTCGACATTACTGGATGATTTCGACATTACTGGTTAATTTTTTCGACATTACTGGTTGATTTCGACATTACTGGTAAATTTATACACTACTGGTTGTAACACCCCGTTTTTCAGTTTAAAGTGAGTTGGGATTGGTCAAAATTTTGAATTATATATTTTAATGCGTAATAACAATGCATATAATGATTTATTTAATGCTCAGGCATCAATTCACGCTGAAAAATTAAGTCATATTCCCCTGTCGGTCGGCAAAACGAAATATCAAAATGATATTTAGAAATCGATATTTCATCGTAGGTTCGGATGACGAATCACATGTACTTTAAACGAGTCAGCACATCAGTAATGAATTCCAGAGTCCCAAATACAAACGAATTCGAATAATTGATAGTGACAGTGACTAAATCAATTCATTAAATCAGCGGTTTCAAAGTTTGACTTTCTCATTCACCTTCCAGCGAAAAGCCGAAATCACTTTCAAATTTCTTCAGTTCAACTTCACACGTCTTCAGTGCATTGAGTTCAAAAAAAATAAAATGACGTGTCTTGTTATTGAAAATAAGAAAGTGGTGTTTTTTGTTATTGTTCTATTTCTTCGAAACACATTGCGATTATTCAATTCGCCAGCCTTGGTAAATCGTAAAGTTAGGGGAGAAATAAGACGGGACTACTTTTTGTGCGGATATTCACACATTCCAATGGTTGGAGTTTGGTTGTTGTAATTTTTGTATGGACGCCGGTTCGACACATAAATTTTGCGCCTTAATGGCAAATAAAGGCCACAAATTGGAGAGTTTGTAGTCGTAGAGCATTAAATAAAAAGAAAATTCACGAAAATTTGATGAATACCGAAAATATCTCGTGAGTGGCTACAAGAAATATGAGGATCTTCACGAGCGACTGCGTCGCTCGTGAAGATCCTCATATTTCTTTGTAGCCACTCACGAGATATTTTCGGTATTCATCAAATTTTCGTGAATATCCTCTATATATGTGATAGTGCGGTGTTTACCGGAAGTTGAATCTATATGATGCTGAATCAGAATAACACAGAATCGGAACACATTATGTGATACGTACCGTTTCTCGTGGTTTTCAGGTCAAAACCTATAGGATTGTTAGATAAAATGTAATACAACATACGCGAGAGGTGGATTATTAGTAAAGCACTCGCAGCGTGGTGTTTCCAACCAGACAATTAGTCTAAATTTCTGTCTGAAAGCACAAGCTTCCGTTGATGTCATTCCGGTTTGAACTTTGCGCCCCCGTCGGTGTTTTCTTCAGAATAAAGCCCCGTTTATACAAGATTTGCACATCAGTATATTTGCTCTATGCAAATTTGCACACATGAGCAAATTTTGTATAAACGCATTTAGATACAAAGGTAAATATACTCTATTTGCAAGTTTACATCAAGTAAGGACACGGTGAAGGAGCTTTAAAAATTGTCCCATTTCACGACAATCTGTTTTTTTCTTGCAAACTCCTGCAGAGAGAATCAATTTTAAATTCTTAAATAATTTAGAATTTGAGCGTACTGATATACCCTCGTTTGTGCAGCAAGTTACAGGCTTGACATTTTCAGGAGAGCGATTTATTCGCTCGCCTACTGCTCGCCTTAAAAAATTAAGGAGGGCGAAAACTAGCCCTCCTGGCCTTTGAAAACAATAATTACCATAACCGCCTAGTCCTAAAACACACATCTCTTCAGATCTCTGCTATGTTAGGGGTCTCTGTGAGATGGCCACACTGCTCCTGCCACACCTAGGCCCGGATGTGTGGGAGGGGCAGTGTAGCCGTCTCACAGAGACTACCTTGTTAGCAGCACCAAATAAAACGTACAAAGCCAACTAGGCAGAATTCATTAATAGTAAAACTTCATTTTGCCACTTTAAGTTTTTGTAAGCTTGAGGAGAGCTAATCGCTCCCCTACGCCATGCGAGGGGAGCGACGTTTAGCCCTCCTGCATTTTAAGAATCCCAGGCCTGCAGTTACATATTCCATAGTAAAAAACAAGCCTCGTATTTACATATTTACTAAGTTCGAATTTACTAAGTTCGAATATTAGTGAGTTTTTTGTCTTACATGTACATGAAGCTCACAAGTTCAAACATACAGGCTTTTGGTGTTTTTGCTGGTGGAAGTAACACAACCGTGGCAGTAGTATCAAGTCAAGTCTTGGCTGCCTGTATAGGCATCCAATACTTCACTAGAAACCACTGCTAAGTCAAAGTGTTACCATAGTAACAAAAAATAAATTATGAATTCTGTAAAAAATAAGTAGAATTCTGCAGCTCTTTAAGGACACCTTCAAATCTAGGATGAGAATCAAATGTACAAGTTGATCCTCGTTATTTTTCTTGCGAGAATCAAATAGCTATAATCGATGTTGATTCATGCATGAGTTTACTACAACAGACGGAGCGCGGTGGCTCAGTGGGTAGAAGTGCAAGCTGCAAGCCCAGAGTCCCTTGGTTCGAATCCCACCTGCGGCAACCGCGTTGTGTTCTTGGGCAAGACACTTCATCTCCATTGCCCGCGTGGGGGCACGATGATGCCGTGTACTAAGGCGTACTGCACGTCGATGGTACGCATGTCTTCAACCCATCTAACCCTGACTATGCTGCAGTGCGGAGTTACGATGTTGGGGAGCTGGCAGCTGCTCGGTGGTTCTCTCCGGGTACTCCGGCTTCCTCCACCCGTAAAACTGTCACGGTCATGATTAGCCATTGTGCATAAATATGTGACCTTAAACACCAATAAATAAATAATACATAAATAAATTACTACAACAGACAATTAAATGTACTGGAGTGAGTATTTATAACAGAATGTGTATTTATGGTCATATGAACGCACAGCAAATGTACTCACATCAGTATTTTGCCCAAAATGACTGAATTATATACCCTACGAGGCATTAACGGAAGTTCTGATACTATTTATTTATTTATTGGTGTTTCTGGTCACGTTTTACTGCACAATGGCTAATTGTGAGCTCAACATGGAGATAAAGTCCAGTCAATTGTTTATACCAATGTTGCCCATTTTAGAGGGTTTCCACCGCAAGCATTGGTGACTGGATGTTATTTTACAAGTAAAATATTGCCCGCTTACCACAGTGAACAAGAAGTGCTTCACTCTCCGGGGTTCGGACAGGATGTGGGGGGGGGGGGGTATTCTGGGACTAACTTTAGTACATTCCTTTCAAATATACTACAGGTTTACTTCAGATTCTTAAATTCCGTATGAACGCATATATATATTTATACACATTTGAGAAAATTTGCATACATGTATGTGCAAATATACTCATGTGTGTAAACGTTTATCATATTATTACTCTAAAGAAATTGTTTAGGTGGACCCTCTACTTCAAGAGTCTTTTAAGAGTAAGCCACTCTCCGTGCGCTGTAATTAATTTATAAATTGTAAATTATTTTCATGATATTTTCTGTGAGACCCGACGATTTCACCAACAAAGAACATTCAACTGCATTTACCGGGATCTCTAATGTCAGTAAAGTAGAACGTATCTACCGCAGTAAGCTAGCACTGTCCCGCTTCACTCGACTCCCTCGAAGACAATGGATAGTTGTTCATACAAGAATAATAGAGTGGGTGCTTACATATGTATAACTCGGACAATGAAAGCACGGTTGGATGAAGCTTTGATCCTGATTTATTTATTTATTTATTTATTTATTTATTTATTTATTTATTTATTTATTGAAGGGCACGTATTTCTGCACAATGGCTAGTCGTGACCGCAACATGGAAATAAAGTCAAGTTTAGTCAATCGTTTATACCCCATGTTGCCCATATTAGAGGACTTCCACCCGAGCATTGGTGACTGGGTCCTATTTTACAAGTAAAACAGAGCTTGTTCAAAGTTACCACAGTAAACAAGCACCGCGTCACTTCCCGGGGTTCCCACGGGGGTTTGATCGTGGTGGATAGGCATGATGAATGCAACCTATATTCTATACCCATGACCACACGGGTGAAAAACTATTTTCAAAAGCAGTGACCAGAATTCAACTAATCACAAAGTGAACTCCACGACTTCACGTTATAATTATAAACATACAGTTTGCTTCACCAAATCAATAATTTGATTGTTGTACAGTATTGTCTCCATAATCCAATAAATTTGCTTGGTCGTAATCCACGCGTGGCCAGTGATGTCCACCCAAGCGTTTACCGAGAAATAAAAATCATCAGCAGCAAAATTTTAATTAATGAAGCACCGAGTTGCACTCGGTGCTTCGTTAATCAAATTATTGATGGTTATTCCTATGATTAGTATTGTCCACCTGAGGAAAGTGACCAGTCCACGGAGGCTGTACTGTTTGGGTACACAACAGCAAGCCATAATCAGGCGCTTGGGCTTTCCACATTACGCTGTCTCTCCGTCCCACGTACAGCTGGTCCTGTAAAGTGCCCACCAGAAGTGTTAACGCTGGCCCGAAGCTGTCTGGTACCAAATTTTAAGCCATTCTGGTTGTTTTAGTGCCACAGAAAGTGTTTTATTGTCAAAACGCTAATTAGAAGGGAGTGGTGTTTTTCTCGATGGCGGATCCAGATAAACTGATTGAGTTTTGGAAAAGGAATGGGCAATTCAAGCGTGAACGTACAATTGGCACGGAAAAAGCCCACAGAACTGGAAAGTTCTGATGAAATTCTCGATTGACGAAAAGGGCGGTCACCCAAGTTACATCAATGTGACTGAATAATTCAATGGCAAGTCTGAATGGTGTCGGGACGTACACCTGTTGTTGTACTTTGATAATAACAGATCAATCAACTAATTATGGTTAATCCACTGGGTTTTGTGGGTCGCGAATCTTTACAAAACGCAGCATTTAATAAGATAAATACTTCATCCCGTGGCGAGTAACTCGCGACGGTATGAAGTTTGTATCTAATTAAAAGCTGCCGTTTACAAAGTTGATAACCCACAATGTTTAACTGAAGAAAAAAACAATGCCTCATTACCACTCACTGACAATTAAATTCGAAAGTTTGCCCAAACACTATTTCTGACACCTTATTGACAAAATCAATGCGTTTGAATTTGGTTATTGTCTCCGCCTTTATTGCCATTTGGCGATTTTCTTGTACTGGAAGTTATAAAACATGCTTTTTATTTGGTCATAGATAGCGCTCTTCACTGCGACAATGGCTTTCCGTCACAAGTGAACAGACTTTTTTGGTACCAAAATTTGAGCCAAGATTTTTTGGCGCCAAATCAAATTTTTTTTTATACAAATGGCTAAACCGGTACTCGACAGTGTGAACACTGCCCTCCAGTCGTTATTCCGCACTTTGGGTGGAAGGGTTACAGGGACTGGAGGGTCCTTTTGAGGACTATTGTAAAATCCGGTTGGGTATTATGAGGGTGAAGGTCTGTAATGGGGAAACCCAAATATTTCATTCTCATCTCGTCTGAAATATTAAAAAGCATGTTTTTCTTAGATACAGATTGGGGAGGGGGGAACTGCAAGAGAGGGGGTGGGGGTGTTACACCCTGTATTTCCCAAAATGCCAGGCCTGTCCAGTCACATTTCGAAGAACATTTCCATCATTGCCTCTATACCACGGTACTTTCAACTTATCCCATGTCTCACTGGGAACAGATTAACTGCATCACAAGAATATATATACGAAATACATCGACATGTAAACAAACATGACATTGTTTATATTAATTTAATTCCTTTGTTTGGATTCCTGCCTTCGGTGCATGTAAAGAGATTGGTGCCGGCTTATTAACGATATTGGAACGGGCCCACCAAAGCAATATATCTTCTCGTGAGTACAACATAGACGTGTGCTGAATTCTAACATAATTATAGAAGGTGAAAACAAGGTTTGGATAAAAGAGAATCGATCATTCGGACCGGCGGCCATTCAGTTCACGTTTTTGATCGACCGGGTACAATATCGTCACGAGAGTGCAACGATGCGCCATCTGCAATGCTTTAGCATTGCAGATGGCGCCTTGGTGCACTCAATGGGCGATATAAGGAACCGGAGTGGTTGTTGTATCATTTATTTCGACTCCTGTGGTGGATATATTTTAACAGTGTGGATGCTGGCTGACAAGAGTTCTTTTAGCAGATTTCACCGATTATGGCGGCTGTGGTTCTGTTGATGTTGTTGCTGCTGCGGATGTTGCTGCGACTGATGGTGGTATATTTGCTGTGGTAGTCGTTATCGCTGCCTTAAGCTACCTCAAGTGTTGTTAGTGGTGTAATTACATGAACCACCATTACTGTTCATAGTTATATGGAGAATTGTACATAGTTACATTGAAGGTTGCTTTCTGGGTGAAAGGAGCAGCGTGAAGAATATGAGAAGAGAGCGACCAGCTTATCTAACCGGAATTCTGTGTCGCGCAGGCACTGCACTGTTTCAGCGAAGAGACCTCTGGGTTAATTCTGGTCAGCTGGAGAAATCGTCCCAGGGTGAACCATGGCCTCATCTGCATTGCCAAAAGCGCCTTGATGTACTCAGGAGATGAGGTTTTGGTTGTATTTCACACTAGGTCGAATCTCCACACCAGGAGTATTTAGTGGCAATCCACTGTCCAAGTACTGGAAGTTATAAGTCTTCTTTCCTGATGAAATCAGATAATATTCTTGCAAAGATCTGCGCATGACTGTAATAATGATCAGAACGTTTGGTGCAGACTACGTCTGGCGAGGTTAATACCAACGTGGAATCTATTAAAAGGTGAGAATTTGATCTCGAGAAGATTAATTCCATGTTCTCAAGTCTTTTTCTCTTTTTTGCTGAAAATATTTCTGAATTAGCTGAAAAGCTGCGTTGTATCACTTATCGAAGCAATAGATATCTGATTTCTTTCAGGAAATTTTGCTAATCAGTGTTGACATTTTTCATCGACTCATTTCAACGATGTACAGTCAGTTTCAACGTGAACAAAGAAAACAGAATCTGACAGGTCTGTTGAATTCGATTAATTCCCTGTCTAGGAGGTGATGTAGTCGAGTTTTCATCATTCTGTGATGAGATAACAAACAAAGAAGCAGAGCTGGGCGGTTTTTTCGGTGTTCAAGTTCGGTTTTGAAGAAAACCGAAAACGGGACCGCAAGACACGACAAATGTTTATTTATTTATTGGTGTTTAACCCTTTACCTAACATGAAAAGCAGACGACACTTGCAAACAAAATTCTTGAACATCTATTTTTTTTCATTTTTTGTCTCAAAAACATAGGTTATCACCCCTCTTTGGAACGAGCTCGACGAGCTCGTTCCAAAGAGGGGTCATAACCTATGCTTTTGAGACAAAAACTGAAAAAAATAAATGAAAGTTAATTGGCGATTTTTGCGAATAGCGCTGGTCGGTTTTGGCCGTTAGGGTGGGTAAAGGGTTAAGATCACATACTTTTGCACAATGGCTAATCATGACCACAACATGGAGATAAAGTCAAGGTCAGTCAATCGTTTATACCCCATGTTGCCTATTTTAGAGGACTCGCACCCCAAGCATTTGTGACTGGGTCCTATTTTACAAGTGAGACAGAGCTGGTTTACCACAGTAAACAAGCACTGCTTCACTTCCCGGGGTTCCAGCGGGGGCAAGACACGACAAAACCGTCCAAACGGTTACCGTTTTAGTGATTTTGTGAATAAACTGGTCAAACAATCTAACGGGGAGAGAACAGGACTAAGGACCCCTATGGACTCTCATCGCTTAGTGTATCAGGTAAAAGGGCAAATACGTAGTGCTGTCTTTATCACCTTTTCTACCTTATTTGACTCTGACGAGTCAAAAAGGCAGGAGTGTGACATTGGGAAAACAACATAGATTAGATGAACCTTTTTAATTTGTTATCCTAATTTATGTTTTTTCTTCTGACGTAATAGGCTTAACAAATGGATCCCCTGGAACCCCTTAGAATGATCAAAGAGAAGTTAGGTTGAACTCAATGGAAATACAGACACGGCTGTTTTTTTGTGCTGAGTGGTAACGTAAATGTGTATATTTTTTCAAGTTAAGAAGAGTGACGTGTTATTTACTATTATACACTAGTGCCGAGGTGCAGGGGCGGAGGGGTAAAGGGGTAAATAACCCAGGATGCTGATTTTTGCTGTTTTATAAAGTGTAGGTTGATCTATCGATACGTCTGAGCTGAAATTCCTGGGAAGGCTTTTGGAACTGGCCTCTGACGCTGCTGGAAGTAGAAAGAGAATGTCGTCGAATTACTGACCAGGTTCCATTCATAGAGTATGAAGCTTGGAGTAAGGAAAACATTAGTTTCTTTTCCCATCATAATACAAAGAGAATTTCACAAGTAGAATGTGTTGATAGATCCCTATCTCCCTCCCTCTATAGCGATTGTAAACACTGTGTTCAAATAGTGGCAACTGTGCCGAAATCATGCGGTGTTCAAAAAGCATTTCAAAGTTTGGCAGTGCTTCAACCCAAGGTAGTGTGACTCGTCTCACGTTTCCCGAAACCTGCAAAATAAATTCAGGCCTACATACCAAAATAAAATAAAGTAAAGGTCTGTGAAGATAGCTTGAAGTTGGCAGTTGGATACTCGTTTGACATTCAACTGAAGTTAGTATGGCGTTTGACATTCGAATGGCAATCGCCAATAGACAGTTTGCCGTTGGGCGCTGGACATTCGTTTGACATTCGCTTGCAGTCATCATGTTCGGCGTTATACGTTCGATTGATATTCGACTATTGTCAGTTTCACGTTTGGCGTTTGACATTCACCTGTAGTCAGTCTGACATTCGGCGTATGCCATTCGCTTGTTGTCAGTTTAACGTCCATGTCCAACACCCAATGTCAAACTAACTAAATATGAATGTCTAAGGACTGCCCAACGTTCAACCTCAAGTTAACGTCACGACATGAAACTGACTACAGACGACTACGGACAAATACTGAAAAAGAACTAAAAAACACTCGAACTTCTTGAATGGCTACTGAAAGTACTATCACAAACAGATATTTTAACAGCATCAGACCAGGAGCAGAAGTTCACGGATGAACAGACAAACAGACACTCCAACACTATAATACACACAGGGGGCGTAATTGTGAGTGATGTTACCCCTCCCAAGTTTTCCAGTCGAGATATTTTCTTCAGTATTCAAAGATATCAATTCTCTCTTGCTAGTCAACATGTACTAGAGATGAGCGCTATTGGAATTTTGAATTCGATTTCGGTATATTCAAGGGGGTATACCTCTGTATCAATTCGGTATTCGATGTCTGACTGTGAGATTTGCTGATAGTGCCAAAGAGGAATTCACATCAGGAAAATACAGAATAAGTTGTTATTGTATCATTCTACCACAGCTCCACAAATGTCACTGCCAATGAGCCCAAGACTTGCATTCTTTTACGAATACAAATCACATCTACGCTAATATTTATGACTTCTTCTAAACATACCTTAACGTCTAAAGGCCTATTTGAGGCGTTTGCCATCTCAGAGTATGTGCCCTGACAATGCCATCTTCAGGAGGACCTGCTGTCAATAAACGAATAACATGGGCAGTGATTTCTAGCCAAGTCTTGGCTGCCTTATCCGGCAGCCATGACTTGGCTAGAAATCACTGCTAAGCAGCTGGACATGTGCGGGTTGTAGTCTAGATGAGAATTCAGGACAATTACCCAGGCCCCTGAAAGTTAACAAAACTGAAAATAAAATCTGCCACTTCTTTCATGAAAATGAACCCTTCAGCTGCTATCAAGCCTCATCAAGGCCTTATAAATAGAGACTGTAGGAAAATTTGTAAATTCAGACGATTTCGGTATGCAATGAATGGTTCGGTTTGGTTTTCGGTATCAACCTGATATCGGTATCGGTTCGGTTCGGTTCGGTTTTTCGATATATTGCCCATCTCTATCATGTACTTTCTTAACCCTTTGAACCCTTTGAACCCCAGTGGCCTTTTTCCGATCCAGAAGCATTATAGGTCATAACTTCAATAAGTCGGATGGCTGCTGAGTGAATGTGTGGGGAAGACCAATTAATATTTTTAACGTGCAGCTCCAGGGCTGCACGTTGAAAATATTAGTTGGTCTACCCTCAAATAATGAATGTGGACTCTTCCAATTGCTGAACTGAACTGAACTGAACTGACGTGGAAGATACCACCAGGATTCAAGAGCTGATACTTGGACTTTGGGACGCTGGCACGACCAGTTTGGGGTACCGGAACGGTACATGTTAACTGAATAGGTTGCGTCACGACTACTTCATGTGTATTTTATTTATTCACTAATAAATTTATAAGAGCAAGAAGTATATTGAGTTTTTTAAGTACAATTATGAACTATGTGCATTTCGAGAAGAACCGGATTCTTTTCCCCCAGGACGTAATTTACTTGACTGTTGCAATAAACAACAAACACCCAACATCCCAAATATTCCCTCCTTGTCCCCCCCCCCCCCCCCCCCCGCGCACCCTATATCTATTACTGTCGGTCTGGAAATTGCAACAAGAGAATACAGAACTGACACATGGAAAAGAAGACACAAGACATTTTTAATACAAACACCACAATTATTTGAAATCAGACAACAATTATTGTTATCTCGTTATAACGTTATCACATAAACACACTTTCGCATGAATCTCGAAAATATACCCCTTCTAAGTGGATAAGCTCGAACCTCACAAGATATATTTACTCTTTGCCCATCACCAATAACAGACGACACTTGCAAATGGTTCTCTTCAATGGCTGAATATTTTAGTTTCAGCTTCAAAAACATATGTTATAACCTTTCATTACAAGGAGCTCAATGAGCTCGTTCCATTGAGAGGTCATGAGCTATGTATTTTTAAGCAAACATTGAAAAAATAATGAAATTTGAATGGCCATATTTTGGAGAATATAGCGCTGGCCGGATATGACCGTAATGTCAGGTGAAGGCTTAAAGCATTTATGGAGAATTAAATTTATAACAGACATTTGAAAGAAATAAGATATTTTTTTATCGACCGAAAGAGCCGGACAAGGAGACTCTGCACCCCCCCCCCCCCCCCCCCCCCCCCCCACACACACACACTTTCTTCACTGCCCATTTGCATTATTATGTCTGATGGTGCGTGAAGAAATTGAATAGCATCCTCGGCGATTTTCAGTTGATTTTTATCTTATTTTTGATTTAACCCTTTGATACTTTTGGACGTATTATGACGTACGAAATCAAAACAGTGCGATGATACTTTGTGGTCAATTGTTTTGTTATTATTTTTCGATTTTCTAAAGTTTTCACCTCAATTCCTATTTACTCCCGAATAGTGCTTAGTGACAACCGTTGAGCCAAATGTTAATGCAGCTTAAAATACTAATATAATCCTGCTGTCAAGACTACTTAACTGGTTGAGTGCTAGAAGCCACTATCAGGGCCTTCAAAAATGAGAATACCAGAGCAAAAGCCAACACTTGGATGCTTGTATTTCATATTCAGTCAAACACAAATAATATTTTGTTTAAATAAATTTGTTTTATAACAAATTATTGGAGAGTGCCTCTGGGCACTCTCCAATAATTTGTAATAAAACAAGTTTTGAATACCAAATTCAGACCACCAAAATAATCTAGCTCTCAACCAGTTAATCATTAATGTGAAAAATATCTTGTTATGTCCAGTTTCCGACGTTTGACGTCACATTTTGAAAAACGTTGAAGAAACGGAATTCCCAGTGGCGTTTGAAAGTCAGGATAATTAAAAGTCTGAAAGGGTTAAACATATCTGACGTCTATGTGGAATGAATTATACCATCTGAGTTGCCTTGGTGTCATGAAAGGAAGCCCGGTATACAATGAGAAATACAATTGTGACCTCCGAGGTACAGACGTACTGTGGATCTTGTCACGAGAGTCTTGAAAATCGATTGCTGCTGGGCACACTGTTAATCTTCACATTGGGAAACTTGATGCGAGTGGAGAAGAATTTGCTTTTGATGAGCAGACGATACAACGGACACCGATTTTACAAGAACCATCTATTTATTTATTTATTTATTAGGGTTTAACGACACATTAACAGCCAGGGTCATATCATGTCGGTAACAGTTTCACGGGTGGAGGAAGCCGGAGTACCCGGAGAGAACCACCGAGCAACGACGAGCAGCTGTCAGCTCTCCAACATCGTAACTCTGCACCGCGGCAAAGGCAGGGTTAGATTGGTTGAAAATAGACATATAATACGGATGAGATACGGATGGTCTGCGGATAAATACGGATAGATACGGATGTATGCGTGTCACTCTGCGGCCATACCTAAAACCTGCGGCAGGAGATACGGATAGATACGCATAGATAATCATAGATACGGATGAGATACGGGTCAATACGGATAGATACACTGCGATGCTGTATTTTGTGGTATCAAACCTCGCGTTGGTAGACTCCCTTTTCCACCGTATTTATCCTTATCTGATGCGGATGAGATACGTATTAATACGGATTAATACGGATTTTGTGCGGACTGGCCATCCGCACAATGATGAAAAAAAGTTTTGAAATTTTCAAAACTTTTTTCATATTGTGCGCTTCGTGATACGTTTTCACACGGATTGATACGGGTGATACAGATGTCTGCGGTCAGATACGGATGTATACGGATAGATACGGATGGTCATCCGTATCTATCCGTATCAACCGTATTTCCCCGTCTGACGCACTTTTAAAAGGTTATTTATGAGGTGGTTATAAAACGGATATCCTGTTACATAACTCCCTAACCGTTCTAACACTAATCCTAATGTAGCATCGAATTCGCGTGAGATTGACGTCACTACTTCTGAGTTTCTATGAAGTGATGCGGCCATATAGGATAAGGTCACTCCGAAAAACCCCGATTAAGGAATAAGGACGATGGTGGCATGCTAACCGCATGATTACTTGTGTTCTGCTGAGGTGGAACTAAAATGAACGTCAGGGGGTGGTAAGTATTATTTTCATTTTTTTTTAACTCAAAAACATACCTTATGACTCCGCGCTGGAACAAGCTCGTTGAGCTCGTTCCAATGGAGGGGGGGGGGTATAATCTGTGTTGTTTTAGACAAAAAAAATGATTTTTTTTCAGTTATCCCAGACTTTTTGGCAAGTGTCTTCTGCTATTCGTTTGGGGCAAAAGGGTAAATTAATAACAACTGAAAGTTGATTTTAAAAAAAAACGTCCATGGGTAATTATTTATCATTCATCAAGAGAGTTGGGGTCTCAAAACATATGAAGTGAAAAAATGAGGGGCATGCCACACAATAATTAAATGTTTGATTAAAAACGCCCAAGGGTATAATTTTGTTCTCATCAAAAATGGGGAGTGTGGTTCATAGGGTAGGGCAGAGTGCATGCACCTCATCTTTTAAGATCCTATATTTGACCCCTATCCCTATCCCACTCCCAACCAAATCACCACCTAATCACAGCTTGGGTGATGAAGGATTTCTGATTTATAAATAACCAGGTTCCAGAACATTCAATACTCTTGTAGATGTTCTCGCCTGGACATCAAATAGCTGGTCTAAAATTATAGTTACTTGGTTTTATTACATGGTTTCAAAGATGTGTCAAATCCAATAATCATGATAATGATTTTTTATCAGCTTGTTCCATCGCGATGAACTTTTATGCCACGCTACGCGAATGTTCATATCGTCTGCAACTTGAGTTAATAGAGCCCACGAACAGACGTGGTAATTGTCGATTTTTTTATTTCTATTAATTGCTGGCCTGAATGAATAAAGGGATTAGTTTGCTATCACGTTGTTCCATCTCAGCATCTGTCAGCTTCCTGTTAGCAGAAAATCGAAAATTTTGTTCCACGTGGTGTAATTTTCCATTCAAGAATATCGAACGCCATTCTGCGAGTGTTTTTACGAAGTTTGCAGAAGATTTGAAACGCAGTTTTTCATGTGCCGAAAATGATTCTTAATGTATACTCTTAAATTCTCGTATTTTCACAGAAAACATTGATGCAGACACCCTTCTCGTGCGTTTCTCGTCGCAGGAACGCAAAAAGGGGTATTATTTATTTTCGAAAGTGACAATAACTGTGAAGAATATTGAGACCAGATGTCGCGCATTACCACGCATGACGAAGTGCTGAACATTTTCAACCAGTTGCAGGGAGGGGGGGGGGGGGGGGTGCATATCGTGTTGGAGAGATTCATCGGTGGAGGAAATAGGGGTGCCCGGAGAAACCATCAAATTACGGCGCGTAATTGTCAGACTTTTCAACTCAACAACCCGACAAAAACAGGTTTAGCAATGGTTAAATGGGAGAATCCTTAAGCACACTGAACACACTGTTCTCCTACATGCGGCCAAATGAGATCAAGTTTCTTGCTCCAGGACAGACGATGATGGCGCGGGTCAAGAACGAATCTATGACCTTTCTCTGTGAAACCCAGGTCTCAAATTAACAGGTCTGGAAATAACACGCGAACGATCGTTTAGGTTATGTGAGGGTTACGGCAATTGTAAAATACGCGAACGAATTGCAGGTTACGGCAAAGTAAAACAAAAGAACGTGATTAAATTGCTAATCTCTCATGGTATGACACAATGGCTTGACAATCTTTCAGGACGCCTTGAAAGAATTTCCGCCTCAACAAATAGCAACAACGAACTTGAGAGATCGCGCGATTGTTGTTGCTATGGTTCCGCTCTACAGTCTCGTACAATTACACTGGGGTAAAATTGTAAACATAGGGCATCTGTGGATGAAACTAAAGCCATGTAAATTGGAGATATATTTTAAGTATCAGATATATGATTACATTAGGCTATTTATTGGACAAGAGAATTTGAAGTTTTGGACACAGAGTTGGAGTAAATTACCAGATGAATTATGGGAAACAGTGGCTTCGAAAAATTGGCTATGTTAAAAATGTCATTTTTACACTGAGTTGTTACCAGGCATGTAACTAAAAATGAAATGGAAGCATATAGTAATAATTTTATTATCATATTTTAGAAACAGGGAATAATATGCTCCAGGGTTAAGTAAGTTGGGGTAGTAGGAAAATTCTACTTTTGGGGCTGCTGGGTGGCTGAAAAATGACTGGTATCGGCATTTTTTCATGCAATTTTGCAGACTGAAGTCTTGCATTTGACAATAAATTATTTCACTCACATTCAGATTGTTTATTTCTACTTAGTCATATAGTGTTATATGTTTTTTTGTGGATTTGGGAAATGTAATACATGTTATGGGTTAGATAACTAATTTACAGAATATTTGCATTTGAAGAGAGTGTATGGCATGTCATTTTTGGAAATGCCTGGAAAACTGTGGAGCGGAACCTATCCATTTTCGTGGAAATCCCGTTAGGACATAAAACAGCATTATTATTTCCAGTCCTGATGTATTGAGAATAAAGGCGTTTTTACACTAAAAATACGGTTTCGTTTATGGCGATAACAATATATACCCCACGTGACAGTTATATTCTCTCGTTGCATAAATGAGATATATTCGATAGTGATTACAAGTGCTGTTCGTAATCAAAGATTATGACAAGAAACATGATTAAAAATGTATTTCTGCACAAGTAGTCTCAAACGATAACGATTTGGTCCCATTGATATCGAGATACTGCAAAAATAAGACAGCTTTTTTTGCTTTTCATTTTCAAAAAAAAAATCATTTGAAAACCGCGCTCAATTCGATCCAGCGGCGATCATGGAAATAGTGCTGAAACCGGATGCCGCAAAAGCAATGATGCTCGCAGATCGATTTCGGAATTACCCCTATCCGAATTCGTGTTACACCGGTCCTCATACCGAAACCGGAAGATATCAAGATGCATCATAAATGATCATAATATGGGTATCCGAAATTGGATGTGGGCATTTGGGAGAGTATAAAGCCCTAAACCTCTTGTGGAGATTCCATTCTGTGGGTGTTGTAGTTGCGTCACAATTATAAAAAAGGCTGCCCCGCCACACGCCCCCCCACCCCTCCAAAAAAAGTGTGCAATTCGAGATTTGAAAAAAAAAAATTTTTTTGAAGTCGAAAGAGGGACAAAGCCCTGGCAAAAAATGTCGGACCAAACCCTGATTGAACTTCAACTGTATGTTATGTTGATACACCTACATTCCAAATTTTATTTGAATGGGTCAACGGCAACTAAAGTTATCATAAGGAAGCAAAAAAATGAATTTTCTAAGTCAAAAAAAGTGGCATAATTCTGGCAAAAATTGTCAAACCGCACCATAATTCGAACTTGACCTGTATTTTATACACCTACATATCAAATTTCATTTCATTTGACCATCTATAACTAAAGTTATCATCGGGAAACCAAAGTGGACGGACGCACGGACGCACGCACGGACACACGGATGCAAGCTCGGACGGACACCGGCTATTTTAATAGTCCGCCGAAAAATAAAAAAAATTCGGGGGACAATTAGCGACTGTCGCTTTCATCTGAGACACCGGGTCAGTTAAGCTAACGTTTGTCTTTATTAGTCAGGAAAGCTCAAATTATTAGTCATTGCACAATGTGCTGGGGAATATTATTTTCCCTGATGTGGGTGGGCTTGAGATGGGGAAATCAAGAAGATATTTGGACCAGACACGAGGCTTGCCGAGTGTCTGAACCAAATATCTTGTTCCCAGGATAAGATGTCCCCATGTCACACCCACCCAATCAGGGATAATTTTTCTCCACCCACCAAAACACTGACGACATCAAAAGTAATCCAGGGACACGGGCAGCTATATCGAACAATTCTGATTTACTCATCGGAAAGAGCGCACAAAAAGTTATGTATATACCATAGGTATATACCACGAAATTAAATTCCAACGCCAGCAAGACGGGACTTAAAGATTTGTAGCGAAATGAACATTGACAGTTGACACATTCCGATTACGTCCCGATTACGTCAGTTGGGCGCGTGCCTCAGTTGATTGATGGACGCTGTAGTGACAGGAATTAAGTTAAGAAATTGAACCAACTGTATACAATATACTGTTATTAACATCAAGTACAACAAACAATACTTGAACACCAACGAAACAAGAATACGGTCAAGTGTGTCATGTGAGACAGATATCTATCTCACATGGCCTTCTCACATGAGACATGCATATATTGCATAGGAAGTGGGGGTGTAAAGAGAGCACCATATGAATAAACTGTAATTTTTAATTTTAAAACAAGAGTGTTCCAACCTACCAGTCCTGTTTTCCTGAATGGTATCGTCAGAAAGAAAATTTATCTGCGAACCAATTTGTATTAACTTTGTAAGGCGATTCAGAGAAAAATTCGACCCAACAACCCTATATGCATATACAGCTAGGATTGAATTATGAATTATAGATCCCCCCCCCCCCCCCCCCGATGTTTTGTTAATGGAGATTCTGCTAAAAGATAGACATACTGGTTTCACAGCACTAAATATTTTCTCATAGGCGACCATTATAACGTTCAAGCAAAAAACAAATATGATCGCATCATTTTAATTTTGGCATTCAAATATATTTGTCAAGTATCGTCATTCAGACAACTTTTTCTGACCCGAAAACAGGGAGGTCATGCAACAAATAAGAGAGAAAAACTGACCAGAAGGGAAGTACCGGTCACGTGCACTATTTTTTCAGTGAATTCCCAACAAAACCACACCAAAAGTCAATTGTATTTTTTAGGTCCAAAAGTCATCAAATCACCTCTTTATTTATCTGGAATATTCAACAATAATTCAAGATGTCATTAGAATGTTTCTAATGTTTATTGGAACAATATATTTTCCCAAGGCTGCTTATTTTTAGAGATTGCATCATTTCCGACCAACATTTCAAGGCGGGTGACTCTAATTCAAATATTTACTGCAGCGATACCACAAAATACGCTCTTTCTCAAGTTCGAATAATGATTCTTGGGTGAAAAATAAAATGATTTATCGGAGAAATGAAATGATTGATCGGAGATGTCCTTTAATGCAGATGTTTTGGACTGGGTTTTCTCGGAGAAAATAACTTTTTTCATCGAATGTTTCGATCGAATAGATCCGCAGGGCCGATTGCGTCCGTACCCAATTTCGTCCGTAAACGTTGAGTCGATTGTGTCCGATGGACACAATCGACTTGCGTTTTACGGACGTAATCGGCGTTCGGATACAACCGACTTGAGTTTTGCGGGGGTAATCGGCCCGATGTCTGCCTGTGGAAAAAATCTACTAATTTGTGGAATCAATTCGCTCGCATTTTGCGAACGCAATTGGGCTTGTGGGTCTATTCAGTCGACATAATCGTGCAATATCTCTAAAACATTTTGTCCTCCAGTTCTCCCTCGCATTTACAGTAGATTTGATCAGGACTCGGTCGATCACTTCGCGATCAGAAAATCTGTTCTATCGAGTTACCAAGTACATATACTCTTAGTCGATACCCAAGAGCATAAAAATAAAATACTGCGCCACAAACGGAAAGTAATAATTTACTTTATGTCGCTGTTAATATACAGAGAAGAGAATTATCAAATATTAGCTTGTTATTGCAGCACGTCTGAATCGATCCACTGCGGGCTCACAATCGATGCTGGGCAAGCAAAACGCTAATATCATAACAGCCAATTAGACAACGCCAATACATTGAGTGTGTTTCTTCATTTGAAAAGTATGCTCATCAACTCGCTTGCAGAAGTTATGGAAACAATAGCCCGGCCACACAATCCAATGAAACCGAATAGATAACCGAAGTTGTTGATAGGGGGGGGGGGGGGGGGGGGGGTGTTTTATCGACATAGAGGCCCAAGCGGCATTCAGTACGCTACAAATGTAATAAATGTGATTGCAATAACAATGGGAGATATACTGGGGTTTGTTTGGGGTTTTTTTTAGATTTTTAGATTTTATGTGACTTTCAGCAGATGTTTGTTTCTTTGTATATTGGGGTTTACCAACACATTGAACAATCGGAGTCACATCGCTTCAGACAGCTTTACGTGTGGAGGAAGACGGATAACCGGGCAGAGTGAACCACCGAATAGCGGCGAGCAACTGTCAGACTCTCCATCTTACCCCCACCCAAGCAGAGTTATCGGCACTTGAGAGGCAAGTGGTGCACCAAGGGCGCGTTGTACACATTAGTATACAGCACCACGGCACCCCAACGTGAGAAATCGGGGATTAACTAAGGCACTTAATTCCGATTTCCAACGTGTGGCATCCGGCTTCCTCTACTCGTAAAATTATCTGACCTGATGTGACCCTGGTTGTTGAAAGTGTCAGTAAAATCCAACAAACGTTATCTGCTGAAAGAGTCATAACAAATCTCAATATAAAAACATTACGTCTCCCTTTGTTATTGCAATCGAATTTATCACATACACCCAAGAATACAACGCAGAAGGGTTCATTTGGCGACCTTTCGGCAGTCACTGCGCTCCCAGCATAATAAGGTTATTATACATGCGTGAATCACATGGGAAACAATACGACCGAAAAAGCCTGGTATCTAATGAGAATCAACAGGCCTGCGACAATGAGGTGGATGATCGACCACGCCCTTCATGGCCAGTGCGTATATTTCATCTAAATTTGGGAGAATATTTATTTATTTATTGTTGTTTAAGGTCACATATTTCTGCACAGTGGCTAATCATGATCACGACAGTCTTACATATGGAGGAAGCCGGAGTAACCGGAGAGAACCACCGAGCAACGGCGAGCAACTGTCAGCTCCCCAACATACTAACTCCACACAAGCAGGGTTAGCATTGGTTGAAGACAGGTACACATCGACGTGCAGTACGCCTTAATTCACAACGCCGCCGTGCCCCCACGTGGGCAACGGGGGTGAAGTGCCTTGCCCAAGGACACAATGCGGTTGCCGCAGGTGAGATTCGGCCTCCCAGCTTGCAGCCTGCACCTCTACCTACTGAGCCACCGCACCCCCATTTGGGAGAATCCATTTGGATTCTCGCGAAAATGGTTGCGAGAATCCATACTTGCTATGAGTGTCCTAGTATCCCATGAGGCCACCATGGTAGAACCCCTGTTGTATACCGATAATACTTGTTAACCCTTTACCCAACACGACGTTTTAATTTTTAAAACAAACTAAACTGGATATTTTCTTTAAAAATAAACAACATTTACCAATAAAGCCTTACAAATATGGCTGTCATTGGAACCGGCTCATTGAGCCGGTTCCGATGACAGCCAGATTTGTAGAATTTTATTGACAAAGTGTCAGAATATTTCAGGTCATGTTACCTTGTATTGGTTAATTTGCTGCCACTGTGTTAGATAAAGGGTTAAATTGACTCAATTCTTCTCACGCGTATCCCAGCAGAGGTGCAGCGAGAATCTACATGGATTCCCGCTGGTTTTGGTGCGCGAATCTTTGCGTGAATCAGTTCTAGAATTCTCGTCGAAATGTAAGCCCTGTTTGGCCGGCCAGCCTGATTTGGAAATAAGAAGAACGCTATATGCCCAAACCAACAGATTCTAAAATTCCTGTTCACTCAATAAGTATAATGGAAAAACATAAAGTCCGCTTCAATCCTCCAGGGACTGGGCAGTTTTCCAGACTTTCTTCTGTACCACAGCCAGTGCGCCAAGAGATATAGCAGCGATTTCTATTTAAGTCTTCGCTGCCTCTTTGAGGCAGCCAAGACCTAAAGAGAAATCAGTGCTGAAGCTCTTGGCACACTGTTAGTCTGACTGCCAAGATAGTACGACTCGTGTCTGCAGATCTTCCTTACTGTTTGTTAAAGTACTTGTACTGACACCACAAAGTCTGTCATCGTAAGATATACAGGACTTGAACTGCTAGAGTGCTAAATTATTTTTGATCATGATATTCTGTTCACATGTCTCTACCTTGTTACAATTTATGGGAGAGTGCCTATAGGCACTCTCCCATCAATTATAACAAGGCAAATCCATACAGACTATGTACTTTCACTTCAAAGATAATATGAAGCATATCCACTGAACGTTAAGCTTTTAAGATACGGTACCCGGACTTCTGAGTAAAGTCCAAATATGGAGTAAAGCCCAAATATGGTCTTCCAGCACTCCGCCAGTTGAAGGCTAACAGCTTCCAATGGAGGTATAAGAAAAGGATTGTAGTTTGTTTGTTCCTTTGCTTGTTTATTGGGGGTTCACCACATTTTCAGCAGCCAGGGCTACATAGTGGTGGACAGTTTTACGGATGGAGGGAGCCGGAGTACAAAGGGAGAAACACCAAGAAACGGAGATTAACTGTCAGATTCTCCAACTTACTGACTCGGCATAAGCAGAGTTAGCAGCTGTTGGAAGCAAGTGCACCATTGACGTGGAGCATGCATAAGTACACAGTGCCACCGTACCCACACCTAGGCTGTCTGGATTAAGTATCTTGATCCAAGGCCGTGTTATTCATAAGGCTGACTAGGCTGAAGCCTAGGGGCTCGCAGGGACAGGGGGCCCGCCAATTTTTTATTTTTATTTTTTTTTGCTGAGGCACTGTTACCAGGGGCTTTTTTTTTGCTGAGCCACTGTTACCAGCGCCTTGGGGCCCTAATGGTTAAAGGCACTTTGCACTCTCCGTCGTATCGATAAATGTACATATGTATTTATCCATATATATACTCTCATAAGTATACTATATATATATTTATACACAGTACATTATTTTAATGCTCATTTAAATAATATGTCAAGTTGTGAGTAGAATTCTTCAGGAGACCCCAAAAAATGGATATAGGGCTATGTACTGCGGCATAGTGTCTACCGTACCAGGGTCAGGCTGTCAGCTGTAGTGGGGTGAAAGATTGAAGTGCCAGGGGGGCCCCGAGGCCGAAGTACCTAAAAGCCTAGGGGCCCGGCCATGGGTTAATATGGCACTGTCTTGGCCAAGGACACAACGTAGTTACCACTGGTCGGGATCGAATAGGCGACCTTTTGGATTAGAGACTAATTTTCTAACCTCTCAGCCACGTGCCTTCACATGGGAAGTCGGAATTAAGTGTATTGCCCAAAGACACAACGCAGTTACCCGTTACCGCTGGTCGGAAGCGAACCGTCGACCTTTCGGTTTAAACCAATGCTCTAACTGCCGAGCCACCGTGCTCCCGAAAGGCCTGTGGTAAATAGGTTCCCATCATAATAAAATGACTGTTGACTTATGGGACAATCACCTCAACGAACCTTATTCCAGGAGGGCATTGGTCGCACTCGAGTTATTTTCAGACTTACAGGCCCAGTAAAACAAAACACTTGCCAACTTTTCAATTTACGACTTACACACAGACAACATTCGATAAGTGCGGTGTGCCAAACATGCATGTGCACCTGGGCAACTGTAGTAAACTACAAAATGTCATGCTGTGACAAAACGTTAACGATAATTTGGCTTCTCGATAACCAGCAAATTTATTTCTTTCAGCAGCTTTGGCTACATGATGATAGGCATAAGTCAATTCTAGCCAATCGTTAAAACCATTGCGGCCCACTTTAGAGAACATCCTCCTCGAGTGTTGATTTCGAGTCCTATTTTACCAGTAACGCAGAAATTGGTTACCATAGTAAACAAGCACTGCTCCAGTTCCATGGGTTCCCACGAGAGAGCAAAAGGCTGTCACTTTTTTATTGGTGTTTTCAACATCTTTGGCTACATCATGGACGCAAAATAGGTATGAAGTCAACTTTAGCTGATCATTTATACCTATTCTGAACATGCACTTTAGAGGGCTTCCACCCAGCCGTTTGTACCGTGTCCTATTTTATTGGTAAAACAGAACTTGGTTACGGCAGGAGACGGGCACTGCTCCACTCGCCGGGGTTCTCACATGGAATCCCCATGACCGGTACAGAAGAAGTTGAACCTTAATAACCCTTTACCCAACAAATCGCCCGCATCCGCCCGCGTAATATGCAAATTCAGCAGTTGAAAAAATATTATTTTTCAAAATATTTCAACAAAACCATATCATGTGACCCCTCGTTGGAACGAGCTCGATGAGCTCGTTCCAACGAGGGGCCACATGATATGGTTTTGTTGAATTTTATTGAAAAATTTAAAAAAAATGATATTTAAAATAATAAATTTTGATATCGTCAGCGTGACTTCTTAACTCTTTGAATCCGCTACACCGCTTTTTCCGGTCAGGGAAAATGATACTTCATAAATTCATTATGAAGGATGGCTGCTAAGTTAATGTGTGGAGTAGGTCAATCTGCACGCTGAAAATATTAATTGCTCTACCTCCATATAATGAATATGGACTCTTCTAACTGCTGCCCCTGAACGGACATGGAAGATACCACCGGGTTTAAAAGTGTTAAGCACAACGTTAACTGTAGATACTTAGTGAAGTGCTTATTTATTGAGGGGTTTTGACTCTCCTTCATCAATAGGATGATCGATGGCGGATGACAATTCTTTTGAAAAACATAACATTCTTGTTTTGATTTCAGCACAGACGGTACACCGTGCTTCTAACATAGGGCTTGATTTGAAGACCCACTTTTAACACAGCTTATCCAACTATACATCGTGTACTCAATATTACCCCTCGACACACCGATGCAACTATGGCTGCATCTTGACCACAACAGAAGTATAAGGTCAAGTTTAACCATTCGTTTATACCTATGCTGCCGACTTCAGACTTTTCCAGAACGAGTGGTGGTTACGGGGTTTTATTTTACCAGTAAAACATAACTTGTTTACTACAGTAGAGAAGCACTATTCCTCAAGTCGGGGTTCAAATGGGGAGAGTAACGCTTCTGGAAAAACGAAAATTTCAATCGGGTCAAAAAAAGATGCAACCTGGATGACTCTCAAATAACACTTGAAGTTAGAGCAAAAAACATTGAGAGAGCTGCAAACCAAATTTTAACGTACCAAACATCATACCGCTGCTGCACTCAATCAATGCGAAGGTTTTTACAGAATTTTGGCTATTTGTTTCCAAGCTGCATCCTTTGTCCCAGCAGGAACTTTGTTTGAACAAAACTGAATGACATCATCCGTCATGTGGGCAAATTTCGTTGGAATCAATATCGCAGGTTCTTTGGAAGACTGATATGTATAATTAACAGACGCAGGATTTCGGAATACGGACGCTAAGTGACAACAGACCACACTGACTTCTATTAACCCTTTGAACAGAGAGGCCGCTTTTCCGGGCCAGGATCGTGATGCGCCCTGAATTCATAAAGCAGATAGTTACTCAGTGAACGTGTGTGGTAGACTAATCAAGATTTTCAACGTGTAGCCACAAGGCTGCACGTTGAAAATATTGATTGGTCTTCCCTCAAGCAAGGAATTTATTTATTTATTTATTTATTTATTTATTTATTTATTTATTTATTTATTTATTTATTTATACATTGGGGTTTATCGAAACTTTCGACAGCCAGGGTCACCTGGTGTCGGAAAGTTTTACAGGTGGAGGACGCCGGAGTACCCAGAGAGAACAACCGAGCAGCGGCGAGCAACTGTCAGACTCCCCAACGCACTAACTCCACACAAGCAGGGTTAGCATTGGTTGAAGACAGGTGCACCATCGACGTGCAGTACGCCTTGGTACCCAGCACAGCCGAGCTCCAATGTGAACAATCGGCATTAAGGGCCTTGCCCAAGGACAAAACGCAGTAAGTCCAATGCCGTAACCACTGAGCCACTGCTCTTCCTCCCCATAGGGTGCTCAAATATTAACCTAGGGACCCGATTTGAACAAACTTGAATCTCACCCCCTAGAGATGTTGTTTACCAAATATAAAAACATTCTGATTGGTGGATCTGCAGAAGAAGATTTTTAAAGAAATTCCCTCATATTGCACTAAGTTAAAATTCGGGCTACCACAACGAGACAAATATTAACCCAGGGACTCCATTGGAACAAACATACCAAATATGAAAGAATTCTGACTGGTGTATCTGAAGAAGAAGATTTTTAAAGATCATTCCACATATGAAACTAAGTTAAAAATTCGGGCTCCTGTACTGAGCCCAAATATGAACCAAATCGACACGAGAAGAGTCAGCAGGGGTTGAAGACAAGTGTACTATCCACATCTTAGCTTCGTAGACAGCGCCACCGTCCTCCACCCCTCCCCGGTTGGCAATCGAGAGTAAGTGATTTGGACAAGCACATAATGCAGATGGTGTGGATCAGGGTCGAACTGTCGACATTTCGGTTTAATGTCCAGTGCTCTCACTGATGAGCCACCGTGCTCCTTACATCTGTGGGTAGAGTTTTCGTAAATGAAATATTGCAAATAGGACTGATTCAAGAAAAACATACCAAAACAGAATTTGGGGTTCGTCTTCGACTGGAGCGATTTTACTGTGTTGTGGGACGATAAGTGGATAGAGAATTTCAACCCCCTCGCGAACCCCAAGGATATTATTAGCTATCCTCGTGTTTTCCAGGCTGTATGGGAATTTACACCGGTTTGGGAATGCATGTATGAGTTCCCAGACAGGTGTAAACTCCCATACACCCTGGAAAACACAAGGATAACGGATTTATTTCAAAGAATGAGCCAGTTCCAATGACATCCATATCTGTAATATTTTATTGCACATACACGTAAAATTTCCAGTATTTTTATTTTTGTTCTAACATAACCGCGCAGAAGATATGAGTTAATAATTAAAAATGGGTATTTTTTTAAGCCAAATGGACTGTTAATGTGTATTTTTGTATTTACACCGTGGTTAACCACGGTGTAAAAAAGCTACAGTGGATAGCAAGTTTTCGTACCTCTCAGCCAATCAAAATGCAGTATTTTGTTTCATTTAGAAATACATCGTACTCTAACTGTTCTATTTTAACTTGCAGACCGGGTTAAAATTCAGATATCACCGTTTGACCATATTTGCATCATTGCCCGACCGCCCATCCATATCAACTGATTGAACCATGCTTTCCCTGCTTTTTGCACAGGCGGAAGCAATTCCGTTTATTTATTTATTCATTTATTTATTATTTATTGATTTATTATTCATTTATTCATTTATTTATTGGGGTTTAATGACAATTCCGACAGCCAGACTCACACCGTGTAGGACAGGTTTTTGGGTGTGTTAGCACCAGTTGAAGACAAGTGCACCATCGGCGTGCATTATACCTTAGTACACAACGCCACCGTGCCCCAAATTCCGTTCATCCGCCACCCGTTATAACAAGCTAATAATTCATCAATTTTCTGTAGAAAAGGAGTATTTATTTATTTATTTATTTCTAAGGTTACTTTCACTAAGTTTCAGCACCAATGGCTAAGTCATGGTCACAACACTGGCAAGAAGTCAAGTTTGGTCTATCATTTATACCTGAGACCTACAGTTAAAACTAGAAGTCCTGTCATGAAATGCGCACAAATAGCACGTCGATCTGCGCGTTAATCTGTGCGTTATGACCATAGTAAGGCTATCAAATTCTGTACATATGGCCTGTGCACAAGCAATGTTTCAGCCAATGGACCTCCGGTAACTCGGAGGTCCATTGGCAGAAACATTGCCTGTGCTTCCTATGAGTAATCAGGAGAACCTGCCGTACTTTGGATGCCATTCGATATGGCAATTGCGCGCAATTCCTACACGCAATAGAGCCTAGATAAGCGCACAGTTCGTGACAGGACTTCTAGTTTTAACTGTATGCTACCCATTTTAAAGACATTTAACCCCAGGTATTGGTGTCTATCATGGGGGGGGGGGGGGGGGGGGAGGGGTAGAAAAAGAATAACATTTAAACATTGAAATTATTGTTCCTTGAGAATATTTTAGCGGAAATCCAAAATTTTCAAATTGCTTTTTGGGGAGATAACGGTAACATTTATGAAAGCAGACAAGTATAAGGGTGAAAATATTGATCGCAAACATCCTGATATGATCGATAAGAGGCCAGACATAAATCAAGATCATGTCATTACAACCTAGAGATATCAATCTGTACGACGTCAGAAAAAACATAAAAAATGCGTTTCTTATACATATACAATAGTTATGATTTTGTGAAAATAACTAAACAGGTGTCGATTTTCTGGTTAGTGTGTGATGTCACTTTTAGCCTCTGTGGCTTATATCATGAAGTCAGACATGAACACAAAACAAGTGTAACGTTAAGTTCAGCAAATTGTTTATTAGTGTTGAACCGATGATCGGAACCGGCCACCACAATCAGCCGATTGTGGGTAATCGGATGACAACGGCTACGGCTCCTGGAACATCGGTGCAACAGACTGTTGCCAAGCACTTTGTGATGATTCATAAACCGCATTTTATTATCTTTTGCAATTGTTCAATTGTTAATGTAAAATGATGTCAATGATACCATTCAATAAAGTTGAAAAACCACGACAATGTCTAGTTTAAATCTCTCTAGACACCTCTTTCCGGGATACACAATTAAAGCGACATGCAACGCTTACAATTGAGTGTACTAGCGGCAATCGCCAGTTCATACCAGAAAAGTTAAGGTTGCACTCCATTCACTCAAGTCGTAGTAAAATTACCAGTTGCGCGCACTTGGGTCCCAATGGGTGGTAAACGTGGCTCTGAGAGCCACGTTTACCGGCCAAGTGTGCGCGACTGGTAATTTTACTGGACCTGAGTCAATCGAGTTCAACACTGTGAAATATATTCAATTTAATGTAGTTCTTTCGAGTCTCGACTTATCTGGTAGAGAACGAACTGTAAACCCGTAAAATAAGTTCAATTGAATGTAGTTCTTTCGAGCCTCGACTTGTTCAGTAGTGCACGGTATTACAATCGGAATCGGTTTCGGTATCGGTCGATTGTGAGCTCAAATAACTTGCAGTCGGTCAGCGGCCATTTTGGTAATCGGTGGAACACAATTGTTTATACCTATTCTACACACATTTGAGAAGCCATATGGTATCACAGAACTAAATATTTTCCCATTATAACGTTCAGGCAAAAAAAAATATTTTTTTTAATTTTGGCATTCAAATGTCTTTGTTTGGAATACCCTTTCAGAAGTACCGGTCACATGCAATTATTTTTCAGGGAATTCCCGACCAAAACACACAAAATTAAATTGTATTTTTCAGGTCCAAAAGTCATCAAATCACCCTCTTTTTTATCAGGAATATTCAACAATAATGCAAGATGTCAATAGAATGTTTCACATGTTTATTGAAACAATAAGTTTTCCCAAGGGTTTACTTTTAGAGATTGCATCATTTCCGTGTGTAACATTTCAAGGCGGGTAACTCTAATTCAAATATTTAGTTCAGCGATATCTTATACCGCATGCAGACATTGATTATGGGGATCCTACATGTATTGTAACAGAAGAATAGAACTTGCTAATACGACTGTATTCAAACAGTCACCACTTTCCGAGTTTCCCCTCTTAGAAGTATATAGGATTATCTATTTATTTATTTGTTTATTGGGGTTTAACGACACTTTCGAGAGACATGGTCATCTCATGTCGGCCAGTTTTTCGGGTGGAGGAAGCCGGAGTACCTGGAGAAACCACCGAGCAACGATGGGAAACTGTTAGGCTCCCCAACATACTAACTCCACACAAGCGGGGTTATCACTGGCTGAAGACAAGTGCACCATCGACGTGCAGTACGCCTTAGTTCACAAATCCAGTTACGCCAACGTGCCCCCACGTGGGCAGTGAGGGTGAAGTGTCTTGCCAAATGACACAACGCGGTTGCCGCAGGTGGGATTCGAATCGAGGACCTCTCGGCTTGCAGCCTGCACCTCTATCTACTGAGACACCGCGCCCACAGTATATAGGATCGGAACGAACTGGAGATGGGCGGTATTGGAATTTTGAGTTCGGCATCGGTTTCGGTATTTTTAGGGGAGTATACCACGGTATCGGTTCGTCATTCGGCATCGAACTTGACTGGCATTTGCAGATAGAACCGAATGGGAAAACACAACAGGAAAATACAGAATAAGTTGATCTTGTAACATTCTACCACGGCGCCACAAATACCCCTGCCAATGAGATCAACACTGGCATAACCTTTAACCCTTTACCTAACATGAAAAGCAGACGACACTTGAAAACAAAATTCTTGAATAACTATTCGTTTTTTCATTTTTTGTCTCAAAAACATAGGTTATCACCCCTCATTGGAAAGAGCTCGACGAGCTCGTTCCAAAGAGGGGACATAACCGATGTTTTTGAGACAGAAAATGAAAAATAATATAAATTAATTGGCGATTTTTGTGAATCGCGCTGGGCGGTTTTGGCCGTTACGGTGGGTAAAGGGTTCAAGGTCTATTTCAGGATTTTGTGATCTCAGAACATGAGCCACTAAGGTGCTATATAATAGAATTTTGTATATTTTGAAATTCCCACCTCTGATATTCCTTAAATTCAAATTAAATGTATACAAATTATACATGATGAAGGTTGAGATGTATAGAACACGAAAATATAGAGTTGACAGCAGGCACCACTGGTTCCTGAAAGTCTTCTACCGTATTCGTACCAGAACTGATAGTACAATAATATTTCCGGAGAACAACCTATGGCCAAATGTACTTCACAAAACTCCATATTAATTTTGTAGGCAGTATTGTTTCCCGACTACGTTCGCAACTTGGAATATTTCATGGACGATGAAAGCCGCTCGGCCACACGTCCCCCAAAATGAAATTGAATTTTTCGAAGTCGAAAAAGGGACATAACTCTGACAAAAAATGTCGGACCAATCCCCGAATTGAACTTGACCTGTATTTAATGTTGATACACCTACGGAACAAATTTTATTTGATTCATGCAATTATAGCTTAAGTTACTGGTTGGAAACTTAAACAAATAGAGTTTTCAATGTCGAAAAAGGGCATATCTCTGGCAAAAATTGGACCGCACTCCGATTCGAACTTGACCTGTAGTGTATGTTGATACACCTACATACCAAATTTCATTTGATTTGGTCAACTATAACTAAAGGTATCATCGGGAAACCAAAGTGGGTCGGACGCACGGACGGACCTCGGCAATTTTAATAGTCCCCCGAAAAATTTTTTCGGGAGACAAATATCTGTCGGCAGACCAGCAGGTAAGTAAAGTGCAGGCCTGAAAATAAGCAGTCTGACATTTGCAGATTGAGGTCTCCATGGGGTGAATTTGATGATGCTATCACATACAGTGGCCCAATTTATCCTCTGGGTACATTTTTCTGTTCAGTTCGGAGACCCGGATTCAGATTGAGGATCACGGAGGGTGAATTTAGTGATGCTATCCTGCTGTGTAAATTCACCCTCTGGGGACCTCATTTTGCAGATGACTGTCTGCTTAGGTTTTGGCTTGGTAAAGTATGCAAGACGTCCTAATATTACTTTAGAAATATCGGCAGGGTGCGAGGCGCTATTGACGAGGGAACAGCAAAGGGCCGTGTCCATCCATTTGTGACAAGTCGCTTGGATCACTGCAATTTGTTGCTTTTTGGCTGGAAGCAAACTGTGACCAATAGACTTCAGGCCACACAATACTGTGTTGCAAGAATTGTTACTCGCAATAAGAAATTGTGCCACATCACTCCAGTTTTGTGAGATTTTTCACTAGTTGCCCTTAAGGGAGAGAATTCTCCTCCTATCTTACAAAACACTAAACAACATTCCTCCTTTATACTCACCGAGCTTACTTAAACGTTATGCACCAGCAAGATGTCTGAGATCACTGCAAACAATCTCGTTCACAAACCTTAGCACCTGGTAACAGCAGGCGACAGAGCATTCTCTGCGGCTGCACCACTTCTATGGAACAAACTCTCTAGTCATCTCAAGGTGCCACTAAGCTTGGACTCTTTTAAAACTCGTTTAAAACCCATCTTTTTAGGCGAGTTTTTGATACTGGTCATTTCACAGGTTGCAAATTGTGTTATTTTCCCTTTTTGTGTCTTTGTCGTGCGAACATCCATAAACATGTGCTGGATAAAAACACAAAGTGGGCCTTTGTTGTAAAGACAGAAAATACCACGTGGATTCACGGCTCTAAACTGAATTACTATTATAATGATTAGGATCGACCAGTCGAAAAACATCATGAAACGAAGAAAATAAGAATGGAAGAACAAACCCACGAATGGTCTGTTACCATGACTATGGGGCAATGAACTTGAGTTAAGGTTATGACACACCCTTGAGACATAAGCAATTATTGGATAAAGTATGAATAAGATCAGTCCATTGAATAATTTTTGTATGAACGGACAAAGAATTGATGAACAAATACACGAATGATCTGTGAACTAGACCTTGGAGCTATGATCTCAGGTCAATGTCATGAAACACCCTTGATTCATTAGCAATTATTGCGTGAAATATGGACGAGATCGGTCCACTGAATACTTCTTTTTTAACCGATAAAGTTAGAATGGAGGAACAAACAGACATTGGCCCAGATCTTCGAGTTATGAACTTTGGTCAAGGTCACAACAAACCCTTGAATGATAAATATTTATTGTGTGAAGTATGAACTAGATCAGTCCATTGAATAATTTTCACGGACAATGTTAGATTGGAGGAACACGAAAACTAACGGTATGTGGCCCTGGCCTTTCAGGTATGGCCTTGAGGCAAGATCATGACACATCCTTGAGTCATATGCAATCAATCGTTGTGGAAAGTATGAACGTGTTCGGTTCAGAGAACATTTTTTTATGGACAGGGCAAACTCATTAGGACGAATTGGCGACTCAGTAATGGGATGGACCAACATTTTAACCCACAGGTCCCACGTTTTATCAGGACCAGACTAACGGGCGGGCGAAAGATAGACGAGAACAAAACGGTTAAAATATTTTCCCCTCGAAGAATTTTCCAGGAGCATACAAATGATATGATAATCATATCAGATTGCATCAGATTTCTTGAGTTATGGCGTGGGAGTTGTCGTGTATACTATCCATGAAATACAGTACAAAGGTTGTCGTGATGACTGACTAGGTTGAGATCATTAGAGTCCCATTCTGTTTACTATTGCAAACTAATCTCCAATGAACTTTCAGAAAATACCAGGGGTATCCGCAAATACATGTTATACTATCGATTCAAAGCCTGCGGGATAAATTAACGCACAAACCCCCCACCCCCTCCCCAACAAACAGACACTTATGGGTTTTATATAGTTGGATGCACTGTATAACATTTCCCTTGAAATACGGTAAATGTACATGCAGTCAGTTGCACGCACTTCTACCGTTAAATATCACAGCGAAAATACTATAAACTAATGGCAATGATCTATTTTTTGTTCGATCTTGGAGCAAAATCGTGGACCTGATATTTGGTTTCTATTCATTATATGAGAGGTCCGTAGATTCCTCATACAAAGTGGACCAATATATTTAACCTGCTGGCGTTTTGTAGCAGGTTAAAGATATTAAGTAATTTCTCATACAGAAAAAAACAATTAATATCGTTAACCTGCTGCCATGCGGCGGCAGGTTAAAGATATTAATTTGTCTATCTTAAAACCTGACTCTTCTATAATATAGTACTTTCGGCATGGACGGTGGAATTCCGCAAAAGTAGGAACTGAAGAGTTGAATGCGTTGGTTCTGAAAAAAAATGCGAGGTCGAACATATTTATTTATTTATTTATTTATTTATTTATTTATTTATTTATTTATTTATTTATTTATTTATTTGTGTTTTAGGTCACATATGTCTGCACAATGGATAATCGTGACCGCAGAAAGGACTTACAAATTAAACAATATTAACGTGGCCATTATTAGCCATTGTGTAAAAATATGTGACCTTAAACACCAATAAATAAATAAACAATATTAACAAATTCCAAGTCCAAAAAATCGATAAAATATTCAAAATATCACCCACATTGAAAATGGGCTGGATATCAATAGCACACACTTGCATAGCACACATGGTGTCATTCCACCAAGTATTTTAAAAGTTATTGAGTTTAAAATTTGGTGTGGCATAGATCGACCGACAGACAGACTGACCAACAGTTCCAAAGATAGAGCTGCTTTTCGCAGCCAGAAAAAAACTCTTGCTCAATGTTGAAATTGGGGAAGTTACGGATTATTTTTTAAATGCCCATGTTCACGACAAAACAACGGCTCATCTCTCGAAAGTGTCTTTTCATCAATGCAAATATGGTTGCTTCGAGCAAGCCATGAGATTTTAAGGAATAAAGGGACAACCACTGGAAGCACAGAACACCACCGGCGACAGACTGATCAGTTCAAAACCGTGTTTGACAAAACAGGATTGTTTTGCAAAGTGTATGCGGTTATTTTACCCAATTATTTATTGGTGTTTAGACTCCGTTTTAGAAATATGGCTCCGTCATGACAGACACACAAGTATAAAATCACTACAACAGCCTATACCTTTGCCAGCCACGATAGTGGATTTCCACCTTGGGCACTGCTTACTGGGGTTTTTTTTATCTTACAACCAAAACGTATTTCCTCCAATACAAGTAAAAACGTTTCGACAAAATACAGATCTGTATTGAAGGTAGCAAACGCACGTGCGATCTTTCAATTCACGTATAGGATATTTCTCATCTGAACTCAATGGGCATTGAGTTGTTACACATATTGAGGCCATCGGGTTTTTTTATTGTAGTAAATTAAATGATAAATATATCACCTGCTCAACGAATTATATTAGACAAGATCATTGCTGCCGTAATATTTTTATATAGGCCTACCATGCGTTAAATATGAAAAATAAAGCAAAGAATCACGCAGCTGAAACACTATTATAAACTTAATCTGTTATTGTACAAGTAGAACAATGAATGGGGATTACGTCATGTACAGCGCAAGAACGCAATGCCATGGCGTCATGATCTTCTTTCCTAAAGAATTATTTATGTTGAATGATTGTCAAATAGACGCGGTTAAAAACTGGACCCAATCCCTTCTTTATGAGTACAGGTCAAGAAAGGTAGGAAAATTGCAAGATAAACTGTTTTTAACCACCGGGATGGTGTCCTGAAGTCTCAACCTCGCCTCTAGCTCATACACCCTAACCTAACGGACGAGTCCATATATGATTTTTGAGGTGAGGTCGAGACTTCAATACACTATCTCGGAAACCAACATGGTGGTAATAACCTGTATCTATATTTTTTACCAGTAAAGCCCCACAATGTAGAGCTTCTGTTTCTCAGGCTAATTATTGTAAAATTGCACATGGGCGGGCGGTTTTTTATTTTATTTTTTTATTTTGTTTTTGTAATTATTTCACCAAAAGTTCATGTTATTGGTTTGTTTTGTGTTTTAGGTCTCATAATCTACTGAATAGCATGTGTAGTGGCGTATTTCGTCCCCTGGGCGCAAGAAGGCTTTGCAATGCTAGCGCATTGCAAAGACCTGTCGCATTCAAGAGACAAATTTGTCAATTTTATTTACTTGGGCAAAACATCCGACATAAACCATTTAATTTTTATTTTTTTAAGTTTGCAATGGTTATAAAAAAGAGGACATGCGGCAGCCACAGTAACGGTGCGGAAGTGCCTGAGAAACAGATTCTTTAACATTTTAGACTAAAGTAAACACACGTTCAACCTACCGGTGCTCCAACTGGGATTTCCAACTACTTAATCTGGAGCGCGGTGGCTCAATGGTAGACTGTTGGACTTCTATGTTAGAGGTCCAGAGTTCGATCCCCGTCCAGGACGACCCGCGTTGTGACCTTAGGCAAGGCTCTTTATCCCGGTTGCCTATATTGGGGTACGATGACGCTGTGTACTAAGGCGTACTGAACGTCGATGGGGCACATGTCTTGTTTGAGCGGAGCTTGAACAGAGAATGCTGAGGAGCTGACAGTTGCTCGGCGATGCTCGGTGGTTCTCTCCGGGTACTCCAGCTTCCTGCACCCGTATAACTGTCACATTCACGATTAGCCATTGTGAATAAGTATGTGACCTTAAACACCAATAAATAAATAACCACTCAATCAAGGTCATCTATTAGACAGATGAGTCTGCGTCGCTAACGACCGATGACTCGATATTAAAACTGGTAGACAGGGTAACTTTGGGGAGGAGTCGCAAATGTGATGTAAAACTGTTTGCCATCCTGCTGATTGATTGAATAGAGTTTCACATACTTGAAGCAGTTACTGCCATATCGTGACGAAACGAATTAACAAAATTACAAAGCCACGTGAATAAAATGAAAACTGCAGTACATTTTATGCACGTAATCGATCGTAATTCTGCATGTAGTCCTAGCAACAGCTTGCCTTAGTGTTGGTGTTTCCTAACCCATTCAGCATTGCCGAAAGTAAATGCAATTCCCAAAAGTCCCCTGCTTTGATTTGTCTTAAGGTTTTGCATCCAAAACACAGTTTATGACCTCACATTGGAACGACCTCGTTTTGGGGGGGGGGGGGGGGGGGGGGGGGGAACAAAAATGTATTTAGACATAGTTTACGAAAGTTTCGCCTGCAAGACCAGGCTGAACCAGGGATTCTTTTGGGTGTCTCCCGGAACCGAATATGGAACCCTTTCTGAATGGCATTTGAGCAAGATAGTTCCGAAATCCTAACCCCCAATTTCCCAATGTTAGCCTACACTCATAAATTTAACCCTTTAACCTAGGCAGAGGATATGAAAATTTATTATTTTAATTTTTGTTTTTCAAATTAAAAAAAAAATCAACAAAACCATATCATGTAACCCCTCATTGGAACGGGCTCGACGGGCTCGTTCCAATGAGGGGTCACATGATATGGTTGTGTTGAATTTTTTTGAAAAATATATTTTTTCCAACTGCATAATTTTTTTAAATTACGCGGGTGGTTGTGGCTGATTCGTTAGGTAAAGGGTTAATTCACTAATAGGGCCACCGCGAACGAGGACGGACCCCGTTGCAATGTGCAGAACTGGCATCACGGGCCCTACGAGCGTCGAAGACGCGAAGTGATAAACGGACGGGGGGGGGGGGGGGGGGGGGGATTCTTTTTAAAATTATTGCTAGAAGCATTCTCCTGCATTTTCTTGACAATATCTTCTCATTTATTTCCTTACAATTTGAGTAATTTATCACCTGTATTTCTGTGTGTGTGGTGCATTTTTCTCCAAAGATAATCGTGACCGCCACGATGCAGGAACGATCGGTGGAAAACCAACAAGTCTTTTTTTATATGAATGGAACCTGGTCAGTAATGCAACAACGTGCTTTTGCCACTTCCACTGGCGTTGGAGCCCGTACCAAAAACCTTCCCAGGACTTTGAGATTTTCAAAACTCCAAAAATCTCGCTCTGCTCCCCGGGGCTATTGCCCCCCCCCCCCCCCCCCCCCCCCCACACACACACACACACACACAGACACACTCTCTCTCTCTCTCTCTCTCTCTCTCTCTCTCTCTCTCTCTCTCTCTCTCTCTCTCTCTCTCTCTATCTATCTCTCTCTCTCTCTCTCTCTTGGCGCTAGTGATACTGAACGAGGCAGTTATAAGCCCTCGGAAAACCCATGATTGCCAACATCAATTCAAGGGCAAATGACAGGTTAAATCAGAAGAGTAAATTCCACCAGCCTGAAGATGGCAGCTTCTTCATTTGAACAAAGGAGAAAAGGTTTGCTCCAAAGATGGTCTGTGCCATAAATAAATGAATTTGGCCCATTGGTAATGAATAAGAAAGGTTTCAAACTAGAGAAACAAACTTTAACCCTTTACCCAACGTAACGGCCAAAACCGGCCAGCGCTATTCTCAAAAATCGCCAATTAATTTTCATTATTTTTTTCATTTTTTGTCTCAAAAACATAGGTTATGACCCCTCGTTGGAACGAGCTCGTCGAGCTCGTTCCAACGAGGGGTCATAACCTATGTTTTTGAGACAAAAAATGAAAAAAAATAGTTATTCAAGAATTATTTTTGCAAGTGTCGTCTGCTTTTCATGTTAGGTAAAGGGTTAACTGCCACCGGTAAATTCAAGTATGTGTGCAAATGGTTAAGGCATCAAAAATAAACAAAACAGAAAGAGGATTTATGGAGGCTTGTTTTGGAGGGTAAAATATTTTTAAAGAAATCAGAAATAGGCTTTCATTAACAGTATTACATGAAACAAGCAAATTCAGTGAATACATGTCTCCCACTGGGCAGCAGTTTCAAGGGGAATTAATGCATCCAGGGGAATATAGTTGAGTTGCAAGTGGAAGTTATTTAGAAGAGACAGAACAGACAGTGCTTCAGACAGTGGTTATCAGATTTATTTTCACGGAGGTCACTGTCAAAGCAGGTAAAGTGATGTGGAGAAAAAACTGTGAGAATCACTAACAATTAAGACTGTATGATAAGACATATTTCAATAAACTGATGTGAAAAGTGTTAACCAACCTGTAAAGTGTGACTGGAAGTTAATGAAACCTTGGAAGTGATGTCCAGATAATATGGTGGTCTGTACATGGTACTGGGAGAGTCTGACTTTGTAGAGTTGCAAAAGAAGTAATGATGAAGACATATTCTGGTCCCACAATGATAACAAAGATACACAAGAAGTTTCGTGAAGATCGGTTCATAAATACGGCTTTTAGTCCGAGGTGCGTTGATGCATGGGCAGACGGACAGACAGACGGGCAAATTTTCGGTACAAAATTTCCCACATTCGAGACTGACCTAGGTATTGAAAAAAGTAATCCATATATGAAATTTCATTGAAATCGGTTGACTCTAAGGAAAGTTAGAGTCTGGAAACCATCAGCCAATCAAATTTAAGCAATCTAATTAAATATGCGCGGAAAATGCCCATGTTCAAACTTGGACCCACAATTGATGAAAGTGACCTACCACCCAAACTTCATCGAAATCGTCTGACTGTAAGTAAAGTTAGAGTCTGGAAACGAAAAACACGGAAGGTGTGCACTTACTGTGTATTAGTAGTAGTACTGAATAAATCAAAGTTTCCCTAATTTGCATAATTTTTGCGCGAGAGCAAAACCCGTATTATATGTGATGTACTACATGTTACTAAACATTCATACACAAATTTATTCAAATCCGAACTTTCATATAGAAGTTCTGTACAAAAAACTGATTACACCCAATTTCGGAACAAAATGGCCGCTGGCGGCCATCTTGAATTTTGGACCAAACCCCAAAACACATATTCTGGTTTCACAATGATAACAAAGATACCCAAGAGGTTTCGTGAAGATCGGTTCATAAATACGGCTTTTAGTCCGAGGTGCGTTGACGCACGGGGCAGACGGACAGGCAGACGGACAGATTTTAGGTACAAAATTTCCCACATTCGAACTTGACCTAAGTATTGATAAAAGTAATCCATATATGAAATTTCATCGAAATTGGTTGATTTTAAGGAAAGTTAGAGTCTGGAAACCGGCAGCCAATCAAATTTCAGTAACTTAATTAAATATGCACGGAAAATCCCCATATTCGAACTTGGACCACAATTGATGAAAGTGATCTACTACCCAAATTTCATCGAAATCCGGTCACTATAAGGAAAGTTAAAGTCTGGAAAAGCAAAACACGGAAGGACGGAAGGACACCCCGAATTTAATATCTCCCGTTTTTCCCGACAATAAAATCTTTGAAACCCACATTGAAGCCTTGAGAGGGTTAAATTAAAGATATTCATACAGGAATTAGAGAATTTTTTCTAAGAAACCAGAAAAAAACATATATGTGCATAACACTGAAAAGGTTTGATCAAGGAATCAATAAAATCTTTGAAAGCCATACTGAAGTCTTGAGAGGGTTAAATTAAAGACATCCATACAGGAATCAGATAAATGTTTCCAAGAAATCAGAAAAAACACATATGTGCACAGAATTGAAAGGGTTCAACATCAAAAAACATCTTTGGAAAACACACTGATGTCATGAGAGGGTTTATGTGACCTTAAACACCAATAAATAAATAAAATAAATAAATATAAAATAAATAAATAATGAGAGGGTTAAATTAAAGATATTCATACAGGAATCAGATCAATCTTTTTCCAAGAATCCAGAAAAAACATATATGTGCACAGCATTGAAAGTGTTTGATCATGATATCAATAAAGTTTTTGGAACCCACACTGCACTCTTGAGAGGGTTAAATTTAGGGCCCTGCGAATCGGGAAATTTTTGTTCGAATCGAATCTCGAATCGAATCGGGACTGATGTCGACATCGAATCGAATCTCGAATCGAATCAGGATAAACTCGAAAAATATCTATAACTGGCATTATCTTGTGCAGTAATGCCCGGAAAGCACTGCGAGAAGAGATCGTTGACATAAGCTGACAACTTGGAGTTGTTTTAATTTTTAATTTTCTTTCTCGTTGAATGGCCATTCAGATATTCACTTAGCCCGACAATAAATTCAAGACATAAATATGGACATAAATTAAGGTGTTACTGCCCAGAGTCATTTGAGACAAACCACTAAATTGAAACATGAGAATTAAAAGCACAAATGTAATACAAGTGGCACATTAATTCCCATGGGTTGAAGTCTGCTACAGCCGCTAACTTCACGTACGTTAGCGTGGCTACATACATGTACATCTTATAGGAACCTCATTATTGTAATGTTTGGTTGTTTTTGTATTATCAGGATTCGTGTCTTGTAGATTTCGGTCCGTTCTTAACTCAATAACTCTGTATACATAAAAAGCAGCGAAGGCGTTAAACTGTGTTAGTTTCTGCAATAGTTAACTCGAATATTGATGCAGTGCTCATTCACACAAATTGCTTTTACTTCTTTCCAACTTCCAAGTACCAACGCCGAAAAATGCAAAGAAACTACAGAGGTTTTCCTCCCACAGTTTTCTAACATAATAATGGGAGCGCTCCAGGCGACATGCCCCCATTATTGTGTTAGAAGATTCTGGGACTGGGAACGGGCCTTAGGCCCATAACTGGATATTTCAGTTGTATAGATGAGGCGTGAACAGGTTACAAGTTAAAACAGCTCCAATTTGCAAAAGTCAAAAAACGAACGTTTAATTTCCCGTTCTAAAGACTCAAAATATACACTGTCGAACACCGATTCGTTTTCCTCGAAGCTTCGTTTGACTAACGAATCGGCAAACTATTCGAGATCAATATACGAATACCAAAGTGATGTCGACATCGAATCGAATTCTCGAAGCTTCGCAGGGCCCTAGTTAAATTAAAGATATGCATACAGGAATCAGATAAATGTTACCAGGAAACCAGAAAAAACATATATGTGCATAGCAGTGAAAGGGTTCACCGTCAAATAAATATTTGGAAAAACACACTTAAATTAAAGATATTCAAACAGGAATCAGATAAATGTTTCCAAGAAATCAGAAAAAACATATATGTGCACAGAATTGAAAGGGTTCAACATGAAATAAAATCTTTGGAAAACACACTGAAGTCACAAATTTTCTGAACAATTTCCTAATTAGAATAACAAGATTAGAATGTGCCAGGCAGCAATTTGTTATTTTAAGAACAATATGTTATTCTAGATGTCAGTCGAGGTTCTCAGTGAGTGACAATTTTTCTCCCGGATAAACTACTGCCGACTCATCATTTTTTCAATACCCTCTACCGAGCACCCTGATTGAAAAGGTGGCAATTCTTTTTAATCAATCCCTTCTACCTGTCCTAAGGATGCTTCATATCAAATAACAGTTCTCTGTTCCTTGTGGTTTGGGATATATGGGCTTTTGAATTTTTTTCTGTTTTAGCCCCTGGGGTTTCCACAGGGATGTGAACATTTGTTGTTTTGTTTTGTTTTTTTTTTGGGGGGGGGGGGCATCAATCAATTACTTTGGACCCACTTATACTACATGCCAAATTTGGTTGAAACTGGCGGACCGGTTCTTGAAGCAGAAATTTTGGGCAGAGCCCAAAATGGATATGCCCTCACAGAGAGCCCAGATATTGACTTATCCACTTTCATTGAACAAACTTTAATCTACATCAAAGGATGTTCCATACCAAATATCAAGGCATTCCCTCAGGTGGTTCATGAGAAGATTTTTAAAGGTTTTTAAGCTTCTGCGGCATAAACCAGAGCCCGAATATGGCAGCTGCTCCATTTAAACAAAATATAAAGGGTATACTCAATAGATGGACTGTACAATATATGTTTGAATTTGGTCTAGTAGATGTGAAGAAGATGTCAAGTTTGCAAAAAGTTAACGGACGACGGACAAAAGTGATGGCAATAGCTCCCATTAACTTGCAGTCAGGTGAGCTAATAATACAGAAACAGTTTACTGAGGAATACGTCAGCTGTAGTGAACACTATTTCACATGAATGTTTGTTATAAACCTTACTACATGTTGTATACGTTTAGTAGCTTCAGTTTTCATGTTCTAAGTTTCGTTTGAAGGTAATACTTCTTATTTTTTTATATCTTGCTTCTTCACCAAAACACATTACTAATAGGAACTGTCGTGATGCAAATATTCCCAGCTACATGCTCCCTGTACACTTTCAAAAAGAGGACCGAAGAATGCTGCACACAGTGCTTCGTTTCTGTAAAAACAAAGCGGGTAAAAAATAGTGCACCTGAAAAAAATGAACGTTGTACCCCAAGTGTGTGTTTAGATGGGCAAAGGCAAAGAAGAGGAAATTGATAAAAGGGTACAAATCATTGCACCCAGTTAAAGGCAGTAATGTCGCTGTCTGGTGTACAAGTAGTCGTTGACACAATAGGCCTTATCTAAGGCCTACCTGTTCTAGCTCACGTAAAATAGCAGCAGTATAGGATGTAGCTCATAATTTCTACGCCACATCCAACGCCTACCTGAGCTGGACGCCCATGCAGGCCAGTGGTGTGGTTTAAAAATTATTAGGCAGACAAGTGTTCAACCGGTGATCGGAATATTGGGAAATCTGATGACAAAGGCAACGGCTCCGGGAACATCGGTTCAACCGATTGTTGCCAAGCATTTTGTGATGATTCATAAACAGCATTTTATTATCTTCTGCAAGTGTTCAATTGTTAATGTAAAATGATGTCAATGATACCATTCAATAAAGTTGAAAAACCACCACAAGGTCTACTCTTGATCTCTCTGGACACTTCTTTACGGGATATACAATTTAAACGACATGTAACGCTTACAATTGATTGTACTTGCGGCAATCGCCAGTTCATACCGGAAAAGTTAAGATTGCACTCCATTGACTCAGGTCGCAGTAATATTACCTGTTGCGCGCACTTGGGCGGTAAACTTGGCTCTGTGAGCCACGTTTACCGCACAAGTGTGCGCGACTGGAAATTTTACTGGACCTGAGTCAACGGTGTTTAACACTGTAAAAATATGTTCAATTTAATGTAGTTCTTTCGACTCTCGACTTGCCCAGTAGTGCACGGTATTACAATCGGAATCGACCGATTGTGGGTTCAAATAACCTGTAGTCGGTCAGCGGCCATTTACGGTAATTGGTAGAATGCTAAGGGAGACTGTCGCACGGGGCCAAACCCAGGTGCCGCCCTACCTCTGTGCATCGCTAAGTATTATTCTGGTGGATGGTTTATTCCATGTCTTTATTGATATATATATATATATTTCTACACCCAAAAGTGTGCCGCTCATGGCCGTCACCCCCGTTGCCTAGTGTTGATCGAAACTGATTTGCTAATGTTCTTTAATCGATTATGTACAGAATCTGTGAAAAAAAGTTATCAGTTAACATTTCTTCGTTTCTTCTCTGCTCGCCACGATCAACTGTTTTCAAGGTGGGTATACGCGCAGCGGCGGTGGCTGCCTCAACTCATTTCCGGTACGGGATTTTTTGGTTTAATTCAAACAAAAATTGCAATGACTCAGGGGAGTGTATTGCCCTAGAAGAGGATTCGATTCCTGGATCGATTCAATTCATATACTGATCAGGGACGTGGCTAGAGGTTTCCGATGGGGAGGGGGTAGGGTAGGAGTTTCCAACTAGGGGGACGGACCCTCCCGGTCCCTCCCCTAGTTGAAAATTCACTACCGAGATAGATTTTGAAAATGAAGCCATGAAAGGATGCAAAAAATTGATTCTAGTAACTGAAATGCCAACACATTTATGACAGAATTATAAGGTTATTATTACTTGGTATTATTCTGGGAATTGAATAGGTGCTAAACAAATGCTCAAGCTTAGAACTTTGAGCAATTCACACTGTTCTTACATTAAATCTTATGCAGGAATGATCAATTTACGATGTTTCATCACTTTGTAACTGTGAATGATGGAATTAACTCAGGATAACGATTTTACACGATGTGATTTTCTTGAAGTGCATTTCGAGGATATTTTTATGACGATAAGTAAACGGACTAGAGAAATCTCGTGCCGATTGGCATCATGCATACTTATGAAGCTCAATATTGCGTAAATAGTAACAGTTAGAATTTTTGCCGATTTGAAACAGAGTTGGAATTTTGGGAAGTAAAGGAGACATCAGCATCACCAAAGAAGCTCTAATATCCAGATGGATGGAATTTCCAACGACTCTTGACTTGCCCTCCGAATTTCCAACTATAGGAAATTTTGGACAGGATTGGGAGGGGGGGGGAGGGTGACACTCCCACACCCCTGTCGCCACGTCCCTGATACTGAGCTGGATTCGAATTAAAAGATTCGAGGAACTAGAAAAATACAATTCGCGGGACATACTAATTCATTTTACTGTTTGTGGTGTTCCTTTATGAATTACTTACGCAGAGCATACCGGAAAGTGACACAACTACATGTGAAAGTGATTTATGCATTTATTATTTATTGGGGTTTAACCCTTTACCTAACACGAAAAGGAGAGGACACTTGCAAATATAATTCTTGAAGCACTTTTTTTTTTTATTTTTTGCGTCAAAAACATAGCTTATGATCCCCCATTGGAACGAGCTCGTTAAGCTCGTTCCAATGAGGGGTCATAAGCTATGTTTTTGTGACAAAAACTGAAAAAGTAATAAAAATTTAATGGTGAATTTTGTGAATAGTGCTGGCCGGTTTGGGCCGATACGTTGGGTAAAGGGTTAACGCCACTTTCAACAGCCAGAGTCACCTCGTGTCGGACAATTTTACGGGTGGAGGAAGTCGGAGTACCCAGAGAACCACCGACCAACGGCGCGCAACTCCCCATCTTACCAACTTCACACGAGCAGCGTTAGCATTGATCGAAGACAAGTGCACAATCGACGTATAGTACGCCTTGGTACACAGCGCCACCGCGCCCACACGTGGAGAATCGGGATTAAGCGCCTTGCCCAAAGACACAACGCAGTTATCCCCTGGTGGGGCTCGAAACGTGGACCTTTCGGTTTGAAGTCCAATTCTGTAACCACTGAGCCACCGCGCCCCATGTGAGATTGATCAATTGCTTATTCTCTTCACTTTACTCGTGTTCAAATTTACACCATTTTTTCCGCAAAACCCTAAACCTCTTTGAGAATTATGCAAATCTTACTGCTGCGGAATACTTGATTAGGCATTATTCATTGTGCTCACATACAAAATGCATAGTTCTCTGCTCGCCTGTCCCTCATTATTCTTTCCATATCGGACAAATCAATATTTTTATTCTCTAACAACGGTAATCAAGTTAGTTTAAAGCACTGTATTTCACCAATTCAGGCGTTAGGAAGAAGACCAAGCAAGCTATCATTTAATCGTTAAGTTGTATTGAAAGACAAATGTGCCAAACAAACATGGTAAGCCTCTTCAAACGTTTGGTTTTGCTGATCAGCCTTTTAAGTAAGCTTGTGTGTGCGGGTGTGTGTTCCTGCATGCAAGGTTTCGATAGAGAGGCTTGCGTTCCCCTCAACGGCTCCATTCCGCTTGGCAACTTTTCCTCAACTCAGATGTGCATTTATCTATTGACTAAAGTGAATTTTTTGATTTGATTGGTTGATAGATACGTGGTATAAGACCATATTCATTGAAACCCACGATACGTCCGCCCAGCCACTGACAAATTTCCCATACCCAGTGGAAGCCTCGTTCCGAAATCTACAAATTGTCCATACCCCGTAGAAGACGCGTCATTCCAGTTTTACAGTTAGTCCAGGCACATTAGACATAAAAATGAGAAAGTAAGGAAAAAAATCGGAGAAAGCTGATTTTCTTATATGTTTCCGGGACACACATTGCGGATAAAGTGTGAAAAGTCCCCGCGAATCCGAGATGAGCTTTTTTAGTTATAGCGTTTTTTTGATGAAAAAAAAATTTGTTTTAAAAATTCGACCCAGCTCCATATTTCTCATTCTTATTCGCCTTAGTAGGGTGAGAATCATAAATATCGTGCTGAATTATATTGAGAATACATATCCCCAACAGAAAATGCCAACTTTGTACCAATCCTCACACTCAATGGTGAAATATTCAAGAAAATGTACAAAATTACGAAAAAAAAATTATTGTTTTCATACACACAACGGTACACAACGTCCATTAAATCAAATCTACGACTACTTTGGGAGTTAAATTATATATCAAAAATTGCAGAAAAGCAGTGGCTTTATAATGATATATAACAATAGTCATTTATTCCATAATGAACTGGTGAAACGTGTGAAATATTAACCATACCCCCTAAACTCAAATTCAAACGGCATCGACAAACTGAATGTGAGAAACAGGGACTGAACGTTTGTCCAGTGACGTTTGACCAACCACTTTATATCAAAGCAGTGGAGATTGTGTCTTCGTCAGATAAGTTGAGAAAAGTTTTCGTTAGACTCGGCGGCTTCCATATGATTATGTCATATTAAGGGGCAATTGGTTCGATCATGGCTGGTAGCGGCTTGGATGAACTTTGGGGGACTGTTTATGCTGGTGGGTCAATCCATCATTTGATCAGTGGTCATGCGTATTCAAGAGCAGTTCGTGCCCATTTGCTAACACAAATTGCCATTACAAAACTTGTGTTTGAAGAAAGCCGAACACTAGATAACATAGACTGCACAGAAGTCAATGAAATATTCTGTGGACTTGCCATAGGTGACTGTACAACAGCTGACGCTGTCAATCAAGAAAGTGTCAACCATCTACTGTCAAAATTACACGAACTGCCCCAGAATGCGTCCGTAGGACGCACAGGAAAGCTTTGGGTACAATACTACGAGCAAATAGGTCTTCTCCAGTTGTTCTTGAGAGCAGAGCGCACAGGCGACTGGGAACTCCACACATATTGTGTTCGCAATATATTCCAGTATTTCACGCAGGTGGTCATTTTGCATACGCAAAAAGTTCTCATCTCTATTTGCAGCAGATGAATGAGCTAACAGAAATAATGCAACAGAATGATTTGAAGTTGTTCACTGAGAAAGGTTACTTTACCATAAGGCGCTCAGATAAATTCTGGGACGGGATATATTCTGATCAGACCATAGAGCAGTGTTTAATGAGAATGTTCAAGCTCCCTGGTGGTCTCACACATGGCAGGGGAATAACCGATAGCACTGTTGCGAAATGGGTACATGGACTACCTCTTTGCCTTCCGATATGTAATGCTCACGAAAATTTTGTTCATGTTCACACTGGTCATGGCGAACAACATCGGGATCTCCGTCAAAGTTCACAATTGACTGATGCCAATGATATCACCAAATTATTGAACTGGCTCAGAGTGCATTCCCCCTTTCAGAATAGAGATCCACTACAATTAGTCTCTATAGCGACCGGGCTTGTGGCCGACGAAACTGTGAACTGTGACCAAGTTCGCAAAATTGGTGAATGTTGCGTATCGAATGTTGTAAGCAAAACGTTCAACAGCATCAAACTACGACGTGTTGACACTGTGAAGTCTTTCGCATCGATGGCAAATAGCATCAAAGTCCGTGGAAGTAAGGTAGTTGACCCCACAATTCTGTTCAACCGCATCACATGTGTTATTCAGTCACAAGCAGAGATGGAAGAGTATCTCAAATATGAACTCGCCCCGAAACCACCAGCATTGTTTGATTCTGCTGGAATGAGGAAGACACAGAAAAGCACGCTCGGTAAGATCCTCAAAACATACGGTTCCGAGCAAACTAAAATCCCAGAACATTCTCTGTTTGTTGTAGATGGTGGATTTTTATTGAGGGCAGTTGTATGGCCTAAACAGTCGTCATATAAGGACATATGTACATCATATTCCAATTATCTAGTGAGACATTTTGGGGCGAACGTCGTGGTTGTTTTTGATGGTTATGCTTGTACAATGTCGACAAAGGGCATGGGACAAGCCCGTAGATCTAAAGACAGGTATTCCATTGATATCAATATCTCACCCGAGTTACCAGCCACCACACCCCAATCCGATTTCCTTGCAAATGCCAAGAACAAAACCCAACTGATCGATCTTCTAATGCAGGAGCTATCTGCTATCAATATTCAGTCCAAGCAGGCCGAGGCTGATGCTGATGTACTGATAGCCGAAACTGCACTTGACATCGCTCAAGATGACAACAATGTTGTCGTTGTGGGAACAGACACAGACTTGTTAGTCATTCTTACCTCTCGAGTTCAACCGGGATGTAATATTCACATGATGTATTCCATTACCCCAAACTTACTAGTTTCAGTTAGTGAAATAGCAACCAAAATGGGTGACCATAGAAGCAACCTCCTTGTAGCACATTCTATAAGTGGTTGTGACACTACTTCTGCACTCTTTCGAGTTGGTAAGAAGAAAGTATTCAGTACAATTGTCTCCGATGTTACTAGCGACTCACAACAGTATGTCAACACAATTTTGGCGGATAACAGTACACCAAGTGCAGTAGCCGCTGCCGGGGAACAACTTCTCCTGATCTTATACGGGAGTAAAACTGTTTCCTCTCTCGACCAATATAGGTATGTCACTTACAAGCGTTATGTAGCAAAATCTAAACTGAATAAACCCATCGACCTAGCCTCACTCCCACCAAGCAGCGATGCTGCACAACAACACGTCTACAGATGTTATCTCCAGGTCCAACAATGGCTGGGCACTTCGCTTCCTCCGACGGATTGGGGGTGGTCGCTAGACAATGGACTTCTTGTACCGACTGCAGCCACAAAGCCATGTGCCCCCGATAACCTACTGAATCTGATCAGTTGTGGTTGCAAGAGTGCTTGTACAAAAAGGTGTGGGTGTAAGAAGGCAGGACTCTCTTGCTCAGGTTTGTGTAATTGCAGTTCGGATTCTTGTAACAACCACAGAAACACTGTCCTGTCGGAAATTTCTGAGTTCGATGAATAATATGTATATAGGTCATGTCATTTCTGTATATAGCGTTGATAATAGTCAATGTAACTTAATCCATGTTGATTGATTTGTACATTCTGTAAATATTATTTATTGATTTTTGTACATTCTGCAAATATTATTTACTGATCTAATGCTGCCAGACACAGACGTGTCTGTTCGGTCCCAAGCCCGAAAATAGTTGAGTTCTCATGCTGACGAATTTTATGCCAAAAGGGGAACTCGGCCAGAAGCAGAGGGGGTCTTCCATAATGTCTATTTTGTAAGCAATGATAAAAGTCTTCAAATGGTGGTGGATTTTTTATCGTCTGTCCAACTAACATCCCGTTCTGTACTACGACCCTTTGGGCAAATCCGTTAGGAAAATCGTCATTTTTTGCGTAAATCCGATACTCTTTTGTGAATTTTCAATAATTTTTCGCAGAAATTGTCACAGAATGCACATTTTCCTCTAGGTAAATGTATATTAGACATTATGTAGCTCGAAATACGCGTAAACAAAAAATACAGTTGGATCAATTCGAGGTTACAAAGTTCGTGCGATTTTTTTTGATTTTTTTCAAACGCGTTTTCGAAAAAAGGCTGTAGAAAAAAAAGCTCAACTGGGATTTTAGGGGACTTTTGTCTAATCGTTCAGTGACATGTACTCGACATTCCCTGAAAAAATCAGCTTTCTCCGATTTTTTTCCCTAGTGAAACCTAATGTTCTTGGGCTAAGTGTACATGTATTATATTTCAATTTTTTATCTCCAAAATATAGCTCATGACCCCTTAATGGAATGAGCTTGTCGAGTACCCTCCAATGTGGGGTTCATAAGCTATGTTTTTGAGACAAAAAAGAAAAAAAGAAATTCAATCATTTTTTTATACTAGTCATATCGGCATATTTTCACAAAAACTCTTTTGCACAAAAATTCCACAGAAACCTGTATGGCTCAACAATGGAAGATAAAAAGATCTCATGCTGTGTGTGTTCACACATGAAATAGATTGTACTTCTAAAACGGAAAGTCAATAGATAAATTCGTTACCCCGTGTCTGATCACGTGGTACGGGTTTTTACCTACCCGAAGCCAGCCGTATCCCATTCGGCCTTCGGCCTCATGGGATACGGCTGGCTTCGGGTAGGTAAAAACCCGTACCACGTGATCAGACACGGGGGGTAACTAATAGTACCTACATTACGGCCGCATTCCACGAGGTGGGCAATATTTCCACGGATGCAATAATATTATATTGCAAACACTAAGTATAGGCATAATCAAAATAAAATAATACAACCCGGTGCTTCGTTAATTAAAATTTTGTTGATGATGATTTTGATCACCTAGTTATGGCATGAGTGGACATCACTGCCCACCCGTGAATTTCGACCAGTCCACGGCGACTGTTCAGTAAACAGAAACATCGATTTAACATCGATTTAACAGGACCAAGGCCAGTGTGTTAGGGCCCTTCGAAGTTTGATTAGGTCCGAAATAGACCCGATGGTTCGATTCGAATCGCGTCGATTTGGAAATTTTCGAGTCATCCTAATGTTCTCAAGATCCTCCCGTGTCCTCTTTGTCTCATTTTTTATCAATGATGATAGAAGAACGACTAAAGGAGATTCCGCTCCGGGCAATACTTTGTTGATTGACTCGCCTAAACCAGGGTTCCCACCGATTACAGAGAATCAAATCCAAGCACTAGGCAAGCACTTTTCAAGGACTCTAACAACAATTTTCAAAGACTATTATAAACGTGGATCGAACGTGCAAGGCTTTCACAACCTCCTCGTCCGACTGAACACAGAATATGCGAAGCTTGTACAACGGGGGAGGTGGAATTTCGTAATCGAATGTCCACTGTGTGCACCATTGAGAGAAGAATTATTTCGCGCAATTTCCGACTAACTAATTGACTTTCCTCAAATGGATAAAATTAATTGGCAGATTTAAAGTCCTAATGACTAATAATAATCCAGTGCTATGCAATGTTATTTGTAACATGGTCCAGCTCTTCCTTTACAAGAGGAGAGAGAGAGAGAGAGAGAGAGAGAGAGAGAGAAGAGAGAAGAGAAGAGAAGAGAGAGAGAGGTAACCGGTTTTCGTCAGATTACGAAGCAACGTCGAGCCCAGTTTGTCCTTGGATGGGTGATCGACTGAGCGATCGATTCGGACTCCCGCGTTGTGTCCAGGGGCAAGGCACTTAAAGAAAACAAGACCTTATAACAAACAATTTTTAAAGGTGTTTATTATTATTAATGTAATGTCGGTTAGTACATTTCTGTTACTTTTATATTGTGTATATTCTATATGTTGTATTATGCCTTATCAGTGTTGCAATCTGCCTCCACAAAGGTGTTAATTGCCAATAATAAATTATTCTATTCTTCTATTCCATGAACTTTCAACTCCATGAACAACAGAAAGATTTGCTGTCTTTGGGGCCGTATTTCTGGAAAATTCAACTAGCCAGACACATATTGTCCCCGAGTGTAATAAGGTGCCATCTGCAATGCTTTATTCAGATCTTCAGTTCGCAGGGCAGCCAGTAGGGCAGATTACCCGGTTACCACGGCCCACGCAACTACTGCCCTGCCAAGGAATTATTTGCCAGAATGTTGCCCTGCCTAACAGAATAGAGCTGCACTGCTAGTGCACGCTGAGCACCTGATATATCACGGTCTTGTACAACTTCCATCTCAGTTCATATGCCCTGCTGCTCATGCCAGGGTGTCCTTGTTAATTCAACAATTCTATTTAGAATATGTTCATTTATCTTCCTGTGTGGAGTGCCCTGCCCTACACGGCACCTGATATCACATTATATGTACTGGTGAAAGTACTTGAAAAGGTGATATATATGCATGGCAATTATACGCTGACAGTAGGGCAGAATGATGATACACACTCCCCCCCCCCCCCAAAAAAAAAAAAAAAAAATCCATAGATAGGGTCTGGATAGAATCAAATTAAAGCACTTTTCAAGGAAGGGGCCAAAATTCATGCACTTTTTATCTAAGTGGGCACACGAGTCGCCATTGGATACAATACTAGAGTGGGGAAAGACAAGATCTAACAAGGGCTACGCAAAGCGTGGGTCACTACCCCCGACCCGAAGGCATGTGCGAAGTAGCTTTAAAGGTATTGTCGGACAGAAGAATTTTTCGAAAGTGAAAAAGGGACATAACTCTGGGGAAAATTATTGGACGGAACCCGTTCCTTGTGCATATCCGTTCCCCCATGCGGGTCTATCAGCATACCGAAGGAGATCCAAATTCGGCAGAAGGCTTTGGAATTACAATCCAACATGTTCGTACGGACAGACAGTCGGACAAACGGACGGACAGAGTCTCTACTAGATACCACGAATCATAATTCAGAGGTCGGGGGCATAATTAAGGTTGTGAAAAGGTACAATTAAAATCTACAAGTTTAAGAGCGGTAAGATTCGATTCATTTCGATTCAAAATCTTCCTCATTCGATTCGGGATTCGTCTCTACCCGAGATTTGGAATCCGTAGGTCTCTAGGGTGTCCTTCCAGTCTCCAACCACTTATATGCGGCTTTGATAGTGCAACAAACGACACGTGATGAGTCGATGCGACAGAAATAACTATCACCATGTGATCCGATTAAAACTTGAATGCCATGCCATAATTTATGCGTCTGGTTGCATTTAACAATCACTGTTTTGTTTTCAATGTTTTTTCTTCTACAGTGAACTGCAAGTCGTTTTGTCTCACCTCGCTATACTCGAAACGTGTGTGTCGAGCATTGGGGACGGGGGAGATAACATTGCATGGAGTTTGCTTTCTCCATGTCACAATGTCGGAAAATTTAAGAGGATGAAAAGAATGGCGTGTTGTTTCCATTTTAGAGAATTTCCGCCAAAATAAATAGCAACAACTAACGTTGGGATATCGCTTCGGCGAGATCGCGCGTTAGTTGATAATATTTACTTAGGTTCCGTTCCACAGTTTTGCGGGCAGTTCCAAAAATGAATGCCATACACCCTCTTCAAATGCGAATATTGTTTAACTTAGTTATCTAACCCATAACATGTATCACATTTTCCAAATCCATTAAAAACATGCAACCCTATCTGATCAAGTAGAAATAAACAATCTGAATGTGGGTGAAATAATTTACTGTCAAATGCAAGGCCTCAACCTTGAAAATTGCATGAAAAAATGCCGAAACAAGTCATTTTCAGCCACTCAGCAGCCTCAAAAGCAGAATTTTCCCACTACACCCATTTACCTAGACCTGGAGCATAGCACACGTAGTTTCTAAAATTCAAAAAAAAATATACGTTTCCATTTCATTTCTTAGTTACATGCCTTGTAACAACTTCGTATAAAAATTTCATTTTGAAAGGTAGTCAATTTTTCAAAGCCACTGTTTCCCATAATTCCTCTGGTAATTTACCCCTATGCATCAGACTCCAACTCAGTGACCAAAACTTCAAATTCTCTTGTCCAACAAATAGCCTATTTATTTATTTATTGGTGTTTAAGGTCACATACTTATGCACAATGGCTAATCGTGACCGTGACAGTTTTACGGGTGGAGGAAGCCGGAGTACCCGGAGAGAACCACCGAGCAACGACGAGCAGCTGTCAGCTCTCCAACATCGTAACTCTGAACTCTGCACCGCAGCACAGGCAGGGTTAGATTGGTTGAAGACATGCGCACCATCGACGTGCAGTACGCCTCAGTACACAGCGTCATCGTGCCCCCATGTAGGCAATCGGGGTGAAGTGTCTTGCCCAAGGACACAACGCGGTTGCCGCAGGTGGGATTCGAACCGAGGACCTCTCGGCTTGCAGCCTGCACCTCTACCAACTGAGCCACCGCGCCCCCTAACAAATAGCCTAATGCAATCATATATCTGATACTAAAAATATATTTCCAATTTACATAAAATTGGTTTTAACATATGTCCTTAGTTTAGAATTTTACCCCTGTGTAGTAGTGCGAAACTGTAGAGCGGAACCCTTGACGGAAATTCCATTTAGATATAAAGCAGCATAGCTGGCGTAATAAGAAACATAGAAGGCGAAGAAGCATCGCACACCACTTTCCTGTGGGTGACCACGATGCAAAATACTGTAACCTGCCAAAGGTGGCGATATAAGCCCTTTATTCCCTGGTCTATTGTTGAGTTATGTCTACAATATCAATATGACAACACACATCGTCTTGGACTTGTGTACAATCAAACCACTTGCATTCGTCCCTTTTCCGCAGGTCCTCAAGTGTATGAAGCAGAGATCGTCACATTTTCCACGTTGACGCAACTAGACTTGAAGGTTTCACTGTTTGCAACAATGCAGACCTATCTGGCACGGCAGAAGGTTGCTCGAGTCAGTTCACGCCTTAACAATAACTCTTAGGCTGGTTTGTCGCGGTTCTCATATGAGAAGGCCCCGATTACCCGTGGGCTCCAAAATAATGCCCCATCCCCAGCTCAACTTCTCAACGGAACTGTTTAATACTATCCTGTGCATCTTTCTTCCGAATTTCACTTACAAAGAAGGCGTTTGGTACGCTGATAACCTCTCCTTTGAATCACCCAATAACCACCTATCATCCACTCACAATCCAATTTCCTCATTATATTCCGAGCGTTTTGACAGACTCATATGTTGGACATTCAGAGACAAAATGCTCCAGCTTATTCCTAAATTAGTCATTTGGCACTCTCATCACTGTCTTTCCCAATTTTCCCCTTAAGCTTTAGTGATCTCAGCGGGAGTTTGAACAGAGTCCCCCCCCCCCCCCCCCCCCAAAAAAAAAAAAAATAATAAAATAAGGGAGCCAACCAGATACTTCCCAAACGCTGGTTTCGGTTTCTCAGGTCGCCTAAAAATATCTTTTCTCTGACCCCTTCTCGCCAATTCGGAAAAAATCCGCCGTGAATCTCAAATTTTGAGCTTTGCCTCCTTCAAGGTCAGAGGTCTCTACTGAATAGTTTTCCAATAACAGTTTCACTTGGCCAACCCAGCCCGTCTTAATATTTGAATTCCAAATATTCTGAAACTTGTTCAGTTAACACAGTTTTGTCAATCTAATCTGTCTTTGATCTTCATCCACCCAAGCCCCACCCTGACTGGTTCCAATACTGCTGCATTGCTCGACCAGGTTATCATTCTACCTGCATCATGCTGCAGAGCTTCTAAACTCTTTACAACCTTTCGGCTCAACGATATATCTTCTCTACCACATGTTATACTTGGTACACCCACCATTACTCAGATTGTTTCCCAAGAAAAACCTTAGTAAAGCTATTTCTCCCTTAACGTCCCACCCAGCAGATGAAGAAATTGCTTACCGTTCAAACTTAGTTTGTTCGTGGAGTTTCGGTAGTTGCATCTTCTCGTGATGTTTATCTTGACCTCCAAGTACTCGTGTTATATAACCTGTCTCTCCCACACCATGCCGTTTGCTGTCACCTTCTGGAATAGAGAGCTCCACAAAAATCCACCTTCGAGTAGACGCCACCTCACAGCCCACGGTTATAGCTTTGTTTTTGTTTTCATTCAGATCGAGCTTCCATTTGTTCCCACATGTCCCAACAATTGCCAGCATTTTCTCTAGGCATTCATTCAGTAACATTATGCCCTAGGAACCAATCCAAGTCTTTCATTAAGACTAAAATAAGTTACCCAGGGTCATCGGGCCCCAACTGGTTCCATCTCAGCGATGTAGGAGTTCATCTCCATACTTGCTGATGTACAATGCAACAGAATCGGTGAAGGCTCCATAGGCAACCTTTTTGTTGATACCCTCAGAGTTCACTCCCCGCGTCCTTATACAGTTCTTTCAAGATTCCAACAAATTCACCTCCCAAACGCAGCATCGCCATATTTCCCCCTCCATACCTTATCGTATGCTTTTTAACACCCAGAAACTTCACAAATATCTTTTTCTGACTCGGGCATCCTTCTGCCATGTAAGTTTGTATTGTTTATTGTAAAAAGTAAAACATGCAAATCTAGCATCGATGCGGAAAAAATGTGATTCCAGTCTAAAATCAGTTGGGTTAAAAAGTAATCCAAATCAATTGGTTTGGGTGAATATGAACCCAACTGGGTTCATATTCACTCCGCCCAGTTGATTTGGGTTAATTTTTAACCTAACTGATTGTACTGCGTACCTCTGATGCATACACTTGGGATATTAGTGCCAGTGTGAGGATAAATATACAAGAGGCCCCACGGGACCTTAAGCGCTGACCTTGAACGGAACACGATATAAACAGAGTCCAAGAATGAATCTACATTAAGCAATCCATCCCCAAAGGATGCCTTGTAAATCCTTGAGCCCCTCGGGAGTGACAAAAACAGTCCAAGCATCATGCCTTTTCTTCAGTTGATCATAATGTAAAATGTGGAGCTCCCCTATGAAGAAGCCCCTTGATACAACCTATGTGGATTAATCTTAGCTACACACCTCTAGAGGGTACTGAATACAAAATTTCTAATTCTTCAGCTACATTTGGCCCAAATATTAACCTAGGGATTTGGTTTGAACAATCTTGAATTTGACCCTCATAACAATGATGTATACCAAACCTTAAAAGATTCTGACTGGTGGTTCTGAAGAAGAAGATTTTTAAAGAATATTACCCATATTGCCCTAAGATAAAAATGTGGGCTCCTGTATTGAGCCCAAAGATGAACCAATGGGCTTCATTTTCAAAAACTTGTATGGATACTGTATACCAAATATCAAAAGATTCTGACTATTGGTTCTGGAGAAAAGATTTTTTTCAATTTTTACAAATATGCTGACTCAGCATTTTTTCGATGCCCTCTACAGAACACCCTAACATAACCTATGGCATTTTTTACCGTTCATTTCTACTGGTCCTAAGGATGCTGCAAACCAAATAACAGTTGTCTGTTCCGAGAGGTTCGAAAATATTTCTAATTTTAACTCCTGGGGTACCCATGAGGATGGGGGATTTTTTTTTTGCACGAGTCAAGTACTTATGACCCAATATACCCTCTAATGAATTTCGTTCAAATCGGACCATCGATTCAGAAAACAGAAATTTTGGGCAGGGCCAAAAATCTTAACCCTCCCATTACAAAGCCAAATATTACTTCACGAACTTCGTTTGAACAAACTTGATTCTACACCTCAAAAGGAAGCTCCATAACAAATATCAAGTCATTGTACCCACTGGTTCATCAGAAGATTTTTTAAATATTTTGGAGCATTCCCCCCCCCCCCCCCCCCCCACTCCACCCTGGACTGGGCATGTTGAGTTGAATAAAAAAGCAATGCCCCTTCGGGACAATCACTCACATAAACTTTCATTTGAATTGGCCCAGTGGTTTTGGAGAAGACCAAAACATGGTGTTGACAGACGGACGGACGGAGAGCGATTAGATTAGCTCAGCTTGACTTTGTCAAGGTGAGCTAAAAGAAACAAAGGGTACACATGAGAAATTACATACAAATGGTTGTTTCAATTTAAAGGAACAAATGGACTTGTTCAATGAAATACTACTCTAAACTACAAAATTTAGTAACGGGTATTTATGGAAAGTGTATCGTTTACTAAATACGCATGGGTCTATATATGCAAATAATATATGTATGAATTTGAGTCCCCATTGCCATTAATTTCACATCCTACGTATTGGAGACTAGAAAATTATCCGAATTCTGAGAATTACCAGGCACATTATTGATCAAACTAGATGTAAAGTGATAGAAGCCATTATTTCCAAATAAAACAAAATACTGCATTTTGATTGGCAGGGAGGTACGGTGTAACTTGCAGTCCACAGTGGCTTTTTTACACCGTGTTCAACCACGGTGTAAAAACAAGAATATTCAAGAGCAAGCTATATGGCTAAAAAAGTACTTATTTTAAATTATTAATTCATACCTTCTGTTCGGTTATGTTAGAACAAAAATAAAAATACAGGAAATTTAATATTTAATTGCAATAAAATATTACAGATATAGATGTCACTGGAACTGGCTCACTGAGCCAGTTCCAATGACATCCACGTTTGTCTGGTTTTATTTAAGAAACTTGCAAAGTACAAATTTTCTGTCAGTTTTTGCCCATAATATAGGTTAAAGTATTAAGTACACCAAGATTCTTGGAAATAAATCCGTTATCCTTGTGTTTTCCAGGGTGTATGGGAATTTACACCGGTTTGAGAACTCATACACCCTTCGGCTTCGCCTCAGGGTGTATGAGTTCCCAAACCGGTGTAAATTCCAATACACCCTGGAAAACACAAGGGTAACTAATATTACTGTGGACCCCGCACTTGAAACGGTTTGCAATTCTTCGAACAGTATGCAGTACAGTAAAACCTTCCTTGAGAGACCACCTGTCTTGAGAGGACAGTGAAACAATGTACCAAATAGCTGTTTAGGGTTTCAGGGTCCAGGGTATTTATATCATTATTATATTATTATATAAAAGAGATATTTACATTGAAAAGTCTTGTTTTCCATTCAAATTTCTAACAACAGCTATCTGTATGATGGACGAGGAGCTGTAACCGCAGCTAATATGTGGAATTGCAAAGTTCAAGGGCAATCACTCTTCGATAAGCGAAAGGATTGGAATGAAATTAAAACTTGAGTGGAGGAACCCATCAAGACGCTGCATACAAATGAAAGTGTCAAAGACACTGTAGCTTAACTTGCCTGTGTGTTGTGTTTGATGAAAAGGATAATGTTCAATGTTTTAGAAAGGATTATGAAATAAGCCAAAAACTGTGATAATTGGGAATATGTTAATTTCGGTCCCCTGTTTGTTATGTTTTCAATGAAAATAATTTGAGGTGTAGACTGTACTAAAGAATTGAGGGGTGGGTTAATGTGGCCCTCACAGTTAATGTATGTCAACGAAAGTTACCAATGTTACAGTGAAATTATTCCAAAACGAGTCATCCTATCAAGTTACAATGAAATCCCTTCAATCATAAATACGGCCTGCAGACTGTGGTAAAGGTTTTCGGGTTTTGGGCCCTTGTAGCCATCACGGTTGACCGACCGCAACCAAAAGGGGACGTCCTCATCTCGACATTATACTAAGTCGTCTTACCAAGCTACAATGAAATCCCTCCATAAATACGACCTGTAGTTTGTGCTAAAGTTTTTCGGGTTTTGGGCTCGGGAAGCCATCATGGTTGAATGACCGCGACTAAAAGGGGACCACCTCATCTGGGCATTATCTGGAGTGATCCTACCAAGATACAATGAAATCCCTTCTTAAATATGACCTGTAGACTGTGCTAAAGGTTTTCGATCTTCGGGCCCCTGTAGCCGTCACAATTGACCAATCACGACCAAAAGGGGACGTTATCATCTAGACATTATATGGAGTCAACCTTCCAAGTTACAATGAAATTCCTCCATAAATACGACCAACAAACTATGCTAAATGTTTTCAGGTTTTGGACTCGGGCAGCCATCACGGCTGAATGATCGCGACCAAAAAGGGACGTTCTCAACTAGACATTATTTGGAGTCATCCTACCAAGTTACAATGAAAGCCTTCCATATTAAATATGACCCGCAGACTGTGCTAAAAGTGTTTGGGCTTCGGGATTGGGCAGCCGTCAGGTTGACAGATCATGACCAAAAGGAGACGTTCTCATCTAGATATTATACAGAGGCATTCTACCAAGTTACAATGAAAAACCTTCATAAATACAACCTGTAGACTGTGCTAAAGGTTTTCGGATTTTGGGCTCGGGCAGCCATCACGGTTGACCGATAGCGACCAAAAGGGGTAATTCTCATCTAGACATGACCCCAGACTCACAGACTAACAGACTTCCGCAATAGCTTATCTTGACTTTGTCAAGTTAAGCTAAAAACAAGGAGGGGAGGGGGCCCATCCCTTTCATCCCACCAACAGTATCCCATACAATATATTTAGGCTTATTTTAAATGTAACACATCGGGTTCACCCTCACCAAAACTTTGTTAACCAGTGGTTGTCTGCATTCATGTATAGCAAAATAGGTCAGAATTTTTCTTAAGACTAAACTGAGAACAGTGTATTAAAAATGTCCACAATCTGTAAAAACTGTCTGGTCAAGGGTTAATGTTAACTTATTTATATTGAAGCAACTAACACACAAATGAAATTTAAAAGCCCTAAGATACCAGTAGTTGCCTGCAATCATGAATTGCATAACAGGTCAGAAATTTTCCAAGTCCACACTACTCCTTCAACATTGATGACCTAAAAATTGTTATTTTCGACGATTCAAGTCCCATAATTCTGGAGCAACAAATCTGAAAATTGTCAAAATATGAAAGGGAGGTTCGTTTGATAAATCTCAACAGTGTGTATATAAATTATGAGAATCCATCAAAACAAACTTGAGTAATGATAGGACATGTGAAAAATTGTCATTTTTACGATTAAAGTCCCATAACTCCAGAAAAACAAACCTGAAAATCACAAAAATTGAAAGGGGTGTTGCCTTTATTGATTGTAACATTGCTACAAAATTTCAAGAGATTCGATGAAAGCATTATTGGGGTATCATACAACATGGAAAAAATTTCTATTTTTCAGATTCAAGTCCCATAACTCTGGAAAGAAAAAACAGAAAACCGTCAAAAACGAAACGGAGCTTCGTTTAATCTATTTCAATATTATGTCAATAAACTTTAAAAAAAAAAAAAGAAACGCAAAGCGAGTTTTCTGTGATAAGGAACGTTCCCGTCTTACGGATAAAGAGATAGAGAACGAAATCAATTCATAACTAAAGTTTTAATGGATGAATGAAGCACAAATGGGGACGTTTCAGACGTTAACGTCGCGAATCGAGGTCACACAAACTCAATATCTAGTGTGACCGCCATCTGAGTCCAAAACTGCTTGGCACCTTCTGTTCAGTGAAGCAATCTGATTCCGGACGGAAGCTTGAGGTATGGTGGCCCACTCTTCCTGAAACGTTTGCGCCGACCTCGGTATTTATTATTTATTTATTTATTTATTTATTTATTGGTGTTTAAGGTCATATACTTATGCACAATGGCTAATCATGACCGCGACAGTCTTACGGGTGGAGGAAGCCGGTGTACCCGGCGAGAACCACCGAGCAACGACGAGCAGCTGCCAGCTCCACAACATCGTAACTCCGCACTGCAGCACAGGCAGGGTTAGATTGGTTGAAGACATGCGCACCATCGACGTGCAGTACGCCGTAGTACACGGCGCCATCGTGCCCCCCATGTGGACAATCGGGGTTAAGTGCCTTGCCCAAGGACACAACGCGGGAGTCCGAAACGATCGCTCAGACGGTCACCCATCCGAGGACTAACCGGGCTCGACGTTGCTTAACTTCGGTGAGATGACGAGAACCGGTTATCGCAACGCCACCGCGTCCCCTGCTAACCTCGGTAACGTCTGATGTAATGGTTGACGTTGTCGCACACGTCGGTCCAGTTGATCCCATAGATGTTCGATCGGGTTCAAATCTGGCGATCTGAAGGGATGTTGTTGTTATCCTGTAGATAAGCTGTCGTGGGCCTTGCTGTGTGCGTTCGGGCGTTGTCATGCCGGAAAATGGCGTTGGCATTCTGCATAATGGGGAGTACGTGTGGATGCAAAATTTCATCTCTCTACCTCTGCGCCGTCAAGTTACTCTCAACATGGACGAGGTCCGTTCTACCAGTGTGTGAGATGGCTGCCCACATCATAACTGCCCACATCAAAATGACGCCACGAACTGGCCGTCTTGCACGCAGACCTGCCTCGCGTAGACGGTTGCAAACGGTCTGATCTGAAATCCTCCGCCGACCTGGGAGCGTTGACATTGTAGAGGTCGCTGTGGTCGTTCTCTCCCGCAAATGACGTATCCGGATATATCGATCCTGAGCAGGGGTGGCAACTCGGGGTCTCCCGGATCTTGGAAAATCCTGCGTTGTCTCCTGAATTTGGTAGCGGTTCCACAGGCGTGTGATGGTGCTGGGTGATACATTGCACACTCTCGCTACATTCGAAGCTGATTCGCCTGTTTCCAAGCGGCCAATGGCATTATTTCTCTGAGCTTCGGTCAAACGCGGCATTTTGCATGAGCAAGATTCCTTTAACGCTGTTCGAATTCCGACCGATTTCCATGTCTATTTAAACCCCAACAAGCTCAGCTCACATGCTCGGAGCGTGCAACTTCGTGATCAGGTATTCATTCAGTGGAAACTTTGTTTTGTTAATTTTCCATATTTTTGGGGCCGAAATATGTCCCACTGTCCAAAATGTTACATAATATTTATACCACCACGATATGTCTTTAACCATATCTACAGCCACAATTCATCACTATATTCTCAAAAAAGTGCCATGTTATCGGGACTGTACCCGTTTTGCGTTTCTTTTTGAAGAGTATATTATGAGAATTGGTCAAAGGAAACTTGAGTTATCGTACGACATAGGAATATGCTGATTGACTGACGGACGGACGGACGGGCTGATAGAGTGATTACTATAGGGCTTCCGCCAAAAGTCGGCGTGGCCCTAATTAAGACAAGTAGGCCACATAAAGTACCAATATTATAAAAAATATTTGAACAGCTGAAAGATTAGTTAGTTCTCAATGAAAATATACAAAATACGGTCCCTGGAGAAAGTATTCATGCGTGTATCCTTTATGCGCAGAGTAAAGATGTTAAGATATGAGATCGATAAATCAATGTTGGATTAAAAAATAGGACAAGCTTCGAATTCTGAGACTTTTTACAAGATCTACATGTGGTGTAATGTTTTGTCTGTTAGTAAAATGTTGAATCTGGTCGAATTTCAGCCTTTCTAACATCTCCAACAAGGGAGCAATGGCAATCGAAATGATAAGCGGATAAATCAATAGCGACGTGGAAATGGATTCTCAAACGTTTTTCTTTTCTTCTTCTCTAAACTGATATTACAAGCCTCTGACAACGATTCTATGGAAATTCTCCATTTAATCTTTTCCAAGAATCAATGACACGCAGACCTGCAATCTCTCGAGCCACCAGTCCAATTCTGTAAAGATTTCGGCGCTCTCATCGCCTGGAACCAGTCTAGACTTAAATAGTGTATGTCTGGTCTGGAATATTTCACTTAGTCGGAAAAGCGAACCTATGGTTCGCTTTTCCGACCAAGTGGTATATTCCAGACGACTGAATCTAAAACATGCCATAAGGATTCATTTTCTTTGAATCAAGGCTAGAAATGTTGCTCAGTCGAGACTTTTTTTGACCGACATTTCGATGAGATTAACATTAAAAATGCAGACTCACCACAGTAGCAGTTTTATGATTGTGTGGCATAGTTCCACTATTTGTGTTAATATCTTGATGGTAAAAAGTGACTTACATACTTATTGATTGGAATTTACAAAACTGGAACACGAAAGAATATCCGTATATCTCTGTAAGTGAAGGAACATCATATTGCATCAAGGGAATAGTCCGTGCGCAAACTCCACGAAAAGTGGGTAAACAAACAGCACATAACAGTGTCGAATTCCTTTGAGAATTAGACTGGTGGCGTGAGAGTTTGGCAGACCAGTACAAATAAGCGATCGACCGTTTCTTTCGCCTACCGTTCGCCCTAAAAGAAACAAGAAACTAAAATCGCATTGCGAAGACCCCGCGCCCCTAATGATTGAAGACATAAGTAAAAGTACAAGGAACTAAACACTTTGTTAATCGGATGACTACTATTGAAGTTCAGTTTTTAAGAAGTCATTGTAAGTTTTTAATTTGTCGAAGATATTATTAATACAAAGCTCGATATCAAAATTCATTATACGCTAAATGATACATTATCGAAAAAATTGCGGAAAGAGAGAAATCGTATAGCCCACTGTGAAGATATAGATATTTTCACTTTCACGGTATCAATCCAAATGGCGGCTTTCAAAGCATCACTTCAAGGCGAATACGATTCAAATTATCACTGGAAATGATCAATTTATTCTCAAAACGTGTAAGAAAAAGACAATCTAGTGATTTTGAGTGGAAACCGATCATTTCCAGCAATAATTCAACACGTATTCACCTTGAATTGATACATGAAACCCGCCAGCTGAATCAGATGGCAAGACGCTACCTGTTCCGAGTATCGATCAAATAACTTCTGCGTATCAATGCGCATCAGCTGTTTACTTTCATGCACCCACTCAAGGTTGAAACGAGTGAAATCATCGATAGGAGTATCAGATTCTTATAAAAAGAGTATAAGAAAAAGAAAATCTTGTGTTTTTGAGTGGATACCGAAAATTATCTCACTCGTGACCGAGACAAATGGCCATTTTCGCTCGCGCTTCTAGATATCCTCCATATTTTCAATCGGCAGCCTCTTGAAATTTATAATTTATCTATGATATCTCAAAATGTCATTCATTTTCAACTTTATATAAAGATTTCTATCGATAGAAGGACGCATAAAGCGTTCCAATTATCATTTTCAATCGGAAATCCTAGGGCTGCAAGTTGAAACCACTGATGGGTGTGTGTTACCCCACCGTCAATGGCATTCATTTTCAACTTTTTACTGAGCAATTCAAATTGATATGTATCCAAATCGGATATCTAGTGTTTAGGTTAGTGCGAAAACAAAGAAATTTAAAGCATTTTTTGTCCGACACGAGGTAACCCTGGCTGTCTAAACTGTCGCTAAACCCCAATAAATAAACAAATAAATTCAGCAAAATTTGGCAAACAAGAGGCAATAACTCTCTCAATATTTTGATAAAACGTCATGGTTTTCGAACTTGTCCAAGACAATGTAATGCAGAGCAGACTGTTAAATGTTATTGAAATCTGAGGTCAACTGTTCAAGTTATTGCATAAGCAACGGAAATTTGGACAAAATTCAGTAAAGAAGGGAAACAACTGCCTTAATTTTCATCGAATAATGGTGGTTATCGAATTTGTCCGGGGAACGGCTATTAAAAGGCAGCACACCAAATTTAATTGAAATCAAATAACTATTGTTCAAAATGTCACATAAAAAAACTTCCGGCGGGCGGACGGACAAACAGACGGACACAAGAATTGGGCCAGGAAAGAAAGATCTTACATTACGCTATATAACATGGTGGTAACCTGTATAAGAAAAAGGTTTGGTCACCTTTTCAGTTTTTACTTCGTCCGCCATGCTGTTTAGGTTTAATTTCCTCCAAAATAAATAGCATCAACTAACGCGCGATCTCGCTTTGGAGAGATCGTGCGTTAGTTGGCGCTATTTATTTTTGCAGCAATTTTGTTAATATGTCGCCGGCATGCTACTCTATTAATATGTGGATGCAACTTGCAACTTTTGAATGCAGTTAGTCCCGTACGATTGTGTAGTCTGACTGACAAAATATATTGGATTGGGAGTTTAATTTATGTTGTATTATTTCGCCGTAACCTGTAGTTCGTTCACGTATTTTACAATTAAAATAACCCAGACGATTGTTCGCGGGTTATTTCCAGGTCTGAGGAGGAATAGCCTAATTGTCCTTGGCATGTATTTCAGATAGTGGTGTAGAAACTAGAGTTCCCCCTCCCCCGATCCCTTGCAATAGGTCGTGCGTCAGTCATCGTGACTGCCCGGTGAAAATAAATAAATAAATAAATAAATAAATAAATAAATAAATAAATAAAGCGTGATCTAATGATAAATCTTGTACTGTTCTTTGACTTCGAAGTTGGAAGTAAAGTGATGTAAGACATTATTGGAAAGGGCTCTCTCCTCACCGTACAGCGCCCCCTAAATGAACATATACCATTCAAAAAAGTAAGGGATATTTGATAAAAGTGAGATATATGAAGAGATGTATTTATATTTTCATCAACTTAGATGTGAGTCTTCCATTGAAGACGTGTGTCGCCTGCACTATATTTTAATATTTCAGACAGAATTCTAAGTGGAAATGGGGCATAACTCTGGAAACAATACAGCGGATCAAAAAATAAAATAGGAGGTGCACAATGCCATTATGTGATAAAGAATCACTGAAAATTTCATCAAAATCCATTCATAGGTTAAAGAGGAGTGGCGTATAAGAGAAAGTGTGACGCGGACGACGACGCATGACGACAAAAGTAACCCCTATATGTCGCTCCCCACTTCGTGGGGCGGCGACACAAAAAGACAGTTGAGGCATTGTACTGTGACATCTGGTGAATGATTTCAGCGATAGTTGGGTGTCTGATAAGCACACATGCCACGCACTGAGCTATAGAAGACATGGAAGGTCAGTCAGAGAATTGCGCATTCAGTCCAAGACCTCAATACCTTGTAAATCCTCCTCGGTTCGCGAGACAAGCGCGGATCCGACGTGGCATACTCCTCTCCAAACGTCCACTATCAGCTTGGCTGGTGTTATTCCATTCTTCCGGCAGTGCAGCGGCGAGTTCCTGTACATTGGTAGGAGGCTTTTGGATTGTCGTAAGTGCCTGCCAAGCATATCCCAGACGTGTTCGATTGGTGAAAGGTCTGGACTTAGTGCTGGCCAAGGCACTGTAGTGATGTTCTGCTCCTGGAGGAACTCAGATTCAGATTCAGATTCAGATTCTTTATTCACGGTACACATACATGTAAAATGGTTACAAATAAACATATTGCACAAATGTAATGTGACTCTGTAGCGACACGGGCTCTGTGTGCTCTTGAGTAGTATGTCATGTTCCCCTACACCCCTAGGTTGCAGGACCCTGGTGCAAGACCCCGGATGTGACGTCATGTCACGTGACCTAGTGGCGCCATGTGGTTTTGTCATCGTAACCCGCGTGAGCGGCTATGTTGTGACGTCATCTCCATAGTGATACGTGGTGGTAGTACGCATGCGCAGCGCGTGTTGTTAGGGTGATACGTGTTTCCGTCGTTCATTTTGTATACTGGAGGCCGCCATCCTGTTTCTATGGTAGCACGTGATTACTATGTTACCTAAACCCTTCTTATAGGACAGGGGTATGTTCGGAGGGTGTGTTCGATTCAATAGGAGTATTTTCTGGAACGACTTCCCTAGATAATTACCACAAACAACCCGATCAGTTGTATTATTTCGAATTCTTCCAGAATTCTCTGCTTCTATCTATGTATGCAATAGTTATCGTTTATCTGACCATGTTCCTTTGTTCTAGAGTGTACTCCAGTAGCGTAGAAGAGCCTATTAGTTGGAACAGTTTTGCTTAGTGTTACTATATTTAGCTATTTTTGGTCTATTCTTGTTACTTCTGACCATATTCTAAGTACTCTTGTTGTTTCATTTATCTAGGACATTTATAACCAATCAGATTGCTTTGTATTATTCTATGATTGGTATAGGTAGTACGTTATAGCAGGTCAAGTGGAATTTTGGAGTGGGGTGGGGGTAATGCCTGACAGTATAGAACAGCAGTATAGTATGGACGATATATACCTCTGTGGGCCCCTGCAGGGCCCATGTTAGCCCTTAGTACTATTAACCCACCTGATGCTTCATGTTATCCTATGACTGGTATAGGTAGTATGCAATACTAGGCATAGGGGTATTGTGGGTAGGAGTACTTCCTGGTAGTTCAGAACGGTACTATAGTATGGCGGTATATACACCTATAGGCCCCTGTTAGTGCTTGGTACTATTAACCAACCGATTGCTTTGTTTTATTATATGGCTGGTATATGTAGTACGTTATGGTAGCCCTAGTGATTTTGTGGGGGTGGGGGTAATGCTTGGTAGTTTAGAACAGTAGTATAGCGTAGGCTGTACATATCTGTATGCAGAGTTATCTCCCTTGTGTATAATAAAAGCCTATATCCAATGGCCATATCCCCGGGCACCCCAATTTCGGCACCCCTTTTTGAAAAACATATGGCCTTCGGCACCCCTTTATTCTGAAATGGGGATAAGAGTCGTAGTAAATATCGCTCATTGAGGTATAATTTTATAATTTACTACGACTCTTATCCTCATTTCAGAAAAAGGGGTGCCGAAGGCCATACGTTTTTCAAAAAAGAGGTGTCGAAATTGGGGTGCCTTCTGGAGAATCCCTTTTTTCTGAAATGAGGATAAGAGTCGTAGTAAATTAAATTTTATAATTTACTACGACTCTTATCCTCATTTCAGAAAAAAGGGGTGCCGAAAGCACTAACAGGGGCCTATAGGTGTATATACCGCCATACTATAGTACCGTTCTGAACTACCAGGAAGTACTCCTACCCACAATACCCCTATGCCTAGTATTGCATACTACCTATACCAGTCATAGGATAACATGAAGCATCGGGTGGATTAATAGTACTAAGGGCTAACATGGGCCCTGCAGGGGCCCACAGAGGTATATATCGTCCATACTATACTGTTGTTCTATCCTGCCAGGCATTACCCCCACCCCACTCCAAAATTCCACTTGACCTGCTATAACGTACTACCTATACCAATCATAGAATAATACAAAGCAATCTGATTGGTTATAAATGTCCTAGATAAATGAAACAACAATAGGGTCAGAACTAACAAGAATAGACCAGAAATAGCTAAATATAGTAAGAATAAGCAAAACTGTTCCAACTAATAGGCTCTTCTACGCTACTGGAGTACACTCTAGAACAAAGGAACATGGTCAGATAAACGATAACTATTGCATATATAGATAGAAGCAGAGAATTCTGGAAGAATTCGAAATAATACAACTGGTCGGGTTGTTTGTGGTAATTATCCAGGGAAGTCGTTTCCAGAAAATACTCCTATTCAATCGAATACACCCTCCGAACATACCCCTGTCCTATAAGAAGGGTTTAGGTAACATAGCAATCACGTGCTACCATAGAAACCAAGATGGCGGCCTCCAGTATACAAAATGGACACAAAATGGGCACGATTTTCCGAAAATATCAACATCAGTTTGGATATCCCCCACTTTTTTGAATAGTACAGTTGCACGTCATCGGCTGAATGAAAAGATGCAACATGTAAGAAATGAACTGTAATTTTCTAGGTTGTTCGTCACATAGTCTTTGTACTGGCACTTAAACAAGTTAGCGGTTTATCTTTCTCTTGCCTCGCAAAGGGAGTTGAGGAATTACCTATAAAACATTCCAGGTAACGGTTTTCAGGTTCCCTTAATGACCCTTAATTTGTAATTTGCAAAGGCGTGTCGTACGCGGTAATGATTAGTGAAAGACAAATAAAAACAAGATTTGTCAGTACGACACGTATGCCTCTGCGAGCGAAAGTCCGGAAAATTGATTCTCTGAGTTTTCACATCATAAACTAAGTTCAAGGTCAATAACACCGCGAAAAATCATCCGACCGGGAGCAAACCCGAACTCGATTTGTAGGCAGTGGCGCTGCTAAGGTGGTGGAGTGGGGCGGTGGCTAGTGAGGGCTTTGGTCCGCTTAAATTTTCGCTAAAATAGTCCCCCAAAACATTGGTCCAATGCAAGTTTCACACAACACAGGGCCCCAAAATGGTTTCCAACATAGGGGCTGCACACGCTACAAATTTCTCAGATTCCTTCTTAGAGGACTGAATCTTACAAAATTTTCTCGGGGGTGTGGGGAGGCTAGTCCTAACTAGAATCCTTCTGTCGTTGCAATGGCCGGATGGTCCTAGTTAGGACTGGATAAGGCCCCCGAAACTCTACACAACGGCTTTTCAAATACCATCTTTGCCCCCTCCCTCCAGAAAGTGGCTAGGGCACCACCCATTACAGAATCCTGGTTACGCGCCTGTTTGTCGGTACCCATGACAAAGTCTGGAAAACTGTTATTTCGGAATGACGGACAGTCAACGATAAGGTGAAGTGTCTTGCTTCTCCCAGCTGATGGCCCTCGGCATTTTTAAGGCAAGGGCGTAAAAATCTTCTAACGGATAGGCCTATTTCGCGAGTATTTTGAGGTATGCTGTAATAGTGGATACATTTTTGCTGTACATGAACAACGTATATAGAATTACATCAATATGCAAAATATATATGTCCGACATTATTGATTTACAAACAAAATACATCTCGTACGCATCGAATGTTTCGTCAAGCCATTAATTTTGATTCCGATCTGTTTCTTAACTTTAATGGGAAATATGCAAGTCAGACATCGTTTATTCATGAGCTTCTATGGAAAATGAAGTCTGAAGGAAATGGGCGTTCTGATTCTGAAGATTTGATCTCCTCTCATGAAAACCCATTACCGGTAACACATCACGAGATCTCAAATACTGCAAACAAAGATCGACAAAACTGAAAACGAGGACGGAAATTTTATTTATTCATTTTTGCATTCTTATTCTGTGATGCCTAAAACTGATCTTTTTGCTTGGAATATTCACCTGAGGTCTTGGATACAAATGATGACAACATTAAAGATCAAAATGGGAGCTACCTGGCTCAGTAGGTAGAGGTGCAGGCTGCAAGGCGAGAGGTCCTCGGTTCGAATCCCACCTGTGGCAACTGTGTTGTGTCCTTGGCAAGACACTTCACCCCCAATGCCCATGTGGGGACAGGGTGGCGTTGTGTACTAAGGCGTACTGCACGTCGATCGTGCACCTATCTTTAACCAATGCTAACCCTGCTTGCGTGGTGTTAGTATGTTGGGGAGCCGTTGCTCGGTGGTTTTCTCCGGGTAGTCCGACTTCCTCCACCCGAAAAACTGTCGTGACTCGTGGTCATGATTAGTCATTGTGCAGAAATATGTGACCTTAAACACCAATAAAAAAATAAATAAAGATTAAAATGGTAGTCACCATTAATCATGCAAGTTTTGTATTCAACACCGTCTGTTTAGCCAAGACAATCGAAAAAAGCAGCATATTCCAGGACGGAATAAAGGTAGGTTCGGAAGCGGAACCTCCTTGAACTCCTTTTGTATCATCAGGTCTTCTGGGCAGGTGACCCGATGATACAGATGAGTTCAAGAGAAGACCCTACGTAGTATTTTGATAACATATCGACGATTCAATCATTTTCGAATCATCTGGATGAGAAGACCATTTTTACATAGCGCCATCTTACATCCGGCACTCAATTTGCCTCCACAAATCGGCTTTATTTATCAACATTGCACACGTGTGTACTGAGCTGCCGATTGGCATTGAAAGCTTCATTTTTGTCTCTGTTTTATCAATTAAAATTCGACAATTTACCTGATCTGCGTTTGTTCTCATCCCCGAAGAGAACAATGGTTGGGTGTTAGAAATTTGAGTATTTTGCGATGTTATTTCCATACTTATCATCTTCGTGTTACAATCATTCATGTACGTTCCGACGTTCATCGCAACTCTCAACTACAATGTACCTTCGACATCTTTAAAGCTAAAATGTTTCGTTCGAAGAACGGCAGGCTAGCATACAATCGAATTTTGTTTCAACAGAACGACGGCAAGGACAAAAAAATATTTATAAAGTGGAAAGAAACCATATCAATGCAGCTTTCAGTACAGTGCAGCAGACGTGGGTGCCATTTTTAGTAACGAAATCTGAATGGCTGGTTTCGAGGCGGCATAAAGAGTCCTGGATGTAAGATGGCCCTATGTAAAAATTGTTTATTCAAATCGAATTGCATGTTGAAGCTCCACAAGGCTCTTAACCCTTTACCCAACGTAATGGCCAAAACCGGCCAGCGCTATTAACAATGAAAGTGTCAATGACACTGTAGCTCAACTTGTTAAGACATGAACATGTATAGTATGTGACACAGCAATGACAAACATCTAGGTAATGACCTGATAACAAAGGTACATATAAAGTATTGTAACGGCCTGTACATAAATACTGACCGTAGCCTGTAACAAATGTATAGGTAAAGTATTGTAAAGGTGGGTGACAGTCAGATGCTAAACTAGAAAAGAAATCTTTGAGTCCCAGAGTGAGTCTGACTGAACCCCAAAATATTTGTTCTCATAGCACAGTGATAACAAAGGCACCCCAAAACACACTCATTCCTGTCCCAAGATGAAAACAAAGGTACCCAAGAAGTTTCGTGAAGATCAGTTCATAAATACGAGCTGTATAGAAGTTGTGACAAGCCGTATTGACATGTGCAATTACAGTGTATAAGTAGCACTAAATAAATCAAAATTCATCTAATTTGCATAATTTCTGCACGAGAAAAAAACCCGTACTGTATGTGATGTATTCCATTTTACTAAACATTCAAACAAAAATTTATTCAAATCAGAACTTTCGTACAGAAGTTCTGTACAAAAGACTGATTGCACTAATTTTGGTACAAAATGGCTGCTGGTGGCCATCTTGAATTTCGGACCACACCCAAAAACACCCGTTCTCATCCCACGGTGATAACAAAGGTACCCAAGAAGTTTTGTAAAGATCGGTTCATAAATGTGGCCTCTAGCCTGAGCCGTATAGAAGTTGTGTACAATGAAAGTGTCAATGACACTGCAGCTCAACTTGACAAACTTGAACTTGGTAAGTTATAAATGAAATGGCAAAATTGAAGATCATTGGTACCAATGTCATTTTTTTGCCAGTGGCAACATTTATTGACAGAAACCGAAGAAAATCAATAGCTCCCATCTAGAGGCCTCCCCAAACAAGCATGCCAGGTTTCAAAGCAGTCCGATCATAAATGTGCCCTGTAGGGTGTATAACTAAGAACGTTGGCCGTGGCAACATTTTTTAACGGAAATGGAAGAAAATCGATAGCTCCCATCTAGAGGTCACCATAAATAAGCATACCAGGTTTCAAAGCAATCTAATCGTAAATGTGCCCTGTAGGGTGAGCCAAAGGGAAATATTGTGGTCTGACTAAACTAAGTTCTAAGAACGTTGGCTGCGGCAACATTTCTTGATGGAAATTGAAGAAAATTGATAGCTCCCATCTAGAGGTCACCCCAAACAAGCATGAAAGATTTCAAAGCAATCCGATCATAAATGTGCTCTGTAGGGTGTGCCAAAGGGAAATATTGAGTCTTCTGACTAAACTAAATTCTAAGAACGTTGGCCGCGGCAACATTTTTTGACGGAAATTGAAGAAAATTGATAGCTCCCATCTAGAGGTCTCCCCAAACAAGCATACCAGGTTTCAAAGCAATCAAATCATAAATGTGCCCTGTTGGGTGTGCCAAAGGGAAATATTGTGGTCTGACCAAACTGAGTTCTAAAAACGTTGGCCGCGGCAACATTTTTTTACGGAAATTGAAGAAAATCGATAGCTCCCATCTAGAGGTCACTCCAAACAGGCATGCCAGGTTTCAAAGCAATCCGATCATAAATGTACCCTGTAGGGTGTGCCAAATAGAAATATTGAGTCTTCTGACTAAACTAAGTTCTAAGAACGTTGGCCGCGGCAACATTTTTTGACAGAAATTGCAGAAAATCGATTGCTCCCATCTAGAGGTCTCCCCAAACAAGCATACCAGGTTTCAAAGCAATCTGATCATTAATGGGCCCTGTAGGGTGTGCCAAAGGAAAATATTGAGGTCTGACTAAACTAAGTTCTACGAACGTTGGCCGTGGCAACATTTTTTGCCGGAAATTGAAGAAAATTGATAGCTCCCATCTAGAGGTCACCCTAAATAAGCATACCAGGTTTCAAGGCAATCAAGTCATAAATGTGCCCTGTAGGGTGTGCCAAAGGGAAATATTGTGGTTTGACTAAAGTAAGTTCTAAGAATGTTGGCCGCGGCAACATTTTTTGACGGAAATTGAAGAAAATTGATAGCTCCCATCTAGAGGTCACCCCAAACAAGCGTGCCAGGTTTCAAAGCAATCCGATCATAAATGTACCCTGCAGGGTGTGCCAAAGGGAAATATTGAGTCTTCTGACTAAACTAAGTTCTAAGAACGTTGGCCGCGGCAACATTTTTTGACAGAAATTGAAGAAAATCGACAGCACCCATCTAGAGGTCTCCCCAAACAAGCATACCAGGTTTCAAAGCAATCTGATCATAAATGTGCCCTGTAGGGTGTGCCAAAGGGAAATATTGAGGTCTGACTAAACTAAGTTCTACGAACGTTGGCCGTGGCAACATTTTTTGCCGGAAATTGAAGAAAATCGACAGCTCCCATCTAGAGGTCACCCTAAATAAGCATACCAGGTTTCAAAGCAATCAAATCATAAATGTGCCCTGTAGGGTGTGCCAAAGGGAAATATTGTGGTTTGACTAAACTGAGTTCTAAGAACGTTGGCCGCGGCAACATTTTTTGACGGAAATTGAAGAAAATCGATAGCTCCCATCTAGAGGTCACCCCAAACAAGCATGCCAAGTTTCAAAGTAATCTGATCATAAATGCGACCTGTGAGGTGTGCCAAAGGAAATTGTGGACGTACGTACTAACGTACTAACATACTAACGTACTAACGTACGTACGTACGTACGCCGACGGACGAGAAGTGATGGCAATAGCTCAGCTTGACTTGTCAAGTTGAGCTAAAAATCGCCAATTAATTTTCAATATTTTCTCATTTTTTGTCTCAAAAACATAGTTTAGGTTATGACACCTCTTTGGAACGAGCTCGTCGAGATCGTTCCAATGAGGGGTCATAACGTATGTTTTTGAGACGAAAAATGAAAAAAATTAGTTATTCAAGAATTTTGTTTGCAAGTGTCGTCTGTTTTTCAAGTTGGTAAAGGGTTAAATTAAAGTGTTTCATTTTTTACTCTCATTGAATTAGCAGAAATAAGGCATTTATACAACGACTGTTGTGCGCATTTAACGTTACGCGATACAATACAGGTACTGGGAAATAGAGATGGGCTGTATTGGAATTTTCAGTTCGGTATCAGTTTCGGTATTTTGATGGGGGTATACCACGGTATCGCGATTCGGAAATCGGTATCGGATTTTCTGCTAGAGGCAAAGGGGAATTCACACACGGAAAATGCAGAATAAGTTGTTCTTGTATCATGCTGCCACACACGCCATTATCAGTAAGCTCAACATTGGCATTCTTGAGCCAACACGAATCATATCTTCAGAAATTTTGTGACTTATTCCAAACACACCTTTACATTTCAAGGCCTGTTTCAGGCTTTTGCAATCTAAGAGCATGTACCCTTAGCATGCTATTATCTGGAGGCCCTGCTGATAATAGACAAATCCTCTGGGCAGTGATTTCTAGTAACGTCTTGGCTGCCTTAACAGGCAGCCAAGACTTGACTAGATACCACTATATACAGGTTGTATTCTAGTCTGAATTCATGCCAATTGCCCAGACCCTAAAGGATTAACCAACTTGAAATGAAAATCAGTCAATTCATTCGTGAAAATGATCTCTTCAACTGCTGTCAAGCCTCAACTAGGTCTTATAAATGGTGAATGTAGGACAATTTAAAAATATAGATGGCTTCGGTATTCAATGATTGGGTCGGTCCGGTTTTTCGGTATTCCCATGATATCGGTATCGATTCAGTTTTTCGGAACATTGCCAATCTCTATTGGGAAATGTTCTAGATAAAACACCCGTGGACTCGGGACTACGCGTAAGAACGTCATGTAAGAACGCATCGGACTGGACGTGAGGTGTCTGTGTGCAGTTATGATGCAAATGAAATGTTTCGGCACAATAGAGGTTCTCAAGCAAGAAAATTATCAGACCGTCGAAAGTGATATTTTTATTCACAATTACCAGCTATATTCACTTAATTCAAGTTTAATTCTGATACAAATACAGAACACAACTCGGGTAAAGCATGGTAGACAGAAATCAACGATCCTCGCTGGAGTAGTTCCTGAAAATCACACTTGTCTTCGGCGATTCTGAAATACAGGAAAGACTCCACCTTGGGTCGTTAATTCCAATCCCACGTACTCCAATCTCGTTGTGTTTTGTCTCAGTATTTTCTACCCGTCAATACAAATGACATTAGTGAATCAGTGGCATTTCAAAACCGGTAAACTACACGCCTTTTAAAACGTTAATGATGAATTTAAACCAGTAAGAAAAACAGAAGTAGTATATCATGTCCCCAGACGACTCCCTTTGGGGGAGTGAAGTCACATTCACGTGACCTCGGTGGCGGGGAGGGGGGGGGGGGTAACGTGCTAATCCTATTATGGTGGCTTTGATGGTCCGTTTAGGTGATTTTCGGTCGTTTTTGGTGATTGTAGGTACTTGTCGGGTTGTTTGGGTAATTCTAGGGAGTAACCGAGTATTTGGGGACAAACCGAACCAGAAAACGTACTCTTATACAATCGAGCACACCCTACGAGCACACGCTTCTTATTAGGGGACATAGGGTCACATAGCAGCCACATGCACCACAGAAACAAAGAGGGCGGTTTCCAATAACAAAATGGACGCCGGAAAGACGTGCCATCCTAATAACACGCACTGCGCACGAGCACTGACTCCACATGTCACTATGGTAATGACGTACCAACACGGTGGCTCACGCGGGCTACTTAGACAACGCCACATGACGTAACTCCAGGATCTTGAAGGGTTGCCCCTGCCGGGGATCGACTGGATACTCGATATACAAATAACATGCTGAAAATACAATTGAATCTGTAAAAAGCTAGAGCTGAAACGGTTAACCGATTAATCGATTAATCAATGATCAACATCTTGATCGATCCAAAAAGTAATTGTTCGATTTATTTATTTATTGGTGTTTAAGGTCACATATTTTTGCACGAATGGCTAATCATGAACACAACATGAGTATCAACTCAAGACCAGGGGTGAGGGTTAATAAGCCATGTTGCCCATTTTAGAGAGGGCTTGCACCTCCCAAGCATTGGTGACTGGGTCCAATTTTACCAGTAAAACAGAGCCTGTTTACGGCAGTGAACCGGCACTGCTTCACTTCTCGTGGATCCCGCGGGAAATTGTTCGATTACCCGTTACTTTTGAACTACCGGTACTATATTATGGGTCAACAAAGGAACAAACTTGCTCCAAAACAAGTAAACATTGTCACACTGACTCGCATCAATTATGAGAGACAGAGTAAAACATGCAAGTTACTTGTTGACATACTTGTTTACTTGCATGAGCATCATACTGTATCAGTAGCTGGAAATGGTCATTCTTAACTCCTTACCCATTGCGGTCCAATGAGGGGTCATAAGCTATGTTTTTGAGACAAAAACTGAACACGTAATAAATTTGAATGGAGATTTCTGTATACAGGCCTAGTCGGTTTTGTTTGTTACGTTGGGTAAAGGGTTTATGCTGTAAATCATCAACGGTATGGCAGTTAATCAGATATCTATTTGGACAAGTGATTAATCGGTTAACCAAGGTAAATCAACGTGATTAATCGATCAAGAAAATCCCTTAACCGTTTTAGCTCTATAAAAAGCATCCAGATGCGTAAGCGAAAGGGTCTCTAGTCTCCAGCTCCCCGCAAACGTGCATCATCAAGACGCCCCAGGTGAGGTTACAGCTACAAAAGTTTCATCGTGTATTGGTCATTGGCATGCATGTTCTACAACAAGCAAAGGCAAACCAGCCTATTTATTACGTTATTTTTTTTTTTTTTCATCAAGAGGACGAGTCATCCCTTTTCTGAATGTGCTTCGAATTAACAATATCTGGATGTGTGTTGATTAATATTCATCGCATTGCTTCTCATAATGGAATCATCGCATGTCAGTAGCTGTCAGGTAAATAACCCATTGGATGCCATTTCCCACATAAAAATTCATTAACATCTACGGATTTGTTGAAGTTAATGGAAACAGTCTAAAACATGTTAAGAATCTAATTGAAAACACCGGCACACATTTACCGAATGCGTGCATTGTAATCAAAACACATATATCCAACACGTTCCAAGACAACACAGTTTAAATAAAGTGTGCGTGAACTGTTTTACAGTATGAAAACACTTGCAGACTGAAGTGCCGATGTGTCTACCGGTTGGTACAAAATAGACGCGGAGGCAAAATATTCGGAGGCAAGACCATCCGCAATTGCATCTGAAAACAAAAGTGTTGTTTTCTAGCATCTGTGGTCGTCTGAGTTTCCTAAACATTATTTTACTGTTGATTGCAGAGGCCAGTTAACCCTTGAACTAACATGAAAAGAAGACGACACTTGTAAAAAGAAATCTTGAATAACTATTTTTTTTCATTTTTTGTCTCAAAAACATAGGTTATGACCCTTCGTTGGAACGAGCTCGACGAGCTCGTTCGAACAAGGGGTCATAACCTATGTTTTTGAGACAAAAAATTAAAATATAATGAAAATTAATTGGCAATTTTTTAGAATAGCGCTGGCCGGCTTTTGCCGTTGCTTTGGGTAAAGGGTTAAGATGACTACAGACTCCATGTGCGAACAGATCGCCGCAAAGCATCTCATATGGTTGGGCAAATTAATGGTCGGGAAAATTCATGGTCGGGAAAAAAGTCGTGGTTGGGCAAGCACGGATCGCCCCTCTCTCCAATATTTGAGAAAATTTACGTGCCTGTCAGTGATTTCAGATGCAAATTCTCTGTCCAGTTTCATCACCGCAACATGATAGAATCTCAAATGTCGCTCAGAAATGCGCAAACAATGATTCTGAGATCCTATTTTCGCTTTGATTTCTTTTTCTTGATTCGCAGTCTCTTTTTCAAGAGATCTCAAACCACTGGTGTAAGTGCGTCGCGAACTGAACGCGATCTGATCGCAAAAAGACCACTTTTCTGACCACAGTACTTTATTGTCTATTTATTTATATATTCAAAATTTTGGGAGTTTAAAGTCACTTTCGACAGCCTAGGTAACCCCAGGTCAACCCGTGTCCGGGTGGAGGAAGCCAAAGTGGCCGGAGAAAACTACCAAGCAGTGGTGAGTAACTGTCAGACTCCCAAACGTACTCACACCACACAAGCAGGGTTAGCATTGGCCGAGGGCAAATGCACCATCGACATGAAGTACGCCTCAGTACACATGCCACCGTACCCATGCGTAAACAATCGGAATGAAATGCAGTACACAACACAGTCACCACTGGTTGGGATCGAACCATCGGTTTTACGTCCAATGTCGTAACCACTGCGCCACCGCGCTACCTTTTGTCTGAACTCCACTGTGCAGCTGTGTTCGCGGTCGACCATTTTCTTCGTACTGCATGGTCGGCTCTGCGCCGTGTTATATCAACAGTCAGGTATATGCCAGACACAAGTACGATATATCCAGAATATACCACAGTTGTGGGTTTCGTGAAGATCAAAAACACTGACATGCATATAGATGAGTTCGCCAAGCATTTCAGATTAAAATGGATACTGATGAGGTACACAGCTGTTTCACTTTCGCTCGATAAACAAAAAACCTGACTCTGCGAAACGAACTAAAACGGGGAAACAGTTGGTGAAGGTAGAACAACAAAACAATGTAAGAGTTGCAGTCTTGCAGATTGTTGTTCTAGAAATGTCATCCTTCAATCTGAGCAGTTCAGACGGGAAATGAGACCAGTACGCCTCGACCAACGCCACCCGGTCTTATTAACCATTCACCTAACATGAAAAGCAGACGACACTTGCAAAAAACGACTTGACGAGGGGTCCATCGAGGGGTCATAACCTATGTTTTTGAGACAGAAAAATGAAAAAATAATGAAAATTAACTGGCGATTTTTGAGAATAGCGCCGGCCGGTTTTGGCCGTTACGTTGGGAAAAGGGTTAAACAGCACATAGAAAATAGAGCAACAAACCCAATCACGCATACCTTACATGTATGTGTCAACACCAGTCTATATAAGCGATTTTTAAATGCACCGGCATAAGCAAGATAATATTCCCTACACTTGAAACCTTTTTTATTGATAACTACAGGTACTGTGAGCAAGCTCACAAAGTGATACCCCCCGCGCCTCAGTTGTAGCCTTTTTGGAACATTAAAATGTATAAGTTATATTATCTCCCCTTGGAAATGTCAGAACGGAATTATATTGCTTCATGCACATCTTCATATGGAGTTCTTCCATTGTGTAAAGTTTCATGAAAATTCTTCAAACGGTTTAGGAGTTGCGCTTATAAGGATGGACAGACGGACGGACAGGGTGATCCCTATATACCCCCCCCCCCCCCCCCCCCAAAAAAAAAAAAAAAAACTTTTTTGGGAGTATAATAAAATCTCAAGCATCTGGTATCAGCCTTGCAAGGGTGCATAAATGCTGCACGGCTAGAGAGAACAACTGATTAAGTTTTTGCAAATTTTTCGGCTTATCGACCACCGAAGGCACATTGGTGGACACTGAACTAAACACAATTGTAATTTCCATTGGGTGGAAAACTACGCACGATGTTTCATTAAAAATCTAAATCTTCTCTTCTCTTACTGTATATAAAATGTGCTACCGTATTCTGGCGAGTTAATGATCATCAACGCACACATTAACTTTCAAATTCAGTTTAAAGGCAGAAGAAACGCTAACAATGCTTCAGCCACTGGACCACCCGATCCACTCCCCGAAGTCCTTTAGCAAACAACATTGCTTTTGAGCCTGACCGTTTTCCATACAGTTAAAACTATAAGTCCTGTCACGAACTGTGCGCTTATCTAGATTTAATTGCGCGTAGGAATTACGTGCAATTGCAGACAGAGGCAATGTTTCTGCCAATGGACCTCTGGGTTACCCAGAGGTCCATTGGCTGAAACATTGCTTGTGCACAGGCCATATGTACAGAATTTAATAGCCTTACTATGGTCATAAATTAACGCGCAGATCGACGTGCTATCTGTGCGCATTTCTTGACAGGACTTCTAGTTTTAACTGTAGAACATTCGTTATTGTTTGGATGTTTATTCCTAGGGCCCTACGAATCACATTTTCGAAACGAATTGAGTCTATTATTCGAAATCGAATCGAACCTCCAATCGAATACAAGCGTTTTTAAGTCCCGATTGATAAAATATTCCAACTACATTATCAAAGCATGCCTTGGTGATGTAGTTGTAGTATTTTACCCAGTAAGTATATTTGTTCAAAAATAGAAAGGGTGCGAGAATTCTGTACTGGATACAACCCCATTTGAACAAGCGGGGTAAAGTGCCTTGCCCAATGACACAACGCGGGAGTCCGAATCGATCGCTCAGACGGTCACCCATCCAAGGACTAACCGGGCTCAGCGTTGCTTAACGTCGATGATCTGCCGATAACCAAATTCTAGACAAAAGATTCGAAGGAAACGAATTGGACAGCCGATTTCGACTCGAACCGAATACCAACTTAAGATTCCAAATCGAATCGAATCTCGAAGCTTCGCAGACCCCTATATAGTTATTCCACTGTGATGTTATAATCCTCTCTTCAGTCTCCACGAACTACTCGGTGGTACAGTACAGTCGCCGTGGACTGGTTGTAAACGAAGCGTGGGCAGGGATATACACACATGCGTTTACCAGGTAATACAAATCACCAGTAGCAAAATTTTAATTAATGAAGCACCGAGTTATACCCGGTGCTTCATTAATTAAATTTCCGATGATTATTTCTATAATTAGTGTTTGGAATCTATAATATTATCGCGTCCGTGGAAATATTGCCCACCCGTGGAAAGTGACTAGTCCACGGCGGCCGTACTGTACTCCGTGTATATATACACCGGTTTCCAAAGCCCCTAACTGTCCGATACGATATAACCATGGTGTTGGCAGAGGCACTGAACACTAATAACCAAACCAAACCTCCAGTGGATTTGCCAACAAATATAAAACATACGTCACATGAAAAACTTCGAATGTCCACCCAAAAGTCTCAAACTCTGTGAAAGTAACCCCACGATACACAAGAAAACTTTCAGCTAATCGACCTCCGGGCTTAAATCATAGGTCATTTCGCTGAAACTTTTCTTGTACTCATTTTTTCACATAATATGAAATATATGTTGTATAAAGGAAACTCCAATACGCGAGTGTTTTGTGAAAACCTACTCTTGGGTATTTTAAGAAACTTCGTCATAAATTTATTCCACAATTTATTTTGATTTGAACACCAGGCGTGACCCTTTTTCCCAACAACTTTTCTCGACTCAAAACGAAATCGATTGATTCAAGACGATGATAAAGGACTGAAAATTTACACTGACAGCTTGTTGGCAACGATAATTGAAAAATATTTGCGTGTATGTTTTGTGAATGCTGTTTCAGGGTCGAGAATATACCCGCGGGGATTCTGTGTGAACAAAAGTGTGTTTGTAAATCGATTGTAAGACGTGAACACTTCACTTCGCTGCTGTCGCACCTCGAGTGCAATGGGAATAAATGAGATAACGGGAATTCCAAAAGGAAATGAATTTAACTTCACGTGTATGGGCAAACACAGTCGAGGCGGAAATCGAAAAATTGTGTTTATATATCTTGTTTCGTGGTCTTAAGGTGCCATAGAAGTAAGGTAAGTTAGTTTACTTTGAAATTCCCAAGTCTCACATTCCATAAACATAAATCAAATACACACATATTATGCACCAAAATGAAGGTTATGATGTATAGAACACGAAAGATGTTTGCGATCAACTCACAGAGTTGATGGCAGCCACCACTGTTCTTGGAAGTCTGCTACCCTATTCGTACCAGAATCAGGGACGAGGCGACAGATGAGGGGTGTGCCCCCCCCCCCCCCCTCCAATCATGGCCAAAATTTCCTATAGTTGGAAATTCGGCGGGCAAGTCATGAGTAGTTGGAAATTCCATCTATCTGGATTTTAGAGCTTCTTTGGTGATGCTGATGTCTCCTTTACTTCCCAAAATTCCAACTCGGTTTCAAATCAGCAAAAAATTCTAACAGTTACTATTTGCAACTACAGTATACGCAATATCGAGCTTCATAAATATGCATGATGACAGTCGGTACGAGATTTCTATAGTACGTTTACTTGTTGTAATAAATAAAAATCCTCGAAATGTACTTCAAGAAAATCACATCATGTAAAATCGTTAGCCTGATTTAATTCCATCATTTGCAGTTTCAAAATGATGAAACATCGAAAACTGATCATCCCCTCATAAGATCTGATTTAATGTTAGGACAGTGTGAATTGTTCAAAGTTCTCAGCTTGAACATTTGTTTAGCACATATTCTGTTCCTAGAATAATACCAAATAATAATAACCCGATAATGCTATCATAAATGTGTTGGCATTTCAATTACTAGAATCACTTTTATGCCCCCTTTCATGGCTTAAGTTTCAAAATCATTCTCGTTAGTGAATTTCCAACTAGGGTGAGGGACCGGGATGGGGAATCCCCCTCTCGGTCCCCCCCCCCACCCTAGTTGAAAATTCACTCCCCTACACCTCCAAATCGGAAACCTCTAGCCACGTCCCTGACCAGAACTGGTATTAAAATATTTCAGGAAAACAACTCGTGGCCAAATGTGCCACAGATATTCAAAAATGAAGCTGGAAAAACAAAATTCTTCAAAAGCAGCGACAGAGCAACATGGGAGTAAATTCCAAAACTGTCAGCTTTGTTTTGTTTTCTATTTGTTTTCATTTCTGTCAAAGTCATCGGGCCGAAAAGGCACTGATTTTGAATGCCGTCTAAATTCAAATAATGAGTCAGATCGCCTTCACGCTACACCCGAATATTATACGGAGACTGCACAGTTGCCATATTACTTGTAAGGTATCGTGACACCAATCTGATTTTCTTATAATTACACGATTGTTTCGAATGCCGTCTAAATACAAATAATGAGACAGTTCGCCTTCAAACTAAACCTTAATATTATATGGAGACTGCACAGTTGCCATATTACCTGCAAGGTATGGTGACACCAATTTGAATTTCTATTGCGCGATTGTTTTTTGATGAAAATTCGTGATATGCGCATGTCCGCCAGTCATGAAACCCTTTTTCAATAAAATACAGACAGTGTTGGCCTTCCCCAAAGGCAGCCCTGCCGCTGCATCGAAATGTGTTTTGAACGTCTAGCTTGTTTTTGTTGTCTCACATTTGGCCACGAGTTGTTCTCGGGAAATATTATTTTATTGTCAGTTCTGGTACGAATACGTCAGCAGACTTCCAGTAACCAATGGTGCCTGCTGCAAACACTTCAGTTGGTTGCATATATTTTTCGTATTCTATACATTATGACGTTCATTTTGGTGTATAATTTGTATATATTTGATTTATTTATGGCATATCAGAGGTGGGAATTCCAAAGTAAACAAATTCCCCTTACTTCTATGGCATCTTATTATCATTTTCACCGTGGGCATAGCTCTCAACCACAAGCCACCCCCCCCCCCTCAACCGACCCTCCGGACCGGGTGTATGGTGGAAGAGGTAGGGTAGAAACCTTGGACATCGGGGATTCAGGATTCAGGAGAGCCCCCGACTGATAACGCAAGTTTATTAACCCTTCACCCAACGTAACGGTCAAAACCGGCCAGCGCTATTCATAAAAATCGCCAATTAATTTTCATTATTTTTTCATTTTTTGTCTCAAAAAATAGGTTATGACCCCTCTTTGGAACGAGCTCGTCGAGCTCGTTCCAAAGAGTGGTCATAACCTATGTTTTTGAGACAAAAAATGAAAAAAAATAGTATTCAATAATTTTGTTTGCATGTGTCGTCTGCTTCTCGTTTTAGGTAAAGGGTTAATTTATCTATTTAGTGGTGTGTAAAGTCGGTTTCGGTATGTATGTCTACATCATGACCGCAACATGGAATATGAAGCCCAGTTTAGCTACGGCCTGTAGAGTGTGCAATTGAGTTTTATATGCCAAATCCAAGTTGACCGCTGGCGGTCATGCTTTTCAACGAAATTCAGATAATTCGATAGCTCCTATCCAGATATCACACCAAAGCTATAGATGAAATTCGAAAAAAAGATCGTGTGAGAGATGCGTCCTGTAGGGTGTGCTTATGGCATTGTTGACAATTCATATGCCAAATCCAAGATGGCTGCTGGCGACCATATTTTTCAACTAAATTCAGAAAAATTCAATAGCTCCTATCGAGACATGACACCAAAGCTACATATGAAATTTGAAAAAAAGATCGGTTGAGAGATGCGTCTTATATAGGGTGTGGTAACAGAATTGTTGTCAATTCACATACCAAATTCAAGATGGTCACTGCCGGCCATGGTTTTTCAACAAAATTCGAAAAAAATCGATAGCTCCCATTTGGGCGGCACACCAAAGCTATAAATGAAATTCGAAAAGGATCGGGTGAGAGAGATGCGACCCGTAGGGAGTGATAATGTGGACGGACAGAGGAAAGGACGGAAGGATGGACTACGGATCGCAACCCATCCTGATACATGTAGCTCATACATGACGTTGTCAAGTTGAGCTAAAAAAAACATTTTGGGTTCCACAACGAAGATTTGTTGGTGCCAAATCTAATGTTTTAGTGCAAATGGCTAAACTGTCAACCGCTTTGAACACTGTCTTCGAGACCAATGCACAACTTTCAACTATTTTCAAGGCTTTGGAAAAACATTTTTCAATTCAGGACTTTTTTCAATGACCACAGTTAAACCCTTTTACTGCCACGTCCGCTTTATCCATATATGGAGGACCTATTTATCTATTTATTGGTGTTTTAAGGTCACACATTTCTGCACAATGACTAATCATGACCGCGACAGTTTTATGGGTGGAGGAAGCCGGAGTACCCGGAGAGAACCACCGAGCAACGGCGAGCAACTGTCAGCTCCCCAACATACTCACTCCACACAAGCAGGGTTAGCATTGGTTGAAGACAGGTGCACAATCGACGTGCAGTACGCCTTAGTACACAATGTCACCGTGCCCCCACGTGGACAATGGGGGTGAAGTGTCTTGCCCAAGGACACAACGCGGTTGCCGCAGGTGGGATTCGAACCGAGGACATCTCGGCCTGCAGGCTACACCTCTACCAACTGAGCTACCGCACCCCCATATGGAGGACCTCTATGTACGCCTGTATGCGAGAAAGTTTAATACAATTTATGACATAAGTGAGACTCTATCATCTGATTAATTGTTCGAAAGGGCACCCAACAATTAATCGGATGGTAGGTTTCATCTGCGCATACCAGAACGTACAGATAATCATCATAAAATAGGTGACAATAGTCGCATTCGGCAGGGTGTTAAACCTGTCGCCATGTAGCTACTAGATGTGATGCTCTTGGAGCCAGAGATTTTGTTTTCTGATTCAAGAGAACAGTTTGCCAGTGTCGTCTGCTACTAGCATTTGGTTAAGAGTTGAGAGGTTGGTTACCACTCTCCGCGTATTGCATAAATTATTTATTATATAGGACGACGATAAAGGCAAACTTTATCGTATTGAAAAATTGGATAGAACAAAAGTTTCCCTGTTACTTCGATGCGAAAGGGGTGGTCTCTGTGCCAACAGTCTAAATAAAGACTACTAATGAACAAATTATTCATTTCCAGTCGCGATTCTCAATAAAAGAAGTCCAGAAGCCGGTAGGTGGTATTCTGGTGTTATTCCTGGCACGAAGCGATGGTACCCCACAGAGCGCTTTTGTGGAAATGGAAGTTTGATCCAAGCTGACACGACTGATGGTGAAAAAAAAACAAGCAGCTATCAATATGGAAAAGTCAGCAAAGTTCGACTACAATGCATACTAACTGATCATGATTAAATGCATGGTAAATAATTAAAGCACATGTGCACGTGTAAATCTCAGCGATTACTCATGAATGATTTATTAATGTCTGACAGCCATGACACACAGAAACTTTGATTTGCAAATAATTTGCAACCGGGCATTTTTCAAATACCATGCCGAACAGTGGAAGCTGCTGTGAAAGGTCGTCTGCAACTGAAATTACACATGCATATACATGTATCCCGTATGTATTAATATAGATGGTTTAGAAATTATAATGCCTCGTCCACATTATCAATAACTGCGTACTGATGTGTAATAATGACAACAAAGAGTACTTTGTGTGTGCGTGTTTAGGCATCAAAGACTTTACATACTGGACGCGATGAGCCAGTGAGATGAGGCACACCGGCCAGTGGTGACACCAAAGGGTGGTGTCGGTGGGGAAAGTCAGATGGGGTTACAGTCCCTACCCTTCGTCAGCGATGTCTAGCCTGCCCCAGTCGCAGAAACTGCCTCCTTTAATGTGGGCTTGTCGGGTAATAGTCTACCCTCCCACAGGCGCTTAGCCAGGATATCAAAAGTTAGGGAGAGGGGGGGGGTAATATCTAGGGGGATAGTTCAGCGATCTGAACGTAGCGGCTACCCCCCCCCCCCCCCTACGTCGGGGGTGGGGGGTAGCCGCCACGTTCAGATCGATGAACTACTAGGGGGCATACATAATGGGATGCTCAGCACGGTGCTATCCGCAACAATACATGGGCATCCTCTACCAAATGTCTTGAGGACATCCATGAGTTTTCGCACATAATATCGTACCCCATGCAAACAGCTAAAGCTCTTGTGTGGGTCTCCCCATAACACTTTGCTTTACCTCTTCAAAATTTGAATGAATCTACACAAAATCGCAGGAATATTTTGGCTGAGAAACATATTAGCCACGTGTAAAGAAACCGTCGACACAGGCCTTTATATTACCCCAAATTCAAGCCGGTAAAGGGTGTCCCCAAATTAGGAGATGGCTACCAACATCTTGTTGTAACATTCTAAAATGAAGATATTTGTTAAAAAATACTTTTGCACCATCCAAAATAGGTCTTAGAAAGCCCTGTATTATATATTCTATTTGTATGTAAATTGACTAATCATGTTGTTTCTAATATTTTGGGGACATTTTTGACTTGAATTCAGTATCCCCAAATTAGACCAATCTAAAGCCCCGATCGACGGACCACACTGAGCTTCCAGTATCCAATATTGTCCAAGTGGAGGCTCTAGACCACGTCGAGTCAACCATAGTGAAATGCACTCTCTCGTGCTCGCCCCCAAATCACGACTAAGCGTTGCGGTTGATTCTCCGCATCATGGCCGGTAATTGAAATGTGATCACCTTTAAACCCAGTAGTGGAAGCTGGTCGTATTGGGACAGTCTTATACATGTAGGGCACCCGCATAGAACAAGGCGGTATAGGGATTGACTTACAGGTACATAGGTGGTATAGGGGCTGAGTTATAGAGACAAAAATTACGAGACGGGATTATAGGAACTGGGGGTAGTTCTATAGGAAGTCCTAATTCCTGTTGTAAATTTTGCAGTCGACTGCACAATTTACTATAGGATTTCCCATGAGACAACCCTCAGTCCCTATGATTTTGTCCCTATACCGTCTCACTACCTATAAGTTTGTCATTATATCGCCTCTGTCTGTCCCTATACTGCCTCCTTCCCCAAAAGTTCACAAACTTCTACTAGTCCTGGATCCGCCATTGCGATGTGACAAAGTAATAATTAACGATTTTCTTCTCAGTGTTGAATTTGGCTGATAAGTCAAGATGAAGCCTTACTGCTGGACAAAGACAAAAATCAACTAAGTTCAACTTCAACGCCTAAAGTAAAGCAAAATCACTGAAACTGGACATTATTTTGACGCAAGAAGGCCAAGAGGATTCACGAGAAGGTTCCGACATGGTGGTCACATGAAATCAAATGCAGGCGAACCGTCTACAGGAAAACCGTCTACAAGAAAACGTTCTATTCGATCGAACACCCAGTTTAAACATCGATCAAAATGTGTTTGTGCTACAGTACAGTCGCTGTGGAATGGTAGTAATCCACGCGTGGACCGTGATGTAAACGTTTGCGTTTATCAGATAATAACAAATCATCATCAGCAAAATTTTAATTAATGAAGCACAAGGGTTTTACCCGGTGCTTTATTAATTAAATTTTTGATGATTATTCCTATAATTACTGTTTGGAATCTTATATTATTGAGTCTGCGGAAATATTGCCCATCCGTGGAAAGTGACCAATCCACGGCGGCCGTACTGTAAACAGTCTTCGACGTAACGCAATACGAACTGTCCTTTGAACGCCATCTGGACGGTCGTTCTGGGAGATATCAGTCATGTCTGCTTTTACTTCCATTACTGAACCAATCATGAATTGCAATCATGCGACACACTGTTGGAAAGGGATCTTAAAGCCCTTTCCATCATTGTGTCACATAATAACATGTAAAGGCACGCAGCGATGTCCTTTCTGTTCACACTTTGTCGATGAAAGCACTTCATCGGTGTTTGGAACTCGCTTAACTTTGGTTGACATTATACGTGCTGCGTCTCAGGTTAAACATGGCCTCTTGTTAAGAAACCATTTATTGTTACCAACTTAGAAGTCGAGATCTATGTTTATAAACGAGGGCCCTGCTGAGCTTTGAAATTCGATTCGATTTCGAATCTTAAGTTGGTATTCCGTTCGAATCGCAATCGGCTGTTCGATTCGTTTTCCGTCGAATCCTTTCACAAGAATTTCGCTTGGTATCAGTCATCTCAGTCGTCTCACAAAACGTATAGCCGAGATAGAAATTGTACATAAATACTGTTAAAAATAAAGACTGAGTGTAATTTCCGCTATATTAACATAAAAAGCATGTATCACCATCCCACCATCCAAGCTAATTCCAGTTTCACTAGTCACTGCCCCTGCAGAAAGCAAATTTAAAGTTCCCAAGAAGTATCGACGATGACCTCACGGTTGCTAGCGACTTGCCCCGTGCAGTGTCCAGTACAGAATTCTCACACCAATTTTTGTTCTTGAACAAAATCCTTACTGGGTAATATTCCAACTACATCATCAAGGCATGCCTTCAACGAAGGCATGCCTTGATGATGTAGTTGGAATATTTTATCAGTCCGGACTTCAAGACGTCTGTATTCGATTCGCGGTTCGATTCGATTGCGAATAATAGACTCGATTCGATTCGAATCGACAATATGTGATTCGCAGGGCCTAATTAAAGGGCCAGAAACATGATTTACCAGGGCAACAAACCATTTTTCATAAATGAATGTTCGCTTAACAATATGGAATTCGTGTAACGCCGGTTACAAACTTTTGTTTCCGAAACAATTCGTCCGGGGCGAGTGCTCGGGAAGATTTGAGTTAATGTTCTCAAACTGATAAAAACGGTTAAATCATGGCTATAATTAACTGACTGAATAGCTCAATAACACTCTGGTGTACCTACCTGACTGTGTCCTTCGAAAGCAGCCATGTGTAAAGGCATCCAGCCAGCATTATCCTTATGCATCTCGTCCAGGCCTCTATCCAACAACTGCTGAACCACTGCCACATTACCCTGGGCAGCAGCAATACTCAGTACTGTCCGCCCTTCTGCATCGATGGTGTCAACCGCGGCATTCCAGAACAGAAGCTGACCAACTACATCCGCGTGACCCATGGACGCAGCAGCCAAAAGAGGACTACGATTATTATGATCCGAGTGGTCAATATCTGCATCCCACTCAAGTAATAGTTCACACACGTCTTTATGACCCTCATAAGCTGCGACCAGTAAAGGAGTCATTCCGTCGTGATCCTGGTGGTCCACTTCAGAGCCACGTTCCAGTAAGAGACTTACAACTTTTTCGTGTCCCACACTCGCAGGAATGCACAATGCTGCAACTGAAAGCGCGGTTCTACCGTCACGATCTTCGTGATCTATTGACGCATTAAAATCCAATAGATGTTCCACAATTTCTACATGGCCCATATAAGCAGCGGCGATTAGAGCAGTTCTACCTTCGTTGTCCACTTTATTCACGTCCGCGCCGTGCTTCAACAATTGTATCACAATATCCTCGTGTCCTCCCCACGCTGCAGCTCTAAGGGCAGTCCGCTGATCGCTGTCAGTGTGGTCAACCTCTGCTTTATCGTCCAATAATAAAGACACAACATCTGTATGTCCACCCCAGGAAGCAGATCGTAATGCGGTCCAGCCATCATTATCGGCGTGATTAACATTCGCCCCCGCGTGTAGCAGTTCGGCAACTACATCCGGGTGCCCCTGGCGCGCTGCAAGGTTCAATGGCGTTTGTCCCGACTTATCTGCCGCTTCAATATTGGCGTCCTTAGAAATTAAATAACTTACCATTTGTAAGTTGCCGTGATATGCTGCAGTATGCAGTAAAGTCCGCCCACTGGAATCTAGCTGACCCAACGGTACCTCCAATTCAATAAAAGATTTTTCATTATCACTATCAGGGAGATCATTTAATGCACTCATACTAGCACTAATACTCTGTATATCCTCCTCCTCTGTGGGCATCCGGGCGCCCGCATCTACAAGAAGTTTCAACACTTTACTATCCTTAGGAATACCGGGAAGTAAACTGTCCTCTACATTAGCTCCAGACAGAAGAAGCCACTGAACTAAACAGCTGTGATTAACAGGTACTTGCGAAGATGTTCTTTCCAGATGTAGAGCGAAGTCTTGTACTTCCGCTGGCGTTAAATTTTGCGCGTTTAATGTTGCGTGCATTGCCAAGATTCCATGCCCCTCCGACGCATTACATAAATACTTCTGTGTGCAGTGTTTGACGTCCAACAGCCATTCGGCGAAACTATGATGGAACAGAATTCTGCTACCGTCTTTGCCTTCGATGAGAATTTTAGAAAGTAACTTGAGACGCCTATTAAATTCCTCTCGGTTCAGGGTATTATTTCGTGTTTGTAAAGATAAGTATAACTCGGATTCTGACAGTGGTTTTCTGGCTGCCAATATTGCATTCAGAATTGGCTGAATCTTGGCGAACTGTTTTCGTAAAAATAATCTCTGACACAGCCAGAGATAAAGTCCGTTCAGGGTGCCAGGAATATCACGGATTTCGCGTAATATAATAAAACTATCTGCTACTCCATCCAACACTTTCTCCAGATACAGAAAACACCCATTACTTTTAATATGCAGTTGGTTGAGCATTTCTGCGGTTTCTCGGCTAAGATGCTGACGAAGGTCCTCCTCTTGGTCTAACCTACACAAGATATACTGTTGCACGTCACGCACCACGTGGGATTTTCTCAAATCGTCCAAACTTATCTTTCTGAAGCCGGTGAACAATCGCGTGACACTCTTGCTTTGTTTTCGCGAGGAGCACACAAGCAGAAGCCATCGAGGCAGCATATTATGGTGGTTGGCTAATAACTCAGCTATCGTACGGCTTGATTGCAGTCTGTCATTGATACACTGAAAGTATGACTCGTCTATTGAATCAACAAGCAACATGACATTGTGTGATGGTGGCTTAATTGTAAGCAGTGGGTTAATTATAGCCTGCTTGAAGGCATCATCGGGATTCTTTTCACATTCACGAGCATCCAGACATCGACGAATTATCGGATCTTGCAGTTTTTCTCTGTATCCGTCAATTAAATGTGTCTTTTTTAATTGCTTCACCAAACCATGGATAAACTTGGTGATAGACAAGGTCTCTATATCATGAGCCTGACAGAAGTGATACGCTAAAACACGCTTTGTCAGAGATTTTTGTTTCCCATGTGTCGATGGCCATACTATCTCGCAACACACAGCCGTTTTTCCGCACCCTGGTCCACCCATTATAAGTGCACCACTTGTTTTGGAAGATGGTCGATTTTCCAGGCAGTGGTTTAATTTACTGAAAGTCCACTCTCGACAGAAGAACTTCTTCCCCTGCAACAAACACTGCGTCATACTGGTAGAAACGGGTGTTGTTTTTTAACGCAGTATCAGTTCCTGGGAATATTTCACGACATTATGGCTCCTTCGTGTAACAACCAAACATCATCCATCAGGAAAATGCTCATCTGAAATTTAAAAGTGAAGCGTTAGAATACAAAACAAGACAAGAGGCCACAGTGGCCTCAGTGCGCCCACCCGATACTGATAGTATCATTATATAATCAGTATCGCTTTCCTATCCGTTTCTCGTGTGGGTTGTCTATTAGGTGTTTAGGCCTAAAAAAATAATAATTTAGGCTAAAAAAATAATAATCTGTTTCACAGGCCCTCCCGCATGGTCCTTTTAGCAGCCGCATGCTCTCTTTTTAAAACCAATGCAAATTTTATAAAAAATAAAAATTAAATGCTTTATGTCCTTATATTTTACCCAAGTTAAAAAAAATGATAAATTTGTCCCTTGAGTGCAAGAAGGCTTTGCAATGCTTTAGCATTGCAAAGCCTTCTTGCTCTCAAGGGACGAAATACACCATCACCCATGCTATTCCGTAGATTATGAGACCTAAAACAAAAACCAAGAACATGAACTTTTGATGGCAAAGAAATAATCACAGAAAAAAAATTACAATAAAAGACCGCTCCTCCGCATGCAATTTTACAAATAATGGTCTGAGAAACAGAATATCTACTTTGTGTGGTCTTATTTTTTTTTTTTTTTTTTACTTGGAAATGCGTGGGGGTGAGGGAGCTTCAAACCTTTACTCAACGAACACGTTATCAAAATTTATTATTTTAAATATTAATTTTTCGAATTTTTCAAAATAATTTCAACAAAACCATATCTGGTGCCCCGCTCATTGGAACGATCTTTACGAGCTCGTTCCAAGGAAAGAGTCACATCATCACATGATATGGTTTTGCTGAAATATTTTGACAAATATTTTTTTTCGACTGCTCAATTTGTACATTACGTGGACGGACGCTGTCGTATCGTAAGTTAAGGGTTAAAATGAGTTTGACGGAATTCTGATTTAATGCAGACACAAAATACTCCCAACTAACACCCCCACCCTCACACTTGGGTGAAGGACACAGAATCACTCGATATCCCTTAAGAACAATTTACCCAAATGGACTCCCCTTGGTGGACCCCAACTGGGTAAACAATTGTATAAAATCACTTCAAATCCTTCAAAAGTCATTTACAACAAACAAACAAAATTCACTCAATTATCCCCCTCACCCCATCAGACGCAGGGTCTCATGTGGCCTGGTGCCTGGTGGGCAGTCATTTGAACAAATACCTGATTCATACACATATGCATGTGACCAAACTTGGCCTCGTCCCATATGCATGTGACCAAACTTGGCCTCGTCAACAGTTCGCAAAATTCATTTAAACAAACGAATCTCATAATTTATCGATGGTTTTATGTTAAGTTTCAAACCCCTGTGCCCCCTACCCCACCACCCCCCCCCCCCCCCCCTCACCCCCGGCAAAAAAACATCAGTTTCGGTTCGGTGTTTCTATGTGTCAAGGACAGATAATAAACAAGAGCTCACGTATCGCTGAAGCAATACAATGTCCCCTACAGGACTAACGAAACTATAGTAGGTTACCAAAAATGAAATCATTCCGTTGAAGCGTTTCCAAAAAAAAAGTCCGGAAAACTGATATTTTCGCGCTTTTCCATATTTCCAAGGGCCATAACTCACACAAGAATAATGCAATCAGCATGAAACTAAAACCTGATCTGTAAGTCATCGTTCTATAGTAGGTTACCAATAATGAAATCATTCCGTTGAAGCGTTTCCAAAGAAAGTCCGGAAAACTGATATTTTGGCGCTTTTCCATATTTCCAAGGGCCATAACTCACACAAGAATAATGCAATCAGCATGAAACTAAAACCTGATCTGTAAGTCATCGTTCTATAGTAGGTTACCAAAAATGAAATCATTCGGTTGAAGCATTTCCAAAAAAAGTCCGGAAAACTAAAGTGTGACTGACAGACTGACTGACTGACTGACGGATGGACAGAGTGTAAACCTATAGTCCCCTTCGGCGTTGCCGGTAGGGGACTAATAACACATCAGACTCCCTAATTTGGAAAAATCCTCAATAGTTTGTACGACGCCACTCGCCACAAAAACCCTGTCTGTAAGTATCTCCATTGGGTTCAGTTTAACTTCCCTTTCGATCATTCTTCGGGGTTCTAGAGGATCAGTTGCTGAGCCTGTTTAGTCAGATAAAAAACCCATAAATTAGAGTAAATAAATGAATAAAGTTCATCTAATCTATGTTGTGTTCTCATTGTCACCTTTTCTCTCTTATTGACTCGTCCGATGGACGAGTCAATAAGGGAGAAAATGTGACAATTTGAACAAGACGCATTCGCCACTTTGCCGGATAGACCAAGTGACGAGAATTCATGGTGGCCACTAGACCAGTTCCCTCCCAATAAGATAGTTTGATCAGTTTTCGAACAAACACAATAAAACCATTCAGTCGGTTTTGGGAGCGCGGTGGCTCAGTGGTAGGCTGTTGGACTTCTATGCTAGAGGTCCCGAGTTCGATCCCGTCCGGGACGACCCACGTTGTGTCCTTGGGCAAGGCACTTTATCCCGGTTGCCTACACGGGGACACGATGACGCCGTGTACTAAGGTGTACTGCACGTCGATGATGCACATGTATACAACCGGTGAAACCCTGCTTGCGCGGAGCTTGAACAGTGTTAGAATGTTGAGGAGCTGACAGCTGCTCGTCGATGCTCGGTGGTTCTCTCCGAGTCCTCCGGCTTCCTCCACCCGTAAAACTGTCACGGTCACGATTAGCCATTGTGCATAAGTGTGTGACCTTAGACACCAATAAATAAATAAATAATTCAGACGGTTTTGCTTGGTCTTGCAGTTCCGCTTGCCGCAAAACCGGAACCGAACCGGAAACCGAAAAACCGCCCAGCCCTAATACCTAACCACCACTACTACCAAGTCAGTCGAGCGTAACACCTTGAACAAATTTTAATCTTTAATGATAATACCAAAATCAAAATATTAAAAGTTTCTGATTGTCTTTTTTTTATTTTGACAACAAGAAAGGTGATGACTCAGATTGTTTTCACGTTACCCAGGCCGGAAATAACCCGCGAACGATCGTTTAGGTTACGTGGAGGTTAGATCAATCAGAGAATACGCGAACGAACTAGAGGTTACGACAAAATAATATAAGATAAATTACTAACTCCGCATGCTTTGCTTGTCAGACTGGACAACTTTCTGAAGTCGACGCATTGCACCCACGTGTGAATAGAGTGGCATGCCGTTTACATCTTTGAGACTACAGTACGGCCGGCGTGGACTGGTCACTTTCCACGAGTGTGCAATATCTCCACAGACGCTATAATATTAGATTCCAAACACTAATTATAGGAATAATCAAACATTTAATTAATGAAGCACCGGGTACAACCCGGTGCTTCATTAATTAAAATTTTGCTGCTGATGATTTTTATGACCTCGTAAACGTGGGCATCACTGCCAACGCGTGGATTACGACCAGTCTATGGTGACTGTACTGCAAGTGAATAGCATTTCCGTCACGATAAACAACAACCAACGCGCGAACTCGCAAAGGCGAGATCGCTCATTACTTATTGCTATTTATTTTGGCGAAAATTTTGTTAAAAGAAAAACGGCATGGCTGACGAAGTAAAAACGGAAAAGCATCGTAACACATTTTTTCCTAAAGGTTACCACCATGTTATCCTATAGCGTAACCTGCTAATGGGTTACGAGGTAAGGTCCTTATTTCCAGGCATGATTGCCAACAGTATTAAATTGGTACCTCCCACAATATCGTATCGTATAACAGAACCGATCACATTTTAGCCCAATCGATTCTACCGGTCTTAAGGATGATTTATACTGGGTAACAATTCTGTGTTCCACGCAGTTTTGGAAGCATGTGTGCTTGAAAAAAAATCTATTTTAAGGGTGCGGTTACCACGGGGATGCGGTATTATGCTTCCCATCGACTCATCGGTTCAGAAAACAGAAATTCAGGATAGAGCCAGCAATCTTGCCCCTCCTAGAACAACTGAAAATACTGCCGCTCAAACCTCCCTTGAACAAACTTTAATGAACACGTGAACGGGAATCTGAAAAATAAGTATGAACTAATTCCATCCATCGGATCAAGAGAAGATTTTTTAATTTTAGGGCAATTTTCGCGCACCTCCTACTTAAGATGCCTGGCGACTTTATTTGAACAAAATCAAAAGGCAATGACACACCACACAAAACAAACACGTCCCTCAAATTTCATTGAAATCGGTCCATATATTCTGAAGACGTCAAATACAATGTTCACGGACGGACGGACGGACGGACGGACGGACGGACGGACGGACGGACGGACGGACGAAGAGTGATCACTATAGCTCACACCGCCTTTCAGTGAAGTGAGCTAGAATAATATAAAAGGAGGCTTGGTTCCTCTTAATGTACAACAGAAAAAAGCCCGGTGAGAACTTTTTACCAATATTAACAGTTTCTCAGAAGCATCAGCACCTGTCATGTCACCACAGCTGATGCGTCTTTCCTAAACAGTAAAGGGATGTCGGGCGAAAAAGCCTTTCCTCGGCGTTTGAATAGTTATACACCCGCCTTGCACCGTAACCTTTAAACAAACGTCTGATTTAAGGTTGTTTATACGACAGAATTTTGAAGCAGATCAGTTGTTGTTATTAGTTGTTGGAACGTTGGTTAGTCGTGGGAATTTTGTTGAGTGACTGCCACTGTACACAATAAGGAGGCAAACAGGGGCCGGGAGAGTGCGGGGCGGGGTAGAGACCCCGACGCCCGGTACTTTTGGGCCCGGCCTTGGCCCAAGGAGTCCAGGGATTCTTGGGTCAGACTTGTGACCCCCAAAGTTCTGACTCTTGTGTCAAGCCTACCCCACCCCACCCCGATCACCAAGCGAGAACCAGCAACGGGAACGAGGTTTGAAATATGCTTTTTAAAAAACGTCATTTTAACGGTAAAAAAATAACGTGATTTTTCATCCCAAAAGCGACCAGAAGTCCCCATTTAATAACTGATTTTAAAATCACTTTTGAAAGGGGGTCAGTCACAGAATTAACCCTGGGCCCGAAATTCCTACCCCCGGCCCTGGAGGCAACTGCAAGTATACAAAAGGTTCCTAGGGGCACGGGGGTTCCTTGGTTAGAACAGTGGCAGGCCTGGCATTTTCAAGAGAGCGATTTATTCCCTCGCCTACGGCTCGCCTTAAAAAAATTAAGGTGGGCGAAAACTAGCCCTTCTGGTCTTAAAATAGTGTCCTCCGTAAGACGGCCACGCTGCCCTTCCCACACCTTCGGGCTTTGCCAAAGCCTGGAGGTGTGGGAGGGACAGTGTAGCCGTCTCACTGAGACTATCTTGTTAGTAGCACCGAATAAAATGTACAAAGCCCACCAGATAGAATTCACTAATAGTAAAACTTCAATTTGCCACTTTTAGCTTTTCTCTCCGCCTTCTCCCACCCGTACAACTGACCGACACGATATGCTAATGGGTTAAACTCAATTAAATGATGATCAATCGAGTATGATGTGTCCCAATTTTGACGCGGTTCGGATCACAGGTTCTTCAAAGGGTTGAAATGTAAAAAGTTAATTGACGAAAAACCACGGAAGAATGACTACGGACACCAAGTAATGGCAACAGACAATAGCCTTAATAGACATTTAGTTGCGAGAACTAAAGTATACTTTTCGTATCCGTAATTCTGAGGTCTAAGGCGATCAAAATGTCGTCTGTTTCCTGCTCACCCGAAATTAATTAACCCTTTACCAAACATAAAAAGCAGACTGTCAGGGCAAAGCCAGCCTAAATATAGGGGCAAGGGGCCTCATATTTAAAGATATTGTAAGTTCAAAATATATTCCGCATCAAGGCGAAAAACCTACATGAATTTCACTTCTCTGTAAAGCTGGAAAAAACACACGTGGTGTATATCCAGCTTTAGCACAGGGACCCAGGGGAGAAACGGTATGTTAGATAAGGTCTAATCTCATTTAATTTATACAGTAGTCGGAGTCTTACGAGACGTAATCGGTTGGTGTCAAGATATCGTCACGGCCAATTAAGAAACGAGATTCTAAAACGATAGAAATGTCTATCGTATCGTCACCTGATCATTAGGTAGCAATAACGAATCGGTTTTCTCGACAAGTGAAGTCACCGTTAAGTCACGCGCGAGATGACATGTATTGATTCTGTCTCGATATATGTCATCTCCCACCGTTTTGACAGGTGGACAGATGAGCGTCGGTCCACCTGACAGTTTAGGGTAAAAAGTATATATACCTGGAAGAGCAGAGCATTAGACACACTTGGGGTCACACACACGTTGGTGAAGTCCAGGACAGGCGGACTCTGTTTCCTGGCATAAGGGTACCTTCGATCACAGGACCCTGAAACGGCTGGAATCGCCAGAGAGGGCATTCCATGATTGATTTAGCTTAACGTTGATAGGCGGCTACGGGGCCGAATTCGTGAGAAGGAACACCCCAGGTGGAACGTTAAAGTTTAGATTGTCGAGTAGCAGGTATCGGCCTGCAATAGTCAGAAGTGTAGGTTAATTGTATTGTGCGTATTAACCCTTTGAAACGTCAGACTGATTGCGTTCTGAGTAGTTTGTTTTGCTATCGAAGCATCGTAATACCGACTGGAGATCGGTGTGAGTGACAATTTCGCCCTAGCACAAAAAGGGCATTTGTGAATCGTGAATTCAACCAGGAACGGTGAATATTTCAATAGGACTTTCACGGAGGACTTTCAAAAGGCACATAAGGTATGAGTAGGCAATATCTGACCCAAATCAGAAGTACGGTGTCTTTATAGATGACGAACATTGCTGGTCGGAACCCTCCGACAGCCAGAGGTACAGTTACGCGCAGACGTTGACATTTGAGCCTAAGCGGGTGAAGCTCTTATGGCGAGCTCACAGTAATAACATTTCAGATTTGTGAAGCTCTTATGGCGAGCTCACGGTAGTAACATTTCCAGTGTGTAGACTATAGTGCCAGTACAGGGCTATAGAATGACTATATGATTATCGAGAATTGTTTAACCCTAGCGACCCATTTTCTGTGAAAAGAATCGAATTGTTGATTGTTGAAATATTGAAACGGATTTATTTTTATGTGTAAATAAAAGAATCGTTGTTACTTTAAATCATTCTTTCCATTATACAGCCTGAAGTGATTAGGAATCACACCTAACGGAAATCGAACCTATTTCAGGTCAATTTGGCAGAGAAGGAATAACGGCGTCGGTCTAACTCAGCTCCCTGCGCCGAGTTCGCGACACTTGGATTCCGACCCTCCACGTTGGTCTAATTTTCCCGCAACTTCATCAGCGGGACTAAATAACCCCACGTCAGCCCAGGCCTTACGGGGCCTCAGGTGTCCCTGACACAGACGACACTTACAAAAAAAATCTTGAATAACTAATTTTTTTTCATTTTTTGTCTCAAAAACATAGGTTATGACCCCTCGTTGGAGCTCGTCCCAACGAGGGATCATAACCTATGTTTTTGAGACAAATAATGAAAATTAACTGGCGATTTTGTAGAATAGCGCTGGCCGGTTTTGAACGTTACGTTGGGTAAAGGGTTAACTGGTTGAGTTCTAGAAGACACTATCAGAGCTTTCAAAAAAAAATGCGGATACCGGAGAAAAATCCAACATTTTCCTTGCTTAAATTTCATATTTAGTCAAAGTTGGGCACTATCCAATAATCTGCAATTAAACAAATGTTGAATAGCATATTTATACCACACACTATACCCTCCGACAGTCGTACAAACATTTGTAACAATTATTATATTTCGCAGCGTTTTTCCCACCATGTAGTTGCATTTTGTAATAATTATTACATTTTCCAAATTTCCCCCATCCATGTCGTTGCATTTTGTAACTAGTATTATTACATTTTGCAATTATTATTACAAAGTGCGTTGCAACATACGTCAATAAAAAGTATTTCCATGGAAAATATCGTATGTATTACAGGTATACGACCATCAGCGACTAGCAATAACGGTTCAAACGCGCCTGGTTTTATCGCCATCGAAACTGAATATATAAAAACATTGAAGCCGAATAATTACCACAGCTGTGTGAAACTGTGGCTCAGTGTGTTCAGGATTAAACTCAAGAGAAACATTCCCCATTAATGGAACAGACATGTAACCTACTTAGCAAGCATCTCTTGAACTAGTGGAAATCCCAGATGAGTGGGAAGACTATACAAAAACGCTGTATTGGCAATTACGAAGCGCAGTTCCAATTTATTCAACTGCGGATGACTTCGATTTCTATTTATGAACAAGTTTCCGGTGATTATTACATGTATTAGCAAATTGGTTGAAATACTGCCCTTTTTAACCCGTTGGACGCGATGGGCCACTTTTCCAGGCCAGGAACATGATACGTCGCGATTTAATTAAGTATGATGCTGCTAAGTGAATGTGTGGGGTAGACCAATCAATATTTTCAACGTGCAGCGTCAGGGATTCCACTGATATTAAAACAATCAAATATAAGCTCCGTTTAAGCACTTTTCAAGGACTCTGACCATGATTTTCAATGACTGTTATAATTTTGATATGAAGTTACAAAGCCATAGCAACACAAAGAATTTCAGTCTCGACGACCTGATATCTGGAGAACCCAACTGGCTAGATAATAGATCTATCTTTGAGTTCAACAAGGAGCCATCTGCAATGCTAAAGCATTGCAGATGGTGATTTGTTGCACTCCGTGGACAATACATACCAAATAAATCTGATTCCTCACCAATTTTGTGATATTTTGTGAATGTAGGGAGGGTTTTCCTAAGACTTATTTTCTCTGTAGTTATAGGTAAACTGAATTTAAGTACTTGTCAAGGGAACTGATGGAAAATCAAGTACTTTTCAAGGCTGGAAACAATTTCAAGCACTTTTCAAGGAAAGGACCAAAATTGAAGGACTTTTCATTTGAGTGGGAACCCTGAGCGTTGGATGGGATCTTCCAACTACTGCCAATGAAATGGCATGGAAGATACCACCAGGAGGGTTCTAAGTGTTAAAACCGTAATGTGTAGCGCCATACTGTGGCAGCTTCTGTCCGTTCGGAGCTTATCGCTTAAAATTGTCAACTATAACTTGTAAACTCCACGGCGACATTATTAGCATTATGAACGATGTGGCTACGGGGGTTTTCCGTACGATGCACCAAACTGAGCAGCAGCGGACACATTGATATTCAGATGGTTAAATGAGACAAGAGGCCCCAAGGGGCGTGAAGCGTTCACCTTGAACAGAACACGACATAAACAGAGTCCAAGAATGAGTCTACGTTAAGCAATCCTTCTTCATAGGATACATTGTCAATTATTGAGTCCCTCGGGAGTGACAGAAATAGTCCGAGCATCATGCCTTTTCTTCAGTTGGTTTATAATGTAAAATGTAGAGCTCCCCTATGAAGCCCCTTGATACAATCTATGTGGATTAATCTTAGTTACACACCTCTGGAGGGTACTGATTATTACTGAAAACAAAATTTCTAATTCTTCCGCTACATGGACAATTCTGGCTCCCAAAGGGAGCCCAAATATTAACCCAGGCTCTCGATTTGAACAAAGTTGAATCTGACCTCCCTAGAGATGTTGTATACCAAATATGAAAGCATTCTGACTGTTGGATCTGAAGAAGAAAATTTTTAAAGAAATTTCTTCATATTGCATTAAGTTAAAATTTGGGCTACCATAGCGAGCCCAAATATTAACGTACGGACCCAATTTGAACAAACTTGAATCTGACCCTCCTAGAGACGTTGTATACCAAATATGAAAGCATTCTGACTAGTGGATCTGAAGACGATTTTAAAAGAAATTTCCTCATATTGCACTAATTTAAAATTCGGGCTATCATAGGGAGCCCAAATAATAACCCAGGGAACCAATTTGAACAAACTTAAATCTGATTCCCCTAGAGATGTTGCAAACCAAATATGAAAGGATTCTGACAAGTGAATCTGAAGAAGATTTTTGAAGAAATTCCCTCACATTGTACCAAGTCAAATTTCAGGTTCCCATATGGAGCCCAAATATTAACCCAGGAACTCGAATTGAACAAACTTGAATCTGACCTCCCTAGAGATGTTGTGTACCAAATATGAAAGCATTCCCACTGGTGGATCCGAAGAAGATTTTTTAAGAAATTTACTCATATTGACGATGTTAAAATTTGGGCTTCCATAGCAAGCCCAAATATAAACCTACGTACCCGATTTGAACAAACGTGAATCTGAACACCCCCCCCCCCCCCCCCCCCTAGAGATGTTGTATAACAAATATAAAAGCATTCTGACTGGTGAATCTGAAGAAGAAGATTTTTAAAAATTATCCCCCATATTGAACTAAATTAAAATTTTAGCTTCCGTAGGAAGCCTAAATGTTAACCCAGGGGCATGGTTTGAACAATCTTGAATCTGACCCTCATAACAATGATGTATACCAAACATTAAAAGATTCTGACTGGTTGTTCTGAAGAAGAAAGTTTTTAAAGAATATTTTTTTAATTTTTGCAAATATGCTGACTCAGCATTTTTCCAAATATTAACCTAGGGACTTGGTTTGAACAATCTTGAATCTGACCCTCATAACAATGATGTATACCAAACATTAAAAGATTCTGACTGGTTGTTCTGAAGAAGAAAGTTTTTAAAGAATATTTTTTTAATTTTTGCAAGTATGCTGACTCAGCATTTTTCCAAATATTAACCTAGGGACTTGGTTTGAACAATCTTGAATCTGACCCTCATAACAATGATGTATACCAAGCATTAAAAGATTCTGACTGGTTGTTCTGAAGAAGAAAGTTTTTAAAGAATATTTTTTTAATTTTTACAAATATGCTGACTCAGCATCGATGCCCTCTACAGAACACCCTAACATAACCGATGGCAATTTTCTTACCATTCAATTCTACTGGTCCTAAAGATGCTTTATACCAAATAACAGTTCTCTGTTCCGTGAGGTTTGGGAAATATGGGTGTTTGAAAAAACAATTATTTTAGCTTCTGGGGTTCCAATGGGGATTGTAGAATCTTTTTTTGCACAAGTCAAGTGCTTATGACCCAATAATACCACATACTAAATTTGGTTCAAATCGGACCATCGGTTCAGAAAATAGAAATTTTGGGCGGGGCTAAAAATCTTACCCCTCCCATTACAACGCCAAATATTGCTTCACAAACTTCGTTTGAATAAACTTCAATCCACACCTCAAAAGGAAGTTGCATAACAAATATCAAGTCATTGTACATACTGGTTCATGAGAAGAGGATTTTTAAAATATTTTGGAGCATTTTCCCCCACCCCCTCCCTATGGGGCTGGGCATGTTGAGTTGAATATAAATGCAATGCCCTTTCGGGACCATGAGTCACACAAACCCTCATTTGAATTGGCCCAGTGGTTTTGGAGGAGAAGGCCAAAACATGGTGTTGGCCGACGACGGACGGAGAGCGATAGGATCAGCTCACCTTGACTTTGTCAAGGTGAGCTAAAAACCAGTCATAGAAATAGACAGACATTGTTGCGGGTCGCAATCTGGCCGAAATTTCGGGGAGGGGTGGGGGGGGGGGGGTCAGGGTCAACAGCCAGGGTCACCTCGTGTTGGACGATTTTACTGGTGAAGGAAGCCGGAGTACCTGAGGAGTGAGAACCACCGAGCGGCGGCGAGCAACTGTCATCCTTCCCAATGTACTCCAACGCACTTACTCCACACAAACCGGGTTATTTATTTATTTATTTATTTATTTATTTATTTATTTATTTATTTATTTATTTAAGGTCACATATTTCGGCACAACGATTAATCGTGACCACAACATGGATTTTGAGTAAAGTCCAGCCAATTATTTACACCCACTTCACCCATTTTAGAGGACTTTCACCTCCAGGTTGCCGGATCTTATTTTACCAGTAAACAGAGCTTGTTTACAACACTTCGCGGGGTTCCAACCGGGAACAAGTAGGGTTAGTATTAGTTTAAGGCAAGTGCATCATTGGCGCTCAGTACCCCTTAGTACACAGTACCAAGGTGCCCCACCCCCACCTCCCACGCACACACACACGTGAGCAATCGGGATTACATGCCTTGTCCAAGGACCCGTTACCGCTGTTCAGTACTCTAACCACTGAACCACCACACTCTTTTTTATTCCATTTTGATGTCGCAAAACTTCGTTTAAGGGTCACAATCCACAAGTGTAATAGTGTCTCTACCAGACAGCTGCTACCTGATTGAGAAATACTCCGCTTTTGCGATCACAGTGCGGTGGTCGATCAACAGGACTTGTATTTCGACAGGAATCTGAGAATCGATTCACGTTAAGACTCGCGCAGCAAAACTAGCAAGAATCCACGTTGATTCTCGCTGCACTTCTGCTAGGATTTGCGTGAAAAGAATTGAGTCAATCTGACCATTTACCTAACATATAGCGGCATTATATTTTCGAATTTATTTATTTGGGGTTTAACGACAGTTTCGACAGCCAGCCTGAGCCAGGATCACCTCGTGTCGGACAGTTTTACGGGTGGAGGAAGCCGGAGCACCCGGAGAGAACCACCCGGTAACGGCGAGAAACTGTCAGACTACCCAACGTATACTAACTCCACACAAGCAGGGCAAGCACTGGTTGAAGACGTAAGTGCACCAGCGGCGTGCAGTATGCCTTAGTACACAACGCCACCGTGCCCCCACGTGGGCAAGTTGGATTAAGTGTCTTGCTCAAGGACACAACGCGGTTGCTGCAGGTGGGATTCTAACCGAGGACCTCTCCGCTTGCAGCCTGCATCTCTACCTACTGAGCCACCGTGCTCCCATATTAGCCAATAAAAGGCTAACATGATCTGAAATATCCTGACACTTTATCAATACAATTGTACAAATATGGCTGCCATTGGCATCCATATTTGTACGCTTTTATTGGTAAATACTGTTAATTTTTTAAAAATATTAACAAATTGAGTTTGTTTTAAAAATTAAAAAGCAGTGTTAGGTAAAGGGTTAACATGTGTTATCAGTATACAATAGGGGTTCAACCATGCCATGGTGGCCTCGTGGGATTCTGGGACATGCCAAGCCGGTATGGATTCACGCAACCATTTTCGAGAGAATCCAGATTTATTTATTATTGGTGTTTAAGGTCACACACTTCTGCACAATGGCTAATCATGACCACAACATAGAGATAAAGTCAAGGTCAGTCAATCGTTTATACCCCATGTTGCCTGTTTTAGAGGACTCGCGCCTCAAGCATTAGTGACTGGGTCCTATTTTACCAGTGAAACAGAGCTTGTTTACCACAGTAAACAAGCACTGCTTCACTTCCCGGGGTCCCCGCGGGGAAAGAATACAGATGGATTCTCCCAAATTTAGATGAAATATAAGCCCTGGACCTGATCGAGAAATACGCCGCTTTTGCGATCACAATGCTGTGGTCGATCAAGTACGGTTCTTTGATCACAAAAGTGGTATAAGCCTATTTCGAAACTGTCATCTTGGACTTTAATCTATGCAAGGTCACAGGTCGCGGGGTGTAAAGAGAAATACGCCGCTTTTGCGATCACAATGCTGTGGTCGATCAAGTACGGTTCTTTGATCACAAAAGTGGTATAAGCCTATTTCGAAACTGTCATCTTGGACTTTAATCTATGCAAGGTCACAGGTCGCGGGGTGTAAACAAAGTGATTTCCATGTTCATCGCGTTGAGTTCTGTGTCAGCCAAGTCAGCTAGTTTTGTGCACAGGGGTCTGGAAACGTTATTTTAGTGATTTAGGGTATATATGTTTAAAAAAGGAGAAAGGGTAACAACAGGCGAAATTGGGAAACTTCAACCAAGTGTCGACAAGTTTAAAAAATTATTAGATCTCGATGTACTTGGTTACTGGCACGTACCAGTTCTATTCTATATACATTTCCCTATTACTTAAAACAAATTTCGTCGAAATATCTTCAGTTTTACTAGAGATATTCAACAAAATGGTAGCAAAAAGAATGCTATTTTCTGATTTGTAAATAAGGTTGTCCAAACGAAACCCGAATTTTTCAACACAAATCATTGAAATAAATGCACATAGAGACATTGACCTACGCTTCACTGTGGCTCTTTGTGTACCTTTTTGAACTCTTTCAACGACTGCCCAACACCAGTCGCCTATCTATACTCTGGGGAGATATTTTTTCAACATTTGCAGGTTTTTCAGCCTTCTTCCTCGTCATCATCGCCATATTTTAACAACTCCGCTCAGAATAGAAGCAAACTTGAAAGCCTTACCGCGATTGGTTACAAGTGAACTGAGATCAGTGACCTCAATCTACTTTCGATTTCTCAGTTCACTTGTAACCAATCGCGGTAAGGCTTTCAAGTTTGCTTCTATTCTGAGCGGAGTTGTTAAAATATGGCGATGATGACGAGAAAGAAGGCTGAAAAACCTGCAAATGTTGAAAAAATATCTCCCCAGAGTATAGATAGGCGACTGGTGTTGGGCAGTCGTTGAAAGTGTTCAAAAAGGTACACAAAGAGCCACAGTGAAGCGTAGGTCAATGTCGCTATGTGCATTTATTTCAATGATTTGTGTTGAAAAATTCGGGTTTCGTTTGGACAACCTTATTTACAAATCAGAAAATAGCATTCTTTTTGCTAACATTTTATTGAATATCTCTAGTAATACTGAAGATATTTCGACGAAATTTGTTTTAAGTAATAGGGAAATGTATATAGAATAGAACTGGTATGTGCCAGGAACCAAGTACATCGAGATCTAATAATTTTTTAAACTTGTCGACACTTGGTTGAAGTTTCCCAGTTTCGCCTGTTGTTACCCTTTCTCCTTTTTTAAACATATATACCCTAAATCACTAAAATAACGTTTCCAGACCCCTGTGGTTTTGTGAAATATCAAGTTTAAATTCGTAGAATCGAGGTCATCATTCAAATTAACAGACCGGGCGTCCCAAGACGACTTTAAACGTTGGGATATCGTAGGGTTTCAAGACTTTTATTACGAAGGCGAGGACTTGTTTTTGAGTGCCAGCAAGGAAGCACGTGATGCACGGAGTTTCTCGGCTTGGGAAATCCCCCAAAAGTGTCGAAACAGTGCCCATGGAGTCGTGACATCAAACACCATTTATGTCGATAGGAACTCAGTTCGAAATATTGAAAGTTCTCATACAATATTGCCATTGCCTTAAACAAATGGTAGCCTTGGCTGAATGTTTCTTGAATTCGCACTAGTGAACGTAATGGGGTCCGAAGCACTTCACCCGCTCTCTTCTCCCATTGCTTACAACGTGTTTTGTTGAAATGTTTACACCACCCAACCTGTGACCTTGCATAGATTAAAAGCCAAGATGGAAGTTTCGAAATAGGCTGGATCTGGTCGCGTGACACTTGCATATCAATGCATGGGTATAAAATTCACGACGGGAGCGCGGTGGCTCAGTTGTAGACTGTTGGACTTCTATGCTAGAGGTCCCGAGTTCGATGCCCGTCCGGGACGACCCGCGTTGTGACTTTGGGCAAGGCACTTTATCCCGGTTGCCTACATGGGGGCATGATGGCGGCCAGTACTAAGGCGTACTGCACGTCGATGGTGCACATGTCTTCAACAGCTGTAACCCTGCTTGAGCGGAGCTTGAACAGAGTTAGAATGTTGAGGAGCTGACAGTTGCTCGTCGTTGCTCTGTGGTTCTCCCCTCGTACTCCGGCTTCCTCCAACCGTAAAACTGTCACGGTCACGATAGCCATTGTGCATAAGTATGTGATCTTAAACACCAATAAATATATAAATAAAATTCAAGAATAAAACATTGCGAAATAACGACTGAATCACGAATAGCAATCCATAACAGCATCTCAGATTCTTTGTTCTCTCACTTCATTCCAACGGGAGAGAGATTCCACAGTGCTCTGAGGAGAAAAGCGAAAATATAATTTCGACCGGATCGCGATTCAGTCACGTTCTGTCCGCTATTGTCATCACAGTAGTGTATTTTGTTAAATGGAATTCCCCACTCAAGTTATTTATTTATTTAGTAGGGTTTAACGACACTTTAACAGCCAGGGTTATATCGTGTCGGTGACAGTTTTACAGGTGGAGGAAGCCGGAGTACCCGGAGAGAACCACCGAGCAACGACGAGCAACTGCCAACATCGTAACATAGCACTGCATGCAGCACAGGCAGGGTTAGATTGGTTGAAGACATGCGCACCATCGACGTGCAGTACGCCGCAGTGCACGGCGTCATCGTGTCCCCTCCCCACTCAAGTTACGTGAGAGAGGTACAAACACAGGACTAATAAACGAGGAGTCTTCCGGAGTCATTTTAATTAACAAAAATTTCAGGTACATGTATTAATTAACAAAAATTCCATACCTAGCCAGGAGAGGGACACGTGAGAACCCATCTCCCTACAAAATTGGAGTTCCACCTGAGGGCCTATCTCCCATATATAGAGATTTTACTGGTGGATAACATGAGGCAGCCTCACCAACCCTGATACACCGAACTCTCTGTGGCTTAGAACGGTGTATCGGGGAAAGGTGCTTTAAGACATTTTTTTTATTAGGGTTTAACGACACATTAACATCCAGGGTCATATCATGTCGGCGACAGTTTTACGGGTGGAGGAAGTCGGAGTACCCGGTGAGAACCACCGAGCAACTGTCAGCTCTCCAACATCGTAACTATGAACTCTGCACCACGGCACAGGCAGGGTTAGATTGCTTGAAGACATGCGCATCTTCGACGTGCAGTACGCCTTAGTACACAGCGTCATCGTGCCCCCATGTGGGCAATCGTTAAGTGCCTTGCCCAAGGACACAACGCGGGAGCGCGAATCAGTCGCTGAAATGGTCACCCATCCAACTACTAACCGCGCTCGACGTTGCTTAACTTCGGTGATCTGACGAGAACCGGTTACCGCGACGCCACCGCGTCCCGCATTAAAACACAAATGCTCTCGATTGAATGTAGTGTATGGGAAACGCCTAGACACTACTTGGTACTTTTTATATAAAATGAAAGTGTCAATGACACTGTAGCTCAACTTGTCAAGACATGTACATGTATAGTATGTGACACAGCAATGACAAACATCTAGGTAATGACCTGATAACAAAGGTGCATATAAAGTATTGTAACGGCCTGTCCATAAATGCTCACCGTAGCCTGTAACAAATGATTAGGTAAAATATTGTAAATGTGGGTGACAATCAGATGCTAAACTAGAAAAGAAATCTTTGAGTCCCAGAGTGGGTCTGACTGAACCCCAAAATATTTGTTCTCATAGCACAGTGATAACAAAGGCATCCCAAAACACACTCATTCCTGTCCCAAGGTGAAAACGAAGGTACCCAAGATGTTTCGTGAAGATCAGTTCATAAATACGAGCTGTATAGAAGTTGTGACAAAAAACTGATTGGACCTAATTTCGGTACAAAATGGCCACTGGCAGCCATCTTGAATTTTGGACCGCACTCAGAAACACTCGTTCTCGTCCCAAGGTGATAACAAAGGTACCCAAGAAGTTTCGTGAAGATCGGTTGATAAATACAGCCTCTAGCCCGAGCCGTATTGACATGTGCACTTACAGTGTATAAGTAGCACTAAATAAATCAAAATTCATCTAATTTGCATAATTTCTGCACGAGAAAGAAACCCGTACTGTATGTGATGTATTCCATTTTACTAAACATTCATACAAAAATTTATTCAAATCAGAACTTTCATACAGAAGTTCTGTACAAAAGACTGATTGCACTAATTTTGGTACAAAATGGCTGCTGGTGGCCATCTTGAATTTCGGACCACACCCCAAAACACCCGTTCTCATCCCACGGTGATAACAAAGGTACCCAAGACGTTTCATAAAGATCGGTTCATAAATACGGCCTCTAGCCTGAGACGTATAGAAGTTGTGTACAAACAAGAGGCCCAACGGGGCCTGAAGCGCTCATCTTGTACAGAACACAATTTAAACAGAGTCCAAGAATGAGTCTAAATTAAGCAAGCCATCTCCATAGGCTACATTGTCAATCTTGGTGTCCCTCAGGAGTGAAAAAATAATCTGGGCATCATGCCTTTTCTTCAGTTGATCATAAGTAAAATGTAGAGCTCCCCTATGAAGCCCCTTGATACAACCTATGTGGATTAATCTTAGTACCTCTAGAGGGTATTGAATACAAAATTTTTAATTCTTCAGCAAAATGGCCAATTCCGGCTCCCATAGAGAGCCCAAATATTAACTCAGGCCCTTGATTTGAACACAGTTAAATCTGACTTCCCAAGAGATGTTGTGTACCGAATATGAAAGCATTCTGGCTGTTGGATCTGAAGAAGAGAAATTGTAAAGAAATTTCTTCGAGTTGCACTAAGTTCAAATTTGGGCTACCATAGCGAGCCCAAATATTGACCTATGGATCCGATTTGAACAAACTTGAATCTGACCTCCCTAGAGATGTTGTATACCAAATGTGAAAGCATTCTGACAAGTGAATCTGAAGAAGAAGATTTTTGAAGAAATTCCCTCATATTGTACTAAGTTAAATTTCATGTTCCCATATGGAGCCCAAATATTAACCTAGGCACTCGAATTGAACAACCTGGAATCTGCACCCCCCCCCCCCCTCCCCCCAGAGATGTTGTATACCAAATATAAAAGCATTCCGACTGGTGGATCTGAAAAAGAAGATTTTTAAAGAAATTTCCTCATATTGCACTAAGTAAAAATTTGGGCTACCATAGTGAGCCCAAATATATACCTAGGGATCTGCTTTGAACAAACTTGAATCTGACCCCCATAGAGATGTTGCATACCAAATATCAAAGCATTCTGACTGATGGATCTGAAGAAGAAGATTTTTTTAAATTACCCTCCATATTGAACAAAGATAAAATTTGGGCTTCCATAGGAAGCCCAAATATTAACCTAGTGACTTGGTTTGAACAATCTAGAATCTGACCCTCATAACAATGATGTATACCAAATATTAAAAGATTCTGACTGGTGGTTCTGAAGAAGAAGATTTTTAAAGAATATTCCCCATATTACCCTATGTTAAAACTTCGGGCTTCTGTAGAGAGCCCAAATATGAACCAATGAGCTTTATTTCATCAAACTTTTATCTGACCCCCCTATGAATGCTGTATACCAAATATCAAAAGATTCTGAGGATTGGTTCTGGAGAAAAGATTTTTTTTAATTTTTGCAAATATGCTGACTCAGCACTTTTTCGATGCCCATTACAGAACACCCTAACATAACCGATGGCAATTTTTTTTTTTACCATTCAATTCTACTGGTCATAAGGATACTTCATACCAAATAAAAGCTCTCTGTTCCGTGGGGTTTGGGAAATATGGGCGTTTGAAAATATTTCTATTTTTAGCTCCCAGAGTTCCCATGGGGATGCGGGTTTTTTGGGGTTTTTTTTGCATGGGTCAAGTACTTATGACCCAATACTACCACAAATCAAATTTGGTTCATACCGGACCATCGGTTCAGAAAATAGAAATTTTGGGCGGGGCCCCTCCTATTACAAAGCCAAATATTACTTCACGAACTTCGTTTGAACAAACTTGACTCTACACCTCATATGGAAGCTCCATAGCAAATATCACGTCATTGTACACACTGGTTCTTGAGAAGAAGATTTTTTAAAATATTTTGGAGCATTTACCCCCACTCCCTCCCTATGGGGCTGGGCATGCCGAGTTGAACAAAAATGAAATGCCCCTTTGGGACCATCACTCACACAAACTTTCACTTGAATTGGCCCAGTGGCTTTGGAGGAGAAGAGCAAAACATGGTGTTTACGGACGACGGACGACAGACGACGGACGCCGGACGACGGACGCCAGACGACGGACGACGGACGGAGAGCGATGAGATTAGCTCAGCTTGACTTTGTCAAGATGAGCTAAAAACTGACTAGACCTAATTTCTGTACAAAATTGCCATTGGCAGCCATCTTGAATTTCAGACCGCACTCAGAAACACTCGTTCTCGTCCCAAGGTGATAGCAGAGGTACCCAAAAAGTATCGTGAAGATCGGTTGATAAATACTGCCTCTAGCCCGAGCCGTATTGACATGTGTACTTACTGTGTGTAAGTAGCACTGAAAAATTCAAAGTTCATCTAATTTGCATAATTTCTGCACGAGAAAAAAAACCCGTATTATATGTGATGTATCCCATGGTACTAAACATTCACACAAAAAAATTATTCAAATCAGAGCTTTCATGTGGAAGTTCTGCGGAAAAATGTGATTGCCCCTAATTTTGAACAAAATGGCTGCCTGCGGCCATCTTGAATTTCGGGCCGCACCCCAAAACACTCGTTCTCGTTCCACGGTGATAACAAAGGTACCCAAGAAGTGTCGTAAAGATCGGTTCATACGTAAATGCGATCTCTAGCCTGAGCCGTATTGGCATTTGCACTGACAGTGCTGAAAGTAACACTAAATACATCAAATTTAATCTAATTAGCATAATTTACGTACGAGAAAAAAAACCCGTATTATATGTGATGTATCCCATGGTACTGAACATTCACACAAAACATTATTCAAATCAGCGCTTTCATATGGAAGTTCTGTGCTAAAATCTGATTGCACCTAATTTTGTACAAAATGGCTGCCAGCGGCCATCTTGAATTTCGGACCGGACCCAAAAACACTCGTTCTCGTCCCAGGGTCATAACAAAGGTACCCAAGAAGTTTCGTAAAGATCGGTTCATAAATACGGCCTCTAGCCCGAGCCGTATTGAATTGTTGACGGACAGACGGACAACTGGCCATGGCATAAGCTCAAATTTGGCTTCGCCAAAGTTGAGCTAAAAAAGTATCAGAATGCCTTGGCGACAAGTTGACGTTTCACAAAAAATAGTCGCCTGGTCCTGGTGTTACATGCAGACCCTATATGTTATAGCAAGCTTAATTTCTGACAGAATAAGATATATAGGTTTAATATATATCAGGACAATAAAATATGCCCATCACCTTTTTCGATCTATTTTGTATGTAATTTTTCGCATACAATAGTGCATAAATGCTTTGATTTTAGATCATAAAATTCACCGAATATTTTCCCAGATGCAACCAGCGAACCCCATTTGACACTCATTTTTCAAAATTTTCTCCCTCGGGTCGAATTATCGTTGCCCTTGCGGCGCCAGGGATTCTCGATTGCCACTTTGCGCACCTCCCCAACAAGATTACTGACTACGCCCCTGAATTACATGTGGTTTCAATCAAGAAGATCAAGAAGTGGTGAGCGATAATTTCGCCGCCAGCCAGGTGTTGCAAAATTTTCCAGGTCACGTCTCTGTAACGTCGTGTGCATGTTAATACCTATTCTTCCTTAAGGAACCACGGTCATGACTGATGTTTTTTAGTGGGAATTGGGATGTTGTGTGTGTGTGGGGGGGGGGGGGGTCGTCGAAGGTCGATTTAACTCGAATATTGTCTCTGCATTAGTTGTAGTTGTTGAAAGTAGAAACAAGGCAGATAAATTGCTTTTTAGAAGTATTTCTACATCACCTTCGTTCTGTCACACTGCCACTCATGTCTTCCCCAGTCTTGTGCAGACCATTAAGTGAGGACAAAGAAACACATATAGTTTGATCATCACCACTCCACCCCAAACGCACTCCGGTTCAGCGACGAAGGGATCTGGGGGCACAGGAGACACGTGCCCTCCATGTTTTTTTTCATAAAATAGTTGAGAGAGAGAGAGAGACTCCCAGACCAATGTAACAGGCCTGGCATTCTTTACGAGTGCAGGGGTGCTGCGCGCCTACTGCATGCCTAGAACAAATTGAGGAGGACAATTTTTTGCACCCCTTGAATTTCTGGAATGCCAGATTTGTTTGGGACCGCCTTTAAAATCTATTATCATTTTCAATGTTGCATTGATTTGCAATAATTCATGACCCATTCTGTCGCATTTCGATACATTTTGAGTGTAGAAGACCATCACACAAGAATTGAATACAACCTTTTGAATAATGAAAATATGTGTGTGCCAATTTTTCCACTATGTAGTTGAATGTAGTACAATTTTTCAGTCACAACAGTAGTGCCTAGAAGTGAATATACAGTACATAGAGAGTGTATTGTCAAATAAATCACCTATGGAGTGATGATTTCTCTCATGCAATAAATGCTAATTTGCTGCAAAACGCAATTAGCATAAGCAAAGTTTCAGCCAATGGACCTCCGGGTGATACATCCACCCCATGGGTGATTGGGTGACAATCCACCCCTATGTACTGTAACCAAAACAACATACCAGTATATGTATTGAAACAATTTCAGGTACAATTGCACTCCCAAGCAACCTGGGGAGGGCAAATGTCTTGCACTCCTTGATTTTCTTGACTGCCAGGCCTGATATGATATTTTTACACTATATTAAACTGCCAGGAAATCAGTGTCTGTGTGGGGGATAGCAGCAGCCCCCCACCCCCATGGACAATGGACAACTTGAATGTACACTCTAAAATTAATTGGGTTAAAAATTAACCTAAATCAGCTGGGTCGAGTGAATATGAACCCAACTGGGTTCACATTCACTCAACCCAGATCATTTGGGGCAATTTTAACCCAACCGATTTTTGCAGAAGCCTGTAGTTACCAAAACGTGCATTTCGCTCTTGCTCGTAGAGTTTTATTCTACGGCTTCTGAAGTTGAGAAAAGTGCACATTTTGGCTCCATATGTAACAAATGCCTCCATTGCGGTGGGAAACCAAAAAAAATGTTAAATTTTCTCAGTAAAGAGGTGATTTAGGACTAAACGTAGCTTTTAGTATTTGTACATTGTACTCCCATCGTACCGCTAACACACATGGGTCTCCACTGATAATGTATCAGTGTGTGTGTGTGCCCTTGTATGGCCGTGCCTCCTCCACACCCCAGTTCAAAATTCTCCCTGCGCCCTCCTCAGATTCAATACAGCGGTAGGTCAGGCCAGTTTCCTCCAGTTCTCCACCTCCCCATATTATTTCAATCCACATATTTTGGTAGTCTGTCTTCAGCCTTCAGCAGTTACCAGTTCTCAGTTCGCAATTGCGTCCACACGAGCAGACGATGTGTCGGAAAATCAATAAACCACCGAAAGCCGTCGCACAATCACTGTACGACGAATGAATACATCATACGTTCAAAATATTCCAACATCTCGTACTCGCTGTGTGGCTGCCATACAGTCGATACTCTCCAGAATGGAGGGACTAGGTATATTCAGAATTTGAGGCCTGTACAAACATAAATGTGTGCAACCTCGATTTAATTCTAGCATCACCAAGCTCAAAGTTTAGACTGTGATGGCCGCACAGCCATAAATGTGTGCAACTTCGATTTAATTCTAGCATCACCAAGCCCGTCAGAACACCATGTTGTTTGAATACAATGCGAGTAAAAAATATTGAAACTAAAATAAAGATGCTCTGCTGGGGGGAGCTAAAACTGCCACCGTAGATGTTCAATGGAAATGATTTTGGAAAGGGTGCGTTATTTTCTTTATAGCATTTTAAAAGATATGGCAATTTGCCAGCTGGCAAATTGTCAGATCTTTGAAAATGTTAATGGTTCATTTTAACCCATTTGAAGTCATAACTTGAAAATAGGCTACAATTCTAGAAAATACAATTGTAAAAAGTTTTATAGTCCTGGAGCCAATAGGCCTACTATAAAACTTTTACAATTGTATTTTCTAGAATTGTAGTTTCCACATATTAAAACAGCTGATTAAAATGAATCATTAGCATTTTAAACAGACATGGGCGGTTAACCGAAAATTCGGTTCGGTTTCGGTATCAAAACCGAAACCGAAACAATTACCGAAAACAATCGTTGCGGTTTTCAACTTCAATGTTGAAAAACTCTAATCAGGTCTTGAATTCTCAGAATAAGGAGATAAACAACCTAAAATTAACCTATTTTCAAACTTCAGTTCAGAGTCGCGATACCCCGTTTTCAGAACAGCTGCAGTAATTGGTATTGCGTCCGAGAATGGCATTCACCACGAAAATAGGTGACAAAATTACTTCTTACGCATCGTGTTTCAAACGTTCATCTGTTTATCAAATGCGATTTCCTTTGCTGAACTGGAGCTTGTCACTTGTTCCACATTTATAATGACAAATATATTTATTTCTACACGTAATTTTGAAAGCATGAACTTCAAAGCCAGCGTCAAAATCACAGTTGAAGTTGGATGGAAATTTCGGGTTACAATGACCTATATGAGCGACTTTTACTCGATAAAATTTTTATGGTCGGCATAGGCCTAATATTTTAGGGTGTGTTGGGTTACCCTAACCACAGGTAGTTGGGGAGGGGGGGGGGGGTAATTTTGTAACAGACTCGAGGCAAAAATCATTTTTCTCAAACTTGAAACTCTTGAGATAATTTATGCAAATACATTGTGCTCAAGAAATCAGAGTACCGATTTTGGCTATTACACAGGTGAGTTGAACTGGAAAGGGAGTCCCAGTGACACAGACTGCCGCCAGATACATCTTCTTATATGCAAATGCAATGTATTGTTGTTGGTAACTTTGTACAATGAAAACCGAACCGAAAGCCCGACTCTTTGAATGAAACAGAAACCGACAAGAAATTTGGAAACCGCCCATCTCTAATTTTAAAAGATATGGCAATTTGCCAACTGACAAATTGCCAGATCTTTGAAAATTCTAATGGTTCATTTTAACCCATTTAAAATTATAACTAGAAAATACAATTCTAGAAAAACAATTGTAAAACTTTTATAGTATTGGCCTCTGATCCCAGGACGGAATTATAGGTGGTTACTATCGTAAACAGGTTCCGTTTTGCTGGTAAGATAGGATTAATCATTGTGTTCAAAGAAGTGAACCAGTTTCTATGCTCAGAGGCATATTATTATGTGGAGGTTTGCTGCATTTTCACTGGTCATGGAAATTGGTTCACACGACTTTGCCTTGTTCCTATTTGTACTCTCTCATAAATTCGAACAATGCAAAGTATTACAGTTTTAATAATTTCATTGCAGCGAAATGTAAAGCACATCCACTGAGTACAAGACCTCTAAGTAAAGGCCAAATATTGGCTTCCAGCTCTCCACCAGTTAACAATTACATTGCATCTTGTGTTTGACTGCAACTTCGGGTATGGTTTTGATCAACTTACTGTAGAGATCATATCGTCCCCTGAGTTCCAATGTGTTCTATGTGCCAGTAGGCACATAGAACACATTGGAACTCAGTGGACGATATGTGAACGATGGCGAAGACGAAGTACGTGAACTTCAACTTCTTGAGATAAGCGATCAGGGAAGATCCACACATGAATGACGATTGGGAAATCAAGAGTACGAACGGGGTTTTTTCATGTATTAAATATCGCAACATTCATTGATTAGCGCCTGTGTCAGTTGTTCGTCTATTGCTGTTTAATGACAACGTCAACGGCCATGGTCACATCGTATCGGATAGTTTTACAGGCGGAGGAAGACGGAGTATCCAAAGAGAACAACCGAGCAGCGGCGAGCAACTCTCAGATTCTCCGAAGTACTACGACACGAGCAGAGTTATTTATTTATTATTTTATTGGTGTTAAAGGTTATTTTCAGCATCTTTGGCTGTAAAATGGCCACAACATAGGTATGAAGTAAAGTTAAGCAAATCGATTATAACAATGCTGCATACTTCTAGAGCTGAAACGGTTAAAGAGTTTTCTTGATCGATTAATCACATGGATTAACCTTGGTTAACCGATTAATCACTTACCCTAATAGGTAGCTGAATAATTGCCGTACTGTTGATGATTTACAGCATATAAACTCTTTACCCAACATAACGGGAAAAAAACGGCCAGCGCTCTATACAAAAGTCTCCATTCAAATTTTATTATGTTTTCACTTTTTGTCTCTAAAACATAGCTTATGACCTCTCATTGGGACGAGCTCGTTGGGCAGATATCAATTTTAGTGTTGTGCGGAAGAGCGATTAGAGCATGCATGGGAAGTGAAGTTTTTCATGCACTCGAAAACGCAGAAATTGACACCTCGTGAAATCGTCTCCAACAAAATGAAACAATGCATACATGAAGAGGGGGTCGTACCTGGCTTTAAATGTCGCCATGGTTCGATTTTTTAGAATAACCGAAATCGTTTCGAATCGAAGTGAATCGGGGGAAAGATTCGAATCGAGTCACGAACGTTCACTGCGCCCTAGGCAAGGTCACGACACACACCTGTGTAAAGAGCACACATTGTTTTGAGAACTGGACAAAGTTTGAACAGATGTACATTTACGTAGGTGCACTTGTCCTTGGAGTAAATGCAGGCATGACCTTTGGTCAACGTTAAGGCGCAACGACGAGTCACAGGAAAGCATTGTCTGAAATTGTGTGAAATGTGAACAGGATCTGCCAACTCATACATTTTTATGGACTGAATAAAGTTAGAATGAAAGCACGGTTTGTGGCCTTGAAGTTATGACCTTGGGTCAAAGTCATCATTTATATCATGAGTAAACATTCCGTGAAGTATGAAGTAGATCTGTCCATTGAGTCATTTTTAACCCTTTACCTAACACGAAAAGCAGACGACACTTGCAAACAAAATTCTTGAATAACTAATTTTTTTCAGTTTTTGTCTCAAAAACATTCTTATGACCCTTCTTTGGAACGAGCTCGCCGAGCTCGTTCCAAAGAGGGGTCATAACCTATGTTTTTGAGAAACAAAATGAAAAAAATAATGAAAAATAATTGGCGATTTTTGTGAATAGCCCTGGCCGGTTTTGGCCGTTACGTTAAGTAAAGGGTTGAAAACCAGACAAGGTTATACCTGGCGTACGGTCTGTGATCTGTGAACTTAACTCCTAAAGTTCTGACACACAAGGTCATGACATACCTTCGAGACCTCAGCTCATATTGTGTGAAGTATGAACAAGATCTGTCAACTTAATCATTTTTGTGAGGTTATGGCATACTATTGGCGCTACCACTGCTCTTGAGTCATTGCATTTTATAAGAACCTGACAAAGTTCAAACAGATATACGGTCTGCGCCCTTAACACTCTTGAGTTTCAGCAAACATTGTATGAAATATTTGTCCATTGAATAATTTTTTAAGGACTGGGCAAAATTAAAATAGATGAACGATCTGTGTCCGTGAAGTTATAACACTGTGTGAACTGTGAAGGTCATCACACACATCTACGTTATGAGCAAGGTTTGTGTGAAGAATGAACAAAATCTGTATCATTTTAATGACTGGACAAAGTTAGACCGGATATACGATTTGTGAACTTGACACCGGGGTTATGACCTTGTGTCAAGGTTATGACATACTCTTTGAGTGAAAGACATTTATCGTGTGAAGTATGAACAAGAACTGTTCAGTGAATTATTTTGAAGAACCGGAAAAAGTTGGAACAGACGTATGGTCTGTGACCTTGACCCTGACATTGAGTCGAGATCATGGCACACCCTTGATTAGTGAGCGAGCATTATGTGAAGAATGATTGAATTTATTTGTACGGGCCGCGCCATGATAAGACACACGAACGATCTGTGACCTTTACCTTGGGGGGTGTGACCTTTAATCAAGGTCATGACAATGGACATGGGTCAAGCGCTATTTGTGTGAAGTACATGTATAAACATGCTCTGTCCATTGGATAGTTTCTTTCTGGACAGGACAAAGTTTGAGTCGACAAACAGATGAACAGACGAACGGACGGACAATGCGGTATCAGTTTCGGTGTTTTTAGGGGGGGGGGTATCAGTTCGTTATTCGGTATCTGACTGAGATTTGCTGATAATACCAAAGGGGAATTCACGCCAGGAAAATATCTGTAGATTAAGTTGTTCTTGTATCATTCTACCACCGCCCCACCAATGATCAATATTGGCATTCTTTCTTTTCTCAACACAAATTATATTTACGGTAATTCTGTGACTTGTTCCAAACACACCTTAACCTTTAAAGGCCTATTTCAGGCTTTTGCTATCTCTGTCATTCTCTGAGCATGTGCGTTTAGCATGTCACCATTAGGAGTCCTGCTGACAATAGACAAATCACCTGGGCAAAGATTTCTAATCAAGTCTTGACTGCCTTATCAGGCAACCAAAACTTGAGTAAAAATGACTACTTAGCAATTGGGCATGTACAGGTTGTAGTGGCTCAGTGGTACGACATTGGACTTCAAACCGAAAGGTCCACGGTTCGATCCCCGCTAAGGGTAACTGAGTTGTGTCCTTGGGTACATGAGTGCACGGTGGCGGTATGTACTAAGGCGACCTACACGTCGATGGAGCACTTGTCTTCAACCAATTCTAATCCTGCGTGTGCGGGGTTAGTACACTGGGGAGTCTGACAGTTGATCGCCGTTGTTCGGTGGTTCTCTTCGAGTACTCCGGCTTCCTCCATCCGTAAAACCTGGCTGTTGAAAGTGTCGTTAAACCCCAATAAATAAATAAATGTATTCTAGTGGGAATTCGGGACATAAATAACATCTGCCCCACGTCACCCATGAAAATGAACACTTCAGCTGGTATGAAGCCTCAACATGCTCTTAAAAATAGCAAATGTAGGGAAATTTGAAAGTACAGATGGTTGCGGAATTCAGTGATTGGTTCGATTCGGTGCTTCGGTTTACCTATGATATCGGTATCAGGCCTGGAAATTTAGGGCATATAACCTGTACGTAGGTTACGCTATATATATAGCATGGTGGTAACCCATAGGAAAAAAGAGCGACAACTAACGCGCGATCTCGCCGAAGCGAGATCGCATGTTAGTTGTTTCTATTTATTTTGGCGGAAATTCTTTAAAATGGAAACGGCATGCCATTCTATTCAGATGTGGATGCAATACTCAAGCTGAGTCGAGATAGTTCCGAACAACAAGTATTTCTCGTAAAACATGCTTGATTAGTAATTTGATAAAGTTGTGTTATATTACTTTGTCGTAACCTGTAGTTCGTTCGCGTATTTTAAAGTTGACGTTGACGTTACATACACGTAATCTAAACGATCATTCCCGGTTTATTTCGCGGTGTCGGTTCGGTTTTTGGGTATATTGCACATCTCCATTATACACTGCCCTAGAGCTGAAACGGTTAATCAATTAATCAATGATCAACATCTTGATCGAGCCAAAAAGTAATTGATCGATTCACCGTTTCTTTTAAACTACTGTATTATATGGGTTAACATAGGAACAAACTTGCTCCAAAATGGGCAAACATTGTCACACTGACTCACATCAATTATATGAGACAGAGTAAAGCATGCAAGTTACTTGCTGGCATACTTGTTTACTTGCATAATCATTATACTGTATCAGTGTCTGGAAATGGTCATTCTTAACCCTTTACCCATTGCGGGTAGCAGACGATACTTGCAAAATAAATTCATGAATTGCTACAAAATTTCAATTTTTGTCTCAAAAATATAGCTTATGACCCCTCATTGGAACGAACTCAACGATCTCGTTCCAATGAGGGGTCACAATCTATGATTTTGAGACAAAAATTGAAAACATAATAAATTTGAATGGAGATTTTTGTATATAGGCCTAGTCGGTTTTGTTTGTTACGTTGGGTAAAGGGTTCATGCTGTAAATCATCAAAGGTATGGCAGTTATTCAGATATCTATTTGGACAAGTGATTAATCGGTTAACGAAGGTTAATCCACGCGATTAATCGATCAAGAAAACCCCTTAACCGTTTCAGCTCTACGCTGCTCGTCTAGGAGTATCGGTAAAAGTCAGTGATGTACATGTAAATAGATACCGATCTTGAAGTTTATTGACACTGGTGTCGGTATGTTGTCGGCACCGAATACCTTACCGATAATGAGGTAAATCATCGTAAAAATACTATTACCTCGATGTTTACAGCATACCGACACCAATGCCAATAGACTTTTTCAGCATTCCCCATACTTGGTCACGTGGGTTGGGTACACGTCACATTTGTTTCCAAAACAATAAACACGTGTGGAGTGAAATATAGGGAGTTAGCGACGGTGGTTATTTGAACTATGTAAACACCTGTGGCGCAGGTATTGGCCATACTTTATTTATATCAATGCATTTCGAATGTTGAACTTTCAAAATGATAGCTCAGTAACATTTTGCAAAGTAACGAAGATGCGTAAGTGTATTCCGACTGTTCGCCGTCACATTTCAATGTTTTCTCAACTTCTCAGCGTAAAGTTTTGTTTTCAACTCGGATTTACATGTACCATATTATTGATAATATTACAATTCATACTATAAAGTTAATTTTAACACAAATGATCAAGCCCGTTATACTATACCAATACTCTTGTGTTCCAAATAAAAGTACAGGTGGGAATAAAAGTACAGGGTGGAAATTTATCAAAGTTAAATAAAAGTACAGACCCAAATAATAGTACAGGGTGGAAATCCATTGAGGGGGTGGGGGAGTAATGCTAGTTAATTTTATCTAAAAGCAAACTTATTTTCCAGTATTGCAGTTAGTTTTATTACAGAAAACTATTACTAATATGCATTTAGGCATCATAATTACAACAATGAATATACTGTGCTAAACAAAAGACTATCACCCAATCTCGTGCAGATTAACTAATTTGAAGATCTCCTCCTTGTTGGAAGGGCAATTTTAATAAACATACAGGCGCAAATAAGGTAGATACAGGGTGGGAAAATTCCTCAAAATTAATAAACATACATGTTATGTCTATTCGGAACACAAGGGTATGAAATCTATTTATTTGACGCTGAATCGAGTTCACGGCCGCCATTTTCTGATCAGAAATGCGTGTGTTAAATAATCCACGTGTGATTTGTTTTTGAAACAAAGGTGACGTATGCCCCCCCCCCCCCCCCCCACGTGACCCAACACGCGAATGCAGATCTCCTCTACAGAGATTGGTAATTTTGGCATACTGCAAAGGCCCGGCGAAACACGATGCTCCCTCGAATCAAATCAAGCAAAGGGTTCGAAATCGAATCGAATCGAATCTCGAACCGAATCCACTTTTCAGTTGTAACGATACTACGACCTACTGGTGGTGTCTATCTCCTTCGTGAAACCAATATCAATAGGCATACTATACGTACAGTACGTGGAGGGTGGATTGTAACTAAATCACCCAGGCAGTGGAGTTACCAGCCAAAGTAACACTTTCAAATTCTGTACAAGTGGACAAAAAACACAAGCAGTGTTTCAGCCAATGGACCTCCGGGTATAACCCGGAGGTCCATTGGCTGTAACTTTGCTTGTGTTTGTTACGCTTTGCAAAAAATTTGCAATTATTTCGTGGGTGGAATCTCCACTCTGCGGGTGATTTAGTGATAATACACTCTCCCTCATACTGTAGTAGACAATTAGAAAATCGCTGGGCATCATTAAGGTGGTCGAAGAAAACGCCATTTATCGTCCATTCAGTTCAACAATGTGCCACCTGCAATGCCAAATCATTGCAGATGGCGCTTCTTGGTGCACTTAACGGAGGATATATTTATTGTGCATGAGAGCCGCAACGCGAACTTCACTATCGCTTCAAATGTCATTTTTATTTACTTTCCGACTGAATTTGTGCTATCTATTTTTAGACTGGATACGTTCAATCTTATTCATCAGAAAGTCGACAATAAAGAGTTGCATAAAAACCGAATCTCACCGGGATTCGATTTTTTAGAACAATCGAAATGGTTTCGAATCGAAACGAATCAGTGACGTGTTCGAAATCGAATCGAATCTCGAACGTTCGCCGAATCCTACATACTGCCAGCTGCAGGTAGTCTTTCTGCAGTAGTCAGTGATATAGAATGCTCATATTCAACTTAAAAAGATTCGTGAGGATCGGGCGGGTTGATGTAACAAATGAGGACTGTATTATTTGTCAGAATGACGTAAATAGCACAGACACTCACCACCGGTCATTTGTTTCAACAATATGAAAGCATGTTTCAACAATATGAAAGCAAAGAGTAGATATTTTCCCTCAGCTTTATTGTTACATCACATGCCCGATGACGAGTGCATGTGAAAGACATAGAGGCCATAGGCACCTCCTATCAGCCTCTTTGGAAACTGTTCTGCTGCTTCATTTTTAGGGCCTATTTTTTTAGCTAATGTCGGGAATATTTTTCAATACCGAAACCTCGGTATTTTACGATCTCCTCGGTATATCGGTATTGGCTCGGTATAGGTTTTTACGGTATAACACCCATCTCTACCCTTTGTCCTTTGGTATCAGACGTAAAACGACAGGCAATAAAGTGCGTAAACACATCAAACTCTTGAGATAATTTATGCAAATACATTGTGCTCAAGAAATCAGAGTACCGATTTGCTCGGACACACATGTGACTCATTCGTTTATCACTTAAGATACTTTGAACACTTGGCAAAAAAAAATTTGGGGGTTGAAGCCCCTCTCCAACACCCCCTCCCCGCTCAAAACGACCCCTTGTCCACGGCGTCGTAGCCCTGATGGTTGGTATTTTAATTCCGGACGACTTTGGAACTGTAAAACTGGGTGGCCTCTAGCACAAACTTGGCCTCTACTGAGCATTAATATAACCTCCTGTAGGAGCCAAGATTGCACTACGTGGTCTCATAATATAACATTTTTGTGGCCTGTTAGGCCCAATATTGGCCTATTATGTGGGCCCTGAGAAGCCTCAGTACCCATCGCTAAGATTAATTAAAAAACATAGGTTTTCGACCTGCAAGCAAAATACTACCAATTTAGAAACTAGAAGCTGGTTTTCACTGTTTAGTAAAATATTGGGCTGCAGATCCCATTCGCTGTCGTCCTTCGATTGTAAATAAATAGTGTTTTATTTGAAACAACGTCGGGCAATCTGTCAATTCACTTTAATATGACCACAGCTGTAACAATAACAAATTAACTTCAAACTGAAATTGGAAAGCAGGAGCCAATAACAAATCGTGCGATTTTGCATACCATGGACGGTGACTATTATTCCAGAATCAAAATCATTTCGGCGATGGTGAAGGTTTCTGATACGTCTTATGTCTCGCTTTTAAATGCAAGTGATCTAATGAAAATGCAATAACATTATATACCTCACATAATTGTTGTATCCTCCTCCATCCACCAACACCAGAAAAAATCACACCCGAAATTATCCATTGACAAGTTTCACACACGATTCTATTTTTACACTGACTCACTGACAAAGACAGAGAGAAGGGGCAATAGGTGGAGTTTCCATCAAATTGCGGAATATTATTGGACAATAGCCCGGAAAACCCGTTGACTGACAAGTAATGTTTGATGGGTTGTTATAGTATGGAAGCAGTGGACCGTGATCGAACATGTTACGGAAATCGCCTCGATGTTTTCACATGGCTGAAACAATATCGACTTTTGTGTTTCAGTCTGCAAAAAACACGACTCCGTGATTCATTTGAATCAATAATGTATGTATTCACAGAAGAGACTGTACTTAGTTAATTAGTTCTTTTTGACAGAAAAGGGAATTTGGACGATAAAAAGAAACAAATTGTTTATCAGCAGCTTGTAACACATCTGCAGCTTGTAACACATCTATAGGCCTCCAAGAGAAGGCCTAGTTGCAGATTCGGGTGGGGGAGGATGTTCTTAATGTTTGAAACAAAAGCGCACACAGGGCCGAAGGAAGCATTTGAATTCGGGGGGGGGGGGAGGGGCGGTCATAGAAGGAGGGCAACCCCACATTTTCTAGTATTTCTAGAAAAAAAGCACGTGTCCCGTGTGCGCCCCTACCCCCTCCCCCGACATCCCCACACTCTCGTGGGCACGTATGTATGTTTCTTATTGTTCTTTTCATTCAATCAACCATGCAATCAAACACAAACTCTTGTCTTTTATTTTATTTTTTTACAAACATTTATTGCTAATGCCAGATGCCTCACCCGCGATCAAATCGTATGAGAGAACCCATTATAGAACAATATCGTTGTACCCCATGTATTGTGATGAAATACCCTGGTTTACATGGGTAAACTATGGTAGGCCTATACCGGGATATTTGGAAACTATACCATGGCGTTCCATACCACTTTTCTATAAACGGCACACATGCAGAACCCTCCAGCTGCTGAGAAATATTAGACGCCACGGACCCCCTTTCTGGATCCGCACCTCCGACCATGACATGAATTTACCCAACTTTTCTTGTGTACCCATGCGTATAATGCTTTCGCGATCTATCCAGGCAAGGAGTATACAATCACCGAAATTAACCAACTATCGGCCGACGCGGACTGGTGGTAAAAGACTAGGCCTAAGCTTTGCTAATTTCTAAGGTTGATCCCACTACCTTGTCACATATCACCAAACTAGGTCAGTTTTATAACCATTCCAAGGTCTTCGGGAATGAATGTAGAAACAGCAGAATATGTGGATGCTAAGTGGTTTATGTCAATTTGCAGAGCGATCCCCATAAAACGTTATTTGTAGTGCTAGAAGCCCAAATTTGGGCTTTATTCAGAAGTATGGGTGCCGCCACAGAAAGGCTTCACACGCCCTTCTATGACATTGAAATGTTTTGAGTAATATTTTTGTTCATGTTACTTATATATTCTCGCATGCTTCCTGAGGATGTTTTATGCAAAATAAATGCTATGTTATGTTATGTTACTCAGCAGATATGCTTCATATAATTTTTGAAGTAAAAGTATTCAGCTTGTAAGGATTTGCCTTGTGACAATTTATGGGAGAGTGCAAAGTCATGTGAAAAAATTTTGACAACCAGAAATAATTCAGTACTCTATCAGTTAAAGACATCCACCGAGGACAGAGTGCAAACAAATTACGAACTTTTCGGCGATTCAAAACAGAAACCTGTCTTGAAACATATCTTGAATCCTGTAAAATTCAAAAGCACAAAGAAGCACTCACTAGGTTTAGGCTAAGCTCTCATACACTGGGCATTGAAAGAGGAAGATTTTTCAACATACCAGCCCACGAACGCATATGCTCTGAATGTGGGTTTGTTGACGATGAGGAACATTTCCTCTTGCACTGTAAGACCCTTACTACCGAAAGGCGAGAGCTATTGAAGAAAACAGCAGAACACATTGCCCATTTTAACCAATTTGCAGATAAAGAAAAATTTGCATCAATTATGACTTGCCAAAAGCCTAATATATTAAACAGTTTAGCTCAATTTATCTATGCCAGATTAAATAAAAATGGTAAATGCTTGACCACTGGAGTCACACTGCCCCAGCCTTAACTAGTCAGGTGCATGAAGCCCCTACGACGGGCCTAAGCAATGGCTCTACAGTTTACTGAATATATTAAGCTCATGTTATGTTAATGTACAGGCTTGGCAATTTCAGGAGAGCGATTTTTTAGCTCTCCTTACTGCCCTCCTGAAAGAATTAAGGAGTGCGAAAAATTGCCCTCCTAAATATTTTGGTCTGGGATGATTGAGATTGCATGTATTATGCTCACATTAAATTTTTGTTGTAAAGCAAAAATGTAATTTAACTTCGAAGTCACATAACATCACGTAATTTCATTTTGAAAGTGGTTTAGTGGTAAAAGGTAATGGCTGCAACCATACCCAAACACAGTTGCAATCATTTGAAGCAAAATGGGTCACAGCAATATTTTTTTTTCTGTCAGTTTCAAGTTCAACAACTGACATCACAGTTTGAGGGGTAATTATTCAAGGAATATTGACACTATAATATACTACCATTACTACTATCCTGTCACCTGAAGCACTTGCACCAGGATGTGACTGTAGATTCAAGCAGACCTGTTGTCCAAGAAAGTCATACGCCTACCACTACCACCTTCAACCCCCTTGGGGGGTTGAAGGTGGTAGTGGTAGGCATATGACTTTCTTGGACAACAGGTCTGGGTACACGCACAGGTCTTGTCAAGTGTGTGTTCGGTTGTTGAGTGAGACATCTAGATGTCTAAGAGATTTCGCTTTACCTTAGTAAAGTTAATAAAATCACTGATGTAGTCTGTTGGTTTCAGTTTCAATGAGTTCGTTCAACTGGATACTTAAAATGCTGTGTAAAGCTAATTGCTCTCCTAAGCTGATTGAGGAGAGCGATTTTTTGCCCTCCTGCATTTTTCAGAATGCCAGGCCTGAATAACTGGATGAACGCTAGAAGCCACTATCATCGCCCTATTGAAAAGTGCCAGAGGCCACTTTACTAGCTTTTAACTGTATGCATTACCTCGATGTTTGCTCAGCAGTAAAAGAAATTCTTTATATAAAATTTGTTTGGTTTCAGTTTGTTGAAGAGTGTCTATCGGCAATGTCCAATAAATTGTAACAAAACATTTATTTATGGACAAAATCTTGCTATACTAGGGGTACTCTAGCTGGTAGTGTAGTATCTTTGAAATAAAAAATACCTATATTTCAAATCGTCTTTGGAAATAATTTAGCACTCAACCAGATAAAATACCTATTATTACACAGGCCTGCAGCCAGGGTCGGGCATCAGGGAGGGGGGGGGGTGCCATGTGGGGGGGGGGGGTGCTATGTTTCACCTCCCCAACCTGGACATAATCCCATCATTTTTCCATCCAGAATCATTTTACCCCCCCTACCCCACTCCCGACCTCCTCCCCAAGTGACTAAAGTTCACTAATTTGGATACATCTTGCCAAGCACATGTGCGCCGAGCCGACCATGGTTCGGCCCGGCATGGAAAAATTTTAAAATTTGGCAATAAAAGGAGCAATTTCCTGTATTCTGAAGGATCAATTCCTACTTCAACATACCCCAGAAAGTTTTATTTTTTCTGCTCAAATAACAAGATTCATTATTTGAATCACTAACTTTGAATTGACCATCCTGAATCATTTCAACCCCCCCCCCCCCCTCTCCTCATAGTGACTAAATTCCACTAATTTGGACACACCGTGCCAAGCACATGTGCGCCGGGTCGACCATGGTTCGGCCTGGCATGGGAAAAATTAAAAAATTTGCATTAAAAGGCGCAATTTCCTGTCTTCTGAAGGATCAATTCCTACTTCAACATACCCCAAAACGTTTTATTTTTTCTGCTGAAATAACAAGATTTATTATTTGATTTTTTTTATTTCTGCCCAGTAACTTTTGAATTATTTTCCTGAATCATTTCACGCCCCTCCCCCCCCCCCCCCCCCCATAGTGACTAAGTTCCACTAATTTGGATACACAGTGCCAAGTACATGTACGCCGGGTCGGAAAATTTTTTAATTTGGCATTAAAAGGAGCAATTTCCTGTCTTCTGAAGGATCAATTCCTACTTCAACATACCACAAAATTTTGCATTAAAAGGGGCAATTTCCTGTCTTCCGAAGGATCAATTCCTACTTCAACATACCCCAAAAAGTTTTATTTTTTCTGCACAAATAACAAGATTCATTATTTGATTTTTTTTTATTTCTGTCCACTAACTTTTGAACGACCATCCAGAATCATTTACCCCCCCCCCCCCCCCCCACACACACACACACAATAGTGACTAAATTCCACTAATTTGGATACACCGTGCCAAGCACATGTGTGCCGGGTCGACCTTGGTTCAACCCGGCATGGAAAAATTTCAAAATTTGGCATTAAAAGAAGCAATTTCCTGTTTTCTGAGGGATCAATTCCTGCTTCAACAAACCCCAAAAAGTTTTATTTTTTCTGCTCAAATAACAAGATTCATTATTTGCAATTTTTATATTTCTGTCCACTAACTTTTGAAGGACCATTCAGAATCATTTTATCCCCGCCCCCCCCCCCCCCCCCCCACCACCTCCACCTCCTCAAAGTGACTAAATTCCACTAATTTGGATACTCTTTGCCAAGCACATGTGCCCCGGGTCGACCATGGTTCCACCCGGCGTGTAAAAAATTTAAAATTTGGCATTAAAAGGAGCAATTTCCTGTCTTTGTCCCATGGAAAGCTTCTGTTTGCGAAAGCGTTTCTCCTACTTTCAATTACCAGTAACCACTCATCACTTGAAATTTAACCTGCTATTGAAGACAGATAATCTCTTCTGTTAATTAGTTAATGTTTCGTATTGTCATAGTTGTCTATAATCTGTGTGTTGAATGAAAACCTCAAATATAACAACAGAGACTCAGTCATGGGATTATATTCAATGTAATTACAGGTGTAAATTGACAACTCTGAGTAAATTCACTGGTAGATAAAATGGATCAAAATGGTGAAAATTGAAAAACAGTGTCTGAAATTTTTCTAGGGGGGCGAAAATGTTTCCAGTAGGGGCGCCGCTCCCTCCTCCCCCCCCCTCCTTGCACCACCCCTCCCCTGGTTGCAGGCCTGTTATTACATCTTATAATTTTTGTGCTTAAAATACCTGTTACTATATATTATAATTTTTGTATCTCAGAACAAGCATGTATGTATATTTGACCAGGATTGGTGTTTACTACAATAAAGGAATATATATATATTAATGCAGGTGAGGTTGAGAGTGTTGAAGTCATCGAAAATTCTTTAAGCCATTTATAACTGATCTGTTCAGTTTTGCGTCGCTGAAATCAAGGAATGCTCAATTCTGCATAATTTTCTGTAAATAGATATTACCCCGTAACGTCCAGCAGGATCACCAATCGTAAAAATCACCTAATGCAGGTCAATACCAGAAAATAAAATTATATTGTCAGAACATTATTAACTGTTAACCAGCTGAGTAATTTTAAAATATTTTTATCAAATGTAGTTATGGCTGCTGTGAAGCAGCCATAACTAGATTTGACGAAAAATTCATGAAAATGTGACACAAGACATCATTGGTTTAACAGTCTAGACAACTTGCAGGGGACAATCAGCTTAAATATCACCAAATTTAACTTATTTTAATAGCAGGTGATTCTCTGTCCTGGGCAGGAATATCCGCCAGCAGCACATAAGGAGTAAGGATGTTGAGATACTGTCAGAGATTCTTCAATAGAAGTAAACTTCGTTACAAAAGTAATAATATTGGCCAAAGTGTTAAATTTCAGAAATTCACAGAGTACTATTGCTACAATGTATTTCCTTCAAACTTTATATAAGCTGGGATACACCGGAGTATAAACAGTTTCTAAAGCTCCAGAAAGAGCACGGTGGTTCAGTAGGTAGAGATGCAGGCTGCAAGCCGTGAGGTCCTTGGTTCGAATCCCACCTGCGGCAACCGCGTTGTGTCCTTGGACAAGACACTTAATCCCAATTGCCCACATGGGGACACGGTGGCATTGTGTACTAAGGCCTACTGCCCATCGATTGTGCACTTGTCTTCAACCAGTGCTAACCCTGCTTGTGAGGAGTTAGTACGTTGGGGAGTCTGGCAGTTGCTCGCCGTTGCGCGGTGGTTCTCTCCGGGTACTCCGACTTCCTCCACCCGTACTACTGTCCGACACGAGGTGACCCTGGCTGTCGCGAGTGTCGTTAAACACCAATCAATAAATAAATAAATAAATAAATAAATAAAATGCTCCAGAAACTCGTTGTGAAGGTCCACGCGGTCGTGTCATTGGACAGCCATGAACCATTGAGGGTTCATGATCGCCAACCATGAGTGATGAATAGCCAAGAGCTGTGAAGATGTGGTTTAGCTAGTTAGCTGGAGATATTTGTTGGGAGATGTTGATAATAGGTTGTGAGAATTTTGAATTAGTAAATGCTTGGTAGGTGGAGGCCAAGTTAACCCTGAGAGAACAAGGCCGGAGAATTTGTCTCTGAACTGTGTAATATGGAGCCGCGGTGACGGCGGCAATGGAATAAGTGTGTAGAGACGCCGACGAGGGCATACGGTAGCAGAACTAGAAGCAAACAAAGTTCAGGTGGCGATGGGTATAACCAGGTGAGAGATGTGTTATTGAAAAACGCGCTCAAACGCAATCGCAAGTACTAAAACCAAAACCCTTTACCCAACGTGAGGCCAAAACCGGCCACCGAAGGTCACAGAAATTCCCATTCAATTGTCATTATTTTTTTTTCTCTTAAAAACATAGCTTATGGGCGCTCATTAGAATGAGCTCATTCCAATGTGGGGTCGGCCATATGCTAGGTTTGTGATGCAAATATATGAAAAAACATTAGTCAATAATTGTGTTTGCAAGTGTCTTCTGCCTTTAGTGTCAAATATAGGGTTAAATATTCAAGTCACTGACCCCTTCGTGAGCACGGACAGTACCCAACAGGGTGCTGAAAAGGTGGTGAGACTTCCATTTGAACTTTTGGGTCCAGACTAAATGTAGTCTCTGGGTGTAGACTGTGTCACGAGCAAAAACGTAGACCTCACACCCCTCGAAAGGTATCTACTCCCTATTCCGTGACAGGGGAGGGGATGGCACACAGTATCTTGTGGGAGTAAGAATTTAAATGATTAAATTTGAGCGACGATTTTTGTATGAGGTGTTGTTTACATTTGATCGATTCGATAGGCAAAAGGTTAAGGAAATAGACATTTCTTGCCAACTATTAGTTAGAATCAGAAAAATGTAACTTTCAGACGTCAATTTGTGATATTTGTTCAGAGTTGAACGGGATGACCTTCTCTACATACGCCGATGGGGGAGTGGGCGACATAGTCCAAGAAATTTTAACAGAAATCAGGGACGCAGATGTTTGTTTGAAATTTCATTGTCCCTGCCCCATCCAGTTCCCTCCCAAGCCCACCTAAATGGGGACAACAGTATAGTCGCCATGGACTGGTCATAATCCACGCGTGGGCAGTGATGTCCACGTATGCGTTTCCCAGGTAACAAAAATCATCAGCCAAATTTTAATTAATGAAGCACCGGGTTGTACCCGGTGCTTCATCAATTAAATATTTGGTGCTTATTCCTGTAAACAGTGTTTAGAATCTACTATTATTGCGACCGTGTAAATATTGTCCACCCGTGGAAGATGACCAGTCCACGGCGGCCGTACTACACGTTACTCTGTTTGCCAAGAATCTAAAATTTTGTTTGACTGGTACATCGGAAATATATTAGTTGGCCACAGACGGACTGTCTTTGTAAATACCGTAATTCGCATAAACGAATCGATAACATTATATTGATATCACGAGGAATTAGCCATTTTCTGTATTGAAGTAACTGACGCCTTGTATTATTTGTCCAACTAATTTCAGAGCGTAGACAATCGAATTGCCTTATATTCCAATCCCCTTCCATTTCAATGGATGATTCTATTTTTTCAGTTGAGAACGTTGTTATCTTTAGGAAAATGTTCTGATAAAAACAAGGGAAATCGATAGGCACAAACCCCATTAAAATAGATTCTCTCTAACTCTATTGTCGGAGGTTGGGCTCCTAGGAGAACCAGTTTCTAGTTATTCAACCAAAGATAATGGTTTTGTGGAGAGATAGTTAATTTCGTACTTCCTCATTTCGATAATTAGTCCACGATCAGCATTAGATATGAATTCACATCGGCAGATTCCCTGCAGTGTTGTCGATGCCAATCGAAGTCGGACAGGACAAGGGGGCGCGGTGGCTCAGTGGTTAGGACACTGGACAACAAACCGAAAGGTTCACGATTCGATCCCCGCCAGGGGTAACTGTGTTGTGTCCTTGGGCAAGGCACTTAATCCCGATTGTCCACGTGGGGGCACGGTGGCACCGTGTACTAATGCGTACTGCACGTCGACGGTGCACTTGTCTTCAACCAATGCTAATCCAGCTTGTGCTCAGTTAGTACGTTGTGGAGTATGAGAGTTGCTCGCCCGTGCTCGGTGGTTCTCTCCGGGTATTTCGGCTTCCCCACCTGCAAAACTGTCCGACGCGAGGTGAGCCTGGCCATCGAAAGTGCCGTTAAACTCCAATAAATAAATAAATTCTGACAGGACAAACTTTCCAACTCCACCACCCACCATCGCCAGCCACAGAGCTACCGACTCGATCTTTATTTTATGCCACCTGTCGTAACACAATCTACATGTTTTAAAAACATTTTACAGGCTGAGCCATGACATTTCTAACCACTCTCCCTTAAAAATGACATGTTATATTGTTACTGAACTATCAGCTGATGTGTTGCCCAATTCCAGCTCAAGTTTAATATTTTCAGAACATGCGAATTGAAGTGCTATTAAGACAGTCTTAGGGTGGAGTTTTCTCCCAAATAATAAATGTTTGCCAAAAACCAAATAGAAGCAAATTTGTCATCAGTGGCGTTCCGGGTTTAATACGGAACTCCACTGCAAGCTGAATGGATAGGATTATTCACACCTCCGTGTACTACCTTTGGACACAATAGCCGTCGGCAAACAGAGACGACCCCGCTGAAACCTCCATCGCACTAAAATGTTTAAGCATTTTTAGTGGTAAAAATGATACTACTAAAATAGCAATGGAGTGGAGTTTCAACCCTCCGTGATAAAGCAGAGTTTCAGCCAGAGGAGTTCCGGGTTAAACCCGGAACTCCACTGACTGACACTCTGCTTTACTACAAAGTGTGAAAACTCCACTTCGCGGATATTTTAGTGATTTTCACCTTTACAAAGTGCGACGTACAATCAGCAACAACAGATTTGGATATAACAAACTACTTATGTCAATGACGTCTACGCCGACTGAATTGCCAACGAAGATTCGGTTGCTGGTCAGCATAAAAATAAATGTGACAATGAGCACCACTAGCTGGCTAGCTATCCACGGACACTACGATGCAGACATAAATGGTGCATGGTTTCGGCGTATTGAGAGCACTAACACTCTGACTACAACTATGAAAATTATTGACTGCTCTTGGTAAGTTTAAACTCCTGTTTCACAAAGTAATAGAAAACATTGAAAATTGCCGTAAGTTGACTTAATCACTCCGATTCTTCCAGATTTAAGATTCCTTTATTCGCAATACACGTTCAACGGTTACAAATACATATATTTTACAGATGTAATTGGTAGTATATTTTAGGAGATGGCAGAGTCGGATTGGCTGTCACCTTGTCACCCCCAAACGAAAGTGTAATTGCAAACAGACTGTGACCAAATGGAAAAACTTCCCAACAATTTGTAACGCATAACGGGGAATGGAGCTCGAATTGTTTCATTGCTGGGGAACAGACTATATCCAGCATAAGAGAACCAGTGGGAGACGGTGATTCGATATTGATAAGAAGCAACCTGCTTAGCGTGTCCACTCCCCAAGTCCCAGCGTTTACTCGGTGTCATTAACTCCGTGTCGGATAGTACAGACCTCCAATTATATGACCGACTATTACAGATGGGCGCTATTGGAATTTTGAGTTTGGAATCAGGGAGTTATACAACGTGTGTTGCAACCACTTCTTGTTATACCGCCCACTTTTGTTATACCTCACTAGTTTTGTAATAGCGATCGCCCATTTTTGTTATACCTCACCAGTTTGGGCCAATTTTCAAGAGCTTTTAACGGCGGTTACGACCCATAATGTAATAAATGCCCATAATGTAATACCTACCCATAATGTAATACAAAAAATGCCCGTAATGTAATACATACCCATAATGTAATAAAACGACCCATAATGTAATAACGTGTAATAAATGTTAGGCGCCCATAATGTATTGAAATTCAAAGAAATTTGGTTACAAATTACACTCATCCAGGCCCGTAATGTAATAAAATTCTAAGCTTGATTTTTGTTTTTTCTCAATCGTAATCCCAACACACCCATACATGTTGGCTTTGTACGGCATAGGGGCCATTGGCAGCATTGACGGAGGCGTAGGATGTGTCATAAGTAGCCGAACGCACTCCTGGAGTAAAGAGAAAAAAGAAAAATCAAGCTTAAAATTTTATTACATTACGGGCCTGGATGAGTGTAATTTGTATCTAAATTTTTTAAAATTTTATTTCATTATGGGCGCCTAACATTTATTACATTATGGGTCGTTTTTTATTACATTATGGGTACGTATTACATTACGGGCATTTTTGTATTACATTATGGGTAGGTATTACATTATGGGCATTTATTACATTATGGGTCGTAACACACGGCTAAAAAGCAGAGTCAATGACTTTTTAATACAAAAGTGAAATTCAAGAAATTTTCAAGACCCTGTATGAACCCTGCATCAAGTAAAAATGTTGAATCGGAAATTCTCATTCCATTCTAATCCATTCGTCAAAACAACAAACCTGCCGCCAGTTTCTGTGAAGTGAAGTCACTTCAGGTGCGCTTCGTCACCCGAATGCCCCATATACTTACAGGGATGTGTTCTTTTGTTTCTCGACTCGACCATCTGATTTAGAAAACACAAGCTATTATTCCCCCGACCCCGCAGTCTGCCATGATACTTCACTAACCCCGAATGGGCATCGAAACATTAGCGTTATCGTTCTAATTTCAAGTATTACAAAAGCTGGCGATTTATATAACAAAAGTGGTTAGCTGTTTTTTATACAAAAATGGGCGATTTCTATAACAAAAATGGTGACCTCGAACTATAACAAAAGCTGGCGTTCTATTACAAAACTGGTGAGGTATAACAAAAATGGGCGATCGCTGTTACAAAACAGGTGAGGTATAACAAAAGTGGGCGGTATAACAAAAGTGGTTGCCACAAACGTGTTCCCACTAGAAAGTAGATCAATGATTGTGATACTGCGAAATTACCCACGAAGATGGGCTCATTTTCTGGTTAAGGCATACAAAAGGCAAAGGAACACCTTTTATCCAAATTAATTTTATTAACCCTTTACCTAAAATGAAAAGCAGACGACACTTGCAAAAAAAAATCTTGAATAACAATTTTTTTTTAATTTTTTGTCTCACAAACATAGGTTATGACCCCCCTCATTGGAACGAGCTCGACGAGCTCGTTCCAATGAGGGGCCATAACCTATAATTTTGAGACAAAAAATGAAAAAATAATGAAAATTAATTGGCGATTTTTGAGAATAGCGCTGGCCGGTTTTGACCGTTACGTTGGGTAAAGGGTTAATCACACCAGTTCGCTTGGGTGGTCATATCGAAGCTTAAAAGTGAGAGTTATACTTTTTTCAGGTAGAGTTGTTGTCACCTCTATGTATACATAAAAGGATGAATCTGTGAGTAAATGTTGGTGAGGTGGGGTGGGGTGGTGGGTGTCTCGGTGTGGGGTGGGGCGGGTTAAGGGGTTGTGCGATCGAGTGAATGAGTGAGTGAGAGAGTGAATGAATGAATGAATCGAAAGACAGTGAGTGAGTGAATGCATCCGAAGTCAACCCTGAGCTCACAGAATGTATTTTATATTTTATTATGTGTGGCATATAGACCCCATGGGTCGGGTGCTTATAACACCTTGATGTATCACTTGTGTAATGTAATGGTAGCACGTGTCACTTTAATAAATGATATTACTACTACTACTACTTAGTACTATACCATGGTATCGGTTCAGTATTCGGTATCTGATTTGACTGATATTTGCTGATAGAACCAAAGAGGAATTCACACCAGGGAAAACAGAATAAGTTGTTGCTGTATTATTCTACCACAGAGCTATAAATGATACTGCCAATGAGCTCAACAGTGGCAGTCTTTTACGACCACAAATCCGGATTCATATGGAATGTCAGGAATATAAAGGGATCCGAACTGATTCATTTGGCAAAATAGGTAGTAGTTCAGCGATCTGAACATAGTAGCTACCCCTCTACGTTCAGATTCTTCCCATTCAATCCTCTAGAAAAAGTTCCCATCAAGTTTTTATGGGAACTCAAAACTCGAAAATAGGAATATATATATATCAATCTTTCGCCCTTATTACCGGCTGCAATCGATAGTACATGTATTTCCTTACATTTGGGCAGAGTTTGTTGATCCAAACTGTGTTTTATCCTTTAATTATCGTTATTTGAATACTCTCGAAGCGTCAACGAATGTTTCGAAATCGTCCATGTTTTTGTATAAATATGAAACAGTAAAAACAATAACGCCGAAACGAATAGAACTTTTCATCGATGCGGAATCGGAAATTCGATCTCATTTGCGCATCGGGGGTTGATAACCTCCTCTGTGCGAATGCGATCGAGTTTGGTAACCTCCTCTGCGCGAATGAGATCGAGATTCCGATTCCACATCGATGAAAAGGTCTATTCGTTTCGGCGCCATTACCGGGCTATTGTTTTTACTGTTTTATATTTATACAAAAACAACATGGACGATTTCGAAACATTCGTTGACGCTTCGAGATTGTTCAAATAACGATAATTAAAGGATAAAACATAGTTTAGATCAATAAACTCTTCCCAAATGTAAGGAAATACGTGTACTATCGATTGCAGACGGTAATAAAGGCGAAAGCTTGATATATATTCTTCCTATTTTCGAGTTCTGAGTTCCCATAAAAACTTGATGTGAACTTTTTCTATAGGAATGAATGGGAAGAATCTATCTATCTATCTATCTATCTATCTATCTATCTATCTATCTATCTATCTATCTATCTATCTCTCTATCTATCTATCTATCTATCTATCGATCGATCTATCTATCTATCTATCTATCTATCTATCTATCTCTCTATCTCTCTATCTATCTATCTATTCTATCTATAGTAATTTTGTGACTTGTTCTAAACGCACCTTAACGTTTAAAGACCTATTTAAGGCTATTGCGATCTCAGACTGAGAGCATGTGCCCTGACCATGCCATCTTTAGGAGATCATGCTGGCAATAGACAAAACACATGGGCATGGGTTTCTAGTCAGGTCTTGTCTGTCTTAACAGGCAGCCAAGACTTGACTAGGAATCAATGCTAAGCTACTGATAATGTACAGGTTGCAGTCTAGTGGGAATTCAGGACAGTTGACCAGTCCATTGAAATGTTAATAAAACTGAAAAGAAAATCAGTCACTTCTTTCATGAAAAAGGAACCTTTCAACTGTTATCAAGCCTCAACAGGGACTTAAAAATAGCGAATGTAGAAACATTTGAAAATTCAGACGGTTTCGGTATGCAAAGATTGGTTCGGTTCGGTTTTTCGGTATCCCCATGATATCGGTATCGGTTAGGGTTTTCGGTATATTGCCCATCTCTACAGTGTGTGGTACAAGTCCTATATATATCAAATCTATTCTTTTAGTACATGGTTACGGTTACCATAGAAGGATAGAAATGATATCTTGGACGCTAATCATGATGAAAATGATCCGACTGGAAAAATTATTGAGGGGAAAACACACACTCTCCATCCCCTCCCCTTTATCGATGCCCGTGGCCACGACATTGTGCACATAGGGTATCATGGTAGATCAAAATGCGGGATAACCCACCCCACCAGCCCACCACAATTTCTGAATTGAGTCACGTGCCCGCAGTGAAATCCATATATTCCTGTATATTCTTGTAACTCCACGAATGAAGAGAGTCCTTCAGTTTTTGCTACTTGAAATTTAGAAAGAAGGTTTGGGAAATATTTGTACTTGCGCACATGTCGGTAACTGAATTTCATCTCATTGAATCCAGGAAAATATTGATTGTCTTCCAAATTAACTTAACGTCAACAGTTTTTTTTCCCACAAATTCTCCTTAAAATAAAACGATGGCAGAGAATTAATTTACTTGCGCGATCTTCTTGTAAACGAATGATTGATTGTAACCGTGATTATCTATATTGTGACATCAAACATTCACGTTCTTGGTTCTATCGACAAAGAAATTCTTGGAATCAATACCAAATTGTAGAACACTATAGCGCTAACCTGGAATGTGATTATATGATCTCAATGGTGAACAAATGATGCCTTTTGTACATGTATTTCTTTATTTACTCATTGGGGTTTAGCGACACTTTCGACAGCCAGGGTCACCTCGTGTCGGACAGTTGTATGGGTGGTGGGAGCCGGAGTGCCCGAAGGGAACCACTGGGCAACAGCGAGCAACTGTCAGACTCCCCAATGTAGTAACTCCACACAAGCAGGGTTAGCATTGGTTGAAGGCAAGCGCACCATCAACGTGCAGTGCGCCTTAATACAAAGCACCATCGTGCCCCACGTGGGCAATCGGGATTAACCCTTTACCCAACGTAACGGCCAAAACCGGCCAGCGCTATTCTCAAAAATCGTCAGTTAATTTTCATTATTTTTTTTCCTTTTTTTTGTCTCAAAAACATAGGTTATGACCCCTCATTGGAACGAGCTCGTCGAGCTCGTTCCAATGAGAGGTCATAACCTATGTTTTTGAGAAAAAAACATGAAAAAAATTATTTGTTCAAGAATTTTTTTTGTAAGTGTTGTCTGCTTTTCATATTGGGCAATCGGGATTAAGAGCCTTGCAGAAGGACACATGGCAGTAACCGCTGATTGATTCGTGGACGTTTCAGTTAGAAGTCCAATGCTCTGATCATTTAGCCAACGTGTTCCATTACATTACTATATGCCCGCCATGCCATTTACGCGGAGAATTTTTGCCCAAATAGCAACAACTATCGTACGATCTTGCTTTGGCGATATCCCGTGTTTTTGGTTTTTTTTATATTTTGGCGAAAATTCTGTTGAGATGTAAACGTCATGCACAGCCTTTGAGATGAGGTAGACCCGAAAGATTGTCAAGTCTAACTGGCAAACATTGGGGATTTCGGATTTAATTTATTTTTTTTATTTTGCTGTAACCTGTAGTTCGTCAGGGTATATATTAACTGATGTGACCAAAACGATCGATCGGGATTGGGAAACATCGATACGGGAATGTTTCTTCAATCAAGGCACAATGACGTAAAACATAAGTCTGAAACAGGAATGCTAGAATGTGTGAAATAGCGCCCTCGTCCCTCTTGCCGTCAACCCCGTGGAACGATGATGTAATAGTTGTGCCATCCGAAAATTTGTCAGAGTCTGATACCTGTACCCGAAGCCATCTGTCAAATGTGAACATTGATAAAGGAGTCCATATCTTAATGTTCATTTGTAAAAATGAACCCGAAGAGCCCCAGCCCACTTTTTCAAACACCTTCTAACATGACAAGTTACTGTTTACACCCCCTCTTGTGCTCTCCTTTGTCCGTGCCAGTGGTACTCATATTGCTTTGTCCTTTGGAACCTGGCATCCCTGGCAGAGATATCTGAAGCCCGATGCTTGGTGCCATACCATTTCGTCTTCAGCACTTGATCCCAATGAACTTGAAAAGCTGACAGGATACTCTACTTATTTTCTTTTCTTTTTTTTATTTAGAGGCAAACGGTCGTTTCGAATTATTAGTAGAAGTAACTAATACACATCACGTCCTCTATTATTTATATATTATTAATTGCAGTTCAATGTCACTTTCAGCCTTTAAGGCAGAGATGGCCGGTATTGGAATTTGGAGTTCGGTTTCGGTATTTTTTGGGATGGTATACTACGGTATCGGGACGGTATTCGCTATCTGACTTGACTGAGATGTGTTGAGTGTTCCAAAGGGAACTTCTCACCACAAAAATACAGAAAATGGTCTTCTTGGTATCATTTTACCACAGCGCCAAAAATTGCCACTGCCAATGAGCTCAACATTGGCATGCATTCTTTTGCCAACACAAATCACATCTACTGTAATTTTGTGTCTTGTTTTAAACACACCTTAACATTCAAAGGCCTTTTCCAAGATTTTCCGATCTCGGGGCATGTGCCCTTAACCGTGATGCCATTATTAGGAGGCCCTGCTGACAATACACAAATAAACTGGGCAGTGATTTCCAATCAAGTCTTGGCTGCCTTAATAGGCAGCCAAGACTTTACTAGAAATCACTGCTAAGCAACTGGACACGATTGTACAGGAAGGCGTCTAGTAGGAATTCAGGATACCCCCCCCCCCCCCCCCAGCCCTGCCATTAAGGGCTAACAAAACTGAAAAGAAAATAAATCAGTCACTTCTTTCATGAAAATGAGCATTTCAGCTGCTATGAAGCTCCAACAAGGCCTTATAACTAGCGAGTACAGATTGTTTTGATATTCAATGATTGGTTCGGTACCGTACGGTTTTCGGTATATATCCGCATGATACCAGTATCGGCCCGTTTTTTTCGGCATATTGCCCATCTCAAATTTATGCCTATGCAGTAACAGCAACATACCTACAAATTTAGTCAGTCGTTCAGAATGATGCTGCCCCCTTTAGAGGATTCTCGTCCCAGGTGCTGGTTACCGGGTCATGTTATACCAGTAGAACAGAACGTGTCCCTCACAGTAGTCAAGCACTGTGCCAATTCGTAAGGTTTCCACGGAATTAAACCCTCTGTTACATTTCGATTGGTAAAATGCAAAAAGGCATAATCAATAACACATCCTTGACCATGGGTACTGTGTCCGTTTACGAGGCATCACGGCCAATATTGGAACGACATGCACTTATTTATTAATTTATCTATTTATTTATTGGGGTTTAACGACACCTTCAGTGTCGCTTCGTGTCGGACAGGTTTACGGGTGGAGAAAGCCGGAGTACCCGGAGAGAACTACCGAGCGGCAGCGAGCAACTCTCAGACTCCCCAACGCACTAACTCCGCACAAGCAGGGTTAGCATTGGTTGAAGACAAGTTCACCATCGACATGTAGTACTCTTTAGTACACAGCGCCACCCTGCCCCCATGTGGGCAAACGGAATTAAGTGCCGTGCCCAAGAACACAACTCAGTTAACCCTGGCGGGGATCGAACCAGGACCTTTCGTCTTGAAGTCCAATGCCGTGACCACTGAGCCACCGCACTCCCAACGATATGCCTGTTTGAACGGGAAGGCTGTAAAATCGTTTTGTAGGTGCCAATCGGTAAATGTTTCCAATCTAAAGAGACATAGCCTGTCCTCTTCAACTGCTTTGAGAGAAAAAAACTGCTACGAGGGGACCTCGGAAGTTACTAGGAGCTGGATGGTCGCATAGGGTGTACATGCCTCCCTGGTCCATAAAGAGCTGAGAGAGAGGGGACCCGAAAGGTAAGGCCAACGTTATTTTTTCCAACCCGCCATTGTATTTTCATTGGGTATTATAGGAAGAGGGTGCTAATACCCAATTGTCTGAAGACTCGTTTTATTGATTGTCTCTTTGACAGCATTTAAAGTGGAGAAAACTGCACCTTTGTGGATCCATATTTAACAAATTTCCTCACCGGGCCGAAACATTGTTTTGGCCAGGTGGAAAAATGTGTTAACCCTTTACGTAACACAAAACACAGACGACACTTGCTAACAAAGTTCTTGAATAACTAAATATTTTCATTTTTGCGTCAAAAACATAGCTTATGACCCCTCATTGGAACTAGCCCAAAGAGCTCGTTCTAATGAGGGGTCATAAGCTATGTTTTAAGATACAAAATGAAAAAAATAATGAAAATTGAATGGTAATTTTTGTGATTACATTTCCGGTTTCGGCAGTTATGTTGGGTGAAGGGTTAAATATGAGGCCACAAATGTGCATTTTTTTTCAATGTAGAGGTCACTTAGTCCCACACATAGCTTTGCGTATTTATTCTTACTAAGCAACTAATGTACACGGACCACCATTCATATATATCTATCTATTACAGCTGCTATTCTGGCTGCTCTAACCCTAGCAGTCTATCTAGTCCTTGCAGTCTCTGGTTCCAACCTCTGTCCGCCAGCAGTCAGATTGCTTTGAACATTTTCCGTAATCTGTACCAACCCGTACAGAGTTATATCCCCTGTATTCTCCCGGTATGCGCGCATTAAGACAACGTATAACTTTGGGAATGACGTGGCAACATGGCCGCTCACGCAGGCTACCATGACAACTAGGTAACGTAGCTGTGAAGTCACATTAGATCTCACATGAGATCCCCCAATGGCACCCGTTTCACCCCTCTCCTACTACTCGCGTCAAAATTATAATCAATAATTAATTATTTTTTATTTCAGATCGCACACAGGATCCAGTCTAATTGAGTCATCCAACGAAGTTGGATTGACTTATTGCGACCATGAGCATTTTTTTTTCGCTCTTCTTCCTTTCTTTGTTCGATTTCCATGAAATTTTAATACGTTCTAGAACTCGAAAAATTAAGAGACAGCTGGTTTCTTTTTTTTTTCTTTTTTTTTATTAAAAACGCTGATTTTGTGACACGCACAGCTGCATCCTCATGAATGTTACAGCTTTCAAACTTCGCACATCTATTTCCGATTATCTGAAGTTGATCCAACCGGTTTTACTTTTTGGAATTTCAACACTCCCTAAGAAGGAGTCGGATTAAATGCGTTTTTTAAGATTTCAAAATTTACAGCTCAATTTTAACTCGATCTTTCTGAAATGTTTTAAATATAATCTCTCGAAAAAAACCGTATCCAAAAATATGTTACTGTCCTAATAAATTATCAACCATAAAACCCCAAAGCTGAGGTACCGTCATAGGTGGTCATATGGTCAAAACCATTATACTCGAACGCTGAGGTGCCGTCACAGGTGGTCATATGGTCAAAAATTAAAATGCGTCGGATTTTTCTGAAATATTAGTGTGTTGTAGAGCTAAAAAATTGGGAGACTTTCGATTTAACGCCACACTCTAAAATCAGTTGGGTTAAAAAATAACCCAAATCAACTGGGTAGGGTGAATATGAACCCAATTGGGTTCATATTCACTCAACCCAGTTGATTAGGGTTAATTTTTAACCCAACTGATTTTAGAGTGTATTTTGACGGTTTTTACGTCACTCTGAAGTTTAGCCTATTTTCTCTATTCTTAATTAAACGCCCCTCGCTTTTGAGTCCAGTTGCGCCATATTAATACAGGATACCCTTACGAAACTTCTCACACCCATTTGTGATCACATTAAGCAGTTAACCCTCAATTTGTCATTTCCATTTAACACACCTCATGCCAGCGATGCCAATTTTACGTTTTTATCCGTACCTTTTATTTTCAACCTTATTTGGGAATATAATCTCAGCAAGTAACATATGTGGTACAGTCCTAGAAAATTTTTAACCATTATATACGAACGCTGAGGTGACGTCATAGAGGGAGAGTCACATGGTCAAAAATTAAAATGCATCGCATTTTTGCATGTTATATAGAGCATACAAACAATTAAGAGATAAATGGATTTTTATTCGATTTGCTGCTACTTTGACATTTTAACTCACTTCAAAGTTTGTCCTTTTTCACATTTTTCATTAAAAAGGAGCAACGTGGTACGCTTTATTGTGCGACTTAGTAATAAAAGGGCGACAGACCCATTTCCCTCATTGATAGGCGCTTCGGTGTTGGCCGTGCTTCGTTGGATGACTTCTGGAAATTCACTTTGCAATTTCAAAGCCATCTTGTCAGTTTACTTAGTTTTATAGTAAGACACAACTTACAATATCATCTGTGTCGAAATTGCTCACTTCATAGACAAATCTGTGATTATGTTTTCATCCTATTCATTTCTCACGGAGAATAAAGTAAATGACAGGTGATTACGCATAAAAGTTAAGGAATTAGAAGTAATCCCTGCCTCACACCCATATGGAAGTGCATGGGATTTTTTGTGTTTATTCTTTCGGTAAAGTGCATGGCTATCCTCCTATCAGAAGTAAAAACTGTGGCTTACGTACTTTTGTATACTGAAGATGCCCATATGAACAGCTCTTCATACAATGCCATACAAATACGCATCATCCAGTGCAACACACATTGCCTTATTGTTCACCTTTCTGTTTGACAAAGGCCAGGCTTTTTTAGATGCAAAGGAGAATTTCGATCCATTCTTGTCTTCGTACAAACGAGTTCGAGTGACTTTAACAGTTTATAGATATATCGATGCTTTGTAAATTCCAATGGTCTCGACCGCAAAACTAGGAAGAGGTGTCTTGAATCGGAAGAGTTAGAAAACAATGTCAAAAGGGCGTATTCGTAAACACTCCATGAATCTACTGGACAGCTGAAATATTTGTGGCGGTCGCGAATTTTCATGTACATGTAAGTAGAATAAAATCCACAGGGAGTATAAAATTCCCATAAAATCCTTGACCAGGGACACCCCTTTGTTTGAAGAGTACCCACATTCCTACACGCCCCCCCCCCCCCCCCCACACACACACACTCACACACCATATCCACACGACTGGCAACTGAATATACATGTACGTACTGTATGTCCTTTTTTCTGGTTCCTATATTTTGAGGCATTCCATCAAGAATTTCCTACTGACGTCTGGTAGATCGCTAGAATATGTGCGTCTGTGAAAAGGTCGTCAGCAGTGGATTGTAGTAAGAAGAAAGGAATGGAGTACTCGTGGCACCGCGAGTAACTGAAGAGAAAAAATCTTGTTTCGACTTACCGTGTGATGCAACGCCTAATATCTGATATCATTTCGGTCTGAAAACTCTGGCTATGGTGTTTTGGGGCTGGTTTATAACAGGGAGGGAGGAATGCTTTTTGCAATTGTCGCTATTCGATACACAGATCAATATACAGCAGGTAAGAGAGGAGGATTCTAAACACATTTTTATAGAGAACGACGGTCTCGGAACAAGAAATCCTCGGATACACATGGGCACTAAAAAAGTAGGAGGGCTGAGATGACAGGAGGGCAGAAGATGTGTTGTCGCCCAAATGCCTGAGAGTGTTATTATTTTCTGTATGCTCTCTTGGGCTCTCTAGGGCACTAGGGCAGCAGCGTCATGGATGATTGACGGGACTCCTCCCCACCACTCCACTTTCTCTCGCAAATGCCAACCTTATACACATAATATGTCTGAAATCCCAAAACATATTCATGTACTCTCCCACTGATACTTTTTGGGCCATTTCGCTAAAGTTATGCCTTCCCTTTCTTGACCTTTTGAACCATAGTGCTATTCTCCATATCAGTTGAATGGTATCAATTGAAAGAGTCCATATTCATTATTTGGGGGTGGATCAATTAATATTTTCAACGTGTAGTCTTGGAGCTGGACGTTGAAAATATTGATTTGATTGGTCTATCCCACACATTCGCTGAGCAGCCATCCTACTTAACCCTTTACCTAACGTAACGGCCAAAACCGGCCAGCGCTATTCTCAAAAATCGCCAATTAATTTTCATTATTTTTTTTCATTTTTTGTCTCAAAAACATAGATTATGACCCCTCGTTGGAACGAGCTCGGCGAGCTCGTTCCAAAGAGGGACCATAACAATGTTTTTGAGACAAAAAATGAAAAAAATTAGTTATTCAAGAATTATTTTTGCAAGTGTCGTCTGCTTTTCATGTTAGGTAAAGGGTTAATGAAATTATGACGTATCGTTTTCATAGGGCGGAAAAGCGGCCTCTTGGGTTTAAAGGTTTAAGGCTTAAAAAAGTAGTCAGGGTGATCCAGTTGGCATGATAAGTTACTTTCAGTGACCAGGGAAGTCCCTGCACCTTCCCCTATAGGAGGGATATACACTCCTTACTCAACAAGAGGTGAAATGAAGTGGAGGAGAGAACTATTTTTCTGCTGCCATTGAAATAATGTGGAGGGGATAAAGGGATAAAATATTTTTCTGCTGCCAATGACTGAAGAAAAAAATATTTTGTGCCCTCCCCGTCATTCAGTCCGGCCACGCCCCTGCTCTATGGGTACGATTTGAGAGATAGTGTTGGGCAGAGAGAACCATTATGTCAGGGCTTGATAAAATTCTGTAAAAAAGGTTACATTTTCGTTACACTTGGAAGAATGCATATGAGAGACGGGTATTGTAAACTTCAGTAGTTCAGCATCGAGGGTGCGGTGGCTCAGTGGTTAGAGCATTGGACTTCATCCGAAAGGTCTACGGTTCAATACTGATCCGCGGTGACTGCGTTGTGTCCTTGGGCAAGACACATAATCCCGATTTCTCATGTGGAGGCATGGTGGCGCTGTGTACTAAGGCGCATTGCAGGTCGATGGTGAACTTGCCTTAAACCACTGCTAACTCTACTTCTTCAGATTTAGCAAGCTGATTAGTTTAACAGTTGTTCGGTGATTCTCACCGGGTACTCCGGCTATTGGCCCTTTGCCGAGCAGGGAGGCCCAGTGGCGTAGCCACAGAGAGGTCGGGGTAGGCTTGGCCCTCCTAAAATGTTCGCAGCCCCCCTCTCCCAAACATTGGCCCAATGCAATTTTTCACATAACGCATATATAAAAGCCCCAGATTCGCTCTCACAGCACTTAATTTTGCAAAATTTTCGGGGGGGGGGTAGTCCTGACCAGGATGCTCCGGCTGTTACCGCCCCCCCCCCCCCAATTCCCTTCAGAGGAAGTGGCAAGAGGGGTAACATCCGGCGGAGGGTCCTAGTTAAAAATAGGGGAGGCCTCAACCACCACCCCAACAACAGCTTTCGAAATATTTGCTCCCCCCCCCCCCCCAAAAAAAGTATTGGGCACCCAGTTGTAGAATCCTGGCTATGCCCCTGGGGAAGCCAAGGCTACGCCCTTGGGGAAGCCAAGGCTACACCCCTGTCTAGTATCGCCAAATAAACTTTGTTTCAAAGATCTTCGCTTGTTTTTTTCTGGGGAACATGTCCTGGCATGTGCAATACGCAGCGAGACCAATGGCGACGTGCTTCCAACACCCACGTCAGTGAATTAATCCGCAAAATTCTAGACTGTTCAAATCGGCTCCTACACAGAAGCAGTCGAGTTGAAAAGAGTCATCAACTGGGGGGTATTAAAAATACATATCTGGCAACACATTTGACGTCTGTCATTTTCCGACATAACATACACCCACAATATCTTTTAAAGGATCATTTGTTGATATTATGACCTATTCAGATTACTTAATCGAATGAATAATTGATTATATTTTCTTGACATTCTGAGCAGCAAAAGGCTATGCGGTGCGTAACTAATACAACGGTTTACAACCATTTGGTTATTAATTTATTGCACTGTTGTGCAATGGAATACAACCTTCTGCACGCAGTAACTGACGACGTAACCTTGTAAGATGTTGGCGACATTATCTAAAGCAAGCTTACTACCAATATAATGAGACAATCGAATCAAGGAAAGCATTATCCCAGGGTCGTATATGCAGGAGGGTGGCGGTACCCCGTCCCTACCCCAAAGTTTTGTCGGAAATATTTAAGTCCTGTCGGCGTTTGTGTACTGACATAATGGCCATTTAAGCAGTTCGCATACAAAAACAGGGTTTCTAACTGGGGCTCCGAGAACATCCGAAATTCGATTCGATGCGAAATCAGCCCTATTATTCGATTCCATTGGAATGGAGTCGGGCTGATTCGGAAATCATCTAATCATGGAGATGTTCTATAATCTAAAAATCGTACCATGTGTGCCCTCTTGAACAGGGGTGGCGCCAGAATTGTCCCGGCAGGAGGGTTTGTGTTCCCCGACGCGGTGGCTATGGTATTCTTCGACAAACACACAATAAAGGAGGCAGTTTCCCAGACGGGAGGGGCTAACCCTCCAAGACTGGGGTGTAGTCACGCCTCTTGGCGACACGTTGCCCTTCAGCTCTTCTTCTTTCATCGGTTCTCTCGTACAGAAGGCTTGATGAAAGAAGAAGAGTTTAACCCTTTACCCAACGTAACGGCCAAAACCGGCCAGTGCTATTCTCAAAAATCGCCAATTAATTTTCATTATTTTTTCATTTTTTGTCTCAAAAACATAGGTTATGACCCTCGTTGGAACGAGCTCGTCGAGCTCGTTCCAATGAGGGGTCATAACCTATGTTTTTGAGACAAAAACTGAAAAGTAGTTAATCAAGAAATTTTTTGCAAGTGTCGTCTACTTTTCATGTTAGGTAAAGGGTTAAGGAGGTTTCGCTTCCGAAACTACTTTGATTCCATTCTAGAATATCCGCCTTTTCGGTGACGTAGAGTCATCGTTGAAGACGATAATTGAATCGAGACTGACAATATTATACGTAAAAAAGAAGGTACAATATCTACAGAAGATTGATGAGATTTGATTCGGTTAGATTCGAAATTATTAGACTGGTTCGATTCAGGATCCGATTCGAACCTAAATCTATGATTAAAGGGCACTATTTCTAACGGCGAGGAAATTATTTTACTTTGCGATCCGGTCGAATTACTTTGTCTGTTTTCTCACCACAACGCATCAGATTCTCACCTGTAAATTTGAAATGCTACTTTTTTCGTTGGTTTTTCTTGATTCACTCATTCGAAAAGTAATTTATCTCTTGTTCCATTTAAATCACCACGTTATCGGGATGGGCAATATGCAGGGACGTAGCTACGGGGGGGGGGGGGGGGGGTCCTCCTCCCCCTCCCAAGATTTTCCGACCCCTCAGCGGCTCCGAGATTAGTTCCACAACCGTGGTCGTTTTACGTATTTTGTTCTCTTCTATATCTTTAATCTTACATTTTCATGTTCTATCAAGCATTTTGCAAACCGTTTCTTGAATTATATCAGAAATTGTAGAAATATAAACAGGTTAGTCAATTTGGAACTCACAATAGTCATAATAAGTTGTTTATTAATGTGTCCAGTATACGGGGCACATTATGAGACCATAATGCAATGCACTCAGGGACTGCAGTTTGTATTAGGACTCAAAATGTGCCCCATGTGACGCTGTGTCCTGGAATTTTCAAAGTTACTACCAAAATTGTGCACAATTTTCTTTGGCTCTGTACTCTTAGGAAAGACAGATATAGCCAGACTAAACATTTTGATTTGCATTTGGTATTGCTGAATTAATATCTCACACGTTTTGTGACATAGGCCTATAGGCTGAGTTAGCTAACTCTTTAGTCATACTTTGTAAGCATAAAGAATGGTTGCTAGTCATTGAGTTCATTTCAAGATTAGTGTGCTCACTGCTCAACACGATCTCATATTTAAGCTGATTAATTAATAAATTGCTGGTTGAATACTGATTTTTTTTAGCATTCTACATACATGTATATTCATGTAACTAACACAATGCCAAATGATGGCAGATAGGGCCTACTTACAGACTACAGTACCACAAGCAATTATCATTTTGTGCTGTCATCAAACCTCAAATTATGCATATAGATATTTAGCATTTAAACTGCTTGGAAATATTCTCAGAATGCCATAATAACCTACCTACTGGTGGAGTCACTCTGAGTCAACATTTTAAAAAGGGGCACCCCTTTAAGTATCCATCCATGGTTGGAATTTTCATAGATCTACCCCCATCCCCTCCCACCCCACCCCCATTGAAAACATCGTAGCTACGTCCCTGGCAATATATTAGGATTGTGAATTGCCAATGCTAGGTCGAATCGAATCTCGAATCAAATCATGTAAGGCTTTCAAATCGAATCGAATCTCACTGAGGACTCTTAAGGTTGTAAATGCTGCACATTCTTACAACCGTCAGTATTGGTCTCCTGTGCTGACCAGGTTTCCAACACCGGAGACCTGATGATAAAGAAGAGTTCTGCAACCATAATGATTGCTTCCCAAGTCAGGAAATGCGTGACGCTCGACTTCAGTTGATAAAGCGATATGGTCAGTTCATGGAGGTGACCGGTTTTCCCAATTTAGAAATGAAAGTAATTATCCCACACCTTTCCGTAATGCCATATGGCCAGCTGAAATGAATTCCGGCTACCCCAAAGATATAAATACTTCAACAAGAAAGGCTACACGGATGTTAAAACACGTTGATTGTGGAAAATGTATAAAAAAAATTACAAGTTCACAGGAGATGCCGATTTTTAAATTTATCAGCAATCAAAAGTTGTATATATTCCGGAGAGATACCCCCGAAATAACCAATGGAGGTAACTAGCCGTCGGATTGGTCATACTTATGAGGCAACGCAGAGTACAGTTATGATCACTAAGTGTCAGAAATGCCAGTTGTAGTCTGAAACCACGAAGTGTTTCGTCGAAGAGCTAAGTTGCAGTTTTGAGAACTAATAGAGATCAAAGTATGGCTGGCGAGTTATCGCAGAGCAGCATGCAGGACAGATGATCGTACTGAATGAACATTAAAGAGCTGCACTATAGGGGAAAGGTGCTAGGGTCAGAAACTTCTGTTGATAAGTTATTGTCTGAGGCTATTGAACAAAGGTGGGATGACGTGCTGATGATTGTGTTGAATGAACATTAAGCTTTGGCGGTGTGATGTTCAGACAGAATTAACACAGTGAAAGGCACTTTATGTAAAAGGGAAGCTGAACGTTTAACAATAGATACGAACATAAACGGCAGTGCTATTTACCCCAGAGGTAGACCGTCAGAGTCAGACATTTGAACTGTGATGTTAATCCAACATGAAACGCCAGTGCAGTGAGACACAGCAATCGAAAACGTTAATGGAATGTCACCGAGGTCTGCTCTATGTGGCAACAATTAAAACGAATCCAGTTGCTTCGACGAGACGATGTAAATCCGATAAAACTACGACTTTCTCAGAGAATGTGTTAAATAACTCTCGGAAGTAGTGCCCTGCGAAACTTCGAAGATTCGATTCGATTTGATGTCGACATTGATGCCCTGATTCGGGATCGACATAGAATCGGCTTCCTGATTCGTAATATTTTCGAATTGTGAAACTCGTGTTTTTTACGAAGGGACGGTTGCAAATAAATGTCTTCTTTCGGCAGAATCATTCCGCAGTTATGTCATTTCTGTCATTTCAGTCATTTCTTAATGACAGAATAGTTGCCTGCTACGTGTTCGGTTCAATCGGCTTTTCGGTGGGTTTGTCTGCCTTAGGAGTTAAATTGTTACAACAGTTCTTATCAAGTGGAGCGCGGAAATACCGCGCTCTACTTTTTAAGTACTGTTGTAGCAATATACCTAGTGACCTCGGCACTCGGGTCTCATGCTACCACGGCGCAATGTTTTGCATGTTAATTAGGTAATTTGGCAAAATAACAAGTGATTTCATAGAAACTGTTTCGGATATTTCCCACTCGGTTCGGATTCTATGTCAATATCGGATTCGAGATTCGATTCGAAGATGGAAACTCCGATTCGCCTGGCCCACCTGGAAGGAACTGTAAGCAAGGTAAGTCACCAACACCTTCAGGAGTCGACAGTCTCAAATCAAACGCGGATGCCTGAGTAAGTTTGTGAGATATTCGACTGTATCTGGGTTAATACGACAGTTTTTAAGAGTTGTGCCTCTCTTCCATTGTATACATTCGTCACCATAAATTAACCCAGTGACCCCGTAACAAATATCAACACTTGTGTAGCGAGCAGCTAACCACTCCATAAAACGTTCTTGTGCAATTTTGCAGCACAAAAGTTTTCTTTAGCTTCGTGCGGTAACCACTTGTAATGATTACCATTGGTTTCCCCCATCCCTCCTGATGCTGTATCCTGACTATGCTCCTTGAAGGTAAAATAATAAGACAAAACACAACGAGGGTGGACGTTGGCGAGCGGTGGTAGACTGGAATCAACAACCCGAGTTGGGGGCTTTTCCTGTATTTCACGAGCGCCAGTGGCGCACGTGAAATACACAAAAAACTGCAATACGGGTCGTTGATTCCTGTCCACTGTTCTCTACCGGGGTTGTGTTCTGTATTTATACCACAATTTAACATAAAGTAAGTGAATGAGGCTGATGTATTATAAAAAATATATAACTTTATTATATGCTAGCCTGTGAATTATCGCAAATTATCTAAAAGATATTTCTCGATATCCATCGACTCGATGGATATCGAGGAATGTACCTCAGAGGCTTCCTAAATGACGTCACGCTACACAGCATCACGTCGCCTTGAAGGAACGATCAGCTGATCTTTCTTATTGTTTTGAAACGTACGCATTTGGGGTCGAATTGGGCTGAATATTGTGCAATAAAATGTATCGTAGTGTATAATAAAAAAGAAAATCTAATCTGTTTAATCAGTATCTGGAATTATTTGATGAGTGTGGACCTGAAAAGTTCTATTTAATAATAATAATATTTTCAGGTCCACACGATGAATTTTTTCAGTAGCGTCCTAAATGACGTTACGCTTCGACGCATGGCGTCGCATTGAACGTCGCCTTGAAGGAACGATCAGCAGTTGTTTGTTATTGTCTTAAAACTGTTTGAAGTCGCATTGGGCCGAATATTGTGCAGTAAATGTCATGTAGCACATAAAAAAAGAAAATCAACACTATTTTAGTGAATATCGGCAATTATCTCGTTCGTGTGGACCTGAAAGTATTATTCCCGATATTCACTAAAACAGCGTATACATCCTCTCTATATATATTTATTTAAAGAAATATATCACCTTTGGGGGTCTGATAATTTTCTGGCTCGACACTCTTTTGTGTCGAAGCATTCACGTCATAACGTCACTCAGACGCGTAACGTCCAATCAGATGCATTCTTACATGGCGTTCTTACGCGTAATCTAGCTTCCATGCGTGGTGTACCAAAGAACATTTCTCAATGACTGTATTGTATCTTGAATACGTACGGCAATCGTAGTGTAAAGGACGTTTTTGTGTCTATTCAAATTAGCCTTTCGCTCAGGTGTGTCGTTTTGAAAATCCCAGAGGAGAGATTAACGCCATCCCGGAAGAAGGGTTGACTATATCAGTCATTTCACCAAGATGAGAAAGCTGGGAAAGAAGAATTTTCTTCAATGCAATCATCTTGAATGTATAAACGGTAAAAGTCCTTTATCCGCGAGCGCGGTGGCTCAGTGGTAACGACATTGAACTTCAAACTGAAAGGTCCATGGTTTGATTCCCGTCAGTGGTAATTGCGTTGTGTCCTAAGGCAAAGCACTTAATCCCGATTGCCCACGGTGAGGCATGGCGGCGCTGTGTACTATAAGGTGTACTGCACATCGATGATGCATTTGTCTTGAACCAATGCTAACCCTGCTTCTGTGGAGTTAGTACGTTGGGTAGTCGACAGTTGCTTGCCATTGCTCGGTGATTCTCTCCGGGTACTACAGCATCCTCTGCCCGTAAAATTGTCGTCCGACACGCGGTGACTCTGGCTGTTGAACGAGTCGTTAAACCCCCCAAAATAAATAAATCCGACTTTGAATTGAATAAAACTAGGTGCTTTCAGAACAGGTTTTTGAACACAATCAGGAAGATGTCGTTTGGACAATGGTCAAATTACTTTGGCAGTCGATTCTAGTCGAAAGAGATTTCTATTACACTTTTACTCTCCGGACTGATCAATCCGTGCGCTTTGAGACGAACACGACTATTTTTCGTATATGGAGAGATCCATTTCTATTTTCGACCCCCGATTCGAGTTTGCCCTGTCGAACGCCTCATCATCATAGAGAAACTTCTCGTCTCGACCGCCTGAAAATTAGAACGATAAGAATACCGAAATTTCTTCTTTTAATTAAAAGATATATTGCTGTTGAAATTCTTCCGAGATATTCTTTCAACTCTTGAGCAAACCGTGTCAGTGAGCGGCGAGTGCACACCCACACGCACCTCCAACGCACCCTTATTGTTAATATATTGTGCTAATACAGATTGTAATACAATACGGCCGGCGTGTATTGGTCACTTTCCACGGGTGGGCAATATTTCCACGGACACAATAATATTAGACTTCAAATATCAATTATAGCAATAATCATCAAAAATTTAATTAATGAAGCACCGGGTACAACCCGGTGCTTCATTAATTAAAATGTTGCTGATGGTGATTTTTATTATAACTGGTAAATGCAAGCGTGAACATCACTGTCCACGCGTGGATTACGGCCAGTCCACGGTGACTGTACTGTAGCTATTAGTTTATCAAGGTGGGCATTTACAGCTCGCCTTTTTTATCAATCGGGTGGGTCATAATGGGCGATGGCCACTTGTCTATCGTTCGCCTCAAAATCACAGGTCTGATTTCGACTTGCACCGCAATGGAGTTTATTTTGGATTGTACAATAATTAGAACTTGCAAACCAAAACATAAATGTCAGAACATAAATAGAAGTTTGTTTTACCTGACATTTAATGTTCGTTATCATTTTTTGAAGAACGCAAAACATTTGAGAGTCCACCCACTAGTGGCTTAAATTGTTCAATGACGCATTTTAGCCAATGAAATGTTGACAAGCGACTTATTGGATTTCCTCTTCCAGCATGTGTTTGTTCCGAAGCAAAAGCTGAGCACCATTCAACATGAGAGCTGCCCTCAAACGACACAACACGGCAGGTATAATTTGTGTACAAGAACACGATGTTGCCATCGGTTAAATCAATATCACTGCACTAATTGTCAGATTTTCTCCATTCATTTATGGCTATGATAAACTAAATATTTAATACAGACGAGTCGACAGTTTTAATAGTTTCTATCGAAGGAGAGCATAAACCTGATCTGAGATATAGAAAAAGTGCGAGTGCATATGAAACTGCAATAGTCGTGAACCTTTGTTCTGCGAATCACACATGGTCGACCCGAATCAAATCTGCTCTATTATTCGATATCGAATCGAATCTCGAATCCAATTCTGAGAGTCTTGAAGATGACCGATAAGGGGAGTGGGCTGTAAACCTGACTGTTCCGACTGTGACGGCTCAAGTCCCGATTGATAATATATTCCAGCTGCATCATCAAGGCATGCCTTCCTGGAAGGCATGCCTTGATGAAGTAGCTGGAATATTACCTAGGAACGGGTGCGAGACTTACCAGCACTAAGCGCTGTACAGGACAAGCCGCTATATCAACAGCTCTGCGTTAACATTGTTTGGAAACCTTAACTTTGTTTTCAACAGCGCTAGAGACCAGTAAGACTGGAATTAGCACAGAACGGGAGCTGGCAAGGTCAGATGCTATTTATGTTAATATAGATGAAATTACATCCTGTCATTTTCAGCTTTACTTACGTACAAATTCCATTTGAACTATACGTTTTGTGAGACGATGTCAATGACTAATACCAAGCTATATATTCCCGTGTAACGATTCGAAATGAAATTAATCGGGAATCGAATCGAATCTCGAAGCTTCGCAGGGCCCTACTTTGTTCACGAACAGACGAATACACGTTTTAGTCACGATTGGAGAAACGGACATTAGCACCCCTTGAGCTGCAGAACTGCACAGCCTACACCTTTATCTGTATGACTTGTGCAAGGGAGCACGGTGGCTCAGTGGTCATGACAGACTTCACATCGGAAGGTTCACGGTTCGATCCACGCCAGGGGTAACTGTGTTGTGTCCTTGGGCGAGGCACTCAATCCCGATTGCCAGGCGGGGGCACAGTGGCGCTGTGTACTAAGGCGTACTGCACGTCGGTGGAGCACTTGTCTTCAACCAATGACACCCCTGCTTGTGTGGGGTTAGTACGTTAGAGAGTCGAGGAAGTTGCTCGCCGCTGCTCGGTGGATCTCCGCAGGTTCTCCGGCTTCTTCCACCAGTAAAATTGTCCAACATGAGGTGACCCTGGCTGTCGAAAGTGTCGTTTACTCTCATATATAAATAAACAAAATAAGAATGACTTGTGCAGGGGGGCCGCTAAGGGGGGGGGGGATAGGCGAGGTGACACCGTCCCCTTTCTAGTCGAGACATTTCATCTGGACTGGAGTCTTAGATATCGATTCGAAGAAGGCTAGATTTAACACCTTATTTATTTATTTATTTATTTATTTATTTATTTATTTATTTTGACACGTTCACCATCGACTTGCAGTACACCTTAGTACACAGCGCTACCGTGACCCATGCTCGTCATTGATAACAGGCCAAAATACACGTAATCTGGCGGGGATCGCACCACGTACTTTTCGGTTTGAATTCCAATTCCGTAACCACTGAGGCACCGTGCTCCAAGATTTAACACCTGGACTTATGTCACACAGACACACACACAGACAGACATACAAAAGGGTGTGCGTATTACCCAATTCGGGCTGTTGGGGGACCCAGCATGACCAATTCGGAGCACGGGTACGAAACCTGTTAATTAAAAAAGATTTTGCGTCACGACTACTACATACATATTTCATATATTCAAAAATACATTTCCAAGAAGTCTGAAGGGTTTTTTGGAACTACACTCTAAACATTCGTGATACTCTGTGATACCAAATGTGGTACTCAACTTGTCCCGTGTGGGGTTCCAAAATTATGGAAAATTATGGTACTCCTACAAACCAAAACATTGTTGGTACTCCAAGAAACCAAACTGTAATGGTACTTTGAGAAACCAAAACTATCTGGTACTTCGTTTTGGTTCCCTAGAAAATCAAAAGTTTGGTACTTTATTGTGGTTCTCCAGAGAACTCAACTCAAGTAAATGCCCCAAGAAACCAAAAGTTTGGTACTTATAGCCCCCCCCCCCCCCCCCCCCCCGGTCATCCCTTTCATGTACACAACATATTAATGGAAGGGGTAGGCTCAAATATTGTTCCAGTGAGGGATCCAAACAATCGAATGGAAATCCGCAGACGTACCAGCCTCCCTCACGGGCCAAGATACATTTATTGTGTAGATAACACCACAAATCATGCCACCATGAAAAAAATGAAAGAAGAAAAATTGAGTTATGCTGAGTAATGCTGAGTTATGCAGTTCCTTTTATAACCTTCAACAGATATTAAAGACATACACTGCAACTCACATAAATCAAATACAGTTTGCACCAAGTATTCCAAACCGCTCCCTATATATGAGCCATTCAGTCACGTTATCAGGGTTCCAGGCTTCGATCGAAGCCGCCATTGCTGATACAGACGACGCGAGCGCTTGGCAGCCAAGTCGCCCACGCGTGGTGGATATGCAGGGGATGTAACTCCTGCTTATCGATAGTTTGGTATTCCACAACCACCCATTTGGTATTATACGCGCAAAATATAGGGGAGGCTATCCATATTCAGTGTTTTAGGTATCTCAAAAACTGGTGGTATCCTGGAATACCAAAATGTATTGTTTTTTTAGAGTGTATAATCCTGTCTAATATTCCAACTACATCATCAAGGCATGCCTTCAACTAAGGCATGCCTTGATGAAGTAATTGGAATATTTGATTAGTCATTAGTCAGTACTTGAGCTATCACAGTTGAGACAAATCAGGTTTACAACCCCCACCTAACCTCACCCCCACCCAATCGGTCATCTTCGCGACGTCCCAGAACTTCTGTACGCACAAAGAGGATGATCCGCATTCCAAATAACCTATCGGTAACACGTCAGTATTTTTTCTCAAACTGAGGTGTTCTGCGTGCAAACAGCTTACATATTGACCATCTGTTGCATACGGTTAAGTAAATAAGGTCGATGTTTATGAATTATGTAAATCTCTTCGCAAATTGACTACGGCTAAAAGATAGGTGTGTTTCCCGTCAAGGGCGGTTGTATGCCCCCTATCCACAAAATGAATGCTGAATATTTTATTTGGAAACAAATATAAACAAAATAGCATGTCGTTGAGGCATAAAAATATGCTAAAAACCAATACCTGCAAGTGTTTAATTTTTTGGGCTGAGACGTCAATAAAAAGTTGAGGGTCGGTCCCTAAAATAGGGAGGTAGGAAGACGAGAAACACACCATTTTGTTTGCCTAACTTAGATCAGTGTCATCGCCTGGGAAATAGAGAGTGACATTGGGAAAAATCTCGGAGCTCGTCGAAAATGTTCTGTAGAAAAATTCCACCCTCACTTCGTCGCTCAGCGTAAATAGTGGAGACAATATGAGGTAGCAACTTAACAACTTGAATATTTTTTCCCGGAATGCTATCATGTACAGAAAATGCATGGCAGTATCAGGTACAGGCATGTAGTGTACCCCATCGACAGTTGCCGACCCTATTGCCGGAGGAAGGAAGTCAAGGAAGAGACTGGTGATGGACCGAAATATCGGAAAAGCCGCGATAATCATGAAGTTATCGTTTACCGAAGACATTTTTTTCCGATAAGAATATCAAACTTATTGTTCGATTGTGATGTATGTTCATTCAAAGGCCGGGTTTACTCTCTGGTAGTGAGTGGTACGGCCATTCACTCCGGTGATCATAAATCTCCAGCAAACCAATTGTACAGTGCTCAGTGGTTATGCCTAGAGTTCAGGCGGTGTTCTTGTAAACCCTGATCCGTTTTTTCTGTCATTTTGTCCATCACCTATAGGTTATTCATGCTACCCCAGACCCTGTTTCGAATTTTCTTTACAGCCCGACTGGGTGACTGCATCACCCCATCATATCGTTAAGTACAGTATGACCGCCGTGGACTGGCCACTTTCCAAGGGTGGGCAATATTTCCACGCAAGCAATATTATTGGATTCCAAACACCAATTACAGAAATAATCATAAAAAAGTAATTAATGAAGCACCGGGTAAAATTTCGCTGCTGCTGATTTTTATTACCTGGTAAGCGCATGCGTGGACATCACTGCCCAAGTGTGGATTACGACCAGTCCACGGTGATTGTACGGTACGCAGCTAGCTATTACTCATTCAGACTGTATATCTCGCCTCGACCCAGCTCCTATCCATCCAGAGGAATATATTCCGTCTCTGAATCTGGATAGGATGTATTCCCGATTAGTCTGTAGCGCAAAGGCCATGTCAAGCGACTGTTCGAGCGACTCGACGACTCAACCTTGATGCCATAGGGTCAATGGATATACTAGTTGACTGTAGCATCATCCTGAATTCTACTGTCAAAGACTGGAATGAGCCAAAGAGGCTTTAGTGCAATTGCTCGGGCGTCTCTACGGCTCATCTAGATACGCGGGGTAGGGGCATTGTCTATGGATGTTATGGACCACCGTTAATGGCTATTGCTTATTGTAAGGTAAATTTACACTAAAATGTCTCCCCGTTAACCCTTTGAGACTTTAATTATCCTTACGTTCAAACGTCACTGGGACTTCAGTTTCTTCAACGCTTTTTGAAAATGCCACGTCAGACGTCGGAAAGTACAAATAACAAGATATTTTTCCCATTAGTGATTATTTGATTGAGGACAAAATTAGTTTTGGTGGTCTGAATTTGATATACAAAACTTGTTTTATTAAAAATTATTGGAGAGTGCCAAGAGACCCTCTCCAATAATTTGTAATAAAACAAATCTATATAAAAAGAATATTATTTGTGTTTGACTGAATATGAAATATAAGCATGGAGAGTGTTGGCTTTTGCTCTGGTATTTTTTGAAAGCCCTGATAGTGGCTTCTAGCACTCAACCAGTTAAGAAGTCTTGACAACAGGATTATATTAGTATTTTAAGCTGCGATAACATTTGGCTCCACGGTTATCATTGAGCATTATTTGGGAGAAAATAAGAATTTGAGGTTAAAACTTCAAAAACTCGAAAAATAATAACAAAACAAATGACCACAATGTATCAAAGTGCTGTTTGATTTCGTACGTAATAACATGTACAAAAGTATCAAAGGGTTTTAAACTGTACACAACCCATGCACAGTCCGCAAGAAAACTGATATACACAACGTATTTGTATGCATATATTTGGGGATAAAGGGGACTCAGAGCAGACACTTAATACTTTAAGAAGACGCCGAGAGAACCTATAGGAAGGGCCCGTGGGGTCTAACTCGTACAAGCCGAGAAAATAAGCGCGAACGTATTTAACATAAGATTATAAAGTTCTGTGTCGTGGCCGTTGTTTCCAGTCACTGACATTCAAGTGTCGTCTGCCTGTTCAGCCGACGCCTTATAGCTAGAAACAACGACGAGCAACTGTCTGACTCCACGATGTACTAAATCCACACAAGCAGAGTTAGCATTGGTTGAAGACAGGTGCTCCATCGACGTGCATTTCGCCTCGGTACACAACGCCACCGTGTCCCAACGTGGGCAGTCGGGCGTAAGTGCTTTGCCCAAGGACACAATGCAGACCTCTCGGTTTGAAGTTCAATGCCGTAACCACTGAGCAACCGCGCTCCAAGTGACCAAGTCTATCAATAAATTCATTTGAGGATCCGGAGAAATCCTGAAATCGAAAAAACATTCAGACATGAATCACCTGGCTCAAAACCTGGTTGTATGTTTGCAAAACGTTGCGGGTTTCGTGGGTGATTTGGTCAGGGCTCGTGGAAAACTTTTCAAATCACGTGTCCAGCGGACATGCACATGACACAAAAAAACGTCCAAACTAAAAAAAAACCGCCCAGGACGAATATAGGCAAATATCGTCGATTTTAGGGGGCGGAGCACCCAAATCATTGTTGGAAAATATTTGGCTCGTCGGGAATATTCCTAAGCTCTTCATTGCAAAAAAAGAACACAAACCTTTAATATTGTTGCTAAGACCTATGTTTTTAGACAACATTTTCAATAACTACACAGTTCCGGGTGCTACAACGGTAACAATGTTATTGTTGTCCAATCCGAAACCTGTCGAAAAATATCATTCTTCTGTCGGCATAAATTTGGGGTTTGCCTCAACTTCCCTTTTTAGATTACTACTTCGTTTTTTATCACTCAAAAAACAAATTTGAAGATTTTTTTTTAGCACCACTCCCTCGAAAACATAAATGAAAGTGTCAATGACCCTGTAGCTTAACTTGTGTGTTGTGTTTGATGAAAAGGATAATGTTCAATGTTTATGAAAGGATTATGAAATAAGACAAGAATTGTGATAATTGGGAATATGTTCATTTCTGTTCCCTGTGTGCTATGTTTATGATAAAAATAATATTAGGTGTACACTGTACTAAAGAGCTGAGGGGTGGGTTAATATGACCTCACAGTTAATCTATGTGGCCATCACAGTTAACGTATATCAACAAAAGTTACCAAGTTACAGTGAAATTATTCCAAAACGAGTCATCCTATCAAGTTACATTAAAATCCCCTCATAAATATGGCCTGTAGACTGAGCTAAAGGTTTTCGGGCTTCGGGCCCCTGTAGCCGTCAGATTCCCAATTGCGTCCAAAGGGGACGTTCTCATATAGACATTATATGAAGTCAATCTACCAAGTTACAATGAATTGACTGTGCTAAAGGTCTTTGGGCTTTGGGCTCAAGCAGCCATCATGGCTGAATGATCGCAACCAAAAGGGAACATTCTCATCTGGACACTATTTGGAGTCATCCTACCAAGCTACAATGAAATCTCTTCATAATTATGACCTGTAGACTGTTCTAAAGGTTTTCGGGCTTTGGGCCCCTGAAGCCGTCACATTTGCCCAATCGTGTCCAAAAGGGGACGTTCTCATCTAGACATTATATGAAGTAAACCTACCAAGTTACAATGAAATCCCCTCATAAATATGACCTGTAGACTGTGCTAAAGGTTTTCGGGCTTCGGGCTCGGGCAGCCATCATGGTTGAATGATCGCAACCAAAGGGGACAATCTCATCTGGGCATCATCTGGAGTGATCCTGCGAAGTTACAATGAAATCACTTCATAAATATGACCTGTAGGCTGTACTCAAGGTTTTCGGGGTTCGGGCACCTGTAGCCATCACAGTTGACCAATCACGACCAAAAGGGGATGTCATCATCTAGGCATTATATGGAGTCAACCTAATAGGTTACAATGAAATCCTTCCATAAATATGACCTTTTACCTATACTAAAGGTTTTTTGGGCTCGGGCACCCATCAAGGCTGAATGATCACGATCAAAATGGGACGTTCTCATTGAGACATTATTTGGAGTCATCCTACCAAGTTACAATGAAATCCCCTCATAAATATGACCTGTACACTGTGCTAAAGGTTTTCGGGCTTCGGGCACCTTTAGCCGTCACAGTAGCCCAATCATGTCCAAAAGGGGACGTTCTCATCTAGACATTATATGAAGTTAACCTACCAAGTTACAATGAAATCCCTTCATAAATATGACCTGTAGACTGTGCTAAAGGTTTTCGGGCTTCGGGATCGGGCAGCCATCATGGTTGAATGATCGCAACCAAAGGGGACAATCTCATCTGGGCATCATCTGGAGTGATCCTGCGAAGTTACAATGAAATCCCTTCATGAATATGACCTGTAGACTGTGCTCAAGGTTTTCGGGCTTCGGGCACCTGTAGCCATCACAGTTGACCAATCACGACCAAAAGGGGATGTCATCATCTAGGCATTATATGGAGTCAACCTAACAGGTTACAATGAAATCCTTCTATAAATATAACCTTTTGCTTATGCTCGGGCACCCATCAAGGCTGAATGATCTCGGCCAAAATGGGCCGTTCTCTTCTAGACATTATTTGGAGTCATCCTACCAAGTTACAATGAAATCCCCTCATAAATATGACCTGTAGACTGTGCTAAAGGTTTTCGGGCTTCGGGCACCTTTAGCCGTCACAGTAGCCCAATCATGTCCAAAAGGGGACGTTCTCATCTAGACATTATATGAAGTTAACCTACCAAGTTACAATGAAATCCCTTCATAAATATGACCTGTAGACTGTGCTAAAGGTTTTCGGGCTTCGGGCTCGGGCAGCCATCATGGCTGAATGATCGCAACCATAGGGGACAATCTCATCTGGGCATCATCTGGAGTGATCCTAAGAAGTTACAATGAAATCCCTTCATAAATATGACCTGTAGACTGTGCCCAAGGTTTTCGGGCTTCGGGCACTAGTAGCCATCACAACTGACCAATCACGACCAAAAGGGGATGTCATCATCTAGGCATTACATGGAGTCAACCTAACAGGTTACAATGAAATCCTTCCATAAATATGACATTTTGCCTATGCTAAAGGTTTTTGGGCTCGGGCACCCATCAAGGCTGCATGATCGCAATTCAAATGGGGCGTTCTCATCTAGACATTATTTGGAGTCATCCTACCAAGTTACAATGAAAATCCTTCATAAATATGACCTGTAGACTGTGCTAAATGTTTTCGGGCTTTGGGCCCCTGTAGCCGTCACAGTTGCCCAATCACGCCCAAAAGGTGACTTCTCATCTAGACGTTGTATGAAGTCAACCCACCAAGTTACAATGAAATTCCTCAATAAATATGACCTGTAGACTGTGGTAAAGGTTTTCGGGTTTTGGGCTCGGGCAGTCGTCACGGTTGGCAGATCATGCCCAAATGGGGAAATTCTCATCTAGACATCATAAGGAGTCATCCTACCAAGTTACAATGAAATCCCTCCACATTAAACATGACCTGCAGACTGTGCTAAAAGTTTTTGGGTTTCGGGCTTGGGCAGCCATCACGGTTGATAGATCATGTCCAAAAGGGGACGTTCTCATCTAGGCATTATACAGAGGCATCCTATCAAGTTACAATGAAATCCCTTCATAAATACGACCTGTAGACTGTGCTAATGGTTTTCGGGTTTTGGGCTCGGGCAGCCATACCGGTTGCCCGATCGCGACCAAAAGGGGACGTTCTCATCTAGACATAACCCCAAACCTGCATATGAAATTTCGTGACGATCAGACAAGAACTTCGGGGTGTAGCCCGTGCTAAAGGAAAATGTGAACAGACGTCACAGACTCACAGACTAACAGACTCACAGACTAACAGACTTCCGCACGCGTGATGGCAATAGCTTATCTTGACTATGTCAAGTTAAGCTAAAAAATGGAAATGAAAAATAATGTCTGACCAGTACCTTATGAGGACGAAACAAACCAAACATTTATTCACGGACTGCCGTTGAAGTTTCGACTTGGACCGCACCCAGGGATTCTTCTGCCCTCTTTGGGGAAGGGTGCGGGGCCCATGCAACTGAGAAACTTCACGTCATGACGGCTCCATTTGGGAATTTGTTTGGGGGAGGAAACACACAGGATACGAAATGTTTTCTTCACAGTGAACTGACAACATTAATACAGAAGCTACTACATATATAGTACATGTAGTAGGTTTTATAACAACCATTTGCATGAAATAATGATCAGTCTCTGTAATCTCTATTTGTCAGGGCAAAGCCAGCCTAAATATAGGGGCAAGGGGCCTCATATATAAAGATAGTGTAAGTTCAAAAGATATTCCGCATCAAGGCGAAAACCCTACGTGAATTTCACTTCTCTGTGAAGCTGGACATGGAAAAAACACACGTGGTGTATATCCAGCTTCAGCGCAGGGACCCAGGGGAGAAACGGTATGTTAGATAAGGTCTAATCTCATTTAATTTATACAGTAGTCGCGAGTCTTACGAGACGAAATCGGTTTGTGGCAGGATATCGTAACGGGCAATTGAGAAACGAGATTCTAAAAGATAGAAATGTCTGTCATGACAATGTGTGGCAGGAACGAATCGGTTTTCTCGACAAGTGAAATCACCGTTAAGTCACGCGCGAGATGACTTGTATTGATTCTGCCTCGATATACGTCATCTCCCACCGTTTTGACAGATGGACAGATGAGCGTCGGTCCACCTGACAGTTTAGGGTAAAAAGTATATATACCTTGAAGAGCAGAGCATTAGACACACTTGGGGTCACACACACGTTAGTGAAGTCCAGGGCAGGTGACTCTGTTTCCTGGCATAGGGGTACCTTCGTTCACAGGACCCTGAAACGGCTGGAATCGCCAGACAGGGCATTCCACGATTGATTTAGCTTAAGGTTGATCGGCGGCTACAGTGCCAAATTCGTTGAGAAGGAAAAACCCAAGGTGAAACGTTAAAGTTTAGATTGTCGAGTAGCAGGTATCAGCCTGCAATAGTCAGGAGTGTAGGTTAATTGTATTGTGCGTATTAACCCTTTGAAGCGTCAGACTGATTGCGTTCTGAGTAGTTTGTTTTCCTGTCGAAGCATCGTAATATCGACTGGAGATGGGTGTGAGTGACAATTTCGCCCTTGCACAAAAAGGTGCATTTGTGAATCGTGAATTCAACCAGGAACGGTGAATATTTCAATAGGACTTTCACGGAGGACTTTCAAAAGGCACATAAGATATGAGTAGACAATATCTGACCCTAATCACAAGTACGGTGGCTTTATAGATGACAAACATTGCTGGTCGGAACCCTCCGACAGCCAGAGGTACAGTTACGCGCAGACGTTGACATCTGAGCCTAAGCGGGTGAAGCTCTTATGGCGAGCTCACGGTAATAACATTTCAGATTTGTGAAGCTCTTATGGCGATCTCACGGTAGTAACATTTTCACTGTGTAGACTATAGTGCCAGTATAGGGCTATAGAATGACTATATGATTGTTGGGAATTATTTAACCCTAGCAAACCATTTTCTGTGAAAAGAATCGAATTGTTGATTGTTGAAATATTGAAACGGCTTTATCTTTATGTGTAAATAAAAGAATCGTTGTTACTTTAAATCATTCTTTCCATTACGCAGCCTGAAGTGATTAGGAATCACACCTAACGGAAATCGAATCTATCTTAGTCCAATTTGGCAGAGGAGAAATCACAGCGCCGGTCGAACTCAGCTCCCAGCGCCGAGTTCGCGGCACCAGGATTCCGACTCTCCACGTCGGTCTAATTTTCCCGCAATTTCATCAGCGGGACTAAATAACCCCACGTCAGCCCAGGCCTTACGGGGCCTCAGGTGTCCTGACACTATTAAATATGTTGTTCTTATACTATTAAATGATGAAGATATTTATGCGATAGTCTACATTCTGTGGCTTTGCATTTGTGTCTAGGCAAGTCTTGGCTGCCTATGTAGGCAGCCAAGACTTGCCTAGAAACAACTGAGAAGGTTATTGGGATGTAACTCCCAAACGTATCTAAAAACTGTCTGACTGAGATTGGAAAATGTATTGTTTGAATTGGGAAAAATCATACCAAAATTCCATTGGGAATGGGTCCTATTTCTTTGCCCCTATAGACACCCAAACGATTCCCTGGCACCCGGTTCGTTTGAAAGATGGCACTCTCAAAACAGAGCAGTGGGTCTTGTGACATTGTTTTACAGTACACTTCAGGGGAATTTTGTGGGTTAATGATACATACCAATAGCTTTAAGCAAGTGGACAGGATTTAAAACATGGAAATTTGGAAGGGGCCTTTTTTCGATAGTAACGATCCACTGTGATCACCAAAACTGGGCAAGTTCTAAAACAAATCTGTCATAATTCCGCAATACAGAACTATAAAGGTTCCTGGAAATGATGTTCTTAAAATTGACGTCCAATATTAAATCCTGTGAAAAATGTATTCCAGGACAACTGATTGCCTGCACGTAGTAAGGGTGGGACTTGTATTCCGTGTAGCTTGGATTGGATTACTCTAAATTCTATGTTAGGAAAACATAGTTATTTCAAATGAGAATTTCACTACTTATGTCACACTGGTGATAGGGTAGAAATTCGGCCCAAAACGACCTTGGATTAATTAGGGCAAAAGTTTCATCGTTATCTTTAAGCATGCATTGAACATAATTCTTCTGTGTAAATTTATTTAGTTTTAGTAATAGGGTAAAATAAAAGATATGTCTATTTTATCTTTTACTGGTAACGAAATCCACTCACAGGTGAAAGACAGGCTGATGTAAAACCACCCCTCGCCAAATTTGAATTTTAATCGCAGAATGGATGAGTGGTTTATCAGACCCATTTTTAGAATATATTCCACTTTGAGACTGGAAGATTACCACACAGCCGCGTGTGCAAAAAACAAAAACCTTCCTGGAAATAATCCGCGAACGACCATTTAGGTTACATTAGGTATGCTTCAGTCGTAAAATTCGCGAACGAACTACAGGATACAACAAAATAAATAATACAACATAAATTAATCGCAGGCAGCGAATGTGATCCGACAATCTGGTCTCCTCAACGAGTCGTGATACTACGACACGGATCAACACACTGTTATGATGATAGATTTATACCTAAGCTCTTCATTGCAAGAAAAGAAAAAAAACCTTTAATATTGTTGCTAAGACCTATGTTTTAGACTACATTTTCAATAACTACACAGTTCCGGGTGCTACAACGGTAACAATGTTATTGTTGCCCAATCCGAAACCTGTCGAACTGCCGTTCAAGTTTGGACTTGGACCGCACCCAGAGATTCTTCTGCCCTCTTTGGGGGAGGGTGCGGGGCCCATGCAACTGAGACAATTCACGCCATGAAGGCTCCATTTGGGAATTTTGGGGGGAAAAGAAACACACAAAATACGAAATTGAAACACACAAAATGTTTCCTTCACAGTGAACTGACAACATTAATACAGAAGCTTCTAAGTTAGTGCCTAGAAACAACTGACAAGGTTGCTTAGAAACAACTGACAAGGTTCTTGGGATGTAACAATGTTGTCAGTTCCTTCACAGTCCACTGTATGGCCGTACTGTACCATGTTGCGGGTACAGTATGGCCGTGTCACAGTTCATTGTTGCTAAGACCTATGTTTTAGACTACATTTTCAATAACTACACAGTTCCGGGTGCTACAACGAAACCTTGTCAGTTGTTTCTAGGCACTAACGTAGTAGCTTCTGTATTAATATTGTCAGTTCACTGTAAAGGAAACATTTCGTATTCTGTGTGTTTCTTTTCCCAAACAACTGTGAAGGAACTGACTGACACATTAACAGTAACTTAATTTGCTTACCTCGATTTACTTATTCTCCAAAGCCGAACATAAAAATAGCAGACGAAACTTTGTAAACAACGGCCATGGCTTCCATATAGTTACGATGTCTATTTTTAACGGATAAATAGTCCGACGTTATTCATACAGAAATTCTCGGCAATTTCCGTAGGAGTGTGATATGGATTTTTGATCCGGGAAAGTCTCACCTGGTGTGGTCCGACAGTCTGGATAAAATCGTCAAACAGTAGTGGTATTTAGGGTAAAATTATCATAGTCATATGATAAAATCCCATATCTTTCACCAGTCGGACTTGGTGATGTTTCGGGACAAACTCAACTCAAGGTATCACAGTACTAAATATTTTCTCACAGGCGACCATTTTATAACGTTCTGGCGAAAGAATATATATAATCGCATCACGTTAATTTTGTCATTCAAATATATTTGTCAAGTATAGTCCTTCGGACAACTTTTTCTAACCCGAAAACAGGAATCATGCAATAAATTAGAGAGAAAAACGGACAGGAAGATATGTACCGGTCATGTGCACCTGTTTTCCAGGGAATTCCCAACAAAAAAAACACAGCAATAGCCAATTGTATTTTTACGTCCAATAGCCAGTTGTATTTTTAGGTCCAAAAGTCATCAAATCATCCTCTTTATTTGTCTGGAATATTCAACAATTAACGCAAGATGTCAGTAGAATGATTCAAACGTTTATTGAAACAATATATTTTACCAAGGCTACTTTGTTTCAGAGATTGCATCATTTCCGAATGCAACATTTCAAGGCGGGTAACTCTCATTCAAATATTTAGTACAGTCACACCTCAAAGATAGAGGGTGGCATCCACATGTCAATATTCTATTTTTACTACGGTAGCCGTGCTATTTACATCTTAAAATTTATGACGAAACAAATAGCAACAACTAACGCGCACTCTCGCTAAAACGAGATCGCGCGTTGCTTGTTGCTATTTGTTTTGGCCGAAATTCTGTCAATATGTTAACAGAATGACTAGCGTGGTAAAAATAGAGATGGCGGCAAGCATCGCAACACTTTTTTCCAACAGCATATAACAGGTTACAGTCAGCCGCCGTGGACTGGTCGTAATCCACGCGTGGGCAGCGATGTCCAGCATTCGCTTACCAGGTACTAAAAATCATTAGCAAAAGTTTAATTAATAAAGCACCGGGTTGTACCCGGTGCTTCATTAATTAAATTTTTGATGATTATCCCTCTAATTGTTGTTGGCAATCTAAAATTATTGCCTCAGTGAAAATACTGCCCTCTCCGTGGAAAGTGACCAGTCCACGTCGGCCGTACTGTACCACCATATTACGAAGCGTAATCTGCTAACGGGTTACCACATAAGATCCTTGTTTCAAGGCTAGAAAAACAGAACTCGTTCGTATCTCAACGGGAATATCGTAGAGAGAAAGAGTGAGTTCAAGTCAGAAAGTATGAGAAAAGTGACATACCAGCGGGTGTTATTATTGTTTGATCCTGAACTGTTGAAACGGGAAGCAATACCAAACTGCCCTGGACATACGATATTCACATTTCGTCGTGGAATGTTTACTCAGAGCCAATGATAATCATTAACAATGTTTTATCGACGATAAAACAAGCCATAAAACCATAAGTGAGCGTTTAAGAAACTGGTCAGCCATATTATTGATTACAAATCCAGTTGGCAACAAAAGATAAGACGAGCTTCTAATGGTTATATATGAGTTTCAGTTAACCCTTTACCTAACATGAAAAGCAGACGAGACTTGCAAATTCTTGAATAACTAATTTTTTTCACTTTTTGTCTCAAAAACATAGGTTATGACCCCTCTTTGGAACGAGCTCGAAGAGCTCGTTCCAAAGAGGGGTCATAACCTATGTTTTTGAGACAAAAAATGAAAAAATAATAAAAATTAATTGGCGATTTTTGTGAATAGCGCTGACCGGTTTTTTCCGTTCCGTTGGGTAAAGGGTTAATAGAGGATACATGTTCGCAACTACCTACAGCAGGGACGTAACTACGGGGTTGTATGGGGGGGGGGGGGGGGGGGGCTCTCCAATAAATTTCTAGTTGGGACATTTCGTCAGGATTAAAGTCTAAGGTATCAATTATCTTTTGCTGGTGGTAATCATGCTTCAGACTTTATACTTTGACTTGTGTCACACACACACACACTCATACTACTACATTTATTTATTCACTGATAAATTTCCAAGAAGTCTTGAGTTTTTTCTCTAAAATTTCGAGTGACTAATATTCCAACTACATCACCAAGGCATGCCTTCCTTGAACATTCGGGACAAATCAGGTTTACACCTCCCCCCCCCCCCTCCCCCGTCCCCCAATTAGACATTTCCGCGACGCCCCTGATCTTCACATACTGTGTGTGGTGGTGGGAGAGCATGTCCGTCGTGACATGAATTTGCCAACGATGGGGCTTACGTACACATACCGGCGTCTCTCGGCAAGCTATTCCAGAGTGGGTGAACGAAAGGTACACATTTTGTTTCTCGCTCGTCAAAAATGAGGCGGCAGCTTTTAGTGAGCGAAAAGTTCCACTTGCATATTAATGCGTTTTCGTGAAGCCAGTTCAACATTTAGGACTCAGTATGTTACCTATGGATTCTTTGAGTATTTTATTTTAATTCAAAGAAGAAAAGATGTTCTAATTATTCAGTACATATCTTAAGAATAACTATTCAACCTTGCGTGAAAATAGGACAGCATTTTTTAACAGAAACCCCCGATTTCTAGTATCGTTAGTTTTAAAAAAAAATGTATTCTACAGTGACATAAAACGTGAGGAAAAGCTAAAAAAAATCTCCCATTTTTCCAAAGTTCCTGTTATAAAAATATTGTACAATTACAAGCATATTTTTGTACGACTACTCGCATAATTATCTTTGACCACTACTCGCAAAGTTAAAAAACAAGTCTTTGTACAGTTATCCACCCAACTCCACATGTCGTAAAGTTGGAAAAGTTTTCCACACCACTCCTTTTTTCACTAATTAAGATGTTGCAACTTCCATATTTAGGTATGCTATGAAAATAGTTGATGATAAATTACGGGACTCAGTGCAATCGCCACCGCGACATTCACCTGCGCTCGACTGAATTGCTGCTTTCATGTGAATTCATCGTTGCAGAAGGTAAATGGAATCTAGCAATGGCGTAACTATGGGAGTGTAGGAGGTGTGATTGTTTTTGACATTTTCAAATGTTTTTGATGGAAAAATGTTCTCTCGACAAGTATGGTGCTTGAACGGTCCATGATGAAACAATGCCGGTAATTACCGACAAAAATGTAACTTGTAATCTTCTGAACACAATAGTAGTGTCTGACGCCAGCAGCGAGTGTATCCACCACGTGCCCGGATGACGGCCTGAACCCTCCTCCTAATGCTACCAGTGAGCCTTCTGATGCGGCCCAGAGGCAATTGCTGCCACTCCTCATGCAATGCAGTTTCCAAATCGGCCAAATTCTGTACAGGCCCCTTGTTTGCACACGACGTCCAAGAAAGTCCCAGATGTGTTCTAAGAGATTCAGATATGGGCTCATTGCAGGCCAGGGCAGTGTTGTGATGGCGTTGTTCTAAAGGAATGCTCTCACAGCATGGGAACGATGTGGCCTTGCATTGTGGTCCATGAACACAGGGCGAGTAGCCAACGGGTGGTTGTCAAAATGAGGCACAACAACCGAATTGAGAATGTCCCGGATGTACTGATGACCAATGAGATTCCTACGTGCAGTCATCGTATCAAGTTTACAATCACGAGAGAGACATCTCCAGATCATTACTTATCCTCCATCATATGGAACAGCAGGTCTGAAGTTCTTGGGCACGTAAGCAGTATTTCTATGCCTCCACACCCACACTCTCATGCGACCATCTTTGACGTGAAGCAGGAACCTACTCTCGTCTGACCAATGGACTCTTCGCGTCCTGAGATTCCAATGTTGCCGTGCCATACACCACTTCAAACGTCGTCTTTGGTGCTGATCGGACAGAGCTGGACGCTCGATTACCCTTCTGGACCTCATACCCAGTGCTTTGAGACGGTTTCGGACAATTGTGTTGCACAAACGCTTGTTGGCGAGTCAAAGGCGTTTCAAAACCCCACTTGAAGCAAAGGGTTCGTTAGTTTGTTGATGTTTTCGGACAAGTCTGCTGATGACATAATGACTATAGCCAAGTTGCCTTCCAATAGCTTTGAATGACGCACGCCAACGATTTGCCATCTTAGTGCCTCTGACAGTCTCCTCCTTGCCATGTCAACATTTATTGATAAAAGAAGTGACAATTTTTCCTGTTTTATACCCAGATATTGCATGTGGCTGATAGTGTTTTTGTGCCATTCGTGGGAAGCATGCTTCGCGTGGACGAGGGGATATGATTGGGGTACGCTATCAACCAGAAACATCATGTTTCACTGGATGAAATGTACTGCAAGACATAGCAATTATTAAAACATAATAATCAGTAATAGCAACTTCACTGTCATGAAACATTTCAGGTGGTGCTTAATTAAGTTCCAGGTGTACATCATGCCCATTGACAAAAATTTCAACTACGTCATTAAGGCAAGCCTTGTCGATCATGTAGTCGGTATATACCTTAAGCCGGGACTTGAATCATGACAGTTGAGAAAAATGGGGTTTACCCCCCCCCCCCCCCCTTCCTCATCGGTCATGTTCGCGGCGCCCCAGAAATATGGTTTCATCAAGATACTACTTAAAAAATAAAAAAAATTATAGTTATTTCATGTTCACCTTTGCCAGTTTCTCGTTTCTGCCACAAACAAATTGTGAAACTCGAAGAAAACTTTGAGCCGCAAAATGCTTTCTAATCGCGGATTCCTCAAACGGTTTTTTTCTTTACCTCAGCTGAATTTTCCAGCCATTAGCCCAGTGCTATAATGTTTCAAGTTTCAACTATTTGATTTTTTTTTTCTTCAGAGGAAGCTAAATGTTTTTCTTTAATTTGTAAGTCAACCGCCTATAACAATGGTTTGTTTACGACTCAGTGTGAAGTATGTACGAACAAGAAACTTTTATTACTGAAATCACACGATGAATTAATTAAATCAAGTAGATCAAACATCGCACTCATACAGTTAAATTTGAAAGAATTTGTCAATTTTTGTTTACAGACTTTAACCTTCATGGGGTGAAACGGTCGAATTGTATTTTTGAAAACATGGAAACGGTAGCAAACTACACATACTGCATGGCGGATTAACCATTCACCTGGAGCATAGTAGCTCAGTGGTTATATGGTTCTCACTGAAATCAGATAATCAAATTCAAACACTATTTAACCGTTTACCCAACGCAGACGATATGAAAATTTATTATTCTGAATATCATTTTTTCAAATTTTTCAAAAAATTTCAACAAAACCACATCATGTGACCCCTCGTTGGAACGAGCTCGACGAGCTCGTTCCAACGAGGGGTCACATGATATGGTTTTGTTGAAATTTTTGAAATAATATTTTTTCACCTGCTGAATTTGCATATTACGCGGGCGGATACGGTCTAATCGTTGGGTAAAGGGTTAATCACTTTTCAAGGATTTTGATCTGTTCTGACCACGATTTTCAAGGAAAATTATAATGCTCAAATGCCCGGTTGCCTACATGGGAGCACGATGATATCCTAAGGCGTACTGCGCGTCGATGGTGGACATGTCTTCAACCGCTGTAATCCTGCTTGAGCGGAGCTTGGGCAGAGTTAGAATGTTGATGAACTGACAGTTGTTGCTCGTCGATGCTCGGTGGTTCTCTTCGGGTACTCCGGCTTCCTCCGCCTATAAAACTATCACGGTCACGATTAGCCATTGTACATAAGTATGTGACCTTAAACACCAATAAATAAATAAATGCTCAAACGAACTATACGACACCATGGACAGCAGAAAAAATTGCAGCCTCGAGGACCTGATTATGGAGAACCAAAGTAGATAGATATATTGTCCCTTGAGTGCAATGGGGCATCATCTGCAATGCTAAAGCATTGCAGATGGTGACTTGTTGCACTCAAGGGACAATGGATAGATCAAAGATATGTTCCCGTCCGATTTTGTGGTGTTGCATGTATGTAGGGCGAGTTACCATGAAACTACTTGTTTTAGAGGTTATAATTAAACAGCATTTAAGTACTTTTCATGGAGGGTGGTGGAAAATCAAGTACTTTTCAAGGATAGAAATAAATTCAAGCACTTTTCAAGGAAGGGTCCAAAATTCAAGGACTTTTCATTTGAGTGGGAACCCTGAGTTATAGAATTGAACTTCAAACCGAACCGCGATTCGATCCTCACCAGCAGTTACTGCGCTGGCATTTAATCCAGATTGTAAAATGCTGGCATAGTGCACTGCCTGCAACCAATGCTTACCCTGCTTGTAGTGTGTTAGTACGCTGAGGAGTCTAACAGTTGACCGCCGCTGCTCGGTGGTTCTCTTCGGGTACTCCGGCTTTCTCCACCCGTAAAAGTACCCGATACGAGGTACCCATGGGCCATGGCTGTCGAAAATGTCGTAAACCAAAATAAATAAATAAATAAATGACCATTCACTTGACCCGAGAGGCATGCAAAATTTTTCGTGAACATTTTGGGAAACATTTTGGCTATACAAATCTGCTTTCTGAAAATACAAGAGAATTTAATATCGCCCCACCCCTCCCCAACCTATTATTTTTCGTAGACAATCAGTTCAGCTAAATTTTATGGTCTTTTTATTTTGAAGAGGAGTCCACAGGTGTATGTTTTTGAATGTGAACACGGTGCATGATCAGTACGGTGAGTTTTCAGAAATTGATTCTCAGGACTGAAATACTCTGACCCGATTTTGTCTGATTCCCATATGTGTAGCCGCTCGAGGGTGATATAAATGGCTATAACGTTATTTCAGACACCCAGCCATGTTGTTTTATTGGTAATATGAGATAAAGAAAACACAAGAAACACTTCAAGGAGTGCTTTTTGGAGGTGTTATCACAAGTTCTTAGCCCTCAACTCGCACTAGTCATGGAAATGAGAGTAACTGTTTTGAACATCCAAAATCATTAAAACTTTCGACTTAGTCTTTTCAAGTCAAACGTCGTCTGCCTGCATTTCAGCCGCCCTGGACTGGTTGTAATCTACCATTGGGCAGTGATGTCCACGCATGCTTTTACCAGGTAATAAAAATCATCATCAGCAAAATTTTAATCAATGAAGCACCGGATTGTAGCCGGTGCTTCATTAATTACATTTTTGCTGATTATTCCTATAATTAGTGTTTGGAAATTAATATTAGTGCGTCCGTGGAAATATTGCCCACCCGTGGAAAGTGACTATTCCACGACGGCTGAACTGTATTTAGGCAGACACTACATGATCTGAGACAACTGCCAAGGTTAATAGACCTAATTCCCAATTTCCCCATGCCGCCCACAACCACGCAAACAGACAACAACCAAACACCAGTTGTGTATCAAACTATTTCAAGTTGTTTAAAGGTGTTGACAATGTTGACAATTCGAGTGCGGCCATACATTAGAAGATACACACCTGGTGGGTGAATAATATATCGCTCTTCTTAAGATGATGTTAAAGCAACTACCTTCCGATTTGTGTGTGTGGGTGGGGGGGGGGGGTGTATTTGGCCATCCATGACATGAATTTGCCAGATGGTTCTTAAAAACAAATACCTATGCTTACAGGCGAGCTGACCAGACCACATGTACGGTCAAATTATAGTCACGACAATCGGCAATCACGATAAAAGTCGTGGCACAATGCCACAGGTTTTACCACAACACTGCCGACTGTCGTGACTGATTATCTTATATGGCTGAAACGACTCGCATATCACCAAAACTAAGGAGCATGGTGGCTTAGTGGTTTTTACGGCATTGGACTTCAACCTGGAAGGTCCACAGTTCGACGACCACCAAGGGTAACTGCGTGGTGTCCTTGGACAAGGCATTTAATCCTTGATGCCCACATGGGGGCACGATAGTGCTACGTACTAAGGCGTACTGCACGTCGATGGTATTCTAGTCTTCAACCAAAGATATCCTGCTTATGCGGACTTAGTACGTTGGGGAGTCTGACAGTTGCACCGCTGTTCGGTGGCTCTCCCCAGGTACTCCGGCTTCATCCACCCTAAAAACGGTCCGACGCGAGGTGACCTTGGATGTCGAAAGTGCCGTTAAAAACCAATAAAAAAAAATCACCAAAACTAGCAACCACCTGACAATTTCATGCTTTTGATGAGGTATTGAACTTGCCATTTAACGAACAACGGCACACTGTCCGACCGCATACGAGGGAATTCTGACCAGTCGTTCGAGTCGAATAGCGTACACAAAAAAAAGTGTTCTTAACGGTTAACCCCTTCCACACTGATGTCAAAACGCTCAAATTTAAACTGCAAATGTTTTCAGTAATACAACTTGGAATTTAACCAATTCAGTCTTGTTTGACAGAGCTCTACAAGCTCTGTCAAACAAGATTGAATTGGTTAAATTCCTAGTTGAATAATGGGGAAAATTTACTGTTTGAATTTTAATTATCAGTGTGCAGAGAGTTAAGAAAATTTACGTATTACCTCAAAGCTTCGCAAATTATTCTGATTCCAACATCTGATTCCAACAGCAAATGTTATAAACAAAACTTAACGATCGTGAATTAGATTTCACCTCAGTAAAACACCGTCGGCGCTGACCCGTTACTCGTGTTAATTCAAACCAGGTTGAAAGTGACTCATACCAGACAATCTCAAATCAATTACAGGTATCTCTATATGTGTCATTATCGGACAAGATTAATCTCAATGCGCTGCACAGTTACTTTCGAATTAAGCTACACTTTCTTGTACCATCATCAGGGGCGAGGAGAGACTTTGAAAGTGGGGATCGGAGTGTAAGCGGGGGTTTTATGACTCCCTCCTGGAAAATTGTGTAAGACATGGAATTCAAGAAGCACATCTAGGTAACTTTTGGGGATTAGTGGGCTGTAGGGCTGGGGGAGCGCCGGAGCGGTTTTTCCGGTTCGGTTCTGTTTTTTTTTTTTCTTTTTTAGGCCCCTGCGAATATTAGACTGTTCCGAGTCGAAGGCGAGTCGATCAACACATTGGTGTCGAATTCGGGTTGAAAATAACACCACGAATATAAAAATCGTATATGAAAAAAAACTTAATAATAAATATCTTGGAACACGTACAATCGTACCTTTAACACTGAGAAAATTGATAAAACAACGCAAGGAACTGAGCGCGAGCCGCAAGCACTCAACGTCCTTCATAACTAGTGCGAAGGGGGAAGAGGTCCTCGGTTCGAATCCCACCTGCGGCAACCGCGTTGTGTCCTTGGGCAAGACACTTCACCCCCATTGCCCACGTGGAGGCACAGTGACGTTGTGTACTAAGGCGTTCTGCACGTCGATGGTGCACCTGTCTTCAACCAATGCTAACCCTGCTTGTGTGGAGTTAGTATGTTGGGGAGCTGACAGTTGCTCGCCGTTGCTCGGTGGTTCTCTCCGGGTACTCCGGCTTCCTCCGCCCGTAAAACTGTCATGGTCATGATTAGCAATTGTACAGAAATATGTGACCTTAAGGGCCTATATAAGTAATGGAATTTTGTTTATTTTGAAATTCTCACCTCTCATATTCCTTAAATTCAGATTAAATATACACAAATTATACATCAAAATGAAGGTTGGGATGTATAGAATACGAAACACATATGTAATCAACTCGTAGAGTCGACTGTAGGCACCACTGGTTCCTGGAAGTCTGCTACCGTATTCGCACCAGAACTGATAATAAAATAATATTTCATCAGAACAACTTGTGGCCAAATGTGCTTCATATATCCAAGAACAAAGCTAGGCATTCAAAACACTTTCGAATACAGCGATAGGTCTGCATTTTGGAAAAAGACAACACTGTCTGCATTTTTTATTGAAGATGGTTTCCATGCTCGACAGACATGCGCAAATCACCCGTTACCACGAATTTCCATCAAAAAACAAAATCGTAATTCTAAGAAATTTCAACAGGTATCATGATACTTTGCATTGAATATGGCAACTGTGCAATCTCTATCTAATAACAGTATACTGTATGAAGGCGATCTTTTTCATTATTTGATTTTAGACGGCGTTGTTTTTACATGCTTTTTCTGTCCGATGACGTCGGCCGGAAATCGAAAGTATACTCATACGTAAACAAAAGCAAAAGCGTTGGAATTTTCCCCAATGCAGCTCTGTCGCCGTGTTTTGAAGAATTTTTATCCCCTAGCTTTGTTCTTGGATATGTAACGCACATTTGGCCACAAGTTGTTTTCGTGAAATATTATTAAATTATCAGTTCTGGTGCGAATACGGCAGCAGACTTCCAGGAACCAGTGGTGCCTACAGTCGACTCTATGAGTTGATTATACATGTGTTTCGTGTTCTATATATCCCAACCTTCATTTTGATGTACATGTTGTGTATATTTAATTTGAATTGAAGGAATATCGGAGGTGAGAATATTCAAAATAAACAAAATTTCATTACTTATATAGGCCCTTAAACACCAATAAATAAATAAATAAATAACTAGTGCGAAACAAGATGTATGCAGTATGCACTCCTGACTGATCAACATTCCTGTTTCGCATTATTGATACAACACAACACTTCTGATGTATAGCAAATAAAAACCTCGAATTTCAAAGTTAGCGCGCGTGATTCCAAATGACGGTAATAGACTCATATTTTACACGGAAAAAAGCCACAGCTACACACGTGTAATGCATGTAAGACTTCGTACAACGCCCAAGCCACATGGGCTACATCTCGCCTCTGGGTACACCTCAGTAAGAACGATCCATCGCTTCACGACAAGGCAAGATTGGAGGATGCCAAGCTTAAATTCGGGAAAGGGGCAAAGCAATCACAGGTACACACAGATTCTTTGTCTCCTATTCAGCCATGCCTTCAAGTGTGCTGCATTGTTAACGTACGAACTGTTGAATGTTAGCGTGTATATGGGGATAAATCATCAGTACAATGTCAAAACAATCCCAATGTGTCTATTTCAAACTGGAAATATAGCATTCGAAACCGCACTTGGACACCTGGTTTCGGCTAACATGGTTCGAATTCGATATTCGGTCAATTCGAACATTTTTGGCAATTTGAGTGGAAATTCGAGTCGAAAAGATCCATATTCGCAGGGGCCTAGTTTTTTGCGGCAAAACGGAAAACTGAATCACAAGATTCAGTAAAAACCGGCTGAACGGTTTTACAGTGTTTGTTCATAAACTGATCTAACTATCTCACAGAGAGAGAACTTGGTAAGTGACCACTATTGATCCTCGTCACTTGGTATACCCGGCAAAGTGGCGAATGCGTCTTGTTCAAATTGTCACATTTTCTCCCTGATTGACTCGTCCATCGGACGAGTCAATAAGAGAGAAAAGGTGACAATGAGAACACAACATAGATCAGATGAACTTTCTTCATTTGTTACTCTAATTTTGTTTTTTTTTCTGACTGGATAGGCTAACCAGCAGACCCCCTAGAACCTCTTAGAATGATCAAAGGGCAATTGGGCTGAACCCAATGGGGATAATTAAAGGCGGGGCTTTTGTGGTGAGTGGTGTCGTACAAACTATTGAGGGGATTTTTGCCAAATTAACCCTTTACCCAACGAATCGGACGCACCCGTCTGCGTAATATGCAAATTCAGCAGTTGAAAAAATATTATTTTTCAAAACATTTCAACAAAACCATATCATGTGACCCCTCGTTGGAACGAGCTCGTCGAGCTCGTTCCAACGAGGGGTCACATAATATGGTTTTGTTGATTTTTTTGGAAAAAAATGATATTTAAAATAATAAATTTTGATATCGTCTGCGGTGGGTAAAGGGTTAAGGAATCTAAAGTGTTATTTACTATCTGTTCTCACATATAGAAACACTGCACCGAAACCGAAGCGTTTTTCTAAAACCGAACCGAAATCGAAAACGAAATCTGAAAAATCAAAACCTCCCAGCTCTAGTGGACTGATCTACTAAATCCTTCAAATCGTCTAGATGGCACAATTCATTTATTTATTTATTGGGAGTTTAACGACACTTTCGACAGCCAGCTTCATCTCGTGTCGGACAGTTTTAACATCGCACAATTGCCCAACATTGTGTACTCTGACTCGCTAGGTTTAGGATATATATAGTGGCCAAACTACTCCGTCGCGGACCCCGACTCGGATAATCGCATGCCCCTTTACGCCAGAAGTGCAATAGTGGGAAAGACTTCCTTTTCCGAGAGCTGCAACTGAGAAACTCTCGAGCACCTCACACTGAATGTTATCGCCTTATATATACACACACCACTATCTAAAGCGAAATAGAGGAGTGTATCTTATATTTGTTGGAAGTTTCAGTGATAATTTAATCCTACAGTCTACATCCCCGTAGGTTTAAAGTACCATTGATCCTCTTCTTCAGTTCTGTGTTTATTGTGTTGTCTACAGTCTACCCAGGGACTGCCAACTTTTGCTGCACTTGTTCTTAAAAAATATGCTTACCAGCTGAATGGGTTAATAATTCTAAGCATTCGCGTCATTTCTTGGGAAGTTTCCCAAGAAATGACGCCGAGGCTTGTCATTATAAAGAAAGAGACAATGTTACATAAATTTCTTCGTGGTTACTGGTGGTTATACTTAAACTTATAGTACAATTTATTTCAGCTGGTTTTACACTCGACGAATCGAGAAAGTTTCTTAATGCATTGTAGATTTACCACAAATATATGTCTTTAAGTATAAGAAAAACCTATTACATTTTCTCAGAGAAACTTCCCGTCAACGGACTCATGCTCTCTCTAATATTCCAACTGTGTAACCAAGTCATGCTTTCTACGAATTAGCGCAATTTGGAGAAGATTTTTGTCAAAAAGTTAATAAATATTCTTTATTAGCCTCACCGATGGAAAGAGGCAGGGGCACTGAAAGCATCCGAGTCTCAGCGCTCTCGACTGTGGGTATGAGTCAAGGCCTGGAGTTTACAACTTATTATAAATTGTAATGTGACACTAAATATAACTGACATCAGCTCGCCCCTTGAGTGCAAAAATCGCCATTTGCAAAGCTTTTTGCATTGCAGATGGCGACTTTTTGCACTCCAGCGAAGATATATAGATAGCTCAACATTGGGTTCCAATATTAGTATGTAATCTCTTCAGCATCAGAGGCTCAGTGGTTACGGCATTGGATTTCAAACCGAAAGGCCCACGGTTCAATCCCCGCCAGGGGCAACTGCGTTGTGTCCTTGGGCAAGGCACTTTATCCCGATTGACCACGTGGGGGCACGGTAGCCCTGCCAGTACGTTGGGGAGACTTTATATATATTTAAAGTTTTCGAACTCACTACGCCCATTCTATAGCCTCTTTGTTTGGTGATTAACGATTAGCCTTCGTCATTATATCTGATAACCCCTCCCCTCCCAAATGCCTTGCCATAGGCACACGTAAAATACGTCAGAGGCAACTATACTCAAGAGTTTCTCAGTTGCAGTTCTCGGAAAGTAAAGACTTTTCCACTAGGGCACTTCAGGCGAAAAGGGGCATGCGTTACCCCTTCCCCCTTAACCCCATGAAAAGGGGCGGCTGTCCCCTGCTTCCGGCGCCCATAGCGAGTGGGACACCACCTGCATACCTTTCCCAAACTAAAGACTTCGATCTTCGTGATACGCCTACACATAAAAATACTTGGACCCCTTCAAAAGATCCATGTCCCAATCTAGTCCCCCCACTGCCTCCCGACACACTAACACACATACTAATATTGGAATCCGACTGCGCGCCTGATCTGAACTGCCGCAAATAGCGTGCTTTCCTTACTGAATTGCCCCGTAATTACTGTAAGGTCAGGTGCAAGAAGGGGGTTTTAGTGATGCCTTAAGAAGTTGGTTTCCTGGAGACAAGCTACATGCGAACAATTCTGTACTCCACCGTGCAATCCCACGTACATGTAGACGCAGAATAAATTTCATGATGTTACTATTATTTGCCCTATCGTAAACCTGTTTGTAATCCCATTTAATCTGGCAGGTGACCTACCGACCCACTGTCATAAATAGTTCTAACTTCATCGTGTATATAATTATGATAATGGTATGGTGGATCTGTCGAGACGGTCAGTAAATAAATTTAAGTTATAGCAGAAGGTTGTTTACAAAATTATTAACTTACTTTCACGTGAAATCCTCAAGAATCTATCTTCATATGAACAAAAGCAACATATAGGCTTTTGAGATGATGAAGGTAAAAAAATACAACCCAAAGTGTTTGACTGATTCAGGCCTGTGCGATGTAAAAATTAAGGCAACGTGAAAAATTGCTTTCAGACAACCCCTTTTCGGGTAACCGTTTTTCTTGATTTATTTTAGCAACAGAATGGCCACGGTGGATACAGAGGAGGCTCACGCGCCCATCCTATTTTTATCACTCATTTTTTTCACAAGCACTGATACCAAGCTGTATTATCCGCGATAACACGCACCTCCCCACAAACTTGGAGTTCCATTTGAATGGCTCTCTCCCATTTGAGATTTGTAAAAATTAAGGCAACGTGAAAAATTGCTTTCAGACAACCCCTTTTCGGGTAACCGTTTTTCTTGATTTATTTTAGCAACAGAATGGCCACGGTGGATACAGAGGAGGCTCACGCGCCCATCCTATTTTTATCACTCATTTTTTTCACAAGCACTGATACCAAGCTGTATTATCCGCGATAACACGCACCTCCCCGCAAACTTGGAGTTCCATTTGAATGGCTCTCTCCCATTTGAGATTTGTAGATTTTAACAAAATGGGGTGCAACCTAACTTTACCCCGACACCTCGTACTCTCTGTGGCTTAGCCACAGAGAGTACGGTGTATCGGGGTAAGTTATTTCAAAACATATATGTCCCCCTTTGCATGTAGTTTCTGTGAAACGCCTAGACGCCACTTTGATCATTTTTTTGTTCACACACCTATTAATGTAAAACACGGGATTTCCACTGTTCTGCCTGTGCGATAAAATTAAAGTTGTATGAGTATCGCACATGTGGTGATACAAAACACGTTCGATTTCGTTCCCAACGTAAACAGAGAAGGAACCCGTCTAAATAAATCACGTCATCATTGGTCGAAGGCACCAGGGTCGGGGTGGCTTTGAAATTCCAAGTTCCTAAATTAGATTTCTTTACACGGAATATTTAAACAATCAAATTCGAGTCAAAAATCTACAAAAAAGAAATAACATTCTGACTTCTTGTTCCTTGACAAATATATATACTCTTCAAAAATAGGAGGGGATATCCAAACTGATGTTGATATTTTCGGAAAATGGTATTGGATACGCGTGATTGGACACATCAATATGTTACAAAGTTTAGTATGGATCATGAATGTCACCGGCCCACGAAAACTTCGTGCAGGTTTTTCACACGAGCGCCGCGTTAATGTGTGTGGGGTACGTTTTGAAATTTTTATTTCTACTGGACGGGCTTTTTCGGAGGTCTCATCGTTCTTTTCTTGGTAGAAACTCGTTCATCAATAGTTTCTGATCGAAACGGAACTTTTGGGGTATGCAAAGACTGACACGTGACGAACGTTTACGTGCCTTTGGCACGTTGGAAGCTAGCAACAGACAGACTGCAGTGGCTCAAATTCTCAACGTTACTCAATCGGTGATTAGCAGGTTGTGGTCACGCTACCTTCAGACAGGCAATGTTGATGACAGACGTCGGTCAGGTCGTCCAAGGGCGACAACTCTTTACCAGGATCGTTTCATCCGAACCACAGCATTACGTAACCGCAATCAAAGTGCCTCAGAAATTGGACAGCAGCTGCACAGAGCGACAGATGTGCGAGTCAGTGGCCAGACTACCCGAAATCGCCTACACAGCTGGAATTTGTACGCTCGACGACCTCGAATACTTCCACGTCACATCGTAGCAAGGTAATTGGTGTGGAGCACGATAGCGCTGGGACAATCGTTGATGGAGCAACGTCATGTTTTCCAATGAATTGAGGTTCACTCTCGACTTCCACGATAGGCGAAACAGAGCGTGGCGGTGGCGGTGGCGGTGGCGGTGGCGGAACGAACGATACCATGACGTAACCGTTAGGCAGCACGATCGTTTTGGTGGTGGATCGGTTAATATGGTGTGGGGAGGCATAACCATGACAAGCAGAACAGCATCACATGTCATCCAAGGGCGTGTCACAGGGCAGTACTACTGTGGCAAATCGTACCAGATGAGCTTGTGCAAATCGCACCAGCTCATCTGGTGCGATTTGCGCGATGTCACGGCCGTCGATTCATTTTCCAATATGACAATGCAAGAACACACAGAGCCCGTGTCGCTACAGAGTTCCTCCAGTAGTAGAACATCACTACACTGCCTTGGCCAGCACTAAGTTCACACCTTTCGCCAATCGAGCACGTCTGTGATATGCTTGGCAGGCGCCGACGACTACGCCAACGCCAACAGCCCCCTACCAATGTCCAGGAACTCGCCGCTGCATTGCAGGAAGAATGGAATAACATCAGTCAAGCTGATATTGGACGTTTGGTGAGGAGTATGCCACGTCGGATCCGCGCTTGTCTCGCGAACCGAGGAGGATTTACAAGGTACTGAGGTCTTGGACTGAATGTGGTAAATTCTCTGACTGGCCGACCATGTCTTCTAGAGCTCAGTGAATGTAATGTGTGCTTGTAATGTGTGCTTGTCAGACACTCAACTATCGCTGAAATCATTCACCAGATATCACAGTGCAATGCCTCAACGGTCTTTTTGAAGACAATATAAATATATTTCTTCATATATCTCACTTTCATCAAATATCCCCTACTTTTTTTGAATAGTGTACTTTCCACAACTGGTCATATAATGAAGGAAACTGAGCAATTTTCCAGTTGAAAAGTGCCTTTAGTTCAATTTTCGTGTAGACTGGTTGTTACATGGGTGGTGTGTGATAAATACAGAACCGCACATACGTTTGAATGGGTTAAGAATTATCGCACTCGATTGCTTTGGCCTAGGATATCATTCGAGCCTTCCACAAAGTAACACCAGCAATGTGTGGATCTGTGTATTTATAGTCTCGACTATAAAAACGTATCTAGGTGCTCAGGCTTTTCACAGAAACAAGTTCATGGTCCTGTTGTTACAGGCCTTATATGTTACACCGAGCTTATCGCTGTTTTCTGTCAGAATTATATATTAACAGAATTACATATATAGGTCTAATATATATCTAGAAGATGAAAAAACCTATCAACTTTATCGATCTATTTTGTATGTAATTATTCGTATACAACAGTGATTAAGTGCTTATATTTTAAATTATAAAGTTCACATAATATTTTCCCAGATGTTACCAGACAGCTTCATTTGATGCTCATTTTTCAAAATTTTCTGCCGGTGATCGTCGATCGTCACTTGAGGTGCTGTATAAGTAATGGAAAGTTGGTTTGAAAATAGGTGATAAATTATTGGCGATGTCGTCAAAAGTATAAAGAAAATAATAATTTGTCACTTTGTTGCTGTCCATCTGTATTTATAAACAATGCTTCGCAGTTTTGAACACTAAAAAATTGAAAAATTATAACATTTTTTAGATATCTGACATTATCGAAAGTAACATGTAACCTATTTTCAACCTGGGGGCACGATGACGCCGTGTAATAAGGCGCACTGCACGTCGATGGTGCGCATGTCTCCAACCAATCTAACCCTGTCTGTGCTGTAGTGCGGAGTTACGATGTTGGGGAGCTGGCAGCTGCTCGTCGTTGCTCGGTGGTTCTCTCCGGGTACTCCGGCTTCCTCCACCCGTAAAACTGTCACGGTCATGATTCGCCATTGTGCATAAATATGTGACCTTAAACATCAATAAATAAATAAATAAATATTTTCAACCTAAATTTCACATTACTTATATAGCACCTTAAGACACCTCCGCAACAAAAGTCTTAGCTATGAGCATACGTACAGTACGTGGAGAGTGTATTATCATTAAACCGCAGAGTGGGATTCCACCCGAGCAATTATTGCAAATTTGTTGCCATGCATAACCATCACAAGCAAAGTTCCAGCCAATGGACCTCCGGGTTAAACCCGGAGGACCATTGGCTGAAACATTGCTTGTGTTTTTTGTCCATATGAGCAGAATTTGAAAGTGATACTTTGGGTGATAACTCCACTCCGCGTGTGATTTGGTTACAATCCACTCTCCACGTACTGTACGCCATGTGAGCCGTTATTAATTGACTATTATTGGCTTCCCCATTTGTCAAAATGTGAATGAGTCAGTTGTGGTCGAGTATAGCAAGAAGTCACTTTCAAATTCTTCGACCAGCGGAGCAATATTGTGGATCAGCCTATGCACATCATTCGTTTGCCGTGCCCAATTTTTTTTTTTTTTTGCGTCCTTGTTAGTTATAAAACTTATTAAAGTTCCAGAAAATCGACTGCCCCCAACACACACAAAAAACAAACGAACGAAAGACGAAGCCGATGTCTTGTTAGTGTTGTTGCAGGCGTGGAAATAACCCGCGAACGATTGTTTAAGTTACGTGGGAGGGGGTTACGTCAATTTGAAAATTCGCGAATGAAATACAGGTTACGACAAAGCAATGCAGCATAACTTGATTACACTGTTTTGCCAGAATGACTCGACAATCTTTCGGGACTATCTGGATACAAAGGTTAAGCACTGCATCCACATATGAAAAGAATGGAGTGATGTTTTGAAGTTCCGTCAAAATAAAAGCAACAACTAACGCGCGATCTTGCATTGCCGAGATCGTGCGTTAGTTGTTGCTATTTATTTCGATGGAATTCCTGTTAAGACTTAAAATTAAAAGTGCACGAATGGCGAAGTGAAACCATAGAAGGCAGAGAAGCATTACATCCCATTTTTACCATGGGTAACCACCATGCAAAAGGCCTATAGTGTCACCTGTTAGCGATTCACGAGACAAGATCTTTATTTCCTGGCTTGTTGTTGGTAATGATATATGACGCAATTCTGAAACCTTATCAACTGAGTCCGTGACACGGCAATTATTCAGCTGTTCGATTAAGTATCCGTAAATTATAGATTTCCGCGTTTTTTATTGCAAACCAGCTTATCTTTGTAAAATAATGCAATAAGTCATCGTTAATTCCGTTAGAAACAGATTTGAGAAATACGCTAACGGTTAATGTCATTAATCGGTGATATCGCCAATCAGTTATGCAGGTTCTCTCCAATTTTCCAATTGAGTACAACCAGCATTCCTTACGTACATGCAGAATTTCAGCTCATAGCTGTTGGTTCTAAATACATCCATGAAAAATTGGCAAGACACAGAATCTATTAATATTGTTTTAAGCTTATCAATCCAACATGATTTTGGACAGGAAACGGATTAAATAACGTTTCATCCTTGTTTTTGATCGTTGGAGAGGAATCAAATATTTTCCTGATGAGAAATTAAGAGCATAACACAGAAAAGAGAACTATTTTAATTTAAAAGGTCTCTTTTCGGTTTTGGTAGTATTATGTCCGTAAAAAACTGCTCATTTCTGTCAAAACAAGGAGAGAAAACACACTGCGCCTAAAATTATTAAATTCCTCTGTTTGGCAAGGGTGTAGCCAGGGGGGGGGGGGGCATGGGGGTCGTAACACCCCAATCCCTTCCTAATCCCAAAGGTCCGCTGCCGATAGTCTCCACAGCAATCTAATACATGTCTACATTGAATATGATTCACTTTCACTCAGCATGAAATCTTGGATCACTGCTGATACCAAATATTGAATAATTTTTCCGAGGGAGCCCCCAACCCCGAGCCCCACCCCCACCCCACCCCCGGAACACCAGCGATGGACAAAGGTCAAGTTGGAGGAGATTAGGGGAGGGGGTCACCCCTCCCATCATCTCCTTCGACTTTACCCTTTGGCCAAGATTTCAGTCTTTTTAGTTGCTAGGCCTTCTCATCTTTGAGTTGCATTGAGGGCGCCCCCACCCCCACCCCCCCCCCCCCCCACAAAAAAACAATTGCTGGCTATACCCCTGTTTGGTGAGCTAACATTATCACCTCATATATTCTATTCTATTCTATTCTTTTGTTTAACTGTATGTAAAATACAATAATCAATACATCTACAGAATAATGTTGTGATACATTTGCATACCGTTCGGGGAAGCAAAGCCAGTTGGCTGTCTTCCTGCTATCCCCCAAGGTAAAAAGTATAATTGGAGTATACAGTCGGGAATAAACAAATACCGATCATTTTGAAGTAATGTTGTATAGTTGCATGGTTAGGTCAAGTGGGTTGTGAAAGGATATATCATTTTTTTTCATACGAAATTTATCAAAAAATCAATTTGGCTCAATGATTACGGTATTGGACTTCAAACCGAAAGGGCCACGGTTCGATCCCCCCAAGGGTAACTGTGTTGTGTCCTTGGGCAAGGCACTTAATCCCGATTGCTCACTTGGTAGCACGGTGGCGCTGTGTACTAAGGCGTATTGCACGTCGACGGTGCACTTGTCTTTAACCAATGCTAACACTGTTTCTTCGGAGTTAGTACGCTGGGGAGTCTGCCAGTTTCTCGCCGTTACTTGGTGGTTCTCTCGGCGTACTCAGGCTCCCTCCGCCCGTAAAACTGCCCTACACGAGGTGACCATGGCTGTCGAAAGTGTCATTAATCCCCAATAAATAAATTAAATAAATATCAATAAATTTACTGATTAGCTTCTGTGCCTATACTCTAAAATGGGCCAATACTATAAAACTTGTACAATTGTATTTTCTAGAATTGTATTTTCTAGTTATGACTTTAACCCTTTACCTAACGTAACGGCCAAAACAGGCCAGCGCTATTCTCAAAAATCGCCAATTAACTTTCATTATTTTTTTATTTTTTTGTCTCAAAAACATAGGTTATGACCCCTCGTTGGAACGAGCTCGTCGAGCTCGTTCCAACGAGGGGTCATAACCTATGTTTTTGAGACAAAAAATGAAAAAAATTAGTTATTCAAGAATTATTTTTGCAAGTGTCGTCTGCTTTTCAGGTTGGGTAAAGGGTTAAATGGGTTGAAATGAACCATTAGCATTTTTAAAGACGTGGCAATGTGCCAGATGACAAATTGCCTTATTTTTAAAATGGTATTGATTCATTTTAGACAGTTATATTATTAATAGGTAGAAAATACAATTCTAGAAAATGCAATTGTAAAAGTTTTATAGTATTGGCTCCAGGTGTTTAGGCAAAATTTTACAGGGTGGGTACTAAATTTGGGGTTTATGGACACTCGATGACGATGACTGAACGTCACCGCGACTGCAAATGCAAACGTCGGGAAGAGCACGAGAGGTGTGTCCTCTTTCGTTGGGTCCTGATTCGGTGGTCCAAGACCAATTGTTCTCTTTTTTTTGAGGGGGGGGGGGGGGGATTTAAATGAGTTTTTATTATTAATTAAGGTTTAACGACACTTTAACAGCCAAGGTCATATCGTGCCGGTGACAGTTTTACGGGTGAAGGAAGCCGCAGTACCCGGAGAGAACAACCGAACAACGACGAGCAGCTGCCAGCTCCCCAACATCATAACGCCGCACTGCAGCACAGGCAGGGTTAGATTGGTTGAAGACATGCGCAACATCGACGTGCTGTAGGCCTCAGTGCACGGCGTCATAGTGCCTCCATATGGACAGTCGGGGTTCAGTGCCTTGCCTGAGGACACAACGCGGGAGTCCGAATCGATCGCTCAGACGGTCACCCATCCATGGACTAACCGGGCTCAACGTTGCTTGACTTCGATGATCTGACGAGAACCGGTTACCGGAACGCCACCGCCCCCCCCCCCCTCCCCCCCCCCCCACATCCTCCTCCATGATAAATAACGCATGTAATAAAATCACGATGAACCAGTAAATAAGGGTCATAACTCATGTCATGTTTGTTGACTGTTTACTGGGGTTTAACGACCCTTTCAGCAGGCAGGGTCATATCGTGTAGCACAGTTTAACTTTTCGGGTGGAGGGAGTCAGAGTAGCCGGAGAGAACCACGGAGGAATGGGCGAGTAACTGACGATTATTAAGGTGCTATATCAGAAAGGAAAATTAGTTTACTTTGAAATTCTCAAGTCTGATATTTCATAAACATATATTAGATATACACAAATTATACATCAAAATCAAGGTAATAATGTATAGAACACGAAGAATTCATGCTCATATAGAATTGACAGCTGGCACCAGTGGTTCCTGGAAGTCTGCTACCATATTCGTACCAGAACTGATAATAAAATAATACTTCAGGAGAACAACTCGTGGCCAAATGTTCTTCAGATATCCAAGAACTTACCTAGGAAAGCAAAATACTTCAAAACGCAGCAACAGGGCTGCGTGTGGATAACTTCCAAAACTCTCTGCTTTGTTTTGCCTTCTATTTGTTTCCATTTCCCGTCAAGGTCATCGGGACCGAAAGAGCGTGGTTTCAAATAAATAAATAAATAGACAGATCGCCTATCTACATACTATTATTATATGGAGACTGTACAGTAATCGTCCCCTGAGTTCCAATGTGTACTGTGTGCCAGTAGGTACATAGAACACATTGGAACTCAGGGGACGAGTTGTCAGTTTTCTTTCAAGGTGTCCTGACACCTGCTGGATATTCTTAGAATTACGCGATTGTTTTTCGATGAAAATTCGTGTATTACGTGATATACGCATGCCCATCGGTTATGGGACCCTTCTTCAACCAAAAATGCAGACAGTGTTGGTTGGCCTTTTCTCCCAAATGCAGTCCTATCGCTGAATCGTAAAGGATTTTGAATGCCCAGCTTTTTTCTTGGATATCATCTTAAACATTATTGTGTTATCAATTCTGGTAGTTTTTTTTATTTATTTACTGGCGCTTAACGCCATTTCAGCAGCATCATTTCTGGTACGAGTACGGTAGCAGAACCATTGGTGCCTGCTGCAAACTGTGAGTTCACTTCATATATATGTTTTGTGTTCAATACATCACAACCTTCATTTTTATGTATAATTTGTGTGTATTTAATTTGAATTTATGGAATATCACAGGTGGGGATTACTAGTACTGAAATGATTAACCGGATAACCCTGTTTGAAACCGGTTACCTACATAACCGATTTGAAAAAAACGTCAACCGGTTATCCGAAATATTGATAGTGATCGTGATTCCACCGTTAAAACGTAGTAAATCTGCCGCTTCTCCTTTGGGATAGATTACACTTCGGAGCAGCGCTGTATATATTGAGAAATAATCGACTTTGGCTTCAAGACTTCGTTAATGATCGGCAATTTCGGTGGTACTTAGTAACCGCAGAAACTATTCCGCAGTATGTATACAAACGAACGTTGTCGAGTACTCGACGACAACGTTCGTTTGTATACACACCACGGAATAGTTTCTAAGAATACTGCTTCCTAATTCCAAAAGTTTTCCAGATTCGGTGAAGTAATGGCTACGGACAACCGGATATTAACCGGTTATAGCTCTCGGTTAGGCGGTTGTGAAAATGAGCCAACCGTTTCAGCCCTAGGGATTACTTTCCCGTACAACCTTCATGTTGATGTATATTGTATAATTTGCGTGTATTTAATTTGAATTTGTGTAATATCAGTGGTGGGGATTACTTTTCCTCACTTATAAAGCACCTTAAACAAAACGAGGTTCAGAAGGGAGTATCCTCTCTTGATGGCTGATCAGATGCGAGGGAGACGGTGTTGAGGTGGCAACAGATATCCAACAGGCAATTATATTGCCATACTGACACGCAGCCATGTTGCGTTTTGCATTTTTCTGCCGCAAAATAATTGGTGAATACCGCCCACCAGAAATACCTACCTGCATCACTGAAAATGACTTGACATTCTTCCCTCGGCACACTCGCTCAATTGCCATCACTTAATGGCTGTCTTGGGAGTCCATTTTGAAACGATTTTAATCTACGCCCATGTGTAATACCTTTTACGTTGAATATGGAATATTAGTTGGATTATGCAATGCTTTGTGCGGGGACTTATTGATTTTCTTCATGAATTAGAAACGCATTCCTCAAAACGTGACTATTTCAACTCAAGTTCGTACGATATTTTTGTCGACACGTAATGGTTTTCTGATCATCCAAGTCCAAGTTACGCATCTGTAAACATAAATGATTGTTTAAAAGATGGGTTTGCGGCCAATACGTGCTTGATCAAAAATGCTGGAAACGAAACGTCTGGGAACAATGCTGACAAAAATATAACCAGAAACTGAACAATGTGCATTCAAGCTGCTTCACATTATGAGTACAATAACAGCGAAAATAAATACAACATCCCATCCAATTCAGCCTCAATAATTACAACTCAGGTCCAGAAACAGTACACGTCTTGACCATGCATCCGCATGAGAAAAGTGAAGTGACATATACTTCGCAAAAGTTGACGTGTGTCCAACAAAAGAGCGAGTAACGTTTATCAATAGCATGCCATTTGCAGTGCAAGTCTTTAAAATGATATTTACTTCGATTTCCAAAGTAGTATCGTTTGAAAACAAGAGGCCCCACGGGGCCTGAAGCGCTCATCTTGTACAGAACACAATTTAAACAGAGTCCAAGAATGAGTCTACTTTAAGCAAGCCATCTCCATAGGCTACACCGTCAATCCTTGTGTCCCTCAGGAGTGACAAAAATAATCTGGGCATCATGCCTTTTCTTTAGTTGATCATAAGTAAAATGTAGAGCTCCCCTATGAAGCCCCTTGATACAACCTTTGTGGATTAATCTTAGTACCTCTAGAGGGTACTGAATACAAAATTTTTAATTCTTCAGCAAAATGGCCAATTCCGGCTCCCATAGAGAGCCCAAATATTAACCCAGGCTCTTGATTTGAACACAGTTAAATCTGACTTCCCTAGAGATGTTGTGTACCGAATATGAAAGCATTCTGACTGTTGGATCTGAAGAAGAGAAATTGTAAAGAAATTTCGTCGAATTGCACTAAGTTCAAATTTGGGCTACCATAGCGAGCCCAAATATTAACCTATGGATCCAAGTTGAACAAACTTGAATCTGACCCCCCTAGAGATGTTGTATACCAAACGTGAAAGCATTCTGACAAGTGAATCTGAAGAAGAAGATTTTTGAAGAAATTTCCTCATATTGTACTAAGTTAAATTTCATGTTCCCATATGGAGCCTAAATATTAACCTAGACACTCGAATTGAACAACCTGGAATCTGACCCCCCTAGAGATGTTGTATACCAAATATAAAAGCATTCCGACTGGTGGATCTGAAGAAGAAGATTTTTAAAGAAATTTCCTCATATTGCACTAAGTAAAAATTTGGGCTACCATAGTGAGCCCAAATATATACCTAGGGATCCGATTTGAACAAACTTGAATCTGACCCCCATAGAGATGTTGCATACCAAATATCAAAGCATTCTGACTGATGGATCTGAAGAAGAAGATTTTTTTAAATTACCCTCCATATTGAACAGGAGAAAAGATTTTTTTAAATTTTTGCAAATATGCTGACTCAGCATTTTTTCGATGCCCATTACAGAACACCTTAACATAACCGATGGCAATTTTTTTACCATTCAATTCTACTGGTCATAAGGATACTTCATACCAAATAAAAGCTCTCTGTTCCGTGGGGTTTGGGAAATATGGGCGTTTGAAAATATTTCTATTTTTAGCTCCCAGGGTTCCCATGGGGATGCGGGAACTTTTTTTTGCATGGGTCAAGTACTTATGACCCAAAACTACCACAAAACAAATTTGGTTCATACCGGACCATCGGTTCAGAAAATAGAAATTTTGGGCGGGGCCAAAAATCTTACCCCTCCTATTACAAAGCCAAATATTACTTCACGAACTTCGTTTGAACAAACTTGATTCTACATCTCATATGGAAGCTCCATAGCAAATATCAAGTCATTGTACACACTGGTTCTTGAGAAGAAGATTTTTAAAATATTTTGGAGCATTTTCCCCCACTCCCTCCCTATGGGGCTGGGCATGCTGAGTTGAACAAAAATGAAATGACCCTTTGTACCATTACTCACACAAACTTTCACTTGAATTGGCCCAGTGGCTTTGGAGGAGAAGAGCCAAACATGGTGTTGACGGACGACGGACGACAGACGACAGACGACGGACGACGGACGGAGAGCGATAAGATTAGCTCAGCTTGACTTTGTCAAGATGAGCTAAAAAACATTGCCTACAAATTTGGACGTTATTTGAACAAGCTTGTTCAACTGACATTAGTGTTCAACCGATTACCAAAAATGACCGATTACTGGTTATATGAGCTCACAATCGGCCGATTCCGTGTAATACCGTTCACTACTAGGCAAGTTAAACTGAAATATTTTACAGTGTTTACAGTCCGTTCACTACCAGATAAGTCGAGACTCGAAAGGACTTCATTAAATTGAACATATTTCATAGTGTTAAACTCCGTTGACTCAGGTCCAGTAAAATTACCAGTCGAGCACATGTGGGTGGTAACCGTGGCTCTCAATTATGTACAACTGGTAATTTGTACTGCGACCTGAGTCAATGGAGTGCGACCTTCGCTTTTCCGTTATGAACTGGCGATTACCGCAAGTACGCTCAATTGTAAGCTTTACATGTCGTTTAACTTGAAAATCTCGCAAATGGGCGTCTAGCGAGATTAAGAATACATATTGTGGAGCTTTTTTCAACTTTATTGAATGGTATCATTGACATCATTTTACATTCACATTTGAACAATTGCAGATGATAATAAAATACGACTTTTGAATCATCATAAAATGCTTGGCAACAATCGGTTGAACCGATGTTCCAGGACCCGTTGCCGCTGTCATCCGATTGCCCACAATTGGCCGATTGTGGCGGCCGGTTCTGGTCATAGGTTGAACACTAAATGACATCCTATATTTGTACATTTTTCACTCGAAAACATTTTGAAAAAGAGCGTCGCTTATTGTTAATAGTTCTAGCGCAAACTATAAATATCATTTTTTGTACAGCATTTTCTGACTCTGTCATTGGCCACAGACTCGATGCTGATTTCATGTGCAAATGCGGTGTGCAAAAGTGTCTGTCTGCGTACATATGCAGTATTTTTTGTGGAATAATAAAAGTCCAAGATATCTTTTGCAGTAGAAAAGTAATCTATCTGGCCATATGTCCCATCGATAAATTACCCGGTAGGCGTCCTCTCTTGCCCCCACCCCAGGTCCCTCAAGATAACACCAGCCACTACAAACCACTCGGTGCGTCGACAAATACATCAGATGTACGAGGATTTTGAGTCTTTCCAAAAATTATTCTCCACGGAGCCAAACCACGGACATCCTCGTGGGTTCGACAGTCTCGTTGTAATACAGGGGTAACCGACAAGTCAATCAGAGGCGAGAACTGGGCGTCGTTTCGGTCCAGAAAATAACACACTACTTGTGGCGTCGATAAAAACCTCAGGTGCGAGGATGTTTGCTTCCATCAGGCCTAAAAATTAGAATTTCCCACGGAGTCGAATCCTGGTCGACTTTGTGGGTTCTATACCACTGGAATTCCCTTGTTATTGCACACTACTCGGTGCGTCAACAAACTTGAAAGACCGCAGATGCGAGGATTTTGCATCTTTTCAATCCCGAAAATCCAACTGTTCTCCTACACGGGGCCGAAACATGATTGACCTTGTGTACTCGATAGCCGTTCAAATCCATTAACACACCAACAGAATACGCAATTGCACTACTAAGAAGTCAGAATCTTCTTAATACTAAGCGACATGCCATGGACTTCAACGATACTGATTAATTAGTGATTATGTCCAGCCATGTTCTCCGAATATTATAATTCGTCCCTTGAGTGCAACAAGGCGCCATCTGCAATGCAAAAGCATTGCAGATGGCGCCTTGTTGCACTCAAGGGACGATATATATGATAAATATTATTAGATAGGCCCGTGGCTCAGTGGTAGACTGTAGGACTTCTATGCTAGAGGTCTCGAGTTCGATCCCCGTCTGGGGCGACCCACGTTGTGTTCATGGGCAAGGCACTTTATCCCGGTTGCCTACAGTGGGGGGGGGGGGGGGGGGGGGGCACGATGACGCCGTATACTAAGGCGTACTGCACGTCGATGGTGCACATGTGTTCAATCGCTGTAACCCCGCTTGATCGGAGCTTGAACAGAGTTAGAATGTTGAGGAGCTGACAGTTGCTCGTCGATGCTCGGTGGTTCTCTCCAGGTACTCCGGCTTCCTCCACCCGTAAAACGGTCACGGTCACGATTAGCCATTGTGCTTAAGTATTTGACCTTAAACACCAATAAATAAATGAATTAGATACGCTCATATACGTCAAAGGAATTACTTCAAATGCTGTACTTCTTTTTCAAGTCGGAACGATCGGGGAAATTAGCTCAATAAAAACGGTTGTCTTGGAACTTTAGTTATAAGCAATGGCGGTAACCGGTCGTACTTCTAATCAAAAGTCAGTAGCCAGACCACAGGTTTAGGAATTATCAACAGTATATACAAAACGGTTACACAGAACAACGGTAGACGGTAAACATATATATAACTGCTGAACAGTGATTCATCCGTTTTGAAATACAAGATTTGTCAAGCAGCGTGTAACTGTTATATGAAGAACTATAATCAGCGGTTATCAGCTTATGCATATTGTACATTCTAATATAGTGCTGGGCGATTTTCGGCTTCGGGTTCGGTTCCGGTTTTTTTCGGCAAACCGGAAAACCAAACGGCAAGCAGGGCTGGGGTAATTGTAATTCGCAATTGTAATAAGTGTAATTAATTACATGTTTTCGAAGTAATTGGGTTTAATGTGTAATTGAGAGCTTTGTCAATTACATGTAATTGGAAAGTAATTAGTTACATTGGAAAACGCCATGCATTTTCAGTAAAAACATTCAGCCGGTTTTTGCTGGGTCTTGCGGTCCGCAAGACCCAGCAAAAAAACGGCTGAATGGTTTTACTGTGTTTGTTCATAAATTGATTAAACTATCTTACTGGGAGGAACCTGGACTAGTAACTACGAGATATTCTCGTTACTTGGTCTATCCGGCGAAGTGGCGAATGCGTTATGTTCCAATTGCCACATTTTCTCCTTTATTCACTTGTCCACCTGACCAGTGAATGAGGGTTAAAAGATGACAATGAGAACACAACATATATTAGAATAGAATAGAATACTTTATTGTTATTTATTTATTTATTTATTTATTTATTGGTGTTTTTAAGGTCACATATTTCTGCACAATGGCTAACCATGACCGTGACAGTTTTATGGGTGGAGGAAGCCGGAGAACCACCGCGCAAAGGCGAGCAACTGTCAGCTCCCCAACATTCCAACTCCACACAAGCAGGGTTAGCATTGGTTAAAGACAGGTGCACCATCGACGTGCAGTACGCCTTAGTACACAGCGTCACCGTGCCCCCACGTGGGCAATTGGGGTGAAGTGTCTTGCCCAAGGACACAACGCGGTTGCCGCAGGTGGGATTCGAACCGAGGTCCTCTCGGCTTACAGCCTGCACCTCTACCTACTGAGCCACCGCGCCCCCCGAATATGTTATTGCACTACCAATATACATGAAATGGTATGGCACAGATATTGCACTACCAATATACATGAAATGGTATAGCACAGATACCGTTTAAACATGTGAAAATACAAAATACTGCTCATCTAACATCTTACCTAGGAATAATACAAATATTTTCATATAGATCAAGCAAACAAAAAGATTTCCCTAGCACCCAACCCCACCCCACATAGATTAGATGAACTTTATTCATTTGTTTCTCTAATTTATGTTTTTTCTGAGTCAATAGACTTAGCAACTGATACCCTGGAACCTCTAAGAATGATCAGAGGGAAGTAAAGCTGAACCCAATGGAGATACTCACAGACAGGGCTTTTGTGGCGAGAGGTGTCGTACAAACCATTGAGGATTTTTTCCAAATTAGGAAGACTGTGAAGTGTTATTTATTATCTTGTTCTTAGCACATAGAAACACCGAACCGAAACAAGTTTTTTTTCCTGGAATCGAACCGAAACCTAATCTGAAAAATCAAAACCTCGTTATTCTGTTCTTATATATTCGGCACTGTGCAATCAACGCTGTAATCACTTCCTTATCACCTTAAGAATTATAGCACTGATGTTTTCATTCTAAAATTTTAAAAATAAATACTCCGTGTATTAAATATTTGTTCTCGGGGATTCACCTAGAAACAAATCTATATTAACACAGTATTGTATAACACCGTAAGAGTTGAGTTTCCACCCAAATAGTATTTGCAATCCCGAAATGCTATTCAAATACTAGAAGTACTTCCAAACTTTGTGATTAACTCCTTTCTTCTGTTGTTCATTGGGTTAAACAGACCTTCTTCAAATGGGCAAATGGCGTTTTCCCTCCGCCTATCGCTCGCATCAAAAAGATTAAAGCAACCGATTCCCCGTTCGCCTAAGTTAAACTTGATATTAGACTCGGGCAGACAGCAGACGGCATACATGAATCACTTTTGATATTCATCAGCTGCGTTGCCACGGGGAGTCTAGGGTGGGTAGTGGCCCAGATTTTCCTTGCCCCAAAAATAAACCATTGGCCCACTGCACGTTTTACATAAGAGAGCCCAAAAATGGTAGAGCTGAAACGGTTAACCAATTAATCGATTAATCAATGGTCAACGCCTTGATCGATCAAAAAAGGTAATTTATTGAGGTCCTCGGTTCGAATCCCACCTGCGGCAACCGCGTTGTGTCCTTGGGCAAGACAGTTAATCCCAACTGCCTACGTGGGGCACGGTGGAGTTGTGTACCAAGACGTGCTGCACGTCGGTGGTGCACGTGTCTTCAACCAATGCTAAACCCGCTTGTGTGGAGTTTGTACGCTGGGGAGTCTGACAGGTGTTCGCCGCTGCTCTGTGGTTCTCTCCGGGTACTCCGACTTCCTCCACTCTTAAAACTGTCCGCCACGAGGTGACCCTGGCTGTCGAAGTTGTCGTTAAACCCTAATAAATAAATAAACGGTCACAATTGAACTACTGTATTATATGAGTTAACAAAGCTCCAAAGAAGGCAAACATTGTCACACTGACTGACTCGCATCAATTACATGAGACAGAGTAAAGCATGCAAATTACGTCCTGACAAACTTGTTCACTAACATGATCATCACACTGTATCAGTGGCTGGAAAATGGTCATTCTTAACCCTTTATCCAATGCGCGTAGCAGACGACACTTGCAAAATAAATTCTTGAATTCCTAAAAGTTTTCAACTTTTGTCGCAAAACCATAGCTTATGGCACAAGCTATGGATTTGAGACAAAAATTGAAACATAATGAAAGTTCAATGGAGATTTTTGTAGATCGCGCTGGTCGGTATTGTACGTTATCTTGGGTAAAGGGTTAATGCTGTAAATCATCAAAGGTTCGCAGTTATTCAGCTACCTATTTCAGCAAGTGATAAATCGGTTAACCAAGATTAATCCACGTGGTTAATCGATTAAGAAAATCCTTTAACCGTTTCAGCTCAAAAAATGGTCCCCAATATTGGGCTACACATGCTACATATACAAGGGCGTAGGGAGTATATGACGCCCCAATAATTTTCCAGCAGGGGCATTTTCGTCAAGATTGGAGTTCAGTATATCAATTCTGTCTTGCTAGTATTTATTCATTTAGTTATTTATTTATTGGGGTTTAACGACACTTTCGACAGCCAGGGTCACCTCGTGTCGGGCAGTTTTACGGGTGGAGGAAGCCGAAATACCCACATAGAACCATCGAGCAACGGCGAGCAACTGTCCGACTCCCCAACGTACTAACTCCACACAAGCAGGGAAAGCATTGGTTGAAGTACACCATCGACGTGCAGTACGCCTTAGTACACAACGCCACCGTGCCCCACGAGGGCAATTGGGATTAAGTGTCTTGCCCAAGGACACAGCGCGGTTGCAGCAGGTAGGATTCGAACCGAGGACATCTCGGCTTGCAGCCTGCAATGACCCTGCATCTCTCCCTAATAACCATGTACTTTCTTAACCTTTTACCCAACGTGAGGGCCAAAACCGGCCAGCGCTATTTCCAAATATCGCCAATTAATATTCATTATTTTTTTTCATCTTTTGTCTCAAAAACATAGGTCATGGCACCTCATTGGAACGAGCTCGTCGAGCTCGTTCCAATGAGGGGTCATAACCTATCTTTTTTAGACAAAAAATGAAAAAAAAATAGTTATTCAAGATTTTTTTCTACAAGTGTCGTCTGCTTTTCATGTCAGGTAAAGGGTTAAAACACTAGATTTGATACTTGGAGTTTTTACGCATACATGTACAAATAGAGATATGTAGTATGCGATCCAGGATGTTGGAGTCACGACTATCGCGTGTGTATTTTATTTATTCACTAATAAATTATCAAGAAGTCTCGATTTTTTAAAACTATAATCCGGACTGACTATATATTCCAACTACATCACGGCATGCTTTAGAACTCGATGTACCTCGATGAACGACGATCACCTGTGACTGCTATACACTCAAAATCTAGGGAGAACACGAAAGGGATGTAGGCCTACCCTCCTCTCGTCGACGGGGGTCTGAAAGCCCTTTGCAAGGATTTGTTTTGACATTTGAAGCCCATGAGATAACAGTGAATCTGTGGCCCCAATGTTCTTTCCAAGGAACCCTACACTATTTCTGGGGGATCTTAACCCATGTTTATCTAATCCAAAGATGGACCCAACGACCTTGTAATATAATTTTTGGTGTGGTACTGGCATTGCTCATGTCCCACTATTCTCCCACTTTTGCTCTCTTGGCTCTTGCCCGGAGGATATAGGGGCAACTGCAGAAAAGACTTCACGTGTAATCTGCAGTAGTCATCGCTAACGTACTTCACGTGTGCCAGTGCCAATGGGGGCTTATGGGGCCATTGATGTGGGGGGGGGGGGGGGGGTTATAATGACGCAGGCAATCAAAGATGCAATACAATCAGTAGAGTGAGTTCTAAGGCATTTTTAATATGTATATAAATATAAAGTATAATGTCAATAGACTCAATACTAATGATACGCTATACCCAGGGCAGGCCTGGCATTCGTTAGGAGTGCAGGAGCGCTGCACGCCCACTGCACGCCTAGAAAAAATTGAGGAGGGCAATTGTTTGCATCCCTGTATTTTATGGAATGCCAGACCTGTTTGGGACTGCCTTTAAAATCTATTATCAGTTCGTCCCCCGAGTTACAATGTGTTCTCTGTGCCTTCTGGCACAGAGAACACATTGCAACTCAGGCGACGATTTGTCAATGTTGCATTGATTCGCAATAATTCATGTTCCATTCTGTGTTGTATTTCGATACATTTTGAGTGTAGAAGACAGTCACATAAGAATTGAATGCAACATTTTGAATAATGAGAAGATGTGTGTGCCAATACGTCCACTATGTTGCTGAATCTAGTACAATTTTTCAGTCACAATATTAATACCTTGAAGTGAATATAACCAAAATAGCATATACATGTTTTTGCATTGAAAATTTCTGGTGCAATTGCACTCCCAAGCAATCTGAGGAGGGCAACTGTTTTGCACTCCTTGATTTTCTAGATTTCCAGGCCTACCGGGGTCGAGTGCACCTTAGGATACCCCTGCCCCCTTACCCTAGGATACTTCCGGTGCCTTGCACTTTTCCTAATGTCAACCAATAATGTCTGGAATCCCAGACACTTGTTTATGAATACCGTAAACACTTTAAATTCAGTTGGGTTAAAAATCAACTCAAATTTACTCGGTTGGGTGAATATGAAACCAACTGGATCATATAAGTCACCTCAATTTTACACTCGAGGCCGCGAGGGCTGAAGTTTTGTCTAGACAGCCCTTCACCTTTAATTTTATACACTATTAAAAAATATTCATCGTGCACATACACACATGAAATCTCCAACAAAGCGGCACATTTTTATTTATTCCACTGATGCCAGCTCTTCGTTAACAATTACGACATCAGTAGAATTGATTCGTTTGTTTGTTTATTGGTGTTTAAGGTCACATATTTCTGCACAATGGCTAATCATGAGCGCATCACGCAGTAAATGTCAAATTTAGTCTTTTGTTTGTACCCATATTGCCCATTTTAGAGGACTCCCCAAGTATTCGTGACTGGGTCCTAGTTTATCAGTAAAGCATGGCCTGTTTGCCACAGTTCCTGGGGTTCCCACAGGGATGTCAAGTAGAATTGACAAAAATGCGCCTCTGAGTGAGTGAGGGGAATTACGCTGCAGATAGCGTTAAAAAAGCACGGAAGTGTTTATACAGGTCTGTGTGCACAATATTTATGCAAACATTTTCACCCAATGCCCTCACCCGACCCTTCGTCATCCCCGTTCAGTGTAAGCCCCACTCCCCGGCCCCCACACACCCCATCCCCACAAAGCCCCACCACTCCATACCTTTGATTTTGTTCTACAGCGTCTAATATCTCAGATCGAATATCAACAATTGTCTCCATAATAAATTATATGAAAATGAATTATATGAACAAAACACTTGTTGCTGGTGCTGCATGCGTAACTTAAATTTCCAGTTGTGGATTAACGAGGATGCGGGAGGCTATAATTCGTGAAATTCCCGGAATATCCTGAAACATTGAAACCCAAAGTAAATGCAACAATAATGCCGTTAACTGAAAATGACTTACCCGATCACTGACAGGCCACAACAAACACAGGCGAACTGGGATACAACCTATTAATAATCCTTGTTAAAACTGTCCGAGTATGAAATATTCATTCAGCTTTCTTAATGAAATGGTGTTGGGACGAATAACTACGCTGTTTTAATGTGTCTTCCTTTCCAGCAAACAAATTGACTTCAAATGTCATCAAGGACAAATACTACTATCGGCATGTCAAACATCTCGACATGTGCAGAAGAAACACACATTTCCACAGCTGACAGGCCACAGGAATGCCTCGAATGCGGCGCTTCAACCAGTAAATTGACTGAAATTTCGTTTGCGATAATTTGATTGGTTTGGTGAACGACGGGGTGTGCGTCTGGTTGTTTTGCAAAGAAAAATGAATGAATGTCATGTTATCGGCAAGAATATGACACGCAGGGAGTGAATAATTTGATACATCATTAATACTTATGTACGTAATTTAATAAGACATGTGTTACGACAGTCACCACCGGTAGCAATTTTTGAAACGAATACTTTAACAGTTGACGCGCGGAAACCCCGGACGAATCTGTCAGAAGAAACTTACTAACAGTGATATCAGCAAGGCCGTAACTTGACCGACAAGGGTTGTAGGGGGGTGTGACAAACTCTTTCCCGACGACTCCATGGAATTACCCGACAGACAACATTAACCCTTTACCAAACGAATCGCCCGCATCCGCCCGCGTAATACTCAAATTGATGAGTGGAAAAAAATTAAATTTTTCAAAATAATTCAACAAAACCATATCATGTGACCCCTCATTGGAACGAGCTCATTGAGCTCGTTCCAATGAGGGGGTCACATGATATGGTTTTGTTGTAATTTTTTTTAAAAATTAAAAAAAATGTTATTTAAAATAATAAATTTTGATATCGTCTGCGTTGGGGTAAAGAATTAATATCATAGCGATAAATTCCCGTCACAGGTGCGCTGTAGCTCGGTGGCATTGAACTTCAAACCGAAAGCCCAAGGTTCGATCCCCGCCAGGGGTAACTGTATTGTGTTCTTGGGCATGGCGCTTAATCCCGATTGCCTACGTGGGGCCACAGTAGTACATGTGTACTAAGGCGTACTGCACGTCGATGATGCACTTGTCTTCAACCATTGCTGACCCCACTTGTGTGGAGTTAGTACGTTGGGGAGTCTGGCAGTTCATCACTGATCGGCGATTCTCTCCAGGTAGGCCTACTCCGGCTTCCTCCACCCGTAAAACTGACCCTGGCTGTCGAAAGTGTCGTTAAACCCCAATGAATAAATCAATAAATTCCAGTCATCAGATAGAAGTAGCTTGAGGCTATGTATTCTTCTAAAAGCTTGAGAGAAGGGCATTGTTTTATGTATGCATGGCAGCATGTAGTTCAAACATGATCCCATAGGGGAGGAGGGGGGGGGGGTATAATTTTTATGGTTGATCAACCTGTAGGGCGATCAACACTAAAAATTATATAACACTTTGTGGCGCCAAGTTTGGACTAGTCAACAAGGGGAGCCCACAGCGATCAAATTTTGATGTCATCTCTTTACCCAGGGCATAAAATGCACCCGATCCCTAAAATAGGTGATCTATTTTATGCGCAGGTAAGGAACCATCAGTGCACTAATAGGGAGCTCAAAATCAAGTTCGACTAAGCAGTGGGATGCAGTGGCGTAGGAACCGGGGGGTAAGGGGGCGTATTTACCTCCCCCCCCCCCCCAAAAAAAAAAAAAATATCTTAAACTTTGTAAATCATATCTGGTATCAACACGAAAATAACCACATACATCTGCATATTCTACATCATACAGGCGCACATAAAAACTGTATGATCTACACCATTTGCAGTGCATAGAAAGTTGAAACCCTCGTCACTGACTGAATTGGCGCTCAACAGGTTAACATCTTCCTTTCTGACATACATCCTCCTTTAACCATTACCCAACGACGGTAACGGCCAAAAACCGACTAGCGCTATTCTCAAAAATCGCCAATTAATTTTCATGATTTTTTATTTTTTGTCTCCAAAACATAGACAAAAAATGTAAAAAATTAGTTATTCCAGGTATTCAAGAATTTTTTTTGCAAGTGTCGTCTGCTTTTCATGTTAGGTAAAGGGATAAACACCAAAAATTAACAGCAACGATACCTTGATGTTTTCACTTGAGGAGCGAGGAAATGAGCTCTCAGTAGTTCATATTTCAAAAATTTTCCTGGTATCCCCCTCCCGCACTCTCTCCGTGTTTGGCTACGCAGAGCGGGCCGCCAAAGGTGACCGGTGTTGTCCCTACAAGCCCCCGTTTACAATACCCCCCCCCCCCCTCCCCCCACCCATATTATAAGCTTCCTACGCCCCTGGTGGGATGTATTATTATCATGTATGTAGAATTTACCCAACGACGTAAGCGCATTTTGGGACAAAAACGGTTGCCAGGGTTTAACAATAATTTGTGCCGGGCAGGGTTGGGAGAAGTTAAAATTCTCTTTAACACGTTAACGTGTTAAATAATTCTGCGTTAACGAGTTAGGTAAATGGCGTTAAATGCTATAATGAACAAAATTTTAATAACTTCTTTATTACAGTTCGTCTCTTGAGCTCCAATGTGTTCTATGTGCCTGCTGGCACAAAGAACACATTGGAACTCAGGGGACGAGTGGTTAAAATAGTTCTCGTAGGTTATCGTAAATTCTAACATTCAGCGATGTTTTCATTTTAGAATACAACCGCTGTGGCCGTATCCATAGAAAGAGACATCCGCCGTTGCTTGAATAACAGTCCTTACATGGAAAATAGGCGTTCGCATGAAGCTGATATTACTGTTTCGCCAAATATCGGCGGGCCAACTTCGCCAACGTTGGTAGAAGGTCTTCATGGTCTCTCATCGAATCAATGTGTCGTCTATAATTGACGGGCATCTAAATTATTCGTGTTCTTCAATTTCGTCAAAATTCGACGTCATCGGCACGCGCGACCCGGCTTGGGTACACACAAGATAACGACGCAATGCTTCATATTATACAATTATAATCTTCAAAGTTAAACGCTATTAACTTAGTTAAAATTTTTTAAGGTTGTTAAATTTAACATGTTAACGTTTGACGGCTCCTAGCCCTGGCGCCGGGCAATCACATGCTATCCAATTGCAGTTATGTGATACAGCCCCCCCCCCCCCCCGTCGGAGAGGTCCAGCCCCCACCCCCCACCCCCCCACCCCCCCCACCCCACCCCCACCCCCCCCCACCCCCCGTCGAAGATTTTTTAGTCAGTCCGTCGGAGAGTCTCATAAACCCGACTTCACGAGAAATTTCCGACAATCGAATGTAGATATCTCGTCTTGTGTCTTGTGTCGATCAAGAACGAGGTATCTGGTTCTTCTTTGTAAGGCATTATGACAGTTGTTATCCAACTGGCGTTCATTACTTCCATACCTAATCATCGGTTATCGTCATGGTAAAAGTTTTGGAATCTATCAAAATCTAAACAACAATGGCGTCGGACGAACGACATCAATGAAACTCGCGAGAATCACTATTCTCTGTCAATATTCCAGTGTCGCAGGGTGGACTCGAACCCGTGCAGCACTGGAACTTTGATAGAGGATAGTGATTCTCACGAAATTCCTTAATGTCGCTCGTCAAACTGGCTTTATAAATGATATATTTCCAGACCTTATTATAATATGTTTACGTTGAATAATCAACAAACATACTCAATTTGCTTCTATTTTGGTTCGTCCAATTTACCAATTTTCACTCATTTTCCTTCGTTTGGGAGGTCAAATATTATAGCCCCCCCCTCCCCCCCCCCCCCTTCCTATCGGAGAGGTCAGCCCCCCCTGTCGAGAAATCCCTGGCGCCACTCCTGATAATTGCGTCTGTCTGTTTTTTGTTTTTTTTTGTTTTTTGTTTTTTTTCCCCAAACATGTGGTCTGTTCCACTGCCAAGTTTGGAGCTATAAAAAATGTTGGTGCCAAGAGCACTTTTGTGTAGCCTTATCTTACCATCATTGCACGCGGTCTGACGCATTTAACTACCTTACCGAATGTCCTGGCGAAAACAGTTTGTGTATGTATGGGTTGGGGGAGGGGGGGGGGGGGGTGTCACCGACTGTTTATTCCTAAAGCGCTCCTAGCAGTTTTAAGTTTGCCTGATAGATGCAAATTCAAAAACGGCTTATTGACATCTTCAACGCTGGCTTACATCAAGCAGTCGAGCTCTTCATTTTCTCATATAAAGATAACTGGCAGTGACTGATGGAGTCGACAGTGTTATGGACAATATTTGAGATACTGCTGTTGGTGAACAACTGTTTTTAAAAAAAACACTGACGGCTTTTGACGATTACAAAAGTGACTTAATCTGGCACCACTTTCATTGCTTCTATACCACAAAGCCAGCCACGACCACTGACTTCTTCCATTGGAGTACAACAGCAGGTTTCTAACATTTCAATAATAGTGCTCGCGCCTTTCACCCCCACCCCCCCCCCCCAATAATAGTGCTCGCGCCTTTCACCCCCCCCCCCTCCCCCCGTCTTTGGATGCCCTCAGTGCGGATCACGGAAGTGACGTCATGTTGTAGTGCTGTGGATGTTACGTGGGTTGTCAGGGCAGCCCGCGTGAACGACCATGTTATGACATCATTAACTATAGTGATACACGGTGTCAGTGTCAACTGGAGGTCGTCATCTTAGTTTTTATGGTGACACGTGGTTGCTATGCGACACAAAGTCCATTGATTGGACGGGGTGTGTTCGGAGGTTATGTTCGATTGAACGGGAGTAAATCTAATTACCGCAAACACCCGACATCAGTCCAAAATCACCAAACACGATCTAAATCACCGAAACGGACATGACGAAGCCCCCATCTTGGGCTTATAAGAGTAGCATGTAGTGCTATAGGCGTCGAAAGGCTTTTCGTTGGAAGGTGGTGTTCTGGCAGTATGTTTGATTGAACTTGAGTAAATCTGATTACCGCAAAACCCGACATCAATCCCAATTCACTCAAAACAACCAAAGATCACCGAAAAGGACCCCGTGAAGCCCCTATGTTGGGTTTACAGCACCACCAAAAAGCTATTCAACATGGTGACATTTAGCGGACAACATGGTCGATGGAAACATGTGTCACAATAAAAGACATGCTGCGCTTTCCCACGAAACCCGTGTATCACCATGAAAACAACATGGTCGCAGATGCGCTTACGATTACAACCGACGTGGACAACCATCATTCACCGTGGGATGACGCCACTTCGTGCTCACTCAGGGTAGGACAAGATACACACATGATATACTCCCCAGAGCTTTTTTGTTCCTTGGATTCTGTTAGCTGAATTGCCCATCTCTCAGAATATTATTAGACAAAAAAATATTTTAAAAACGTAGGTGGAAGTGCAACTGAAAGTAGTGTTGGTGTCTGTAGGGGTTTTCTCCCACACCTTCCATGTCAGGCAGTCCTTACTTACATCGTCATGAAAATCGACTTTTGAAAAAAGTGATAACCCTTGAAATTATTAAACGCGCGAGGTAGATCCTATTAAGAAGCAAGGAATTGTTGAGAAAACACATATGACATCAGAAAAAATAAACTAAGTTTTCCCTTTGTTACTTTTAATAAACGAAAACAAAAGACAGCTCTCGGAGCTATCTGAGAAGCAACTCGTTCACAGATAATCCGTCATTAAGAATATCTAACGGTATCACAAAGTCTTCAATTTGGCTCTTTGTTTAGCAAATATGTTCTCATAGTATAACCTGCAAGGTTTTACTCTCCACGGGAATAATTAGCAAATCTCACCCCTATTGATTGAAAAGAACGTGTCTGTATTATATGTCACGTGGCACACACTATTGATATAATGAAAAGAAGTAAAAGTTACAAAACATTAAAATTGTGAGAATACCGTTTTCTTATTTTTAAACCCCTTTACCCAACGAATCGCCCGCATCCGCCCGCGTAATATGTAAATTCAGCAGTTGAAAAAATATTATTTTTCAAAAAATTTTCAACAAAACCATGTCATGCGACCCCTCGTTGGAACGAGCTCGTCGAGCTCGTTCCAACGAGGGGTCACATGATATGGTTTTGTTGAAATTTTTTGAAAAATTTAAAAAAAACGATATTTAAAATAATAAATTTTGATATCGTCTGCGTTGGGTAAAGGTTTAAATAGGTTTTAACAGAGGAATAACAGTCAAACGTTCAAACTGATTAAGAAAAATTGTAAAAAAAACTGCTTCTGTATTTTTACACTACTCCACAGGGAAATGCCTGAAGTTTGTGAAATGATGCGCACGTCGATGATACAACTTAACTAACATTTCGAAATTTTAATCTTTATGAAATTCGCATATTCTTAGTGTTAAATTTGCTGGCAACGTTTAGAAATTAAGGGGAGCTAACCTCCTCCGTAAATCTCACCTGATGAAGAAAATTGTTAGCCACGAATGTTAAACAAATGAATCCATTTTGTGTTATGATTCACTATGGCCGATAAATAGAAAGCATCAATCGGCCTTTCATATAAGCAGTAGTGTATTTGGAACCAAGTTACTTCTCTAAGTGGCGGCCCAAGACTGTCTGGAGCCCCCGGGCATACTTAAGCAAGGGGACCCCATATATGCCGAAGACATATTCGAAGGCTGCAGGCCAGGTGTGATGCTGGTTATGGGAGGGGTGTCCCTATCCTATTGGTTGAGGTCTGGGGCAGTGGCAGTGTTATGGGATGTCTACGAGGTCCAACCCCCCCCCCCCCCCCCCCCCCCCCTTAATTCAAACCCCAGTTCAGATTCATTCACCCATCATTCACATGTTACAACCGCGTTGAGACAAAATCACTGATACACTATTTGCTGCGGAGAACATTCATTATAATTCTTTCGGGAATGAAGCACAAACACGATTCCGAAGTCAATATGGGCTATTGTCGTGGTTTGAAAACAGATCATGTTTGTATAAATGGTTTGTCCATCTCTCCATCTGCCCTAGCGTCCATCCAAACTTATTTTGGTTTCCGTACGAATCCGATAACTTGAGTAATGAACGGAATTTCTTCACATTTGTTATGTAAGTCATTTATAAAGAAGATTGAGTGAAAATACTGGCACGCAGATGTTTGGTGACAATCACTGACACCATATCTGACATTTGGAGCTTGGGTAATTTGTGGCTGTAATTCTAAAGATTTGCATATTTATGAAACTTCAATCACCAATCATTTTGCCTTTGTAAGGTCTGCTTGAGATTCTGTTCCTCGTGAGAACCATACAAGCATTAGCATGTCTGTACACATCGCAATTGCTCTGTCTTCCTGGTACAGATAATTACCTCCACTTGGAAGCAGATGTTACCCCAGAATCACTCTCAGAGAACTACATTTTTCAAAAGCTTCTCTAAGGAGAGGGACACCCTCACCGAGATCCACCTCCGCTTGGTCCTTCGGCCATTGAGACATGCCGCCGTGCCCTCTGAATATTGTCCAGGATTATTTGAGAATCCTAGCTCCACCAATGGTCCGGAGGCATCTCCCGGGAAAGTTCTAAAAATTCAAGACCATGAGAGCGAATCTGAGGGCTTTTTGGATTCAAATTCAAAACTTGGAGATACAGGCCAAGGTCACGCAGCACATGTCGCGTGGCTTGTAAGTGAAGCTAGGCGCACATGTTTGCGGTTGTGGCAACGAATCTAGGATCCGATGCTTTATTTCTACCGGATGTGTTTGTCGAGGGAAAATTAATATAGAAACGCATTGACATCGGCACATGATACTTCGTATAATATGTGATTGCGTACGAAATTGAATCTGCTGCTGCGAATCCCATCGGCATCGAACAGAAAATGTCGGTATTGGCGTTCGAACGATGAGACCCCTAGACGGCCCATATAAAAATGGTCCCATAACTGGCCTTATTTTTTCTTCTTCTTCCTCTTTTTTCAGTTTTCTTTTCGTATTTCTTTTATTTCGAATTTCTTCTTTTTCCCTCAATTATTTTACCTTTTCACCTCCTTTTGGGGGCCCCTGGACCTACTCCAGACCGCTGCCATGCAATGGGTGGGCCGCCTCTGGTCTGAGCTAGTAAATACACAACACATGAACATGCTATACCATACCATGCATCTCTTGCTAAGTTTCGTGTTTTCCACTTTCAATGAAAATAGACCTAACCATTGGTGGAGATGTGTAAATGATAAGGAACATGTTCTTGGGTCATTGTTTAACACTTACGCAGCCGAAAGCGAATATTGTCACCTATTTTATGATGATTATCTTTACGTTCTGGTATTCGCAGATTAGACCTACCATCTGATTAATTAGACCTACCATCTGATTAATTGTTGGAAAGGGCTCAGAGAGCCCTTTCCAACAATTAATCAGATGAGAGAGTTTCAAGTTTGTCATAAATTTTAATGAGCTTCCTCGCATACAGGCGTACATAGAGATCCTCGCGGGTGAGACAGTAAAAGGGTTAAACTGGGGTTTAGAATATTCCCGGTTTTCTGGTAAGCGGGGACGGGCCTGAAATTCAGGAAATGGGAAATGTCCCGGGTAATATCAAGTAAATTTACGAGAGTAACAAGACGTATTTATTTTCGTGAAAATGAACGTATTTTATCGGCAATTTGCTACCTCCACACGGAAAAGTTCTTTTCCGAAGAGAAGTGTAAAAACCCAGAACCGCGTCCAACTCGTCTTCATTTTCAGAATCGCTATAGTTTTATTACCACTACCACCTCCGGTTTCAACTCCTCCCTCTCCACTGACGGCACCACTCTCCAGTCTCCTACTGGTGACGGAAGTGAAAAAGGAGTTGGAGTTGAAGGAGGAAATGAATAGTGAGTGATACTAGTGATTCTGAAAATGAAGACGAGTTTGAACATTGAAGGGAGTGAAGATCTTGCTGTTGAAGAGAGGAGTCCAGATTGAGAGCTACAGTGATTTGATGAAATAGATGCTTCAGAAAGCAGGATTGTAAAAAGTTCGGGCGCGGAAGGGCTGACGAAATCTTACAAAGTGGGCAGTTTTTCAATTTAGAAAATTTCAGTTCAAAACACAAACAGTGGTGATTCCCGGTTCCGTGCTATAGATTCCTGAGTATCGTGACCAGCTCTCACGTTCCCTGGATTATTTATTATTTATTGGTGTTTAAGGGCACATACTTATGCACAATGGCTAATCATGACCGTGACAGTTTTACGGGTGGAGGAAGCCGGAGTACTCGGAGAGAACAACCGAGCAACGACGAGTAACTGCCCGCTCCTTAACATTCGAACTCTGATCAAGCTCCGCTCAAGCAGGGTTACAGCGGTTGAAGACATGTGCACCATCGACGTGCAGTACGCTTTAGTACACGGCGTCATCGTGCCCCCATGTAGGCAACCGGGATAAAGTGCCTTGCCCAAGGACACAACGTGGGTTGTCCCGGACGGGGATCGAACTCGGGATCTCTAGCATAGAAGTCCAACAGTCTTCCCTGGATTAAACCTGAGTTTAACCGGGGTTAATTTCATGTCAAGTAGTTTATTCCGCGCCTTAAAATTGAAAACATATGTACTGTGAAAAAAACAAAATTCTTTGCACATTTTTGACAGAGTATTTTATTGCCGTGGAGACAGTGAATGTAATACAGTTGGTCGCTTACGGGGAAGTCGTAGTCTGCTCTTAAGCTATAACTTACATATTTATACGTAATCTGAACTGGTCACATTTATTTTTACAACTTTAGACAGGAGTGTCGTTAGTCAGAGTGACATATGACTAAATTATTAACTTTTGAGCCATGAAATATGGTTCAGATTATAACCGGAAGCTGTGACGAAGATATTTTTTTTTTTCTTGTTTTATGGTTGAAAGACTTTATAGAAATTGGTGATGCACATAATGCCACGTGCCACACGTTGTACGCGGTGATGCATTGCGTCGCTAATACCTGTCCAAAACCTTCATGGCGTTGACTCCATGGGCAATGTTTGAAGAATGTGTGTGTGTAAAAGACGCTATTTTCAGGATTATAACATAGAACATGACAAAATTATTTCCCATCCGTTTCAAATTTCTGGAAACTTAAGTATACCTAAGTCTACAAGTCCAGAACAAATTCCGAAATGCCAGCAGATTTTCCGACAAAACAACGCCCCTGAGTGGGTGATTTCAAGTGTATACAATCTAGTTGCTTCAAGTTCGTAGGATTATGCGGTGCTGTTTGGGTACGTTATCGAGCTTAAATGCTGATCTCAGTTTTCGTAAATACGCCCATCTGAGGCCCAGTCTGGTTGGACATCTGCAGATAGCTCATAATTTATTTGTATTCGGAACTATGTTAACCTCTAGCGAACAGAACCAGTGAACGAAACTTCTGGAATAACTAAAACATTCCATTCTCGCTTTAAAACCATAGCTAATATCCCTAATTGGAACGAGCACGATGAGCTATAAGCTCCATTTTGTACGCAAAATTGAAAAAAAATAGAATTTGAGAGATTTTTTGCTGGCCAGATATGCCGCCGTGTAAGTGACGTTTGGTATACGGTTAACCCGTTACCCAAGGTAACGGCAAAAACCCGACAGCGCTATTCACAAAAATCGCCAATTAATTTTCATTATTTTTTCATTTTTTGTCTCAAAAACAAAGGTTATGGCCCCTCTTTGGAACGAGCTCGTGGAGCTCGTTCCAATGAGGGGTCATAACCTTTGTTTTTGAGATAAAAAATGAAAACAATTAGTTATTCAAGAATTTTTTTTTTTTTTTTGTAAGTGTCATCTGCTTTTCATGTAGGTAAAGGGATAAAAAGATTATAACTAAAAAAACAAAGAGAGGAGTTTCTACCAAGATAATACATCATGCTCTGTAAAAATCATATGTGGAGCACAAAGCACGCAGTGGTCAATTGACTGAAACTTTGCACGTGCGTACTGTGCTTAGATAAAGGTAGCGGGTTATAGACGGGGCAAATATCTACCCGCGAGTGTCTTAGTGGTGTTTCGGTCTCAACGTCCTGTACGGTACAAACACATTTCGAGTTCTCGACCTTCATTATTTTTTGAGTGCGAATTACGCATTTTTTTTATCCCAATCTCGAATCTCAGGCCATTCTCTGTTCGTTTTTGTGTTGATGTGCAAGAAGGAAGACCTTTGTTACAAAATTCGTCGGCGTGTCCGGTCATAAGCTGAAAATCCCTATTTATTCTCTGTTTGTAAAATATTCGAAGCTGCGTCTCGTATCAAAAGAGTCCATGTTTAAATTAGGGTCGTTGGGATTGTAGTTCATGTAATATTCGATCTCATATATAGATAACGATAGACCAAGTCCCTAGCTTTGCCACACGTACACAACAATCACATGCAAGAGAACAAATTTCGCTGTAGTCATGATCTTCTAATATACTCGGGCAGCTAGGTACACCCCCTATGGGACCCCCTCCACAACCCCCCCCCCCCCCCCCCAGGATCCAACGAGACCGGTTTTTTCAGGTACCTGGACATCCCGAGAGTAGATTTTCAGATGTTAACAAGAAATCAACCTGGCCGGATATGACGTAATCCAAGATAGCGCCCATAAGGGTGGGTGAATTTCGCGATTTTACACCATCACTAATTTTTCTCGATTACGGAAAAACTATGTGAGACAAGTAACGGGAATTAACTCATTCGTATTTCTGATACCACTCCCCGTATAATAATATAAATCAAGTAAGTGAAAATCGAAGATGACCGCCAAAATATGCCTCAAAATAGACGAAAATCGAGTTTTTCGACACTTTTTTCGCAAAAAACCTATACAATCATGATAAAAAAATTGGAAACCTGTAAACTTTTAGATGTTAAATTGATCGTAAATTATTCTCCGATAATACACAGCGTGAATATGCACCATCGAAAGCCGATGTGGAAAACAAGATGGACGCTAGACTAGTGCGACCACCCGCTTTCAATTTGTAATGGACAAGTTTACACCATCTCAAGTTGTACGATGGTTGCAGAAAAAATGTTGGATACAGGGCACAGGAATCAACTGAATAGCATTTTGGACACCTTTTCTGCGTATGATAAAACCAATTTAGTCAGTGAATATCCAAGACGGCCACCAGAAAAATGCCTCGAAATTGAAGAGAATCAGTAGTAGATCATTTACCCGACCGGGCCCCATAAGATGGACTTAGTGGTTGACATTGGAGGTGACGTTATGTCACGTGACCCAATTACGTCATGTTTGGTTGTCCTGTTAGCCCACGTGAGCGGCCATCTTGTGACGTCATCCCCATAGTGATACGTGATGTTAGTGTGCATTCGCAGCGCATGTTTTTAGGGTGACACGTGTTTCCGTCGTACATTTTGTATACTGGAGGCCGCGATCTTGGTTTCTATGGCAGCATGTGGTTGCTATGTTGCCCAAAACCCTACAATAAGACAGGAGTATGTTTGGCGGGTGTGTTCGCTTGAGTAGGAGTAAATCTAATTACCGCAACGAACCCGACAATCCCTCCAAACCACCCAAAACTACCGAAATGGATTTTAATTTGTTTAGATTTCCCCATATCAGCTTATAATTGTAGCACGTTGTGTTATAGGACCGAGAGGTCTCCTGGGGATAAGTTCGATCGAACTGGAGTAGTTTGGTGGATCGGATACTTCCTATTTATCTAGTTCGGATTCCTTTGAAATCCTCGGTTTCTATCTCTTTCGTCTATAACCGACCCTATTTTGACTATATTGGCTGCCTATCCAGTCTCAGCTGTTTCTGTCCCAGACTTTGACCTCAACGAAGTCTTATAATCACCAGATTTTTTCATATCCTATAATCTGTGCATATCCGTAGAGTTATCGACCCCCCCCCCCCTCCCTCATGTATAACGAAGTCCCATATGATTCCCAACGCCAAGCTGCAATCGAGCAGGAACAAATATTGCTCGAATGGCTCGAATCTTATCCAGCGAATAAGCTATCGAGTTGTGACTGGAACAGGCATTGCTCGAATGGCTCGAATCTAATCGAGAAAGTAGAAAATATAATAATTACTCGAACGAGTGACTCCTCTTACGACTCTTATCCTCATCAGGGCATTGGGGGATACCTACGACATGGTGATGTAGTACTGGGAGAAACCTTCTGAGGATACCTTTTGAGGATACCTTTTAGAGGATACTGATCGGAGGATATCTATCTGAAGACCCTTTTGGTTCCTAGTGTCTGTTCAGTTCCTTGCATCTAGACCTTCCCATGGCCTTCATAGCTCCTAGTCCGCTACTGCTGATTTGTCCAATATCCTCATCGTCTGTCCTATGATTTGCTTCTACTGTAGTTACCCAATCTCATAGTCGCCTTCCAGCCTTGTACCATTACTACTGACATGTAGCACTACTGCAGGCTTGCTAACTATCTCAAATTGCTCGAACGTCTAGAATCCCATCGACCAAATAAGCCATCGAGTAATTGATTGAACGAGTGACTCCTCTTACGACTCTTATATCCTCATCTCGGTATTGGCGGATACTTATGACATGATGTACTATTTGAGGGTACCTTTCGATGATACTTTTTGAGAATACCTTTTAGAGGATACTTAACCCTTTACCTAACGTAACGGCCAAAACCGGCCAGCGCTATTCTCAAAAATCGCCAATTAATTTTCATTATTTTTTTTCATTTTTTGTCTCAAAAACATAGGTTAGGACCCCTCGTTGGAACGAACTCGTTCCAACGAGGGATCATAACCTATGTTTTTGAGACAAAAAATGAAAAAAAATTAGTTATTCAAGAATTATTTTTGCAAGTGTCGTCTGCTTTTCAGGTTAGGTAAAGGGTTAATTAACGGAAGATATCTATCCAAAGACAGTTATTGTTCCTAGTGTCTGTTCAGTTCATTATATCTAGACCACCCCCCACCCCCCACCCCCCCACCCCCCCCCCCGCATTCCCCATGGCCTTCATAGCTTCTAGATCGCTACTGCTGACTTGTCCAATATTGCCATCGTCTGTCCTATGGCCTATGATTAGCTTCTACTATAGTCACCCAATCGTGTAGTCCTATTCGAACCTTATTTCATTACTACTGACTTGTAGCACTACTGCAAGGTTGCTAACTATCTCCGATCACTCGAACGACTAGAATCCCATCGAGCAAATAACCTATCGAGTAATTGCTCGAACGTGTGACCCCTCTTACGACTCTTATCCTCATCTCGGTATTGGAGGATACTTATGACATGGTGATGTACTATTTGAGGATATCCTTGGAGGATATCTTTTGAGGATACCTGAAGACAATTATAGTTCCTGGTACTTGATCGGCCTTGGTTTTTATAGTTCTTAGACCATGACTGTAATCGTTGCCTGAGTGCTGGAATGTTCTATGTCCCCTATGGGACATAGAACATTCTAGCACTCAGGCGACGTGTTGACTTACCCATATTCACTATCATCTGTCCTATCATTAGCTTCTAATCACCCAAATACTATAGTCCTCTACCACGGAATCCCACTTTACGGAATCGGCCTGGAATCCCACTTAGAGAATTCCTTCCATAGTATGTTTATATCTATAAATGATATACAATGGATTTGAACTCTGCATAAAATGGTACATGTGGGGGTAAATGGAGCAATAGGATTGAACCCGTCAAAGGCTTGACCGAGCGTAGAGTCAAGACATAGATAGTCAGCATGCCTGTAGTAGTGCTACAAGTCAGAAGTGATAGTTCATGGCTGCAATGATGGTAGAAGACTATATAGTATTGAGTGACTGCTGTAGAAGCTAATGATAGGACAGATGATAGTGAATACGGGTATGTCAACAGTAGTGACCTTAGAGCTATAAAAACCATAAGCCGACCAGGTACCAGGAACTATAACTATTTTCAGGTAAGTATCCTCTAAAAGATATCATCCTGGAACCGTATCCTGCAGTACTACATCACCATATCATAAGTATCCTCCAAAGCCGAGATGTGGATAAGAGGAGTCCTTCGTTCGAGCAATTACTCGATGGCTTATTTGCTCGATGGTTTTCTCGTCGTTCGAGCAATTTGAGATAGTTAGCAAGCCTGCAGTAGTGCTACATGTCAGTAGTAATGGTACAAGACTGGAAGAAGACTATGAGATTGGGGGACTACAGTGGAAGCAAGTCATGGGACAGACGATGAGGATATTGGACAAATCCGCAGTAGCGGTCTTGCAGCTATGAGGGTGATGGGGAGGTCTAGACGCATGGAACCAAACAGACAGTAGGAACCATAACTGTCTTCAGATAGATATCCTCTGATAAGTACCTTCTAAAAGGTATCCCAAAAAGGTATCCTCCAGTACTACATCACCTGGCATAGGTGTCCTCCAATACTCAGCTGAGGATAAGAGTCGTAAGAGGAGTCACTCGTTCGAGTGATTACTATATGGCTTATTTTCTCGATTAATTTCGAGCCATTCGAGCAATACCTGTTCCAGTCACTACTCGATAGCTTATTCGCTGGGTAAGATTCGATCCATTCGAGCAATATCTGTTTCTGCTCCATTGCCGCTTAGTCTTGGGAATGGTATATGACTTCGTTTATAGACAGCAGAGATAACTGAGTATGGATATGCACAGATTATGGGAAATGAAGCAATCTGACTGGTTATTATAAGACTTGGTTGAGGTTAGAGGCTGGGACAGACAGCTGAGACTAGATAGGCAGCTAATATAGTCAGAATAGGGTTAGTTGCAGACGAAACAGATAGAAACCGAGGATTCCAAAGGAATCCGAACTCGATAAATAGGAAGTATCCGAGCCAGAAAACTACTCCAGTTCAAGCGAACTTACCCCAGAAGACCTCTCGGTCCTATAGCACATCGTGCTACTATTATAAGCTCAAACTGGGTGAATCCAAACAAAACAATGTCCGTTTTGGTCGGTTTGAAGAGATTGTGGGGTTGTTTGTGGTAATTAGATTTACTCCTATACAATCGAGCACATCCTTCCCACATACCCCTTTCCTATTGTAGGGTTTTGGGTCACATAGCAACCATGTTCTGCCAAAGAAACCAAGATGGCGGCTCCCAGTATACAAAATGGAGACGGAAACACGCGTCACCCTAACATCACGCGCAACGCATGCGCACTAAGACCACATATCACTAAGGGGATGACGTCACAAGGCGGACTACCAGGATAGCCAAACACAACGTAACTGGGACTGGTGACAGGACGCCACTTCCTAGGTTCACTACTAAGTCCACACAATGGGCCCCCGGTCCAGTACATAATCTACTACTGATTTTTTTCAATTTCGAGGCGTTTTTCTGGCGGCCATCTTGGAAATTCACTGACTAAATTGATTTTATCATGCGCAGAAAAAGTGTCCAAAATACAATACAGTTACATTTTTTCCGCAACAATCGTACAACTTGAGATAGTGTAAACTTTCCCATTACATAAGAGGGATAATTGGAAACGGGGGGGGGGGGGGGGGGGGGGGGGGTCGCAGTGTCGGCCACCTTGTTTTCCACATCGGCTTTTGGTGATGCATGTTCATGCTGGATATTATCGTAGACGTATACAGGTTTCTAAATTTTATCATAATTCTGTAATTTGTTTTGCGAAAAGGTTTCGAAAAACTCGATTTTCTTCTATTTCGAGACATTTTTCTGGCGGCCATCTTGCATATTCACTTACTTGATTGGTTTATCATACTCATAAAAAGTATCCAAAATACTATACAGTTTATTCCTGCGCCCTGTATCAAACATTTTTTCCGCAACCATCGTACAACTTGAGATAATGTAAACTTGTCCATTACATAAGCGGGATAATTGAAAACGGGTGGTCGCACTGGCGGCCATTTTGTTTTCCACATCGGCTTTCGATGGTGCACGTTCACGCTGGGTATTATCGGGGAATAATTTGCGATCAATTTAACATCTGAAAGTTTACAGGTTTCCAATTTTTTTATCATGATTGTATAGGTTTTTTGCGAAAAAAAGTGTCGAAAAACTCGATTTCGTCTATTTTGAGGCATATTTTGGCGGCCATCTTCCATTTTCATTTACTTGATTGATATGTATCAGAAATACGAATGTGTTAATTCCCGTTCCTTCTCTCATAGAGTTTTTCCGTAATTGAGAAAAATTAGCGATGGTGTGAAATCGAGAAATTGACCCACCCTCATGGGCGCCATCTTGGATTACGACATATCCGGTCAGGATGATTTCTTGTTAACATCTGAAAATCTTCTCTCGAGATGTCCAGGTACATGAAAAAACCGGTCTCGTTCGGCCCTTGGCGGTCACATAGGGGGTGTACCTAGCTGCCCATCTAAAAGCTGAGGGCGGTGTAAACTATTTCAAGTTGAGGATTGAGACAAAAATTGACTGGTACAATCTGGATAATGTCTATATCGTTGGGATATGTGTAACACTCGGCGCTTCAGCTTCAACGCGTGTCGTTGCTCAGTGTTTTAGTCTTTTTAAGTGTTTTTAACTAGGTTTGTGCACCGAAAATATGGCGATCTCATCTCTGTGCTGATACTTCGCTTAATAATTCCACGCGCCCTTACGGGACCTTCTTATTAGGGGCGACCGCTTACTCAAACGAAACCTTTTCTTGGAGCTGTGACCACGATTTTAAAATTGGTAAGCACTGTGTTTGGGACATGTGTGTGTGTGTGGGGGGGGGGGGGGGGGGCGGGTAGGGTAACGCCGGAGGGTGAAAGTTATGAGAAAATGTTGCAACATTCAGTGGTCCAAAAGTAAATGTGAGTCATTTGTAGCGTGTGTACCCCTCCTTTTAGGATTATGTGTTATGTGAACGTTGCATTGGGCGATGTTTTTTTTTTTGGGGGGGGGGGGGTGGAGCAAAACTTTAGGAGGCCAAGGACACCCCCTCCCCCGACTGTTACAAGGTCATGATTGTTTACATCGATGACAATACAATTATTTTAAATGAAATCTGAAAAATATTGTTCAATGTATCACATAAACAAACTTCCGAACGGACGGATGGATAAAAGGGTTAACGGGTGTAAGAGGGGTGAAGATCCTATCCCACCAATGAGGTATTATAACTCGACGGAGATGTACGCCCACGCCTCTGAGTGCGCATTCAGAACTGTGTCCTTGACCTTTGACCTCAAAGTGTCAAATTTGTTAGTAAAAGCGAAAGTGAGCAAATAGCTAAATTTAATAAACAGTTCTATGTCACATGGGGCATACAATGTAATTGTTAGCACAAACATATACGAACGCCCGCGCACCCTCATATACATCTTCACACAACCTCACACACGCACGCACACGCCCTCACCCACACACCTAAACACACATACTACTACAAGTGAAAGCCCAACCCATGTTTAGGGACGTGGCGACAGACCTGGTCAAAATTTCCTATAGTTGGAAATTCGGAGGGCAAGTCATGAGTAGTTGGCAATTTAATCGATCTGGATTTTAGAGCTTCTTTGGTGATGTCTCCTTTACTTCTTAAAATCCCAACTCGGTTTCAATTCGGCAAAAATTCCAACTGTTACTATTTACAATGACAGTGTACGTAATATCGAGCTTCATAAGTATGCATGATGTCAATCGGTACGAGATTTCTATAGTACGTTTACTTGTCGTAATAAACAAATCCTCAAAATGCACTTCAAGAAAATCACGTCATGTAAACTCGTAATCCTGAGTTAATTCCATCATTCACAGAGTTACCAAAACATCAAAAATTGATCATTCCCGAATAAGATCTGATTTAATGTTTGGACAGTGTGAATTGTTCAAAGTTCTCATCTTGGGCATTTGTTTAGGACATATTCAGTTCCCATAATAATACCAAATAATAATAATCTTATAATTCTATCATAAATGTGTTGGCGTCTCAGTTACTAGAATCAATTTTATACCCCCTTTCATGGCTTCATTTTCTGAATTTTCTCGGTAGTGAATTTCCAACTAGAGGGAGGGACCGGGAGGAGGAACCCCTCCCGGTCCCTCTCCCTAGTTAGAAATTCACTACCCTACACCCCCAATCGGAAGTCTCTATCCACGTCCCTGCCCATGTTTCGTCTATCGTCGGAGTGGCTAATTCTACCAGTGACCACAATGACAATGGTATCTATCGGTTTTCTTGTGGCCCTACAATTATTTGGAACTAACTTTATAAATATAATGTTGAGCAGCTTCCGTTATGCGGTAAATCTTTATACACAACTGTAGAATATTTCACGTTTAGCATGTTTATTTACAGCTGTGAGATTTTGCACCAATCAAGCCTATCTGAACTCTTAGGAGCCCAGCTAGGCCAGACTGGTCGAGGGGCTTGCAGAGAATGCGAGTGTGTCATTAAATTTTGTTTCAAGTTTCTAATATCGTTGGCCTGGCCGCGTTGGCTCAGGGCCGCCGAGAAGGGGGGAGAACCGGGGTAGTAACCCCGGGGCCCGGCGTTATTGGGGGCCCGCCGATTCCCGTAATTTCCTGAAGGCGAGATACTCTTACGTGTGGTCCCTTCACTGCACGTCAAATTTTGATGTGCAGTGAAGGGCCCGAGAGTAAGAGAATCCTGCCTTAACCCTTTACCTAACGCTAGTAACAGACGACACTCGTAAAAAAATTCTCGTATAACTAAAAATTTCCATTTTTTGCTTCCAACACGTAGGTTATGACCCCTCATTGGAACGAGCGCGATGCGCTCGTTTCAATGAGGGGTCATAACCTATGTTTTGGAAGCAGAAAATGAAAATATTTGAAAAATTGAATGGCGATTTTCGTGTATAGCGCTGGCCGGTTTTGGTCGTTACGTTAGGTAAAGGGTTAAGGCAATTAGAGAAAATCGGCGGGCCCCGGTGTTCCAAACTGACACTGTTTGTGTGCATTCACAAAAGCGCAATCTCGATGCATTGCTAGCTTACGCAGTTACAAACTTGGAACCTTATCAACATTTTAGTTCTGCACAATATAGAACTAGTGGGTCTTACTATAAAGAATAAATGTATTTCAACCAAGAATCACTAGTTCTGTAGTTTCGTAGAACATCTACTCGCCCATGTTGCCTAGGGGGCCCGGAATATTCCCTCTCCCGGGGCCCGGATTTTCTCTCGACGGCCCTGCGTTGGCTATATATAACGTTTTAATTCACAAATCCAATGGTAATGATTTTGATATCGGTTGTAGCGAGCGGCAGCCGGTATATCGTCAATTCCGGCCTGCAGTTAAACATGCTGAACACGTACCAAAAAGAAAAGAAACTCCACGTAAAATTAAAAAGTTGTATGAAAAAGGTAACGGATGAACCTGGTAAAATTTATCTGACTTTGTTCAGAAAAATACTAGCTTTTGTTGAGCTTTCCTGGGACAGGAAAATAATAAGAGCAAAAGAAAAATCTTTGGCCGGCAATCATGTGTATATTATACAGTTGAAACTAGAAGTCCTGTCATGAAATGCGCACAAATAGCATGTCGATCTGCGCGTTAATCTACGCGTTATGACCATAGTAAGGCTATCAAATTCTGTATATGGCCTGTGCACAAGCAATGTTACAGCCAATGAACCTCGGGTAACCCATTTGGCAGAAATATTGCCTGTGTTTGCTATGAGTAACCAGGAGAACCCGCCGTGCTTTGGATGTCATTCGATATGGCAATTGCGCGCAATTCCTACGCGCAATTAAACCTCGTTAAGCGCACAGTTCGTGAAAGGACATCTAGTTTTAACTGTATCGGTATCACAGTACTAAATATGTTCCCATAGGCGTCCATTATAATGTTCAGGTAAAGAAAAATATGATCGCATCACTTTAATTTTGGCATTCAAATACCTTTGTCAAGTATAGTCCTTCTGACAACTTTTTATGAAAACAGGGGGTCATGCAACAAATAAGAGAGATAAACTGAAAGGAGGGGAAGTACCACTCATGTGCACATATTTTTCAGGGAATTCCCAGCAAAAGCACACCAATAGTCAACTGTATTGTTTAGGTCCAAAAGGTCATCACATCGCCCTCTTTAGTTATCTGGAATATCCAACAATAATGCATGATGTCAGTAGAATGCTTTAAACGTTTTTTGAAACACTATATTTTCCCAAGACTGCTTAGTTTCATTGACTGCATCATTTCCGAGTGCAACTTTTCAAGGCGGGTAACTCTAATTCAAATATTTAGTGTAGTCATACCTTTAATCGCACTTTCTAACGTTTAGGATTATACAAAGCGAGCGCGTAGCCATCGATTCTATAACAGGGGATGCCAAAGCCCGGGTTTCTTTCTTTTTTTTTGGGGGGGGGGGATATAATAATTGGAGGGCCGTTTTGGGGGGGGGGGGGGGGGGTTGGGGGGGCACAGCCTTTCTTAGTCTTTGTTACAACACTCACATCCCCCCCCCCCCCGCTTCCCTGAAGGGAGGATAGGGTAACGGCCGGGGGGTGAAAGTTAGGAGAAAATGTTGCAACATTCAGTGGTCCAAAAGAGAATCAGAGTCATCTATACCGCGTGTACCCTTTAGAGTACTGTGGTCTGTGAGAGTTTCATCGGGGGGGGGGGGGGTAGCAAAACATTAGGAGGTCAAGGACCCCCCTCCCCTGACTGTTACATGGTCATGATTGTTTTCATTGATGGTCTTACAATTCCTCGGGACGGAGGTTTCAGGTTTTGAGAAGAAGAATTAAAACAGAAAGACAAGATATTATGTCAAAAGCAGTAGAGTACCCTGATACTTCCAGTGGTTAAATTAGGACATATCCGTTGTAGGTCATCCGACAATACCTTCGGGAAATAATGGCCCTCTATATCGACATACAATAAAACGGGAATATTTTTCAATCAACGTTTTCGATTAACAATTTAACGATCATATGTCGTAAATTTTTTCCTTTACTCTTCAGGGACTTAAAATCCATTTGTTGTCTTTTAAAGTTATCGTTATACTCCGAATCTATTGAATAGAGACGGACATGTGTGGAAATGATTGTAAACTAACTATTACCTTGCTTGCCTCCCGAGACATAGAAATGTTCATTCAATTTTATCCATTTGCTTATAAACAGCATACGTTAATGATGAGTCTAGACTTTTGAATCAACGAAACCCATGGCGTTATTTGTTTAGCTCATGCTGATGCTCTACCGATTTTTATCCTGCAGTAAAATCTATATCCCATGAAACCCTTTGACATGATTTTCGGAGATAATATTTACCCAGTCTGAATGTGACGTGCATGGTGTGTGTTGTTTTACAAAATCATCTAACAATACTTAAAAATACGTTAGTTGAGCCCGACAGACACTTCATCAATATAAACGTAATGCAGTTCAGTGGTGGATTCAGGCGATGGTGGACGATTACGTACCTACATTTCGAAGACTCACTACTCCGAGGTACCGATATACGGAGGCCCAATACACCGAAGATCCGATATTCCGAAGGTACCATACTCCGAGGTACCGGTAGAGACCAAAGTCGCAGTACTCCGAAGGCACAAATTCTGAATATCGGACCCTCGGAGAATTGGGCCGTCAGAATGTCGGACATTCGGAGTTGTCTAGAAAACAACTGCTAAGGCACTTAGAATGTAAATTGCAAATTTCTCCAGAAACAGTATGTTGGGGAAAGTGTTCTATTGCATCAAAATGGACAACTTGGGTTGAAATTAGGCTCTAAGGGTTAATAACGTTTCACCTGACGCTGTGGAAACGTTGTGAAAATGTTACGGGAACACAACTCTCTTGCATCATGCAACAATTTCTTATTTAAAGTTGCATACTTGTGGAAACGTAGATCGACAAAACCTACCCATAACTAACCAACAATTAACGTTGAGGTACAGTATAGGGGGCGCGGTGTCTCAGTAGGTAGACCTGGAAGCTGCAAGCCGAGAGGTCCCGGTTCGAATCCCAGCTGCGGCAACCGCGTTGTGTCCTTGGGCAAGACACTTCACCCCCATTTACCACGTGGGGGCACGGTGTCGGTGTGTACTATAAGGCGTACTGCACGTCGATGGTTCACTTGCCTTCAACCAATGCTAACCCTGCTTGAGTGGAGTTAGTATGTTGTGGAGCCTGGCATTTGCTCGCCGATGCTCGGTGGTTCTCTCTGGGTACTCCTACTTCCTCCAGCCGTAAAACTGTCCGATACGAGGTGACCCTGGCTGTCGAGAGTGTCGTTAAACCCCAAAAAATAAATAAATTGAGATAGAGAACAGCCGCCTTGGAGTGGTCATTTTCCATGGGTGGGCATTGATATTAGTAACTTGCAGGATGCAATAATATTAGATTCCAAACGCTAGTTACAGGAATAATCATCTATTTTAATTAATGAAGTACAACCCGGTGCTTCATTAATTAAAATTTTGCTGATAATTTTTATTAGGCCTATACCTGGTAAACGCATGCGTGAACATCACTTCCCACGGGTGGATTACGACCAATCCACAGCAACTGTACTGTAGAGTTGTATGCTAGCGGGCATTGGTCTTCGGAATGAAGTGCCGACCCCCCCCCCCCCCCCCCCACCCCCACCCCCACCATACACACACACACACTAAAATGCCCCCATTGTTCCAGATAACTGTGTACATCTGGGTAGTCTTTTGCTCAAAGTTTTTCCCGGTAAACTACGCAACCTCATTATAATCTTTTTGAACTTTCTTGTACAGAAAATGTTTTAGTCCTGATATGATGCCCACATTCAAACATTCTCTGCCAGTAAACTCATGCCGACGGTAATAGCTATGAATGCACGAGAAAGCCTTTTCATTAAAAAAAAGTAACGTGGTATCCAATACTACTCAAAGTTTGCTAAGCACCACATAGTTGACACATCATTGTGAAATTTTTCCCCAACATTCAAATATTTGACATTTTAACCACTGCCCTCACACGAATAGTATCCATCTGCTTGCCAAAACATTGTGAAATACCTAAACGTTTTCCTTCTTGTGACTCAAAACGATGTTTATGATTCTCAGTAAGAACGAGAACAAAAAGCTCTTCTTATCAGGGGTCAAAATCTATGTTTTTAGACAAAAACTAAAAAAACAAATATTGCCCCTTTCATTGATTTTAGTCCAGCTGCCACTTGAGGGGAGTCACCTGAAAATGTAGAGGGGAGAGGTGACTAGGGTGGATAAAAAGGAAGAGTCGGTATTGTTCTATGTTTTATGTACAATACTCAAAGTTTGCTAAGCACCAAATATTTGACACATCATTGTGAAATTTGCTTGTGACACATTTGCGATATTTTTGGTGGATATGATTGAGGAATATATTGAGATGGTCCCCAGGCAGACCTTTCGCGGCAGTCATGGAAAACATGTACCCCTTGATTTCCATGATGTTTTCGTGTACTGTCAACATGTACATGATATGTGTAGGGTATTCAGTCTTCATTTCAACACAAACCCTTGTGATTTAATGATTGAATATGGCGAATGCAAATGTAAGAACACATTTGTCTGAAGCAGAAATGTGGTAGGCTGTAGGGATGGTGGAACAAGGGGCTACCCATCGTCAGGTTGGTGAAGCCCTTGGTGTGCACCATACGGTGATCACCAGAGCCTGGGCAAGATTTCAGCAGTATGGCACACCAGTCAGACGACATGGTGGTGGCAGAGACAGGGCAACATCTGCAGTTGAAGGCCGGTTTTTGATCATTCAGGCCCGTAGGAACCGCTTTGACACAGCAACCCAGCTTCGCAGTGACCTTCAGAATGCATCAGCTGGGATGGACGTACAGAGCTCTGTGTCCTTGACCGTGGTACATTGACTGCACAGCGGTATATTGATGAGATCCTGGATGCCCACGTCAGATTGTATGCAGGTGCAGTGGGTGACAGATTCATTCTGATGGACGATAATGCACGTCCTCATGTTGCCCATGCTGTCCGGGAGTACCGACAGAGAGAGGGGATTGAGCGTATGGACTGGCCAGCAAAATGCCCTGACCTCAATCCAATCGAACATGTCTGGAATGAGTTGCACTTGCAATTTCAGTCCGTCCAGTCCAACCAAGAAGTGTCCAGGAGCTTGGTGCCATGCAGGTCCAAGAATGGAACAACATCCCACAAAGGACCATCTGGAACCTGATTGGGAGCAAGAGAAGGCGTTGTCAAGCTGTAATTAACAATAATGGGTCTAAAAACTCGATATTGAACCCATATCAGTTCGCTCCGTCAACGTTTTGGCAAATTTGAAAAATTTCCTCTTTTACCAATAATATCCATTTTAATAATAATAATAATAATAATAATAATAGCACTTCTAAAGCGCTCTATCCCCACTGAAAAGGTAGGCTCAAAGCTCTTCATAAAATAAGTAACGATCTGGCGACTGAAAAATGAAAGGAAACAAATTATGTTTTTAAGTGCCAAAAGAGTCTATAAATAGGGATGTTTTCAGGCACTTTTTAAAACCCTGAACGGATGTACTGTGTCGAATATGGAACGGTAGACTGTTCCAGATTTCAGGTGCCTGAAAACAGAAGGCCCGTTGTCCCAAGTGTTTTAAGTTCATTTTTGGACAGGTAAGAATTCTGTTATCAGCACAAGAGCGCAGCGAGCGTGTTGATGTGTATGCTTTAAGGTGTGTAGAGAGGTAGACTGGGAGGTTATCGTTGAAGTATTTAAATACTAAAAGGGCAATTTTGTATTCGATTCTAGCCTTGGCTGGGAGCCAGTGGAGCTTTTTCAGCAAGGGTGTTACATGGTCCCTTTTGGCCTTACGGAATATTAGTTTAGCAGCGTGGTTTTGAATCTTTTGAAGTCGGTTGAGCTTCGTCAATGTCAAGCCAGCTAACAAAGAGCTACAATAATCAAGTTTAGATAAGACAAAACAACAGACAAGTTGTGCAGTTGCCTTTTCTGTTAAAAGATGACAAATGGCACTTATTCTCCTAAGCTCTAGATACGAAGTGCGACAGATGTGTCCAACTTGCTCATTCATTGTTAAGCCAGAGTCAGTATGAACCCCGAGGTTCTTAACACAGTTTCTGAAAGGGATGACTAAATTACCAACTGCCAAGTGATGGTTAAGGAGTGGGGTGACTTTTGCATGTGTGCCTATCAATGCGGCTTTTGTCTTGTCGTCATTTAATTGCAATCTATTTCTAATCATCCATTGTTTAACAGATTTGGTGCAATTTTCAACAGCTTGCAGTGATTCATCAAAATTGTCAGGCACTGAAGGTTTCAAAAGCTGAGTGTCATCAGCATATTTGTGATGGTCACAGCCATTTTGGCTGATTATTGGTGAGAGGGGTTGGGTATACAGTGTAAAGAGTGCAGGGCCAAGGACAGAGCCTTGTGGGACACCGAATTTGAGTTTCTGAGGGCGAGAGAGCAATCCGCCTGAACTGACAGCCAGATATATTTCAGTCAAATATGATGAAAACCACATGAGGGCATTGCCCGTTATATCAAAAGTGGTCTGAAGTCTCTCAAGAAATATCTGATGATCAATTGTGTCAAATGCTGCAGATAGGTCTAATAGTGTCAACACCGTTGCTTTGCCTTTGTCTGCGTGGCTAAGTAGAGAATTTGTGATGTGTAAAAGAGCAGGTTTCAGTGCTATGGTTCTCACGGTAAGCAGACTGAAATATATCGAGGAGAGAATTATTTGTGAGATGCTCTTTTAACTGAGTCAGGATGGTTTTCTCAAGAATTTTCTATAAGAATGGCAAATTTGAAACCGGTCTGTAATTCTTTAGAATATTTCATCAAGAGTTGATTTTTTAAGAAGAGGTGTTACAATTTCCATGGCTATCGTATTCAAAAGCTAAAAAATAATGTTAAACACAAACAAAATCTCAATTTCTGTGCTTAAATCGTTAAAGATATAATTAAATATAAAATATATACACTTTTCATAACAATATTTCAACTAAAACGTAAAACAGGTAGTTGGAAATACTTGGTGTTTAGCAAACTTTGAGTAGTATATATATATGGTACTCTGCAGGCGCGTAGTCGGGATTTTGTTGGGGATGTGCGCTAAGTGGCGATCGATAATCACGACTCGCCGGGGCTACCATGGTTTGCTCGGGCAGAGAAAAATTTGAAAAATTAGTATCAAATGGGGTTCTGTGGTAGCATCTAGGAAATATTATGTGACATTTAGGATTTAAAATATTGGTGTTTTAAAATTGCACTATTGCATAAGAAAGATTACACACAAAAGCGATCGATAACGTTGATACCTGCAGGTATTATATCTATATAATATAAAATTCTGCAAAAATATGTTTCTGCTTGAAACTGAACCGCGATAACCTCTGGGTAATTTATGTATGTTGGGCCTGTAACACCAGGACCAAGCAACTAGTTTCTGTGAAACGCCTAGGCACTTTGATACTTTTTATAGCTGAGCCTATCAAAAAGTATAAAAGTTGTGCTTGGCGTTTAACCCTTTACCCAACGCAGACGATATCAAAATTTATTATTTTAAAAAACATTTTTTTAAATTTTTCAAAAAATGTCAACAAAACCACATCATGTGACCCCTCATTAGAACGAACTCAGTGAGCTCGTTCCAATAAGGGGTCACATGATATGGTTTTGTTGAAATATTTTGAAAAATTTAATTTTTTCAACTGCTCAATTTGCATATTACGCGGGCGGATGCGGACGATACGTTAGGTAAAGGGTTAACAGAAAGAACATGCAAACAAGAACATTTATGTTTTAAAACAACTTAATCCTTTACCCAACGTAACGGCCAAAACCGGCCAAGACTATTCTCAATAATCGTCAATTAATTTTCATTATTTTTTCATTTTTTGTTTCAAAAACATAGGTTATGACCCCTCGTTAGAACGAGCTCGTTCCAATGAGGGGTCATAACCTATGTTTTTGAGACAAAAAATGAAAAAAATAGTTATTCAAGAATTGTTTTTGCATGATTGTGTCGTCTGCTTTTCATGTTAGGTAAAGGGTTAATCCGACACATCGTACTCTCTGTGGCTACGATACAGAAAGTACGATGTAAGTAGTATATCATGTACCCGAACGTGTATGAACTGAATGAACTATAACCCTTAAATATAACCCAATGTTAACCCCCTTAAATTGAACAAACCTTAATGAACCCTTTGAACTGAACAAAGTTTTCAACTGAATGAACTTTTATGTAATTAAACCCCTTTGAACTGAATGAACGAACTATAACCTAAATGAAGGTAGTAACACCCTTGAACTGAATGAAGTATAACCCCTAACTATATCCCAGTGTTAACACCTTTGAACTGAACAAACTTTAACTTAATAAATTTTAAACTTAATGAAAATATAACGAAGGTGATCTGAATTTTAACTCGAGAATACAACCCATTAAACTGAATTCTTCCAATAGGGAAGGGGAATACCCTCGAGTGTCGATGTTAAAACACGGAATCCAAATTTTACGGACTCGAATAGGAATCCCATTTTACAGAATCCCTTTTTCGAAAACGGCTATGGCTATGGAATCCCTTTTTCTGAAATGAGTCTAAGAGTCGTTCGAGGAGTCACTCGAACGAGCAATTCCTCGTTAGCTCATTTGCTCGATAGGATTCGAGTCGTTCGAGCAGCATGTCGAGTCACTCGATCGAGCAATTACTCGATAGCTCATTTGACAAAAAAGGGATTCTCCAGAAGGCACCCCAATTTCGGCACCCCTTTTTGGAAAACATATGGCCTTCGGCACCCCTTTTTTCTGAAATGAGTCTAAGAGTCGTTCGAGGAGTCACTCGAACGAGCAATTACTCGATAGCTCATTTGCTCGATGAGCTTCGAGTCGTTCGAGCAATTGCTCATAGAGCAATTGCTCTTAGGCTCATTTGCTCGATGAGCTTCGAGTCGATCGAGCAATTACTCTCTTGCTCTTTAGCTTATAAGGGATATCTGGGATAGGTATGCCTTGTGATATAGGTAATAGTATCCTCAGATAAGTATCCTATAAAAGGTATCCTCGATAGGTATCCTCAAATAATACAATGCCGGGCCATAGGTATCCTCAAATACTGAAATGAGTCGAAGAGTCGTTCGAGGAGTCACTCGAACGAGCAATTACTCGATAGCTCATTTGCTCGACGGACTTCGAGTCATTCGAGCAATATGCCGAGTCACTCGATCGAGCAATTGCTCCAAGGCTCATTTGCTCGGTGAGCTTCGAGTCGTTCGAGCAATGACTTATCAGTAACTGCTCTATAGCTTATTGGATTTTGGGAATGATATTGGCTTTGGGAATGATATTGGCTTTTGTTGTACAGAAGGGAGATAACTCTGCATACAGGTTATGGGAAATCAAGCAATCTGATTGGTTGGTTATATAAATGATCTAGATAAATGAAACAACAAGAGTACTTGGAATAGGGTCAGAACTAACAAGAATAGACTAGAATAGCTAAATATAATAATAATAATAAGCAAAGCTGTTCAAAATAATAGGCTCTTCTACGCTACTGGAGTATACTCTAGAACAAAGGAACAGGGTCAGATAGGCGATAACTATTGCATATATAGATAGAAGCAGGGAATTCTGGGTAAATTTGTCCTATAGCACTACGTGCTATTCTTAATAGGGGAAAAACGTCATGGGATAGGGATCAAAAAGGGATTCTGGGAGAATTCTAATCCAGAACATTACTCCTATTCAATCGAACGTACCCCTTATACCCCCTTAGTACTATGGCACTACGTGCTAAGCCGATCAATTGGGGAAATAAAGTCAATTTCGGTGATTTCGGGTGGATTTTGGTGATTTGGAAGGATTGTCGAGTTGTTTGTGGTAATTATCCAGGGAAGTCGTTCCAGAAAATACTCCGATTTAATCGAACATACCCTCCGAACATACCCCTGTCCTATTGTAGGCCTTAGGTAACATAGCAATCACGTGCTACCATAGAAACCAAGATAGCGGCCTCCAGTATACAAAATGGACGACGGAAACACGTGTCACCCTAACAACACGCGCTGCGCATGCGCACTCACACCACGTATCACTATGGAGATGACGTCACAAGATGGCCGCTCACGCGGGTTACCATGACAACATGACGTCACTGGGCACGTGACTATGACGTCACATATGAGATCCTGCATGAGATCCTGCCAGTGGGGCACGTTCGGGTACATGCACTACTACTGATGTATCGGGTAAATGAGGTCGCCCCATTTCATCAACATTATCAAAACACAAATGGGAGATAGTCCCTCAAGTGTAACTCCAGTTCTGTGAGGAGGTACGTCCGTCCGTCCGTCCGTCCGCAACCCCCCCCCCCCCCCCCCCCCAGATACGCGCCTGCTCTGATATAGAAGGTTACTAACCTGGTATACAACGCTCTTTGGGGACAACCATGCTGCTTAAATTTATATTGCGCGCACCCGAAACCACCTGGTTTCCTGTTCACTTTACCGACCCGTGTTCATCGACGGTTTGTGAGGGACCCCCAACCCTACGGACCACAGTCGCTGGATCCGTTTTACACAGGTACTCATGAACAGGTGACTTCCGTGGTAGGGTTAATTTATTGTTTACACGGTGGTGTGTGGTCAACGAAAGGCTCAGCTCCCTGAAAGTGTGTCAATGATCAAGTACAGAAGGGGTATTGTCGAAGATTCACCAACTAGACAAATACAGTTCATTTACATACAAATGAACAAAGGATAGATTGTTACTCAAAATTGCCACCATAACTAACAGAACACCTTCTTTGAGAGAATCAATGATCCAAAGGTTCGTAATTTCCTGTGACCACCATCTGTCTCGTCGTCGCTTTTGCTATCTTCTTGGTTTACGTCGAGACTTTTAAGTTTTGTACGCTGTATTTCCATTATAGTTCAAATGCACCTAGAACTGACGCGCTGCTCATGGGGATAATATCGCAGCCGTATATAATTATCTCACTATAACTCTAACCTATCCCACACGATATCAACACAGGGGCGGCGCAACGATTTTCAAAGTGTGGGGAGGGGGGGGGGGGGCTGGATCGGGCGATGGGTGGCCGTCGGTATGAACCTTTTAAAACCAGGGTCCCAACACCCAAATTTCCATGCATCTGAGTGGATATTTTGAGATTTTTCAGGAGATGTATTTGAAAGATTTCACACTTTGAGAGCCGTTAAAAAACGTCGGTAAAGCATACAGGTGAGGTCTGTTTATCAGCTTTGGTCGTAACGACCAAAGCTGATAAATATACCTCATCTGTATGCTTTACCAGACGTTTACAGCAATTATACTGCTGTCTGTGGAATATCTTGACTGGGGGTGGATTTGGTACTTGTAGGTCTGTAAGATTACGATCTACTTCAGTTAACCGATTTTTTAACAAACTGTATACATGTAGCGTTTGCTGCCACAAATTCAAATGAAAGTGTCAATGACACTGTAGCTCAACTTGTTTAAGACATGTGCATGTATAGTAGGTGACACAGCAATGACAAACATCTAGGTAATGACCTGATAACAAAGTACATGTAAAGTATTGTAACGGTCTGTACATAAATGCTGACCGTGGCCTGTAACAAATATATAGGTAAAGTATTGTAAAAGTGGGGTGACAGATGTTAAACTAGAAAAGAAATCTTTGAGTCCCAGAGTGGGTCTGACTGAACCCAAAAATATTCGTTCTCATAGCACAGTGATAACAAAGGCACCCCAAAACATGCGTTCCTTTCACAAGGTGATAACAAAGGTACCCCAAGAAGTTTCGTGAAGATCAGTTCATCAATACAGACTCTAGCCCGAGCCGTATTGGCGTGTGCACTTACTGTGTATAAGTAGCACTGAGCAAATCAAAGTTCATCTAATTTGCATAATTTCTGCGCGAGAGAAAAAACCTGTATTACATGTGATGTATTCCATATTACTAAACATTCATACAGAAATTTATGCAAATCAGAGCTTTCATACAGAAGTTCTGTACAAAAAACTGATTGCACTAATTTTGATACAAAATGGCCACTGGCAGCCATCTTGAATTTCGGACTGCACCCAAAAACACTCGTTCTCGTCCCAAGGTGATAACAAAGGTAACCAAGAAGTTTCATGAAGATCGGTTCATAAATACAGCCTCCAGCCCTAGCCGTATTGGCATGTGCACTTACAGTGTGTATAAGTAGTACTGAATAAACCAAAGTTCATCTAATTTGCATAATTTCTGCACGAGAAAAAAAAACCCGTATTGTATGTGATGCATTCCATGTTACTAAACATTCATACAAAAATTTATTCAAATCAGAGCTTTCATACAGAAGTTCTGTACAAAAAACTGATTGCACTAATTTTGGTACAAAATGGCTGCTGGTGGCCATCTTGAATTTTGAACTGCACCCAAAAACACTCGTTCTCATCCCTCGGTGATAACAAAGGTACCCAAGAAGTTTTGTAAAGATCGGTTCATAAATATAGCCTCTAGCCTGAGCCGTATAGAAGTTGTGTACAGAAAAACTGATTGGACCTAATTTCGGTACAAAATGGCCACTGGCAGACAGCTCGAATTTTGGATCGCACCCAGAAACACTCGTTCTCGTTCCAAGGTGATAACAAAGGTACCCAGGAAGTTTCGTGAAGATCGGTTCATAAAAACAGACTCTAGCCCGAGCCGTATTGACATGTGCACTTACTGTGTATAAGTAGCACTGAATAAATCAAAGTTCATCTAATTTGCATAATTTTTGCACGAGAAAAAAAACGTATTATATGTGATGTATTTCATGTTACTAAACATTCATACAAAAATTTATTCAAATCAGAACTTTCATACAGAAGTCCTGTACAAAAAAACTGATTGCACTAACTAAAGTACAAAATGGCTTCTTGGGCCATCTTGAATTTCGGACCGCACCCAAAACCACTCGTTCTCGTCCCACGGTGATAACAAAGAAGTTTCGTAAAGATCGGTTCATACATACGCCTTCTAGACCGAGCCGTATTGGCATTTGCAGTTACAGGGCTGAAAGTAACAATAAATAGATCAAAGTTAGTCTAATTGGAATAATTTATGCACGAGAAAAAAAAACCCCGTATTATATGTGATGTATCCCATGGTACTAATCACAAAAAATTATTCAAATCAGCGCTTTCATATGGAAGTTCTGTGCAAAAATCTGATTGCACCTAATTTTGTACAAAATGGCTGCCAGCGTCTATCTTGAATTCAGACAGGACCCCAAAACACTCGTTCTCGTCCCACGGTGATAACAAAGGTACCCAAGAAGTTTCGTAAAGATCGGTTCATAAATACGGCCTCTAGCCCGAGCCGTATTGGCATTTGCACTTGCAGTGCTGGAAGTAACACTAAATAAATCAAAGTTAGTCTAATTTGCATAATTTACGCACGAGAAAAAAAACCGTATTATATGCGATGTATCCCATGGTACTAAACATTCATACAAAAAATTATTCAAATCAGAGCTTTCATATGGAAGTTCTGCTCAAAAATCTGATTGCGCCTAATTTTGTACAAAATGGTTGCCAGCGGCCGTCTTGAATTTCGGACCGGACCCAAAAACACTCGTCCTCGTCTCACGATGATAACAAAAGTACCCAAGAAGTTTCGTAAAGATCGTTTCATAAATACGGCCTCTAGCCCGAGCCATGTGTACGGCGCGACGGACGGACAGACGGGCCATGACAATACCTCAAATTTGGCTTCGCCAAAGTTGAGCTAAAAATGATTCGAAATCCATCGAAACTGAACCAGTACGAGAGAAACATAGCTGGCTAAAATATGGGGGAGGCTCTGGACCCGCCTATTGTTTCACCAGTCATTGGTTGTGTTAAAATATATGCATGCAAAAAAACATGGCCCGGCAAAAAAGTGGAGGGGCTGAAGCCCCCCCCCCCCCACCCCGCGGTTCCGCCGCCCCTGCAACATTAGTTATTTTAATTATTATTATTATTAGGCCACAAAAAAATAAATTAATTGATTCTCAGGCATTTTTTTCAAATCAGGGAGGGAGGGAGGTAGGGAGGGAGCGTTTTAATTTCAATTTTTATTTTGCAAAAAGTGAGCAAACATGGAGAGAATTTAGGGTGCCTTTTTACACACAGAAATATGGAAAATGCATATTTATACAAATAAATTCACTTTTAATTTGAAAAATAAAACATTCCTCTAAAATCAAACTGTAGGTACTGCAATTCAAAGGCTTCATATTCTTTGAATGCTCTTCATATTATCTTTGAAGTAAAAGTATTTAATCTATGGGGATTTGCCGCGTTACCATTTATGGGAGAGAACCTATAGGCACTCTCCCATAAATTGTGACAAGGCAGACATATTGGAGACGCACACTAAATAAATATTTCTGCATTAATCAAAAAGGTAAAAAGCTTGCGTCTCCATAAGTTTGTACCAATATTGGAAGACACTGAAAGGCAATAAAATGTCCAAAGAGAGGGTTCAAATTCAATGAGGCATTGCCTGAGAATCAAAACACTTTTTTTTAAACCTTATTATTTATTTATTTTATTTTATTTTATTTTTATTTTTTTTTGTTAAACTAAAATCAACAAAACCATAGCGTGTGATACCTCTTTTTATCTCACAATCGGGGCGTTTTGCACTGTTACGCAACTAAAGTTTAATGTATCTGGGCCCTTGTTCCGAATTCGTATCAAGGGCCCCTGATACAAGCGCGTGATTCTGCTGTTGCCAAAACAACGGCATTAATATCATGTTTCGATCGCTTCGCGTTTTTCCCTTCTGAGAAAACAATATTAGGTGAGGCGAAACCTCTCCTAATATTGTTTTCTCTGAGCCGTATATGACACTGCATCTGCCAACTAAACGCCCTGTAACGTATTTATTATGCACGGCATGCTAAAATGTCACCGGGGAAGTTAACTCGACGAATAGTTAAATTATGCGCACTTTTCGGCATCTTGGGCTGGTTTGTAGCCTATTATTGGGATTTTCCTGAACGCTCGAGTCGAGGCTTCTCTCTTGAAGTTAAAGGATTAGCTTTCGCTATGAAATGTGGAAAACTCCACCTCAATAAACGATGAACGGCATATTTTAAAATATAATAAACCTTTACACCAAGAGGGATATTTAATTCACCAGTAATTGTTGCAAAAGTTACAACCAAATTCACGTTGATGAAACCAACAGTTGCTCCACTTCGCAAGACAGTGTTCAGTAAAGTGAATCCCAGTGATGTAATTTTCTCTGAAGTGTAACGTCATCACTGACCTCAATATGGAGATCAATGAACGCTATTCTATTAATAGTTTTATAACACATTTTGTGGTCAATATTGTGAGATAAATTTATCATCACCACAGTGCGGGTCTCCGGAAATTCTGATCAAGTCTCGTTGTAGGCACAGAATCGCATTTCGACTCGCCCTAACGGGCTCGTTGAAATACTATTCTGTTCCTACAACTCGACTTGATCTGAATTCCCAGAGACACACACTGTGGTGATAATCTGTATATATTTGGAACTCTTGTGGCGTTTGAAACTAAAAATTAGCTCTTTACTGCTCTCATCGGTTACTGACTGCTACTCCCAGCCAACAAACTAATTGTACTCTATGCTGCCCCGTAGGTGCCTACGAGGTCCACCCCGTCCTTCGTTTGTACTTAAAAGTGATGTTTCGTTGTATTTGGTTCCAACATATACAACTATGACGGGCTATAAATTAAAAATTGCCGTTGACGAGTTAGCTTTTACTTCACTTTTTTGTTTTATCTCACAATCGGGGCGTTTTTGCACTGTTATGCAACTAAAGTTTAATGTATCAGGGCCCTTGTTCCGAATCCGTATCAAGGGCCCCTGATACAAGCGCGTGATTCTGCTGTTGCCAAAACAACGGCATTATTATCATTTTTCGATCGCTTCGCGTTTTTCCCTTCAGAGAAAACAATATTAGGTGAGGCGAAGCCGAACCTAATATTGTTTTCTCTGAGCCGTATATGACACTGTATCTGCCAACTAAACGCCCTGTAACGTATTTATTATGCACGGCATGCTAAAATGTCACTGGGGAAGTTAACTACTTAACGAATAGTTAAATTATGCGCACTTTTCGGCATCTTGGGCTGGTTTATAGCCTATTATTGGGATTTTCCTGAACGCTCGAGTCGAGGCTTCTCTCTTGAAGTTAAAGGATTAGCTTTCGCTTTGAAATGTGGAAAACTCCACCTCAATAAACGGCGAACGGCATATTTTAAAATATAATAAACCTTTACACCAAGAGGGATATTTAATTCACTAGTAATTATTGCAAAAGTAACAACCAAATTCACGTTGACGAAACACACAGTTGCTCCACTTCGAAAGACAGTATTCAGTAAAGTGAATCCAAGTGACGTAATTTTCTCTGAAGTGTAACGTCATCACTGACCTCAATATGGGGATCAATGAACGCTATTCTATTTTCCAATTTGTGTATTTCCATCGATAAGGCAAATGAAAAAGTTCCTCTTAAAATAGTTTTATAACACATTTTGTGGTCAATATTGTGAGATAAATTTATCATTACCACAGTGGGTGTCTCGGGAAATTCTGATCAAGTCTCGTTGTAGGCACAGAATCGCATTTCGACTCGCCCTAACGGGCTCGTCGAAATACTGTTCTGTTCCTACAACTCGACTTGATCTGAATCCCCGGAGACACACACTGTGATGATAATCTGTATTTATCTACTTTTACTTTGATGGTAGGTTTACGTCTCGGGGACTTTGCTAGCAAAATTCTGTTGACTCCTTTGAAATAAATAAATAAATAAATAAATAAATAAATAAATAAATAAATAGTTTGGAGGTCTGGCTACTGGTTATTTCTACAGCGTCTGTATTGCAAAGTAGAGTTCTCAAGGAAGAATACCCACGACTTTTTCAGAGCAATATAATAGGGGCAGTTTGTGGTTGTAAGGGGAATCAAGGGTTAATGTCGACGTGCTGTACGATTTAGTACACCGTGCCACTTATGAATGTGGTGAATATTTTTTTTTAAATAAAAAAATAAAAACTTTGAAGGAGGAATTTTGCTGGCGTATTTAGCAAGCACATTAGGCAAATGGTTAACAACATAAAAAGCTAGACCTGTGAGCAGTTGTTATAATAATTTAGAATTACCGATAACCACACAATGTGATAGACAGATCTTTCTCTGTGGGACGCTTTATTACTTTACCACCACCAAACAAATAGATCTGGGTCAATATGATCGGGTCACACTATTATACCTATTCTAACCACCTACATTTTAATACAACGTTTTCTTATCACAGGTATTTCAAGAAAACCCTTGTCAGACATTCGCAGTCATTTTGACTTGAGTGGGTATTTTATAGCAGTAAATATTTAATGACCATTATGTTCATGTGTCAATTCTTTACTCCAGGTGTGCTGTTATCTTTTGTAGTTAAGAGCTGAACTTTTGTTGTCCAAAAAAGTGGATCAGTTTTCACGTGGTTTTGGTCCTTTTAACCCTTTAACTGAACCGTGTTGCAAAACCTCTGCGATTTCGTCATTCAACGTATGCAACCTCATGGGCTTTACAAGCGAGATACAGGGGCGTCGCGAAGATGACCGAATGGGGTGGCGGAGTATACCTGTTTTGTTCCGGCATGTAATGACTCAAGTGCAACAGATAAAATATTCCGTCTCCAACATCAAGGGATGATGTAGTTGGAATATTTGTCAGTTGGGATTATTTATTTATTTATTTATTTATTTATTTATTTATTTATTTATTTATTTATTTATTCGGGTTCAACGACACTTTCGACAGGCAGGTTCATTTCGTGTAGGACAGTTGTACGGGAACCACCCAGCCGCGGTGATCAACTACCTGACTCCCCAACATACTAAGGGATTTTAGTTAAAAATCTCATTTTCTTGGAAATTTATCTTTGCATAAATAAAATATACATGCAGTAGTTGTGACACAAGTTCTTATTTAATTAACGCATACCGTACCGGTACTTCAAATTGGTGCTCGTCGCCCAATGACCCCTGTCGGGTATTACAGACCTCCAGTTGGTATGACCGACTATGTGTGTGAAATTAGCCCGAGAATCAAATCTAGTCTGGAAAGAAAGTGCATGATTCTTAACCCTTTGAACTCTAGTGGTATCTTCCATGCCATTTCAATGGCAGCAATTAGAAGAGTCCATTTTTATTACTGGAGGTAAACAAATCAATATTTTCAACGTGCAGCCTCGGGGCTGCACGTTGAAAATACTGATCAGTCTACTCCATACATTTACTGAACACCCACCCAAAAATGACGTTATGACGTATCATGTTCCTGGCCAGAAAAGCTGCCGCTACGGTTCAAAGGGTTAAATGTAATGGATATTTTAGACTCCAGTCAGACGGAAAAGTCCCGACTTCACATTTATTGGGGAGTGGGGGTCACCTCATACCCCCCTTAGAGAGATCAATACAGGCGTTCCATGCTCTGCGATAAAGTCATGAATGACGAAATTTTCAACACTTTGCACTTTGCAGTTTCAACACAAGGTTTTTGCTCTGGTTTTTCATTTGCTGTAAAACAAAGGCAATGCTCATCTGCACTTGGTCTAATATCAAAAATGGAACATATAAACAGTAATTACTGGATTTAATTTTGACGCAACAAATTATTGCCTCAAAATTATATTTTATATTTCAGATTGCAGTATCTTTGTAGTTAGCATTACGTTTGTTGTGCTGCGATGCTCCCATTACATGCATCACGCCACATAGACTTTGCAAAATAGGATGACTTTTGATATTTTTTACTTCATCGCAAAACTCGGAATGCGCGTATCGCATTTAGTGTAATGCCTTAAATTAAATAGTACACGACATTGTTTGGTCGCAGTTGATCTGTACAAACTTGCGACAACCAATGATTATTCTAAGCCCAACAATGATTCGGGAGTCCCGACGTGCATGCTGTTGTTTCAGGAAGGGTGGAGGTGAGGGGGGGGGGGGGGTGGACTGGTTGATCGCCATGTTGATGTCATGTGATTTATTTCTGCCCTGTGAATGGTAGTTTAATTCATCTGATTGCCTCTCTATCGGACAAATATATCATGTACCCCTAAATCCTTCATTAAAAGGACCCGGAAGTGGTGTAATAGCGACGTCGTATTGGCTGTTATGGTAACGCGAGTGAGCGAACATGTTGCAGCCAAGTTGTGGTGGTTTTGTCATACTGGTGGGTGATGCTACAGCACATGCGCAGCTCGTGTTGTTATGGCAATACGTGTTTTCAGCCATTTTGTTTGATGGGCCCGCCACCTTTGTTTCAATGGTGGCATAGCTTATGACCCCTCATTGGAACGTGCTCAACGAGCTCGTTCCAATGATGGGTCATAATCTATGTTTTTGAGACAAAAATTGAAAAACACAATAAATTTGAATGGAGATTTTTGTATATAGGCCTAGTCGTTTTGTTTGTTATATGTTGGGTAAAGGGTTCATGCTGTAAATCATCAACGTTATGACAATTATTCAGATATCCATTTGGACAAGTGATTAATCGGTTAACCAAGGTTAATCCACCTGATTAATCGATCAAGAAAACCGCTTAAACGTTTCAGCTCTATTGGTATCGTTTTCTGTCAATGTATCACTTCGGGCTTCTACAACTACCGTCTTCGGCAAGTACCTCAACTTCTAAGTTTTACGACTACTGCTTCTAGCTTTTGCCACTAGTCCACTGTTACTACTGGCTATTACCATCGCGCTATTCACGGAGTGCTACCAATGTTATTGGCGTCTGCCAAGACTTTACCACTCTGTTCACCGATCGGTGTCCCTGATACTGGATTCTCCCACTACAACTGGTTTCTGCCCCGCTATTCTCTACCTGGCTATCGTTCCCAACTGAAGCGGGCATATCACTGAACTTCTGATACTTGCTTCTACCATTACATTACAATCGCCGTGGATCGGTCGCTATCCACGCGTGGGCAGTGATGCCCAGGCGTGCGTTTAGCAGGTAATATTAATCATCAGCAGCAACATTTTAATTAATGCAGCACCGGGTTGTACCCGGTGCTTCATTGATTAAATTTTTGATGATTATTCCTATAATCAGTGTTTGTAATCTAATATTATTGTGTCCGTGGAAATATTGCCGACCCGTGGAATGTGACCAGTCCACGGTGGCTATACTGTACTTCAGCTACGAGTGCTTATCTTCTACTGACAGTATTCTTATCACCTCAATTGATTCCTCATAATATTATCACTAATCATTTCTATAACAATTAACAGGAACAACGCAGACTTCTCAAATGCAAGCAAACGAGATCGGTTTGAATTTATTATGAAAAATAATACGCCCTCATTATGATGTCACACCATCTGCAACATAATTTTGCTGTTCTTCAGGAAAAGAGAAACAATAATTGCAAAATCGTAGGACACGAAACTGACCTAGGGTTTTGACTTTATATACTTTTATGTATGATACATTAGCCTTATTTTTTATTAAAAAATAGCTGTTTCGTTTGTTATTTGTTTATTATAATATCATATCTCTGTTAACTCTTTATGAATCTGCCTGTCTGTAGGTGTTATTTTGCTTGAATAAACTATTACTGTTACCACTATTTCTCAACTCACTACACTGTCTTCGAAGGCGCATAATGATGTAAGTTGGACAAGATTACGACATTCCTCTTTGTTATGTGCACTGGTATTTATAGTTCTGCGACAGGGGGCGCGTTTGCGTTACGGCAACCGGTTCTCGTCAGATCACCGAAGTTAAGCAACGTCGAGCCCGGTTAGTACTTGGATGGGTGGCCGTCTAGGCGATCGATTTGGACTTCCGAGTTGTGTCATTGGCAAGGCACTTAGCTCCGATTATCCACATGGGAGCACGATGACGCCGTGTACTACGCCGTACTGAACGTCGATGGTGCGCCTGTCTTCAACTAATCTAAACCTGCCTGTGCTGCATTGCGGAGTTACTATGTTGGGGAGCTGGCAGCAGATTCTCTCCGGGTACTCCGTCTTCCTCCACCAGTAAGATCCCCATTAAGCATAATCTAGTGTGTTTGGGACACACGCCAAACTTCCCATAGAGCTACTCTCCCTACACCGCTGCCGCTCAACATCGACATAAAAGGGATAGTTTGGACCTGACGAGATTCGAACAGTACGACTTGATGACCGCAAAAATTGACAGGGCAAACAATTGTGAAATATACATGTTTGAAATTACCTCCGGTATCAATGATAGTTCTGGTGGTGAACAGTTAAAAAAATAAATTTTACAGCGATTTTGGTGAATAGCGATCGGCGGATATTAGAGTCGTGTTAAGTAAAGGGTTAAAGATTAGATGTACTGTGGGGGAGGTCAGTCCAATCAATGCCACTTTATAGGGAGCGCGGTGGCTCTGTGGAACGGTATTGGACTTCAAACCGAAAGCTCCACGGTTCGATCCCCACCAGGGGTAACTGCGTTGTGTCCTTGGGCAAAGCACTTAATCCCGATTGCACATGTTGAAGCACCGTGGAGCTGTGTACTAAGACGTAATGCACGTCGACGGTGCGCATGTATTGAACCAATGCTAACCCTGCTTGTGTGGAGTTATTATGTTGGGGAGTCTGACAGTGACTGTTGCTAGCCGCGGATCGGTGATTCTCCCCGGGTACTCCGGCTTGTTACAACCGATAATGTTACAACGCCGCATTAAACTACGCATAATGTTATAACTTTTTTCAACCCGTTATGTTATAAAAATCGACGCATAATGTTATAACTTTTTTCAACCCGTTATGTTACAACAAATTAACCGATAATGTTATAACTTCTGTATACTAATTCCAGCTACAGCTTTTGTAGATTGACTTTATCACTTACCATTTATTGCCGCATAAAGGTATGTAATATTTATACTAAAGGTTTCTGCTCTGGTTAAGGCGAGGAGACACCCCCCTCCCCCAACTCCTGGGGATTTATCATAGAATGACCTAGTCACGTTACATAGACGCGGATTATCCTGGTAACTCAGTCGTGTGACGTCATTACCATGACCATCCAGTGCCCAACATGGTGAAGGCGGGGGTGGTGGGGGAGGGGTGTTTTTTATCAGGTTGGTACGTTTACCAACATGCGTAGTCTCCGATTCCAGCAATGTAGTGTACCATAATCCCCTAACGCCTTTGGGGATGGGCAAATGCCCCTGTTTCTGCTTGTTTTGGGCATCTAAAACTCATTTGTCGCATATTTCTTAGTCATAAGAATATCTTATTGTTCATTAATTTGACATTTTAACAACTAACAGTGAACAAAAATGAGGTGGAGTTAAAAGAGGTCAAAAAGTTGGATGGAGCGAGGTACATATTGTGGATGTGGCGGGTTGGTGGTGTCGCACGGAACAAGAATAAGATGCGAGACTGGGTAGGAAGAGGAGTGGGGTTTAGGAGGATTGAAAGGGGTGGGCAGGGATTAGGCTGAGAAAGAGAGGAGGTCATGGATTAGTACATCAGGGTGATTGTGCAGAGAAGGTTATCTGAGAATGCTATAAGGGAGTAGTGCTAGACGGTATGATAATATAGATGGTGGAGATGTTGGAAGAAGTGGAAGCGATGAATTTGGGATTACAGGTTCTGGAAAAGGCGGAATCACTACAACAGGCAGTATAGGGAGGAGGAAGTTGTAGAGGAGGAGTTGTGTTGTTGATGTTGGTGTTGTGGCGGTGTTGGTGATGGTGTTGAGTAGTTATGTATGTTGAAAATGAGCCATTTTGTAGGACCGGGCGGCAGGACCCCGGAAGTGACGTCATGTCACGTGACTGGGCGGTCATGTTAGGTTGTCATGATAGTGCACGTGGGTGACCATGTTGTAACGTCATTATCATGATAATAAGTGATAGGAGTGCGTAGCGCGTGTTGTTATGTGGACACGTGCTCCGTATCACCCCCTCACAGCCCGACAATAGATATCGAATTAATCCAACCAATCCGACAATCTTCAGAAAACTGACCCAAACACTCCCGAAACACTCCCAAATAAAGGTAGTATAGTATCTTTAATGAGGGTATGAGACGTATGAAGAGGTACTCACTGCGCCCATTTTCATAGCTTTCATTTTGAGACGTAAGATTTTGCGCGCATCGTGATCATTTTCATAGCTTTCATTGCTTCATGCGACGAAAAGGGGGATTCCGTGGATTTAGTATCCGTAATATATAGGATAGTATCCTTACCGAATGTCCGACCATATAATGGACGCGTAATTTATCACAGAAATGGGTTTATTACAATGATGGTTGGTTTATTACGAAAGTGTTTTTTTTTTAACTCAGAGATAAACTGGAAGGGGGGGGGGGGCGCCGTCCCTGCCCCCGGAGCCCTACAATAGCTGTAACTGGAATTAGTATACAGAAGTTATAACATTATCGGTTAATTTGTTGTAACATGACTGGTTGAAAAAAGTTATAACATTATGCGTCGATTTTTGTAATATAACGGGTTGAAAAAAAAAGTTATAACAGTCAAATTCTGAAACCAATCTCTGTTATGGCTTGGAATCACTCCAGCCCTTAAATGTTAGTCAACTGAAATATTGCTTTCGACTGAACCTAAAAAATACCACAAACAATATTTTGAATCAACGCAAGAAATGTTCCTCAATTTTTTTTTTCATTTTTTTTTTCTTTTTGGAAGGGGAAGAAGGGTTAACGACACTTTCTACATCCAGTGTCACCTCGTGTCAGACAGTTTTGCGGGTGGAGGAAGCCGGAGTGCCCTGAGAGAACCATCGACCAAAGGAGAGCAAATATCAGGCTCTCCAACGTACTAACTCCGCACAAACAGGGTTAGCCTTACTTGAAGACGGCATTAGCACTATCGACGTGCAGTATACATTAGTACACAGTGCCACCGTGCCCCCACGTAGACAATCGGGATTATATGCCTTGCCTAAGGACACAACGCAGTTGCCCCCGGCGGGGATTGAACCTTTCGGTTTGAAGTCCAATGTAGGAACCACTGAGCCATCGCGCTCCCGTTCCTCAATCGAGGCATGACTTTACCAAATCTTTAACTGTTAGAGTGCTGGAAGCCCATAGGTGGACCCCAGTCTCAAGTGCAGATATCTCAACATGAAGGCTTCGTATTCATAAAATTATTGAGAAACTTTTTAACGATGTGCCAAAAGTGTTTCAGTTCTGTATTTGGAACTGGTGATTCATCCATGTTACCATAGCATTTCTTTTTCGCAATTTTTTCCATATTATTTGTTTCTTATAGTACAGATCTACATAGTTGGGAATTATACACCGTTCGTGTGGTGTCTTTGATTTGAGTCTTACTGACGAATAAAGGCAGAAAATAATTAAACTGTGCTCAGTGTCTAAAGTGAAACATACAATTACTCAAACGCTTAGACCACCAGGCAAATTCTGTTAGGTACCCGACACTGCTATGGTCTGTTTGTTTACTCACTTTTCGTGGCGTTTGCACGCAGCCTACCGTTGAGTTAATGTAATGTCTCCTCACAAAATACAGAGATATTCTTTCGTGTTCCATTCATAGATGAATGAATAAGTATTTAATTCGCCTTGAAAACGTCAGTTCATGAACAGAATTGCTGGAAGTACGCGACATAATCCTAAAACTAAAGCTGTAATGAGTCACTCATTGTAATTTATTTAGTAAACAAACATTTATACCGTGATTACCAATTCTGCTATATATAACGAGCCTATGACATAAATTTTAGCTTTACACACCAACTGCGGTGAAAACGCCAGCAATGGGATTTCAGTAGTTAAAATTTTCACCTACAGTGGAACTACATCCAAGTTGATCTTTGGTGACCTCGACCTGAACTTTTCTAAATTTATCGCTCGTCGCCTCGCGAAGAGTGAAATGAAAGCGCCAATTATTTATCACGTTTTTAAATTAGTTTACTTCATAAGAGGCCAAAAATTAACACACATGCGTTGTCTCGTGTCAATAAAGCATCCATAACTCGAAATAGTATGTTATTGTGTTATTAAAATGAAAAAAGCCCGTGATTTGCGCATTTCTTTTTCCACTTCGTTTTGGCGATACAATTGACAGCGGAAGTACCGCCCACCGGTGCTCATGTAAACAAAAACAGAATCGCATGTGTGTACGCGCATTGTTTAGAATTTGATATTGAAATTGTATTATTTAGCATTTAAACTCTTTATAGTCTGACGATCATGGTATAAATAAAATATACCCAAAGTAGCTTGGTGTACCAAATGTTCACACCACTCCACCACTCGTGGTGAACATTTGGTACGCCAAGCTACTATAGGTATATTCTACATGTCTCATAGTACTGGAAATGTCATTAACTGGTAGAGTGCTAAATTATTTTGGGTCATGAAAATTTGTTTACATGTCTTTACCGTGTTACAATTTATGGGGGTGGGGTATTACCCTTGCTGAAGTATGCTCGTCCGGTATGGGGTTGTGTGCCTTTATACCTACTAGAACGTGTCGATAGTAGTAAGGGATGGCACTACGGGGATCTAATTTAACACTGAAAATTCCCATAGACATTTTTTCTTCGCCAGAGTGCCATCGGCCGATGGCACTCTGGCGAAAAAAATGTCTATGGGAATTTTAAGTGTTAAATCAGCTCTCCATAGTACCTACGACACAATTGTTTCAAAAAATTCAAAGCCCTGTGGGAATTTTCAGTTTTAAATCAGCTCCTCACAGTACACACTATCGTGATTTTCTCTGGCGAACAAATATGTCTATGGGAGCTCCAGTGATAAATTAGGTCCCAATAGTGCCATCCATTACTTCGATAGATAACATATGACGCTGCGTGTATAATCTCAGGGGCAACACGTTCCACACTGAAAGAACGTCTACTGCTGGGAATAGGATGACATTCACTTGAAGAGAGACTACACATCCACAAGGTGTATTTATTCCATAAAATTGTAAACGCCCAAGCACCCGACTATTTGCAGGAGCTTCTACCTCCCCGATTTTGTGAAATATATACTTATAACTTACGTAAAGCGTCCGATTTTACCCCATATCACTTAAGAATCGAGCTGATGAAACGCTCATTCTTTCCTTCATCTGTTGGTCACTGGGATGACTTGAGTGATGATGTCAAGGCAGTAGGCTCAACCCAAGTCTTTAAAGCGCGCATCTCCTCGCCAAAAAACGAGTCCTCCGCCGTATTTCAACTTCGGAAAACGCAAATTGAATATTCTACATCGTTGAATATGTAATGCTTGTAGTATTTATTTATTTATTTATTTATTTATTTATTTATTTATTTATTTATTTATTTAATTATTTATTTATTTATTAGTTTTAATGTCACATGTTTCTGCACAATTGCTAATCATGACCACGACAGATTTACGGGTGGGGGAAGCCGGAGTACCCGGAGAGAACCACCGAGCAACGGCGAGCAACTGTCAGCTGCCCACCATACTAACTCCACACAAGCAGGGTAAGCCTTGGTGCACCATCGACATGCAGTACGCCTTAGTACACAGCGACACCCTGCCCCACGTGGGCAATGGGGTGAAGGATCTTGTCCAAGGACAAAACGCGGTTGCCGCGCTGGTGGGATTCGAAACGAGAACCTCTCGGCTTTCAGGCCGCACCTCTGCATACTGAGCCACCGCGCCCTTAATGGTTGTAGTGATCTTAACTTTGACAAATATTCTAACCATATCAGTGACTCACTTTACTGTTGATGTGGAAACTTTGAAGAAGAAGCAAACCACATTTTTCTGACTTGTAGTCTCTATGATGTCTCCAGACTCCAATTTATGCCAATTCTAGAAAATACCACATAACTCATGTTGACCAACTTCTTTTTAGAATAGCATTGTTGCGAAATGAAGCAAATAAATAGAGGATATTCACGAAAATTTGATGAATACCGAAAATATCTCGTGAGTGGCTACAAAGAAATATGAGGATCTTCACGAGCGACGCAGTCGCGAGTGAAGATCCTCATATTTCTTGTAGCCACGAACGAGATATTTTCGGTATTCATCAAATTTTCGTGAATTTTCTTTTTGTTTAATGCTCTACGACTACAAACTCTCCAATTTGTGGCCTTTATTTGCCATTAAGGCGCAAAATTTATGTGCCGAACCGGCGTCCATACAAAAATTACAACAACCAAACTCCAACCATTGGAATGTGTGAATATCCGCACAAAAAGTAGTCCCGTCTTATTTCTCCCCTAACTTTACGATTTACCAAGGCTGGCGAATTGAAATAATCGCAATGTGTTTCGAAGAAATAGAACAATAACAAAAAACACCACTTTCTTATTTTCAATAACAAGACACGTCATTTTATTTTTTTTGAACTCAATGCACTGAAGACGTGTGAAGTTGAACTGAAGAAATTTGAAAGTGATTTCGGCTTTTCGCTGGAAGGTGAATGAGAAAGTCAAACTTTGAAACCGCTGATTTAATGAATTGATTTAGTCACTGTCACTATCAATTATTCGAATTCGTTTGTATTTGGGACTCTGGAATTCATTACTGATGTGCTGACTCGTTTAAAGTACATGTGATTCGTCATCCGAACCTACGATGAAATATCGATTTCTAAATATCATTTTGATATTTCGTTTTGCCGACCGACAGGGGAATATGACTTAATTTTTCAGCGTGAATTGATGCCTGAGCATTAAATAAAAAGATGTTCACACTTGTGCTATAATATATTCGAGACACCCAACGTTTCACTTTATCCTAAATCTAAACTGAACCAATAAACCCATTAGATTGAAAGTTCACACAAGGAAGAATGTACAAATCCTGATTAGCATCATTGTCCACGGATGTTTCTTGGGACATGGAGTTTATGATCTTCTGGATGAAGAACGACTTCTAATTCAACATAGCCTTACATCACAATGGACCCTTTATGTCTAAAGACAAGTATCTTAAAACGTGGTTTATTTAAATGTATTCGTGATTAACCCTTTGAACTCTGCTGGTATCTTCCATGCCAGTTCAATGCCAGCAATTGGAAGAGCTAATATTTATTTTGGGGGTAAACCAAACAATATTTTCAACGTGCAGCCTCGGGGTTGCACGTTGAAAATATTGATTATCTACCCCACACATTTACTGAACAGCCGTCCTCTTTAATGACGTTATGACATATTTGTATCTCCTCACAACATCAGGTCGGGACATTACTTATGATATATCACCAAATCACCTTCTCCCTCTTCCACTCTCTCTTTCCACTCTTTCTTTTTCTTTCTCCACGTCCCTTCTTTTTGTTATTTTTGTAAAACTAACATTTGCTTTATTTTGTATTTGGTTTGTCATGTCAGATGAGTATTTTAAATTTGTAGGAGTGGAGGGTAAACTAATTGCTTCGCACTTGTCCTCCATTCCAACTTGCCCCAAAGTGCAGCAAATAAAATATGTTTAACCTAGAGACACCACACCATTTCTAAATTCGAAACACTTGTTTTATACCAGCACTACTGAAAACAATAAGATACAGCAAAGCTATGTGAAAAAGCCCAATGAAAAAATGATGTCACCCCAATATGTTCTCTCTGAAGCAATATGGTCACTGCAAATACAAAGTCATATTACGTCCGGGCTCTTTATTTGATATCCCAGTAGAGAGCGCGGTGGCGTTGTGGTAACCGGTTCTCGTCAAATCACCGAAGTTAAGTAATGTCGAGCCCGATTAGTCCTTGGATGGGTGATCATCTGAGCGATGGATTCGGACTCCCGCCTTGGGTCCTTGGGAAAGGCACTTAACCGCGATTATCCACATTGGGGGCACGATGACGCGGTGTACTACGGTGTACTGTACGTCGATGGTGCACATGTCTTCATCCAGTCTAACCCTGCCTGTGCTGCAGTGCGGAGTTACGATGTTGGGGAGCTGGCAACTGCCCTTTCGTTGCTCGGTGGTTCTCTCCGGCTTCCTCCTTCATTAAAACTGTCACCGACACGATATGACCTTGGCCGTTAAAGCGTCGGTAAACCTTGTTTGTCTTGAACCGGAGTTGCTAATTTGTATACCGGGCTTTGTCTACTTGCCCTTTTCTAAGGGAATACGATGGCTGATAAAAAAGAATACCTGGTATTGTACTTGAGTAGTGCAGTTTGGTTTCACAATGGACTGTGGGGATATATATAGAATTGCATTGTAAAAAATTACTGTTGAACGTACGGTAAAGTACAGGCTATTAGATGCTGGTATACTATCGTAATATTACGGTACAAGTCCGTAATTTTGCAATGTAGACATTTTGCTCGATCGAGAAGTAGATGCATCTTAACCTTAAAAGGTCTATTTTAGGCTTTTGTTATCTCAGAGCATGTGTCCTGAACATGCTATCATTAGGGGGTCCTACTAACAATAGACAAATCACCTGGGCAGTGATTTCTTGTCAAGTCTGATAAGGCAGACGACACTTGACTAGAAATCACTGCTGAGCAATTGGACGTGTGCAGGGTGTAGTCTAGTGGGAATTCAAGACAATTGAAGGTTAACAAGACTGAAAAGAAAACCAGTCATTTCTTTCATGAAAATGAACACTTTAACTGCTATCGAGCCTCGTGATCCCCTCGTCAAGGTTTTATAGATAGCAAATGTCTAAAAAAAAAATTGAAAATAAAGATGGTTTCGGTATTCAATGATTGGTTCTGTTCGGTTTTTAGATATCCCCATGATATCAGTATCGGTTCGGTTTTTCGGTATATTGCCCATGCATCTATAGTTGAAAGTGAAATATACAACACCGAGTATAATTCTGGTGCAAGGATTAGGGTTGTCAAAATTATAAAAAGGAGTAAGTTCATGTTTTAGTTTGCACATTGGTCTCATTGCAGTTAATATTTACGTTTTTTTTACAGCGAAGCTCATATCCCATTTATCACACACATATATATCACACTAAAAACTAAAGTATTAAAACTGACACTTTCAAAGTGTTAAACCCATTCTAACTCTTAGGGTTTGATTTTAACACTCAAAGTGCAATGCTTTAAGCACTTAGACATTACAATCGTCAGACATCTGAAACTTGAATGGATGGCACTTCCCATGTGTCCAGCATTGGTGGTTCTTCCAGAATCGTCCATAATTTGATTTGCGCTTGGTGGGTACATAATTAAAAGGACACGACGCAGATGACGCGGATCAGGCTCGAGAGTTCGAGCCTGATCCGCGTCAACTGCGTTCTGTCCTTTTAAGTGTCACGACATTACACTTGTCAAGTGGTATAATTGTAACACCTGTCAAGTTCAGGGATAACTACACTTGAACAAAGTGCTAGTTCAGCACTTACTAAGTGTTAAATACAGCACTTCAAGTGTAGTTTTTAACACTTTAGTTTTTAGCGCGTACTGATGTAAAACCCGGGGTTTCCACTGTTCTTCCTGCACGATAAAAATAAAATTGCTTCGCGCATGTGGTGATACAAAACACCTTCCATTTCGTTTCCGACTTAAACAGAGAAGGAATCCGTCTAAATAATTCACGTCATTATTGGTCGAACGCACCGGAGTCGAGATCGCTTGGAAATTCCTAGTTCCTCATTTAAATTTGTTTTACGCAGAATATTTAAACAATCAGATTCGAGAAAAAAAAATTCAAAATAAAAATAACATTCTGACTGCTTGTTCCTTGACAAATACTTTCCACAACCGGTCCTATAATGATGGAGTGTGCTAAACTTATTAGCTATTTAAAAACTTTTTGGTTGCGTTCTTCCCCGCAGTTTTGTCAATATTTGAAGTTCGAGCATGACCGTGACACTGATGCTGTCAATTGGTTTCGACCAATTGAATGCCATAAAAATTAAAATGCAAATTAGGGTTGGTACCCCGCCCATTAACAGTGATGTCTTCTTGGCAACGAATGAAAAGCAGCAATTTATATCAACTTAGAAAGTGCTTTTAGTTCAACTTTCGTGTAGACTGGTTGTTGCATAGGAGGTGAGTGATAAATATACAGAACTGCAAATACGTTTGAATGGATTAAGAGTTATCGCACGAGATTGCTTCGGTCCAGGATATGACGAGAGCCGAAGGCTCGAGTTATGTCCTGGGCCGAAGCAATCTCGTGCAATAACTCTTAACCCATTCAAACGTATGTGCGGTTCTGTATATTTATCATGCAGTTTCGAAATTTCAAACTGAGAATAAAAAAACTATTCAGATCTTAAAATTCACGCGAGAATCTGAATCGATTCTCGGTAATGATCTAACGAAGAAAACAATGAGAATCAACTTTTATTTTCGCAAAATTTATTTGCTTCTTGTCATAGATTCTGAAAGTATCCTTAAAGGCCTCTAGACTTCTAATTATTTTTTTTACTCTCTCATAATAAGGAAACATTGTGACTTAGCATTGGGGTCTAAGAACTGTAACTTCTATCAGCAAGGCGACCAAAAGCCCGCTTGTAGGAACATGTGAAAGACAGGAAACACACAAAATTGGACTAGACATGGTTAAACGCTTGTAAATATATAAATATGAGGTCTGCTTGTTTTACAATAGAATATGTACTGGTTGCATTCACAAGGGCACTTTAGGGCAGGGGGCCAGACCGGGAAAATGGCATTTACTCGCACTAGCAGCATCGCCAAGGCATGCCGATGCTCGCATGTCTTGAAGCCCAGAGGCACAAGATAAGGGAGTTTGAGAGGAGGTGCCCCCCCCCCCCACCACCCCGCACAAATAATGAATAGGGACATTCCCAATTGCTGTCTTTGAACTGACATGGAAGATATCGGGTTCAAAAGGTTAATCTAGTAAGAAATTAAGAATCTGATTCACTATACCTTGTTTGAAATTTTGTTTTTACATCTAAAACATTCTTGATCCCGTTTCATGGAGGTGTCATTATCATCACCAAGATACTGACAAAACGTTCAAGCCCATGTATCGCAGTTATACTAACTCAGAAAGCAACACCTTTCATAATTTAAAACACAGAAAGTAAAATAAAAAAAGATTTTGTCCACCAAATATATATTTTAAAACTGTTTTATTTTATGATCATTAGTTAATTTACATTTAACTCGTTTAACCCCCTACACAGTGATGTCAAAATATCAAAATTTTAAGTTGTCATATTTCCCATAATGCATCTAGAAATTTAGCCAATTTAATCTTGTTTGACAGAGCTCAATGAGCTCTGTCAAACAAGACTGGATTGGCTAAATTCCTAGTTGCATTATGGGAAAATTTTGCTCCTGACAATTTTGACATATCGACATCAGTGTGCAGGGGGTTAACCCGTGAGAACGTTTTACGGTACAGGAACATGATAGGTCATAATTTCATTAAGTCGGATTTGAGCCAAGTGCCTGGGATAGGAAGACCAATTAATATTTTCAACGTGCAGCCCCAAGGCTGCACGTTGAATATATTAAATGGTCCACCCCCAAATAATGAATATGAACACTTCCAATTGCTGCATTTGAACTGACATGGAAGATATCACCAGTGTTCAAAGGGTTAATATTATAAGAAATTAAGAATCTGATTCACTATACCTTGTTTGACATATTTTTTTACATCCAAAACATTGTTGATCCCGTTTCATGGAGGTGTCATTATCATCACGAAGACACTGACGAAAAGAGAAAAAGAACATTCATATCCGAATGTCAAAATTGTATTCATGTATGGCCAGAAGAATTGGTCGATTCGTTTGACGAATGGTTACGAAGCAATCGGAAGTTTGTTTCCGTTTCCATTACAAGAAGTACAAAGCTTGCGACATTCGTATGCGGGTCATAACTTTGGAGGAGACCACATACGTCGAAATTTATTACTGTCGAAGTCAAACTTAGTTACACATACTAGAACCGTTGAGTAGAGTACGCATTTTCGTGACTGTGTGTGATAGGACGTGTGTGTGTGTGTGGATGCGTCTGTTGTCAGGAAATGTGTTTGTGGGGGTGTGCATGTGCATGTAAGTGACTTGAAATAACATTTGGTAAGTTTGACAACACAACAGTGTCACTCCACTGTATTGGTTTTTAGCTCAACTTGACAAAGTCAAGCTGAGCTATTGCCATCACTTCTCGTCCGTCGGCGTACGTACGTACGATTTTCTTCAATTTCCGTCAAAAAATGTTGCCGCGGCCAACATTCTTAGAACTTAGTTTAGTCAAACCACAATATTTTCCTTTGGCACACCCTACAGGGCACATTTATGATTTGATTGCTTTGAAACCTGGTATGCTTATTTAGGGTGACGTCTAGATGGGAGCTATCGATTTTCTTCAATTTCCGGCAAAAAATGTTGCCACGGCCAACGTCCTTAGAACTTAGTTTAGTCAGACCTCAATATTTCACTTTGGCACACCATACAGGGCCCATTTATAATCAGATTGCTTTGAAACCTGGTATGCTTGTTTGGGGAGACCGCTAGATGGGAGCTGTCGATTTTCTTCAATTTCCGGCAAAAAATGTTGCCACGGCCAACGTTCTTAGAACTTAGTTTAGTCAGACCTCAATATTTCCCTTTGGCACACCCTACAGGGCCCATTTATGATCAGATTGCTTTGAAACCTGGTATGCTTGTTTGGGGAGACCTCTAGATGGGAGCTATCGATTTTCTTCAATTTCCGGCAAAAAATGTTGCCACGGACAACGTTCGTAGAACTTAGTTTAGTCAGACCTCAATATTTCCCTTTGGCATACCCTACAGGGCCCATTTATGATCGATTGCTTTCAAACCTGGTATGCATGTCTGGGGAGACCTCTAGATGGGAGTTACCGATTTTCTTCAATTTCTGTCAAAAAATGTTGCCGCGGCCAACGTTCTTAGAACTTAGTTTAGTCAGAAGACTCAATATTTCCCTTTGGCACACCCTACAGGGTACATTTATGATTGGATTGCTTTGAAACCTGGCATACTTGTTTGCGGTGACCTCTAGATGGGAGCTGTCGATTTTCTTCAATTTCCGGCAAAAAATGTTGCCACGCCCAACGTTCTTAGAACTTAGTTTAGTCAAACCACAATATTTCCCTTTGGCACACCCCACAGGGCACATTTATGATTTGATTGCTTTGAAACCTGGTATGCTTATTTAGGGTGACCTCTAGATGGGAGCTATCGGTTTTCTTCAATTTTCGGCAAAAAATGTTGCCACGGCCAACGTTCTTAGAACTTAGTTTAGTCAGACCTCAATATTTCCCTTTGGCACACCCTACAGGGCCCATTTATGATCAGATTGCTTTGAAACCTGGTATGCTTGTTTGGGGAGACATCTAGATGGGAGCTATCGATTTTCTTCAATTTCTGTTAAAAAATGTTGCCGCGGACAACGTTCTTAGAACTTAGTTTAGTCAGAAGACTCAATATTTCCCTTTGGCACACCCTACAGGGTCCATTTATGATTGGATTGCTTTGAAACCTCGCATACTTGTTTGGGGTGACATCTAGATGGAAGCTATCGATTTTCCTCAATTTCCGTCAAAAAATGTTGCCGCGGCCAACGTTCGTAGAACTTAGTTTAGTCAAACCACAATATTTCCCTTTGGCACACCCTACAGGGCACATTTATGATTTGATTGCTTTGAAACCTGGTATGCTTATTTAGGGTGACCTCTAGATGGGAGCTGTCGATTTTCTTCAATTTCCGGCAAAAAATGTTGCCACGGCCAACGTTCTTAGAACTTACTTTAGTCAGACCTCAATATTTCCCTTTGGCACACCCTACAGGGCCCATTTATGATCAGATTACTTTGAAACCTGGTATGCTTGTTTGGGGAGACCGCTAGATGGGAGCTGTCGATTTTCTTCAATTTCTGGCAAAAAATGTTGCCACGGCCAACGTTCTTAGAACTTAGTTTAGTCAGACCTCAATATTTCCTTTTCGCACACCCTACAGCGCCCATTTATGATCAGATTGCTTTGAAACCTGGTATGCTTGTTTGGGGAGACCTCTAGATGGGAGCTATCGATTTTCTTCAATTTCTGTTGAAAAATGTTGCCGCGGCCAACGTTCTTAGAACTTAATTTAGTCAGAAGACTCAATATTTCCCTTTGGCACACCCTACAGGGTCCATTTATGATTGGATTGCTTTGAAACCTGGCATACTTGTTTGGGTGACCTCTAGATGGGAGCTGTCGATTTTCCTCAATTTCCGTCAAAAAATGTTGCCGCGGCCAACGTTCGTAGAACTTAGTTTAGTCAAACCACAATATTTCCCTTTGACACTCCCTACAGGGCACATTTATGATTTGATTGCTTTGAAACCTGGTATGCTTATTTAGGGTGACCTCTAGATGGGAGCTATCGATTTTCTTCAATTTCCGGCAAAAAATGTTGCCACGGCCAACGTTCGTAGAACTTAGTTTAGTCAGACCTCAATATTTCCCTTTGGCATACCCTACAGGGCCCATTTATGATCGATTGCTTTGAAACCTGGTATGCATGTCTGGGAAGACCTCTAGATGGGAGCTACCGATTTTCTTCAATTTCTGTCAAAAAATGTTGCCGCGGCCAACGTTCTTAGAACTTAGTTTAGTCAGAAGACTCAATATTTCCCTTTGGCACACCCTACAGGGTACATTTATGATTGGATTGCTTTGAAACCTGGCATACTTGTTTGAGGTGACATCTAGATGGGAGCTGTCGATTTTCTTCAATTTCCGGCAAAAAATGTTGCCACGGCCAACGTTCGTAGAACTTAGTTTAGTCAGACCTCAATATTTCCCTTTGGCACACCCTACAGGGCCCATTTATGATCAGATTGCTTTGAAACCTGGTATGCTTGTTTGGGGAGACCGCTAGATGGGAGCTATCGATTTTCTTCAATTTCTGTTAAAAAATGTTGCCGCGGTCAACGTTCTTAGAACTTAGTTTAGTCAGAAGACTCAATATTTCCCTTTGGCACACCCTACAGGGTCCATTTATGATTGGATTGCTTTGAAACCTGGCATACTTTTCGGGGTGACCTCTAGATGGGAGCTATCGATTTTCCTCAATTTCCGTCAAAAAATGTTGCCGCGGTCTAACGTTCGTAGAACTTAATTTAGTCAAACCACAATATTTCCCTTTGGCACACCCTACAGGGCACATTTATGATTTGATTGCTTTGAAACCTGGTATGCTTATTTAGGGTGACCTCTAGATGGGAGCTATCGGTTTTCTTCAATTTTCGGCAAAAAATGTTGCCACGGCCAACGTTCTTAGAACTTAGTTTAGTCAGACCTCAATATTTCCATTTGGCACACCCTACAGGGCCCATTTATGATCAGATTGCTTTGAAACCTGGAATGCTTGTTTGGGGAGAAGGCTAGATGGGGGCTGTCGATTTTCGTCAATTTCTGGCAAAAAATGTTGCCACGGCCAACGTTCTTAGAACTTAGTTTAGTCAGACCTCAATATTTCCCTTTGGCACACCCCACAGGGCCCATTTATGATCAGATTGCTTTGAAACCTGGTATGCTTGTTTAGGGAGACGGCTAGATGGGGGCTGTCGATGTTCTTCAATTTCCGTCAAAAAATGTTGCCGCGGCCAACGTTCGTAGAACTTAGTTTAGTCAAACCACAATATTTCCCTTTGGCACACCCTACAGGGCACATTTATGATTTGATTGCTTTGAAACCTGGCATGCTTATTTAGGGTGACCTCTAGATGGCAGCTGTCGATTTTCTTCAATTTCCGGCAAAAAATGTTGCCACGGCCAACGTTCTTAGAACTTAGTTTAGTCAGACCTCAATATTTCCCTTTGGCACACCCCACAGGGCCCATTTATGATCAGATTGCTTTGAAACCTGGTATGCTTGTTTGGGGAGACGTCTAGATGGGAGCTATCGATTTTCTTCAATTTCTGTTAAAAAATGTTGCCGCGGCCAACGTTCTTAGAACTTAATTTAGTCAGAAGACTCAATATTTCCCTTTGACACACCCTACAGGGTCCATTTATGATTGGATTGCTTTGAAACCTGGCATACTTGTTTGGGGTGACCTCTAGATGGGAGCTGTCGATTTTTCTCAATTTCCGTCAAAAAATGTTGCCGCGGCCAACGTTCGTAGAACTTAGTTTAGTCAAACCACAATATTTCCCTTTGGCACTCCCTACAGGGCACATTTATAATTTGATTGCTTTGAAACCTGGTATGCTTATTTAGGGTGACCTCTAGATGGGAGCTATCGATTTTCTTCAATTTCCGGCAAAAAATGTTGCCACGGCCAACGTTCGTAGAACTTAGTTTAGGCAGACCTCAATATTTCACTTTGGCATACCCTACAGGGCCCATTTATGATCGATTGCTTTGAAACCTGGTATGCATGTCTGGGGAGACCTCTAGATGGGAGCTACCGATTTTCTTCAATTTCTGTCAAAAAATGTTGCCGCGGCCAACGTTCTTAGAACTTAGTTTAGTCAGAAGACTCAATATTTCCCTTTGGCACAACCTACAGGGTACATTTATGATTGGATTGCTTTGAAACCTGGCATACTTGTTTGAGGTGACCTCTAGATGGGAGCTGTCGATTTTCTTCAATTTCCGGCAAAAAATGTTGCCACGGCCAACGTTCGTAGAACTTAGTTTAGACAGATCTCAATATTTCCCTTTGGCACACCCTACAGGGCCCATTCATGATCAGATTGCTTTGAAACCTGGTATGCATGTTTGGGGAGACCTCTAGATGGGAGCTATCGATTTTCTTCAATTTCTGTTAAAAAATGTTGCCGCGGTCAACGTTCTTAGAACTTAGTTTAGTCAGAAGACTCAATATTTCCCTTTGGCACACCCTACAGGGTCCATTTATGATTGGATTGCTTTGAAACCTGGCATACTTGTTTGGGGTGACCTCTAGATGGAAGCTATCGATTTTCCTCAATTTCCGTCAAAAAATGTTGCCGCGGCCAACGTTCGTAGAACTTAGTTTAGTCAAACCACAATATTTCCCTTTGGCACACCCTACAGGGCACATTTATGATTTGATTGCTTTGAAACCTGGTATGCTTATTTAGGGTGACCTCTAGATGGGAGCTGTCGATTTTCTTCAATTTCCGGCAAAAAATGTTGCCACGGCCAACGTTCTTAGAACTTAGTTTAGTCAGACCTCAATATTTCCCTTTGGCACACCCTACAGGGCCCATTTATGATCAGATTACTTTGAAACCTGGTATGCTTGTTTGGGGAGACCGCTAGATGGGAGCTGTCGATTTTCTTCAATTTCTGGCAAAAAATGTTGCCACGGCCAACGTTCTTAGAACTTAGTTTAGTCAGACCTCAATATTTCCCTTTGGCACACCCTACAGGGCCCATTTATGATCAGATTGCTTTGAAACCTGGTATGCTTGTTTGGGGAGACCTCTAGATGGGAGCTATCGATTTTCTTCAATTTCTGTTAAAAAATGTTGCCGCGGCCAACGTTCTTAGAACTTAATTTAGTCAGAAGACTCAATATTTCCCTTTGGCACACCCTACAGGGTCCATTTATGATTGGATTGCTTTGAAACCTGGCATACTTGTTTGGGGTGACCTCTAGATGGGAGCTGTCGATTTTCCTCAATTTCCGTCAAAAAATGTTGCCGCGGCCAACGTTCGTAGAACTTAGTTTAGTCAAACCACAATATTTCCCTTTGGCACTCCCTACAGGGCACATTTATGAGTTGATTGCTTTGAAACCTGGTATGCTTATTTAGGGTGACCTCTAGATGGGAGCTATCGATTTTCTTCAATTTCCGGCAAAAAATGTTGCCACGGCCAACGTTCGTAGAACTTAGTTTAGTCAGACCTCAATATTTCCCTTTGGCATACCCTACAGGGCCCATTTAGGATCGATTGCTTTGAAACCTGGTATGCATGTCTGGGGAGACCTCTAGATGGGAGCTACCGATTTTCTTCAATTTCTGTCAAAAAATGTTGCCGCGGCCAACGTTCTTAGAACTTAGTTTAGTCAGAAGACTCAATATTTCCCTTTGGCACACCCTACAGGGTACATTTATGATTGGATTGCTTTGAAACCAGGCATACTCGTTTGAGGTGACCTCTAGATGGGAGCTGTCGATTTTCTTCAATTTCCGGCAAAAAATGTTGCCACGGCCAACGTTCGTAGAACTTAGTTTAGTCAGACCTCAATATTTCCCGTTGGCACACCCTACAGGGCCCATTTATGATCAGATTGCTTTGAAACCTGGTATGCTTGTTTGGGGACACCTCTAGATGGGAGCTATCGATTTTCTTCAATTTCCGTTAAAAAATGTTGCCGCGGTCAACGTTCTTAGAACTTAGTTTAGTCAGAAGACTCAATATTTCCCTTTGGCACACCCTACAGGGTCCATTTATGATTGGATTGCTTTGAAACCTGGCATACTTTTCGGGGTGACCTCTAGATGGGAGCTATCGATTTTCCTCAATTTCCGTCAAAAAATGTTGCCGCGGCCAACGTTCGTAGAACTTAGTTTAGTCAAACCACAATATTTCCCTTTGGCACACCCTACAGGGCACATTTATGATTTGATTGCCTTGAAAACTTGTATGCTTATTTAGGGTGACCTCTAGATGGGAGCTATCGGTTTTCTTCAATTTTCGGCAAAAAATGTTGCCACGGCCAACGTTCTTAGAACTTAGTTTCGTCAGACTTCAATATTTCCCTTTGGCACACCCTACAGGGCCCATTTATGATCAGATTGCTTTGAAACCTGGTATGCTTATTTAGGGTGACCTCTAGATGGGAGCTATCGGTTTTCTTCAATTTTCGGCAAAAAATGTTGCCGCGGCCAACGTTCGTAGAACTTAGTTTAGTCAAACCACAATATTTCCCTTTGGCACTCCCTACAGGGCACATTTATGATTTGATTGCTTTGAAACCTGGTATGCTTATTTAGGGTGACCTCTAGATGGGAGCTATCGATTTTCTTCAATTTCCGGCAAAAAATGTTGCCACGGCCAACGTTCGTAGAACTTAATTTAGTCAGACCTCAATATTTCCCTTTGGCATACCCTACAGGGCCCATTTATGATCGATTGCTTTGAAACCTGGTATGCATGTCTGGGGAGACCTCTAGATGGGAGCTACCGATTTTCTACAATTTCTGTCAAAAAATGTTGCCGCGGCCAACGTTCTTAGAACTTAGTTTAGTCAGAAGACTCAATATTTCCCTTTGGCACACCCTACAGGGTACATTTATGATTGGATTGCCTTGAAACCTGGCATACTTGTTTGAGGTGACATCTAGATGGGAGCTGTCGATTTTCTTCAATTTCCGGCAAAAAATGTTGCCACGGCCAACGTTCGTAGAACTTAGTTTAGTCAGACCTCAATATTTCCCTTTGGAACACCCTACAGGGCCCATTTATGATCAGATTGCTTTGAAACCTGGTATGCTTGTTTGGGGAGACCGCTAGATGGGAGCTATCGATTTTCTTCAATTTCTGTTAAAAAATGTTGCCGCGGTCAACGTTCTTAGAACTTAGTTTAGTCAGAAGACTCAATATTTCCCTTTGGCACACCCTACAGGGTCCATTTATGATTGGATTGCTTTGAAACCTGGCATACTTTTCGGGGTGACCTCTAGATGGGAGCTATCGATTTTCCTCAATTTCCGTCAAAAAATGTTGCCGCGGTCTAACGTTCGTAGAACTTAGTTTAGTCAAACCACAATATTTCCCTTTGGCACACCCTACAGGGCACATTTATGATTTGATTGCTTTGAAACCTGGTATGCTTATTTAGGGTGACCTCTAGATGGGAGCTATCGGTTTTTTTCAATTTTCGGCAAAAAATGTTGCACGGCCAACGTTCTTAGAACTTAGTTTAGTCAGACCTCAATATTTCCATTTGGCACACCCTACAGGGCCCATTTATGATCAGATTGCTTTGAAACCTGGTATGCTTGTTTGGGGAGACCGCTAGATGGGGGCTGTCGATTTTCTTCAATTTCTGGCAAAAAATGTTGCCACGGCCAACTTTCTTAGAACTTAGTTTAGTCAGACCTCAATATTTCCCTTTGGCACACCCCACAGGGCCCATTTATGATCAGATTGCTTTGAAACCTGGTATGCTTGTTTGGGGAGAGCGCTAGATGGGGGCTGTCGATTTTCCTCAATTTCCGTCAAAAAATGTTGCCGCGGCCAACGTTCGTAGAACTTAGTTTAGTCAAACCACAATATTTCCCTTTGGCACACCCTACAGGGCACATTTTTGATTTGATTGCTTTGAAACCTGATATGCTTATTTAGGGTGATCTCTAGATGGGAGCTCTCGGTTTTCTTCAATTTTCGGCAAAAAATGTTGCCACGGCCAACGTTCTTAGAACTTAGTTTAGTCAGACCTCAATATTTCCCTTTGGCACACCCTACAGGGCCCATTTATGATCAGATTGCTTTGAAACCTGGTATGCTTGTTTGGGGAGACCTCTAAATGGGAACTATCGATTTTCTTCAATTTCTGTTAAAAAATGTTGCCGCGGACAACGTTCTTAGAACTTAGTTTAGTCAGAAGACTCAATATTTCCCTTTGGCACACCCTACAGGGTCCATTTATGATTGGATTGCTTTGAAACCTGGCATACTTGTTTGGGGTGACCTCTAGATGGAAGCTTTCGATTTTCCTCAATTTCCGTCAAAAAATGTTGCCGCGGCCAACGTTCGTAGAACTTAGTTTAGTCAAACCACAATATTTCCCTTTGGCACACCCTACAGGGCACATTTATGATTTGATTGCTTTGAAACCTGGTATGCTTATTTAGGGTGACCTCTAGATGGGAGCTGTCGATTTTCTCCAATTTCCGGCAAAAAATGTTGCCACGGCCAACGTTCTCAAAACTTAGTTTAGTCAGACCTCAATATTTCCCTTTGGCACACCCTACAGGGCCCATTTATGATCAGATTGCTTTGAAACCTGGTATGCATGTCTGGGGAGACCTCTAGATGGGAGCTACCGATTTTCTTCAATTTCTGTCAAAAAATGTTGCCGCGGCCAACGTTCTTAGAACTTAGTTTAGTCAGAAGACTCAATATTTCCCTTTGGCACACCCTACAGGGTACATTTATGATTGGATTGCTTTGAAACCAGGCATACTCGTTTGAGGTGACCTCTAGATGGGAGCTGTCGATTTTCTTCAATTTCCGGCAAAAAATGTTGCCACGGCCAACGTTCGTAGAACTTAGTTTAGTCAGACCTCAATATTTCCCGTTGGCACACCCTACAGGGCCCATTTATGATCAGATTGCTTTGAAACCTGGTATGCTTGTTTGGGGACACCTCTAGATGGGAGCTATCGATTTTCTTCAATTTCCGTTAAAAAATGTTGCCGCGGTCAACGTTCTTAGAACTTAGTTTAGTCAGAAGACTCAATATTTCCCTTTGGCACACCCTACAGGGTCCATTTATGATTGGATTGCTTTGAAACCTGGCATACTTTTCGGGGTGACCTCTAGATGGGAGCTATCGATTTTCCTCAATTTCCGTCAAAAAATGTTGCCGCGGCCAACGTTCGTAGAACTTAGTTTAGTCAAACCACAATATTTCCCTTTGGCACACCCTACAGGGCACATTTATGATTTGATTGCCTTGAAAACTTGTATGCTTATTTAGGGTGACCTCTAGATGGGAGCTATCGGTTTTCTTCAATTTTCGGCAAAAAATGTTGCCACGGCCAACGTTCTTAGAACTTAGTTTCGTCAGACTTCAATATTTCCCTTTGGCACACCCTACAGGGCCCATTTATGATCAGATTGCTTTGAAACCTGGTATGCTTATTTAGGGTGACCTCTAGATGGGAGCTATCGGTTTTCTTCAATTTTCGGCAAAAAATGTTGCCGCGGCCAACGTTCGTAGAACTTAGTTTAGTCAAACCACAATATTTCCCTTTGGCACTCCCTACAGGGCACATTTATGATTTGATTGCTTTGAAACCTGGTATGCTTATTTAGGGTGACCTCTAGATGGGAGCTATCGATTTTCTTCAATTTCCGGCAAAAAATGTTGCCACGGCCAACGTTCGTAGAACTTAATTTAGTCAGACCTCAATATTTCCCTTTGGCATACCCTACAGGGCCCATTTATGATCGATTGCTTTGAAACCTGGTATGCATGTCTGGGGAGACCTCTAGATGGGAGCTACCGATTTTCTACAATTTCTGTCAAAAAATGTTGCCGCGGCCAACGTTCTTAGAACTTAGTTTAGTCAGAAGACTCAATATTTCCCTTTGGCACACCCTACAGGGTACATTTATGATTGGATTGCCTTGAAACCTGGCATACTTGTTTGAGGTGACATCTAGATGGGAGCTGTCGATTTTCTTCAATTTCCGGCAAAAAATGTTGCCACGGCCAACGTTCGTAGAACTTAGTTTAGTCAGACCTCAATATTTCCCTTTGGAACACCCTACAGGGCCCATTTATGATCAGATTGCTTTGAAACCTGGTATGCTTGTTTGGGGAGACCGCTAGATGGGAGCTATCGATTTTCTTCAATTTCTGTTAAAAAATGTTGCCGCGGTCAACGTTCTTAGAACTTAGTTTAGTCAGAAGACTCAATATTTCCCTTTGGCACACCCTACAGGGTCCATTTATGATTGGATTGCTTTGAAACCTGGCATACTTTTCGGGGTGACCTCTAGATGGGAGCTATCGATTTTCCTCAATTTCCGTCAAAAAATGTTGCCGCGGTCTAACGTTCGTAGAACTTAGTTTAGTCAAACCACAATATTTCCCTTTGGCACACCCTACAGGGCACATTTATGATTTGATTGCTTTGAAACCTGGTATGCTTATTTAGGGTGACCTCTAGATGGGAGCTATCGGTTTTTTTCAATTTTCGGCAAAAAATGTTGCACGGCCAACGTTCTTAGAACTTAGTTTAGTCAGACCTCAATATTTCCATTTGGCACACCCTACAGGGCCCATTTATGATCAGATTGCTTTGAAACCTGGTATGCTTGTTTGGGGAGACCGCTAGATGGGGGCTGTCGATTTTCTTCAATTTCTGGCAAAAAATGTTGCCACGGCCAACTTTCTTAGAACTTAGTTTAGTCAGACCTCAATATTTCCCTTTGGCACACCCCACAGGGCCCATTTATGATCAGATTGCTTTGAAACCTGGTATGCTTGTTTGGGGAGAGCGCTAGATGGGGGCTGTCGATTTTCCTCAATTTCCGTCAAAAAATGTTGCCGCGGCCAACGTTCGTAGAACTTAGTTTAGTCAAACCACAATATTTCCCTTTGGCACACCCTACAGGGCACATTTTTGATTTGATTGCTTTGAAACCTGATATGCTTATTTAGGGTGATCTCTAGATGGGAGCTCTCGGTTTTCTTCAATTTTCGGCAAAAAATGTTGCCACGGCCAACGTTCTTAGAACTTAGTTTAGTCAGACCTCAATATTTCCCTTTGGCACACCCTACAGGGCCCATTTATGATCAGATTGCTTTGAAACCTGGTATGCTTGTTTGGGGAGACCTCTAAATGGGAACTATCGATTTTCTTCAATTTCTGTTAAAAAATGTTGCCGCGGACAACGTTCTTAGAACTTAGTTTAGTCAGAAGACTCAATATTTCCCTTTGGCACACCCTACAGGGTCCATTTATGATTGGATTGCTTTGAAACCTGGCATACTTGTTTGGGGTGACCTCTAGATGGAAGCTTTCGATTTTCCTCAATTTCCGTCAAAAAATGTTGCCGCGGCCAACGTTCGTAGAACTTAGTTTAGTCAAACCACAATATTTCCCTTTGGCACACCCTACAGGGCACATTTATGATTTGATTGCTTTGAAACCTGGTATGCTTATTTAGGGTGACCTCTAGATGGGAGCTGTCGATTTTCTCCAATTTCCGGCAAAAAATGTTGCCACGGCCAACGTTCTTAAAACTTAGTTTAGTCAGACCTCAATATTTCCCTTTGGCACACCCTACAGGGCCCATTTATGATCAGATTACTTTGAAACCTGGTATGCTTGTTTGGGGAGACCGCTAGATGGGAGCTGTCGATTTTCTTCAATTTCTGGCAAAAAATGTTGCCACGGCCAACGTTCTTAGAACTTAGTTTAGTCAGACCTCAATATTTCCCTTTGGCACACCCTACAGGGCCCATTTATGATCAGATTTCTTTGAAACCTGGTATGCTTGTTTGGGGAGACCTCTAGATGAGAGCTATCGATTTTCTTCAATTTCTGTTAAAAAATGTTGCCGCGGCCAACGTTCTTAGAACTTAATTTAGTCAGAAGACTCAATATTTCCCTTTGGCACACCCTACAGGGTCCATTTATGATTGGATTGCTTTGAAACCTGGCATACTTGTTTGGGGTGACCTCTAGATGGGAGCTGTCGATTTTCCTCAATTTTCGTCAAGAAATGTTGCCGCGGCCAACGTTCGTAGAACTTAGTTTAGTCAAACCACAATATTTCCCTTTGGCACTCCCTACAGGGCACATTTATGATTTGATTGCTTTGAAACCTGGTATGCTTATTTAGGGTGACCTCTAGATGGGAGCTATCGATTTTCTTCAATTTCCGGCAAAAAATGTTGCCACGGCCAACGTTCGTAGAACTTAGTTTAGTCATACCTCAATATTTCCCTTTGGCATACCCTACAGGGCCCATTTATGATCGATTGCTTTGAAACCTGGTATGCATGTCTGGGGAGACCTCTAGATGGGAGCTACCGATTTTCTTCAATTTCTGTCAAAAAATGTTGCCGCGGCCAACGTTCTTAGAACTTAGTTTAGTCAGAAGACTCAATATTTCCCTTTGGCACACCCTACAGGGTACATTTATGATTGGATTGCTTTGAAACCTGGCATACTTGTTTGAGGTGACCTCTAGATGGGAGCTGTCGATTTTCTTCAATTTCCGGCAAAAAATGTTGCCACGGCCAACGTTCGTAGAACTTAGTTTAGTCAGACCTCAATATTTCCCTTTGGCACACCCTACAGGGCCCATTTATGATCAGATTGCTTTGAAACCTGGTATGCTTGTTTGGGGAGACCTCTAGATGGGAGCTATCGATTTTCTTCAATTTCTGTTAAAAAATGTTGCCGCGGTCAACGTTCTTAGAACTTAGTTTAGTCAGAAGACTCAATATTTCCCTTTGGCACACCCTACAGGGTCCATTTATGATTGGATTGCTTTGAAACCTGGCATACTTGTTTGGGGTGACCTCTAGATGGAAGCTATCGATTTTCCTCAATTTCCGTCAAAAAATGTTGCCGCGGCCAACGTTCGTAGAACTTAGTTTAGTCAAACCACAATATTTCCCTTTGGCACACCCTACAGGGCACATTTATGATTTGATTGCTTTGAAACCTGGTATGCTTATTTAGGGTGACCTCTAGATGGGAGCTGTCGATTTTCTTCAATTTCCGGCAAAAAATGTTGCCACGGCCAACGTTCTTAGAACTTAGTTTAGTCAGACCTCAATATTTCCCTTTGGCACACCCTACAGGGCCCATTTATGATCAGATTACTTTGAAACCTGGTATGCTTGTTTGGGGAGACCGCTAGATGGGAGCTGTCGATTTTCTTCAATTTCTGGCAGAAAATGTTGCCACGGCCAACGTTCTTAGAACTTAGTTTAGTCAGACCTCAATATTTCCCTTTGGCACACCCTACAGGGCCCATTTATGATCAGATTGCTTTGAAACCTGGTATGCTTGTTTGGGGAGACCTCTAGATGGGAGCTATCGATTTTCTTCAATTTCTGTTAAAAAATGTTGCCGCGGCCAACGTTCTTAGAACTTAATTTAGTCAGAAGACTCAATATTTCCCTTTGGCACACCCTACAGGGTCCATTTATGATTGGATTGCTTTGAAACCTGGCATACTTGTTTGGGGTGACCTCTAGATAGGAGCTGTCGATTTTCCTCAATTTCCGTCAAAAAATGTTGCCGCGGCCAACGTTCGTAGAACTTAGTTTAGTCAAACCACAATATTTGCCTTTGGCACTCCCTACAGGGCACATTTATGATTTGATTGCTTTGGAACCTGGTATGCTTATTTAGAGTGACCTCTAGATGGGAGCTATCGATTTTCTTCAATTTCCGGCAAAAAATGTTGCCACGGCCAACGTTCGTAGAACTTAGTTTAGTCAGACCTCAATATTTCCCTTTGGCATACCCTACAGGGCCCATTTATGATCGATTGCTTTGAAACCTGGTATGCATGTCTGGGGAGACCTCTAGATGGGAGCTACCGATTTTCTTCAATTTCTGTCAAAAAATGTTGCCGCGGCCAACGTTCTTAGAACTTAGTTTAGTCAGAAGACTCAATATTTCCCTTTGGCACACCCTACAGGGTACATTTATGATTGGATTGCTTTGAAACCTGGCATACTTGTTTGAGGTGACCTCTAGATGGGAGCTGTCGATTTTCTTCAATTTCCGGCAAAAAATGTTGCCACGGCCAACGTTCGTAGAACTTAGTTTAGTCAGACCTCAATATTTCCCGTTGGCACACCCTACAGGGCCCATTTATGATCAGTTTGCTTTGAAACCTGGTATGCTTGTTTGGGGACACGTCTAGATGGGAGCTATCGATTTTCTTCAATTTCTGTTAAAAAATGTTGCCGCGGTCAACGTTCTTAGAACTTAGTTTAGTCAGAAGACTCAATATTTCCCTTTGGCACACCCTACAGGGTCCATTTATGATTGGATTGCTTTGAAACCTGGCATACTTTTCGGGGTGACCTCTAGATGGGAGCTATCGATTTTCCTCAATTTCCGTCAAAAAATGTTGCCGCGGTCTAACGTTCGTAGAACTTAGTTTAGTCAAACCACAATATTTCCCTTTGGCACACCCTACAGGGCACATTTATGATTTGATTGCTTTGAAACCTGGTATGCTTATTTAGGGTGACCTCTAGATGGGAGCTATCGGTTTTTTTCAATTTTCGGCAAAAAATGTTGCCACGGCCAACGTTCTTAGAACTTAGTTTAGTCAGACCTCAATATTTCCATTTGGCACACCCTACAGGGCCCATTTATGATCAGATTGCTTTGAAACCTGGTATGCTTGTTTGGGGAGACCGCTAGATGGGGGCTGTCGATTTTCTTCAATTTCTGGCAAAAAATGTTGCCGCGGTCAACGTTCTTAGAACTTAGTTTAGTCAGAAGACTCAATATTTCCCTTTGGCACACCCTACAGGGTCCATTTATGATTGGATTGCTTTGAAACCTGGCATACTTTTCGGGGTGACCTCTAGATGGGAGCTATCGATTTTCCTCAATTTCCGTCAAAAAATGTTGCCGCGGTCTAACGTTCGTAGAACTTAGTTTAGTCAAACCACAATATTTCCCTTTGGCACACCCTACAGGGCACATTTATGATTTGATTGCTTTGAAACCTGGTATGCTTATTTAGGGTGACCTCTAGATGGGAGCTATCGGTTTTTTTCAATTTTCGGCAAAAAATGTTGCCACGGCCAACGTTCTTAGAACTTAGTTTAGTCAGACCTCAATATTTCCATTTGGCACACCCTACAGGGCCCATTTATGATCAGATTGCTTTGAAACCTGGTATGCTTGTTTGGGGAGACCGCTAGATGGGGGCTGTCGATTTTCTTCAATTTCTGGCAAAAAATGTTGCCACGGCCAACGTTCTTAGAACTTAGTTTAGTCAGACCCCAATATTTCCCTTTGGCACACCCCACAGGGCCCATTTATGATCAGATTGCTTTGAAACCTGGTATGCTTGTTTGGGGAGACCGCTAGATGGGGGCTGTCGATTTTTCTCAATTTCCGTCAAAAAATGTTGCCGCGGCCAACGTTCGTAGAACTTAGTTTAGTCAAACCACAATATGTCCCTTTGGCACACCCTACAGGGCACATTTTTGATTTGATTGCTTTGAAACCTGGTATGCTTATTTAGGGTGACCTCTAGATGGGAGCTCTCGGTTTTCTTCAATTTTCGGCAAAAAATGTTGCCACGGCCAACGTTCTTAGAACTTAGTTTAGTCAGACCTCAATATTTCCCTTTGGCACACCCTACAGGGCCCATTTATGATCAGATTGCTTTGAAACCTGGTATGCTTGTTTGGGGAGACCTCTAGATGGGAACTGTCGATTTTCTTCAATTTCTGTTAAAAAATGTTGCCGCGGACAACGTTCTTAGAACTTAGTTTAGTCAGAAGACTCAATATTTCCCTTTGGCACACCCTACAGGGTCCATTTATGATTGGATTGCTTTGAAACCTGGCATACTTGTTTGGGGTGACCTCTAGATGGAAGCTATCGATTTTCCTCAATTTCCGTCAAAAAATGTTGCCGCGGCCAACGTTCGTAGAACTTAGTTTAGTCAAACCACAATATTTCCCTTTGGCACACCCTACAGGGCACATTTATGATTTGATTGCTTTGAAACCTGGTATGCTTATTTAGGGTGACCTCTAGATGGGAGCTGTCGATTTTCTCCAATTTCCGGCAAAAAATGTTGCCACGGCCAACGTTCTTAAAACTTAGTTTAGTCAGACCTCAATATTTCCCTTTGGCACACCCTACAGGGCCCATTTATGATCAGATTACTTTGAAACCTGGTATGCTTGTTTGGGGAGACCGCTAGATGGGAGCTGTCGATTTTCTTCAATTTCTGGCAAAAAATGTTGCCACGGCCAACGTTCTTAGAACTTAGTTTAGTCAGACCTCAATATTTCCCTTTGGCACACCCTACAGGGCCCATTTATGATCAGATTTCTTTGAAACCTGGTAGGCTTGTTTGGGGAGACCTCTAGATGGGAGCTATCGATTTTCTTCAATTTCTGTTAAAAAATGTTGCCGCGGCCAACGTTCTTAGAACTTAATTTAGTCAGAAGACTCAATATTTCCCTTTGGCACACCCTACAGGGTCCATTTATGATTGGATTGCTTTGAAACCTGGCATACTTGTTTGGGGTGACCTCTAGATGGGAGCTGTCGATTTTTCTCAATTTTCGTCAAAAAATGTTGCCGCGGCCAACGTTCGTAGAACTTAGTTTAGTCAAACCACAATATTTCCCTTTGGCACTCCCTACAGGGCACATTTATGATTTGATTGCTTTGAAACCTGGTATGCTTATTTAGGGTGACCTCTAGATGGGAGCTATCGATTTTCTTCAATTTCCGGCAAAAAATGTTGCCACGGCCAACGTTCGTAGAACTTAGTTTAGTCAGACCTCAATATTTCCCTTTGGCATACCCTACAGGGCCCATTTATGATCGATTGCTTTGAAACCTGGTATGCATGTCTGGGGAGACCTCTAGATGGGAGCTACTGATTTTCTTCAATTTCTGTCAAAAAATGTTGCCGCGGCCAACGTTCTTAGAACTTAGTTTAGTCAGAAGACTCAATATTTCCCTTTGGCACACCCTACAGGGTACATTTATGATTGGATTGCTTTGAAACCTGGCAAGTGTTGCGTTGGTGCTACTTGACCTTTCCTTTCAGCCGCATTCGACACGATTAACCATGAAATTCTTTTTGAACGACTTTCTCAGCTAGGAATAGAAGGATCAGCACTAGATTGGTTTCGATCTTATTTGAGTAACCGAACCCAGTGTGTTACCGTTGATGGCAACAAATCTGAAATAGCCTCACTTGAATTTGGGGTACCCCAGGGTCCGTTCTCGGCCCAATTTTATTCACCCTTTATATGCAGCCTCTGGGCGCCATTATTCGCTCACACGGTATTGAGTGCATCTTTTACGCTGACGACTCCCAGTTATATGTAGAATTTAACCCCATTGATTATGAAGATACAGCCACACAGTTTATGCGTCTCGAAAACTGTATTAAGGAAGTGAGAGCATTTATGCTACAAAACAAACTTAAATTAAATGACGAAAAAACTGAGCTGATAGTATTTTCCTCAAGATTCAGACCCGCACCAGACACTCTGCCACGGCTCATGGTTGGTGATGTAGTGATTAATCCGTCAACTAAGGTTCGGAATTTAGGTGTCTATTTCGACAGACACCTAACTATGGCTGATCATATTACCAAAATATGTCAGTCTGCCAACTGGTACCTCCGTAAACTGGGTCGCTCTCGAAAAATTTTGACGAAGAAGGCTGCAGTGTGCCTGGTGCATGCATTTATCACATCACGCTTAGATTATTGCAACTCATTGTTGTATGGGCTTCCAGGCAAGCAGATACAAAGGTTGCAACAAATACAGAACACAGCTGCCCGTATTGTCTCACTGACGAAGCGGCGCCAACACATAACTCCAGTCCTGAAAGATCTTCATTGGCTTCCTATTTCTATCGATTTTCCTCAATTTCCGTCAAAAAATGTTGCCGCGGCCAACGTTCGTAGAACTTAGTTTAGTCAAACCACAATATTTCCCTTTGGCACACCCTACAGGGCACATTTATGATTTGATTGCTTTGAAACCTGGTATGCTTATTTAGGGTGACCTCTAGATGGGAGCTGTCGATTTTCTTCAATTTCCGGCAAAAAATGTTGCCACGGCCAACGTTCTTAGAACTTAGTTTAGTCAGACCTCAATATTTCCCTTTGGCACACCCTACAGGGCCCATTTATGATCAGATTACTTTGAAACCTGGTATGCTTGTTTGGGGAGACCGCTAGATGGGAGCTGTCGATTTTCTTCAATTTCTGGCAGAAAATGTTGCCACGGCCAACGTTCTTAGAACTTAGTTTAGTCAGACCTCAATATTTCCCTTTGGCACACCCTACAGGGCCCATTTATGATCAGATTGCTTTGAAACCTGGTATGCTTGTTTGGGGAGACCTCTAGATGGGAGCTATCGATTTTCTTCAATTTCTGTTAAAAAATGTTGCCGCGGCCAACGTTCTTAGAACTTAATTTAGTCAGAAGACTCAATATTTCCCTTTGGCACACCCTACAGGGTCCATTTATGATTGGATTGCTTTGAAACCTGGCATACTTGTTTGGGGTGACCTCTAGATGGGAGCTGTCGATTTTCCTCAATTTCCGTCAAAAAATGTTGCCGCGGCCAACGTTCGTAGAACTTAGTTTAGTCAAACCACAATATTTGCCTTTGGCACTCCCTACAGGGCACATTTATGATTTGATTGCTTTGAAACCTGGTATGCTTATTTAGAGTGACCTCTAGATGGGAGCTATCGATTTTCTTCAATTTCCGGCAAAAAATGTTGCCACGGCCAACGTTCGTAGAACTTAGTTTAGTCAGACCTCAATATTTCCCTTTGGCATACCCTACAGGGCCCATTTATGATCGATTGCTTTGAAACCTGGTATGCATGTCTGGGGAGACCTCTAGATGGGAGCTACCGATTTTCTTCAATTTCTGTCAAAAAATGTTGCCGCGGCCAACGTTCTTAGAACTTAGTTTAGTCAGAAGACTCAATATTTCCCTTTGGCACACCCTACAGGGTACATTTATGATTGGATTGCTTTGAAACCTGGCATACTTGTTTGAGGTGACCTCTAGATGGGAGCTGTCGATTTTCTTCAATTTCCGGCAAAAAATGTTGCCACGGCCAACGTTCGTAGAACTTAGTTTAGTCAGACCTCAATATTTCCCGTTGGCACACCCTACAGGGCCCATTTATGATCAGTTTGCTTTGAAACCTGGTATGCTTGTTTGGGGACACCTCTAGATGGGAGCTATCGATTTTCTTCAATTTCTGTTAAAAAATGTTGCCGCGGTCAACGTTCTTAGAACTTAGTTTAGTCAGAAGACTCAATATTTCCCTTTGGCACACCCTACAGGGTCCATTTATGATTGGATTGCTTTGAAACCTGGCATACTTTTCGGGGTGACCTCTAGATGGGAGCTATCGATTTTCCTCAATTTCCGTCAAAAAATGTTGCCGCGGCCAACGTTCGTAGAACTTAGTTTAGTCAAACCACAATATTTCCCTTTGGCACACCCTACAGGGCACATTTATGATTTGATTGCTTTGAAACCTGGTATGCTTATTTAGGGTGACCTCTAGATGGGAGCTATCGGTTTTCTTCAATTTTCGGCAAAAAATGTTGCCACGGCCAACGTTCGTAGAACTTAGTTTAGTCAGACCTCAATATTTCCCTTTGGCACACCCTACAGGGCCCATTTATGATCAGATTGCTTTGAAACCTGGTATGCTTGTTTGGGGAGACCGCTAGATGGAGGCTGTCGATTTTCTTCAATTTCCGGCAAAAAATGTTGCCACGGCCAACGTTCTTAGAACTTAGTTTAGTCAGACCTCAATATTTCCCTTTGGCACACCCCACAGGGCCCATTTATGATCAGATTGCTTTGAAACCTGGTACGCTTGTTTGGGGAGACCTCTAGATGGGAGCTATCGATTTTCTTCAATTTCTGTTAAAAAATGGTGCCGCGGCCAACGTTCTTAGAACTTAGTTTAGTCAGAAGACTCAATATTTCCCTTTGGCACACCCTACAGGGTCCATTTATGATTGGATTGCTTTGAAACCTAGCATACTTGTTTGGGGTGACCTCTAGATGGGAGCTATCGATTTTCCTCAATTTCCGTAAAAAATGTTGCCGCGGCCAACGTTCGTAGAACTTAGTTTAGTCAAACCACAATATTTCCCTTTGGCACACCCTACAGGGCACATTTATGATTTGATTGCTTTGAAACCTGGTATGCTTATTTAGGGTGACCTCTAGATGGGAGCTATCGGTTTTCTTCAATTTTCGGCAAAAAATGTTGCCACGGCCAACGTTCGTAGAACTTAGTTTAGTCAGACCTCAATATTTCCCTTTGGCACACCCTACAGGGCCCATTTATGATCAGATTGCTTTGAAACCTGGTATGCTTATTTGGGGAGACCGCTAGATGGAGGCTGTCGATTTTCTTCAATTTCCGGCAAAAAATGTTGCCACGGCCAACGTTCTTAGAACTTAGTTTAGTCAGACCTCAATATTTCCCTTTGGCACACCCCACAGGGCCCATTTATGATCAGATTGCTTTGAAACCTGGTACGCTTGTTTGGGGAGACCTCTAGATGGGAGCTATCGATTTTCTTCAATTTCTGTTAAAAAATGGTGCCGCGGCCAACGTTCTTAGAACTTAGTTTAGTCAGAAGACTCAATATTTCCCTTTGGCACACCCTACAGGGTCCATTTATGATTGGATTGCTTTGAAACCTAGCATACTTGTTTGGGGTGACCTCTAGATGGGAGCTATCGATTTTCCTCAATTTCCGTAAAAAATGTTGCCGCGGCCAACGTTCGTAGAACTTAGTTTAGTCAAACCACAATATTTCTCCTTGGCACACCCTACAGGGCACATTTATGATTTGATTGCTTTGAAACCTGGTATGCTTATTTAGGGTGACCTCTAGATGGGAGCTGTCGATTTTCTTCAATTTCCGGCAAAAAATGTTGCCACGGCCAACGTTCGTAGAACTTAGTTTAGTCAGACCTCAATATTTCCCTTTGGCATACCCTACAGGGCCCATTTATGATCGATTGCTTTGAAACCTGGTATGCTTGTTTGGGGAGACCTCTAGATGGGAGCTACCGATTTTCTTCAATTTCTGTCAAAAAATGTTGCCGCGGCCAACGTTCTTAGAACTTAGTTTAGTCAGACGACTCAATATTTCCCTTTGGCACACCCTACAGGGTTCATTTATGATTGGATTGCATTGAAACCTGGCATGCTTGTTTGGGGTGACCTCTAGATGGGAGCTGTCGATTTTCTTCAATTTCCGGCAAAAAATGTTGCCGCGGCCAACGTTTTTAGAACTCAGTTTAGTCAAACCACAATATTTCCCTTTGGCACACCCTACAGGGCACATTTATGATTTGATTGCTTTGAAACCTGATATGCTTGTTTGGGGAGACCTCTAGATGGGAGCTATCGATTTTCTTCAATTTCCGTCAAAAAATGTTGCCGCGGCCAACGTTCTTAGAACTTAGTTTAGTCAGAAGACTCAATATTTCCCTTTGGCACACCCTACAGGGAACATTTATGATCGGATTGCTTTGAAACATGGCATGCTTGTTTGGGGTGACCTCTAGATGCGAGCTATCGATTTTCCTCAATTTCCATCAAAAAATTTTGCCGCAGCCAACATTCTTAGAACTTAGTTTAGTCAGACCACAATATTTCCCTTTGGCTCACCCTACAGGGCACATTTATGACTAGATTGCTTTGAAACGTGGTATGCTTATTTACGGTGACCTCTAGATGTGAGCTATCGATTTTCTTCCATTTCCGTCAAAAAATGTTGCCACGGCCAACGTTCTTAGAATTTAGTCTAGTCTGACCACAATATTTCCCTTTTGTACACCCTATAGGGCTTTGAAACCTGGGATGCTTGTTTGGGGAGGCCTCTAGATGGGAGCTATCGATTTTCTTCGGTTTCTGTCAAAAAATGTTGCCACTGGCAAAAAAAATGACATTGGTGCCAATGATCTTCAATTTTGCCATTTCATTTATAACTTACCAAGTTCAAGTTTGTCAAGTTGAGCTACAGTGTCATTGACACTTTCATTTTTTTATTTGCTTGTTTTTGTTGAGGGTTTGTTTTTGTTTTTTGTGGGGGAGGGGGCCTGTATGTTTTGTGGATGATGGGGGGCGGGTTTGGGGGGCAATTCTCAAAACCTATGGGGCCATATAATGCTTTCAAAGCCGGCCAATACAAGACTCTTAAAAGTGTTTATGTGCTATAAAAGATTTAGCCCTTTGTCTAACGCAACGGCAATATCATCCCAGTGAATTGACAAAAATTGCTCAAGTTTTATCATTTTTCTTTGGCTCGAAAGAAACATAGCTTATGAGCTCTAATTGGAACGAGGTCGATTGGCTCACTCCAATGTGTGTGTTTTATAATGTTTGTTTATCGGGGTTTAACGACTCTTTCAACAACCAGGGTCACATCTTTAGCATAGTAAGCTTTTCTTTGGGGCCAAAAAAAATGTTTTGCTTATTCAAGAAATTCATTTGGAAGTGTTGTTATTGGTGGTGTTGAAAAAAATGTTTTATAATGTTTGTTATCGGGGTTTAACGACTCTTTCAACAGCCAGGGTCACATCGTGTCGGATACTTTTGCCGGTGATCAAGTCGGAGTACCCGGAGAGAACCACCGAAGAGCAACGAGCAATTGTCAAACTCTCCAGCATAGTAACTCTGTGCAAGCTGTGCTAGCAGCGATTGAAGGCAAGTGCACCATCGTCGCGCGGCACACCTTATATGTATATATATAGTACGACGCCGTTCCTCTACTAGGGTAATCGAGATTATGTGTCTTGCCCAAGGAAACAGCACCATTGCCGCTGTTCAGGATCAAACCGTCGACGTTTTGATTGAAAGTCCAATGCTCTAGCCACTGAGGCATCGCGCTACCACAAAAGACTTAATATAACACGAGATAACCTCACGAGCACGGGTGATATGTCTCCTCCCACAAGTTTCGTGAATCTCCATATCCTTGGCTCCCAGAAAATTCAAATCCACCACTCAACGGACTATGTGACCTTGGCCCCTTCAGTCCCCCCCCCCCTCCCACATTACATGCTAAAAAGATATTATTCCTCTCCCCATTGCCTGCGGGGTACTTTTTACCTTTAGCATAGTAGACGTGTTAAACCTTGGTTTACGCAGTTTACACCACGATTGTTATTTGTAATCAATGTTACTCGATACAATACAGACAGTGAGAAATGTGCTAGATACACCACGCATGGAATCCGGACTACGTCAAGGACGTCATCTGCTCAGTGGTTACGCATCGGAGTGACGTTATGACGTGAATGAAATGCTTCGACACATTATTATCAAGCAAGAAAGTAAACAGACTGTCGAAGGTGATAATTTCCTTTAAAATATTGGCTTCGTTCGCTTAAAGCAAGTTTAACCCTTTACTGTCACGCCCAATTTAGCCTTATATGGAGGACACATGTGTACGTCTGTATGCGAGGAAGTTTAATAAAATTTATGACATACTTGAAACTCTATCCTCTGATCAATTGTTGGAAAGGGCTCTCTGAGCCCTTTCCAACAATTAATCAGATGGTAGGTTTGAACTGCGCATATCAGAACGTACAGATAATCATCATAAAATAAGTGACATAAGTCGCTTTCGGCAGCGTAAGTGTTAACAGAACGTTTAGCCTTCGGCGCACGTGAAATATATGAAAAACTCCAACCCGAGTCGTAGATTCCTGAACCCCGTACTCCGAGATTCTCCTCCACCACCAATTCTCGAAAAACTCTCAAACTTCCAATGATTGCTCGTGCCTTAGGAACTTATAGCAGATTCTGCGGTATCTGAACGTAATGCTGTGATGCTCATTAGAGTACAGACGTCGTGGACTTATCGCAATCCACGCGTGGACAGTGATGTTCACGCATGCGTTTACCAGATATTAAAAACCAACAGCAGCAGAATTTTAATTAATGAACCACCGGTGCTTCATCAAATAAATTTTTGATGATTTTTTTTATAATTAGTGTTATAGAATCTAATATTATAGCGTCCCTGGAAATATTGCCCACCCGTGAAAAGTGACCAGTCCACAGCGGCCGTACTTTACGTAATAGGTTTTATCAGCATTCCCCATTCGGATCACGTGAGGATGCATACACGTCACATTTCTTTCCAAAACAATAAAACTCGTGAAACGAAATAGGGGGCAAGCGATAGCGGTAACCATCAATCCCTCACCAAACCTATAACTCCACCTAGCAATCTCTATGGCGCAGGTATTGACAATACTTTATTCATACCAATGCCTTTCGAATGTTGAACTTTCGAAATGGTAGCTAAGTTTCGTTTTGCAAAGCAACGAAGATACGCAACTTGATTCAGACTGTACGCAGTCACATTTCATTATGTTCTAACGTAAAGGTTTTTTTTCTAACTCGGATTTACCATATTATTAATTATATTACAATTGATACATACTATAAAAATTAATTTTAATACAAATGATCAAGCCCGTGATATACCAAGATCTATTTATTTGACGATGAGTTGAGTTCACGTTTGACATTTTCTGACCAGGATTACACAAGTGCCTGTTAAAAATACCACGTGTGATTTGTTTTGAAAACAAAGGTGGCGTATGCCCTTTCCCCCACCATCTTGCGTAACCCAATATGGGATATACTGATCTCCTTTTTCGGTTTAGATCAGCATCATTGTGCGTATTCCGCGTTTGGGGTGTTTCAACTTCAATTAAAACAGGTTTCAATTGCATTTATAATACTGCAACCCATATAATAAAAAAGAATACCAACTCTTTTTTGAGTTAGTTTAAACATATTTCATTGTCATTTGATTGAAAACTGACAAAAGGATTGGAACACAAGTTATTAAACTTATATAAGTTCCTCTCCGAAGTAACAGGAAACCAATTCATAATATATAGCTAAACAGAAGTGAGTAACATGACATGCAGTTATGGGATCAGATGATATAGAACAAAAGAAACAGTGGAGAGTTGAGTGTTCAACAGTTGTACCCTTTTCGTACGGATGCGGCCATCGCAAACCATCACCAAGCCTTATCTGGATGTTAGAGAGAAGGCACACCAAAAAGGGGAGGGGTTAGAGTCAATTGAAACGGTTGCTACCTGAAATAAAGGACCGCACTGACATGAAGATTAGATTGTTTTCATTTCGTGATAAATTAGGTTTTCCAAAAAGAACATCGTCCTTGGAGGTAATGTTAAGATGAGATTTTTTGAGTTAGTACCAGAATTATGTCATTCGTAACTGCAAGGAGGTCTAAGGCTTTGTGTCGCTCGTGAAAACTTATATTTCCTTACAATCACGGATAAGGTAATTCTGGTACCCACACAAAAACAGTAGGTGTCCACTTCATAATTTGGACGTAACGAATTTTTGCATGAAAATTATATTTAGCGACTGTATGTTACAGTTTGGACATTGTAAGGAATTTGTGTACTTGTTGCCTCAATCCCACTGCAAGGCTTAACGCGGAGGCACCATGCACTGTGTTTCAAATTCATAATATGGTAGAAGTAGGAGCAATGTTTCAGATTTTCGAACTGCGTGGAAGTGGAACCCTTACTTCGTGTGCATTTCCCAGATGTATTTTCCCTGTTGTATGGTCCTACCCTTAGGGAATGTGGAATGTTAACTTAATAGCTAACTCAAGCTCTCGGGCCACCAGGCTAATTCTGTTCGGCGCTCGTCAAACACATGAAAAACTCCAACGCGGGTCGTTGATTCATGTCCCCCGCGCTCTACCCCTCTTGGGTTCTGTCTTAGCCCCACCACACCTACCATTCCCCGCCCCCACACACAGGCTCTAAAATAAGTTGGGTTAAAAATCAACCCACATCAATTGGTTTGAGTGAATATGAACCCAAATGGGTTCGTATTCACTCAACCCAGTTGATTTGGGTTGATTTTTAACCCAACTGATTTTAGAGTGCGCCCCATTACGCACGCACACAGGCACACGAACACACACGTGCAAATATGCAAACTTAAGATTCAGCCTCTTCGCTTTTAAAAGGCAGCAGCTATTCGGCACCGTGGCAAATAACTCAATCGTATCTAAATATATAATGCTTGCTATTTGCCACCCGGTGCCAAAATTATCATTGTATATCGACCATATCTCGGGATCCAGTTGCATGTAATTGGTTGGATACAATGAGGTTGATGTGCTTGTCGACTGAGTCGCGATAGTGTCTTTTTTCAGGGCTTTCATTTTGTAGAGAGAAATCATTTTTTACAGTGGTCGGCACCGGGTTGCAAACAACTCAGTCCTGTGTAAATACAGAAGGCTTGCTATGTGTTATTTGCCACACGGTGCCATATAGACACTAAACTTTTAAAATCGTTCTTGGCCGCTGAGTACAACAGAACAGCATAGACAGTCAGAAACAGCGGTTTCATCATTTAACAAGAATCACTTTTATGGAGATTGTGTGTACTTATGAGTGCTCCCATCCTACAGACTGAGTAAGGTTCAAGTGATGAGAAAAAAGCCTTCAGTACAAAGTGAAAACCATGATCGTCAAATGTAAGTGAGAGATACGTAATAAGGTGTTTTAGAAGGCTTCCATTCAGAGTAATTTTCTCGAAGACCGGTTAATAAGAAACGACAAGCATTCCTTTACGTTTTCAATCAATTGACAGCCCTTGATTAGCACTTTTCTTCCAACAGACCAATTCATCAATATTATCTTGACGTGCTATTAGCGTTAGTAAGTTTGAGTGTTATGCACACATCAACTACTCTTGGAAAACCACTCGATGATTTACACGCAAGTTGGTTGAACGGTATCCGTACTGTTGATCAATGGCGACAGACTGCACGCTTTCAAGCCTCCAGTCGCTATTATGGGCTGGAGCCAGTCTATCCTCGAAATAGCGCACCTCCAATGTTTAGATTTAATGGGCTGGAATATTTCAATTGGTTGAAAATGCGAACGTTCAGATAGCTGAATTCGGAGAAGAAACTTCGGACTTGGTGATTAGAATGAGAAACAGTAACACTGTCAGAAAACTGTAACAGAGATCAGAACACTTTGTACTTACTTGTTTTGGTTTTAATAAAGATGTTATTATATTATATTTATTTATTGGTGTTTAATGCCACATACTTATGCACAATGGCTAATCGTGAATCTCGTGAAAGTTTTACGGGTGGAGGAAGCCGGAGTACCCGGAGAGAACCACCGAGCATCGACGAGCAACTGTCAGCTCCTCAACATTCTAACTGTATAAGCTCCGCTCAAGCAGGGTTACAGTGGTTGAAGACATGTGCACCATCGACGTGCAGTACGCCTTAGTGCACGGCGTCATCGTGCCCCCATGTAGGCAACCGGGATAAAGTGCCTTGCCCAAGGACACAACGCGGGTCGTCCCGGACGGGGATCGAAATTATAAAGATGTTATTACTTGGTTTGTTTCATATTGGGGCTTATGTGAGGTCGTGATGGACTGATATCTCGGCCGATATGAAACTACCAAGTGATAACTATATATTGTTTCAAAACCCGGTGTATGTCTCGAGTTCGTTTGTTTGACTCTCACCTGTTTGCTGTAATGTACTACGTAGCAGTGGCGTAGCCATGGTGAGGGGTGGTGAGGGGGCACATGCCCTCCAACTTTTAGTCATCCCCCCTCCCCCAGGTGATGTGGCCTAATTATTGATGCCTTTCACAACTTATAAATTATGTACATAACCGCTCTCAAAGTCAAGGGAAATGCGTTTTTTGTCTTGAATTTCAAAATTTTCCCTGGGTAGGCCCCCCTTCAGCGAGAGGGGGTGTCCCTCTCTTGTGCTCGCCCCCATTTCGCCGCTACGTGTCTCAGATGATGCTGCGCATCCTATTCTGTATGCCTCCTAGTAGGGGGGTAGCCGCTACGTTCAGATCGCTGAACTAGACCCCCACCGCCACCCTAGATATTACTCTTGCCCCCTTAACTTTGATATTCTTGCTACGCGACTGTGTAGGGGTGGGCTAACATAAATTTTCCTCATCAAAATTCGTTAAAAGATTCGGTTTGTCAAACAGAAAAATGAGAATTCGGACGGTAAGTTCTTGTCTGAATACAGGGACACCGGAAGTACGGTGACAGAGGAGGCAGTTGCCCTCCCTGCCGTCGGACCACGGGGGCGAGAGGGGGCAGACAATGCCCTTCTCAGGTTCGTAACTCAGTTTCTTTCAATGATTTATTCTCGAAGTAAAGCTAAAATACACACCAAATCCGTTCTGGATTCTTTCAAAATTTAATGGGGGAGTTTGGGAGGAGCCCCCCCCCCGATGGGAGTAGGCACCTCCTCTCATACTTCCCCATCTTGGTCCTTCGAGACATGCATACTTCGGCATGTCATGGCGGAACTGTTAGTGCGAGTAAATGCCCTTTTCTCGGGGGTCTGCGCCCCCCCCCCCCCCACCCCTGCCCTGAAGTGCTTCCGGCGACCCTGGCTAAACAGTTTATGCTGCTGCAAACAACCATAAAGGCCTTTCCACGCGAGATAAGATGCGAGCGTGCCGGGTGCTGCGATAAAGTAATTTATGTTTTTATTTATTTATTTATTGGGGTTTACCGACACTACGTCGGAGGAAGCCGGAACACTAGGGGAGAACCATCGAGCAACGGCGAGCAACTGTAAAACTCCCCAGCGTACTAATTTCGCACAAGCAAGGTTGGCAGTGGTTGAAGCCAAGTGCACCATCGAGTGCAGTGCGACTTAGTACACAGCGCCACCGATCCCCACGTGGGCAAACAGGATGAAGTCCCCTGCCCAAGGATACAACGCATCTACAGCTGGTCGGAAGAAGCACCGTGGATCTTTCGGTTTGAAGTCCAATGCCCTAACAATTGAACTCCTGGGATAAAGTAACTGAACTGCATTTCATGATGGAATGTGCAGAATATGGGTTTATCCGGAATAACGTTTTTCACAGATCAGAGCTTGAAAATCAGAACTTCTCTGTGATGAACGCAGAGGAAAAATTCATATTCTTCATGGAAAATAATGATCCCAGGCTGTGTAACATCATCTGTAATATGATCCTGCTTTTCTTTAAACGACGCGAGCTGAAGCACCATCAGCAGTCATGGTTGCCGGTAACGGCTACTTCTGTATATGATATACAGTTCATACTATCATTTCGTATCAAAATATATTTATGTATTATCTTTACGTTTATTGTTATTGTTATGAAAATCATGCAATCTGCCTGTCCTTGGTGTTTTTGCTGAATAAACTTATGTTAACGTCTTTCGCTCATTATAATCACCCTTTTAATATGTTATCGTGTTTTCCCCAAGCACTATGCCTTCTTAAAGACAAACCAGACAACTAATACCTCCTCTATATTCTTCACGTCAGTCCTGTCGATTAAACAAGGTGACTTTTTGTAATAACTTTCACAGAATGGGTGGGGTGGTGGGGATAGAATAGAAAAGGTGGAGATAGACGTCTTCGCTTTGGCGCAGACGACACTGAGATACATCTCTGGCTTGGGTCTCCATGGGGCTTCGCTCTTTGTATTTAATGCACGTTTTCGTCGAAACTTCTTTCACGGGGTTAAACCCACAGTCACCTGGGGCCAATACTATAAAACTTTTACAGTTGTATTTTTCAGTATTGTATTTTCTATTTATGGAAATAACTAATTGAAATGAAGCATTAGCATTTTCAAAGATGTGGCAATTTGCCAGTTGGCAAATTGCCATATCTTTGAAAATGCTAATGATTCATTTCCGTCATTTATATTCACTTGTAGAAAATACAATTCGAGACAAGACAATTGTAAAGGTGTTATAGTATTGGTCCCTGGATTCACTTTGCTTAAAGTTCTGCTTATGCTACGCCCTCGTCGGCATCTTCACGCGCCTGCTATTTTCACTACCACAGTTCATTTATAAATTCACTTGTCCTCCCCTCGCAGGGTTAACTTGGCCTTCACCTATCAAGCAATAACTCATTCAAAATTCACGGAAAAGATTCTCACAATAGATTATCAACAACCCTCTTTCGCCAAAAAGTTCTAACACTAAATCTCTATCTTAGCTCAACCAGCTCTCCATAGCTCTTGGCTATTTACCATTAGTGCCCACCGCTCACGAACCCTCCGCGTTTCATGGATGTCCACTGGTACAACTTTGTGGACCTACTGACTCCCCAAGGGCATGAAGGGTGTGCCTATCCTGTGTCTATTCCTCAATATATATACAGTTCAGGAAGGAAGGAATCTTAATAATAATTGCTTTCTTTGAAATCGGAGATACTCAGCAAGATTGATGCACTTTAAACTGGACTTTGTTTAAAGTTCTCTGTCTTAGACATTCCTGACCATAGCGGCCGACATGTATGGGTGTCTGGCGATCCTTGCATTTCCATCCTAAAGAAAATAGTTGTCCCTCTCAATTAGAATACGATTCTTTTCTGATAACTACAAAGTGCGAATGGATTTACAGACATTATCTCGTTATGAGACGAAATCAGGCGTAACAGATAATGACCAACTGCCTCAGTTGGTGTGTACTAATTACTTCATTTAAACGCATGTGGATATTATACCCAACTGGACTATAGCTAATAATCGCCACACTTCCAAAAGCTAAAGTTGCGTAAACCTATTAAGCTTTCACGTAGCCAGTCGTTTATAAACTTCACAATATTGGCTACTTTTCTCCATTCTTCGTTGAAAAGATGAGAATGCTTATCACAAGCTATTTACAAAAATAAAGAAATTCTGTCGTGAGGTGAAAAATGTAACGGAAGTGTTAGCGGGCTCAGTTGTCTTGATAAAAGGCCTATAGTGTTGACTGAAAGGTCGTTGTATAACGATGTTTATGTTATCTCTAATTATTTGAACAATCAGTGGCTTAGCTTAGTGGTAGAGATGGGCGGTACTCGAATTTTAAGTTTGGTTTCGGTAATTTTAGGGGGAATACCTGACTTGACTGAGATTTGCTTTTAGTACCAAATAGGAAATCACATCAAGAAAAACAGAATTAGTTGTTGTAGTATCATTCTACCACAACGCTATAAATGACACTGCCAATGAGCTCAGCAGTGGCATTCTTTTACGACCACGTTATAAACTCACCTTGGTGTTTAAAGACCTATTTCAGGCTTTTGTGATCTCAGAGCAGCATGTGAACTAACCGTGCCATCTTTAGGCGGTCCTGCTGACAATATAGACAGAACACATGGGCAGTGATTTCTAGTCAAGTCTTGGCTGCCTTAATAGGCAGCCAAGACTTGACAAGAAATCACTGCTAAGCAATTGGACATGTACAGGTTGCAGTCTAGTGGGAATTCTGGAAAGTTGTCCAGTCCACTGAGGGTTAACAGAACTGAAAAGAAAGTCAGTCACTTCTTTCATGAAAATGAACCTTTCAACTGTTATCAAGCCTCAACGGGGTCTTATCAATTACCTTAATAGGCAGCCAAGACTTGACAAGAAATCACTGCTAAGCAGTTGGACATGTACAGGTTGTAGTCTAGTGGGAATACCGGAAAGTTGTCCAGTCCACTGAGGGTTAACAGAACTGAAAAGAAAGTCAGTCACTTCTTTCATGAAAATGAACCTTTCAACTGTTATCAAGCCTCAACGGGGTCTTATAAATAGCGGATGTAGGAAAATTTGAAAATTCGGGCGATTTCGGTATTCAACGATTGGTTCGGTTCGGTTTTTCGGTATCCCCATGATATCGTTATCGGCTCGGTATATTGCCCATCTCTACCAAGGCGGTTTAGGGATGTGTGCGACACCCCCTCCCCAATGTATTTTCCAGTACGGATATTTTTGATTCGCTCTTGCCACTTGCCAGTAATCGTGCACTTTTTTACGAGAATAGATTTGATACTTGGACTAATATCACACGCAAAGTCGGTCATACAAATGGAGGTCTGTTGTCACCTAGATCTGATTCGGGCTGTTGGGAGCCCAGCACGACCACTTTGGAATACCGGCACGGCAGGTGCTAATTAAATAAGATGTTGCGTCACATTACTACAGCACGGCCGCCGTGGACTGGTCACTTTCCACGAATGAGCAATATTTCTACGGACGCAATATATTAGATTCCAAACACTAATTATTGGAAAAAAAATCATCAAAAATTAATTAATGAAGCACAGGGTACAACCCGGTGCTTCATTAATTAAAATTTTCAGTTCGCGTGTCGCCTCAACAGCTTTTTGTCCATATGGAGCACTGGATGGAGTGTTATGGGCTGGTTCTCTAAATAAATTACAAAGGACAAATATACCACGGCGGACTTGAAAATTATACAGTAAAGACCTAAGGGTTAATTCTTATGGTCATTAAGTCATAATTGTAGTGTTTGTTTGATCAGATTCGAAATATTAGAGTGTTTTGTGTGCATAATCGCTGTTTGCGCAAAACAGGTCAACCCAGTTCAGACGGACGCACTTTGGAGGAACCTAATCTAATATTAGGTTCTATTTGAATTATATGCGATGATTATTCGTCTGTCTGAATCAAATAAATCTTTCAGTTTGCATTTCAGACGAATCTTCGTCTGAGAACGACGCATTTAATGCATCTTTTAGATTCGATGCGCCGTTTGATACAGACACTCGAACTTGCGAAGAATCTAATCTTATGTTCCGCCGATGTTAGGTTTTGTTTGGGTATTATCGTTCACAGAACGGTTTATGTTAATTAGGGAATCCTATGCCAATTGGAGAATAGCTGTTGCCAGGGTTTATTAATATAATATTTGGTTAGGTTAGAAAAAGGGCCCAGCAGGGAACGAGTTAACAATCCAAGAGTACCGGGTAACTGAACTGAATTCGAAGATAATGCTCTGGGTGTAAGGCCTACACACGTCGTGACTAATCTTGCATTTCAAAAAGGTTTACAAATCGTTTAACTCCTTGCGTGCTACTGGCAGATATTCCTGCCCACAATGGTGTTCTTACTACCAATGAAATAAGTATGATTTGGGCAGATCACTCAAGTCCCCCCACTCTAACCCTGTAAATTCAATGGATTTTTTCACCAATGATTTCTTAAGTTGAATTTAAATAAAATTTTCAACAAATCTAGTCATGGCTGCTTCACAGCAGCCATGATTAGATTTGGTGAAAAATATGTTGAAAATTCCCAGCGGTTTATTTATTTATTCATTTATTTATTTATTTATTATTTATTTATTTATTGGGATTTAACGACACTTTCGACAGCTAGGGTCACCTCGTGTCGGAGAGTTTTACGGGTAGAGGAATCCAGTGTACACGGAAAGAACCACGGAGCAACGATGAGCAGCTGCCAGACTCCCCAACATACTAACTCCACACAACCAGGGTAAGCATTGGTTGAAGACAAGTGCACCATCGACGTGCAGCACGCCTTAGTACACAGAACCACCGGGCCGCCGCGCGGGCAATCGGGATTAAGTGCCTTGCACACGGACACAACGCAGTTACCCTTGGCGGGGATCGAACCATGGACCTTTCGGTTTGAAGTCCAACTCTGTAACCACTGAGCCACCGCGCTCCGGTGTCTTCCCACTAGACCAATTCCCTTTAGACCAATTCCCTTTAGGCCATTTTCAAAAAGACCAATTCCCCTTAGACCAACTATATACTGTTATTGATGAAGGGTTGATTAAGGATAATCAAGAAAACATTTATTTATTGATGAACACTTTATTTAATAAAAAAAAATATTTATATGCATAACATACAAAAAATATAGGTTTATAACATTTCAGCATAGCTCAGTACATAAAACATTTTACAAAATATATAGATTTATAACATCAATACACACAAAGCATTGTGTTTGTTTTGTTATGGAAATCGGGTCAATATCTGTTAACCACAAAGCAATAAAAAGAATCACAGCCTTTGAAAGTGTGTGAATACTATAACAATTGTTATGAAAAATCTGCCCAGCATATATAAAATATCAAAAAGCCAGAAAATAAGCAGACTGTCATCTGACAAATGAGGTCCCCAGAGGGTGAATTTTGTGATGCTACCCTGCACAGCAGGGTAGCATCACTAAATTTACCCTCTGTGAACCTCAACCTGAATCAAGGTCTCAAACATAAACAGAAAGAGGTACCCAGAGGATAAACTGGCCCACTGTTTGGGAAAGCATCAGCAAATTCACCCTCTGGGGACCTAATTCTGCAAATGACAGACTGCTTATTTTCATGCTTGAATATCAATAACATTATATACATTTATAAATATTTATAAATATATCAATTTATTGATATAGAGTTATTTTAAAAGTAGAACATATCAGTTGGTCTAAGGGGAATTGGTCTAAAGGGAATTGGCCTTGTGGGAATTGGTCTAAAGGGAATTGGTCTAGTGGGAATGAACCCTCGCTCCCTCTCAGTGGGTTAAGAGTTAAGAGTAACGTTTGTCTTCTTTTGTTATGAGTAACTGTTTTGTATATAATGTTATTAATTTCTGGAAACCAGTTGTCTGGTTCCCGACTAAGAATGAAATACGGCTGGCTACCGTCATTGCTTGCAAATAAATGTATAAAGTCAACAAGCGCTTTTATTGAGCTAATTTCCCCACAGTTGTATGCCTTAAGACAGGAATACTAGTTTATGGACTCATTTTCCTAATTACATATTGCTGATGAGATAACAGCATGGGAGATTTGAATCTCTCTATTCTGAGTATTCTCCACTTACATCTATTTCAAATGGCGTCTGAGAAGACACTAAATATTGAATATTGGCAATCAAGCTCGAACACAGAGAAACCCAGACCACTGGACTCGTGTCAAGGACAACATAAAATGGTATGTTGTAAAGCTATTTATCAAACTACTCAGACATGAAATATCTTCTATCAATAATTTCCTTTGAGAATTCCGGAATAAACATCTTTTGATTCACACTTTATTCAGAGATCAAAGAAACTGCGCATTCTACTTCTCGAAAAGAAGCCTGCGTCTTTGCACAAGAGTTTACCCATTTCATTACATGCGTAAGATGGAGATGGCCGTGATACCGTAGTTTGATCAGTTTTACAATACAGAGAAAGGAATTATTGGTAAAATTGGAGTTGACGAAAATGCTAGTGACGAAAATGACAGTTATAAAATCATAGCGACGAACATGGCTGTGACTGAAAACTATGAAATCGCCAAGAGGGATACGACTAGAGGGTCTTGGTTCATGGGGTGCCCACTCTTCAGATTCTCCCCACCCCGGCTGCTTTAAAAAACGCTTTGCACCCCCCCCCCCCCCCCTCCTCCCCTCTTGAGTGAGAATTTTCCAACTGCTTCGAGAGGCGGACTGGACCACGAAAAGTTACCGGAAAATTCAGCAAGGGAGGTCTTCGACCCGGAGAATAATTTTATTTTTTTAAACGAAAGAACGCTGCTTCCTTGCATCTTAGCAATCAATGGCAGTCCACATAAGGACATTTAGATGGCGTTTTTGTATCATCTTCATTCGGCAAAATGGTTGCACTGAAGGAGATCGTGATCCATCGAGCCGACCATAGTTCGGCCCAATGGGAGAAATTTTGATTTTTTCAAAGTGAAAGAGCGCTGTTTTCTTGCATCTGGCGAAGCGAGACCGGTTCTCGTTAGATCACCGAAGTTAGGCAACATCGACACCCCCCCCCCCCCCCCCCCGGTTAATCCTTGGATGGGTGACCATTCGGCGATTGATTCGGGTGCTTCCCGTAGTAGTGGCTGGTGTGCGATCGGCGAAGTTTGAGTGTGTGATTCTGCGACGTTGCATCACATGCCAGCTGTGGACGTTGTACCTAGGTGTAAAATAGGGACCTGTTGAGGTGCTTGCCTTGTGTGTCCGTCTGTGGAGCACCGGCAGTATGCTCCATTGAGTTGAGCTGAGAATGTCATAGAATGAACAAAGGGTGTGAACACCTGTGATACGGTGTAATAATGTAAGTCAGAGAGCTCTGCGATGGATTCTAGACGTTAACATTGCATTGCATTATTATCTGGACGATCAATGGCAGACAAGCCTGCTGGTATATAGAAATGTCCTATATGCCGGTATACCGAAATGCTCTCTATGTGGACTGCCATTGGCAGTCCACATAGAGAGCATTTCGGTATACCGGCAGTCTATTTCGCCTGTTGGTCATTTTCACAAAATTCCATGCACCACACGTGTTAGGCTGCATCAATTTTGGGGCCTCGGGAGATCCCCAATAGGGAAGTTTCTCGGTGGACCAGTCCGCCGGGCTGGCCATACCTTGCCGTTGCTCGGTGGTTCTTTCTGGGTATGGCCAGTCCGCCTCTGATACACAGATAGTCTTTCGTGCTCCGGTTAAAGATATTCCAATCTGTAAGTATTCAATTCACCTTTAAACCATCACGATATTAACACAATTAGTGGAACTACTTTTCGTAATGACAAAACTACGGTTGTGGTGAGTCTTCATTTCAAATGGTAATGTTATCAAAAAGTCGGTGAAATCAAGTCTCGATTGAGCAACATTTTTTGCGTTGATTCAAAGAAAATGAATGTTTATGGTATTTTTAGATTCAGTCGTCGAGAATATGTGTTTGCCAGCCTCTCTTTCACATGCAAGGTTGACATTTTTACTCGGGCGTAATTGTTTCCAGAAAGTAAGGCTTGCAATTTTGTTGGTTGTATTTTTTTTTTTTTAAAGTAATACGGGATGGTTTTCGACTGTCTTCAATTTTCGTTTCTCAGCTTCTCTTTCGCATGCAACGCCGGAATTCGGCTGCCTGTTGTGATTTTGTAAAAGACGTTAACGTGGAGTGGATTTCGGTTATTTACGATGCAATTATTGTACTATGGCGTCTTCGAAGTCATGTAGGCCCTCTCCACATGACATTGTTGTCGAGATATGGAGCTAGTTTGCTCTTTGCACTCTGGGATAATTTGGCCCAGAGACAAACATGGGATGGATTGCCCCTGATTCGCACTTCAATGTCATTAATCTCATAACGTCATTCTTTCACCAACATATTGTTTTACGTTTCCCAGCTTCTCTAAAATGAACCACGTCGAAATACGACAGTTAGGGTTTAAAAAGCATCGTAGGGTAGTCCATTGTCTCCAACATCAAACTCTGACGTCACTGACGCTATTCATGTTAATTATTATTAAAATTTCAATTTTCTTCGAGATACTGAATTCACATTTAACGTTGTCCCGAGAGTAATATGAGATGGATTTCTATTGTTCCCGGTATCTTATTTTTACGTTACTTCTTTCTAACACGATGTTTCCCATTTCACAACCTCCTCACCACGTGCAACAGTGAATGTTACAGACCACTGTAAAAAAATGAAAGTGGTGGGTGTGGTTGTCTCCGACGTCGCGCTCTGACCCACAAACGCCTTTTATATCATTTATTGTCACGACCACCTTTCTGTGATCAAGTGGGAAATGGAATCAAACTGTATACAAATGAAGATATGGAACTAACCAGGGCATTGAAAATAACGGCTGCATGTAAACTAGGGCACTGGTGGGTGAAGACAGCTGCGAAGCTGTCTTCACCCACCAGTGTCCTAGTTTATGTGCAGCCGTTATTTATAAGCGAACGTAAAAAAATATGCGTGTTTATCTAAGAATTTCCAAACGTGATACATTAGCTCTTGAAACGAAATATGATGACAATTTGTGACACATTTTCTTTCCAGATGTGTATTTAGTTTAGAAGAGTCAAATATCAGGGCAAATGCAACAATCGATTATCAATAGTTCTCAACTTGGAACAACGTGTTGGTGAATCGAATCTTTAGGCCTTCACACACTAGATGCGATGTGAGATTTCGGAATAACGAATAACTACGGCAGCGCCTTGGGGTCAGGACCTTTTCGTTTAATAATCTGTTTTTATTGATTAGTAATCTGTTTTTACAGATTAGTAATCTGTTTTTACAGATTAAGATTATTAGATTATTATTTATTGGTGTTTAAGGTCACATACTTATGCACAATCGCTAATCGTGACCGTGACAGTTTTACGGGTGGAGGAAGCCGGAGTACCCGGAGAGAACCACCGAGCAACGACGAGCAACTGTCAGCTCCCCAACATCGTAACTCTGAACTCTGCACCGCAGCACAGGCAGGGTTAGATTGGTTGAAGACATGCGCACTATCGACGTGCAGTACGCCTCAGTACACAGCGTCATCGTGCCCCCATGTAGACAATCGGGGTGAAGTGTCTTGCCCAAGGACACAACGCGGTTGCCGCAGGTGGGATTCGAACCGAGGACCTCTCGGTTTGCAGCCTGCACCTCTACCAACTGAGCCATCGCGCCCCCAAGAGATTATTAGAAGACTGTTTTTACAGATTAATAATCTGTATTTACAGATTATTAGGAGACTGTTTTTACAATTTATTAGATGACTGTTTCTATAGATTATTACAAGACTGTATTTACAGATTAATAATCTGTTTTTACGGATCAGTAATCTGCGTTTACAGATTATTAGGAGACTGTTTTTACAATTTATTAGATTACTATTTTTACAGATTATTACAAGACTGTTTTTACAGATTAATAATCTTTTTTTACAGATTAGTAATATGTATTTACAGATTATTATGAGCCTGTTTGTCATGAAACTGAAGCTAGAATAGTGTGTGCCAGAGCGAAGTTAGAAGGGTGGCCGGCTGAGGGGACGCTGTCTCTCGGAATTAGTATGTAAACGCTTGTTCGTTTATTATTAATATTTTAAAGAATTACTTTTGTTAAACGAAAGTAATTCTTGAAAATAATAGTAATAATAAACGAACGTTTCGGGTCCGTTTCATTTGTTATTGTTTCAAAGAAGTATACTGAGTAAGGATTGAAGTTCATAACGACGGTCAACGATCCGGGAACACTGTCGGAATATTTAACTCTCGACCCACCATGTCGGAAAATTTTCAGATCCTACCTCGGTGCCTGGTTTTGGCGTGGCAATAACTGCAAGCTTGATTTTTTTATTGAGGTTTAATGGCATTTTAGGTCAGCCAGGGTCACCCCGTGTCGGACAGTGTTACAGGTAGTGGAAGCCGGAGTACCGCCGAGCAACAGCGAGCAGCTGTCAGACTCCTCAACATTCTATCTCTTCATAAGTAGGGTTAGCATTGGTTGAAGCCAAGTGCTCCATCGGCGTCCAGTACGCCTTAGTACACAGCGCCACCGTGCAAACCACGTGGGCAATCAGGATTAGGAGCCTTAGCCGAGGACCAAACGCAGTTAACGCTTAGAGCAAGTAAGTTGGAGAGACTGACAGTTGATCGCCGCTGCTCGGTTGTTCCCTCTGGGTACTCTGGCTTCCTCCACCCGTTAACCCTTTACCCATCGTAAGGCCAAAACCGGCCAGCGCTATTCTCAAAAATCTCCAATTAATTTTCATTATTTTTTCCATTTTGTTATCTGAAAAACATGTGTTATGACCCCTCATTGGAACGAGCTCGTCGAGCTCGTTCCAATGAGGGTCATAACCTATGTTTTTGAGACAAAAAAAATGAAAAAAATTAGTTATTCAAGAATTGTTTTTGAAAGTGTCGTCTGCTTTTCATGTTAGGTAAAGGGTTAAACTGCCTGACACAATGTGACCCTGACTGTTTAAAGTGTCATTAAACCCCAGTAAACAAACAAACTTCTCCTCTTCTCGAAAACCAGCATCGTTATCCGACCGGATAAGCCCGCACCCATCGAGAGAGGCTCATTAATTTGAAATCTGTGACCTCCTTACCAATATCTAAATAAGTAACCCCTTCCAAGTATGTAAATGTTTGGTTATATGAGGTACCGTCCCTATACCTGCCTTATCCAGAAATGAATACGTGTCCTCACCCCACAACCAGCGCCACAATATGTTGTTATCGCTAAGACGAGTAGAATAATTCCACATGCATTAGAATGCATATATTGATACATCGACCTCTGATTTCTAACAATTTCTCACCCTTCCGATTGGACACCAATGCCCCCCCCCCCCCCCCCCCCCCCCCCCCCCCCCCACCTACAACCGATATGCCAACCTGGAGATTAATTTGTAAAAGCAGTCTTCTAATAATCAATAAAAACAGTCACCTAATAATCTGTAAATACAGATTACTAATCTGTAAAAACAGAATATTAATCTGTAAAAACAGTCTTGTAATAATCTTTAAAAACAGTCATTTAATATTGTAAAAACAGTCTCCTAATAATCTGTAAATACAGATTAGTAATCTGTAAAAACTGTCCAAAGTGAGATATGAAGTATGTAATCACAGAATTTACGGCATTGAACTTCAAACCGAAAGGTAAACATTTCGATCCCCGCCAGGGGTAACAACGTTGTGTCCTTGAGCAAAGCACTTAATCCCGATTGCCCTCGTGGGGGGCACGTTGGGGCTGTGTACTAAGTTGCACGTCGATGGTGAAGCTATATTCGACCAATACTAACCCTGCTTGTGTGGAGTTAGTATATTGGGGAGTCTGACAACTGATCGCCATTGCTAGGTGGTTCTCTCCGGGCACTCCGGCTTCCTCCACCCGTAAAACTGTCCGACAAGATGTGACCCTGGCTGTCGAAAGTGTCGTTAAAATCCAATAATTAAATAAATAAATAAAAAAATAAATAAATAAATTAATAAATAAATAAATCACTGAATTCGTTGCGTCAAAATTATATTGTTACATTTCAATCGACACATTGGTCTGATTGTTGTTAATACTTGTGTTTGTTGAATAGTGAGGCTCACATTTGAGGGATCACAATATGTAGGAATTGCAAAATGGGGTAACAATTTGACATTTGTTACTTCATCCATCCCTGACATATCTCATAGTGAAAACAGACTTTCTATAAAATTATCTCGGCTTAAATTATTAGACGAGTGAGGAAGGTCCAATTAAGAAGTATATAATTGTTGAGAAAAGACATATGACGTCAGTAGAAAATAAAGCGAAGTTTCCTTTTGTCCCTTTATTACTGAAACTGAAAGCTCTCGGAGCTGTCTGTTGTTTTCGTTCATGAGAAGTTACTAGAGGAAACTTGGATTTTGATGATAAGCTAATTGGAAACAACTAAGTAACTGTCCACTTTGGCTCTTTGTTTAGTGAATGGGTTTCCACAGTAATTTGCAAGTTTTTACTTTTTCCAGCAAAAATAGCAAATATTACCTCCCAGACTTTTATATAATGGAAGGGTAGTGTCTGTATCATATGCCACGATGCGCGCAAAGTTGATATAATGCACAAAAAAAGTTACAGAACTTCAAAAGATAGTCATCAAGTTTCTTCTTTTCACTTAAAATATAATGTTCCCTGACTGCCGAGGCCAACTGAAGGCCTTATATACGAAAGCACCGTTTTTTAAATTTTTAAATGGTTTTAAACAGAGATTAATAGCCAAACGTTCAAAGTGATTGGAAAAAGAATTGTGAAAAGTCTGCTTCTGTATTTTTAAACAACTTAACAGGAAAATACCTAAAATTAGTGTTCAACCGATGATCGGAATCGGCCACCCCAAGCGGCCGATTGTGGGCAAACGGATGGCAACAGAAACGGCTCCTGGAACATCGGTTCATCCGATTGTTGCCAAGAATTTATTTTTGATGATTCTTTAACCACATTTTATTATCCTCTGCAATTGTTCAATTGTTAATGTAAAATGATCTCAATGATACCATTCAATAAAGTTGATAAACAACCACAATGTGTATTCTTAATTTCTCCAGATATCTTTGCGGGATATGCAAGTTAAACGACATTTAAAGCTTCCAACTGAGTGTACTTGCGGCAATCGCCAGTTCATACCGGAAAAATTGATGGCTGCTCCTCATTAACTCAGGTCGCAGTAAAATGACCAGTTGCGCGCACTTGGGTGGTACACGTGGCTCTGAGAGCCACGTATACCGCCCAAGTGTGCGCGTCTGGTCATTTTACTGCGACCTGAGTCACCGACGTTTAAAACTGTGAAATATGTTCAATTTAATGTAGTTCTTTCAAGCCTCGACTCGTCCAGTAGTGCACAGTATTACAATTGGAATCCGCATCGGAATCGGTCGTGTGTGAGCTCAAATAACCGGTAATCGGTCAGCGGCCATTTCCGGTAATCTGTTGAACACTATACCTGAAGTTTGTGAAACGAACGATGCGCACATTGATGATACAACTTCGGTAACATTTTTAAATTTCAATTTGAAAATGAAACTCCAATACTCTTTGTGTTGAATTTACTAACAACTTTAGAAAGTTAAGGGGTGCTTACGTTCCTGTAAATCTTTTACAATGACGAAAATTGCCTGCCATGGCATCCAGTTCGGAAAGATCGCATTTAGTGTGTAAATGTCTGAACACCGGTGCAACGCCGCGTTTTTCCGCTAGTCAACTGAAAGCAAATGAAATACTGAAACTCGAATGTTTCATATATCCAATGGCAAATTAAGGTTGGAGGGAGTAGATGTCACTGGGTTATCACGGTTAATACCGTACCCTATGCATGCAGCTATATATAGCTTCGGTGTGGGTCTCATCTGAGCTGTCATAAATTGGCCTCCTATTATATATATATATGTCGGGGATATAATATACAAAGTGACTCCTTTGATAAGTGGCACGCGTGTTTCTTTTGCTTTGTTACTCAACATGTCTCAGACGTGCGACATTTCCGCTTTCATTTCATAAAACGAAGAGAGAGTGTGTCGTCGTGGTTATCTGGTTATCAGACTTGAAATTCATCGCGACAAATCAACGAGAATGCGATTCTTCAGTAATAAATTTCAAAATTTTCCCAGTAAGACCCCCGGTAAATCGTCGATGATTGCTGAAAAGATGAGCCCCGTTCCCCTACGACTTAACTTCGGAAAACATCACAGTGAAAAACTATAATGAGATATACGGTTGTCAGAAAGGTGGTGTTCGACTCCCAGTTAGAAGCGTGAGTGAACGTGATGAAGAGTGGGTGAGCTGTCACTTTAAACCGGTTACAGGTCAAATAATTTCTGATCAGATTTGCGTCGTCAATGGTCATTGTATCAAAACAAATTGACCAGGTTGTTCTTGTCTAGACAACAGATGTGACACAGTTTGACCGCTAAATGATACTCATGTTTGCCTGTTCTGTTTATCCCCTGTTTGTGTTCTTTTGTGTATTTAACGATAATGTCAGAGTGTCCATATGTTATCGTTTTCATTAGTTTTAACCCCAACACAGGGAGCATGATGGTGCATTGGTTAGGGCAATGGCCTTGCAAACCAGAGATCGACGGTGACACGAGCCATCTGCGCTGTATTACTGAGCAAGACACTTAATCCTGATTAGACACGGGAGGACAGAGGCGGCGGAACCAGGGGGCACAAGAGACACATGCCCCTCCTCTTCTTTCCACAGACATGTTGCGTGGTTACTCAATGAGTTAAAAAGGGCGCATGAAAACGTGTCAATATACAGGCATTCCGGTAATATATTATTTGCAAATTCAAACAATTTTTGGCCAAGAAATCGTACGTTGTTTCTTCTACTTCAGCCATCTTCATTCTTCTTTTTACTACCTTACTTCACTAAACAAGGATTTAACCAATTACCTGCTAACACTAACTGTCAAATCTCGCAATTTCTCGCGTAACTTGCAGATCCAGGGGAGACGACCCAAATAAGCAATATGCTTACCGTCGGGTGTTCTCATCTAATTTGTTCTAATGGTGTCACAGATCTAAATATTTTCCCGCAGGCGACCATTATAACGTTCAGGCGAAATAAAAATACGATCTCATCACTTTATTTTGGCATGCAAATATCTTTGTCAAGTGTTGCTCTTTAGACAACTTTTTCTGATCCGAAAAGATGGGGGGGGGGGAGGGGGGGGGGTTGGTATGCAACAAATAAGAGAGAAAAAATGACAGGAAGGGAAGTAACGGTCACGTGCACATATTTTTCAGGAAATTCCCTACAGAAATACACCAACAGCCAATTGTATTTTTTAGGTCCAAAAGGTCACGCATATTCACCCTCTTTATTTATCCGGAACATTCAACAATAATGTAAGATGTCAGTAGAATGCTTCAAATGTTTATTGAAACAATATATTTTCCCAAGGCTGCTTAGGTTTGAAGATTGCATCATTTCCGAGTGCAACTTTTCAAGGCGGGTAACTCTAATATAAATATTTACCACAGTGATACCCGATATTACAATCCAATTTCTGATTACTGAAATATACTACTTGTATTTGTACCCCTTGTATTATATATAATTCATGTATGTATGTTTCAACTACCTTCTTTAACCCTTTTACCTAACATGAAAAGCAGACGACACTTGCAAACAAAATTCTTGAATAACTAATTTTTTGTCTCAAAAACATAGGTTATGACCCCTCATTGGAACGAGCTCGACGAGCTCGTTCCAAAGAGGGGTCATAACCTATGTTTTTGAGACAAAAAGTGAAAAAAATAATAAAAATTATTTGGCGATTTTGTGAATAGCACTGGCCGGTTTTAGCCGTTACGTTGGGTAAAGGGTTAATAAATATTGTTTACATTAAATGCTTGATACGGGAATTTTGGGTACACGATTTCCAAACTCCAAGCAGTGTAGTCTCTCCTCGCTGTGGACGTGGCAGCCGTTTCTTATTCCCAGTTCCTCATTCGACATCCGTTATCAACCGATTTTATCGGTTGGTAACAAATGTCGTATGAGAGAAAGTGGGAATAGGTAACGGATGTCACGTCCGTCACCACGTTGTGCTCAATAGATCGGATACGTGTCCGATCTATCGAGAGAAGCGCTGGGAGACAACACTGCTTGGAGTTTTCAATGTACTGAATAACAGTTAAAAGTTACGTAAGATCTTATTTCGTCTCGATAATAACAAGAATGTCCATACTTCGACAATATTTATTTAGTCCAATATATATCTTAAAATTATCTAGTTCAAAATATCTTTACACGGCGCACCTTACAAAGCACACCTTACACAGTACACCGAGAATCTCATACATTCGACAGTAACACTTGTTAACCCTTCGTTATATATAAAGTTTGGGGTAGAGCAGAAGGTGGCCACACGAGCCCCACCCCCCCCCCCCCCCTCTCCCACTCCAAAAAATAAATCTCCCGATCATATGTTTCGTAGGGCACAGGTGGGCAAGAAACTATGAAATACCCAACTTGGCTGAGGTCCTTGCTTGTCCGATGAAAATATACACACGCTTTTGGAGTACTCGGTTGGGCAAAATCTCGTGCTTGCAAGACAAAAGTTTTCACAGATCAGAAAATGCAATAAATATCCGTCTCAGTATATCGATAGAATTCCACATCCAAGGAGACAGTAGATTAATAACAAATGATTTTTATGATTGTGAACCAGATGGTCGGGCACCTCTACCCAGCGGGTGTGTAATTGACAGCACTGTCATAAAACTCTAATAAATTCCCTGTCATGTAAGTATTTTATCAATGGAAATTATATTTGTTGCGTATAAGTATTTGATAAAAGCAATTAGGTACGTTCCAAATAGTTGGACGAGATGACTGAGCTGTCGGGCACCGACGTCCTAACACAACCACCCCCCCCCCCCCCCCCTCCAAACAAAAACAAAAAAATATTATTATTATTATTATTATTATTATTATTATTATTATTATTATTATTATTATTATTATTATTATTATTTATTGGTGTTTAAGGTCACATACTTATGCACAATGGCTAATCATGACCGTGACAGTTTTACGAGTGGAGGAAGCCGGAGTACCCGCAGAGAACCACTGAGCAACGACGAGCAGCTGCCAGTTCCCCAACATCGTAACTCCGCACTGCAGCATAGGCAGGGTTAGATTGGTTGAAGACATGCGCACCATCGACGTGCAGTACGCCTTAGTACACGGCGTCATCGTGCCCCCCATGTGGACAATCGGGGTTAAGTGTCTTGCCCAAGGGCACAACGCGGGAGTCCGAATCGCAAAAAATTATTAGTTACGGACCTGGTTATAACTACAGAAGATAAATATGTTTTTAAAAAATGAAGGTCAACCCCCTCACACCTCCAACCTATTACAAAGTACACCAAAGGTTATTGAGGTTTAGCGGAACGTTCAATAGCCATAGGTATATGGTGTCGGGCAGTTTTACGGGTGGAGGAAGCCTGTGTGCATGGAGAACCACTAAGCAACGACGAGTCTGTCCCTCCAAATTTACTAACCCGACACAAGCAAGGTTATCGTTATCAAGGCAGGTGTACCGTCATCGTGTACAATGCCGTATCACATAGGGCTACCGTGCTCCCGTAAGGCAATCGGGGTGAAGTGTCTTGTCCAAGAATATTACGCAGATGAATCGAGTCAGTATCGAGCCATCGACCTTTCGATATCAAGTCCAGTGCTCTAACTACCGTGCTCCCCACATCAAAAGTTACCAGAAGGTTAATTTGTTTGAAAGTGAATTTTGGAGAAACAACACACGCGAGTATTCTCCCTGGACTTATTTTTAATTGTGGTAGAAACAATATTCCTTACCCAGTTGTCTCCAAGTCATGCAATCAAAACACTTTCACAAACAAACTCAAAATGAGACAAATAAAAAAAAGATTAGCAACTAGATCCTAGAGTGCAGCCGCTGTGGACTGGTCATCTTCCAGGGGTGGGCAATATTTTCACAGACGCAATATTAGATTCCAAACACCAATTATAGGAATAAGCATCAAAACTTTAATTAATGAAGCACCGGTTACAACCCGGTGCTTCATTAATTAAAATGTTGATGATGATGAATTTTGTTATCTGGTAAACGCATGCGGGGACATCACTTACGGCCAGTCCACGGCGACTGAACTGGTTTTTGCACGGGCTTTCTTTTTCAGCTCCTTGACATTTTTGTGAGGTAGATACCAGGGAATGTTTCTCCGACCAACTGAACTATCCGATTGAATTTAAAAATATTATAAACATTCATTTTTTTTGAATCAACACAAGAACTGTTTCTCAATCGAGACTTGATTTGATCGAATCTTTGATTACATTGTTTATTCAATAAATATGAATGAAGACGCGTAGTTCCACTAATTGTATTAATATCTTTATGTTTTATAGGTGAATTAATACTTATTGATTGGAATATCTACAACTGGAGCACGAAAAAATATCTGTAGAGCTTTTGAGTAAAAGGACATCACATTACGTCAAGGGTAGTCTGCGTGCACCCAAAACGAAAAGTAGGTAAACAGACAACCTATAACAGTGTCGAATTATTTACAGTATTTGACTGATGGCCCGCGAGCTTAATCAAATCCTGATCATTGGCTTAAGGGTTTTGAGGAGTAAGCATAGAGACGAAACAATTTCGCCCCTGTTCAACCAGATGCCTTAAAGAATATTGCATAATTCTTTTAAAATTACATAGGTTTCATGGAATTCTTCAATGCATTACCGACCGTTGTGTGACATCAAGGATATCGAAAGAAGGGGGTAGGGGCAGCTGCCCCCCCCCCCCCCCCCTGCGGCTACACACTAAAAACTAAAGTGTTAAAACTGACACTTTCAAGGTGTTAAACCCATTCTAACTCTTAGGGTTTGATTTTAACACTCAAAGTGCAATGCTTTAAGTACTTAAACATTACAATCGTCAGACATCTGAAACTTGAATTGATGGCACTTCCCATGTGTCTATCATTGGTGGTTCTTCCAGAATCGTCCATAATTTGATTTGCGCTTGGTGGGTACATAATTAAAAGGACACAACGCAGATGACGCGGATCAGGCCCGAGAGTTCGAGCCTGATCCGCGTCATCTGCGTTGTTTCCTTTTAAGTGTCGCGACATTACAAATGTCAAGTGGTATTATTGTCAACACCTGTAAAGTTCTGGGATATCTACACTTGAACAAAGTGCTAGTTCAGCACTTAGTAAGTGTTAAATACAGCACTTCAAGTGTAGTTTTTAACACTTTAGTTTTTAGCGTGTAGAGGGGTAAGAGGCAGAGCGTGCCCTTTTTCGTCAGAAGTGCACCAGTGGAAAACACTTTACTTTCTGAGAACTGTAGTAGAGAAACTCTCGAGTATTCGTTTTTAACTGATAGGGCAGGGGTGACTCACTAGGTAACGATATTGGGCTTTGAATCGAAAGGTCCACGGTTCGATCCCCGCCAGCGGTAACTGCATTGTGTCCTTGGGCAAGGCACTTAACCCCACGCGGGGGCACGGAGGAGCCGTGTACTAAGGCGTACTGCACGTTCAATGGCGCAATTGTCTTCAACCAATGCTAAACCTGCTTGTGTGGAGTTCGTCCGTTGGGGTTTCTGACAGTTTCTCGCCATTACTCGGTGGTTCTCTACAGTTCTCCGGCTTCCCCCACCCGTAAAGCTGTCTGACACGAGGTGACCCTGGCTGTCAAAAGTGTCGTTAAACATTAATAAATAAATGAATAAATCAATTCGTTTCTAAAGTATTTTGCGTGTGTCCGTGCTAATAGGGAGGGAGTGTATCTAGTATAATGACGGAGTTTGGTCGATAATCACCAACCAAAGAAGCCATTCAATCGGCGGTGTTATTTTCTAAAGCTTTATACCGCCCCTTGAGAGGAACAAGGTGCCATCCGCAATGCCTTAGCATTGCAGATGGCACCCTGTTTCTCTCAAGGGACGATATGTAAAGAATGTCAGTATTATTGAGTATCACATTACAGTTTATGATACGTTGTCAACTCCCGGTCTTAACACGTACGGAGAGTCGAGTGCCTAACACCCCCCCCCCCCCCCCCCCCCCCCCCCCCCGCTCGCCCTCGGACGATTCCGGCGCCTGGTATGACATTAGAACTATAGGCGATATTTTGGTCACCTGTATCGAGCAGCATTAGTCGACGAGTGGATCGAGTCACTCGATAACTAGGCAACATTTATTTATTTAGGCAACATTTATTTATTTATTTATTTATTTATTTATTTATTTATTTATTTATTTATTTATTTATTTATTTATTTATTGGTGTTTAAGGTCACATATTTCTGCACAATGGCTAATCGTGACCCCAACATGGAGATAAAGTCAAGTTTGGTAAATCGTTTATACCCATGCATGTTGCCCATTTTATAGGACTTCCACCCCAAGCATTGGTGACTGGGTCCTATTTACCAGTAAAACAGAGCTTGTTTACCACAGTAAACAAGCGCGGCTTCACTTCCCGGGGTAACTAGGCAACAAGGCCATATATTGTTTTATGTATATTCGATATACATCCCATCCACCAAAGAACTAAATACGTTAGTAATGGGTGATATATGTATATCAAGTGACTTGGCAGAACCATGGTGGTTTATATGTGCACATATAACACCGGCCATTACAAGGTAGTATACTGAAGTTGATGTGTCATTTATGCACGGCGTCCACATGGCCTTTCTGCACCTAATAGAAGGTGTTCACAGTTAAGTATATACCAAAAGGGCTATACAGACGTTTTGTTTACTTGTCTGTTTATTGGGATTCAACCCTTTACCCAAACGCAGACGATATCAAAATTAAATATTTTTTCAAATGTTTCAAAAATGAATTCAAGAAAACCATGAAATGCGACCTCTCGGTGGAACGAGCTCAACGAGCTCGTTCCAAAGAGGGATCACATGATATAGTTTTGTTGAAATGTTTTAAAAAATATTTTTTTTAACTGCTGAATTTGTATATTACGCGGACGGATGCGGCCGATTCGTTAGGTAAAATGTTAACTTCGTTTCAGCAACAGGGCCGTATAGTGTCATGCTGTTCTTCTGTCGCTAGACAATGAGGTACCAGTATGCCCAATTCCCATTCAACCCCTTTTCGAGATCTTGTTTTTCCGACATGGGGTGGCCTTGGCTGTCGAAAGTGTTGTTAAACCCCAATAAATAAATAAATAAATATATATTTTTTTTTTTATAAAGTATGACAATAATTACTAGTCTGGTAATAGTTAATGTGTTTGACTTAAAATGAGGTATTGTAATATTTTTTATTATTTAGCTTTGAAATGGGAATTCTTGTTGAAAAAGTTTTACTGAAGCGGCGTGACGTTTCATTTTTTGCATGGATTTCTTTGTGCGGAACGGCTTTTTATTTTTACTTCGGTGCATTTATCATTTATACGGGACTCTTTGGGGGGGGGGGGGGGGGGGGGGGGTACCAGTCTGCAAGACTTCCACCGTGTCAGTTCGTTCAAGTTTCATTCACTCAATTACATCCGTCTATGAATTAAAAGTTAGGACGACCTACCGACATGGAAAAAGGTTACCTCAACTAGTTTTCAGACATTCTTTTCTTTCGGGAACCGTATTTCATAGGGGCGGAATAGGACAAGAAAAGTTACCATGCAGGGAATGTACCAAGGGGGCCCTAGAACCGGAGAAATGTTTATTTTGCGAACTGAACGAACGCGACTTCCTTGCATCTGAACGAGCAATGGCAGTCCACATAAAGGACATTTCACTGGATACGGATAATTGCCAGGTCGGACAAATACCCCGCGAACATTTGCCCCGATTTCTAAAATTAAATACGGACATTTGCCCCTGTAATTTGCTTCTTTGAATACAGATGTCGTCTGAATTTTCAAATTTTCCTACATTCGCTATTTATAAGTCCCTGGGGGCGCGGTGGCGTTGCGGCAACCGGTTCTCGTAAGATCACCGAAGTTAAGCAACGTTGAGCCCGGTCAGTCCTCGGATGGGTGACCGTCTGAGCGATCGATTCGGACTCCCTGCGTTGTTTCCTTGGGTAAGGCACTTAACCCCGATTGTCCACATGGGGGCACGATGACGTCGTGTACTAAGGCGTACTGCACGTCGATGGTGCGCATATCTTCAACCAATCTAACCCTGCCTGTGCTGCAGTGCGGAGTTACGATGTTGGGGAGCTGGCAGCTGCTCGGTGGTTCTCTCCGGGTACTCCGGCTTCCTCCACCCGTAAAACTGCCACGGTCATGATTAGCCATTGTGCATAAGTATGTGACCTTAAACACCAATAAATAAATATTTATAAGTCCCTGTTGAGGCCTGATAATAGTTGAAAGGTTCATTCATACGAAAGAAGTGGCTGATTTTTGTTTTCGGTTTTGTTAACCCTCATTGGAATTGGCAACTGTCATGAATTCCCACTAGACTACAACCTGTACATGTCCAACTACCTAGCAGTGACCTGACTAGAAATCACTGTCCAGGTGATTTGTCTATTGTTAGCAGGACCTCCTAAAGATGGCATGACCATGGCACATGCTCGGAGATCGCAAAAGCCTGAAATAGGGCTTTAAACATTAATGTGCGTTTAGAGCAAGTCACAAAATTACTGTAGATATGAAATGGAATCACCCCAGAAGAGGGTTCGTCAGATATGTGTACTTAGATAGCTCGTGGCATATATTTAAGTATATACTCCAATAAATTATTAAAATATCAGCATCTTCCTTATTATTATCCAGGATTAATGTCCGTTTTTAATCGATAAATCTAATCGGGGCAAATGTCCTACTCTGATTTTTAATACCGGGGCAAATGTCCGTTTTCTTGAAAAATGTCACCGGGGCAAATGTCCGCGGGGCAAATGTCCGGGATTCCATTTCGATGGCGTTTTTTTATCATCGATTCTACAAAGATTGTTCTACCGGATGGGGGACCCATCGGAAGGACCATAGTTTGACCCAATCGGACAAAATTTTGATTTTTAAGATTGAAGGAACGCTGTTTCCTTTCATATGAGCGATCAATGGCAGACTAGACTGCTGGTATATCGAAATGTCCTCTGTATGTGGACTGCCAATGACAGTCCGCATAAAGAGAACATTTCGATATGCCGACAGTTTATGCAATCAGATCCATTTCGCCTTCTGTTCATTTTCATGAAATTTCCCGTAAAAACAGGTGTTGGGCTAAATCAATTTGGGGGCCCCAGGGGATGGGGAAACCAATAGGGGGGGGGGGGGGGCACTGGGAATTTTCTAGGTGGACCATACTGCCAGTCCGCCTCCGCTTTCAAAGGCTGAGATGAACTTAACTTACCTCCGGTCATAATTCGATCGTTCTGAAATATACTATTAAAAAATAGTAGGGGACATCCAAACTGATGTTGATATTTTCGGAAAATCGTCGCCTGAGTGCTAGAATGTTCTATGTCCCATAGGGGACATAGAACATTCTAGCACTCAGGCGACGAAATGGTATTGAATACGCGTGATTGGACACGTCAACATGTTACCAAGTTTAGTGTGGATCATGAATGTAACCGGCCCACGAAAACTTCGTACAGGTTATTCGCACGAGCGCCCCGTTAATGTATGTGGGGTACGTTTAGAAATTTTCATTTGTACTTGACGGGCTTTTTCGGAGGTCTCATCGTTCTTTTCTTGGTATACACTCGTTCATCAATTGTTCCAGGTCGAAACGTAACTTTTGAGGTAGGCGAAGACTGACACGTGACGAACGTTTACGTGCCGTTGGCATGTTGGAAGCATAAGTTAACTCTCTTCTTTGTATATACTATTCAAAAAACGTAGGGGATATTTGATAAAAGTGAGATATCTGAAGAAATATATTTATATTTTCATCAAAAAGACAGTTGAGGCATTGCACTGTGACATCAGTACTGGTGAATGATTTCAGCGATAGTTGGGTGTCTGACAAGCACACAGTCCACACACTGAGCTGTAGACGACATGGACGGTCAGTCAGAGAATTTACCACATTTTGTCCAAGACCTCAATACCTTGTAAATCCTCCTCGAGACAAGCGCGGATCCGACATGGCATACTCCTCACCAAACGTCCAATATCAGCTTGACTGGTGTTATTCCATTTTTCCTGCAGTGCCGCGGTGAGTTCCTGGACATTGGTAGGAGGCTGTTGGCGTTGTCGTACACGCCTGCCAAGCATATCCCAGTCGAGCTCGATTGGTGAAAGGTCTGGACTTACTGCTGCCCAGGGCAGCGTAGTTATGTTCCGCTCCTGGAGGAACTCTGTAGCGACACGACGGCTGTGACGTCGCGCAAATGGTACCACGTGAGCTGCTAACATGTTGTCACGGTAGTACTGCCTTGTGACACGCCCTTGGATGACATGTAATGCTGTTCTTCTTGTCGTGGTTATGCCTCCCCACATCATAACCGATCCACCACCAAAACGATCGTGCTGCCTAACGGTTACGTCATGGTATCGTTCGTTCCGCCGCCACCACACTATGTTTCGCCTGTCGTGGAAGTCGAGTGTGAACCTCGATTCATCGGAAAACATGACGTTGCTCCACCAACGATTGTCCCAGCGCTGTAGTGCTCCACACCAATTACGCCTTGCTGCGATGTGACGTTCAGTCAAACGTGGAATTATTCGAGGTCGTCGAGCGTGCAAATTCCAGCTGTGTAGGCGATTGCGGATAGTCTGATCATTGACTCTCACATCTGTTGCTCGGTGTAGCTGCTGTCCAATTTCATTTTGATGGTGGTTACGTAATGCTGTGGTTCAGATGAAACGATCCTGGTTAGCAGTTGTCGCCCTTGGATGGCCTGACCGACGTCTGTCATCAATATTGCCTGTCTGACGGTAGCGTGACCACAACCTACTAATCACCGATTGAGTAACGTTGAGAATTTGAGCCACTACAGTCTGTCTGTTGCCAGCTTCCAACATGCCAACGGCACGTAAACGTTCGTGACGTGTCAGTCTTCGCATACCTCAATGTTACGTTTCGACCAGAAACTACTGATAAACGAGTTTATACCAAGAAATGAACGATGAGACCCCCGAAAAAGCCAGTCCAGTAGAAATGAAAATTTCAAAACCTACCCCACAGACATTAACGCGTCGCTCGTGCGAAAAACCTGCACAAAGTTTTCGTGGGCCGGTGACATTCATGATCCACACTAAACTTGGTAACATATTGATGTGTCCAAGCACGCGTATCCAATATCATTTTCCGAAAATATCAACATCAGTTTGGATATCCCCTACTTTTTTGAATAGTATATATCAATAGAGAAATGAAATCCAGATGTCAAAATGAACCCAGTCACCCAAAAATACCAAGCGATGCATGGACGGCGGCACCTAATGGTGGCCTCGGGCGGCAATCTATATTGCTAGTCACTGCATACAAGACTGAAAGAAAAAGACAAGGAACACTGAATGAGATGGCACAAATTTATATGGTTATTGAGGCTGCGATGTAACAGGGACGTTACTAATGGGCCTCGAATGGGTGGGTGGGTAGTTGTGATGTCTACCTCAAGTTTTCTAAATCCTTCTCCCCCCCCCCCCCCCCCCCCCCCCCCCCCACGCGAGGCAAAATTCCGATTACCACTATATAATTTCCACCAAGTGGGAAATTCCATTAGCATCCTCTTCGTCCCATCCCGGAGTCACCATTTTCTGACTGCAGGTTTTAAGATTCAGAATTCCATTCGTACACCCCCCGCCCCATCACCACCATCGCCACCACCACGACCATTACCACCATCCTTGATAGGAAATTATACAGATTAGGCTCTTAGTAGTCACAAATTCCAACTACAAATCAATAACTGGTGGGGGAATTACTTTTCAATCAATATCTGGAGGAATTTCACTACTTTTCATTCTGAAAATTCATATTTTAGACAAATTCTAAACATGTTTGAAAAAATTCCACTAGAATCCTGTTTGAAATTTCCAACTTGTTTATCCAGTTTAGGGTATCAAATGTCCAACTGCTGCAAATTTGACGAATGACACTACCTGTCGCAACGTTCTTGTCACTGCACCCAGTAACACGCGGGCTAACCCTTTCAAGGACATGCATAAACTTTGCCTGAAGAAATAGTGCAGATTCGAATTCTTTATTCGCGGTATACATACATGTAAAGTGGTTACAAATAAACATATTGCACAAATATAATAAGTAGTTTGCCGTGGGAAGTGACACCCTTGGAAGATAGAGTAAATGCACACAGACTGTTGCCAAATGAATAAACTTAGAACAATTTATGTGACACACAATGGTGAATGAGGATCGAGTTATTTCATTTTCGGGCCAAAGATACTGTCTGTTATAAACACTAGCGGGAAGTTGGTGTTTCAGGGTTGGCAAGATTGCAAGAAGGAACCTGCTTTTTGAACTCTTCCACTACTCTGTGTAACACCTGAGAGCGACACCAGGTCCCATCGTGAAGTTAGTGTCGTTCAGACTTCGACAAGAGTTAGGTCATTATATTTGGGCATCGGGTCTACGTCAGATGGCACATCACACGGTGTCGAATGTAATGAATTAACCCACACCAACAAGGGCGAATTCTCTCGTGACGGATCATCTGCTCATATATGTGCAGCAGATTATCGATCTATTTATTTAAATTATTACTAACTTCTTAGCTGCGTACGGATAACATTATACGCGATGTTTGCAGGACAACTGTAGAGAAGAGACGCAGCAGGTTGCACAGGACGAGGATTCCAGATTAAGATACAGAGCATGACTTTTACGTGTTCTGATGATTTTCAGACTGACGAAGTGCAATTAGTGCAGTAGGGATTATCGCAACGGACATAACTGGAATGTGACGAAATGAATGTGGAAGTTAAATTGTTTCTAAACATGGTTCTATTACTAATAGTACGAGTTGTGTTGTCGAGAGCGTTCCATGGTTTCGGGAAGGTGTATAAGGGAAGTTTATCGAGAGTTCGGGCCCGTGTTTTTCCAAGTATAGGAGGCCAGACCGTTTGGATGTCCTACCAGATGAATTGTCAATAACATTAAATATATCATTGAAAGAAGCCGATAGTCTGCCATTTTGACAGTCAGACACGAACAGCAGTGCATGTAGTTTAAACAAATAGTCACCTTTGAGTATTTCATTTTTCTTGAAAAATGGATCTGCATGAGAATTCTACTTTTTGTTATTAATTATTCGTAATGATCGTTTTAACATGACAGCTTTTTTTTTATAGCTCTTGAGTTGCCCCATGCCTGGATTCCCTGTACCAAATGGCTACACGCTAAAAACTAAAGTGTTAAAAACTACACTTGAAGTGTTGTATTTGACACTTACTAAGTGCTGAACTAGCACTTTGTTCAAGTGTAGATATCCCAGAACTTGACAGGTGTTACAATAATACCACTTGACAAGTGTAATGTCGCGACACTTAAAAGGAAACAGCGCAGATGACGCGGATCAGGCTCGAACTCTCGAGCCCGATCCGCGTCATCTGCGTTGTGTCCTTTTAATTATGTACCCACCAAGCGCAAATCAAATTATGGACGATTCTGGAAGAACCACCAATGCTAGACACATGGGAAGTGCCATCCATTCAAGTTTCAGATGTCTGACGATTGTAATGTCTAAGTGCTTAAAGCATTGCACTTTGAGTGTTAAAATCAAACCCTAAGAGTTAGAATGGGTTTAACACCTTGAAAGTGTTAGTTTTAACACTTTAGTTTTTAGTGTGTATGAATTAGGGCGTAGTATAATGTTTTCAGCACTCTGTATGGGGAATATTTTTCAGCTTGTTGAGATTACAGTTTGCACGCGCTATTTTCGAGCGTAATCGGGCTATGTGAGCCTCGTTGGACAAGTGTTCATCAATGCTTATTCCCCCAAATTTCACAGGTTTTTCTGTCTCAGTGGCCCCAAGCTTGCTTATGTTTTGGTTATTTATTTTTACCTCTTAACAGAAATTATTGTTCCTACTTTTATTTGCATTAAGTATAATATACGAGGTTTTCCTTAGCATTCAACATTAGCTAATTCGCAGAGCATCATTCGAATACTTTTTGAAGTTCATCATTGAAATACGGTGTTATGGACTTATTGTGGGAACCCGAGCAGTGTGCCGCCGTGTCATCGACAAATGATAAAATATTGAGTGATGTTGAGTTACTCTTTATATAAAAAATAAAAAGAAAGGGGCCTAAAATTGAGCTCTGTGGAACACCACAACTCTGCTTGGCTAGGTCCGATTTGTGTTCTCCGTCCATAACATGTTGGACAAATAACTTCAAAACCAATTGTTGGCGAGACCCCGGATGCCATACTTTTCCAGTTTACCTAATAGTATTTTGTGATTTATGGTGTCAACGGTGTCAACGGCCTTTGACAATTCCAGGAACAATGATAAAGTGCTGTTTTTTCCTAATTATTATTTTCTATTGCGGCGCTTTTAAAGAGTTGGTGGACTGAGCGAATTTGCTATGTCGTTTTCGGAATCCGTATTGATGAGTGTATAAAATATTAAACCTACTTAGGAAATTTGTAAGTCTCACCTCCATGAGCTTTTCCATTACTTTTGAGAATACCGGAAGTATATTGACAGATCTGTAATTACATGTAGTAAAGCTGTACTCGTCACCTGCTTTGAATATGGGTATCACCTTCGCGATCTTCATCATCTTTTGGTACTTTGCCATTGGCGAAAGATTATTAATTATATGTGTGAGAAGATCCAATACTTCATTCATCGCGTGTTTGAGAAGACATGTTGTGATATCATCGCAATCTTTAGATAATTTTGGTTTCAGTTTATTTACTACTTGGTTGACTTCTGTGGGATTTGTGGGTATTAAATAAAAGTTGTTGGAAATTTTACTGTTCATGTAGTCTAAGTAGGATTTATTTGGTTTCTGAATCTGTTCGGATTAGGGTCCTGCGAATATTCGAATGCGATCGAATCGAATACCGAATGGAATACTGCTCACTGTTCGCGAATCGAATATCGAATCGAATTTATTAGAACGGTTACCAGTAGCGCCACCTGGAATAAACATTGTGTTTTAGTCCGGAACATAACCATGTTGGCCCTTACTCCCTATTCCATGTGCCGGCGACGGATACATCCGGCACCGGCACATAAAATAGGAAGTACGATCGAGGGATAAATCCGTCGCCGGCAGTGAATATGGAGTTGCGTGAGAGGGAATCCGTTTAAGGTGATGTGCGCATATTTTTAAAATACGCTTCCCTACTGTCGATATCCGGTGCATTCCGACAGACAGAAATATTGCAAGGGTAATCGGATATATTCGATAGATTCTCGGCACTGACGCCGAAACGAATTCGAATCGCATACTGCCGTCGAATCGATCATCATTTCGAATACCGAATATTCGCAGGGCCCTAGTTTGGATATAGTTTTTCCAATGTTGAGAAAGAAATATATAGTTTACAGATGACGAGCAGTTGGCACTGAACGAACAATAAACCGGTGAGGGGATCTATAATATATTAATCCTATACTTCATCAAATATTCTATATAACTTCGTCAAATTGCCGTCATGCTCGGAAGTTTACTTCCTTCTAAGCGGCTTTCATTTTTGACTAATTCTTATTCCGTTACGTTAAGTGCCGTACACTATATATAATTCTATATATTATATATGTATAATAATCCTATATATTAATCCTATATATACAGATCTGTAGAACTGTAGCATTAAATTCTTACTGAACCTGCCTACTTATGTAGAATGGATTCGCCTATTTCACTGAAAACTGTATAGAGAGTATTGTATGGGGCTATATCAACCATGACACTACGGTTGAAAGGGTAAAGTAAGATAAGTTAATTACGGATAGTTGGGAAATCAAAATACGGTGTAATATTCATTTTATATTCACCATACAGCAGAAGGTAGAGACAGCAAGACGCGTCTTCGTACAATTAAATCTTGTCTGTTCAACCCACATCATTAAAAGGAATATCGATAAACGGGGATCAATATGACTTGTAAAGAAGTGTTTGGCAGAACTCTTTATAAAGAACGCAAGGATATTGGAAGATTGATCTGAACTATTTGCAACGAAGTGGTGTGTGAACAGAATCAAAGTAGCTTTTCTTGCAGTTGTTATTCAGGGATTAAGTGAGGTGACTGAATGAATGCAGTTTTGAAGAGGTTTCACTTTTCTTGCCGTTCCATTTGCGATCAGAAACGACACTAAAAGCTTGGAAACCTTAGAAGGAAAAAGCTAAATGCCTTACGCTTTCCTCGGCTTTTGTTTTTAGCATCGTGGACGTCGAATAAAGGCTTTTAAATGAAATCATATTTGTGGTTTTCCAATTGCTCTGACAATATATAGTATTAGAGACCACTGCATGGGAAAAGCTGCAGAAGAAGGTAAAGAACCATCAGTTACCTGCACACGGATGTGTTGACTCCGAAAATAAATGCAGACCACAATGCACCTGAATAAGATGCGTTAAATTTATCAACAAGCAGTTCCCAATGACAGGGGCGGGGGAGGGGGGGGGGGGGCAATGAATGGATGAGAAGTGACGGCCAGGACGAGGCAACTCTAGGAATGCGGTTAGATAATGTGTCCTCTCCTCGATAATTTTAAACGGGTTAAATAGTCAGAATTCATTGTTTGTTTATTGGTGTTTAAGGTCACATACTTATGTTCAATGGCTAATCGTGACCTTGACAGTTTTACGGGTGGAGGAAGCCGGAGTATCCGGAGAGAATCACCGAGCATCGACGAGCAACTGACAGCTCCTCAACATTCTAACTCTGTTCAAACTCCGCTCAAGCAGGGTTACAGCGGTTGAAGACATGTGCACCATCGATGTGCAGTACGCCTTAGTACACGGCGTCATCGTGCCCCCCCCCCCCCCCCCCCCCCCCCATGTAGGCAACCGGGAGAAAGTGTCTTGCCCAAGCAGACATTGAGGGTCGTCCCGGACGGGGATCAAACTCGGGACCTCTTGCATAAAAGTCCAACAGTCTACCATTGAGCTACCGCGCTCCCCAGAATTTATTAATCTCAAAAATTAACCGAAATCAACTAGGTTGAGTGAATATGAACCCAATTGGGTACATATTCACTCAACCCAGTTGATTTCGGTTAATTTTAACCCATCTGATTTTAGAGTGTAATTGCCCTGTTACGATTTATTGGAGACTGTCTGCAGGAACTCACCAATTAATTGTAACAAGATAGATTGCTATGAGAAAACTTGGTTTCTAACTGAATTATATGAAGCACATTCATCGACTACGAAGCCCAGAGAGTGTGTGGGGGGCGCTTTCAGCGCGCGCTCCTCCTATATTTTGTATTTAAACACCGATACCAAGGGACACGATATCATATTATCGACGATAAAACTGCCTTTGTTAGTGAATGTTCATGCATACAGCTTCAGGCCTAGCTCCTACGCGGTTCTCGTGCATGTAAGTCGAGATAAATTGGCTTCTTTTCTCCAAGGTTTGAATGCAGATATATTTCGGTTGGAAAACATTGCGGTCATGTTCAAAGAATCCAGCGGAGGACCACACTTACCTTCCATATTTCAACATTTTTCCACGAACCATGCCCTCCCCCCGCACAGGACACCGCTGACAAAAGTGGTATACTCCTCATGTGCACGCCAGAAACTCACCGCTACGATCATCGAGCGACACTTCGTTTTATAACCAATGTTTAAAATGTTGCGGGCCCTTCAAACCCCGAATCCAAGGTTCGCCACTGTATGCATGTATGGCTGCTCTTAGACAATTTGTGAAAACGTTCGTTTCTGTACCTTCTTACAACAGTGCACGAACGTGGAAGACTCGAAGCTGACCTATTCGTTGTACGTTTGGTTTGAGGTTTCAAGATTCTACATATATGTGATAATAGTGAGTGTTTATTGCTTTTATTTATTTATCCGTGTTCAAGGTCACATTCGTCATCTTTGGCGATATCAAGATTAGCAAATTCTTTATAACCATTTATGCATAAGCTGGTCACTGCAGCTGGACTTCCACCCATACCGACATTGGTTACCAGGTCCGATTTTACCTATAAGGCAGAACTTGTTTACCATAGTAAACAAGCACCGATCCACTTCCGGCAGTTACCTCGGGGGATAATATTATTGTTCATCTCAGGAAAGTCCGATGTATAAGAAGTATGTGGTTAGCCTGACAACAGTAACATAATCTTATGGACGATAACCATGGCATGTTTAAGATATTACACCCCGTGTGGACTTGGAATGGCTTGGAGTGCAATGTGTTTTCCAAAATTATTCTTGCGACGAGATGTATATGGCGAGTTTAGGAGTTTCTATCCCCGCGGGAAGTGAATCAGTGCTTGTTCACTGCTGTAAATCGGCTCTGTTTTACTGGTAAAATAGGACCCAGTCACCAGTGCTTGGGAGGTGCAAACCCTCTCTAAAATGGGCAACATGGCTCATTAACGCTCGCCCCTGGTCTTGAGTCGATACTCATGTTGTGGTCATGATTAGCCATTGTGCAAAAATATGTGACCTTAAACACCAATAAATAAATCAATAAATTGTCGGGCCTCTCTAGAACCATTCCGCAGTCACCAGTACTCATCGCGCGTGTGGTATCTCTCTGAGTAATATAGCATACGTGTAAGTCCTACGGCCAAGAATGGTTTTTACGTACCAAAGGCGCGCAGGGATGACGTGGGATTTGATAACCATTTGCTATACTCGTTTTCGGTAAAATATTACAAATCATTCCACACCCACTCTCTAAAATAAATTGAATTAACCCCTTAACTAACACAAAAATCAGACGACACTTGAAAACAAAATTCTTGAAGATCTGAACATTTTCATTTATTTGCATCAAAAACATAACTTATGATCCCTCATTGGAACGAGCCCAACGAGCTCGTTCCAATTAGGGTCATATGCTATTTTGGGGGGCGGCCCTTTTAACCCTTTACCTAACGTAACGGCCAAAACCGGCCAGCGCTATTCTCAAAAATCGCCAATTAATTTTCATTATTTTTTTCATTTTTTGTCTCAAAAACATAGGTTTTGACCCCTCGTTGGAACGAGCTCGTCGAGCTCGTTCCAACGAGGGGTCATAACCTTTGTTTTTGAGACAAAAAATGAAAAAAATTAGTTATTCAAGAATTTTTTTTGCAAGTGTCGTCTGCTTTTCATGTTAGGTAAAGGGTTAACACTTTACCCAACATAAAAAGTTATGTTGGGTAAAGGGTTAAGGGGTCCACCAAAATAAATATTGATATTTTTCTGAAAATTTGATCAATGCCCTAAATACGAATTAATGTGGTGAATAGCGACATATTAAATACCAAAATAACGGTCACGATTAGCCATTGTGCATAAGTATGTGACCTTAAACACCAATAAATAAATAAATAATACCAAAATAATGACAAAAGTACACAAAACTTGAATTTATCCACTTTTTCAAAAAACAAATTATTTTTGCTTTTGATGATAAAAGAAATTATTACCACTTTGCAGGGCGTTCCCTAGTGTATTAACGCTGTTATGCCGAGCGTTCAAAGTAAATAATGCATGGCAATCTCCTAAGTTCCGGGCCGCGGGCCGATAATGAAAATAATCGCCCTCTGGCATCATTGTTACATCACGTGATCACCGCTTGTTCTCGATCGGCAAGGAGCTGAATCGAAACGACGATACCAGGGAAATGATTCATAAACGACCGAACTTTTCTTACCAATGGCTAGATTGTTGTTATTAGGTAAGTAATCCAGATTATTTTTATTATGAAGCAATTGTAAGAAGCCGTCATTGCCGAAAAATTACATCACTTTCCTAATTTCGACGTTCATGCACTCAATTTGTGACACGGGAATTCCCCCAAATTGTCGCCCCTGATCTCTCCGATGCGCATTTGTAAACAAACAAATGGTAATAATAGTAATAACATTATTTTTGCGAGCATTATGGTATATTAGCGGCCCTGCAGAAATTATTAACAGCCCTCGGGCCAATTAGCGGCCCTCGACTTCGTCTCGGGCCGCTAATAAGCCCTTGGGCTGTTAATAATTTCTGCAGGGCCGCTAATATACCATAATGCCCTCAAAAATCATGTTATTGTTATATTGCCAGCCGCATAAGTAACCGATAAGAATAACAAGGAACCGATCGGTAATTCTATTGTCTAAGAGGTAAATAAAGACTCCACACTCAATACTCCTGAGAAAGCGTATTCATCATTTCATCATCGATGAAAACGCTGAGAGGAAAATGAACGACCACGACATTCAGTTTGTGTTGGGAACTGGAAATGCTTGTTTTGATCACGTAATTCCTATTGGAAACGATTTGATTTCCTAAGATCTGAAATCTGCATTTCATTGCTGTTTTCGAATCTGCGAGGTGATGTACATTCATAGGAAAATATTCAACTGACACTGACTGACAATGTAATAACTGCGAGATACAGTCCTCAGTAGCAATGTGGAATCCGGAATCTGTAGAACGTTAAACAAATTTCAGCAAGGGATTAATACGCCACCGATTCGAACTACTATTATTTGGTTGTTGTCGATGAACAAAACATAAAACTGGAAAATTTTGTTCGAAAACATAAATATTTTCACATCAACATACATTCAGTTGCAGTCCTCACAATTGTACATTTACGAAAAAAAATAATTTGATTGTATCCGAACTATATTTGTGTTTTCCTCGTACAACCGCATTGTGTGTAAGATGGATCCACGTCGGTTTTGATCGCTATTGGTACCAAAAGGTTGCAAAAATCCACGAGTATTGTTAAATCTGTTGGCATGAAGCCACTTGGTGGACAAGATCACACGAATTACCGAAATGAGACCACACCGTCTCAAAAGTTTTTAGATAAATGAATTTAATAATCAACATAATTGGGAAATTGCTCAGGCCTGTAATTCGCTGCCTATAAAATTAGTATTGGTAAGAAGATCGGTTAATAATGTTCACAAATCTCACGAGTAAGCAAAAGTCAAGGCTCCCCAAACAACAACTACAGAAGGGCGATAGTTTCAAAACAAATGAAGCACACCAAATCATGTACACAAATGAATTAGAACCCGTGGTTTCCAACTTAACGAAGCTGACGGAAGTATTCAGTATGCAGGCCAGGTAATTTCTGTTGTTTTGTCCGTACTTATCAAATGAGGAAGTTTGGAAGTTTTCCCCTTTTGGTGTACCAGTCTACTCTTCGTTTTTAACCAGTTTGACACAAATCTCATTCCAAATGGCACAGAACTGGGGAGCGGGGTGGAGGGGGGTATGATCACCGCAGACTGACAAAAGCCACGTTGATTATTCTTCATTGATACACTCTCTCATGACTCCATACTTGTTCTTGTGAACTGTGTTTATTTGACCTTTGGTGAAGTTCACAGAAGGTAAACAAACACAATAAAAATTGCAGCCCTTGTGAAATTTAGACATCCTAAATTACAAGTAGTCTTACTCTTCGTTCCTTGCAAGAATGAGAAAAAAGATTTCTCCGAGTTTGTACTAGAGCGATTAACTATTTAGTAAATGTGAGGTATTTTATTGTACAAAATCTGGTCTCTTACTTTTGACATAGCAGACTTCCAGGCAATGCCTTCTACCACATGGTAACAGTTCCATGGCAAATATTAGTTTCCACTTGTTCTATGTTTCATTCCAAAAAGGTTTAAATATACATCATTGGGGTTATCATTTCTGAACTTTTTTGGATTTTGAAGAGGATTACCTGAAATTTGACCAAGTTAGGTTGGACGTCCCCTTAAAAAGCAACCTAAAACAACTGGGTTAAGTGGATATGAAGCTAACTGGGTTCATATTCATTCAACCCGGTTGATTTAGGTAGATTTAACTGTTTTTGGAGTGCAGGAAGCGGAAAGTCAAGAAGGCAACCGAGACCCAGCTCACAGACCAGCCTGGGGTTTCGTCAGTATTATTATTTGGTGTCCACTAAAGTAGAATTTACCACCGATGTTTGTTTTTGATGTGCGAACTGAATAGCCCCCACCCCCACCCCACCATTGACAAGTACAGTCTACTTCTAGCTCAGTCAGCAGCTCGAATGGAAGTTCTGACAAGTATAATTTGCCACTTGTAATGGTCTGACTCTGACTGAGGGCCCTCATTGACAAGTGTATTCTATCTCCGGCTCATTGTTCACATCCGCAAGCAAACTGTTCGACTTAAAGGGACATGCAAGGGTTGCCAATAGTCCATCCCGTGCCCCGTACGCCAGACGAAGCTCCACAGCCCCAGTCGATTTGGGCTGAACATCAATCGGCAATTTGTATTCGGTCAGGACATGCCTAGCCAAAAATGAAAAATGAGCAGTAACGCCGGTCCAGGAACGCAAACTAATTTTCCTCACTGATTTGCACCTTATGGGATTTCCTCATGGTCCAATACGATAAAGTGGGGTGCCGAAAGCCAATCGTTTCTTACTTAGGTTGGGGTGTCAGGGGACGTGGCCATTCAATACCCAGATGAGGATATATGAGGAGGCTTCATTCAGGTCATATCTCATCGATGGCTTTCTTTTACCGTTCTTTGGATCCTGAAAAATGTTCTTGACTACAGAGCGTTCCCGAGTTCCAGTGTGTTCTATGTGCCAGGAGGCATATCGAACACATTGGATCTCAGGGGACGAGAGGGTAATCCAGCGCCGTTGCTGACCTTTGTAATTCAATAAGGACGTTAACATTTCTGAAAAGGTGCCGCAACAACGAATTGTGGAGTTTCCGTGCTATCAAATTCAAAAATGTGTCAAGCAATGGGCGGATCATCAATTGCTTGTGGGCTTTCGAAAAGATCAGTTGATGACCGAACAGCCACCACTTCCGTCTTGTTGATGTGAACTATTGTGTTGATGTAATTTAGATTTTAAGACACGCGCCGCGTTAGAACAATTCAAAAGCAAGAGAATGTTTTTGCAGTGAGTTCGTGCTTCTCGTGTTGAAGTAGTTTGCATTGATCAATAATGTTGATGACAGAACGAACAAACGAAGGATTTCTGAACTGTGAAAGTCAATACACAATTACAATTGATGAATGAGTTCTACGTTCTGTTTCACAGATATCGTGACAGAGGGCAGAAAGGGCAGAGACGTTGGAACCAGTGGGGCACAGGGGACACGTGCTCCTCCACTTTTTTCACAGATATGTTGCGCGGTTACACAATGATTTAAAATGGGTGCACACAAAAGTGTCAATATACAGGCATTCCTGTAAAATATTATTTGCAAATCCACAACATTTGGCAAAAGAATCCCATCTTCGGTCGCTATGGTCCGTTTCTTCTACTTCACCCATCTTCCAACCCGAAGGCTAGCCTTCGGGTTGGAAGATGATTCAAGTAGAAGAAATGTACTGGACAATTACCACAACATGGCATGCCCATCTAAACGAGAAACTCTAATATGACCCCGTGCATTTCCTGATATACGACTGGAACTTTTCTCCCTCTGGGCCGAACTATGGTAGCCTTGAAAAGTTGTGCCCCTCCACTTTTATCGAGCTTCCGCTACCTCCGAGAAAGGGGCTGCCGCGTGCCAAAAACACACAAAATTAATTTTTATAACCAGACTTACCACGTATGATATTACACGTGTTGTTTGCGGTGTGCAGCTACTGGGGTCATCCAACAAAACTTTTTGACAGTTTTGTGAAAATTTCAACAATGTCCTAAATACGAATTAAAGTGGTGAATAGTGGCATATTATATACCAAAATAAAAACGAAAGTACACAGAAAATGAATTTATCCACTTATCAAAAATTGCTTCTTTATTTTCTTGCTCTTGATGACAAAGAAATTGCTAGTCGCATTAGTAACCGACAAGAATAACACGGAATAGAGGGAGCTCGGTGGCTCAGTGGTAGACTGTTGGACTTCTATCCTAGAGGTCCCAAGTCCGATCCCCGTTCGGGACGACCCGCGTTGTGTCCTTGGGCAAGGGACTTTATCCCGATTGCCTACATGGGGGCACGGTGACGCCGTGTACTAAGGCGTACTGCACGTCAATTGTGCACATGTCTTCAACCGCTTTAACCCTGCTTGAGCGGAGCCTGAACAGAGTTAGAATGTTCGGGAGCTGACAGTTGCTCGTGTTCATGCTCGCTGGTTGTCTCCGGGTACTCCGGCTTCCTCCACCCGTAAAACTGTCACGAGTAGCCATTGTGCATAAGTATGTGACCGTAAACACCAATAAATAAATAAATAAATAAATAAATAAATAAATAAGGAATAGATCGGTAATTCTAATGTCTGAGTTGTAAATTTATTTATTTCTTGGGGTTTAACGACCCTTTTGACAGCCAGGGTCACCCCGTGTGGGACAGTCTTACGGGTGGAGGAATCCGCAGTACCCGGAGAGAACCACCGAGCAACTGTCAGACTCCCCAACGTACTAACTCCACACAAACAGGGTTAGCATTGGTTGAAGACAAGTGCACCATCGATGTGTAGTACGCCTTAGTACACAAGCCACCGCGTCCCCCACGTGGGAAGTTGGGATTTAGTGTCTCCTGCCAAGGACACAATGCAGTTGCCGCATTCTAACCGATGATCTCTCGGCTTGCAGCCTGCATCTCTACCTACTGAGCCACCTCGCTCCCTGAGTCGTGAATAAAAGACTCCACACTCGGAGAAAGCATGTTCACCATTCAGTCATCGACGTGTTGAAAAGGTCGAGGGGGAGGGGGGGGGGGGGGGGGGAAGCAGGAAAATGAAATATAATTGCGTTGGATACGATATGCTTGTTTTGATCACGTGATTCTTGGGCCAAGTTTGGAAACGATTTAATTTCCAAAGATCTGAAATCTGCAAACATTTCATTGCAGTTTTCGAATCTGCGAGGCCATGCAACAGATAACACACAATACATTCACAGAAAAATATTCTACTGACAACTTGATAATTGCGAGATAAAGTCCTCAGTTGCAATGTTCAATCTGAAAACTCTATTTCTGTGACAGAAAATTAAGCAAGTTTCAGCAAGGGATTAATACGCCACCGATTCGAACTGCTATTATTCGGTTGTTGTCGATTAGCAAAACATACAACTGGAAAATTACATTTGAAAACAAAAATATATTCACATTGCAGTTGTCACAATTGAATATTTACAAAAAATAATTTTAATGTAGCAGAACTATATTTATAACGCAAACGAGGCTTTGTGAAGTCTGCTACTCGAACAAAAAGGTCAAAGTTTAAGAAAGTTCCTCTTCAGTTCACGAAAATTAATATACTATACTCAAAGTTTGCTAAGCACCAAATATTTGACACATCATTGTGAAATTTGCTTGTGACATATTTGCGATATTTTTGGTGAATATGATTGAGGGATGTATTGAGATGGTCCCCAGTGTTTTCATTAGCTCTCTTGACAGGCAGACTTTTCGCGACAGTCGTGGAAAGCGTGTACCCCTAGATTTTCATGATATTTTCGTGTACTGTCTACATGTATATGACATGTGTAGGGTATTTAGTCTTCATTTCAACACAAACCCTTGTGATTTTATGATTGAATATGGCAAATGCAAATGTAAGAAGACATTTGTCTGAAGCAGAAATGTGGCGGGCTGTAGGGATGGTGAAGCAAGGGGCTACCCATCGTCAGGTTGGTGATACGGTGATCACCAGACCCTGGGCAAGATTTCAGCAGTATGGCACACCAGTAAGGCGGCATGGTGGTGGCAGAGACAGGGCAACATCTGCAGCTGAAGACCGGTTTTTGATCATTCAGGCCTGTAGGAACCGCTTTGCCATAGCAACCCAGCTTCGCAGTGACCTTCAGAATGCATCAGGGGTAAATGTCTCGATGCAGACTATCAGGGCAAGGTTGCACGAATGTGTCTCCGATCGAGAAGACCATGTATTCGCATTCCGCTGTCCCTGAACCACCGCCAGTCACGATATGAATGGGCCATGGACTACGTTGGGTAGACCAGAAAAGAGCGGCGACCTGTCCTTTTTACAGATGAGTCAAGGTACTGCCTAGACCACACAGATAGGCGTTCTAGGGTATGGAGAAGACCAGGAGAGCGATTCCATGCAGCCAACATTGCTGAGCATGACCGCTGTGGTGGAGGGTCAATCATGGTCTGGGGCGGCATCAGCAGGGATGGACGTACAGAGCTCAGTGTCCTTGAACGTGGTACATTGACTGCACAGCGGTATATTGATGAGATCCCAGATGTCCACGTCAGATTGTATGCAGGTGCAGTGGGTGATAAATTCATTCTGATGGACGATAATGCCCGTCCTCATATTGCCCATGCTGTCGGGGAGTACCGACAGAGGGAGCGAATTGAGCGTATGGACTGGTCATACATATGGCAAGATCCCCTGACCTCAATCCAATCGAACATGTCTGGAATGAGTTGCAGCTTGAAATTTCAGCCCGTCCAGTCCAGCCAAGAAGTGTCCAGGAGCTTGGTGCCATGCTGGTTCAAGAATGAAACAACATCCCAAAAAGGGCCACCAGGAACCTGATTGGGAGCATAAGAAGGCGTTGTAAAGCTGTAATTAACAGTAATGGGTCTCATACTCGATATTGAAACCATACCAGTTCGCTCCGTCGTCTTTTTTGGTAAATTGAAAAATTTCCTCTTTTACCAATAATATCTATTTTCCATGGTTATCTTATTCAAAAGCTAAAAAACAATGTCAAACACAAATAAAATCTTAATTTCTGTACTTAAATCATTAAAGATATAATTAAATAAAAAATATATACACTTTTCATTACAATATTTCAACTAAAACGTAAAACAGGTAGTTGGATATACTTGGTGCTTAGAAAACTTTAGAGTAGTATATAATGAAATTTAGTACCATCGTAAATTTAAATTTCTTTCTCGCCTAACCGCATTGTTTGTAAGGTAGATCCACGTCGATTTTGATAGGCACTGGCACACAAAAAGAGATATTTATCGTAATCTATGTTGCCGGAAATAACATCAAGACACCTGGCCTTACAGAATCACACGAATTGCCGAAATGAGACCACAACGTCTCGGAAGTTTTCAGATAAGTGAATTTAATAACCCCCATAATTGCGATATTATTCAGACCTTTAATTCACTACCTATAAAATTCGGTATCTGTAAGCAGATAGATCAGTTGTTAATGTTCTTGAATCTCGTGGGTAAGCAACAGTGACCACACCCCAAACAGCAACTACAGAAGGGCGGTAGTTTCAAAGCAAATGAAGCACTCCAAACCATGTTCAGAAATGAATTAGAATAAATGCTTTCTAACTTAATGAAGCCGATTAAAGTAAGTCATCTACATGCAGGGTGGGACATTGTTGCTGTTGGGGTCATATTTGAGCATTCACATGGGACTCTTGGCAGTTGCCGTTGATCATGCAACACCAGGAATTGTCACACACAATACCAAATGAGGACGTTAAGTAGCTTTTTCTCTTTTTTGGTGTTTCAATCTCAACCTTTTTACCAGTTTGACACACACCTCATACAAAATGTCATAGAACTGTGTGAGTATAATCGCTTCAGATTGAAAAGCCGCATTGGACATTCTTCATTTTACATTGATGGAACTCCCTCATGACTCCATACTTGTTTTTTGAACAGTGTGGATTTGAACCTTGGTGAACTTCATAAAAGGTAAACAAACAAAAGAAAAATGACAGCCCTTGTAAAATTTAGACACCCTAAATTAAAAAAAACAATTAATTACTGTCCGTCTCTGGCATGACTAAATTTTAGGCATTTCATTGTACAAAATCTGATATTTTAGTTATGCTATAGCAGTCTTTCAAGTAGTGCTTTCTTATGTTTTTCAATTTCGACACACAAGTTTGGTTCTGATGTTTGATTTGACACAGAAGAAAGGTAATAATCGCCGAACTTTGTTTAATGTCAGATAGGGAATTTATAATCACAAGATTCAATTTTGACGCAACAATTCGTTGAGTCAAAATTGTGTTCTGTGATTTTACATTTCAATCTGCACCTTGGTCCCATTATTGTGAGCATTTTTCTTTGCTGAATGCAAGGCTCACATCAAAGGTATCACGCCACGCAGAAACTGTAGTATGGTTTGAAAACTTAATATTCTTACTCTATCGTAACGTTAGGAACGCTCGTATCACGTTCAGAGTGTCAATGCCTTTAAGTATTTCTGCTTCTCCGTTTGACAAATTCATATAATTGTATCGACGTCAATTCGGCACGTTTCCATCTTTGTTCAAAAGCCCTTCAATCAGTATTATTTAATTAGTCTTGGTTGATTACTCTCTTTCAAAAGAAATGACTCAGTCTCATAAAATAAATGAATTTTCTGGACGCGAGTTTTATTCCACGCGACAGTGTTGGCTGCTTGTCCTTGTAAAAAGAAGCTGTATGGACATGTTTCCAATTAATCTGTCACTGGTTGTTTTCTTGAGCTGAACTGTTTCTCGCATTACGTTTTTTTTCTCATTTTGTTCGATTGAACACTATTGCAATGGATTTTACAACATCTTATTTCTCCCGAATGTGAAGGTTCTGGTCCCGACTAACGAATATTGCAACTACATTATCAAGGCATGCTTTCGACGAGGGCATGCCTTGATAATGTATAGGAACATCAGTCAATCAACCAATCAATCTTTATTGTACGATTACACCATTATGGTGTCAATGGACACAAATTGGCTCATGTTGCACCTAGGGGCCCACCCATCACTCGCTCGCTCTGAAAGCCCCCACATCTGACTCGGGGCACATCAAACTCCGGTGCGAACTACCAAACGTCTGGGTGGGGTGGGGGAGGGGGGCGTGGCATCAAATGATACGAGGATCACAAACCAGATTCAGGGACCCATATTAAACGTTCGGGTCCCCACAAGACGATACGGGGGCCTAAGCCGAGGAACTGGGGACCCCATCTCAATCTTTGGGAGGGGGTGATAAAGCAAGTCCAACCTTTTGCTATATTAGGTGTCTCCAAATTCGCCAAGGTATCTTTAGCCGCGGAGAAGAAATAAATCTGAGATGAAAGGTGCAATAACATAGTGACCATTTGAGCTGGGCGGTATTGAAATGTCATGCTCAGTTTCGGCATCGGTATTATCAGAATGGTTTACCTCGGTACTGGAACTGTATTCGGTGTCCATAACGTATATGTACTCACACCAATACCAATATCGAACATGGCATTGTTTGTATACAGACAAGCTGGAGGTAATCGTTTACAGCGGACAAAGAATTAACAAAATGTTGCAAGTACCGGTAACACGGGCACTCGCCACCGTCATTTGATGTAACAAGACTAACCGTGACCACATGGCCACGGATGCCCCCGAACTATGACCTTCATATGTGACCTTGACCTCCATCGAACAAAAAGATTTGCGTGATTCACATCGTCTCCCCATAAGCAACACGAATGCCAAGTTTCAACAAAATCCAACTAAGCATCTCAGGAGTTGTGAAGCGGACATGAAAATCATCCTGGCGGACAGACGGACGGAAATGACAAACAGGCAAACATTATATGCCGTCGAAAAAATTTTTTCGGCAGCATAAAAACGCCGCCACCACCTGGGTACTCAGAAATGCATAGTCCATGGGCTCCTCTTGTCAGCATTTTTGCATAATGTTGTGTCGTCTGCCCTTTTTGTAAAACTAATGTCGAGGATATTTTCATCGTGCCCATCTCAAATATAGAGTGGCAATTTGAAAGATCAAATGGAATTCTACATGAAAATCAGAAACAAACTATGTGTTAGATAGAGGGGTTGTCCGAACCACCACGGCTACCTACAGTACGTGGAGAGTGGATTGTAATTAAATCACCCGCGGAGTGGAGTTATCACCCAAGCAATAACTTTCAAATTCTGTACATATCGACAAAAACACAAGCAATGTTTCAGCCAATGGACCTCCGGGTTTAACCCGGAGGTCCATTGTCTGAAACTTTGCTTGTGCTGGTTATGCTTTGCAACAAATTTGCAATAATTGCCTGAGTGGAATCTCCACTCTGCGAGTGATGTAGTGATAATACACTCTCCACGTACTGTACCATCACATTCCCCTTTCTGCTGTGTGCGCAGGTACGTAGCGAGGGGATGCGCGACGGGTGCGAACGCACCTCCCAGCAAGACTGGAGTTCCACTTGAGGAACTATCTCCCATTTGTAATTTGAAACTTTTGGTACAATGGGGCGACCTCACTTACCTCAATACATCGTAAGTTGTTTTAAAACATAAATGTTCTTGTTTGCACGTAGTTTCTATAGATCGTCTCGGCACTATTTTTATACTTTTTTATAGTCGAGGAGTTAAACGTAAATTAGTTTGCATGGTCCTGATATTACACCGAGCGTATCACTATTTAATTTCTGCCAGAATTACATATTAATAGAATTACATATATAACAGATATAATATATATCTGGAAAACAGAATATGCATATCAACTTTATCGATTTATTTTGTATGTAATGTTTTACATATACAAAACAGTAATTGTTGTAATCCACGCGTGGGCAGTGATGCCCACGCATGCATTTACCAGGTAATAAAATCACCATCAGCAAAATTTTGATTAATGAAGCACCGGGTTGTATCCGGTGCTTTATTAATTAAACTTTTGATGATTATTCCTATAATTTGTGTTTGAAATCTAATATTATTGCGTGAGTGGAAATATTGTCCACTCGTGAAAAGTGACCTGTCCATGGCGGCCGTACTGTAGTGCAAAAGTGCTTATATTTTTTATCCAAAATACAATTTCCCAGATGCTACCACAGAGTTCCAGTTGATACTCTTTTTGAAAATTTTCTCCAGTCGGGCGAACCAGGGTCGCCCAGGCGGCACCAGTGATCGTCGACCGAAACTTAGCGCAACTCCCCAACAAAATTCACCGCTACGCGCCTGGTATGTGGAGGTTGTGGGGTGGTGTGGGGAATAACAAAACAAGAAAAGAGATTCTTAGTTTATACTGGGTTATTTTATTCAGGCAGAATATTTCCAGAATATAACCTGCATATTGTTTACGTATAGGCATTTAACTGGTTCACAAACATGTAATATGTATAGGCACTAGAATGGTGAATACGCACAATACAACCTGCACAATGAATAATGTTTACAAGTATATTATAGGCACTAAACTGGTTCACAGGCAGGTGCTTATAACAAGTTGGATGCTATAGACAAATTGGCAGATGTTAGGTATAGCTGATAGGTAAAGGCAAGTTGTTGGGTGAAGTTGAACACATATACTAGAATACTAAGGCAATTTGTATAACAGAAAATCTTGAATGATTTAGAAAAAGGGCTGCCTGCTGGACATGTATTTTGTATCCTCATTTCTGGAGGTTATTGAATTATCGTAGAAAAAGGGTTATAAGCACACTGATGTCAAAATATCAAAATTTAAACCTGCAATTTTTTTCTTAACCCTTTGAACCCTCGTTTCCTTGAAGTGTATTGCCTTTGTGTACACTTGCAGTGGGATGGGTCAGTCCAATATAAATATACAGAGAGGATAAAATAATAACTACAGTCTGAAGCCGTCCGGCTGCAGACAGCAGTTATTATTTTATCATCAATGCCCCGAGACAAAAAAAAAATGGGACGAAATAAATGCCTTGGGCGAAAAATAGTCTTGTCTCTTGAAAGGGTAAAATGCAACAAGAAATTTAACAAATTTAATATTGTTTGATCGAGCTCTTTCAGCCGCGTCAAACAAGGCTGAATTGGTTGCATTCCAGGTTGTGTTATGGGAAAACTTTACTGCTTGAAATTACATTTTGACATCGGCAGAGACGGTGGAACCGGGGGGCACCAATTTAAAGAAACAATGCCCCTGTCTTCAGAAAAGAAAAGAGCCTCCACAGACATGTAGACACATCGAACACTACACATGAACTTGCACTCGCCATTACGAAGTAATCCAATTTCCAACCAAGACTTGCTCTTGTTTTAATTTAACCCTTTACCCAGAGCATAAGATATAAAAAAAATTCTTATTTCAATTATTCTTTTTTCTTCATATTTTCAAACAAATTTCAACAAACCATATCATATGACCCGTCATTGGAACGAACGTGATGAGATCGTTTCAATGAGGGGGGGGGGGGGGGGGAGGAGTCCACATGATATGGTTTTATTGAAATGTTTGGAATTATTTTTTTCTTTTCAACTGCTCAGTTCGTAAACCACAAAGACGCGTGTTGCCGATTCCTTTGGTAAAAGGTTAAGTATATACATGGTCGGTCGATATATTACTGGTTGGACTGACGTCATTTGTCAAAAGATGAAGTATAAAACCACATTAATTGCACAAATAATATATTAACCCCCTCGCAAATCACAATGCATACGTGTGCGCATGCGAATTTCAGTACTGCATGGTGCCATTATTATGTTATCAAAAGCGTTCCGCCGCCACCGCTTGCCATATATATTGAATAATCTTTTGGGTGTTTGTCTTTCTTTTGGTCAGTAATTGTCAGTTTGGGATGATGTTGGTCAGTTTTAGTCTGTTTTAACCGATCGTTATCTACCGGTATTTATTTATTTTTTTTTGGGGGGGGGGGGGGGGGGGGGTTCAGTAACTTTCTGCATTTATAGCTATACCATCACCGCAATATGTAACACGATCTTGTCCAGCCAAGCCAGTCATTTTATAATTATTCTTAGTACTTTATAAAACTCAGCTAACCCCACTTTTTGCCTACCAGTACAGCAGAATTACCACAGCCATTAAGCCCTGATCCACCTCCAATAGTTCCCCAACAGGGATCATGGCCCGTTACCTTTTTCCCTTATGCATAAATTTTAGAACATCAGTTTCATTACCCAGAAATTACCTTGAAAGGATTAGCTTGAAAACTATGTAGAGACTTCATCAACAGAAAAGATGTTATTGGTGTTTAAGGTCACTTTCAGCATCTATGGCTATATCAGGACTGCAACACAAATATGAAGTCAAGTTCAGCCATTCATTAAACCTTTGCTTCCCATTTCAAAGAACTTCAACCTCAGGTGTTAGTGGCTTCTATTTTACATGTAAAACAAAACGTGTTCAGCACAGTAAACAAGAAGAGGTCCCAGGAACCAAGAAGGGGTCCATTTGCAAGGATTCCCAGGAGGTTACCCCATGCCAAAAAAGGAAGTTCATCAACAGCCAAAATATTTTCTGGAGTATATTACCACTGAAACACCCATAAAATAGAACTCCACCAAGACAATAATTATTAACTGGCTGAGTGCTAGATTATTTTTGGAAGTTGGAATTTGTTCATATAGATTTGCATTATTAAAAATTATTGGAGAGTGCCTTAAGGCACTCTCCAATAATTTTTAATAATGCAAATCTATATGAACACAATTGTATTTGCTTATGACTGAATAGGAAATTTGTGTAAAGAATATGAAGACTTTAGTATGGTACCCTCATGTTTCTTGAAAGCCATGATAGTGGCTTCCAGCACTCAACCAGTTAATTTAAATATAACTGAAAAGTCAAAGCAGTGTTTCAGCTAATGGACCTCCAGGTTTAACCTGGAGGTCCATCAGATGAAACACTGTTCACGCTCATCAAGGCCCAGAATTTAAGTTATTACTGAAAATCTATTGTTTAGTGGGGCACAAGGCCCCCCTCAGCAAAAATTTATTTATTGGTCTTTAAATCACATATTTCTGCTCAATTGCTAATCATGACCACAACATGGGTATAAAGTCAAGTCCAACCAATCGTTTATACCAATGATGTCCATTTTAGAGGACATCCACCCAGGCAATGGTAACCAGGTCCTATTTTACGAATAAAAACGTTTGTTTACCACAGTAAACAAGAACTGCCTCACTTCCTGGGATTCCCAGTTCATTAATAGGCAAAATGCTTTCTACAGTACATGGAGAGTAGAAACACCCACAAGGTGGAACTGCACCAAGACAATAACTATTAATTTTAATATAACTGAAAAACTCAAGCCATGTTTCAGCTGATGGACCTCAAGGTTAAACTTGGAGCTCCATCGGGTGACACAATGCCTGTGCTCCTCAAGCCTTAAGGCACAGAATGAAAGTTGTTAACACAGTCTGAAACTCTATTGTTTCATGAGACATAAGGCCATTTTCAGCATAAATGCTTAGACCATGACCCTAACATAATTGGTTACCAAGGCCTATTATACCAGTAAACCTGAACTTGTTTATCACAGCAGACAAGCACTGCTCAACTTTTTGGGGATTTCCATAGATTTGAAACCCCATTTTAAAGTGTTTTAGCAGTAATTGACTGACTGCACACTGCATTCTCTGAGGGCACTTTATTTACGGTTGTTATGAATAAGCTTGTTGTGGTGTGTAAAAAAAATTAATCCTTAATATATAGCCAAATGGAATTGTGAAGTCGGCTTAACAAAATGTTAAAACATGCCAAAACATTTCTTTTAATTTCAACAAACTATTAATTGAAAATAGAATATGTTTTCATTTTTGGAATTCATTGTAACAAAAATTTTCGCAATCCAGTACAAGTATTTTTAGTTCCTTGAATCCTGCACACTACGTCACATGTTACCAACTAACACTGCATATTTTACAGCCTTAGTCAGAGAGTATGTTCTTGTAGTGTGTGGTGTGGCAGCCCATCAACAAATCCTGTACAATGCCAATGGTTAGTCAGTGTATGTTAGCTTATCATCTAACTCTGTGCAATGCACAGGGTTAGACACTCTTTTCTTTCTGGTTATTCATAAGATCATCTCTATTATACAACTTACCCTGTGCATTACACAGCCTTGGTGAGTGTACATGGAAGTTACAAATTTTTCATAACGAGAAAGTGTGACTAACCCTGTGCAGTGCACAGGGTTGGTCACACTTTCTGGTTATGAAAAAACAATTCATTAATAACTGCTAAATTAATTTTCATCGTCAGAATTTTTTCATATGTCTTTGCCTTCTTACAATTTATTGGAGAGTGCCCACTGGCACTCTCCCAATAAATTGTAACAAGACAAATTGAAACATACACAATAATTTTTGCTTCTTGTAGAATATGAAGCACACTGACAGAAGAAAATAAAGTATTTTAATTGCAGTCCTACCACTTTTGATTTGAGCACAAATAGGGGGCTTCTGGCACTGAACCGGTTAACAAAGTAACTAACCCTGTGTACTGTACAACTTTAGTGTGAATCTCATCTACAGCAACTCTTTACCCACAATAATGACCAAAACCAGTCAGTACTATACCCAGAAAGGATTCAAACTCAACTTATGACCCCTCACTGGAATGGACTGTGGAATGTTTTTTTTAGTAAATTCCAAAGATGAAGACATATATTATTTTCAATTAATAGCTTGTTTTTCTCATTTTCTCATTTTTTTTTTTTTGATACATAGTTTATGGCACTCCACTGGAACAGATCATTAAGCTCATGCCCATAAAGAATCATTGGCGATATTTTGAAAAAATACAGAGTTTCAAAATTAGATACATAAAGTGCCTCTTTTCCGAGATGAAAATGGGTGAATGCTTGATGTAAAGTTGAACAACTATCTGTTAAAACAAGAAAATCAGTAAAACTAATGTATGCTCCCTGACACCTGACTCAGTTAACAAGCAGATTCGTAAAATTGTGGTCCCCCACTACAGGAAATCATTTGGCACAGGTCTTTGAAAGGACCGTAACTCTGGGGAAAAATATGCGGACAACTTTTTTATAACATGTGAAGGAGTGGCTTGTCACAAGGATCCCTCATACCAAATTTCATTGAAATCCTCCACTCACTGCTGAGAAATCGCTGCAGATGGATGGATGAACAAAGTGCGGTCTCTTTGCTCCCCAAAAGTTTTTTTGGGGCGCATAAAAAAATTCTATTAAAATTTTTCCAACAAAAAATGAGCAGCAGATATATCTCCTTTGAGTTATCATCTAATCTGCAGTCCAATTGAACAAGGCTGTCCTAACCCTTTACCCAACGTAACTGCAAAAACCGGCCAGCACTATTCTCAAAAATCTAACGTGAAAAGCAGACGACACTTGCAAAAAAAATTCTTGAATAACTAATTTTTTTCATTTTTTGTCTCAAAAACATAGGTTATGACCCCTCGTTGGAACGAGCTCGACGAGCTCGTTCCAACGAGGGGTCATAACCTATGTTTTTGAGACAAAAAATGAAAAAAATACTGAAAATTAATTGGCGATTTTTTAGAATAGCGCTGGCCGGTTTTGGCCGTTACGTTGGGTAAAGGGTTAATAGAAATGTTGAGGGTTCCTGTGGCAGTGAAGAACAATCAATGCAAATTTGAAAATGGGAATAAGATAAGCATTTCTGATATGAAAAAAATAGTAAGCAAGCTAAATGAAATATTGATCATAAAAAAAAAAAAATCATATTTGCAACTGCAATGAGATTTTTGGTTTTTCATTGATGCTTTTTGAGCTCAAAGCTCCTCAAACTCACAACCTAGTACTCTTTTTTTATAATAAAATAGCAACATTTGTATAAATATACTACTATTTGTAACACTTGCATATAAATGACTGTTCAGCATGCTATTTACAAAATATAATATAATTCAAATAAATGATTTACAAAAAACATATAATTATCTATATATAAAGGGAAATAACTCAAATTTGTTATATACAACATTGATGTGCTGACATACCCAACACATTTTGCATGATGGAAAAGATGTATTTCACTGTTTTGTGCAGGGATTTTATTCTTAACCCGCTAAGTATTTTCCGAGATATTTTTCTTCAAATCTAGTCATGGCTGCTGTGAAGCAGCCATGGCTAGATTTGATAAAAAAAATTCATCTAAATTTAACTCAAGAAATCAATGGTGCAAAATTCATACAGCTTACAGAGAGAACATTTGATTAAATATGCCCAAATTACACTTGTATCAGTAGAAAGAGAAATCTTGTCCTGGGCAGGAATATCTGCCAGCAGAATGCAAGGAGTTAAAAAACAGGAACATTTTTGCTTAGTCATATACCTATTCTATGTAAGACTATGTTGCCTCTGTCATCTCAGGCCTACCTTGGCTTGATCAAGCCCAGGTAGGTATAATCTGACACAGAGTCTTGCAGAGACCATCGCATACCTTTCAGATTAACTTGCTTCAGTATCACAAGTTTTCACTTTTTCTGCCACTGTAGCCTTTGTATGGGGACTCCATAAATACACGTTATTTATTTCATTTTTATTTTTGGGTGGTGGAAAGAGTGAATACTGTAAAAATCAAGGATACATGTAGGTATAGACCAGCTATTTGGATTAAACTTTTCAAGAGATGAACACAAGTCGCAGGGACTGGAAATTTAGCAACTCAGTTTGTGACTCATGGAAAATTTATGGATCTGTTTAAACTTGATATGCTTATCACTTCATGGATGGAAACATCTTCTGAAATCTAGATTATAAATAAAAACTGATGCGGAAACAAATCTAGAAATCTTCAAAAAACCCAGAAAACTTTCAGCTCCGATTGTTTAGAAGTGACTGCTACAGGACAAAATTGGAGTTTATGAGAAGATTCTCTTGAATTCTTTCAGAAGTGAAAGCTGTTTCTTAACCCCAAGCACTCTGGTAGTGCATCAAACTTTTCTACAATCACTCATTTTTTGCCTCTTTAACCATGAATTTTACCAATTACATCTTGTTTGACAGAGCTCACTGAGCTCTGTCAAACAAGGTATATTTGATTACATATCAAACTGCATTTTGGGAAATATTTGCTGCTGAAAACTTTGTCATTTTGACGTCTTAGTTCAGAGGGTTAATATCAGGGTTCCTGCATGTACTTGTATGAGGAAATTCCAAGAAAATGGCAGTTTTTTTTATTTCAAATGATTACACAACGCAAAACAAGTAATTCAACATCTGTCACTACATGTACATATGTAAAGCCGGAGTCAAATTAAGTTAAAAGATATTTCGAAAGAAAGAGTTTTTTTTTTAGATTTCCAGGAATTAAATAAAACACAAGCACTTCCCAGGCCCATGGTAAATGATTTGAAAATCAGGCACTTTAAAAATAAAGGAGTACTTTCACAAGGACTGAAAATCACCATTTAATATTTCTGTTTCTAGAGATTTATGGTAACATTTGGCATCAGCAACTTTGTAGCGACAACAACACAGGTATCAATTCAATTTATTTATTTACTGGTATTTAATGTCATGTTCAGCATCTTTGGCCACATCATGACTGCAACAATATTATGAAGTCAAGTTTAGCTAGTCGTTTATCTCCATGTTGATGACTTCAGGGGATTTCAACCACAGGCATTGGTTTACATAATCTATTTTACCAGTGAAACAGAACTTGTTTAAATGTACTGCTCCACTTCCCATGGTTCCTGTGAGGTTTTCACTACAAAATGTGGAGTCTGTGCCTTTTAGCCAGTAGTAAACATTTATTCTCCCTAGAGCAGACAAATGTGATTAGAACAGTACAGCCGTCGTGGACTGGTCACTTTCAATCAGTGAGCAATATTTCCACGGATGCAATAATATTTTGTTCCAAACACTAATTATAGGGATAATCCTCAAAAATTTAATTAATGAAGCACCGTGTACAACCCAGTGCTTCATTAATTAAAATTTTGCTGATGATGACTTTTATTACCTGGTAAACACGTAGGGTTATCAGTGTCCTTGCGTGGATCACGACCAGACCACAGCGACTGTACACAGTTGCTGCTGATTTTTATTACCTGGTAAATGCATGCATGGAGATCACTGCCAATGTATGGATTACAGTGGCTGTTCTGTAGCTGTGTGAATAAGTGCAATACTTTCTCACACCAGGGGTGTCAGGATCAATCCAAGTCAGTAAAATTGTTTAAATAATCCAAACAATCTGGGACAACATCAACTGCGGGTCAGTATGTAAAGTCAGTACGTAAAGTAGCAGCTCCCTATTCAGTGAGAGACATGCTTGACATACTTGATACAAGCAAGGTTTCTAAATCTTTTGTAATATTGAACAAGTGCAAGGCTACAGAGTTCCTCCTTATGAAGATCCTTCTTGAAACTGAGGAGTGAAGCTTTGTAAATAAGTTGTTAAATTTACTTGAAAAATAAATATGATCAAAACTAACAACAACAGAAGACAAGCACTACTATGCAATTCTGAGGTCCATGTTGATGATAAACAATGTAGGAAAACATCAGAATTTTTTTTTACAAATTTCCATTCAAAACAAAAAAAAATTCATTGTTGCTAATGTGCAATATTTACAAATTATTATTTTTTAAGTCTCTTCACACTAGTGTAAAAAAAGCCAAAACTTACAGCAGCAAATTTCTCCCAAAAAGCAACTCGAAATTTAACCAATTGAATCTTGTTTGACAGAGCTCAATAAGCTCTGTCAAACAAGATTCTATTGGTTAAAGTCCAAGTTGTATTATGGGAAAAATTGACAAATTTAAATTTTTATATTTTGACATATTAATGTGAAGAGGGTTAATTGATTTCATAAATACATATGATGAAGTTTACAAACAACTTCATTATTGGTTTGTAATTCATTTTTCTATATACAAACATCTGTTACATACAAATTATTGCATGAAAATAAGAAAATTGATTAATTGCACTTGAAATAAAGTATATGAACACTCAACTTTACAAAAAAATTACATTCATAGTAAGCAATACAACAACAAAAATAGCTTAGCACAAACTAGGCCCCACAAAGTAAATCTTCTGTTTCTCAGTCCATCTTTGGAAAATTGCACATGGGAGAGCATTTTTTATTTTATTTTTTATTTCTGTAATCATTTCTTTGCCATCAAAAGTTCATATTCATGGTTTATTTTATGCTTTAGGCCTCATATTCTACAGAATATCATGGGTGGTGGTGTATTTCGTCCCTTCAGTGCAAGAAGGCTTTGCAATGCTAAAACATTGTAAAGCCTTGTTGCACTCAAGGGACAAATTTATCAATTAAATTAACTTGGGTAAGATATTAACCATTTAATTATTATTTTTTTAAGTTTGCATTGGTTATAAAAAGAGAGCATGAGGCAGCCAAAATGACCATATTGGAGGGCCTGAGAAACAGATTTTTAACTTTCTTAGGCCTTAACATGAAACATTAACACATACAAGCAGGGCACTTTGAAGCTTTAAAACTCAATCTGATTTGATTCAAAATCATGCAGATGATCTGATTCAAGCCAAGTTGCAGTGATTTGGAAATTCTCGAATTGTTGACATGTTCTGAAAACAATATCAGTTTATTAGTGTTTTTCAAGTCACACACTTCTGCACAATGGCTGATCGTTGACTGCAACATGGAGATAAAGTCAAGTTTGGCCAACTGTTTGACTAACTGTCAACAGTTTATACAAATGTTGCCCATTTTAGAGGACTTACAAATGGGCTAAAAAACTCCTGACAGTGTGTAACATAAAAGCAAATCAAAGCTCTACTAACTGACAGAGAGCACAATTATTTTTGGTTACCAAAATTTGTTGACATGTCTTTGCCTTGTTACAATTTATGGGGGAACGCCTATAGGCACTCGCGAGTGAATATTTATTTATTTATTGGGGTTTAATGACACCTTTGACAGCCAAGGTCACCTCATGTCAGTCAGTTTTTCAGATGGAGAGGAAGCTGGAGTACTTGGCAAGAACCACTGATCAATGGTGAGCAACTACTAACAAGCAGGGTTAGCACTGGTTGAAGATAAGTGCATCATTGATGTGCTGTATGCCTTAGCACATTGTGCCACCCTGCCCCCACATGGGCAATTGTAATGAAGTGCTTTACCCAAGGACACAACACAGTAACCCCAGGTGGGGATTGAACCACAGACCTTTCGGCTTCAAGTCCAAGCCAAAACCACTGAGCTACCACACTCCTTCTCTGATGAATTGCAACAAGGCAAATGTTTACAGGCTAAATAATTCCACTTCAAATATTACATGAATCACATTCACTGAATATGAAACCTTTAAGTTGGACTTCAGAATAAAGCCCAAATTCGGGCTTCCAGAACTCTACCAGTTAACAGTTTTCCAAGAGTATGCTTGAGACTGTAGAGGTATCCAATAAAAATCAGTTGAGCACAGGATAGACATAACTGTTTTATTAGCTGAAAGAAGTATTCTCATTGACCCCAAACTGTACAGTGCCAAATTTTTGACCATTTTCCATATTTTAGTGCAAAAACAGTGTATGTTTGCATAGGAGGGTGGGTTTTTTTTTGCTGTCTTATCCAAAAAAAAATTCAGTGAGTTTTGAAAAATGAACTTGCATTTACTTCAAAAGTGAATGGACAAATAGTCATGGAAGAAATTCAGTAGAACTCTAAAGTTCTCACAAAATCCTTGGTTGGCAGAAAGGGATGTCACGTAAGTTATATCTATGCCACCGATTCAATTAACTCCTTACCTGCTGAATATTTCCTAGATATTTTTCATCAAATCTAGTCATGGCTGCTGTGAGGTAGCCATGACTAGATCTAATGAAAAATTCATCCAAATTTAACTCTTTTGTGAAAAAAATCCATTCAATGAACAAGGGGAAAGTTTGATTAAATGTGCCCAAGTTATACTTATTTCAATGGCAAGCAAAATCTTGTCCTGGGCCGGAATATCTACCAGGAGCAATGAAGAAGTTAATGGTCAGACTGAATGATGCCGTCACGTACACCTGTTGTTGCACTTGGGTAATAACAAATTGTCTAATTACTGTTAATCCACTGGGCTTAGTGAGTCACACATCTTAACAAAAAAGCAGCATTTAATAAGAACACATCATATTGTTGTAGGTGACTCGTGACAATATGAAGTATTTATCTAATTAAACACTTCCTTTTGTACAGTTCATAACCTACAATATTTTATTGGATAAATAGAGGATATCCAGTGTTTTTGAGTGGATACCAAAAATTATCTCATGAGTGACGGAGACAAGTGCTTATATAACCATTTGTCTAGGTCACGGGTGAGATAATTTTCAGTACCCACTCAAAAACACTAAATTTTCTTTTTATTATGTTTTTTATAAGAATCTGATCATTTCTATCGATAATTCTACTTGTTTCAACCTTGAATTGATGCATGAAAGTAAAATGCACAAGTGATTTGATCGATACTCAGAACAGGCAGAGTCTTGCAATCTGATTCAACTGGCGGGTTTCATGCATCAATTCAAGGTGAATACATATGGAATTATTGCTGAAAATGATCGGTATCCATTAAAAAAACTACATTTTCTTTTCATTATACGTTTTTAGAACAAATTGATCATTTCCAGTGATATTTTGACTTGCACTCACCTTGAAGTGATGCTTTGAAAGCTGCCATTTTGATTGATACAGTGGAGCCCACTTAATTGGATATCTCTTAATTGTATATCCCTGTTAATTGAATATAATTTTCAAACACAAAACCATTTACCATACCTTCAGTACAAATTTGATCTGTTAATTGCATATGGGTTGTAGAGTAAACTCCTGTTAATTGTATATAAATTTTTGTAATATGTCGAAAAAATTACTGTGACATGCACCAAATTCCCCTTATTTATCAACCTTTTTGGCCTCACTACATCCAATACAGGCATTTATTCTATTATATTTTGTTTGACAGAGCTCTATGAGCTCTGTCAAACAAGATATAATAGAATAAATGCTCAGTTTACCCCCAGAACACAGGAAACTGACCAAATCCCTGTTTATTGTATACTCCTGTTAATTGAATAATTTTCACTGGCAAAATGGATATTCAATTAAGAGGATTCTACTGTACCATGAAAGTGAAAATTGTCTGCAACAGTGGGGGGATACAGTTTCTACCTTTCTATTTTTTTCATTAATCTATCATTTAGCATATAATAAAAAACAATGCTTCATTTCCAATCACTGACAATTAAGGTTACTCTATTTCTAACACCAAAATCACAGAGTTTGAGTATGTTTTGTGAAAATCAGTTACGGTTTCTCCGCCTTTATTGCCAGCCAACGATTTACTTACCCTAGAAATAACCATTTTTTTTTTTTTTTTTGGGGGGGGGGGGGTTCGTCAGTGATCAAGATATTCACAGATGCAATAGATATCCTTCACAAGTGAAAGGAACTTTTTTGATGCCAAACTTTTATCCAACAAAGCCTTTTTGGTACCAAATCAAAATTCTTAGTGCCATTCGCTAACTTGGCATCAACAATGCAGACACTGACTTGACTTGAAGGGAAACAGAAAGGCCCTGAAATATTCCTAGCAGAATCAATAGAGTGCATCATAAAAAAATTAATTTTTATGTAATTACACATTTTTTTCTTCACATTTCACAAATTTAATGATGATCTGAAGATGAAGAATTAGTAAGTGTATAAATACAAAAATGACAATATTTGGAATTTTCTCTAATGATGATTGTATTCTTGGTCTACCCAAGTGGTCTAACATTCGTGATCCATCCTTGTATTTCAAATGTTTTTTTCTCTTTCTTATTTATCAGCAGCGAACTCCCTAAAGGGACAAACAGCCTTTGGAGGGATTAACATGAGTTGCATCTTCCTGCCATTCTTACCGATATTGGTGATATGATTTGTATTTTTTTTCATATATTCACATAGTACACTGGTAGGCACAAAATAACATGACAGTTTTCATCATACTTTACTGAACTTCAGACCAGCTGAAAAAAAAAATAAAGTACTTATTAAGATGTATTTAAATGCAGTGATTGAGAATGTACAGAGATACTACTGGTTATTTAAAACCATTCATCTTAACTCTCTAAGGTCAAAATATTAAAACTTCAATATACAATTATTTCCCACAATATAATAAAAGGCCGCCCGGTCACACCTCCCCCCCCCCACCCCCACCCCCCCCCCCCCAAAAAAAAGTGATCAATTTGAGGAATGTGACAAAAATTGAATTTTTCAGTAAAAAAAGGGAAATAAATCTGGCAAAAAATGTCAGACCAAACCTGTATTTTATGTTGAGACATTTACATAACAAATTTTATTTGATTCAGTCAACAACAACGAAAGTTATCATTGGGAAACCAAGAAAAAATGAATTTTCGAGGTCAAAAAGGAGGCATAACTCTGGCAAAAATTGTCAGACCACATTTGACCTGTATGTCATGTTGATACACCTATGTACCAAATTTCATTTGATTCAGCCTACTATAACTATTACTATTCCTCCAGTTTCATATTTACAAATCCATACAGAACACATATTCCTTATAGATTTCTGTTCATGGACTATTTTTTCACTTAACTGGTAGAGTGCTGGAAGCCCATATTTGGGCTTTATTCTGAAGCGCATGTACCACAACTTGAAGGCTCATATTCAGTGCATGTGCTTTGTATTATCTTTAAAGTGATATTATTCAGTCTGTAAGGGTTTGCCTTGTTACAATTTATGGGAGAGTGCCAGCTGGCACTCTCCCATAAATTGTAACAAGGCAACGACATGTGTACAAGATTTGAGGGCCAAAAATAATTCAGCACTCTACCAGTTAACGTCATTGATCCATCAAAAGAACTGAACACGTAATTGTCCAATCAAAATGTCACATTTTGACCCTAGATCAATTCGGAAGCTGTGGAATCAGCCAACACATCAAATGTCAATTGTAAAATGTATGTTTTTGTTCAAACCCACCAAAATTAACAAAAAATAAATGGGGAGAGATTTTAACCCTCTGAACCCCAGCAGCTGCTTTTCCAGACAGGAACATGATATGTCATAACGTCATTAAATAGGATGGCTGTTCAGTAAATGTGTGAGGTAGACCAATCAGTATTTTCAATGTGCAGCCCCCGAGGCTGCATGTTGAAAATATTGATTGGTCTACCCCAAATAATGAATATGGACTCTTCTAATTGCTGACATGGAACTGGCATGGAATATACAAGAGTTCAAAGGGTTAAACACTCAAGTTTTGACTTTGAAGCAAATATTTGTCAGGTAAAAGCAGCAAATTTCTTGAACATTTAAACAAATAACCTATTTGGACACAATTTTCATTTACATTTTTCTGTTTAAGTACCGATCAATCACACATGTAATAAACACAGCACTCTGGTGTTTCTTCTTTCTCATGAATAAAATGTCTTATAATGTAAATTGTCCTAAATGCCATTTACTGGCATCTGTTCCAAATAAAACTGAAATCCAAACCAACACCAACAGAAAAAAATAAAACTGAACTTGAAATAATCCTAATTGCCCACCTCTCCCTGCATCATTGTTTGTGCTTGTAATGGTTGAGTAAAGAAGAAAATAAAACCTATTTATTTTTTCCAAAGATTGCTATGTTTTTTTTTTTGCTTGGGTGAGAGTGAAGGAATCCAGACCTGGACATCTTTTCCACCTCAACTTTATTTTTTTTCCCAAATGGTTGCTGTTTTTCTTAATGTTAATTTCGTAAGAATTCAGCATTGGTGGTGGTGATGGTGGCAGTCAAGGGCAGGCGAGGGGAGGGGGGGAGGGGGGTGGCGATATCATGATACAGCAGGTTATCACTCAGCAGCTATTGGATAGAAACAACAAAATTCTTAACATTTCAAAGTCAATTTTCACTGAAAAATCTGAAAGAAAATATTGTTGGAAAAAGTTCCAAATCAATATTGGTATACATTTCACAGGTACAAAAAAGTATTTCAAAAATCTTTTGATTCTGAACTACCATTGTAACATTTTTGAAGAGAAACAAATATTTTCTACAATTTCTGAAAACCTGGACTGAAATGGCAGAAAATATATCAAAATCAAACTTAACCAAGATATTGAAAACTTATAAAAGGATGCCAAAAAGTTTGTTGGAGGAAGGAGGGTATTCAAACTGAAGAGGAATGAAATGGATTTGTGGACTTGGCATTAAATTTCTGAACCCATAAAGATCTCCTGTCCAATCCAGGATGGAAAAATTTAGAATAAACGTACAGTGTTTTAAAGTAAAAAATTTATTCTACAAGTAGAATTAAGAATGAAACCGACGAGCCTCTGGTGAGTCGGTTTCATTCTTAATCTTACAAGTAGAATAAATTTTTTACTTGAAAACACTATACCTTTATTTTGTTTATCCCATAAATCATTTACAGGGCAGTCGCAGTGAAATCATGCCATTACTCGCTACAAAACACCGCGAGAAGTGAAAAGCACATTGGTCCAATTCGATTGACAAGTAAAACTGCCAAAAATAATTCCCCTACAAACTTGAGCTAAACTTGCAAAAATACTTTATTAAATGAACAATGTTTATCTTTCTTATTTTTGTTGTTTATTATTTTTTTCATCATCGGTTCAACTTGAGTTTTATAAACAAAGCAGACGACATGGGCATTTGTTTATTTACACTTTCCAAAGTTGGAAAATGAAACATCTATCATCATGCCTACGCCTTTCACAATCGAACTTGTTTGCTTTTCAATGCTTAGTTTCGATTTATTTACTTTGTGTTTTCTTTGTTAATTGTTGTTCGTTTTATTGTTAGACAGAGTTGAAATGTGACATATATTCTAAAACTAAACATTTCAGCGATGGTCAACGTTTAATAAACGTTGGTTCATTAATCTCCCACAAACTTAAAATAGGTCATGACAACATGAATGCAGTAGAGGTCAGAGGTCAACAAGTCTGTCTTTACTATAGGAATAAATTCTTTCAATGTTAAACCTACGTGGGAAAGTTATCACCCTACTGGATGCTGCTAGGTGAATAAAGCAAAAATTTATCCACAACTTTCATTTTACGAATGAACATCCATTTATGGGATAAACAGAGGAACCATGTTAAGTGAATATTGTTTTGTTTTATCATGGCTTAACGACACTTTCAACAGCCAGGGTCAACTGGGCGGAGGAAGCTGGAGTACCCAAAGAAAATCACCGAGCAGTGGCGAGCATCTGTCCGACTCCTCTATGTAATAACTCTGCAAAGGAGAGTTATCAATGGTTGAAGACGAGTGCATCATAAAGATACAAAATGCCTGAGTAGACAGTGCCACAAGCCCTCCATATGGGGCAATTAGAATTAAGTGCCTTGCCCAAAGACATAATGCAGTTACTGCTAGTCTGGATCCAACCACCAACCTTTTGGTTTAAAGTTCAATGCCCTAACCATTGAGTCAACTCGCTCTCTGTTAACTTTGCTTGTGAAAAGTATTCTTAATAATTTATTTATTGATGTGTAAGGTCACATATTTATGCACAATGGCTAATCATGACTGTGACAGTTTTACGGGTGGAGGAAGCCGGAGTACCCGGAGAGAACCACCAAGCAACGATGAGCAGCTGCCAGCTCCCCAACATTGTAACTCCGCACTGCAGCACAGGCAGGGTTAGACTGGTTGAAGACATGCGTACTATTGACGTGCAGTACGCCTTAGTACACGGCGTCATCGTGCCCCCACACGGGCAATGGAGATGAAGTGTCTTGCCCAAGGACACAACGCGGTTGCCACAGGTGGGATTCGAACCGAGGACCTCTCGGCTTGCAGCCTGCACCTCTACCTACTGAGCCACCACGCTCCCAAAAGTATTCATTTAACAGGAGTATTCAATCAACAGGGTTTGGTTGCATACAATATCAAAATTTTGGTATTTTAATTTTGTTTTTATAATTATTTAAAAAAATGTCAAGAAAACCATATCATTTGACCCCTCATTGGAATGAGCTCGATGAGCTCATTCCAATGAGGGATCAAATGATATGGTTTTCTTGAAATTCTTTGAAAAGGAACTTTATTTCAACTGGTCAATTTGTAAATTACGAGGACGGATGTGGCCAATTTGCTTGTTAAGATTTCATTGTGGCACAATGAAAATATCTGTCAATCCAAGGTAAAATATCTTCATCTCTCTAGAATGTTCATGTACAAAGCTGACATCTCAAAGGTTAAAACTGCCATGTTTTATCAATAAACAAAAAGTGCTGTCCCCAAGTATGGTTATGTGTGCAAGATGGTAAAGCAAGTTCTTAGACAGAACAGCTTGTGTTTTGTTAAGATTCTATTGATAGCAAGAAGAATAAATTAATCATAGCCAAAGGAACCAGGTGTTAATGGGGTTGTCTGCGACCCCCAAAATGTGAAGTGACCAGATTTTTCAGACAACTCCGTCAACATGTTTAGCAGTATCCCAAAGTCAAAATGGAGGAACACATATAAAAGGTTTTAGTGAGATTCTGAGGTGGCATGCAGGTATATATTGAAGATAAAACTGCCAAGAAATAATTCTACAGGCACCCAAAAAACACATCAAAGAGCATCAAAATTTCCTTTCTCTCATGATGACTAATCTGGGTCGAGAATTTATGTGTCTTTGGCACTCACTGTGTTAAGAGTTCTTCCCTGTATTAACTTCAAAAGTAAGGCCATAAGTAGCATTTTGTTATGTCATATGTCCTCCATATGGGTGTTAAAAATTAACTTGTAATCTCACCATCCAAGTTTGGACCTGGATCCCTAGGCAATACTCTGAGGGGGCAGACTAAGTTGTGCTATGTTTTGCTGACGTTCCAGCAATCCTGTTGTTTAGAGATCAGAGGCCCAAACACAAATTTTTGTAATACGTTTAATAAAATGAGGATAATGAATATCTACATTATAGGAAGAGAGAATTGTCATAAAATCGCCACGGTGGGGAATTTTCACCCCTGAAAGAATCCTCAATGTCGGTGCAAAAAATAAGCATAAAATAGTGTGGTTTCAAAAACAGACATGAAAATTAGGAGGAGATTGCAATGGTGTCTCACATGCTGTTTTTATCTTTTTTTCTTGACTCAGTGATGAGTTTGAGATATTTTATTTTTTAAAACTCTATCTACTAGTGTGAGTCACGACCAGGACATGATCCAATATCAAAAGAGATCATTTTTGCAATTCCAATACAGCAACTGCAAAGTTTACTATTTTTCAGTTCTTTTTAACTGAGGATGTTCAAACAATCTTTAACCCTTTACCCAATGCAGACGATATCAAAATTTATTATTTTAAATATAATTTTTTTAAATTTTTCAAAAAATTTCAACAAAACCATATCATGTGACCCCTCATTGGAATGAGCTCATCGAGCTCGTTCCAATGAGGGGTCACATGATATGGTTTTGTTGAAATATTTTGAAAAATTTAATTTTTTCACCTGCTCAATTTGAATATTACGTGGGCGGATGCGGGCCATTCGTTAGGTAAAGGGTTAACAGTATTATCTGAATGGATTATATCATAGAACCATAACAACCCCTTGAATGTAATTATAAACTGAAGTAAAGAAGTATTGTGCGAGAAAAGACACGACTAGAAAGGACTCATGATCCTATTAGTAGTGATCAAAAAGTATTGTAAGATAATAATCAGTACAGTAATATATCCCATAATATACCTTGTTAAAATAAAGTAAAGAATGTTAAGGCCCCACAAAAAAGATCTTCTGTTTCTCAGGCCATTATTTGTAAAATTGCATGTGGGCGAGTGGTTTTTTATTTTATTTTTTATTTCTGTATTTATTTCTTTGCCATCAAAAGTTCATAGCATGGCTTATGTTTTAGGCCTCATAATCTACAGAATAGCATGGGAGGTGGTGTATTTTGCCCTTTGAGAGCAAGAAGGCTTTGCAATGCTTTAGCATTGCAAAGCCATCTTGCACTCATGGGACAAATTTATCAATTTTTTTGTAACTTTGGTAAAATATCAGACATAAACCATTTAATTTTGATTTTTTTGAAGTTTCCATTGGTAATAAAAAGAGAGCATGCGGCAGCCAAAAGGACCATGCGGGAGGGCCTGAGAAACAGATTTTTATTTTTTTTAGGCCTAATTAATCTTTGAGAAAATGTAAATACTGCTCAAACAAGGTCACCAAAAGCAATTTAAGATGACAACATTGAAAGTTAACTGGAAATGCATTCATTCCTTTACTTGTGTTTATGATCACGTTCAGCAACTATAGCAAGAGATTGGCAATATAGCAAAACAAGAGGCCCCATGGGGCCTGAAGTGCTCATCTTGAACAGAACACAATATAAACAGAGTCCAAGAATGAGTCTACATTTAGCAATCCATTTCCATAGGATACACTGTCAATCCTTGAGCCCTCAATCCTTGAGCCCTGCAGGAGTGACAAAAATAATCTGGGCATCATGCCTTTTCTTCAGTTGACCATAATGTAAAATGTAGAGCTTCCCTATGAAGCCCCTTGATACAACCTAGGTGGATTAATCTTAGTTACACACCTCTAGAGGGTACTGAATACAAAATTTTTAATTCTTCAGCAACAAGGCCAATTACGGCTCCCATAGAGAGCACAAATTAACCCAGGCTTTCGATTTGAACACAGTTGAATCTGACTTCCCTAGAGATGGTGTGTACCAAATATGAAAGCATTCTGACTGTTGGATCTGAAGAAGAGAAATTTTAACAAAATTTCATCATATTGCACTAAGTTAAAATTTGGGCTACCATATTGAGCCCAAATATTTACCTAAGGATCCGATTTGAACAAAGTTGAATCTGACCCACCTAAAGATATTGTATACCAAATATGGAAGCATTCTGACGAGTGGATCTGAAGAAGAAGTTTTTTGAAGGAATTCCCTCATATTGTATTAAGTTAAATTTCAGGTTCCCATATGGAGCCCAAATATTAACCCAGGCACTCGAATTGAACAAACTTGAATCTGCCCCCACCCCCCCCCATCCCCCCCCCCCTCCCTAAAGATGTTGTATACCAAATATGAAAGCATTCCGACTGGTAGATCTGAAGAAGAAGATTTTTAAAGAAATGTCCTCATATCGCACTAAGTAAAAATTTGGGCTACCATAGAGAGCCCAAATATATACCTAGGGATCTGATTTGAACAAACTTGAATCTGACCCCCCTAGAGATGTTGCATACCAAATATGAAAGCATTCTGACTGGTGGATCTGAAGAAGAAGGTTTTTAAAAATTATCACCCATATTGACAAAAGTTAAAATTTGGAGGAGGAGGCCCAAATATTAACCTAGGGACTTGGTTTGAACAATCTTGAATCTGACCCTCATAACAATGATGTATACCAAACATTCAAAGATTCTGACTGGTGGTTCTGAAGAGGAAGATTTTTAAAGAATATTCCCCATATTACCCTATGTTAAAAATTTGGGCTCCTGTATTGAGCCCAAATATGAACGAATGGGCTTTATTTTAACAAACTTGTACCTGACCCCCTATGAATGCTGTATACTGAATATCAAAAAATTCTAATGGTTGGTTCTGGAGAAAAGATTATTAAAAATTTTTGCAAATATGCTGACTCAGCATTTTTTCGATGCCCATTACAGAACACCCTAACATAACCAATGGCAATTTTTTTACCATTCAATTCTACTGGTCCTAAGGATACTTCATTCCAAATAACAGCTCTCTGTTCCGTGTCGTTTGGGAAATATGGGCATTTGAAAATATTTTGATTTTTAGCTCCCAGGGTTCCCATGGGGATGCAGGAATTCTTTTTTTGCATGAGTCAAGTACTTATGAACCAATAATACCACATACCAAATTTGGTTCAAACCAGACCATGGGTTCAGAAAACAGAAATTTTGGGCGGGACCAAAAATCTTACCTCTCCCATTACAAAGCCAAATATTGCTTCACGAACTTCGTTTGAACAAACTTGATTCTACACTTCAAAAGTGCAGTGGTTCAAAAGGTAGAGGTGCAGGCTGGAAGCTGAGAGGTCCTCGGTTCGAATCCCACCTGCGGCAACTGCATTGTGTCCTTGGGCAAGACACTTCATCTCCATTGCCCACGTGGGGACACGACGGCGTTGTGTACTAAGGCGTACTGCACATTGATGATGCACTTGTCTTCAACCAATGCTAACCCTGCTTGTGTGGAGTTAGTATGTTGGGGAGCTGACAGTTGCTCGCCGTTGCTCGGTGGTTCTCTCCGGGTACTCCGGCTTCCACCACCCGTATAACTGTCACGGTCATGATTAGCCATTGTGCATAACTATGTGACCTTAAACACCAATAAATAAATACACTCAAAAGGAAGCTCCATAACAAATATCAAGTCACTGTACACACTGGTTCATGAGAAGAACATTTTAAAAATATTTTGGAGCATTTTTCCCCACTCCCTCCCTATGGGGCTGGGCATACTGAGTTGAACAAAAATGCCCTGCCCATTCAGGACCATCACTCACACAAACTTTCACTTGAATTGGCTTAGTGGCTTTGGAGAAGACCAAAACATGGTGTTGATGGACGACCGACCGACGGATGGCTAACCCTCTTACAAATGGCTACTTATGTGGCTATTTTATGGATATGTTAGGTGGCTAACCTAAAACAGATGTCCAACATAATAAAACAAGTTTTTGAGGGGTCAGCTAACCCTAACCCTACCCACCTCTAACCCTAGCCACATAACTCTAACAGCCCTTCACTGACTCCCACCCCACCCCTAAATGCCCTAACCCTACTCTACATTTATCCAACCCCCCCCCCCCCCCCACACACACACACAGTAAGAGATTTTGTTATGTGGCTAGCCATGTAACAGACTTTAACCACATAAGTATCCTGTTTTACTAAATCGTAGCCACATAAGTAGTCATTTGTGTGTGCGGACGAACGGACGGACGAATGGAAGGACGATGGATGATGGACGGAGAGCGATGAGATTAGCTCATCTTGACTTTGTCAAGATGAGCTAAAAAACCTCCATACTGTTATGATGGGGATACCGAAAAACCAAACAAAAACAATTGGTGAATTCCGAAAACGTCTGAATTTTTAAATTCTCCTACATTCACTATTTTTCAGGCTCTGTTGTGGCTTGATGCTGAAGGGTTCATTTTACACCTTATTCTGTATTTTCCTGATTTGAATTCCCCTTTGGTACTATCAGCAAATCTTAGTCAAGTCAGATACTGAATATGAACCGACACAGACGTATACCCCTAAAAAAAAAAAAAAAACGATACCGAACCCCAAATCCCAATACGGCCAACTATTGCTGCATTGTGAGATTGTAAGAAAAAAATACCTTTAGGACACAGCCCACTCAGAAAAATCCTCTTGGCACTTAACCCTTTACCCAAAGAATCAGCCACATCCACCCGTGTAATATGCAAATTCAGCAGCTGAAAAAATACTATTTCTCAAAAAATTTCAACAAAACCATATCATGTGACACCTCTTTGAAACAAGATCATTGAGTTCGTTTCAATGCAGGGTCATATGATATGTTTTTGTTGAAATTTGTTGAAAATTTTTAAAAATGATATTGAAAATAATAAATTTTGATATCATCTGTATTTGGTAAAGGGTTAATCACCTCAATTACAATTTCAGAGGTTAACATAATTTAGAAAATTTAATCCCCTCAATGTGTAATTTTCAGATGTGGACTTATCATAAAATCATAACTGCAACATGGATATTAAGTCAAGTCCAACCAATCGTTGCCCCTTTCAGAGGACTTCCACCACAGGCAGCGATTACTGGGTCTATTTACCCAGTAACACAGAGCTTGTTTACCACAGTGAACAAGCACTGCTTCACTTCCTGGGTTCCACGGGGAAATACTCAAGTAACAAAATATGTATGACCTAATTAAAACATTGAACATTGAACAATAATGAATAATATATTTTAGAAATGATGATAGACTTCATCTCTTTGTTAATCCTCAATGAATTAGTCTGAGGGGATTATGTCTATGAAAACTAAAGTGAGTGGGGGGATTTTGTCAGCCTTTGAAAGTTAAAGTGATGGGATTATGTCCAAATGGGATTTTCCCCCAAGGAGATTTTATCCTAAGGGAATTCTGTCTGGATATCCACTGCGACTGCAACACAAGTATGAAGCAAAGTTAAGACAATCGTTTAACCCTCTACACTCTGATGTCAAAATGGCAATGTTTTCAGCAGCAAATATTTCCCATAATGCAGCCTTGTTTGACAGAGCTCAGGGAGCTCTGTAAAACAAGATATAATTGATGAAACTCATAGTTAAACAAGAGAAAAACAGAGTGAATGGAGGCAATTCTGTTACATTACAAGAATGATAGGGGTTATACAGATGCTACCCACTTCAGAGCACTCACACCACAGGCATTGATTACTGGGTCCTATTATACCAGTAAAACTGAGCTAGTTTACTGCAGTAAACAAGTACTGCTCCACTTTCCAAGGGAAAGGGCAACTGATCCAATAAGAGATTTAAACAACCATTCCAAATTAATTTTGAAGTGGATCATTTGAAACAGCAAGATTAGCTGCTCTGTCTGTAGATTGACTGATTAACCCTTTACTTAATGAAATGGGAAAATCTGAAAATTACAAACTTCATAGCTGAAAAAACAATTTTTTTCCAAACATTTCGACAAAACCTTATCATGCAACACCTCATTGGAACAAGCTCATTGAGCTAATTCCATTGAGGTGTATCAGGATAAGGCTTTGTTGAATTTTGTGAAAAATTTGAAAAACGTATAAATAACAAATTTTGATATCATGTCCATTGGGTAAAGGGTTAAAACAAACATAAAAATATAACAGTAAAAAAAAGCTATGAACACTTTCACTGCAACCAAAACCATGGCACAATAATTGGACAACAAATGCAGAATGCTGAAAACTTTAGTAATTTTCACTCCAATGTTTAATAGCAGCAAAATAAATGAACATAGACAAGAAAAGAAAGAGAAGCACATGGCATAACATGAGTTCAACTTGACCAAAAAGCTGAAGTATGTATAGAAGCAACAAAGAAGCTTACAAAACCAGTCAAAATAAGTAGTCAGGTAACTTTAACAAATATCTCCCATATTAACTTCACCGAGAACACAAACAATAGCAATGATTTTGGGGAAAGCTCTAAGACAGCTTTCTAAAAATCAGTGTCTAGAGTTGAAATTATCAGCATAGAAAGAGTGAGATTAACAGTTCTTGTAGTTATCCTGTAACTTATTTTGATTGATAGTGTATGTTGAAGCATTATTCATTACTTGTAACATGAGGTGTACTTATCCGTTAATTCTTAACCTGCTGAGTATTTTCAAGATTATACCCCCCACTGAAGTTTGTTTGTTTGTTTGTTTGTTGGGGGTAACGTCACATATTTATGCACCATGGCTAATCGTGACACAACATGGAGATGAAGTCAAGTTTAGTCAATCGCTGATCTACATGTTGCCCATTTTAGAGGACTTTCACCCCAAGCATTGGTGACTGGGTCCTATTTTACTAGTAAAGCGGAACTGGTTTACCACAGTAAACAAGTGCTGCTAACTTCCCGGGGTTCCCACGGGGAACCCCCACTGAAGTGCTGGACCAATGAAGCATAAATGAATTAATGAAAAAGATCATATGCCAAATCCAATATGGCCACTGGCAGCAATGTTTTCAACATATGAAATTCCAAAAAGATTAGGTGAGAGGCACAGCCTATAGGGCTTGATAAAGAAATTGTGGATGGACATAGGGACTTACGTACAGAGGTATATAAAGACTGATGTGTGTACGGATGCCCGATCACAACCCACCCCAATAGCCCATACTTGACATTTTCAAGTTGACCTACAAAAATCAGATGTGGCTCCAACAAAAAAGTCAAGTTTAGTCAATCATTTATACCCATGTTGTCCATTTTAGAAGACTTCCACTCCAAGCAGTGGTGACTGGGTCCTATTTTGCCAGTAAAGCAGAGCTTGTTTGACACAGTAAAGAGGCATTACTTCACTTCCCAAGGTTCTCACAGAGTTCACGACTGCAAGAATGTGCAATATTCACTTGTTTGACTACTTGAAAAGTGGTAATATTCAGTTTGAGATATTATCTGATTCTATTCGAAGTCCTCAGCTGATTCAACTCAAAATTTGAGATTTGCATGGCTCGAACATGTCGTATTGTACTGTACAGTCGCCGTGGACTGGTCGTGATCCACGTGAGGACACTGATAACCCCACGTGTATTTACCAGGTAATAAAAGTCATCATCAGCAAAATTTTAATTAATGAAGCACCGGGCTGTACCCGGTGCTTCATTAATTAAATATTTGATGATTATTCCTATAATTAGTGTTCGGAATCTAATATTATTGTGTCCATGGAAATATTGCCCACCCATGGAATGTGACCAGTCCACTGGGTTTGTACTGTCATAATATAACAGAACTTGCTTTTCATGCAGAAAAGAAGTACCATTCCACCTTTTGTGGTGGGAAGATAAAAAGTTAAAAACAAAAGATCAGTGGAGCGTCCAACATTCATGTTACAAGTTATATGCAGCAAACCTATATGTTGAGTTATTTTAGCTACACTTGTTTAAAGTGTAGCGACTGTCAATAACTCTGCTCATAGAAGGCGCATGTAACAAATTGTATTAAATAATGTGACTGTAATTGTTCAATGTGATTACCTGTAATATACAAAACATCATGTAATCCTATGTTTGTTTGACTACAAGAAAATAGAAAACTGATGTGTAGATCAAAAGATGTCATTGATTAATTCAATTGAGCTAGTAATATATTTCTTAAAATAGTGGAGCCCACTTAATTGAATAGAACTCAACTGAATAGCCCTATTAATTAAATATAATTTCCAAATACCAAACCATTTATCATACCTTTAGTGTATACTTGTCAAGTTATTTATTTATTTGGGTTTAACAGAGTCACCATGTGCCAGACAGTTTTATGGGTGGAGAAATCTGGAATGCTTGGAGAGAACCACCGGCCAACTGTCAGATGCCTTAGTACACAGTGCCACCATGCCTCCACGTGGGCTATCGGGATTAAGTGCCTTGTCCAAGGACACAATGCAGTTGCCCTTGGCAGGGATTGAACCATGGACCTTTTGGTTGGAAGTCCAATGTCGTAACCAATGAGTCACCACACTCCCATTTGTCCTGTTAATTGCATATAGGTTAAAGAGTAAACTCCTGTTAATTGAATATAAAATCTGGTAATGTTCTGAGAAATTACCCTAACAATCACCAAATTCCCATAATCTATATATAGACCTATTTGGCCACAAAACATCCAATACAGGTACTTAATCCATTATATTTTAATCTATTATATCTTGTTTGACAGAGCTCCCTGAGCTCTGCCAAACAAGATATAATAGAATAAATGGTCAGTTTATCTCTAGAATACAAGTGACAAATCACTGTTGATTATTTCCATTAATTGAATAATTTTCACTGGTAAAGTGGGTACTCAGTTAAGAGGGTTCCAATGTATTGGAGGATGGGATATATCAAGGATGTGAGACAAAATTTGTCAAAATTTAACCTTTGTCTCGAAATATGAGTATTTAAAAAAAATATTTCCCATCAAATATAAAACATTCATGACAATTTAACTCAAAAAAAAATTAAATAATAAATGAAACTGTCAATGACACTGTGGCTTAACTTGACTACGTGTAGTGTTTGATGAAAAGGATAATATTCAATGTTTATGAAAGGATTATGAATTAAGACAAGAATTATGATAATTGGGAATATGTTCATTTCTGTTCCCTGTGTGCTATGTTTATGATAAAAATAATATGAGGTGTACACTGTACTAAAGAGAAATTCCTTCATAAATATGACTCATAGATTTTGCTAAAGAAATCTTGGTCATGTGCCCGTCCGGTGGTCATGGTTGACCGATCACAACCAAAATAGGATAGTCTCATCTAGATATCATACTGAGCCATCCTACCAAGTTACAATGAAATCCTATCATAAATACAATCTTTAGACAGCACTAAAGGAATCCAGGTCATGTGCCCAAGTGGAGGTAAAAACGGCCGACCGCCCATGACCAATATAGAACAGTCTCATCTAGACATCATACCGAGTCATCCTCGGAAATTATGAAATTGCTTCATAAAAATGAACTGCAGACTGTGCTAAACAAATCTAGGTCATGTGCCTGTGCGGCCATCATGGTTGACCGATCAGGACCAAAATAGGATGTTCTCATCTAGACATTATACTGAGTTACTACCAATTTACAATGAAATCCCTTCATAAATGTAAACTGTAGACTGTGCTAAAGGAATCTAGGCCATCACAGTTCACAGAACCTGACCAAAATAGGATGTTCTCATCTAGACATTATACAGTCATCCAACCAAGTTACAATGAAATCCCTTCACAAATACAACACACAGACTGTGCTAAAGGTTTTCAGGTTTCAAACCTGTGCAGCCTCCACAGTTGACCAATCACGACCACAATGGGACGTTCTCATCTCGACATGACCTCAAACCTGCACATGAAATTTAGTGATGATGGACCAAGACCTATGGGGTGTAGCCTGTGCTAAAGAAAATGTGAACAGACTTAGACTTCCACATGCGTGTTGGCAATTGCCTTTCTTGACTTTGTCAAGCTGAGCTAAAAATTGTACTCAATGATAAAAAATTGTGCTTCAAAAAGTGAAAATGTTGGTTTAAATACACAAAGTGTACATATTTCAGAGGCAAGAGATTATCTGCATGCAAAGTATTAAGCTTAATTCCAACATCAATAAACTTCGTGGTCTTAAAACAGGTGCCCTAAAACAAAATCATGAGAAAGTCTTCAAGACCAGTGTCTTCTGGTCATGTCTTGACTGCCATACAGGAAGCCAAGCCTCACCAAGAAATCAATGGCATACCTCAAGACTGATAGTTCATGAGCCAGGCCTCCAAAATCATCCTTTATGTGGACAAATTCTATCATCTACTTTTTTGAAGAATGCACTTTTTGGTTTCTGGTGTTGGTTGATAGTCCCCACAAAAGACTAGCTTTTAGTGAAGGGTAATAGTGCTTCGTATTTGTTGAAAATTGACCAGTCCATGGGTATTGTTTAAACTCCATGGGAAATCATGCATGACATGCTCATTGCCTAACTCTTTACCAAACATAACGGCCAAAACCGGCCAGTGCTATTCACAAAAATCGCCAATTAATTTTCATTATTTTTTTCATCTCAAAAACATAGGTTATGACCCCTCTTTGGAACGAGCTCGTAGGGCTCGTTCCAAAGAGGGGTCATAACCTATGTTTTTGAGACAAAAAATTAGTTATTCAAGAATTTTGTTTGAAAGTGTCGTCTGCTTTTCATTTTAGGTAAAGGGCTAAACTACTATTTCTAAATCAAATACCACTTATTATGTGATCATGCCAGGAAGTCCATTCACACTTCATAGATTTTTTTTTCACAAATGTTGGTGTTCAAGATCTCTTGTAGAATCTAAGACTATAATGTAACAGCAACACAAATGTAAAGATGTATTCAAGTTATGGGGAGGATTGAGATTTCAACCCAGTCATGACCACTGAAAAATTCATTGTCCACTTTTATAATATCACTATTGTGAGACAACTGTTGAAAGAACCTTGAACATAAAAATTTGGATGCATCTTTTTCTTAATTGATAATTCAAAGCTTTGAAATCTTTTCTTGACAAGTGTGCAACGACAGCTTCCCAAGAAATGCTATTGGAATGATGAAATAGGAAGCACGTTATTTGTACTGCAATGGTAATTTTACAACATGTGGGTTTCCACGTTTCTATAAGAAACAGTGTAGCACAATTAATTAAATATTTCTTAATTGAAGAACACAGTAAATTACATAAAACTTTTATCTCTTAACTTGCTGAGTATTTTCAAGATATTTTTCATGAAATCTATTCATGGCTGCTTTGAAGCAGCCATGACTAGATTTGATGAAAAATTAATCTAAATATAACACAAGAAATCATTGGTGAAAAAATCCATTCAATTTGCAGGGGGAATATGTCATTAAATGTGCCTAAATTATATTAATTTCAGTGACAAGAGAAACCCTGTGCTGGGCAGGAATATCTGCCAACAGCATGCAAAGAGTTAAAAACAAAATCACTTACCATACTTTCAGCACAAATTTAACCTGTTAACCCTTTACCCAATGAACATGATATCAAAATCTATTATTTTAAAAATGGATTTTTTGAATTTTTCTAAAAATTTCAATAAAACAGATCATGTGACTGCTCATTGGAATGAGTTTTATAGAAATTTTTTGACAATTTTTTATTCAACTGCATGCTTAATTTGTAAATTAATTTGTAAATAATGTGGGTGCATGTGGACGGTTCATAAGGTAATGGGTTAACCAATTAACTCTATCTACGTTCAAGTTGATCAATTCTTGTTGAGTGAAAAATCTTGTGATCTAACTATTGAAGAATTGCTCAGATGACCACAGAGTTTCCCAACTTTATGGTCCTCTTTGATCCGAGTTTAATTAGCCAATACATATACAAATATGGTTCATATACCGTTCAGCATTTATAACACACCTCCCATGTAACAACAATTCTACACGAAAATTGAAATAAGCACTTTTCAACTGGATAACTGCTGTTTCCTTCATTGCCAACAAGACATCACTGTTAGGTGGTGGGGTACCAACCCTAATTTGCTGTTTAAAGTTTATGGCATTCAATTGGTCGAAACCAATGGACGCTGATAAGTGTCATGCTCACGATGATCGAACTTCAAATATTGACTAAACTGCAGTGAATAACACAACCAAAACTTTTTAAATAGCTGATAAGTTTAGAATAATCCATCATAAAATGACCAGTTGTGGAAAGTATTTGTCAAGGAACAAGCAGTCAGAATGTTACTTTTATTTTGTAGATTTTTGACTCGAATCTGATTGTTTAAATATCCCAGGTAAACAAATTTAAATGAGGAACTTCGAATTTCCAAGCCATCTCGACTCCAGTGCATTCAACCAATGATGACATGATTTATTTAGACCGGTTCCTTCTCTGTTTATGTTGGAAACAAAATTGAATGTGTTTTGTATCACCACATGTGTGATACAATTTTATTTTTATCGTATAGGCAGAACAGTGGAAATCCCATGCTTTGCATTAATAGGTGTGTGATATAAGCATTTAATCTATCTTGTTCAACATGCAGATCTCCTTGTGTTCTCGGCAAAACAAAATATAATAAAAACTTCAACGAAAGGAACACAGATCCACAAGTAGAGTTGTGATATTGACTGGAAAAGTTTTTTCCAAATTTTCCATTTATATTAAGTCCTTTGATCTTAAGGCTGCTGACTCCAAAAAACAACAGGGTATTTGTCTTTTCACTTGCAAATATTTTCTGCAAATTTGGTTCTGATTTTATCAAAAGAACTTTATGTCATTATCCAGAAACCCTTCATTAAATAGATCTAAAGTACCCCCACACCCATCCCATTACATCAAACCACAAGTCGAGTTTGATTTTGTTGACCAATAAATGTTCATTTTATCACAAGAATTCAGGAAAATGACCAAACTTCTCTTTCGTGAATTCCATGGTAAATTAAAATATTTTTCATAGTATCTATTCAATTTACAGGGTTCATAAAGACAAACATCAGCTGAAGAATTCTGTCAATTTTCCAATTTTTTATCTTCTAAAAACATTTTATGATTCACTGAAATGAGCTAGTGAAGCTTATTCTAACTGAAAGTCTTAAGATGTTTAACCCCTGTCACACTGGTATCGTAACAGAATTTTTACAAACACACCAAATTTTCTCATTTTTAACTATAAATTTAATCAATTATATCTCTGAGCTCTGTCAAACAAGATATATTTGATTAAATATCAAACTGCATTACGTGAAATATGTACTGCTGAAAACTTTGCCATTTTGACATTAGAGAGCAGAGGGTTAAAAAAAAATTCACCCTTTGCCACCTTTTTAAAACTTTGACAAAGTCTCTTTGTACTGAGAACATGTTCCCCCAACAGAAAGTCAAAAAAAGGAAATCTTCCCAACTGGAACAGGCTTGGCTGTGGATTCAGGTCTTGACTTACCTGCCTGACATGGTAGCCAAGAAATGACCAGAAATCACTGCTCCACCACTCGTTTAATGAGCTGTATAATTTTGTAAATTATCATACACGTGGTTAATGCTCAGTACTCTTATGTCAAAATAACAAATATTTTATGGTAAAGCTGAAGAATAATGGATTTAATGAAATAGTTGGATTTAACCCTCTTGAGTCATTTGTATAAGCACATTTTGGAGGCTGTTTCAAATGGTACACACTTTCCTCCTGTCTGTATTATTTATTTATTTACTGGTGTTTAAGGTCACATACTTCTGCACAATGGCTAGTTGTGACCACATCATGGAGATAAAGTCAAGGTCAGTCAATCGTTTATGCCCCATGTTGCCTATTTTAGAGGACTTGCACCCCAAGCATTAGTGACTGGGACCTATTTTACCAGTAAAACGGTGCTTGTTTACCACAGTAAACAAGCACTGCCTTACTTCCTGGGGGGGTTCCCGCGGGGTTTCCACCTGTCTGTGTTTTGGTGCTTGTATTGTAAAGCTCCACCTGCTGCTAGAAAAAAAAAAATAATTAAAATTTGGGAGAAATCATTAGGGTCAGTATAGTAAGGGTTAGCTGGCCCCTGCTAACCCTTGCCCTTATTATACTAACCTTTTTAGTAGACTTCAAGATAGAGACTTTGTGGCACAGTCTGTTAAGTTTACCGTATGCTGGGCATTAATATAACTAATAATCATGATATTGTAGGACCTTAAACAGTTATTTGTTGGGAACATGATATGGAATGGAAACAAACACAGAAAAATGGAAGAGACCAGGTATTTTTAATAAAATTGCAGAGTCTCCCATTCTTCAGCTGTTCCTGGATGAGTTCCAGAATTTTCCCATAATGCAGCTGAAAATATTAACAACTAGATATCACGGACATGGAATCCATCTCTGCAGGCCCCGCAGCAACTAACTGATGTAAGGTATAAACTGATGTGAAACGTAATACTAAAATATTTCAAGCAATAGGTAAAATCTGATTAAAATCCCTTCCCGGACACGGAAATTGTCAGAAAAAAACCCAAATTCTGAATAATTTGACCTAGAGGTCAAACTTCAAGGTCAAAGCATGGCAACCTTGGTACACCACACGTCGTCTTGAGATAATCTACCCACATACCAAATATCAAAACCCTATCTATTAAGGGAAAAAAGTTACAGCCCAGACACAAACTTGTCAGAAAAAAACAAAATCTGAATAATTTGACCTTGAGGTCAAAGTTCAAGGCCAAAGCATGGCAACCGTGTTACGCGACACATTGTCTTGAGATAATCTACCCACATACCAAATATCAAAACCCTATTAAGGGAAAAAAGTTACAGCCCGGACACGAACTTGTCAGAAAAGAACCCCGAAAACGGAATAATTTGACCTTGAGGTCAAAGTTCAAGGTCAAAGCATGGCAACCTTGGTACGTGACACATCATCTTGAGATAATATACCCTCATGTCAAATATCAAAACTTTATCTATTAAGAGCGAAGGATTACAGCCCGGACGCATGGACACACGGATGCATGGACAGAGCGATCACTATAGGGCGTCCGCCTCACGGCAGGGCCCTAATTATATCTTCTTTGACAGAGCTCATGAGCACTGTCAAAGATAAACCGTACTGAACCGTGTTTAAGCCCAGGGGGTGCTTGCAGTGGAAAAATAAAAAAGTTAGGGGGTGTGCTTAAACACGAGTAACGATGCTTGCAAGTCAGGATGGGATGCATCGGAACGGGAGATATTCAGGTAAGTATCCACTGGGCATGTTACATCTCTGTGGAAACTCCCCTTCCAAATTATAGAATTTGCATTGAAAATTCACATCAGTATGTTATGTACATACGTTTTGCGTTCATATTTCATGTTTTGATCATCATTTTAATAAATAAAAAAGTTGGAAAACCATGTCTTATTGTTTTGATTTTTTGTACAGGTACTCTCGAACTGGAAGGGGAAACTTAACTTCATAAGTATGTCAGGCAAAACTTCAAACCATTCTTCAAAGCACACAACCAATATAGTCTGTTTAAAAATATTTGGTTTGTTGCTGTTGGGGAACATAAAATAATAAATGAAAATGATCTTCTTCCAAACTTATGCCAAAACTGAATGCAATTAAATATTCCACAAAAGGAAAACGAAATTACTGAGTACAATTGGGACTTTATAAAACCAGAATTGCCTCCTTTGAAACACTGTTTTTACCAGTAGGTGTTTTGTATATCAAAATATGGTCTCAATAAAGCACATGGCTAATTTGTATGCATCCAGTCGGTGCATGCATGTTCATGCTGGATTTGTTGTTTCTGAAGCATGTATGTGTTCATTGTCACCCATCTGCCATCACAGTTGAAAGTGAACAGTTAGCAGGAAAAGCACTGACACAATTTGTTTTAAAAACATCTTTCTGGTCATATTTTGCCATTGGGTCAACTGTTGTGGGCGTGTTTTAATGAACTATTGACAGGAGACTGTGCAATGATCTTTGGAAAACAAGTTCACATGCTGACTGCTTCAGAAACATGTTGAACAAAAAACAAACAAGGGACATTTTCACTTGTTCTATATTTATTTTGATTTAATAGAACCATATACCATATTTTCCCTCCAAGGCATGAGCTTTCCTTTCATTAGATATCAAACTGAATCATGAAATCAGTATTGTATCTCGGGTAAATTGTTCACATGGTTTATCACCTAATTCCGTTTCAAATTATCCGTCAATCTTCAAAAGCGTTACGATTTTCCCAAACTGGGTGGCTGGGCCTAAACACGTGGAAGGCACCATGCAGCTGATATTTAGAAAGCAGGGGGTGGGCTAAAACATGAGTATGGGCCTAAACACGGGTCAGTACGGTAGTTAGTTACATTCAGTTCTTGCATGTTAAAATAACATTAGTGCTTGCCAATAGGCCTTTTAAAAACACTTTTTGGCAGCCTATTTTTGTGCCATCAGAGCCTAATTTCATTAAACTTGAGGCTGAAATATTTTCTTGGGTCTTACAGACCCTGTAAAAACATTTTCAGGCTGATCTTGAGGCATAAACCTTTCAAAATAATATCATTTCTGAAAATGTTATTGTTTTCCCCAAAAGTGTTAGAAGTTGAGCATGTCCATTTTGAAGAATAAATGATAATATCTTCACTGCAACAAAACAAAAAGTGTGGAATCAGTTGATGATCTCCTGTAGGGTTAACATTGCTGGAACTACAAGAAAAATACATAAGACAGTGACTAAAATCTCGAATTAATTCTTTAACCAACAAATGATGAAACAACTCTTTTCTTAATTGGCTGAATTTCTTTATATTTTTTGTTGAAACTCTAAATTATGTCCATTCATTGGTATGAGCTCAATGAGCCCATACTAATGATTGGTCAAGGTATAGTTTAAAAAAAAATAAAAATTGTTAGATTGCTTTTGTGAACATTTCTAATTCATTAGGAAAAGAGTTCAATCACTTAACTGGTAGAGTGCTAAATTATTTTTCAAAGGCAATTTGTAACCAGAGTGTTTTATTTGAAGATTCTATTGCTACCAGCAAGGGGAGCCTTAGTTTAGCAAGAGTACTTTCATAATTGATTTGGTTACAATTTATTGGAGAGTGCCAATAGGCAGTCTCCAATAAATTGTAACCAAATAATTTTATATAATTTTTTTTGTTCTCTTGTTGCGTAAACATCATGCTAATGCACATAGGGTAAAGCCATTAAAGTGGCTCCAGCACTTTTCAATAGAGCCATGATAGTGGCTTCTAGCACTCTAGCACTTCTAGCACTCAGCCAGTTAATTCTAAAACTATTGCATTAGTTTCACAACACATATTGTCAAGCCTAAATGTACATTATCTATAGGGAAATAAAACTAACTAAATCTAACCAAATGTAAATATTAAACAGTGCAAAATAACTTAAGAATAAATTAAATCTCCTCCTCCACCCTACACTAATGCCTATTGACTTCAAGCAAATTGTTAGGAAAAAAAAACATTTACACAAAGGAAAAAACATTTTACAAACAGAATATGCTCTAATTCACTAAACAAAATGAGTTGGAAAGTGGATATAACAAGCAAAACATCAGAATTACAAGAATTTCTATCACTGTTCTGATGGAGATCTTGTTGAATTATGATCATTGGAACTTTCTGAGGGACCTGTTACATAACAACCTTTTTACATCAACAGTAAACAAAATCAGAGCAACTCTATGGGATGGCCATTCCCCCCACCACCTTAGACCAACAAAGGCAATAGCTCTTAAGGAAATACTTTGACACAGCTGGTCCGAAATCTCCATCACCAAAAAGTTATATATATAATGAAAAAAAAATTTGAACAGTTTCCTTTGATTCAGAAATATTACGACAAAAAATTCTTAAGCCACCAAGGGAAGTAACTCTTGGAAAAAAATTTGTACATGGCTGGTTCATAATCCCATTCATGGTGTTGTCACCTAAAAGCTATAAATTAAATTTGGAAAAAGAATCCTGAACAGTTTTCTTGGAAGTATGATAACAAGAAATTGTAATGTGATGGCAAGAAAGTCTAAGTCCAACAAGGGTGATAACTCTTGAAGAAATACTTGGACACAGCTGGTTCACAATCCTATTCATGTATTATCACTAAAAAGTTATACATCAAATTTGGGAAAAATATCTTGAACAGGTTTCTTTACAATGTGATAAAAAGAAATGGGGAAGGACAGACAGATGAAAGGACAGATGGATGGATGGAAGAACAGATGGATGGATGGAAGAACAGATGGACATAACACATTCTATATCTCCATCCCACTTGAGGGTAGGGGATAATAATATTGCCATTTAACCCTTCATCATGGTATGCATAAATTTTTAGTGGAAAAAACTTCTGGTGGTCAGTTAGTAAACACAAAATGGAAAACCAAAAGTTAATGTGGATTAGGAATAAGTTAATCCAACAGCCCCACAGGGCCCCACAGGGCTGTTGGATTATATTATTACTGATCCACCCTTTGTTTATTTATTTGTTTATTGGGGTTTAATAATACTTTCAACAGCCAGGGTCACAATGTGTCAACAGTTGTACAGGTGAAGCTTCACCAGCTGTTAGTAGTGATTGAAGGCAAGTGCACCACTGACATGCAGTACACCTTAGTACACAAAACCACTGTACCCCCACATTGGCAATCGGGATCAAGTGTCTTGCCCAAAGACACAATGCAATTACCGCTAGTCAGGAACAGCAAACAAAAACAACTTCAAAAAGAAAATCCTACAACAGTGACTTTCTTTGATCCTCTCTTTCTACTCCCAAAATATCATGGAAGACCCCAATATCAAAAGTGATAACAAATTGCCCTAAAACCTCTGCATGACTAAGGGTATATAATCCTCCTTAATAGAAAGAAAGCACTTTTAAAAGACACACAGATACTAACAGTAAGCATTTTGTACAGGACAAAATAATCCCATCACTGAATGTTTTCACAGGACGAAATTTTGTTCTCCAATACATTATGTTCATGATGAATTATCACTAAAACCCTCACAGTGTGGAAGATTCTATCATGGTGGTAGAGTATTGGCGTTACAAAAACTGACAAAGAATTTTTGACCAGATGGTGACTGGGGTGCAATCTGGTCTAAATTATCTGTCTGCTTTTCTGCCACCAACACTGTGGAATCACACCTTTCGAAAAAGAAAATGGAAGAACTATCCATCTCAGATGCTATTTAATTGTTTTGCTAGACTTGGTAGAAATTTTTTTTTTGCAAAATCTCGAACCACTGTAAAGATTTATGTCCTTAACCCCTAGCACACTGGAAGTACAACAGAATTTTCTCCAGCCACTCTGTTTTTCTCTTGTGTAACTATGAATTTAACCAAATGTATCTTGTTTGACAGTGCTCACCGAGCTCTGTCAAACAAGGTATATTTGGTTAAATATCAAACTGCATTATGGGAAGTATTTGCTGCTAAAAACATGGCCATTTTGACATCAGCGTGCAGAGGGTTAAATAACTGATTTCCTGTAGAAATAATGCTTCCAGTAGGCATTTTATTTCTTTGAATTTACATGAAAATAATCCAAAAGACCATTTTCATGAAAATTTAAATAAATAAAAAACAGTACTCAATTAAAAAATAAACTGAAATTGAAAAAAAAAACCATGATAAATCTAATCTCTGAATTTCTGTTGAAAGCATTGAAATAAAAATTATACGTTTGAATTTCTTCATTTTTTTACCCTTGCCCAAAACCATGTCCACGACAGGCCTAAAACTAAGCAGTCTGACATTTGCAGAATAAGGTTCCCAGAGGGTGAATTTGATGATGCTATCTCATACAGTGGGCCAATTTATCCCCTGGGTACTTTTTTCTGTTTAGTTTTGAGATCCCAATTCAGATTGAGGTTCACAGAGGGTAAATTTAGTGATGCCCATCACTAAATTCACCCTCTGGGAACCTCATTTTGCAGAAGATAGTCTGCTTATTTTCTGGCTTGGTCCTCGATAACAGTTCAAGCAAAAACTTTAATAAAAAATTCTATCAATAATTCTTTTCCTTTATTGCACCTTTTAAAACCTCACTGGAATGAGCACAGTTAACACATTCAAATACAAACACCTATAAAAAATACAAACTCCCCATAAATTTTTTTTTCCCCTTTATTAGTGTCTTTATCATAAAAATTGCTTGGCATTAGGTTAATTTCTGTTTCCACAGAAAGAGACTTTATTCAGTGAAAGGATTAAAACAGAAAACAGGAGTTGACAAGCCATGCAAGCAGGACTGGTTTACAATGGCAAAGCTGTTACCATAGATACCTTGTCAACATAGACTTAGCAAGGCATGGCCCAACAACCAGCATCTCAAAATTTGCCCAAATAAGCAATACCTTCATCATTGCTATAGCAGTTATGGCAGTGTAGCTTGTTTACTCTGACGCGCACGTCAGCGCCATGTGAACCATTTGACAATGACGTGTGACATACACAACAACGGAAGCACTGTACATGGTATTGCAGGTTGAGTGATTCTATTACCATAGCTGCACCAAAACCTGTAAGATAAAGAATTGAGAATGAGATTAATATTGAAAAACAAAATGAATAATAGAAGAAATGATGTATAGGAAACCACCCTCCTGCCCGGGACAGAAGTTAACCCCCTACCTAATGAATCGATCGCATCTGCCTGCATAATATGTAATTTCAATTGTTGAAAGAAAATTATTTCTAAAAAAAATTCAACAAAACCATATCATGTGACCCCCTCAGTGGAACGAGCTTATCAAGCTCATTCAATGAGGGGGCACACGATACGCTTTTGTTGAAATTTTTTGAAAATTTGAAAAAATATTTAAAATAATGAATTTTGAAATCTTCTGCATTGGGTAAAGGGTTATTTAAATTTATTTATTTATTGGTGTTTAAGGTCATGTACTTATGCACAATGGTAATCATGACCATGACAGTTTTACGGGTCGAGGAAGCCGGAGTACCCGGAGAAAACCACCGAGCATCAACGAGCAACTGTCACCTTCTCAACATTCTAACTCTGTTCAAGCTCCACTCAAGCAGGGTTACAGCAGTTGAAGACACATGCACTATCGATGTGCCCCCAAATAGGCAACCGAGATAAAGTGCTTTGCTCAAGGACACAACGTGGGTCATTCTGGACGGGGATCGAACTCGGGACCTCCAGCAAAGAAATCAAACAGTCTACCACTGAGCCACCACACTCCCAGGTAAAAGGTTAAATTGTTGCTTGTTGGAAGGGCTCAAAAACAATTGTGATAAGTCAAAAAACTGCTTCATTGATGCAGGTCTGAAAATAACATGCAAACATTCTCTTAGATTACGTTGGGTGGGGGGGCAGGGTACTGTAATCATAAAATATATGAACGAACTGCAGGTTACGACGAACTGGTACAACTTAAAATTCCTCATCCTACATGTTTTGCCTTTCAGATTGATAATCTTTTGGAACAAAAATGATAGAAAGGTTGTGCATTGCATCCACATACGAATAGAATGGCATGTCCTTTAAATTTTAACAGATTTTCCGTCAAAATAATTAGCAACTACTAACGTGCAAACTTGCAGAAACGAGAATGCACGTTAGGTGTTGCTATTTATTTCGGTGGAATTTCTGATAAGACGTTAACAGTGCAGCATAGTAAAAGAGAGAAGACGGAAAAGCAGTGCAACACACTATTTCTACAGGTTACCACCATATAATATAGCCTAACCTACTAAAAGGTTATGAGGTAAGCTCTTTCCTGGCCTGAGCTTCATATTTCAAACGCTACCGGGAACGGGTAAGATACTCAAAACTCTCAAATGAATTTACAGAGAAGACGGAAAAGCAGTACAACACTCTATTCCTACAGGTTACAACCATATTATATAGCCTAACCTACTTCCTGGCCTGAGCTTCATATTTCAAATGCTACCGGGAAAGGGTAAGAAACTCAAAACTCTCAAATGAATTTACAGCCAAGGTCACCTTGAGTCAGACAGTTTAACAGGTGAAGGAAGCTGGACCCAGAGAGAACCACTGGGCATGGGCGAGCAACTGCTAGTCTCCACAACGTACTAACTCCACACAAGCTGGATTAGCATTGGTTGAAGACAAGTGCACCATCGACATGCAATACGCCTTAATACACAGTGCCACCATGTGGGCAGTCAGGCTAAAATAAATTAATCCTCTGCAATGATGTCGATCTATAAAAATTTCAAGCTGTATTTATTTCTTATAAAGCAACTTGCAAATTCACCAATTCTATCTTGTATGGCAGAGCTCATTGAGCTCTGCCATACAAGACAGAATTGGTGAATTTCATTGTTGCATCATGGGAAAAATATGTTGTTTTTGGTATTTGGTATTTTGACATCAGTGTGTAGAGACTTAAACTGAACGAATATTTTAATGGTATGCGTCAGGTATTCCGACACAACTTGGAATAGTTTTTTAAATTTATTCTTCAGTTTATTGAAGACTTTGGTCATTGACCAACTTGGGGGAAAATGATGAAGTCACTTGTCCCTCTACTGATGTTTAGAAGAAGTTATATGAAAACAGGAAGAGGTGAGCTGATAGAAGTAGCAGAAATGAGCTTTTGCATGATCTTTCCATTTTAAACTTTTTCTAACATGAAAATAACTTGTTAAAGCTGGGAAAAATTCATGACATCGACGCCCTAGCTGCGACAGGTGGTGCAATCCTCAAGTCCAAAAAATATTCTCAGGGGCAATTTACAGGTGATGGTGAAAAAAAAACAAGAAAAATATATGGAACAACATTTGCATTGGACATGGGCTAGACATGAATGAGATACACTTGGATACCAAATATGAAGTCATTCCACCAAGTAGTTTGAAAGTTATTCTTTTAGAAATGCGTTGGTAACAAAATTCTAAGTTCATCAAGGGCCATAACTCCAAGAAAAATATTTGGAACAACACATGCATTGAACAGTGGCTAGACATCAATAAGATACACCTACATGCCAAATATAAAGTCATTCCATCAAGTATTTCAAAAGTTATTGAGTTTTGAAACTCATTGGTCACAGACAGACCGACAGACTGACCGACCGACAGACAGACAGACCGACAGACCAACATTGCCACTTATAGAGCTGCCAGTCACAGCTAAAAAATGTTATTTATGTGTAATTTATTTTTAACCCATTACCCAACACACAATTTAATTGTTTCTTTTTAAAATTTTTTCCAAAAAATTCAACAAAACCATATATGTTCCCCCCACTAGAATGAGCTCCTTGAGCTCATTCCAATGGCAGGGGGGGGGGGGGATCACATGATATGTTTTTTTTTTTAACAGCACACTTTGTAAATTATGCGGGTGGATGAGGCTGATTCATTAGTTAGAGGGTTGAAACAAGTTTCTACAAATAAATTCCAAACATGCATATGAAATTTTGTGATGATCGGACAAGAACTACGGGGTATAGCCTGTGCTAAAGGTTTTCAGGTTTGGGGCTCAGGCAGCCATCGCAGTTTAACGATCGTGACCAAAAGAGGACGCTGGAGTCATCCTACCAAGTTACAATGAAATCCCTCCATAAATACGACCTGTAAACTGTGATAAAGGTTTTCGGGCTTGGGGCCCCTGTAGCCATCACAGTTGACCTATTGCGACCAAAAGGAGATGTTCTCATCTAGACATCATATGGAGTCATCCTACCGAGTTACAATGAAATCCCTCCATAAATATGACCTGTAGACTGAAGGAAAATGTGAACAGATTCACAAACAGACTTCTGCATGCATGATAGCAATAGCTTATCTTGACTTTGTCAAGTTAAGCTAAAAGTCTTCAGGCCTTTCAGGAATAAATTACTTTCATGAAATTGGACAAAAAAGCATAAAAAAAAAATTGTGACATCAACGCCGTAGCTGCGACGGGTGGTGCAATCTCACAAAATTCTAAGTTCATCAAGGGCCATAACCCCAAGAAAAATATTTGGAACAACACATGCATTGAACAGTGGCTAGACATCAATAAGATACACTTACATGCCAAATATAAAGTCATTCCATCAAGTATTTCAAAAGTTATTGAGTTTTGAAACTCGTTGGTCACAGACCGACCAACAGACCAACTGACAGACCAACCGACAGACCGACATTGCCACTTACAGAGCTGCTAGTTGCAGCTAATTATTTATATATTTATTTATTGATTTAACCCTTTACCTAACATGAAAAGCAGACGACACTTGCAAAAAAAATTCTTGAATAACTAAATTTTTTCATTTTTTGTCTCAAAAACATAGGTTATGACCCCTCGTTGGAACGAGCTAGACGAGCTCGTTCCAACGAGGGGTCATAACCTATGTTTTTGAGACAAAAAATGAAAATATTTTGAAAATTAATTGGCGATTTTTGAGAATAGAACTGGCCGGTTTTGGCCGTTACGTTGGGTAAAGGGTTAAGGTCACATACTTCTGCACAATGGCTAATCATGACCACAACATGAAGATAAAGTCAAGTCCAACCAATTGTTTATACCCATGTTGCCCATTCTAGAGGACTTCCACCCACAAGTATTGGTGACAGGGTCCTATTTTACCAGTAAAACAGACCTTGTTTACCACAGTAAACAAGCACTGCTTCACTACCCGGGGTTCCCACTGGGAAGCATAAAAAACTAGAGGGCTGCCACATCCACGGGGCAGCTGATCCCCCCGAAAAAAGTGTGGTCATCATAAGATTTTCTAAGTTGAAAAGGGGCATAACTCTGGTAAAATTAATCAGGACAAACCCATTTTCGAACTTGACCCGTATTTTGATATGTTTGCACCACATATCAAGTTTGGTTACAATCAAACTATCTTGAGGGAAGTTACCATCCGGAAACCAAAAATCATAAGATTTTCTAAATTAAAAAGGGGCATAACTCTGGTAATATTAATCAGGATGAACCCGGATTCGAACTTGACCTGTATTTTTATATGTTTAAGCCACATATCAAGTTTGGTTACAATCAAACTATTTCAAGGGAAGTTATCATCCGGAAACGAAATGTAAACGGACGGACGTATGGACGGACGGACGGACAAAAAAAAAAAACGCGTGACGACTATATCCCCCAAAATTTTTTTTCGGGGGGGATAATAAACCAAACTATGTTTCCTCTAATTTGAGAACATTTCTGTAATTTGGGGAAACCAGTTTCCAGTGTGAATTTGGTGGATTTTAAAAAATATATTTAACCCTTTACCCAACGTAACGGCCAAAACCGGCCAGCGCTATTCTCAAAAATCGCCAAGTAATTTTCTAAATATTTTCATTTTTTGTCTCAAAAACATAGGTTATGACCCCTCGTTGGAACGAGCTCGTCGAGCTCGTTCCAACGAGGGGTCATAACCTATGTTTTTGAGACAAAAAATGAAAAAAATTAGTTATTCAAGAATTTTTTTGCAAGTGTCGTCTGCTTTTCATGTTAGGTAAAGGGTTAACTGATTTTGCTTCAGCTGGTTGAGTGCTGAATTATTTTTCAAAGACGATTTGTAACATGACTATTTTTTTCAAGATTCTACTGCTACAAGCATGAGGAGCCTATGTTTAGCAAAATTTTGTTCATAAATAATTGATTTTTTATAATTTACTGGAGTGTGCCTAAGCACTCTCTGATACATTGTAACAAAACAATTTTACACAAATATATTTTGTTTGACTGCTGAGCAACATATGCAACGTAAAGTCACTAAAGTTGCTTATAACCCATCATAGGAATGAACTCTTTGATCTCATTCCAATGAGGGGTCATAAGCATGTTTTTTTGAGACAAAAAATTAATTTTTTGTTATTCAATAAATATTTTTACATGTGTCATCTTCTATCCACATTAGTTAAAGGTTTAACAGGATACCACAGTATGTTCTAGCAGCATCAGTAACTCACCTAGCTCTTCATTGCAAGCTGAACAAATCTGATGTCCACTAACATTTTTTCTGGAAATCTGATCTGCAGATGCATCCACCGAAAACCCAGCCCTTGGTGGCTTTGCTGGAGGAGGATGTGGAATGTCTGGTTTGATTCCACGAGGAGCTGGAACAGGAGCATAACCAGGCCTCTTACTTGAATATTCAAATGAGCGTGGTAAAGTTTGGGAAAGACCTTGTGTATGAGATGGCTGCTGAGGAACAGGTTCAGACAGCTGCTGGTTTGGTGAGGTTCTCTGTGCTGATGTTTTCTGCAAAAGTGTTTGCCTAATCTGTTCAGGCATTGTTCGACTTCCATCGAAACTGGCAGGAGCCCTCCCAGATTGCATGTCGTCCCGCCACCGATTTGTGTGGTCATCGGCTGCAGGTCGGATTGGTCCACTTGTGTATAAGGAATGCATGGAATGCCGCTGATGACTAAGTCTTGGGCTGGTTTCTTGATTTGCTCGACGCCGTCTCTCTGCTTCTTCCACCAACCAATGTTCTTGAGTAGTTGGATATTCCCTTTTCAGAACTTCAGATCTTCGAGATGCTGGTTTTGGAGCACTTTGTGAATCCCCTCCCCATGTATTGGAGTCCCAACATTTTCGCTTTGGCACTGCATTGAGAGAAAGTATTTCCTGCCGCGTGGGTTTTTCTCTGATAATCCCACCTGCAGGACCACTTGATTGAGTCTGCTGTTCAGGTGGTTTGATCTGAAGTGGGGTTGGCTTTCTATTCATTACCATCATATCTTCCCTTGTAAGTCTTGTTCCTCCTGCATTCTCTGTGTTTTCTTTTGTGTTTACAGGGACAGGCTGACTTTTTGTTATCTCTGCTCTCTCTACTACATAGTTAGGTGATGGTTGAGGTTCCACTCTAACTGATGAAGAATACTGAGGAGCACCTACAACAGTATTAACATTGTCTGAGAAACTTGAAGATCTCTTTGAAACATGTGGTGGTGACTTAGGACCACCCTCTCTGTATGCTGAAACATTTCCTGGTCGCACAGTAACACCACTTGAACTTAAGACATCCGATTGTTTATTGAAATTTGGCGTACTGGAGCTATCCACAGAATAACTTTTAAGAATGCTCTCTGGTGGAGAATTAATTCTCCCTCTGAAATTTGTTGAAACATTCCCTGGTCGTGGACGATTTTCCCGTTCTGTTTTCATTTGTCGCTCGTGTTCAATTTTTGCTTTTTCCTGCTTCAATCTCTCCTCTTCTCTTCGAATTCTTTCCTGCAAATAAAGACACATTAAAAATCATACATCAGTGAATTTCTACTTGGACAAGGCTTGTTTTACGAGGAATGAGCAAGAACATTTTGCAGCTAATAATAAATCTTTTATTTCAGACACTAAGGTCCATAATGAACAAAAAAAAAACAAACAAAAAAAACAAAAAAAAGAAAAGAAAAAATAATAATAATGTAGATAGGCATAACTTGAAAATCTGCATTCGATAAATCACAATGGTGATACTATTTATAAACAGCGAGCAAATTTATGTCTGACTCATAGGGTGTTGAAACTCAGTATACATGAAACTTTGACTGTACGACAAAAATAAAGGCAAGTACCAGGGCGGGGCCTTACCGTGTAAATGTCAACAGAGATTACAAAGGACACCATTAAGAGAAAATAAATTTTAAAGACAGTATTGTCAATAGTACAGGATGTCATTCCAAGACTTGACAAGGGGTGACGTATAGGCGAGGTCTGAGTTTATCAAACATCGGATAATTCCATTCTGCATGGCAGCAATTCTTTCTCTAAAACTAAAAATAAATCTTCTTCTGAGAGTAAGTAGGGTTGGAACTCTATCTAACACAAACATGTTACTTGCACTACAGAATTTGTCGTATCTAAGTAGTAGCCTATAGGCATTGTTGTAGCATACGGTGAGGCGCCGCATACTACTCTGATTGAACCGAGCCCACAAGTGACAACAGTATAATGGAGTTAAATATTTCTCAAACAGAAATGTTTTGACACATGGAGTACAATTCGAAATTTTCGGATTAACTGATTAGACCTGATACATATGGCTCGATATTGTCTTTCTATGTCTAAATCATCTTTCAATGAGGTATGTATAATATGCCCAAGGTACTTGTACTGATCTACAAATTTTAACTCTGATTTGTTAAGATATACTTTTCGGAATTTGAGTTTCGAAAAACACTCAGGAATGAATGACATACAAACTGATTTTTTAGAATTGTAAATTAGATCGAGATCAGCTGCTTCTAATTCACAAATACGCAATAAGATCCAGAGACCTCTAATAGTAGGGGCTATCAAGCATAAATCACCTGCGTAGCAAAGATGATTTATAATAGCATTACTCAGGGAACATCCAACTTTAGCTTGATCTAGTCATTTACTAAGATCGTCTAGGTAAATGTTGAACAGGAAGGGGGGAAAGAATCCCCCCTTGTCTTACCCCGTTACCTACTGTGAATTTATAGGAAAAGGACTGTCCCCATCTAACACAAAATTGCTGGATTCTAAACCAGCAATGCAACAGACGTACGATTGCAACCGGAACATCACGTGATATCAGTTTATGCAGGAGTGTGACATGGTTGACTCTATCGAAAGCCTTACTTGCATCCAGGAAACACACGAAGACTGGGGTATTATGGTCTACATAAAAGCGTCAAATTTCTTTGAGTGCAAATATACAGCTGTCAGTTGAGTGTTTTCGTTTGAAGCCGAACTGACAGTCGGTTGTAATCAAATTATTTAGACAGCGATTTAGAATTACTTTCTCTAGTAGTTTTGACAATATTGTTGCTAATGCGACTGGCTGGTAATTATCCTTATCGGAGATGTTGCCTATCTTATTCTTAACTAATGGGATTAGAACTACATCTGCCATGTCACGAGGAATGTAACCACATAAAATAATCTAATGTTAGCCTGTTTGGTTTTATAATCTGTTTATCAAATAAGAATAAATTTTACTGATAAACATGTCTGAAAAACAGATCAGCAAATTCCAGGATCTTGCAACATGAAACTTATGGAAACAAGAATGAAACCAAATGTTAACCTTTTCCAGGTCTTAAAATTCATGCAAGAATCAGAATTGATTTGTGCAAATAATTCTCACAGGGAAAAATATAAGAATCAACTTTCGCTCCTGCAAAATATTCATTTGATTCTCATAATAGATTCAAAATGTATTCTTACCCCTTTGAGACTATCATTGTACTGACGTTCAAACGTCACTGGGAATTCAGTTTCTTCAACGTTTTTCAAAATGCGACATCAACTGTCGTAAAGTACAAATAACAAGATATTTTTCACATTAGTGATTGATTATCTGGTTGAGGACTAGATTATTCTGAATTTGTTAATCAAACCTTGTTTTATTACAAATTATTGGAGTGCCCACAGGCACTCTCCAATAATTTGTAATAAAACAAATTTATACAAACAAAATATTATTTGAGTTTGAATGAATATGAAATATAAGCAAGGAAAGTGTTGGCTTTTGCTCTGGTAGCCTCATTTTTGAAAGCCCTGATAGTGACTTCTAGCACTTAACCAGTTAAGAAGTCTTGACAGCAGGATTATTTTAGTATCTTAAGCTGCGATAACATTTGGCTCAATGGTTGTCACTGAGAACTATTCAGGAGAAAATAGGAATTGAGGTTAAAACTTCACAAAATCGAAAAATAATAACAAAACAAATGACCACAAAGTATCAATGCACTGTTTGATTTCGTATGTCATAAGAAATAACTTAGATGTGAGTCTTCCATGGAAGACGTGTGTCGCCTGCACTATATTTTAATAGTGTGTCTTTAAATATTTACCTCAAACCTTGTTAATCAAGTTCTTCTATTTAAGTTATATGGAATTCCAAGTCGAAAAAGGGACATAACTCTGAAAAAATGTGTGGATGATAACGGTTGTATGTGGATATCCTTTCCCCCATCCTGGTTCATGTGCATACCAAATATCATTAAAATCCGCCTGACAATGACTGAGATATATACACTCCAAGGCGTTTCAGACAGAATTCTAAGTTGAAAAGGGGCATAACTCTGGAAAAAATACAGCGGATCAAAAAATAAAATAGGAGGTGCACAATGCCATTATGTGATAAGGAATCACTGAAAGTTTCATCAAAATCCATTCATAGGTTAAAGAGGAGTGGCGGATAAGAGACACTCCAAGGCGTTTCAGACAGAATTCTAAGTGGAAAAGGGGCATAACTCTGGAAAAAATACAGCGGATCAAAAAATAAATAGGAGATGCACAATGCCATTATGCGATAAAGAATCACTGAAAGTTTCATCAAAATCCATTCATAGGTTAAAGGAGTGGCAGATAAGAGAAAGTGTGACGCGGACGACGCGGACGCTGCGGACGACGACGTGGGCGACGCAAGACGACAAAAGTAATTCCAATATGTCGCTCCCCACTTCGTGGGGCAGGCGACACAAAAATACAATGCCATTATGTGATAAAGAATCACTGAAAGTTTCATCAAAATCCATTGATAGGTTAAAGAGGAGTGGCGGATAAGAGAAAGTGTGACGCGGATGACGCAAGACGACAAAAGTAATCCCTATATGTCACTCCCCACTTCGTGGGGCAAGCGACACAAAAAGTATCAAAGGGTTAAAGGCCTAAGGAAATCTATTTGTTTTTTGCTTCCTTATAATATGGCAACACTTAGCAGTGGTGTCTTGTGAAATCTTGACTGTCTGTTCAGGAAACCAAGACTTCAGTTGCTACCAATGCCAAGCTACTGTAACTTCCATCAACAAGAGCATCCAATGCCTGTATGTTGGAACTAGTGTTCAACCGATGATTGGAATCGTCTGATTGTGGGCAATTGGATGACAACAGCAACTGCTCCTGGAACATCAGTTTAACCGATTGTTGCCAAGCATTTTTTGTGATGATTCATTAACCACATCTTATTATCTTCTTCAATTGTTAAATTCTTAATGTAAAATGATACAATTCAATAAATTTGAAAAACCACCAAAATGTGTATTCTTAATCTCTCTAGACGCCCCTTTATAGGATATACAAGTTAAACGACATGTAACGCTTACAAGTATTACCCAGTCTGTCATTATACCTGATTCACCAACCATTGGCTTTGACACACATAAAAGTATGGTAGAAACAAATACTTGAGCACTTCTGGCAAAAAGGGGCATGTGCTGCCCCTTTGACCCATAGTCTCAGGGAAAGGGTGTGGCTGACCCCTCATCTGGCACCTTTATTCAGTTAAAACAAATCTGTCAGTTCTCACAATTTCTGTATTATCAACTGAATATTATTAGCCCTTTACCTAACAAAATAAAAAAAAAATTTGTCAGTGCTGTGCACAAAAAATTAAAATGAACATTGAAATTTCATTATTTGTTGTCCAAAAACATAGCTTATGACCCCTTCACAGTTTATCTTGTAACAATGAGAGGTCATAAGCTATGTTTTTGAGGTAAAAAGTTAAAATTTTCAGTTGTTTAAGAATTTTTTTTTGCAAGTGTTGTCTGCTCCAATCAGACCTGTTAACCTCTGAAAGTGACTGTCAGTGAGATTTTGATGAGCTCAGTGAGATTTGGATGCTTGTCAGTGAGATTTTTGCACGCAGCTAATACATCAATATTTTCCTTGTTATGCCTCCTACAGTCCCACCCGGGCACCCCCCTACCCAACCCAAATGCATTATATATTTCATTTTAATAATTTATTTTAACACTTTTAATGGTATTTGTCAGTAAAAGCATACAAATATGGATATCACTGGTCCCCCTCCCCCTCCTCCCCGTTCGTTTCAAAATCAAAATAGAATAAGACAACTATTTTTGAAAAGTCTCAAATATGTAGAAAATAGGATAATAGGATGTGACCGTGAGAGCGTGAGTTGGTGCCTCAAACCGGGAGACTCACGGTGAAACCGGGAGAGTTAACAGGTCTGCATGGCTCCAATTCGTATTAGGTAGAGGATTTCAGGAAAAAGACTAACTGCAAGCTCCTAGCAAGCTTTTCAAAAGATTGTTTGTGATCAATGTTATCTTGAGCATCATCTGGAATGCATCATCCAAGACTCAATGCAGCAAGATTGGGAAGCACCCTCGTGCAGCTCCAGAAATCTGGCAAGATAATGAGGAAACATAAAGCATTCTGAGACATTCTGATCTTAATCTGAACTTCCTAGATGATATCCAAATGGCGATATCAGAATGTGCTAATGTGGAATTGGAATTACGATGAGCAAATATCACTGAGAGTTTTGATTATTCTGAGCCATCTGACGTGATCTGTTTATGAGCTGTCATAAGTTATCATTGCATAGATAAGCCTCGTAACAACCATTCAAGCCTTGAATGCTTGCTACAGTACGTGGAGAGTGGATTATAACTAAATCACCTGCGGAGTGGAGTTATCACCCAAGCTATAACTTTCAAATTTTGGACCTATCGACAAAAAACACAAGCAATGTTTCAGCCAATGGACCTCCGGGTCTAACCCGGAGGTCCATTGGCTGAAATTTTGCTTGTGCTGGTTATTCTTTGCAACAGATTTGCAATTATTGCTTGGGTGGAATCTCCACTCTGTGGGTGATTTAGTGATAATACACTCTCCACGTACTGTATCTGGTAGGGTGCTAAATTATTTTTAGTCATCAAAGTTTGCTCATAAATCTGTGCCTTGTGACAATTTATGGGAGAGTGCTTGTAGAAACTCTACCATAAACTGTAACAAAGACAATCCATACAGACCAAATAATTTAGAGTCAAAGATAATATGAAGGACACCCACAGAGCTTGAATCCACTGAGTTGCAGTAGGTACACTTTAGAGTAAAGCCCACTCAACCAGTTAAACAGATTATCTTTGCTGTGATAAATAGTGAAAGAAAGTGATGGCCATGACTGTTATTGTCCCAGGCACTTGTAGGGAAAAAGGCTATTTGTTTGAACAGTACACAACCCTTTGGCTTGAGGCATGCATTCAGTCTGTTGAATACATAAACTGAAGGTGGTGACCACGGGCAGCTGATTCTCCCAAAATAATGACTTGATACAGTAACTAAACTATGAAATACAAAAAAATTAACCCAACCAAGAACTAAAATGGGTGCAGTAGTGAACATAAAAGTACAAACACTAGTAGCGAGGTGTGCAAATAAATTGTAGAACAAAATTATGTGTTTGTAAACAACGAGAAAATTAAAATTTTTGGCATTTGAAAAACTGAAATTTCCTTTGCTTGCATGAGTTATAGTAAGAGTAGTGTTGTATTTTCACTTTGATCATCATTTTTTCCCCTAGCACTCGGGTGATGGAACAGAATTGTATCCAATCTCTCTGTTTTTCTCCGGTTCAACCATGAATTTAATTATATCTTCTTTGATGAAGGTCACTGAGCTCTGTCCAGGGACGTGGTGACAGGGGAGGAGTGGGGGGGGGGGGGGGGTCACCCCCACAAATCCTGGCCAAAATTTCCTATAGTTGGAAATTCGGAGGGCAAGTCATGAGTAGTTGGAAATTTAATCTACCTGGATTTTAGAGCTGCTTTGGTGATGTCTCCTTTACTTCCCAAAATTCCAACTCGGTTTCAAATTGGCAAAAATTCCAACTGTTACTATTTACAATTATAGTGTATGTAGGATACTTCTCAATTATTTTCAACCTGCCTGTGGAGTAAATTCTTGTTGGATATTATTGCCATTTGAATTTTGTTGAATGCTTTACTGGAATTTATTGGATGGCTGGATTTTGTAACATTTCATTTTCACAACAATTTATTGGATACTGTTTCTGTAGACACATTCACATCAGCTGGAAAGTACCTTCATCATATCTATTACTGGAATCTGTTGAACTTCATTTTGGAGTAACTGATAAGCATTTCTATTTTATGTTTTCTGTACACCATACAGTGTAAAAGATATTGGACAATTTTCCTTTCAAATTATCTTTTTTATTGAATTTCAGAACTGTTAAATTGTTATTGTGTTTGGATTTCAAATTTCTTTCTGTTACAGAAATAGAGGGTAGATTTTCTTTTTATTGTATGCTGCGTGACATTTTTTTTTTGCAATATTCAGCCCAATTCGCCTGCAAACAGTTTCAAGACAATAACAAAAGCTGCTGATATTTCCTTCAATGTGACATTCAAGATGACATCATGCGCCGAAGCGTAACATCATTTAGGAAGCTGCTGAAAAAATACATCTTGTGGACCTGAAAGTATTATTTTTGAAATAAAACGTTCAGGCCCACACTCCTGAGATAATTCCCGACACTGGCTAAAATAGAGTAGATTTTCTTTTTTATTATATACTACGAGACATTTTATTGCACAATATTCAGCCCAATTTGCCCCCAAATGCATACGTTTCAAAACAATAACAAAGATCAGCTGATTGTTCCTTCAAAGAGATGTCATGCACTGAAGCGTGATGTCATTTAGGAAGCTATTGAGGAATATTTCTCTATATCTAGTCGATAGATATAGAGAAATATCTTTTAGATATCATGTGTCAGACTGGGTTTTTCATCCGTGAAGTACAATTTTAAACAGAGAGTGGAAACCATACGTTTACACAGACAGACAGATGGAGACAGAGAGATAGATGGACATACAGCACTGTTGCCTTATCCCACTGGACATTTTTCAAGAGAATAAAAACTTGGAATTTCATTATTACGTGTGATAAGCTGGTGAAAACATGTAAATGGAAAACAGTTTCACTTAACATTAGGGGCAGAGCTCTGTTTGGAAAGTAGGGTGGAGATCAAGCCTGAATATAAGCAACCTGTCATTTTCAAAATGAGGTCCCCAGAGGGTGAATTTGCTGATGCTATCCCATACAGTGGGTCAATTTATCCTCTAGGAACATCTTTCTGTTTTGGCTTGAGACCTTGATTAAGACTGAGGTTCACAGAGGGTAAATTTTGTGATGCTACCCTGCTGTGCAGGGTAAATTCACCCTCTGGGGACCTCATTTTGCAGATTACAGTCTGCTTATTTTCAGGCTTGGTGGAGATTATGCTTGCTGCAGTAAAAAATTATTGCATATCTTTTCCAAATCCACTGAGCATGTGAATAATTACACCAAAAGCCTGAGAACAATTACTTCAAGAGAAATAGTTTTTCAGTGTATAAAACAAGTTGTTAATTATCTGAACATATTTGTTCACTGCTTTGTTAATACAGTGGATCAAACCTAATAATGGAATAACCCTTCTAATTGCATATCATTTTCAAATACCAAATCATTAAGATTCCCCATTCTTCTGTGCAAGAATGTCCTCAAAAAAAATAAAAATACAAACAACCCTCGAATTTCCAAGCATTAGAAACATATTTGGCATCAGTACTTCAAATATTACTAGTTGTCCTTGTGTTTTCCAGGGTGTATGGGTATTTACACCAGTTTGGGAACTCATACACCGTAAGGCGAAGCCAAAGGGTGTTTGAGTTCCCAGACGGGTGTAAATTCCCATACATCCTGGAAAACACAAGGATAACAGATTTATTTCCAAGAATTTTGGTGTACTTAATATCTTAACCTAAATTGTGGGAAAAACTGACAGAAAATTTGTACTTTGTAAGTTTCTTAATAAAATCAGACAAATATGGATGTCAATGGAACTGGCTCAATGAGCCAGTTCCAATGACATCCATATCTGTAATATTTTATTCCACATAAATATTAAATTTCTTATATTTTTGTTGTAACATAACCAAACAGAAGGTATATGAATTAATAATTAAAAATGGGTACCTTTTTAGCCATATTGCCTTCTATTGTGTATTCTTGTTTTTACACTGTGGTTAACCACGAAGTAAAAACACACTACCATGGATTGCAAGTTACACCGTACCTCTCAGCCAATCAAAACACAGTATTTTGTTTCATTTGGAAATAAAGGTATTTATTCTGTTATCTCTTTTTTGACAGAGCTTATAAGCTCTGACATACAAGATATCATATTATGAGTGCAACAAGGTGCCATATGGAATGCTGAAGCAATGTGGATGGAGCACCTTGTTGCACACAAGGGAAGATAAATATATGTTATCACCACTATGTGTTGATTGAGAAACTTGTGTCAAGCTGAAATGGTTTTCATATTCCATATTGCAGTGAGACCCTTAGGGCGAGTACCATTATGTAACAGGAGCACCATCAAGGCTTGATACAAGTTTCTTCATCAACACATTGAGGTGACGGCAAATTTATCTGACCATCTTGGAAACCCACTTGATGGTAATAACCAATTTATCTTACAATATTCGTCCCTTTCTTGAGGAGTTCGCATGTATTTTGACAACCATTCAGCGTCTATGAATTGATTTTTTATGAATGAAGATCATGATAATGTCATGGTATTACGTTCTTGAACTGTGCATGATGTAATCGCCATTTATTGTTCCACTTGTAGTATAACCACCAAAGTTTATAGTAGTGTTTACTTATTTATTATTAGGGTTTAATGATACTTTAACAGCCAAGGTCATATCGTGTCAGTGACAGTTTTATGGGAGGAGGAAGCTTGAGTACACAGAGAGAACCACCGAGCAACAACGAGCAGATGCCAGCTCCCCAAAATCGTAACTCTGCACTGCAGCACAGGGAGGGTTAGATTGGTTGAAGACATGCACACCATCGATTTGCAATACACCTTAGTACACTGCGTCATCGTGCCCCCATGTGGACAATCCAGGTTAAGTGCCTTGCCACTGGGCTCAACATTGCTTAACTTCGGTGATCTGACGAGATCCGGTTACCACAACACCACTGCGCCCCCTATAGTATGTTTAGATGTGTGTTTCTTTGTCTTATTTTTCAGCTTTAACGTATGGTAGGCCTATATAAAAAAATCATCATGACAAAAATTGATCTAGTCTAATTTTTTTGTTGCATTGGTGATTTATTTGTCATGTAATCAGTGTTATAAAAATGGTGACCTCAACATATGTAATCAGTTTTTGATGAGTGTAGGTAAAAAAACACTCTCTTTCTGAAGCAAATGATCGTATTCATGGTTGTTACCCTCATTACAGATTTGTATTTTGTTTAGGCATTTTTACTTTTGAATTGGGGGAAATACATTCTTGTTGTATACTGTCAAAGAGCTTTGTCAATCAAGATATATTTTGTGTGCAACAAGGTGCCATCCATGAATGGTGTGCCATAATGCACATAAGGGATGATAAAATAGAATAAAAGCTTAATTTGTTATCAGAATGAGGCAAAATAATTAATATTCCCACTAATTTTAGATATTTTAGTCGCAGAGTGGCTTTTCTATTGACAGTGTTCAACTGTATTAAGAATACAGTATGAGGAGAGTGGATTACCACGGAAACCCTCAAAGTCAGTGAAAAAAGAAAAAACACAAGCAACTTAAACAAGCTATTTATTGCCGGTAGAATATGTTTTCATTTTTAGAATTTGCAAAAAAAAACTTCCAGATTGCAAACAGAAATTAAAGGCAATTTGAGAATATTGGGGGCTGGTTTTGACCATTATGTTGGGTAAAGAGTTGATATAGATGATATAGATGAGATTTACACTGAGGCTGTACACTGCACAGGGTTAGTTACACTCAGTTAACTGGTAGAGTGCTAAATTATTTCTGGTCATCAAAATTAATTCCCCAGTCTTTGCCATGTTGCTATTTGCTTTTTGGCACTCTCCCATAAATTGCAACAAGGCAAATCCATACAGTTGAAATAATTTCACTTCAAAGATAATATGAAGCACACCCACTGAGTATGAGGCCTTTGAATAGTTGTACCTGCACTTCAGAATAAAGCCCAAATATGGGCTTCCAGCACTCTACCAGTTAACAATGAAAATGTTTTATAACCAGAAATTGTGACTAAGCCTGTGCAATGCACAGGGTTGGTCACCCTTCTGGTTATAAAAAATTGGTAATGGCCATATCACACTCACCATGAAAATATACACTTACCAAAGCTGTAAAAATGCACAGGATGAGTTGGTTACATGTTACATAGGATGCAGGATTCAATGAATGTATGTAAATACTTATACAGGATTGTTGATATTTTTTCAAAGTGAATTCCAAAAATGAAAACATTTTCTATTTTCAATTAATAGCTTCTTATTAATACTCAGTCAATTTACTTCAAGGCTGAACCCTGAAGTTAATTGGATAGAACTCTTATTTTGATTCTTATGCTCGCACAGACTTTACAACTTTGGAGAACAATTGTTTTGTTCACATATCCTTCACTGCAAAAGAAATAAGACAGCTGATTTTTCGTTCAGCTGAATTATTAGACCTTGCACAAGTAGCAAACTATATACAGCAATGTAATCACAAGTGGTAACTTTCTTGACCAGTTTGTGATCAGATTGCAATCCACTTGCAACAGGCTTACACTGGAGGGTCGACGTTACGTGAATAAAATATTGTGAAGTCAGGAATAGAGTTTAGGAAAACAAACAAAAATAGCATCCGATTTTCAAAGCTATTGCATTTCTTTCTTCTGTCAAGTTATAGGGAGGAAAGTGGGATGAGAATTTTAATCCGATAGACAAGCTGATGGCATTCCATTGGGGCCATTTGTCCAGTTCCCCACAAGTAAGATAGTTTGATTATTCACAAATGCAATGAAACCATACAGCTGGTTTTTGCTGGGTCTTGTGGCGTGGTTTTCGATTTGCCGCAAAAAATAGAACTGAACGAGAAAACCTTAAAACTGCCCAGCTCTATATTTGTAATCACAAGACTGTATTTAAATTGCTTTCAGTATTCATTCGGTTGATCTTGCAGATGGCATCTCTGTTTTACTTTATAATGATGATAAAACTTACTGTTTGTTTTTACTTTGACAATGAAGTGCTGTGATATAAAATACTGTTGGAAAGAGCTATCAAAGGCCTTTTAATCCTTTACCCAACGAATTGCCTGCATCCGTCCGCGTAATATGCAAATTCAGCAGTTGAAAAAATATTATTTTTTCAAAAAATTTCAACAAAACTATATCATGCGACTCCTCGTTGGAACGAGCTCGGCGAGCTCGTTCCAATGAGAGGTCACATGATATGGTTTTGTTGAAATTTTTTTGAAAAATTAAAAAAAATGATATTTAAAATAATAAATTTTGCAATCGTCTGCGTTGGGTAAAGGGTTAAACAGTGTATTACATCACAGCAAATCATCGTTTCATTGTTATTAACTGGTGTTTAAAGTCACATATTTCTGCACAATGGCTAAGAGTGACCACAACATGGATATAAAGTCAAGTTCAGCCAATTGTTTATATATCCATGTTGCCCATTTTAGAGAACTTCCACCAATGGCACTGGTTACTAGATCCTATTTTACTAGTAAAGCAGAGCTTGTTTATCACAGTAAACAAGCACTGCTTCATCTTCCAGGGTTCCCAAAGGGAGATCAATTCAATCACTGAAATACATGGAAAAAGCTGCAGTAGATAATGGTATCTCATTCAAACTTTACACCAGAACTGCATGATAAACATATCAGTCTTTACGCATTGCTCTTCCCTTGCTCATAAAATCAGGCAAAAGTGTCAGGCAAAAGTGGTTACTTGAAAAGATTACCTGAACAAATAGTAACATAACTCTGTTTTGAGTTGCCATATTTATTTAATATATTTATTTATTTATTGGTATTTAAGGTCACACACAAGGTCACACATTTGCGCACAATGGCTCATCATGACCATAACATAAATATAAAGTCAAGTCTAGCCTATCATTTATACCCACGCTGCCCCTTTTATTTGGTACTGATATACATATGTGGGATATTTTCAGTACATGATTCATGATTACAAGTCAGTCAATTACGGTAAATCAGGTGAATTATGAAAGTGTTTGAATTTTTATATTTAGTAATAGCATTATTTGGGCTTTGTTAATTGTACAGTAGCAAAAAGGTGAATGTGGATATCATAAACCATTTTACCATTTGTAACTTTTCCTGAAATAAAAAAGAATCTATTATACAAAAAACGAATGTATGTGTTATACCGAGAACTTTCTTTTTAATGGTAGTATATGTCTCGTACATCCTAATTATCAAGCATCAGTTTTTATAATTTTGGTGAAATCAATGAGAAATTATGGAAATTCCTACATATTTGTAATTGCCACATTTTATCATGCAAAATCCTCTATGGTCTCTGATTCCCTGCTTATCCTTTTACCCAATGCACAGGATATCAAATTTATTATTTTAAATATTGTAATTTCAAATTTTTAAAAAAATGTCTCCAAAACCATATCTTGTGAACCCTCATTGGAACGAGCTCATAGAGCCGTTCCAATGAGGGGTCACATATGGTTTTGTTGAAATGTTTTGAAAACTTTTTTTTTCTCCAACTGCTTAATTCTCAAATTAATCAGGCAGATTAGGCTGATTACTATGGTAAAAGGTTATATCGCTTTTCCTGTGTCTTTAGGTTCTATTAGTTTGTACTTTTAACCCACTTCACACTCCTGTCAAAATATTAAAATTTCAAGCTGCACATTTTTGTACCTGTGACAGCATTCTCAAAATTGCTGTGAGGCTGCCAAAAGGCCCAGCAGATTCTTTTGTGCGTCTGCTTTGTCCCTCCATGGCTGCATTTTCTGAGACCTCAAATGTTCTCACATTTCATTATATCTTGAACTGGTACTGTTGTTTCTGAATTATCTGAATTAAGTTTGTTCAGCATAATTCAGTACAACAGGGACTTCACATTACGAAATCATTAAAATTCCCAATAAAATGAAAAAAAGGCAATAGTGCTTATATTTTCAATAAATAGCCATGGTTTTAAAACCATGCCAAGCCAATGTAACTATAAATTTATTGACAGTTAGCATATAAACATTACAGGAGGGGTGTGTCCATCCCCATTAGCTCACCAACACATGGCATGCAATAAATCTAGGCTTATTACAAATCTACAAAAAATGTCCGGTCATGTACATGCATAGCAAAACAGGTCAGAAATTTTCTAAGTCTACACTGACAAAAAAGTCTAACATTGCATTAACAAATTCAACAAGAGGCCTCACAGGGCCTGAAGTGCTCATCTTGAACAGAACACAATATAAACAGAGTCCAAGAATGAGTCTACATTAAGCAATCCATCTCAATAGGATACACTGTCAATCCTCGAGTCCCTAAGGACCGACAAAAATAATCCGGGCATCATGCCTTTTCTTCAGTTGATCATAATGTAAAATGTAGAGCTCCCCTAAGAAGACCGCCCATTGATACAACCTATGTGGATTAATCTTAGTTAAACACATCTAGAGGGTACTGAATACAAAATTTTTAATTCTTCAGCAACATGGCCAATTCTGGCCCCCATAGGGAGCCCAAATATTAACACAGACTCTCGATTTGAACAAAGTTGAATTTGACTTCTCTAGAGATGTTGTGTACCAAATATGAAAGCATTCTGACTGTTGGATCTGAAGAAGAGAAATTTTAAAGAAATTTCTTCATATTGTACCAAGTTAAAATTTGAGCTACCATAGCGAGCCCAAATATTAACCTACGGATCCAATTTAACAAACTTGAATCTGACCCCCATAGAGATGTTGTATACCAAATATGAAAACATTCTGACTGGTGGATCTGAAGAAGATTTTTAAAATTTATCCCCCATATTGAACGAACCTAGGGACTTGGTTTGAACAATCTTGAATCTGACCCTCATAACAATGATGTGTTCCAAACATTAAAAGATTATGACTGGTAGTTCTGAAGAAGATTTTTAAAGAATATTCCCCAAATAACAAATTAAGTTAAAAATTCGGGCTCCTGTATTGAGCCCAAATATGAACCAATGGGGTTATTTTAACAAACTTGTATCTGACCCCCCTATGAATGCTGTGTACCGAATATCAAAAGATTCTGATGATTGATTCTGGAGAAAAGATTTTAAAAACTTTTTGCAAATATGCTGACTCAGCATTTTTTCAATGCCCATTACAGAACACCCTAACATAACCGATGGCAATTTTTTTTACCATTCAAACCTACTGGTCGTAAGGATGCTTCATACCAAATAACAGCTCTCTGTTCCGTGTGGCTTGGGAAATCTAAATTTTATAGTAAATTTCCTTTCTTATTATTCCTTCCACAATTGTTTACTATAGGCTTGCAATACAGTGGAAGTCCCTAACTTGGAAAATGTACTCTCTATTTTGATCTTTCCCAAGGGATTTGGGAAAGAAAAGTGGTGCAAAAGCACCAAGAAAAAATAAGCCAAAACTGGGTAGAGTGCTACCAGAACAAACCCAGTATGGAATGCTCTTCTCCTAGTACAGATCCACGGCTTCCAGTACCAGTGCGCACTCAGTAACTAATGAATCATTCTTTTGAATCCGCCAAAATTGGAGTTATGTGATCAGCGGGGAGGAAGGATTCTTACCCGAATAAGAAGACGGGAGGGCCTCCATGTAAACAATTGTGGTAGGTATAATAAAAAAGGAAATTTACTATAAAATTTAGATTTCTTATCAACCTACCCTACAATTGTTTACTGTAGGCTGAATAGACAATAGGAGCAGGGAATCACATAACAAACCCCCACATAACCCGACTGCACTAGAACCGTGGACAGAAGAGTTCCCAAGGCCTATCAAACCATAGATCACAAACATAAGTAAAAGACAATGAGAGATGAGGCGTATGGCACTGCGTGATGCACAGACAGAAAGGACAGTAAAACAGCACAGGGCTGGAACTGACCGTGAAGCCTATTTATTTATTTATTGGTGTTTAAGGTCACATATTTATTATGCACAATGGCTAATCGTGACCGTGACAGTTTTACGGGTGGGGGAAGCCGGAGTACCCGGAGCGAACCACCGAGCATTGACGAGAAACTGTCAGCTCCTCAACATTCTAACTCTGTTCAAGCTCCGCTCAAGCAGGGGTACAGCGGTTGAAGACGTGCACTATCGACGTGCAGTATGCCTTAGTACACAGCGTCATCATGCCCCCATGTAGGCAACCGGGATAAAGTGCCTTGCCCAAGGACATAACATGGGTTGTCACAGATGGGGATCGAACTCGGGACCTCTAGCATAGAAGTCCAACAGTCTACCACTGAGCCACAGCACTCCCCCCTTGAAGCCTAATGGCTAGGGTAGACAACAGCCTGAGCAGAAGAAAGATGGCCCAAAGAAAAACCTGTCTTTAGACGCAGATAGAAGGTGGAGAAAGTAGAAGCATCTCTCCAGTAGGCTGTCTGCATAACATCCGACAACTTGACAGAGTTAGCAAAAGCTCAGGAGGTAGACAAGGCTCGCACCTTGTGGGCAGAAATACGATTGGTAATACAATCATCAATCACTAGATGAGCATAAGCCGCGTGAATAGCAAGACAAATCCATTGAGAAAAGGATTGAGGAGAGATCTTCTGTCGACCAGGAATAAGAGACTGAAAGAATTGTTACCTGCCTTTCCTAATGAACTGCGTCCAGTTGAGATAAATGCGAAGTGTACGACCGGACAGAGCAAAGGGTGATTACCCTCAGCTGAAGGAAGAGCCCTGATACAGATAGGAGGTGGAGTTGTTCCTGGTATCCGATTCTTAGCCAAAAAGGAGCAATCAGTGTTAAAAGTAAAAATGTTGGCAGAGCTCCTGAACGAGGCCGGATCAACAGAGAGGGCGTGACGCACTAACCCGTCTGGCTGAGGAAAAAGCCATCAGAAAAGCCATCTTGTATGTGAGAAAATGCATATCCACCTGGGATAAAGGTTCAAACGGTGCCCCCCCCCCCTCCCCCCCCCCTCCCCCCCTCCCTCAATGAAGTTGGGTCGACGTGAAAACCTCCTCGGGTGATCTTGGCAAAGAAGGTCATGACGTAGAGGGAAAAATGCCGGAACTGCCGCCAACAGAGAGAGGAGCTGATTGATCCACACCCGTTGAGGTGACAGGGGAGTGAACAGAATGATCCGACAACTGCAGGTTCTGATCTTGGCCAGAACATGAGGCAGAATCAGAACCGGCGGGCGGGAAGGCATAGCCAACTAGACCGTTCCAATTGAGTGACAAAGCGTACACGGCGAAAGCCTGAGGATCTGGACACGAAAGTGTCCACCTGATGGTTCCAGCGGGTTGCAAAGAGATCGATGTGGGGACGCCTCCAGAGATCGCAAAGCAACTGGAACACTGCCCTGTGAAGCATCCACTCGGTGGAAATGACCCTGCCCCATCGGGACAGGGAGTAGGCCAGGACATACAGACGACCGGGAAGGTGATGAACAACCACTCCGGTGTTGACATCCTGAGCTAGCAGTAGAAGATCCCGAGCCAATTCGTACATGGGAACCGAGTGCGTGCCACCCTGGTTCCAAATGGAAGTGACCACTGTCGAATTGTCGGACAACAGAAGGACCTGACGATTCGAAAGGTGGGGGGATCCACTGCTGGAAACTCAGAGGAAGAGCAAGAAGCTCCTTCTGGTTGATGTGAAGAGCTGCTTCATCCTGGTCCCATACACCATGAAGGGAAAGACCTAGAGGATCCAACGTCGCACCCCATCCGAGATCGCAGGCATCTGCCATCAGAACACGATCGGATGTGGGCAGTCCAACAGAACTCCCTGCATAATCCTCTGAACATCCGTCCAGGGAAGAAGGTGACGATGAAGAGAGTCTGGTAACTGAAGCACCAGATCCAGAGGATCAACATTCGGCCTCCAACGACAGAGCAGAAAGTGTTGGAGAGATCTGACATGCAGCTGGCCGAGAGGAATGAGATCTGTCACTGAACCGCTGAGACCGAGCAGCCGGAGAATACTCCAAGCCATTGTGGACGTGGACTGGGACAGAGTCAGGGTGAAAGCTGAGAGAATCACAGCCCTTGCCCAGGGAACCACCACCGTATTCAGCTGAGTACGGAAGAAAGTTCCCAGATGACAAAACAACTGAGAAGGGACTTCTCCTCATTGACTCTGAACCCTAGCGACGTGAGCAAGCTCAACAATGTATCGACATCTGACTCCAGAAGAGCAGCATGGGAGTGCCTCTGGAGGATATCATCTAGATATGCTGAAGTAGTCACCCTGGACTGTGTGCGATGGAAGGCTGTCATATGCAACATCAGTTGGGTGAAGGCCCAAGGAGCCAGGTTGAGGCCAAAAGGCATGGCCTTAAACTTGTAAACTCGCCCAAGAAAAACGAACCTGAGATACTTTCAATGTCCGATGAATCGGAACATGAAAGTAAGTGTCTCGCAGGTCGATGCTGGAAGCAAAATCTCCCTGGTGAATGGAGCGGTGAACCGACCTGAAAGTCTCCATGCTGAACTTGGGAGCAATGATAGACTGGTTCAGGATACTCAGATCGATAACCAGCCAGAGTCGACCATCCTTCTTTGGCACCAAGAACAGGAGGGAATAAAATCCCACTGAATGAATGTTCTTGATGACCTCGATCGCCCCTTTTGACAGGAGATCAAAAGCTCTCGACGTGAAACGTCTATAGGAACTTGTGTCGGAAGAGGCACTCCAACAGAGTGGGGTGCCTCTGAAAGGATATTCCTGCCCAGACCGAACAACATCTAACACCCAAGGATTGGATGTGATGGTGGTCCAATGGTCTGCAAACCCTGATATACATCCTCCAGCCTGGGATGAATCAAGGTGAGGATCATCATCGCGAGCCTTGGCGAGGGCCACGAGAGGAGAAACCACCTCCTCAATTAGATGAATGATCCAGAGTCCTCCCTCTGGTCTGCCGATGCTTACCCTTACCACGTGAGTAAGAAGTAGAAGCGGCGGCAGGAGGATCAGCACTTTGCTTCACAGAGGAAGCAGAAGGGTGATTGTTAGGCTTAGAACAGCCCCTGCCTCCAACAGAAGGCTGATCAAGCTAGCGAAGCAGCAGCTGATGATCTTCAGAATGACGCAGGACATCATCCCGGACCATCGCCACGGAACCATGGAAAAGTTGTGATCCGCCAAAGAAGCGGATCGAAGAGCAGTGCGCTGCCCCTCAGGAAGGGAACAGCTTGTGTCCAACACAGCGTCCCGGCGAACTAACTCCAATTTAGCCATGTTACAGGCATGCGTGTGAGTAAGATGCATTGAGCGCCTTGGAAATCAAACACAACGGAGCCTGTAAGTCGTCAAACCAATCTGGAGGCAGATAAGTAGCCAAAGCAGAGATCACAGGATCTGAGAGAGAAAGCATGCCCAGCATCTCTCTTGATAAGCCCAACAGGGACTCCAGAGTTGCTATAGGAATAATGGCCGACTTGGGATTGGAAAGCCCGAGGGAGGTGGAGTCCTGATCCAAGACCATCCAAGTCCAAGTGACGGATTGACGGAATCGTAGTAACGATAATGCACTGGAGGCAAAAAGGTGTCAGCCCTGGTGAAGAACGAAATCTTCATAGCCTTGGAACTGAGCTTAGAGTCCAAAGCTGCAAACACTTCAACCACCTGTACCGACTGGCATGGTCGAAGGTGCCCAGAAGCAGGTTGCTCCACAGGATGGAGGCGCGCAACCGATGATCGCGGCCTGGCTGACACCGGCGGCTGGTCTGACAGTTTGAGATCCAGAAGGAACTCAACACAAAGTAAAGAGCTGCCCCCAAGTCAGAAGACTGTTGGCCCTCAACGTCAGGTATGTCTGACCCATCCTCTGAGTCAGAAGACACATAGCCCATCATGGGCAAACCAGCTGATGCCTCCCATGGTGTAGGCACACCAGGGGGGATCAGAAAGTGGCCTGCTTCCAATCCCGAGAGGCGGCATTGTGGTGGTGGGGGGTGGGGGTGGGAGGGGGGTGGTGTTTGGGCACCTGGAAAACACTAGTATGCAATGGGAAGACCCTTGGAAGGAACCTGAGTGAGCAAGGAGAGGGCCTCCCTAAGCTCACGGCCTGTGGCAGCCAGTTTGACATGGGAACAAACCGGCAAAGTGGCTTCACTCCTGACCCTCTGAACCAGCGAAGGGTCAATGATCCTCCAGAACACCCGATGCGGGGTGACGGTCAGCAGCCGAAACATCTGCAGGCAGATGCTGATAGGGGTATACCAGACCACGAAGATCAACAGTGCAGGAGCTCGGGAGAGTCACCATGGTCCTCTGAGGGACAGAAGGTCTAGGCTGCACAAAAAGCGTCGGTACCACAAAACTGGCTGTCGGACCAGAGTGGATGGACGGAAATGCAACGGGGTCCATGGTGACCCCACCAGGAACATCTGAATCCAAAGAGAAGGCTGCTGGGCTCGATGGCTGAGAGACCACAGCAGAGAGTTTGGCCAGCAGCCCCTTCCGACTTCGCCGAGTTGAAGTCAGGGAAGGCTGAGGCTGATATCCCATCTACACTACCAGACGTCTCTGCAGACCCCTGAAGGGATAAGATGAGGTCAGCTGAAATGGAGACCGATGACATTGCAGATGGAACACCAGTAGCAGCAGATATGACAGGAGCTGTTGAAACCGTTGGAAAAGTGGAAAGAGCAACCAAGCTTGGCTCCATAGGAGGAGTCACAACCCTAGTGACAGCCTCAGATGTCGACTGGAGAGGGACCAGAGTCCCCAAACCAGGCATCTCTTTACCAGACAACTCAACAGCTCCCGCCGTATCCACCACTGGAATAGACTACATACCCCATGGATGGGGTATAACTCTCACCAGACGTGGTTGTGTTGGGAGGCCCTGAACGACAGTGTTCCCCTTCACCATGGGTGCGGGAGGAACGGCCATGAGAACGCACCACATGCTAGGGCAAAAGGCACTGCCCTTAAGGAACAGTCCTGGGCATAACAGAGGTGAGAGCAGTAGAAGAAAAGGTGAACTCAACAGATGTAGAAAAAAGAACACCCCCCAACTACGAGAGAAAGGTGGCAGAAAATAAAGGACCGATGGGAACACAACTGAACCCACACGGCCGTCAGAGACACAAAAAACAGAAATTCTGCCCTCTACAGACAGGAGAAATCCTGTCCATACAGCCCTCCAATGACACCTAACACCAATAATAACTAGAGGCTCTACAGAGCCTGTAATCGCTCACTTGGAACTACATATAAAAATGTGATTTCCCATAGGATTTCCATGGTAACTATGAGCTGCAATTGTGGCCGTGTTTGCAACATTACATCAACATTACATGAGGATCATTGGTAGAAGGTGTCCCAGTCTTCCATAACGTGAAGTTTCAAAACATCTGAATCCATCAAACAGAATCATAGAATGTCTCTGGTGGCCATATTTTCCAACCAACGGGAACAAAAAGATCGTTTGTAGAGGGCCTCCTATAAACCATTCTTGTCAAGTTTTGGTTCCTTCGGCTCAGTAGTTCCAGAGAGAAGATGAAAATGTGATTTCCAATAGGATTTTTTTCCATAGTAACTATAAACCACAATTGTGGCCATGTTTGCAATACTATCTAAATTAAAATGAGGAATGTCGTGGAGGGTGTCCCAGTTATCAACCATGCAAAGTATCAAAACATTTGGCCCAGTGGTTTCAGAGGAGAAGAGTTTTCAAAATTGACTAATCAGAATCAAAGAATGCTTCTGGTGACGTTTTTTCATGCAACAGGAATAAAATGAGTAACAGTTGTAGAGAACCTCTCATAGACAATGCCTGCCATGTCTGGTTCACATTGGCTCAGTACTTTCAGTGAAGATGAAAAAAATGTGATTTCCCATAGGGTTTCTATAGTAACTATACACCACAATTGCAGTAATAATTGCAACCTGATGAAGATTAAAATGAGGATCATTGGTAGATGGGGTTAGAGTCATCAGTCACACTAAGTTTTCAAACCATTTGGCCTTGTAGTTTCAAAGAAGATTTTCTTGAAAATGCACACATTTATGAATTCTGTTTCAACAAAAAAAAAATCAGTAAAAGAAGGTTAAATATTTTGAAAATTACAATTCTCTCAGACAGTATTCTCTTTTCATAATAGCTTTCGATAGGTAAAGGGTTACAGTCAAACACACTTTCCTCCAATATTTGTCAAATCTTAAAAGATAAACAATAATTACTGTCATCTGAGCTGACATGATTGAAACAGAATACAAACAAAAATTTCATGTTACTTATCAGAAAATACTGTTATCAGATTGAAGTTGACAGGTGCCTGAAAAACCAGACTAATGATGCAAAAATCAAGGTACAGTTAAAATGGTTTACAGAAAAGTCAAAATAAGTTGTGTAGGATAATCCAAAAATTATGTATCTTTTTCTTTTTTCTCTTCCTACACTGATAAGACCAGAAGCTAACATCATTTTATGGAAAGCTCTCACTGATAGCTTTCTAGAAAATGTCAGATTTTGATCTTGTCAGGGTAGGAGCAGCAGTTTACTTAGTTTATTGCAGTTATGCTACAGCTTATTTTGACTCATACTGTATACACAATATTTTGGGTTTTTTTTTTCCCAGTCCTCAGTGGAGAAAACTGGAACCAACCCTTACCAGATTCTCAAAAAACAAGTATTTTGCTGACAGTACCGATCTTTTGTGCAGACAGGAGGGGCATTGGGTTAAGCATTAGAATATAGCCTCCGGTGGCCACATATTTCCTTCCTCTCATAGACCATTCTTGAGAAGTGTGGTTCACATTGGTTCAATTGTTTCAGAGAAGAAGATGAAAATGTGATTTCCCATAGGGTTTCTATAGTAACTATAAGCCACAATTGTGGCCATGTTTACAACCTGATCAACATTAAATGAGGAGCATTGGTAGAGGGGGTCCCAGTCATTACTTATGTGAAGTATCAAAACATTTGGCCCGGCAGTTGCAGAGGAGAACATTTTTGAAAATACACCTATCAGAATCAAAGAATGCCTCTGGCGGCCATGTTTTTCAACCCTCGGGAACAAAATAAGGATCGTTTGTAGAGGACCTCCCATGGACCATCCCTGCCAGGTTTGGTTCACGTCGGCTCAGTAGTTCTGGAGAAGAAGATGAAAATGTGATTTCCCATAGGGTTTCTTTTGTAACTATAAGCCGCAATTGTGGCCATGTTTGTAAGCAAAGCAACATTAAATGAGGATCGTAGGTAGAGGGGTCCCAGTCATTGCTTATGTGAAGTATCAAAACATTTCGCCTGGCAGTTTCAGAGGAGAAGATTTTTGAAAATCTACCCATCAAAATCAAAGAATGCCTCTGGCGGCCATGTTTTTCAACCCACGGGAACAAAATGAGGATCATTTGTAGAGGACCTCCCATAGACTATCCCTGCCAGGTTTGTTTTCACATCGCCTCGGGTTTTCCAGAGAAGACGAGGAAAATGTGATTTCCCATAGGGTTTCTACAGTAATTATAAGCCACAATTGCAGCCATGTTTGTAAACCAATCAGCATTAAATGAGGATTGTTGGTAGAGGGGGTCTCAGATATCATTTATGTAAAGTTTCAAAACATTTGGCCTGGCAGTTTCAGAGAAGAAGATTTTTGAAAATCCACCAACCAGAATCAAAGAATGCCTCTGGAAGCCATGTTTTTCATCCGACGGGAACAAAATGAGGATCGTTTGTAGAGGACCTCCCATGGACCATTCCTGCCAAGTTTGGTTCACACCGGCTCAGTGGTTACAGAGAAGAAGATGAAAATGTGAAAAGTTTATGGACGCCGGATGACGACGAACACCAAGTGATGAGAAAAGCTCACATGGCCTTTTAGGCCAGATGAGCTAATAATAATATCCAAAAGGATAACATAAATTTATCAACCAAAAAATTATATGTCCGAACTGCATGGAACGCAAAAGTCGTGCGTGAACACGGAGAATATACAAAATACAATGAAAATGTGGTTGAAATTAATAACGAGAATATATAAAACACAGTCCTGTTATTATATGATACTCAGATCCATAATTCTGGTCACAGGTAACCATTATCAATGAGCTGAATTATCACTGTTTCGTAATACAAATGGCTGCACGTCATTCCAGGATGGCGAAGAAAAAAGAAAGATTTAATAGTTACTGACTGCGCACAGGTAGGAGAAGAGCATCCCCTACTGGGTGTACGTCGGTAGCACACGACCCAGTTTTGGCTTATTTTTTCTTGGTGCTTTTGTGCCACTTTTCTTTCCCGAATCTCTTGGGAAAGATCAAAATAGAGAGTATATTTTCCACTGTAGTGCAAGCCTATAGTAAACACGAGGCCTGTCACCCCTAGAGAGCTCCGCTGAGGGCCACTGATCGCATGGGCATGTTTTCTAATACTAATATTGTTACAAACTTTAGCCGAAAAAAATATCAAAAATATCTTAAGATTTTCTTGATCCTGTGACCTGTGACCTTGACCCTGTGGATTTACAGACCGCAGAATAATTGATGACACACCGTCTATTGATAATACATATTGTTATGAAGTTTGGTGGAAAAATATTCAGCGGTTTAGAAATTATGGCTCGGACAGACAGATGACGGACGAATCAGTATAAGAAAAGCTCTGCTGACTTTGTCAGCGGAGCTAACAACTGTAGAGTAGGTTGATAAGAAATATGGGAATTTTAAAATATTTTGATTTTTAGCTCCCACTGCTCCTATGGGGATGCAGGAATTTTTTTTTTGGCATGAGTCAAGTACTCATGACACAATAATACCACATACCAAATTTGGTTCAAGACGGACCGGGCCAAAAATCTTACCCCTCCCATTACAAAGCCGATTATCACTTCACGAACTTCGTTTGAACAAACTTGATTCTACACCTCAAAAGGAAGCTCCATAGCAAATATCAAGTCATTGTACACACTGGTTCATGAGAAGAAGATTTTAAAAATATTTTGGAGCATTTTCCCCCACTCCCTCCCTATGGGGCTGGGCATATTAAGTTGAACTAAATTGCAATGCCCCTTTAGGACCATCAACTCACACAAACTTTCATTTGAATTAGCCCAGTGGTTTTGGAGGAGAAGACCAAAACATGGTGCTGATGGACGACAGATGGACGTACGATGGACGATGGATGGAGAGCGATGAGATTAGCTCAGCTTGACTTTGTCAAGATGAGCTAAAAATCTCCAAAAAATGTCCGGCCAAGGTTTAATGTCATCTTATATTGACGCATTTAACACATATATGAAATATGAAAGCCATAGCATACTGGTGGCAGCCCCCCCCCCTCCCCACTCATGTACAGAAAAACAGGTCAGAACTTTTCTTAGTCCACACTGACAAAAAAGACTAACATTGCAAAACAGGTCAGAAAGTTTCCAAGTCCACACTGACAAAAAAGTTTAACATTGCAAAAACACTAAAAATCAATAAAATATCACTGGTTAAGGGTCTATGGATATTTGTTAGCTATAGAAACACAGTATGAGGTGCATAGCAACAGGGCTGAAAGTCAAAGTGGACTGGTACAATAACTTTAACACAAGTGTTGACACTGACGCCGATGCGCCTCGGGTCATGACATAAGCTCACACAACTTCGTTGGTGAGCTAAAAAATTAAAATTAATTGAAAACACAAAGGGCAATAACGCTCCCAATTTTGGACAAATCAATGCTGACATTATCCAAGGCTATGTTAATATACAATAGCATATCAAACGTTACTGAAATCTGATGTTTACTATTTGAGTAAAAAAAATAAACAGAGAAAAGGCTCCACAAAGTAGATCTTCTGTTTCTCAGGCCATTTTTGTAAAATTACATGTGAGGGGCATTTTTTTTTATTTTATTTTTTATTTTTGTAATTATTTCATTCCCATCAAAAGTTCATGTTCTTGGTTTGTTTTAGGCCTCATAATCTGCAGAATAGCATTGCAAAGCCTTGTTGCACTCAAGGGGCAAATTTATCGATTTTATCAACTTAAGTAAAATATCAGACATAAACCATTTAATTTTTATTTTTTTAAGTTTGCAGGGGATTATAAAAAGAGAGCATGCGGCAGGCAAAAGGACCATGTGGGAGGGCATGAGAAACAGATTTTTAACTTTTTTAAGCCAAATTAAAGTAAAATGACACCAAAAAGGACAATAACCCTCTCCATTTTCAAGCAGTTATTGCAATTTTTTAACTTGTTTAAGGTATTATTAATACAAAGCAGGAATTCAAACTTTATTGAAAATATGATGTTCACTGTTTAAGTTATTACACAAGAAATGAATTTTAGAGCAAAATTCATCAAACAAGGACAATAGCTCTTTCAATTTCAGAAATTACAGAGGTTCTATTTATTTTATTTATTTATTTATTCAATGGTGTTTTAAGGTCACATACTTATGCACAGTGGCTAAACGCGACTGTGACAATTTTATGGGTGGAGGAAGCCGGAGTACCCAGAGAGAACCACCGGGCATCGACAATCAACTGTCAGCTCCTCAAAATTCTAACTCTGTTCAAGCTCTGCTCAAGCAGGGTTACAGCAGTTGAAGACATGTGCACCAATGATGTGTAGTATGCCTTAGTACACGGCATCATCATGCCCCCATGTAGGCAACTGAGATAAAGTGCCTTAATGCGGGTCGTCTCGGATGGGGATCGAACTCGTGACCTCTAGCATAGAAGTCCAACAGTCTCCCACTGAGCCACCACACTCCCACACAGAGGTTTTCAAACATATTCAAGACAATGCTACTATAAAGCAGAACAGCAACTTTTTTTAAATTGGAGGTCTACTATTCATGTTACTGCACAATAATGAAATTTCATGTGAAATTCAACAAAGGGCAAAAACTCCCTTAAATTTTCCTCAAATGATGGTGGTTATTGACCTTGTCTGAGATATTAGAAATATCAGGAACCATACCAAAATTGAAGTCCAATAATTGTTCAATTTATCATATAAATGAACTTCCATGGGATGGAAAGATGGATGGATGAAGCTCTTTAATGTATAGCTTCTCTGCAGAGGCATAAAAATATTGTAATTAACTGAAGAATTACGTACTATGAAAACCAGATTTCCACAGGTTTTGGCCATACAAAGTTGATCTACTGGTGGCTCAGAGGTTACAGCATTGGACTTCAAACTGAACGGTCCTCCAGGAGTAACTGTGTTGTGTCGTTGGGCAAGGCACTTAATCCCAATTTCCTAAATGGGGGCATGGCAGCACTGTGTACTTAGACATACTGCACATCGATGGTACACTTGTTTCAACCAATGCTAACACAGCTTGTGCTGAGTTAGTACATTGGGAAGTCAGACAGTTGCGCACTGCTGCTCGGTGGTTCTGTGATAATACTCCGACTTCCTGTATCCATAAAACTGTCATCAAAAGTGTTATTAAACCCCAATAAATAAATAAATCAATATTTCCTCTATAATCAATACTTCACTAGAAGGCATAGTTATTGAATAAAAAATTATAAAGGAGAAATATGGGCACACAGCAGAGATATCCTACTGATCAGTATCAAATGGCCTAGACTATAATATGTTACCTCCATTAAGCGCAATTCAATCTCCTTTTCTCTGAGCCTCTTCTCCTCTTCTTTTTCTCTTGATATCCTTTCCTGTTCTATCTTCTGTCTTTCATCTCGTCTTATTCTTTCCCTCTCTTCTTCAAGCAGCATGCCACTATCGATATCTAGAAATATCAAATTCATATAAGAATTGAAATGAATTATCTACCCCTTTATTGGATTATGAATGTGGGATGGACATGTTAAGTTGAATGAAGTACATAGCACTTCATATAAAGCTTAACACACCCATCAGACATTCATGCTCTGATAAAACAACAGAGAATTCATTTCATTTCTTATAATTTAATTCAGTGTGTTTGCTTGTATTATAATACACGCCAACGTGGCCAAATTCTCTGTCATTTATACCACTTAAGTCATATCAACTTTTGTGCATGCAGCATTTCAATTATTTTCACCATTGTTTAACCTTTAAGGGCCTGGAGATCTTCTATACATTTTTGCTTTACTTTGACCACCCAAGAAGTTTTTTAAAGAAATTTCCTCATACTGCACCATGTTAAAATTTGGCTACCATAGGGACCCCAAAGAAAATCTGCACCCCCCTCCCCCCACCCCCATACTGCACCAAGTTAAAATTCGGGCTACCACAGGGTGCCCAAATATTAATCCAGGGACTCCATTAAAGATTATTCCCCATATTGCCCTAAGATAAAAATTTGGGCTCCTGTATTGAGCCTAAGTATGAACCAAGAGGCTTCATTTTAACAAACTTGTATCTGACCCCCAATGGATGATGTATATATCAAAAGATTCCGATCAGTGGCTCGGGAGAAAGTTTTTTTTTTTAAATTTTGCAAATATTTTTTGATACCAACTCCCCACCCCCCCCCCCCCCCCCCTGCAGAACGCCCTGACACAACCAATGGCAATTTTTTTTCACCATTCAATTCTACTGGTGCTAAGGATGCTTCATACCAAATAACAGTTCTCTATTCCATGGGTTTCAGAAATGTGAGCGTTTGAAAATATTTCTCTTTTTCGCTCCTGGGTTTCCCACAAAGACACAGGAAATCTTTTTTGCATCAGTCAAGTACTTATGACTCAATAATACCACATACCAAATTTGGTTCAAATCGGGCCACCGGTTCAGAAAATAGAAATTTTGGGCGGGACCAAAAATCTTGCTCCTCCCATTACAAAGGTAAATATTGCTCCATTGGGAGCCCAAATATTAACCCAGGGACTTTCTTTGAACAAATTTAGATGGGACCTCCCTAAGGATGCTGTATACCACATATCAAAAGATTCTGACTGTTGGGTGTGAAGAAGAAGATTTTTCAAGATTATTCCTCATATTGCAGTAAGTTAAAATTTGGGCTCCCTTGGAGGGCCCAAATATTAACCCAGGCACTCGATTTGATCAAACCTAAAGAAGATTTCTAAAGACATTTCATAATATTCCACTAAGTTAAACTAATACTAACCCAGGCACTCGATTTGAACAAACTTGAATCTGCTCCCCCCCCACCCCCCCCCCCCCCCCTCCTCCCACAAAGAGAGATGTTGAGTATCAAATATGAAAGCATTCTGACTGGTGGATCTGAAGATTTTTAAAGAAATTTCCCCATATTACACTAAGTTAAACTTTGGGCTCTCATAGGGTGCCCAATTATTAACCCAGAGGGACTAGATTTGAACAAATTTGAATCCAACCCCCCCAGACCCCAACCCCCACCCCTCCCCGAGATGTTGTATACCAAATATGAAAGGATTCTGACTGGTGGATCTGAAGAAGAAGATTTTTTAAAGAAATTTCATCATAAGTTAATATTTGGGCTCCAGCAGGGAACCCGAATATTAACCCAGATAATTAATGATGATTTTATTCTACAGTATACGAGTAGTACAATACACAGAGATAACAGTCGATAGTAAAAATACATAAAACAGTATAGGACTATTACAAGCTTATATCAAAAACACAAGAAAAAGGAATAAACATGTATACCATAGTCAGGTGACATAGACTCAATTTGAACAAACCTAACTCCCAAAGAGATGTTGTATACCAGATATATTTCATATTGCACTAAGTTTAAATTTGGGCTCCCAAAGGGAGTCCAAATATTAACACAGGCACTCGATTTGAACATTCTTGAATCTGACACCCTCCTCCCACATCTAGAGACGTTGTATACCAAATATGAAAGCATTCTGACTGGTGGACTTGAAGAACATTTTTAAAGAAATTTCCTCATATTGCACCAAATTAAAATTCAAGCTACCATAGGGAGCCCTAATATTAACTCAGGGACCCGACTTGAACAAACTAGAATCTGACCCACCCAGAGATGTTGTACTAAATTTGAAATGATTCTAACTGGTGAATCTGAATAAGATTTTTAAAGAAATTCCCTCATATTGCACTAAGTTAGAATTTGGGCTTTCATAGGAAGCCTAAATATTAACCCAGGGATGTGATTTGAACAAATTTGAATCTGAGCCCCCTATAGATGTTTTATACCAAATATCAAAGCATTCTGACTGGTGGATCTGCAGAAGAGGATTTTTAAAGATTATCCCTCATGTTGCATAGGAAGCCCAAATATTAACCGAGGGACTTGATTTGGACAATCTTGAATCTGACCCTCATAACAATGATGTATATCAAACATTAAAAGATTTTGACTGGTGGTTCTGAAGAAAATTTTTAAAGATTATTCCCCATATTGCCGAAAGTTAAAAATTCAGGCTCCTGTATTGAGCCCAAATATGGGCTTCATTTTAATTTTTGCAAATACACTGACACATCTAATGGCAATTTTTTTCACCATTCAATCCTACTGGTCCTAAGGATGCTTCAAACCAAATAACAGTTCTCTATTGCGTGGGTTTGAGAAATATAGGTGTCTGAAAATATTTCTATTTTTAGCTCCTGGGTACCCACGGGGACATGGGGAATTTTCTTTGCATGAGTGAAGTACTTATGACTCAAAAATGTCACATACCAAATTTGGTTCAAATCGGGCAATCGGTTCAGCAAATAACAATTTTGGGTGGGACAAACTTTATTCAACACACTGAAAGAAAGCAACATACTAAATATCAGTCATTGTACTCACTGGTTCATGAGAAGATTTTAAAAAAGAATTTGAGGATTTTCCCCCACCCCTCCCTATGGGGCTGGGCATGTTTGCCAAACCCATTTCTGTTTCAAGAAATAAAATATTGTTTAAAAAAAACAAAATTCGATGACAGAACAAGCAATCATCTCAAATTTAACTATAATTGGTTCACTGGTTTTGGAGGGGCAGGTGCAAACACCATGTTCACGGACGACAGACGACGGAGGGGGAGTGATCTCCCTAGCTCATCCTGACTTTCAGTCAGGTGAGCTAAAAACCAATGTAAATAACCTGTGTGAATGTGAACTAACAGCCCACATGCCACAATTACAGTTTATTTATTTATTTATTGGGGTTTAAGGTCACATACTTATGCACAATGGCTAATCGTGACCGTGACAGTTTTACGGGTGGGGGAAGCCGGAGAACCGGAGAGAACCACCGAGCAACGATGAGCAACTGTCAGCTCCTCAACATTCTAACTCTGTTGTAATTCCGCACAAGCAGGGTTACAGCGGTTGAAGACATGTGCACTATTGACGTGCAGTACGCCTTAGTATACGGCATCATTGTGCCCCCATGTAGGCAACCGGGATGAAGTGCCTTGCCCAAGGACACAACACAGGTCATCCCGGATGGGGATCGAACTCAGGACCTCTAGCATAGAAGTCCAACAGTCTATCACTGAGCCACCGCACTCCCAATTACAGTTTAATTGAAGCATCGGACACACCCAAAATGCTTTATTTCAACAAAACAATGAAAGTGTCAATGACACTGTAGCTCAACTTGTCAAGACATGTACATGTATAGTATGTGACACAGCAATGACAAACATCTGGGTAATGACCTGATAACAAAGGTACATATAAAGTATTGTAACGGTCTGTACATAAATACTGGCTGCAGCCTGTAACAAATGTATAGGTAAAGTATTGTAAAGGTGGGTGACAGTCAGATGCTAAACTAGAAAAGAAATCTTTGAGTCCCAGAGTGGGTCTGACTGAACCCCAAAATATTCGTTCTCATAGCACAGTGATAACAAAGGCACCCCAAACACACTCATTCCTGTCCCAAGGTGAAAACAAAGGTACCCAAGAAGTTTCGAGAAGATCAGTTCATAAATACGAGCTGTGTAGAAGTTGTGACAAGAAACTGATTGGACAATTTTGGTACAAAATGGTCACTGGCAACCATCTTGAATTTTGGACCACACTCAGAAACACTCGTTCTCGTCCCAAGGTGATAACAAAGGTACCCAAGAAGTTTCGTGAAGATCGGTTGATAAATACAGCCTCTAGCCTGAGCCGTATTGACATGTGCACTTACAGTGTATAAGTGGCACTAAATAAATCAAAATTCATCTAATTTGCATAATATCTGCACGAGAAAAAAACCCGTACTATATGTGATGTATTCCATGTTACTAAACATTCATACAAAAATTTATTCAAATCAGAACTTTCATACAGAAGTTTTGTGCAAAAGACTGATTGCACTAACTTTGGTACAAAATGGCTGCTGGTGGCCATCTTGAATTTCGGACCACACCCAAAAACACTTGTTCTCGTCCCACGGTCATAGCAAAGGTACCCAAGAAGTTTCGTAAAGATCGGTTCATAAATACGGCCTCTAGCCCAAGCCGTATCCAATTGTTGACGTACGGACAGACAGACAGACAGACAGATGGACGGTGGGCCATGCCAAAGTTGAGCTAAAAACATTCCAACAAGAGGAAAATTATTCGAGTTCTGAAAAACTCACAAATACAAATTTGAGTTGACATAAATTTCTTTTTCACCAATGATAACACATCATACACTTTATTATATGCTAGACTGTGAATTATCACAAATTATGTAAAAGATATTTCTCGTTATCCATCGACTAGATAGATAACAAGGAATATCCCTCAGTTGCTTCCTAAATGACGTCGCACTTCGGCGCATCACTTCGCCTTTGATACTGTTACAAGCAATTCACTGCAAGCTTTACCAGCAGTATCAGAAGTTCTTGCTATTCCAAGCTGTTCTGGTGATTCTATGACTGAATAAGGGCTACGCCTGGTGCATCATAAGCCCGATTAGGTTTTTTCATGCCCATGCCACAATTCAAACTTAACAATCATTTTGATATAACAGAGGCGGAAAGCAAGTTTGGTCCTGATCTATGAATCCAAAATCAAGATATCATCGGAAACCAAAATGTTCATGGTAATGAGAAATTTCTAAGTTGAAAAGGCCCATAACTCATGTAAAAATAATTGGACAGAATGCATAATCAAACTTGGCCTGTAATACTATCTGGGTAATACACGTACCAACTTTGGTTGAAATTAAATAATCCAAACTGGAGTTATCGGTCAGAAATCAAAAATCTCAATAGAAGGTCAAACTCCAAGCCGAAAAAGGGGAATACTCATGTTAAAATACTTGGACGAAACCTATATTGAACTTTGCCTGTATTACTAGCTGGGGAAAATACATACCAACTTTGGTTGAGATCAAATAATCCAAACTGGAGCTATCGATCGGAAACCAAAAATCTTAATAGAAGGTCAAATTCTAAGTCGAAAAAGTGCCATAACTCATGTACAAATAATTGGATGCAACCCACATTCAGCCTTGACCTGTAGTACTAGCTGGAGAATACACATACCAACTTTGGTTGAAATCAAATAATCCAAGCTTGAGTTATCGTCGGAAACCAAAAATCTAAAAAGAAGGTCATAAGTCAAACTACAGTGATGTCAGGCATGCAGCCAGACTGTCCCAGAAATGGCAATGCTTAGACACAAAACAGTCTGAGCCATTTTTTGTTAGCCGTTTACCTAACGAATCTGCCATATCTAAACTCATGATATACAAAAATTGCTATTCAAATTTTATTTTTTCATTTCTCTACCCGAAAACATACCTCATGACCTATTAATGGAACAAGGTTGATGAGTTTGTTCCAATAAGGGCTAATAAGCAATGGTTAGAAGTAAAAAATGAAAAAAATCTGATGTTTCAGAAAAATAATTTGTACTGTTGGCTTCAACTTGTGTTAGGTAAAGGGTTAAAGATGCAGTACATAAAACATTGTTGGCTATAGGAGTCAATTTTTTTTTTTGCATGTAAAAACTCCCAATTCTTTCAAAATGAATTTCTGGAATAATTGCCTAAATGTCACGGGGGTGGGGGAGGGGGGAGGGGGGTTGTGGTGGTGTGTTATAGTAGTCAATTTCGTTTGTTTGCATTCAATAACTACCAATCCTTCAAAATGCATTTTTGGAAGAATTGCCTAAACGACTGTGGACCCTTTTGGGGGGGGGGGGGGGGGGGGGGGGCATATTCAAACTTGGCCCGTGTTACCAGCTGGAAAATACACATATCAACTTTGGTTGAAATCAAATAATCCAAACTGGAGTTATTAGTCGGAAACCAATTGTTTACGTACAGATGGACGGGCAGACAGATGGATGGGTGGATGTACAGATGGATGGATGGATGGACAGACAGACCATTTACATAATATGACCGTTTTTACATATGTGCATATAAAAAGTAATATCAAATTTGAAGAGAATCGTATAATCAGAACTGGATTTATCTTCTGGATAACATGGGGAGGAGAGAGAGGTGGTTTGATTCCACCCATCTCCCCTGAAGTTTTGGAGACAGATCAAAGTCCCTCACTCCCATTTCCTTCTAATCAGCATTATTTTTGTAAAGCAACAGAAGTATGCTGCAGAAGGCATTTCTTTATATTTCAAACTGTGAAGCTAAGGTAATGAGACAAAAAGCTGCATACAAGTAAAAGAAATCAGGTCTGTAAATGCAATTATTAAAAGTTGAATTGATCATGAAAGAACAAAAAGTGACAAAGTATGTGTTAGAAGCCCAATTTCAAATTTAAAGAAATTAAATTCGAAAACCATTTTGAAAAGGGTTATATATGAATGCAAATATAAATTGAAACCACTGTATACAGGAGTTAAAATAAAGTTCTGCATGTAGAACACATTTTGAAGCAAAGAAAAATCGTGACATCGACGCCATAGCTGCGACGGGTGGTGCAATCTCACAAAATTCTAAGTTCATCAAGGGCCATAACTCCAAGAAAAATATTTGGAACAACACATGCATTGAACAGTGGCTAGACATCAATAAGATACACTTACATGCCAAATATAAAAAATATAAAGTCATTCCATCAAGTATTTCAAAAGTTATTGAGTTTTGAAACTCGTTGGTCACAGACAGACCGACAGACAGACAGACCGACATTGCCACTAGTCGCAGCTAAAAAAAATGCCTAATTGGCCGGGGGTCAGTGCAATAACTTCAACAATTTTCATTGGATAATGGTGGTCATCGAACTTGACATAGACATTGCTGCTGTAGAGACATGTACTGAAAAGAATTGAAATCCATTAACTATTGTTCAAGTTATGCCATAAACAAAGTTCGGACAGATGGATGGATGGATGGAGGGATGGATGGATGACAGACGGATGGATGGACAGATGGACAGATGGGCGGACGGATGGACAGATGGATGGATGGATGGACGGGATGGATGGATGGACAGATGGACAGACTGACAGACAGACAGACAGACAGATGGAGCTCTATGCTCTATCCCTCCCTTGTGGGAGGATAAAAAGTAACAAAGTATGTGGTAGAAGCCTAATTTGAAATTTAGAGAAACTAAGTTCGAAAACTGTTTTGAAAAGGGTTAAATTAATGCCAGTATTATTTGAAACCACTGTACACAGGTTCAGTAGATATTGCCCCAAATGAAAAACAATGACGTTGTAACACAGTGTTTTTAGAATGAAAGGTACAACCTTGAAAAGCAAAACTTTAATCTGAAACTTTAAGCTGGGAATACTAAGTAAAACTGACTGTCAAAAAGGGATAAATATTTCCTAAAACCGATAAAAGAGATCAATGATGTAAATGCAATCATTAAGTTGCATTGACTATGCAAGAATTAAAGTAAGAAAGTATGTTGCAAAGCCTAATTTCAAATACAAAGAAACTAAGTCTGAAAAATGTTTAAAAGTGTTAAAATCATGCCAATATTAATGAAAATCACAGTAGAAAGGTTCAGTAGACAGTAGGCATTGTCCCAAATGAGAAACAGTGACATTGCGCTAAATTGCTTGAAGAATTAAAGGTGTAACTTTGTAAACAAAAAACTTTAACCAAAAACTTTGACCTGGAAGTTGTAAGTTAAAGAGCCATACAAAAAAGGGTTAAATATTTCCCAAAATAACATGAAACATAATGAGAATGATACAATCAATAGTAATTAATATTAATTTAAAAGAAAAAAAAACTTTAACCACAAACTTTAACCAAAACTCTAAATGTTAACAGAGACAGACAGACAGACAGACAGATGGACAGACAGATGGACAAAAGTCATGACTGTAGCCCTGACTGTAAATAGTTGGGCTAAGAAGGGCCATAACTCATGTACACATAATTGGAGGGTACCCATATTCATACATGGCCTGTATTACTAGTTGGAGAACACACATACCAACTTTGGTTTAAATCAAATAATCCAAACTGGAGTTATCAGTCGGAAACCAATTGTTTATGGGCAGACGGACAAACAGGACAGATGGACAGACAGACAGACAGACCACTTACACAGGTACTCGGCACAAGCTGTGAAATCGAAAGAATAATATTTGATAGCATTTTTGAAACAATGCTGACGTGCCCCCATATTAAATGGTATATAAATATTAACAAGGTACACAACTCGCTTTTCGAAAACGATAGCACTCATCTTCGTTATACCCCCCCCCCCCCCTCAAATTTGATTCACATAACGTATCCAGCAGTAGTGGAAAGGGTAATGAATAAGCTTTACAGTGGTGTATTACACAACCATTGGGTGTTCTTGGGTTGCTCATGATAACTGTTTTGTAGCATATAATAAAAAGAAAATCTAGGCTCGTTTGGTGAATAACTGAAATTTTCTCATTCGTGTGAACCTGAAAATGTTATTTTTCACTCATGCAAGCGCTCGTGAAAAATAAAAGTTTCAGGACCACACTTACAAAATAATTCCTGATATTCACTAAAATAGCCAAAATATCCTCAAAATAATCACACTTTGGAATCTCCAGGCTTCAGTGGCAGTGCAAAAAGAAGGCATGGGGCATTTGTCTCCAGAAAATAGTCTTGGCCTTCCTGCTTTATCTCCCTTGCCCACACTCCATATGGTTAGTTTATTAACTTTTAAGTCTTTACCTCATGTAATGGTAATTGCTGCCTAGTGCTATTAAAAAACACTTCCCTTTCAATTTTTATTAGGCTTTCCCAAACCCAGTTTGGGAAAGACTATTGTTATTCTTCTTTTTCAAAATTTTTCTTCTCTATTTTTTTTTTTTCTTCTTTTTCCTCCGTGAATTTTGTATGTTGAACTGCTCAAAAACAAGCTGTGCGATTTTAACCAAATTTGGCATAATTATGTAATGTCATAAAATCTAGTGAAATGCGGTATCGTCATGTCTGTGAAAATGCGTATTTTCAAAATATTCTGTCAAAACTTTCAAAATTTTAACATTTTTCGAAAGTCTCAAAACTGTTTACAATTATTTAGCTAAAATTTTCAACACATTTAGAGCATAATATGATACACCACAATCACCACTCAAATCTTTCAATATTAACCCCCCCCCCCCCCCCCCCCCCCCCCGGCCAAAAATGACATTAATATAGCTTTTTTCTTCAAAATTGACCAACTTCAAGGGCAAATTTCTCTAATTGTTATTTTCTCCAACTTTTACATGCAATTTCTCAGCACTGGAGCCATATTGTCTCAAAACCTTTCCCACGAGAAGATAGGGCATTCACCCAAGAACCCAAGAACAATTTTGCTGTTATATTTTAATCTCAAGATTTAATCCCCAAGCAAAATGAGGGCATGAATAAGAGAAACGTGACAGAATGCCAAAATTAGCCAACTTTGGATGCTTTTTGTCTATCATTTTGGAAATGGTTAATTTCAAACACTTTGCTTTGCTATATGTAGTCTGCATTTTCACATTTGAATGTTGGGAAAGCCCGTAAAGTGTCCAACAAATTACAATTCTCTAGTTATTTTTCAATTTTTGTCTCAAAAACATGGCTAATGACCCCATGTTGACAACCAAGGTTTTTCGTTAGCTCTTTTTAACTGGCGGAGTGCTAGAAACCACTATCAGGGCTTTAAAAAAAAATTAGGGTTCCAGAGGAAAAGCCAACATCTTCCTTGCTCATTTATCATATTCAGTCAAACGCAAATAATATTTTGTTGATATAAATTTGTTTTATCACAAATTATTGAAGAGTGCCTATAGGCACTCTTCAATAATTTGTAATAAAACAAATTTGGATAATCAAATTCAGACCACTAGAAAAAGATTTAGCCCTCAACCAGTTAAAAAATGATGTACATGTCGACATGCAAAGAGTGCGACATAAAGTATTCAACAGACCTATACCTGAACATGCATATGAGGATACATATACTCACCTCTTGTGTATTGTGTTGTAACTGGGGGTTGGTTAGACGGAAGGTTTACAGTAATGTTATGCTCAGGCAAAGAGACTTCCCTGAAATAGAGAAAAATCATTACTCAAATGATATGACAGTACTGAATATTTGAATTAGAGTTACCTGCCTTGAAAAGCTGCACTCAGAAAAGATACAATTTCAGAAACTAGGCTGCCCTGAAAAAACAAGAAGGGGGCATGCCCTTGGGCATAGCCTCACGGTGCATACCGCCAAACAATGACAAGAGAAGAAATGAACCATGATACTGCGAAAGCTATTCTCATAAACAATCTTCATACCAAATTTCATTGAGAGCCACTAACCCCAAACCAGAGATATGAGGCGAACAGACAAAAAATTGGCTATTTTATGAAGCAAACAGCAAAATTATTGTCTTTGTTTTACAGTAAAGTAATTGTGAAGACCAGAGACACCTGTTACTGAAGTCTAGTGACGATTGATTGGACCATCCAAAGAAGAGATGTAGAACAAAGACATAATGCCACATGTGGGGAGGTGATTTGCATGTATTTTCTTTGTTTTACTGCAGGTACAGGACTTATTTGAAAGCCTTTTCCATAAACAATCTTCATTCCAAATTTCAATGAAATCTGATAACCCAAACCTTACATAATGCCACATGTGGGGAGGTAATTTGCATATATTTTCTTTGTTTTACTACAGGGACATGACTCATTTGAAAGCCTTTCCCATAAGCAATCTCCATTCCAAATTTCATTGAAATATGATAACCCAAACCTGAAATATGAGGCGAACAGAGAAATGAAAGTTTCAATGACACTGTAGCTTAACTTGTCTGTGTGTTATGTTGGATGAAAAGGATAATGTTCAATGTTTATGAAAGGATTATGAAATAAGACAAGAATTGTGATAATTGGGAATATGTTAAGTTCTGTCCCCTGAATGCTATGTTTTCAATAAAAATAATATGAGGTGTACACGGTAGTAAAGAGCTGAGGGGTGGGTTAATATGACCTCACAGTTAATGTATGTGGCCTTCACAGTTAACGTATGTCAACGAAAGTTACCAAGTTACAGTGAAATTATTTCAAAATGAGTCATCCTATCAAGTTACATTGAAATCCCTTCATAAATATGGCCTGTAGACTGTGCTGAAAGTTTTCGGGCTTCAGGCCTGTGTAGGCATGATGGTAGACCGATTGCAACTAAAAGGGAATGTCCTTATCTCGACATTATACTGAGTCATTTTACTAAGTTACAATGAAATCCCTTCACAAATACAACCTGTAGTCTGGACTAAAGTTTTTGGCACGGGAAGCCATCATGGTTGAATGATCGCGACCAAAAGTGGGCGTTGTCATCTGAGCATAATCTGGAGTGATTCTACGAAGTTACAATGAAACCCCTTCATATATATGACCTGTAGACTGTGCTCAAGGTTTTCGGGCTTCGGGGCCCTGAAGCAATCACAGTTGACCAAACACAGCCAAAAGCGGATGTCACCATCTAGGCATTATATGGAGTCAACCTAACAAGTTACAATGAAATCCTTCCATAAATATGACCTATAGACTATGCTAAAGGTTTTTGGGTTTTGGGCCTGGGCAGCCATCAAGGATAAATGATCGCGACCAAAAGAGGACGTTCTCATCTAGACATTATTTGGAGTCATCCTACCAAGTTACATTGAAATCCCTTCATAAATATGACCTCTAGACCGTGCTTAAGGTTTTCGGGCTTCGGGCCCCTGAAGGCATCACAGTTGCCCAATTGCATCCAAAAGGAGATGTTTTCATCTATACATCATATGAAGTCAACCTACCAATTACAATGAAATGTAGCGGTCACAGTTGGCCAATCATGACAAAAGGGGATGTCATCATCTAGGCATTATATGGAGTCAACCTAACAAGTTACAATGAAATCCTTCCATAAATATGACTTATAGACTATGCTAAAGGTTTTTGGACTCGGGCAGCCATCAAGGCTGAATAATCATGACCAAAAGAGGATGACATCATCTAGGCATTATATGGAGTCAACCTAACAAGTTACAATGAAATCCATTCATAAATATGACTTGTAGACTGTGTTCAAGGTTTTCAGGCTTTGGGCCCCTGTAGCCGTCACACTTGCCCAATCGTGTCCAAAAGGGGCTGTTCTCATCTAGACATTATATGAAGTCAAACTACCAAGTTACAATGAAATCCTTTCATAAATATGGCCTGAAGACTGTGCTAAAGGTTTTCGGCCTTTGGGCTCGGGCAGCCATCATGGTTGAATGATCCCAACCAAAAAGGGACATTCTCATCTGGGCATCATCTGGAGTGATCCTATGAAGTTACAATGAAATCTCTTCATAAATATGACCTGTAGACTGTGCTCAAGGTTTTTGGGCTTCAGGGGGGCACCTGTAGCCATCACAGTTGACCAATCACGACCAAAAGAAGATGTCATCATCTAGGCATTATATGGAGTCAACCTAACAAGTTACAATGAAATTCTTTCATAAATACGACCTATAGACTATGCTCAAGGTTTTTCGGCTCGGGCAGCCATCAAGGGTGTTTGATCGCAACCAAAAGGAGATGTTCTCATCTAGACATTATTTGGAGTCATCCTACCAAGCTACAATGAAATCCCTTCATAAATATGACCTGTAGACTGTGCTCAAGGTTTTTGGGCTTCGGGCACTTGTAGCCATCACAGCTGACCAATCACGACCAAAAGGGGATGTCATCATCTAGGCATTATATGGAGTCAACCTAATAGGTTACAATGAAATCCTTCCATAAATATGACCTTTTGCCTATGCTAAAGGTTTTTGGGCTCGGGCACCCATCAAGACTGAATGATCACGATCAAAATGGGACGTTCTCATCTAGACATTATTTGGAGTCATCCTACCAAATTACTATGAAATCCCCTCATAAATATGACCTGTAAACTGTGCTAAAGGCTTTCGGGCTTTGGGCACCTTTAGCCGTCACAGTTGCCCAATCATGTCCAAAAGGGGACGTTCTCATCTAGACATTATATGAAGTTAACCTACCAAGTTACAATGAAATCCCTTCATAAATATGACCTGTAGACTGTGCTAAAGGTTTTCGGGCTTCGGGCTCGGGCAGCCATCATGGCTGAATGATCGCAACCATAGGGGACAATCTCATCTGAGCATCATCTGGAGTGATCCTAAGAAGTTACAATGAAATCCCTTCATAAATATGACCTGTAGACTGTGCTCAAGGTTTTCGGGCTTCGGGCACTTGTAGCCACCACAACTGACCAATCACGACCAAAAGGGGATGTCATCATCTAGGCATTATATGTAGTCAACCTAACAGGTTACAATGAAATCCTTCCATAAATATGACCTTTTGCCTATGCTAAAGGTTTTTGGGCTCGGGCACCCATCAAGGCTGCATGATCGCCATCAAAATGGGACGTTCTAATCTAGACATTATTTGGAGTCATCCTACCAAGTTACAATGAAATCCCCTCATAAATATGACCTGTAGACTGTGCTAAAGGCTTTCGGGCTTTGGGCACCTTTAGCCATCACAGTTGCCCAATCATGTCCAAAAGGGGACATTCTCATTTAGACATTATATGAAGTTAACCTACCAAGTTACAATGAAATCCCTTCATAAATATGACCTGTAGACTGTGCTAAAGGTTTTTGTGCTTCGGGCTCGGGCAGCCATCATGGCTGAATGATCGCAACCATAGGGGACAATCTCATCTGAGCATCATCTGGAGTGATCCTAAGAAGTTACAATGAAATCCCTTCATAAATATGACCTGTAGACTGTGCTCAAGGTTTTCGGGCTTCGGGCACTTGTAGCCACCACAACTGACCAATCACGACCAAAAGGGGATGTCATCATCTAGGCATTATATGTAGTCAACCTAACAGGTTACAATGAAATCCTTCCATAAATATGACCTTTTGCCTATGCTAAAGGTTTTTGGGCTCGGGCACCCATCAAGGCTGCATGATCGCGATCAAAATGGGACGTTCTCATCTAGACATTATTTGGAGTCATCCTACCAAGTTACAATGAAATCCCCTCATAAATATGACCTGTACACTGTGCTAAAGGCTTTCGGGCTTTGGGCACCTTTAGCTGTCACAGTTGCCCAATCATGTCCAAAAGGGGACGTTCTCATCTAGACATTATATGAAGTTAACCTAAAGTTACAATGAAATCCCTTCATAAATATGACCTGTAGACTGTGCTAAAGGTTTTCGTGCTTCGGGCTCGGGCAGCCATCATGGCTGAATGATCGCAACCATAGGGGACAATCTCATCTGAGCATCATCTGGAGTGATCCTAAGAAGTTACAATGAAATCTCTTCATAAATATGACCTGTAGACTGTGCTCAAGGTTTTCGGGCTTCGGGCACTTGTAGCCACCACAACTGACCAATCACGACCAAAAGGGGATGTCATCATCTAGGCATTATATGCAGTCAACCTAACAGGTTACAATGAAATCCTTCCATAAATATGACCTTTTGCCTATGCTAAAGGTTTTTGGGCTCGGGCACCCATCAAGGCTGCATGATCCTGATCAAAATGGGACATTCTCATCTAGACATTATTTGGAGTCATCCTACCAAGTTACAATGAAATCCCTTCATAAATATGACATCTAGACTGTGCTGAAAGTTTTCAGGCTTCGGGCCTCTGTAGCCGTCACAGTTACCCAATCACGTCCGAAAGGGGACTTTCTCATCTCGACATTGTATGAAGTCAACCCACCAAGTTACAATGAAATTCCTCAATAAATATGACCTGTAGACTGTGCTAAAGGTTTTCGGGTTTTGGGCTCGGGCAGTAGTCACGGTTGGCAGATCATGCCCAAATGGGGAAATTCTCATCTAGACATCATAAGGAGTCATCCTACCAAGTTACAATGAAATCCCTCCACATTAAACATGACCTGCGGACTGTGCTAAAAGTTTTTGGGTTTCGGGCTTGGGCAGCCATCACGGTTGATAGATCATGCCCAACAGGGGACGTTCTCATCTAGGCATTATAGAGAGGCATCCTACCAAGTTACAATGAAATCCCTTCATAAATACGACCTGTAGACGGTGCTAATGGTTTGGGTGTTTTGGGCTCGGGCAGCCATACTGCCTGCCCGATCGCGACCAAAAGGGGACGTTCTCATCTAGAGATGACCCCAAACCTGCATATGAAATTCCGTGATGGTCAGACAAGAACTGCAGGGTGTAGCCCATGCTAAAGGAAAATCTGAACAGATGTCACAGACTAACAGACTCACAGACTAACAGACTCACAGACTAACAGACTTCCGCACGCGTGATGGCAATAGCATATCTTGACTATGTCAAGTTAAGCTAAAAACTGGTTATTTTACAATGGGCAAACAGCAAATTTTCAAAATTAAAAAGGGGGATAAGTCTAAAAAGTGAAAAGTAAGAAATATTATTAAAGATTCATTTGAAAGCCTTTCCCATAAACAATCTTCATTCCAAATTTCATTGAGATCCAATAACCCAAACCTGAGACACGAGGCAAACAGACAAAAAATAGCCTATTTTTGTATATACAAAGTGCCATAACTCACAGAAAAAATATTCCAACAGCAAAACGGCTGATACTCCTTAAAGATCTCATGATAGTGAACATCTGAACAAAATTTCATCAAAATCTGAGCAGTGATGTTAAAGTTATAACGTGAACAGACATCTGAGTGTGGACAAACAGGACGGACAGATGAATGGATGGACAGATGGATGGACACACAGACTCAGGAATGGACAGGTGCAATTCAGTGCACCCCACTTTGAAAAAAAGTGGGGGTATAAAAATGTTGATTTAAATACCTTTGAAGCATTGTACTGAAATCTTGCATCATTGTTGAAAATTGCAGAGAAAAAAGAGGGGTGATTTGATGAATTTTGAAGGCTAAAAAAATACAATTGGTGTGTCTTTGTTGGAAATTCCCCCCCCCCCCCCCCCCCCCCCAAAAAAAAAAAAAAAAAAAAATATGCCTATGACTAGTAGTTTCATTCCCATCCATTTTTCTCTTTTTTGTTGCATAACCCCCAGTTCTGAGGACTGCAAAAGTTGTCTGGAGGTCTATACTTCACAAATATATTTGAATGCCCAAAAAATTAAAATGATATGATCATATTTTTTTTAACACAAACATTATAATAGTTACCTATGGGAAAATATTTAGTACTGTTATACCAAATACTAGATATTTCAGGTTTAGTGCAGCAAGGAATGTGCTAAACATTTATCTGTTGGCATTTAAGGTTGCTTTCAGCACCTGAGGTTAAATCATAACCACAACAAGTATGAAATAAAGAGACACCAATCATTTACACCTATTCTGCCCACATGGGAGCATTAGCTTCCAGGCTCTATTTTACCATAAAAACAGAACCCATTTACCACAGTAAGCAACCACTGCGCCACATCCCAGGGTCAACCTCAGGAAGGCAATACAAAAGGAATTTACGATATATGGTAATAATTTACATCTGGAACCAATATTTTTCGCACAAAACCATATACTCCAGTAAGTATGAAATGGACCATTCTTTAACCCTTAAGGGCCTGGACAACTGTCCTTCATTCACACCTGACAACAGCCTGTACACGTCCAGTGGTTTAACAGTGATTTCTAGTCAAGTCTTGGCTGCTTTAACAGGCAGCCAAGACTTGACTAGAAACCACTGCCTATGTAATTTGTTTATTGTCAGCAGGACCTACGCATGATGGAATGTTAAGGGCACCTGTTCTGAGGTTGTGAAAGTCAGAAATAGGCCTTTAAGGGTTAACTAACATGAATAGGAGACATCTTTCTTTCTTGGAAAAAACAAAGAAAATTAATTCCTTTCCAAAAAAACATACCTTACAATCCCCTCATTGTAATGAGCCAATGTAGCGTCCTTAGCGATGTTTTAAAGGTTAAAATTGAAAGAAAGATAAATTTTGAATGGCAATTTTGTCAATTATGCTGGCCTGATATTGGCTTTATGTTACCAAAGTATTAAAAATCTATCTTGATACTTGCATATGTTACTGAACACCATACCATATCCAGTGTGAAGCAGCAGCACTCCCAAACAAACATATAAAATGAAAACAATTGAGAAAATATCTACTTATTTTAAGAACAATATTGAACGAGAGGAAAAGTTCCTACACATGCAGCAGAAAAATATTTTTGCAAAAATTTTGAAAAAAACAATATCATGTCGCCCCTTGTGGGAACGAGCTCATTTAGACCATTCCAATGAGGGTTCACATGAAGAAATGTTTGGAAAAATTTGAAAAAAATAATTAAAAGAGCAAATTTTGATATTGTGTGCATCAGATAAAGCACTAAATGAAAGTTGTAACAATTCATAGACTATTTTTCTTGGCTTTTAAAATACCATTTTTGTTTCGTAATCCTTTACCCAACACACAAGATATCAGAATTTATTATTTCAAATAATTTTATTTTTTCAAATGTTTCCAAAAATTTCTACAAATCCTTTTCATGTGAACTCTCATTGGAAGGAGCTTAATGAGCTCATTCCAATGAGGGTTCACATATGGTTTTTGTTAAAGATTTTCGCAAAGTAATTTTTTTCAAACTGCTGAATTTGCATATTACATGGACGGATGTGGCTGCTGCATTAGGTAAAGGGTTATAAATGTGAATCTGTGCACCTTTCCCTTTCTTGTGGCTGTCCAGTGTTTGCTTGACAGTCATATACAACAGGCTCTAGCTGAGATGATGGAGAAGGACCACTCCCTACTTGGTTTTCTGGTGCAATGTGTAGCAGATTTTTCTGGTTATGGTATTTCTCTATTCTTTCTCTCCTCCTCTCTTCCAGCTGTACTATTTTTTCCATTTCAGGCTCAACAATCTTTCGGTCCTTCAAAATATATTCATTTAATGTATTATTAGCTCTCTGTACTGTAATACTACAAATGTAATACCTAAGTATGTCTGGTTTGCTCTGTGACCAGAATGCTATAAGCTTAAATCCTGAATTCTAGCAAAACAGTGTCGTCTTGAGAAAATTCTAATATAATTCCTTAATACCCTGAGTAAATGATTTCTTTCATTGGAACAAAATCGTATTTGTGAGGCTGAATAAAATGAAAGTGTCAATGACACTGTAGCTCAACTTGACAAACTTGAACTTGGTAAGTTATAAATGAAATGGCAAAAGTGAAGATCATTGGTACCAATGTCATTTTTTTTGCCAGTGGCAACATTTTTTGACAGAAACCGAAGAAAATCGATAGCTCCCATCTAGAGGCCTCCCCAAACAAGCATGCCAGGTTTCAAAGCAATCCGATCATAAATGTGCCCTGTAGGGTGTGTAAAAGGGAAATATTGTGGTCTGACTAGACTAAATTCTAAGAAAGTTGGCCGTGGCAACATTTTTTGACGGAAATGGAAGAAAATCGAAAGCTCCCATCTAGAGGTCACCGTAAATAAGCATACCAGGTTTCAAAGCAATCTAATCATAAATGTGCCCTGTAGGGTGAGCCAAAGGGAAATATTGTGGTCTGACTAAACTAAGTTCTAAGAATGTTGGCTGCGGCAACATTTTTTGACGGAAATTGAAGAAAATCGATAGCTCCCATCTAGAGGTCTCCCCAAACAAGCATACCAGGTTTCAAAGCAATCAAATCATAAATGTGCCCTGTAGGGTGTGCCAAAGGGAAATATTGTGGTCTGACTAAACTGAGTTCTAAAAACGTTGGTCGCAGCAACATTTTTTGACGGAAATTGAAGAAAATCGATAGCTCCCATCTAGAGGTCACCCCAAACAAGCATGCCAGGTTTCAAAGCAATCCGATCATAAATGTACCCTGTAGGGTGTGCCAAAGGGAAATATTGAGTCTTCTGACTAAACTGAGTTCTAAGAACGTTGGCCGCGGCAACATTTTTTGACAGAAATTGAAGAAAATCGATAGCACCCATCTAGAGGTCTCCCCAAACAAGCATACCAGGTTTCAAAGCAATCTGATCATAAATGTGCCCTGTAGGGTGTGCCAAAGGAAAATATTGAGGTCTGACTAAACTAAGTTCTATGAACATTGGCCGTGGCAACATTTTTTGCCGGAAATTGAAGAAAATCGATAGCTCCCATCTAGACGTCACCCTAAATAAGCATACCAGGTTTCAAAGCAATCAAATCATAAATGTGCCCTGTAGGGTGTGCCAAAGGGAAATATTGTGGTTTGACTAAACTAAGTTCTAAGAACGTTGGCCGCGGCAACATTTTTTGACGGAAATTGAAGAAAATCGATAGCTCCCATCTAGAGGTCACCCCAAACAAGCATGCCCAGTTTCAAAGTAATCTGATCATAAATGCGACCTGTGAGGTGTGCCAAAGGAAATTGTGGACGTACGTACTAACGTACTAATGTACTAACATATGTACGTACGTACATATGTACGTACGTACGCCGACGGACGAGAAGTCATGGCAATAGCTCAGCTTGACTTTGTCAAGTTGGGCTAAAAATACTTTGTCTTACAAACACTGCTATATGCTCAGAAAACATACTCTCAAATATCTGGATCAAAGAAAAATAAATTGCCTAAATGGCACTGGGAGAGGGGGGTGGGAGGGTTATAGGAGTCAAATTTTTTTCTTCCTGTAGTCACTCTAAATCCTTCAAAATGCATTTTGGACCAAAGAAAAAAAATTGCCTAATTCACACTAGGGAAGGGGTAGGGGAGGGGGGGGGGGGGGGGGGCAGCGCAATAACTCTCACAATTTTCATTGAATAATGGTGGTCATCAAACTTGAGGTAGACATTGTTCCCAAAGAGGTATATATACCAAAAAAAAATGATATTTGGTTACTAATGTTTAAGTTATTCCATAAACAAGCATTAGGGGGCATGGTGGCTCAGTTGGTAGAGGTGCAGGCTTCAACGAGAGGTCCTTGGTTCGAATCCCACCTGTGGTAACCACGTGTCCTTGGGCAATACACTTCACCCACATTGTCCATGTGGGGATTCGGTGACGTGTATTAAGGCATACTGCACGTCGATGGTGCACCTGTCTTCAACCAATTCTAACGCTGCTTGTATGGAGTTAGTATGTTGGGGAGCTAACAGTTGCTCGCCGTTGCTTGGTGGTTCTCACTGGGTACTCTGGCTTCCTCCACCCGTTAAACTGTTGTGGTCATAATTAGCCATTGTGCAGAAATTTAATTTTATAGTAAATTTCCTTTCTTATTATACCTACCACAATTGTTTACTACAGGCTTGCACTACAGTGGAAGACCCTAACTCGGAAAATATACTCTCTATTTTCATCTTTCCCAAGGGATTTGGGAAAGAAAAGTGGTGCAAAAGCACCAAGAAAAAATAAGCCAAAACTGGGTCGAGTGCTACTGGCACACAACCAGTAGGGGACGCTCTTTGCCAAGTACATATCCACGGCTTCCGGTAACCAGTGCGCAGGCAGTAACCAATGAATCATTCTTTTGAATCCGCAAACAATGGAGTTATGTGATCAACGGGGAGGAAGGATTCATACCCGAATAAGAAGAGGGGAGGGCCTCCATGTAAACAATTGTGGTAGGTATAATAAGAAAGGAAATTTACTATAAAATTTAAATTTCTTATCAACCTACCTTACAATTGTTTACTACAGGCTGAAAAGACAATAGGATGGAGAGAATCACATAACCAAACCCCACATAACACAATTGCACTGGAACCCTGGATAGAGGAAGAGCTCCCTAGGCCTATCAAACCATAGCATCACAATCATTTGTAAAAGACAATGAGAGATGAGGTGTACGGTTCGGTGTGATGCAAAGACAGAAAGGACAGTAACTGCACAGAGCTGGAACTGACCTTGTAAGAAGCCTAATGGCTCCTGCAACTGATGCAGATAGAAGGTGTAGAAAGTAGAAGCATTTCTCCAGTAGGCTACCTGCATAACATCGGACAACTTGACGGAGTTAGCGAAAGCCCAAGAGGTATACAATTGGTAAAACAATCGTCTGTCGCAAGACGAGCATAAGCCGCACGAATAGCAAGACAAATCCATCAAGAAAATGCCCCCCCCCTCTCCTCCTCCCCCCAAAGCAGCACCCAATAAAGATTCCGTCTTGGGGTAAGCTGCAAAGTCCTAGGGCTTTTCAAAAGTGACTAACAAGCTTGGAGAGGTATGGAATAGTGCCGATACAACACTATCCCACCTACGAAAAGGACTCGGAAAGCATGGACCTGCACCCTTTGATGGTAACAGGCTGGAGACCCCGAGAATCAAACAGATATACCAGAAACTCCACAATCTGTGATATTGAAGGATTGTTCTAATCAACAGAGTGATCGGCACACCATCGACAGAAGACCTTCCACTTAGCCGCATAGGCTAAACCAGTGGAGTGCCGCCTTAAAGAAGAAATGCACTCCACTGCTTGTCTCGAAAAAACCTCTACGGAGGAGACAGGACCTGACAAAAGATATGCGTGAAGGCACAATGAAGTTGGGTCGACATGAAACCTCCTCGGGTGACCTTGACAAAGAAGGTTGTGATGCAGAGGGAGACGTGCCGGAACTGCCGCCAACAGAGAGAGGAGCTGATTGATCCACACCCACTGAGGCGACAGGGGAGCGATCAGAATGATTCGACAACTGCAGGTTCGTATCTTGGCTAGAACCTGAGGCAGAATCAGAACCGGCGGGAAGGCATAGCGAACAAGACCATTCCAATTGAATGACAGAGCATCCACAGCGAAAGCCAGAGGATCTGGACACAGGGACACGAAAGTGTTCACCTGATGGTTCCAACGAGTCGCGAAGAGATTGATGTGAGGACGACCCCAGAGATCGCAAAGCGACTGGAACACCATCCTGTGGAGCATCCACTCGGTGGAAAATACCCTGCCCATTGGGACAGGGAATCAGCTAGGACATTCAGATGACCGGGAATGTGATGAACCACCACTCAGGCATTGACATCCTGAGCGAGCAGTAGAAGATCCTGAGCCAATTCGAACATGGGAACAGAGTGCATGCCACCCTGTTCCGAATGGAAGCAACCACTGTCGAATTGTCGGACAACAGAAGGACCTGGCGATTCGAAAGGTGGGGGATCCACTACCGGAAACTCAGAAGAAGAGCAAGAAGCCCCTTCTGGTTGATGTGAAGAGCTGCTTGATCCTGGTCCCATGCCCCGTGAAGGGAAAGACCTAGAGGATCCAATGTCGCACCCCATCCGAGATCGCTGGCATCTGCCACCAGAACACGATCAGACGTGGGAAAGCCCAATGGAACTCCCTGCATAATCCACTGAACATCTGTCCAGGGGAGAAGGTGACGATGAAGAGACTCCTGTAACTTAAGCACCATATCCAGAGGATAGACATTCGGCCACCAACGACTGAGCAGAAAGTGTTGGAGAGGTCTGACATGCAGCCGACCTAGAGGAATGAGATCCGTCACCGAACTGCAGAGACCGATAAGCCAGAGAATACTCCGAGCTGTCGCAGGCAAGGACTGGAGCAGAGTCAGGGCAAAAGCTGAGAGAATCACAGCCCTTGCCTGGGAACCGCCACAGTATTCAGCGAAGTACAGAAGTCAATCCCCAGATGACAAAATGACTGAGAAGGGACCAGGTCCAACTTATCTTTGACTCTGAACCCTAGCGACGTGAGCAGGATCAACAGAGTGTCGACATCTGACTCCAGAAAGGCAGCATTGGAATGCCTCTGGAGGATATCGTCTAGATATGCCGAAGTAGTCACCCTGGACTGTGTGCGATGGAAGGCTATCACATGCGACATCAGTTGGGTGAAGGCCCAAGGAACCAGGTTGAGGCCGAAGGGCATGGCCTTGAACTGGTAAACTCACTCCATAAAAGCGAACCTGAGATACTTTCGCGATGTCCGATGAATCGGAACATGAAAGTAAGTGTCTCGCAGGTCGAGGCTGGAAGCAAAATCTCCCTGGTGAATGGAGCGGTGAACTGACCTGAAAGTCTCCATGCTGAACTTTGGAGCACTGATAGACTGGTTCAGGATACTCAGATTGATAACCGGTCAGAGTTGGCCGTCCTTCTTTGGCACCAAGAACAGGCGGGAATAAAATCCCACTGAATGAATGTTCTTGACTACCTCAATCGCCCCCTTTGACAGGAGATTGACTATCTCCATGATCAAAAGTTCCCGATGTGTAACGTCTAAAGGTGCTTGTGTTGGAAGAGGCACTCTCGACAGAGTGGGATGCCTCTGGAAGGATATCCGCAGCACGGACCGAACAACATCTAATACCCAAGGATTGGATGTGCTTGTGGCCCAATGGTCTGCAAATCCTGATATCCTTCCTCCAACCTGGAACGAATCGAGGTGAGGACCTTCATTTCGAGCCCTGCCGAGGCCCACGAGAGGAGAAACCACCTCCTCTACTATATGAAGAATCCTGAGTCCTCCCTCTAGCCTGCCGACGCTTACCCTTACCCTGTGAGTAAGAAGTAGAAGTGGCGACAGGAGGATCAGCCCTTGGCTTTGAGAGGAAGCAGAAGGGCATTTATTAGGCTTTGGACGGCCCCTGCCTCCAACAGATGGCTGATCAAGCTGATGAAGCAGCAGCTGATCTTTGGAATGATGTAGGATGTTATCCCGTACCGTCGCCACGGAACCATGGAATAGTCGCGGACCCGCCAAAGAAGCAGATTGAAGAGTAGCGTGCTGCCCCTCAAGAAGGGAACGGGTTGTGTCCAACACAGCATCCTGGCGAAATAATTCAAAGTTAGCCGTGTTGCAGTCATACGTGTGAGCAAGATGCATGAGCGCCTTGGAAAGCACACGCAAAGGAGCCTTTATGTCATCAAACTTATCTGGAGGCAGATAAGCAGCTCAAGCAGAGACGACGTGATCTGAGAGGGAAAGCATGCCCAGCATCTCTCTCGATAAGCCCAACAGGGACTCCAGAGTGGCCATAGCAATAATGGCCGACTTGGGATTGGAAAGCCCGAGGGAGGTGGAGTCCTGATCCAAGACCGTCAACGTCTGGCAGAGTGACGGATTGACAGAATCGTAGGAACAATAATGCACTGGAGGCAAAAAGGTGTCAGCCCGAGTGAAGAACGAAATCTTCATATCCTTGGAACTCAGCTTAGAGTCCAAAGCTGCAAACGCTTCAACCACCTGTACCGACTGGCACGGTGGAAGGTGGCTGGATGCGGCTTGCTCCACAGGCTGTAGGATCGTGGCCTAGCTGACACTATCGGCTGGTCTGACGGTTTGAGATCTGGAAGGAACTCAAACACAAAATCAAGAGCTGCCCCCAAGTCAGAAGACTGTTGGCTCTCAATGTCAGGTATGTCTGACTCATGCCCATCATGGGCAAACCAGCCAATGCCTCCCATGGTGTTGGCACACCTGAGGGATCAGAAAGCAGCCTACTTCCAATCCCGGAGCCGTGGGGGTGGGGGGGGGGGGGGGGGGGGGCGAACCACTAGTAGCCTCACTGGACACTGGAGGCAACTGGAAGCTTCTTGGAAAGAACCTGAGTGAACAAGGAGAGGGCCTCCCTAGGCTCACAGCCTGTGTTGGCCGGTTTGACATGGGAACGAACCAGTAAAGTGGCTTCACGCCTGACCCTTTTAACCAGCGAAGGGTCACGATCCTCAAATACCCCTGACGCGGGGCAGCCGAAACATTTGAAGGCAGATGCGTATAGGGGTATGACATACCCTGAGGATCTACAGTGCGGGAACTCAGGAGAGTTGCCGTGGACCTCTGAGGGACAGAAGGTCCGGTCTGCACAAAAAGCGTCGATCCCACAAAACTGGCCATGGGACCAGAGTTCGTGGATGGAAACGCAACAGAGTCCATGGTGACCCCACCATGAACATCCGAATCCAAAGAGAAAACTGCTAGGCTCGACGGCTGAGAGATCACAGCAGAGGATTCGGCCGGCAACCCCTTCCGACTTCACCGAGTTGAAGTCAGGGAAGGCTGAGGCCGATACCCCATGTCCACACTACAAGGCATCTCTGCAGACCCCTGCAGGGATAAGCCGAGGCCGGCTGAAACAGTGACCGATGACATAGCAGACAGAACATCAGAAAGGTCCAGGCTGCACAAAAAGGATTTGGCCGGCAGCCCCTTGCGACTTCGCCGAGTTGAAGTCAGGGAAGGCTGAGGCCGATACCCCACGTCCACACTACCAGACATCTCTGCAGACCCCTGCAGGGATAAGCCGTGGCTGGCTGAAATGATGATGTAGCAGACGACAGAACAGCTGTAGCAGCAGAAACCGGTGGAAAAGTGGAGAGAGCAATTGAGCTCGGCTCAAAAGGAGGAGTCACAACCCTAGTGACAGCCTCAGATGTCGACTGGAGAGGGACCACAGTCCCGGAACCAGGCATCTCTTCACCAGACAACTCAACAACTCCCGCAGTATCCACCACAATTAAAGACTGAGGGGATATAACTCTCACCAGACGTGGTCGTGTCGGGAGACCCCGAACGACAGCATACCCCCTCCCTGCGGGTGCGGGAGGAATGGCCACGAGAACGCACCACATGCTTGGGCAAAAGGCATTGCCCTCAAGGAACAGTCCTGGGCATAACAGAGGTGAGAGCAGTAGAAGAAAAGGTGAACTCAACAGATGTAGAAAGTAGAAGAACACCAACTATGAGAGAAAGGTGGCAGAAATTAAAGGACCGGCGCGAACACAACTGAACCCAGATGGCCGACAGGGACCCAAAAAACAGAACTACTGCCCTCAACAGAGAGGAGAAATCCTGTCCATGCAGCTCCCATTGACACCTAACTCCAATAATAATAAAATTTATCAACCAAAAAAGTTTATGTCCGAACCGCACGGTACGCGATAGTCACGCGCGAACATGGAGAATATATAAAATACAATGAAAATGTGGTTGAAAATAATAATGAGAACATATAAAATACAGTCCTGTTATTATACGATCCTCAGATCCATAATTCCAGTCACAGGTTACCATTATCAACGAGTTGAATTATTACTGTTTCTGAATGCAAATGGACGTCGTGTCATGTGGGCGGATGAAAAAAGAATGATTCATTGGTTACTGCCTGCACACTGGTTACCGGAAGCCATGGATATGTACTTGGAGAACAGCGTCCCCTACTGGGTGTGTGCCAGTAGCACTCGACCCAGTTTTAGCTTATTTTTTCTTGGTGCTTTTCCACCACTTTTCTTTCCCAAATCCTATGGGAAAGATCAAAATAGAGAGTATATTTTCCGAGTTAGAGTCTTCCACTGTAGTGCAAGCCTGTAGTAAACAATTGTAAGGTAGGTTGATAAGAAATATGTGATCTTAAACGCCAATAAATAAATAAAATAAATAAACAAGCAATATACAATATTTTTTGACAAAATAATAACTCATAATTTTCATCGAATATGGCTGGTCATCAAACTTGATGTAGACATTGTTGCTATAGAGACATTTACCAAAAAGAATTGAAATTTGTTAACTATTGTTCAAGTTATTCCATAAACATGCATTACACAATATTTTTTGTTAAAAAAAACATTAACTCCCATAATTTTCATCCGATATCGCTGGTCATCATACTTGACGTAGACATTGTTGCTACAGAGACATTTACCAAAAAGAATTTAAATCTGTTAACTATTGTTCAAGTTATGCCGTAAACAAGATTCACAGAATATTTTTAAAACAAAGGGTAATAACTCCCATAATTTTCAAGCGATACCTTTGGTCATCAAATTTGAGATAGACATTGTTTCTATAGAGACATATACCAAAAAGAATTGAAATCCGTTAACTATTGTTCAAGTTATGCCATAAACAAAGTTCGGATGAACGAGACAGACAGACGGAGCTCTACACTTTATCCCTCCGGGGGGATAATAAAGAACATTTTGTATAATTCTTAGGTTTATTCTTAATATAATATGAGTTATTTTGTTTGTATTGGCCCTATCTCTTCAGCCACCTCTATGGGCTTGACCAAATTCAAACATGGCAGGTGTATGTATTTCTATCTTAAAAAAAAAAACTCAATTGACATGTTTGGCGGAAGCATTTTGCATTATTTCCGAAAATTAGCAATTGTGTCGCATCCTGTGCTATTTTGTATACACACATGAGTCAGCATTAAATAAAAATGTGTGTTGCATGGGTCCATATCCACAAGTATCTTTAAAAGCTGGAAGAATTGTTTCCTTTAAGTCCTTCACTTATTCAGAATCCTTCATAACAAACGCACGCATGGTTTCCATCCCCAGGAAACTGCACCAAGCAATGAAAACCTGATAACCACATTTTAAGGTAAGAAACAGATATAAAATACAATAACTTTCGACAACGCTGTCAGGAATTACTTATACCTTTCATCACCTCATTTTGCTAATAGAAGTCACAAGCAATTGGATGAACTGTTGGTTTCAAGTATTAACTCCATGCATTCTGCTGCAGATATTCCCACCGAGGACAGAATTTCTCTTACCACTTAAGAATAATTTGGACACATTTAGTCCAATTCCAATGTGAAGTGAATAGATTTTGTAACCAATAATTTTTTGAGTTAAATTTGGATGAATTTCTAGTCATGGATGCTACATAGCAGCCATGAATAGATTTGATAAAAAGTATCTTGAAACAAGATATAATAGAATAAATGCTTGTATTGGATGTAGTGAGGCCAAAAAGGTTGATAAATAAGGGAAGTTTGGTGCGTGTCACAGTAATTTTTTTGACACATTACAAAAATTTATATACAATTAACAGGAGTTGACTCTACAACCCATATGCAATTAACAGATCAAATTTGTATTGAAGGTATGGTAAATTGTTTTGTGTTTGAAAATTATATTCAACGGGAGGTACTGTGAGCAAACTCACAAAGTGATACCCCCCCTACGCCTGAAATGTATAAGTTAGATTATCTCCCCTTGGAAATGTCAGAACGGAATTATATTGCTTCATGCACATCTTCATATGGAGTTCTTCCATTGTGTAAAGTTTCATGAAAATTCATCAAATGGTTTAGGAGGAGTTGCGCTTACAAGGATGGACAGATGGTATAAGTTAGATTATCTCCCCTTGGAAATGTCAGAACGGAATTATATTGCTTCATGCACATCTTCATATGGAGTTCTTCCATTGTGTAAAGTTTCATTAAAATTCTTCAAACGGTTTAGGAGGAGTTGCGCTTACAAGGATGGTCAGACGGATAGATTATCTCCCCTTGGAAATGTCAGAATGGAATTATATTGCTTCATGCACATTCCCATATGGAGTTCTTCCATTGTGTAAAGTTTCATGAAAATTCTTCAAACGGTTTAGGAGGAGTTGCACTTACGATGGATGGACAGACAGACAGATGGACAGACGGACAGACGGATGGACAGGGTGATTCCTATATACCCCCCCAAACTTTGTTTGTGGGGGGTATAAATACTCAGCAGGACTACGAGTTAACTCCTAGTACTCCGGCAGTATTTCAAATTTTTCGTCACTGACTTCATTTTGCCTATGCGGCATGAAAAATTTAACAAATTATATCGTGCTTGACAGAGCTCGAGCTCTGCCAAACGAGATATAATTTTGAAAATTCTCAATTGCATTGTGGGAAAAATTTGCTGCTGAAAACTTTGGTGTTTTGACATCAGAGTGCAGAAAGTTAATAACACGAGTTGAAGACAGACTGGCCGAATTACCCCAGAACGTGATTCTGATATTTCCCTACAGGTTGTGATGCATGTACCGGGAGCATGGTGGCTCAGTGGTTACAGCATTGAACTTCAAACCAAACTAGCTCATTCCAAAAAGGGGTCACATGATATGGTTTTGTTGAAATGCTTCGAAAAATAATTTTTTTTCAGCTGCTGAATTTGCATATTATGTGAGTGGATGCAGGCAATTCATTGGGTAAAGGGTTAAACTCTTGTCCGACAGTTTTATGGGTGGAGGAAGACTTGAGAAATCAGAGAGACCCACCGAGCAATGGTGAGCAACTGCCAGACTCCCCAGTGTAATAACTCCACACAAACAAAGTTAGCACTGGTTGAATCCAAGGCCACCATCGATATTCAGTTTGCCTTAGTACACAGCACCACATGGGATGAAGTGCCTTGCCATTGGACATAACGAAGTTACCTCTGGCAGAGAGCAAACCATAATCCTTTCAGTTCAACCCTTTACCCAATGAATCAGCCACATCCATCACGTAATATACAAATTAAGCAGCTGAAACAAGCCAATACCGGACCTGGACCTGCGTCGCTGCATGCAATTGAATCAGCAAACAGGAAGTGGCTGCACAGCAGATCTGAAAATTGCATACACGATACAACTCATCATTATGAAGCAGCAGACCAAATATAAAATCAATCCCCTGAATAGAAGCCGAGAAAACATTGACGGAAAATTTCAATGTTCAGTGGGTACAGTAAAATTTCAAAGTATTTGCAAACAGGAAGTGGCTGCTCGGCAGATCTGAAAATTGCTTACACGATACAACTCATCATTATGAAGCAGCAGACCAAATATAAAATCATTCCCTTTCATAGAAGCCAAGAAAACTTTGACGGAAGAAATGTTTTGGATGGACTGACGGCCTGACGGACTGACAGACAGACGGAAAGAGTCGAGCGGTTACTAGATCTGCTCTGCCGCTGGTGACGCAGGTAAAAATACTATTTTTCAAAAAATTTCAACAAAACCATATCATGTGACCCCTCCTTGGAACAAGCTCATTCCAATGAACGGTCACGTGATATGGTTTTGGTGAAATATTTTGAAATTTTTTTAAAAATGATATTTAAAGTAATAAATTTTGATATCGTCTGCGTTAGGTAAAGGGTTAAAGTCTAATATTGTAACCACTGAGTCACACACTACCTGTACAGTCCATTAAAACAAACAAAAACAAAAAAAAACAAAAAAAAACTGTGTCCTGTTCAGTAGGGATAGTTAACAACCATTCAGTCTAAAAACAGATTTACACCTCACTGACTGCACTGGGAATATTTTTAATCGACGGCAATAAACAAACTGGCTGTGTGTTCCATAACCAATGCCGTAATCAGTTTGGTTTTTTTTGCCCCTGAAGTGCAAATACATTGAAATAATTTAGTTATCTTCTTGTTTGGGCAAATGAATTAAACTTATAATATTTTTTAAACAATAGAGATGTCACTTTGCTATGCTCACTTACATCCATGCTTGATGCAGTCAATCCTAAATAATGGATATATTTAATTTTTAAATGGGATACATAGTAATTATCACAAAATTTCAGAAAAACAAAATATCCAGCAAAAATCTGTATGTAATAATAGCTAATTAAGCAACAAAAATATAGAACCTTAGTGAGCACGCTCACATACCCCACACGCCCCGATATTTCAAGCTCGGAAAAGTGTAATTTTTAGGAAAATGACCCGGAAATCTGTTACTTGTATTTTTCAGAGTCCAGGGCCCGTAATTTCCGCAAAAATCAGCCGAGCAGAACGAAATGCAAACTTGATCTGTAAGTCATTGTGGTAAACTCACATACTAAAATGGCTGTAATTTCGATAATATCTGAAAGCGTGTAGAAAAAAAGTCTGGAAAACTGTAATTTTTATGAACTTTTCAAAGTCGAAGGGCCGTAATTTCGGTAAAAATCAGTGGAGCAGAACAAAATGTAAACTTGATCTGTAGGCCACCATGTTAGACAAACATACCAAAAATCAGCTCAATATCTGGAAGCATGTAGAGAAAAAGCCTGGAAAACTGTAATTTTGATGAACTTTTCAAAGTCTATGGGGCCGTAATTTTGGTAAAAATCAGTGTAGCAGAACAAAACCCAAACTTGTTCTGTACGACACCATGTCAGACTAACATACCAAAAATCAGCTCAATATCTGGAAGCGTGTAGAAAAAAAGTCCAGAAAACTGTAATTTTGATGCATTTTTCCGAGTCCAAGGGCTGTAATTTCGGTAAAAATCAGTGGAGCGGAACAAAACGCAAACTTGTTCTGTAGGCCACCATGTTAGACTAACATACCAAAAATCAGCTCAATATTTGGAAGCGTGTAGGAAAAAAGTCCGCAAAACTGTAATTTTGATGAACTTTTCAAAGTTCAAGGGCCGTAATTTCGGTAAAAATCAGTGGAGCGGAACAAAATGCAAGCGTGTAGAAAAAAAGTCTGGAAAACTGTAATTTTGATGAATTTTTCAGAGTCCAAGGGCCGTAATTTTGGTAAAAATGAGTGGAGCGGAACAAAATGCAAACTTGATCTGTAGGCCACCATGTTCGACTCACATACCAAAAATCAGCTCAATATCTGGGAGAGTGTAGAAAAAAAGTCCGGAAAACAAGTAGGACTGACTGACGGACGGACCAGTCAAAAACATTATACCCCCGCAACTTTGTTGCGTGGGGTATAATAAGGGTTAAATATTACTGCAATGGTCTTCAGTAGTGATATCCATTTCCTGAAAATGCCCACTGATACAAAACTTGCCTTTACACAAACTTTTACAACCTAAAATTGACTATGTTTGGAAAAATATGAACTGAAAATTTAAAAAAAAAAAAATATTTCAACCAAACCATATCACGTGGTACCTCAATGTAATGAACTCAATGAGCTCATTCCAAACAGGGCTCACAAATTATGCTTTTGTTGAAATTTTTTAAAAATTATTTTTATTCATATGCTTAATTTGTAAATTACGTGGGCAGATGGGGCCAATTCGCTAGGTGAAGGGTAAAAAATTGTGTGAACTTGAAAGTTTATAAGTATAAGGCAACACAAAGTAGATGTTCTGTTTCTCAGGCCAAGTCTTGTAAAATTATATGCGGGCGGGCGGGCGGGCGGGCGGTTTTTTATTTCATATTTTATTTTTGTAATTATTTCTTTGCCATCAGAAGTTCATATTCTTGTTTTATTTTATGTTTTAGGCCTCATAATCTACAGAATAACATGGGTGGTGGTGTATTTCGTCCCTTGGGTGCCACAAGGCTTTGCAATGCTAAAGCATTGCAAAGCCTTGTTGCACTCAAGGGACAAATTTATCAATTTTATTAACTTGTGTAAAATATCAGACATAAACCATTTAATTTTTATTTTTTCAAGTTTGCATTGATCATAAAAAGAGAGCAAGCGGCAGCGAAAAGGACCATGCGGGAGGGCCTGAGAAAAAGATTTTTAATTTTATTAACCCTTTACCCAACGCAGACGATATCAAAATTTATTATTTTAAATATCATTTTTTAAATTTTTTCAAAAAATTTCAACAAAACCATATCATGTGACCCCTCGTTGGAACGAGCTCGACAAGCTCGTTCCAAAGAGGGGTCACATGATATGGTTTTGTTGAAATTTTTCGAAAAATAATATTTTTTCTTTTGCTGAATTTGCATATTACGTGGGCGGATGCAGGCGATTCGATGGGTAAAGGGTTAAGCCTATAGCATGTGTGTTTGCCAATGATCATGTAAAAGAAATTTCATTCAAATTATTCATAAACCTATGATAAAAGCAACAAAGAACAAAAGTGGACAGATGGAACAGGTCACATAAATCTAAATTCAAAGGGAGATAATTCAGTTTTGTTTTGTTACATTAATACTCTAGTTATTCTGCTGCTGTTTGTTTATAGTGGTTCAAGGTCATTTTCAGCATTTATGGGGAATATCAAAATTTATTATTCTAATTATTGTTTATTCAAATATTTAAAAAAGAATTCAACAAAAGCCATATGAGGTGTCTCCTAATTGGAATGAGCTCGATGGGCTCATTCTAAAGAGGGGTAACACATGGTTTTGTTGAAATTTTGTTTTTTCAACTGCTTAACCCTTTACCCAACGAATCAGCTGCATCCGCCCGCGTAATATCCAAATTCAGCAGTTGAAAAAAATTTATTTTTCAAAACATTTCAACAAAACCATATCATCGTCGAGCTCGTTCCAATGCGGAGTCACTTGATATGGTTTTGTTGAAATTTTTTGAAACATTTAAAAAAATGGTATTTAAAATAATAAATTTTGATATCATCTGCGTTGGGTAAAGGGTTATTTGTAAATTATGTGGCTGGATGCCATCGATTCATTAGGCAAAAGGCAAAAAAAAAAATTGAAACTTGAATTCATAAACCTATGAGAAATGCAACAAAGAACAAAAGTGGACAAATGGAACAGGACAAATAAATCAAAGTTCAAAGGGAGATAATTCAGTTAAAATTTGTTGCAACCTGAAAATTGAGAGGTATGTTTTTGTGAGAAAATTCATAAAGCTAGTTTGAGTTTCACACCCAGAAATTATATATAGAAACTAATTTAAAAAATTCAAATTCATGAGGTGATATATTCTATAAAAAATTAACATTTGAAATTTTTTTAATATATGCATCTATGCTTGCCAATGATTGTGTAGGAGCAGTTTCATCAAAACCAGTTCATCAACCTAAGAGCAATATACACAAGAAAAAAAGGCGAGGGATGGGAGGAGACAGAATGACATTTAGTAGATTCAAAAAACAGTACTCACTTTGGAAAAGTGAGGGTATAAAATTGGGGACAGGGCCATGAATTTGACCCTCTTTGAAGAAGTCCAAATACTGCTCGAGGATGCATGAACTTGAATATACTATAAAAAGAGATGGTATACAAAACATCAATGAAGTTGGAAATCCGGAGAAAATGTTTCTTTACTGTTTTCCACTATAACCAAGTGTTGGCTGTTCCGATATGAAGCCCCAAAGACAACAACTAGAGGCTCTGAAGAGCCTTTAATCGCTCACCTGGAACTACATATAAAAATGTGATTTCCCATAGGCTTTTCATGGTAACTATAAACTACACTTGTGGCCATGTTTGCAACATTACACTGAGGGTCATTGGTAGAATGTGTCCCAGTTCTCAATCATGTGAAGTTTCAAGACATTTGACTTTGTATTTTCAAAGATGATTTTTTAAAATCCACCAACAAGAATCAAAGAATGCCTCTGGCAGCCATGTTTTTCAACCCACGGGAACAAAATGAGGATTGTTTGTAGAGGACCTCCCATAGACCATTCCTGCAAAGTTTGGTTCATGTCGGCTCAGTAGTTCCAGAGAAGATGAAAATGTGATTTCTCATAGGGTTTCTATAGTAACTATAGGCCGCAGTTGAAGTCATGTTTGCAATCTGATCAACATTAAATGAGGACAGTTGGTAGAGGGTGTCCCAGTCATCGACCATGCAAAGTTTCAAAACATTTGGCCCTGTGGTTTCAGAGAAGCTTTTTCAAAATCCATGAAACAGAATCAAAGAATGCCTCTGGCGGCCAAGTTTTCAAACCCATGGGAACAAAATGAGGATCATTTGTAGAGGACCTCCCATAGACTATCCCTGCCAGATTTGGCTCACGTTGGCTCAGTAGTTCCAGAGAAGATGAAAATGTGATTTCTCATAGGGTTTCTATAGTAACTCTGAGTCACAATTGTTTCCATGTTTGTAACCTATCAATATTAAATGATGATCGTTGGTAGAGGGGGTCTCAGTCATCATTTATGTGAACCTTAGAGGAGATTTTTGAAAATCCACCAACCAGAATCAAAGAATGCCTCTGGAAGGAATGTTTTTCATCCAACGGGAACAAAATGAGGGTCGTTTCTAGAGGACCTCCCATAGACCATTCCTGCTAAGTTTGGTTCACACCGCCTCAGCCATTACAGAGAAGATGAATATGTGAAAAGTTTACGGATGACAGACGACGGACGCCAAGTGATGTGAAAAGCTCACATGGCCTTTTAGGCCAGGAGAGCTAAAAATGATTATTAATTTTTTTCTGCATAAATTAAGTACATGTTAATATATATATATTACTCAAAGATAATGTGTGTCAAATCTCTTTGGATAAGGTCCAGTCGTTCTGAAGAAGAACGAAATGAAAAAAGTTAAACAATGGACGACAGATGAAGAATGCCAAGTTGTGGCAATCGCACCCACTGAATTTTGGTCAGGTGAGCTAATAGGCACTACCAACCTTCTCTTCATTCTGTTTGCTCGCTATCTCTGCCTTTTTCAGATCTTCTTCATACTGGCTCACAAGTTTCTGCTGATCTTGCTCAAATTTCTCCTGTATTACATAATAATTTGAGTAAATTTTCAGATTAGGCAGATATCTTCTTTCCTCCTCCCATTCACCCTCAAACTTATTACATCTTTGGACTTGGACATTTTACTTAATTTCCACTCCACCACAGTTTGTCATTTCATTGGCATGGTAGTAGTTTTAAGTATACACAGGCAACACATGAGTAGAAAAAACTGCCATGGTATTTTAGCCATTGTCTGGAGAATTTTTCCTTGATTTCATGTTTCAAGGCCATATAGTCTGAATTTGGTCTTCAACAATCAGAGTTTTATTTATTGGTGTTTCAAATCACATATTTCTCTAATGGTGAATGCAACATGGATATAAAATAAAGTTAAGTCCAGCCAATTCTTTATACCCATGTTGTTAATTTTAGAGGACTTCCACCCCAGGCATTGGTTATCGGGGTCCTATTTTATCAGTAAAGAGAGCTTGTTTACCACAGTAAATAAGCACTACTTCACTCCTGGGGTTCTCAAGAGGAGCAAAAATAGATTTTACAATCCCATGGGGGAACTCTACACAAACAGTCTCAGCAGTGACTAAAGACAACTGCACCATTTATTTATTTATTGATGTTTAAGGTCATATACTTATGTACAATGGCTAATCGTGACCGTGACTGTTTTACGGGTGGAGGAAGCCGGAGTACTCGGAGAGAACCACTGAGCATTGATGAGCAACTGTCAGCTCCCCAACATTCTAACTCTGTTCAAGCTCCGCTCAAGCAGGGTTACAGCAGTTGAAGACATGCATACCATCAACGTGTAGTACGCCTTAGTACACGGCATTCGTGCCCCCCATGTAGACAACCGGGATAAAGTGCCTTACCCCAAGGAAACAATGCGGGTCGACCCGCTGAGTCTACCACTGAGCCACCGTGCTCCCAAGTGCATCATCGATGTGCAGTACACCTCAGTACAAAGCATCACACTCCCCCATGTCAACATTTGGGATTGAGTGTTCTGCTCAAGGATACAATGCAGTTACTGCTGGTGAGGATTGAAATGCAAACCGTTTGGTTTAAAGTTCAATGCTCTGACTATCCTTAGCCACTGCACCTCTACTGAAATCTAATCACTGCTTCACTTCTCCTGGTTCCCACAGGGAGAAAATCAGGGTATTATAGCGCATGTATCACAAGATGCAACTGTTGCTACTTTATAAATGCAAAACTACTACAAAGCCATGTTCAATATATGACCCACATGTATGTCTTCTAGTAGACCTTGACCAGATTATTTATTGGCATTTAACTGAGTATTTTTAAAATATTTTTCGGCAAATCTAGCCATGGCTGCTAATGAGCAGCCATGGCTAGATTTCATGAAAAATTCATTAAAGCTTGACTCAAGAATTCGCTGGTCAAAAAGTCGGTAGAATTTGTAGGTGAAAATGTGGTTAAGGGTGGTCAAATTTTAGTGGCAAGTGATTTGCTGTACTGGGCAAGAATATCTACCAGCAGCATGAAAAGAGTTACAAAGATTTATTTCTGCACAAAGGCCAATCGGAGACGCAACATGGAGATAAAATCAGGTTTAGTAAATCGTTTATATGAATGTTAGAGGCCTTCCACCCCAAGCATTGTTGACTGGGTGCTATTCTACCAGTAAAACATAGCTTATTTACCACAATAAACATGCACTGTGAATGCTTCACTTTCCAGGGTTCCCACAGAGTTTGTACAAACTTGAATGAGCATCAAAGTTATAAAGGCTTATGATGTAGTGGTTGTTTCTACTCAGGTGTCTTCTGCCCTTTTAAGTTTTTCCCAAAGGAAAGGGTCTTGGACTTTTACCCCAAAATGATGAATAGAACCCTGCAGCAAAATTCAACAGAGCCTACCCATGATTTGTGGCACCCAACCAGACCAATGCAGAAACTGGGCTAGGTAGAATAAAAAAAAAATGTGAAAGAAAGATGCAGAGCAGGAGAAGCGAGAAAAAAAATCTAACTAGCGGAGTGCTAAATTATTTTCACAGATCAAAATGTATTCATAAGACCACAATAAAAAAATTCCTAGATTTTCATCAAACTTTTTATTTCTTCAAACTGGGATGGGCTGGTGAATTTTATTTTTTATTTCACCCGGAGAATGGATAATCAAGAACAGCCCTAGGAACTGGTTGTTTGGGGAATGGGGGGTGGGGAATATGGGTCTGAAACTTAGCATTTTTCAAGGTTCTATAAAACCAAATCCGAGGATTTTTAAGGTCCTGCCGTCACTAACCTTAACTATAACTCTAGTATATAAAACTAGATAGCTTTGATTACATCCTCTGACAGCATTTTTATTTTGTGGATATTCAAGCCTTTTAAAGGCTTCCTGGCCCATTTTCCAGGATATCAAGGCCTTGAATGGCTCCAAGTCAAATTCAAGGCCATTCCATGAATCCAAGGTCCCTTGAGAAACCTAGGGGAGAAATTTATTTTTCTCAGCTAGTTTCATGCACTGTTTCTGGATTGTAAATAGTTAAAATAAAATACATAGTGACAACACTTTGGGTGGTATTCTGTTAAAAGTTATATATTTTTTTTGGGGGGGGGATATCACAGCCTGCATATCCCCCCTCCTCTGGGCATCTGAGTTGAAAAATTTTTGTTTCCCGAATGGGCGAAATGATAGCACGGCATCATTCAGGAAAACCCACATTAGGGCTTTCAGAAATCAACCAGCTATGTAAGTATTCTCGCCATACAGATTACCATAGAATTTTATCAACCCCTATTTTGCAAAAAAAAAAAATTTTATTTGCCTAGGTACACACAAAGGCAAAAAGGAGGAGCATTTGAGTTTGGACCGATCACAATGCCAAATGCAAAAGAAATACCATGCTGTTAATTGCTTGTGTCATCATAACAAACATGGTGGTGTATACGTGATTATACTCACCTTGACATCTAAATTCTGTTGTGCATCACATCAGTCATACTGGTATCTTTTATTCATCAAAACAGGCTGTTCCAAATCTTAATCTCTCTTTTTTCTGACTTGGGGCATTTTCAATTTATTAACTAAAACTTGTGATTTTTAACTCTTAACCTGACGAGTACAGTGGAACCCACTTAATTGGGTACCTCTTAACTGAATAACCCTGTTAATTGTATATAATTCCCAACACAAAACCATTTACCATACTTCCAGTACAAATTTGACCTGTTAACTGGTTGAGTGCTAGAAGCCACTATAAGGGCTTTTAAGAAAATGAGAATACTAGTCAAAAGCCAACAGTTTCCTTGCTCATGTTTCATATTCCGTCAAACGCAAATAATATTTTGTTGATAAAAATTTGTTTTATCACAAATTATTGAAGAGTGCCTATAGGCACTCTTCAATAATTTGTAACAAAACAAATTTTGATGAACATATTCAGACAACCAAAAATAATGTAGCCCTCAACCAGTTAATTGAATACAGGGTGTGGAGTAAACTCCTGTTTATTGAACACACAATCTTGTAACCTGTCGAGATATTACCCTGACTCTCCCCAGTTTTAATTTGTTAATAGACCTATTTGGCCTCAGTACATCCAATACAGGTATTTAACCTATTATATCTCATTTGACAGAGCTCCATTCTGTCAAACAAGAAATAATAGAATAATTGCTAAGTTTATCTCTAGAATACAGGAAAGTGACACAGTCCCTGTTAATTGAATACTCCTGTTAAATGAATAATTTTCATTGGCAAAGTGGCTATTCAATTAACAGGGTTCCACTGCACTGTGTTTCTTGCCAAATATCTGCCAATGGCATGCAATGAGTAAATCTCAAAAGGTGAGATTTTTCTGATGACAAGAGTATCAAATGCAGAGTTGCAAAACATATTGTCTCCCCATTAGCAACATGTATGCCCAGTTTCAAGAAAATCCAACGAAGCATCTCAAGAGTTATGGAGCGGACATGAAAATCTTCCTGATGGACAGACAGACGGATGGAAATGACAAACACTATATGATTTTTCGGGGGCATAAAAATCTGGTGACCCGAAAAAGGACTTTGCAGTAATTCAGTACAACTTCCTTTACACGGACAGGAAGGTCTTTTGTTATGGCGGAAACAGTCCTTAGATTCTCAAATCCAGAGAGTTGCAAAAAATCATACCTCTCAATAGGCTGAGTGGGGCGCTATTTTTATAGTCCTATCTAGCTAGCACTGTCAGGTTATTATCTTCTCATCCAACTTCCCCCTGGGAAGTGGGATGAGAAGATAATGACCTGATGGGCCTTATTAGGACTATAATTTCTAGAACCTAACAAGAGTCATGAGGATTTGGGCTCCCTGGCGATTGACATTTCTTTTAAAGTCCAATCTTGGTACCAAGTTCACAAAGTCACATTTAATTATGGGTTATTTTTTTATGGTTATGTGCATCACCCTATTGGTAGGAAGTTACCGTTTAGTGATTTCTAGTCCACAGAAGTTCAATGATCCAATGTGGTGGCTCTTCTAAAGTGTCTTCATGTTTATGTAGGTGACTGGGGTGAGGTGAGGGTAGTTATTGGGGGTGTTCAGCAGTTAAACATGGGGCACTTTTTTTTAGTTTTATGAATCCTGAGAAATAACTAATAACATTTGATGAGTAGGCATTTTATTGGGAAAGTGATCAATCATCACACCAGTGTACAGAGGTGTGATTTGGAAGGGTCGGGACATGCTCATTTTCACACTGACTGAGGTGTGCGAAAGCTGTACAGGTGTGATCGCACGCCTCAAACTCTAAGCATTGTGGACAGAAAAAAGTCCACCTGTCACATGCAGAGCACTGAAAAGGATAAACTTTCCACAAAAATGAAGAACAAAAAGTAATTTTCAAGTTAAGAGTCCTCAAGAAAAGACTTAAACTCTTCTTATAAACTAGAGGATAGCCACCAAAGGGTGGCTGATTCCCCGAAAAAAGCCTTGATAGCCATTCCAACCTTATTTGCGACACACCCTCTGGTTGTGGGCAATAATAATACCAAGTATCATTAATATCCTTGAAGGCTGTAAGAAGTTATGGAGCGGACACGAATTCCGTCTACGCCCGGACGGACAGACGGACGACGTCATGGCTAGATTCCCCCGAATTTTTTTCGCGGGAATAAAAAGTTTCAGGATATAACACAGCATTGTCCCAAAAAGTTTCACGATATACCACAGCACTGCCCCAAAAAGTTTCAAGATATACCACAGCATTGCCCCAATAAGTTTCAGGATTTTCCACAATATTGCACCAAAAATATCCTGTTGTACCAGGGCATTTTGGGACTACACCATGATACTTAAAGAAAATATTTTTTGTTGAATAATTCCATGCGCAATATTTTTATAATAAAAACAGGTTACAGTACAAGTCAAAATAAGTTGTAGCAAAACTGCAATAAGCTTAGTATACTGCTGCTCCTGAACTGATAACATCAAAATCTGACATCATTTTCTGGAAAGTTCTCAGTGAGAGCTTTCAGAAAATGTTAGCTTCCGGTCATATCAGTGTAAGAAGAGAAAGATACATAGTTTATAGTGGTTATCCTACAATTTATTTTGACTTGTACTGTATATGGGTTCACAATGAAGGAGTTGCTGGACGTCGGCCAAGAAGGGATCACATGTTTGAGAAGAAAGAATGGGTTAATCAGGCACATAGGCAGGATTCTATAATAGGTAAATAGGAGGTGCCTTGGCCATTTTTTTTTTTTGGGGGGGGGGGGGGCTTGTGGTGGGGGAGAGGGGTAAGAGGGCAAAGATATTTGAAAGCCCATGATAGTCTGTAATACTTTGGAGAGAAACACAATCAAACAAGTATTATTGTTAAAATTTTAGGGAAATAGAATGAGGGCAAGCCTGCAAATAATTTTCCATTTTCTGTAACCTTGAAGTTATAACCTTGGGCCTTGATCACAACACACACTTGAGAAATGAGGCAGCTCTGTGTGAATTGTGAACAGCATCTGTTAGATCAGATGCATGGCTAGTGCAGTGGACCGTGGTGTGATGATCCTGGGGCAAGGTCATGACACACCATTGAGTCATGAGCAAGCATTGTATCAAGTAGGAACAACAAAAGTATGATCCAGACAAAGCTAGAATGGATGAACAATCTGTGACCTTCAGTCAAGGTCTTCAAACACCCTTGAGTCATCAGCAATAATTGTGTGAAGTGTGAACAATATCAGCCGATTAAATCAATTTTTCAGAACCAACCAAAGTTCGAACACTCAAAAACGGTCAGTGAACTTGCTCTTGAAGTTATGACCTTGAGTCCAAGTCATGATACACCATCATTATCTGAAGTATGAACCAGATCTCTCCATTGCATAATCTTTATGGAACAGACAAAGTTTAGAGGGACAAAACAAACAAATAGCCAACTGGTTTTGTGACCTTGACCTTTGAGATATGACCTTGAGTCAAGATCATGAAACACCCTTGAGTCAAAAGTAATCATTGTGTGCAGTTTAAATGAGATTGGACCCTCTAATAGTCAGAAGGCGCAGACAAACTCAAATGATCTATGACATTGACCTTGAAATTATAATCTCACATCAAGGTCATGCCACATCCTTGAGTCATAAGTAATCATTATGTGAAGCTTGAACAATATCGCTGCAACAAAGAATTTTTTATGGACTAGACGAAGTTAAATCAGACAAATGGGCAGATGGAAAGACATACTGATGGACAAATGCCTAAGCAAATGAAGTGGGTACTATATGCTCCAATGAAAAATTCTTGGGGAGCATGAATAGTTGGCTTTATCATCACGATAGGTAGAAATTTTACAAAGAATAGTCAAGACATTACTCCATTTCCCAGAGTTCCCACAGGAAATGACTTGATAACACAAAAATAACATCACTACAATAACAGAAACTTTTGCAATGAAAAGTCAAGGCCTGTAAAAGGGTATGAACTCCACAGTTGCAATATGGACATTAATAGTGGGTGGGTGGGGTGGGGATGGGGTAAGGTAAGTGTAGTACCCATTTCAGAGGAACTTTATTGTGGGCTTGTTGAGAAATACCCAAGTCTCCCCACCTCCATCCAAGAAAGAACTGTCTTTTTAATTGAGTACAATTTTTCAACCATCTGTTGGAATTCACTTCCTACTTCCTGAGATTAGTAGACACTACTATAACCCTTTACCTAACACAACTAGTGGACCAAAATTGCCCAACAATTTCTTGAATAACTAACCATTTTCATTTTTGCATCAAAAATACAGCTTTTGACCCCTATTGGGGGGTTATAAGCTATGTCTTTCAGGTAAACACTGAAAAGAGAATAAACATGAAGCGGGAGTTTTGTGAACAGCACAGGACATTTAAGTCTGTTATGTTAGGCAAAGGATTACAGGGTTACAAAGAAAATTGGAACAATCTGTTTTGTAAATAAGTTGTATCCAAAAACAGGATACAAATGTTAGTTATAATCACAGCACTCTCAATACAAAGTCACAATATCAAGTATTAATATTTTAACACTCAAAAAAATATCAATTAGTTAATATTTTCAAGACACACTTAACATTCTTGTTTTGCCAAGTTTGTTCATTTATTGGTAGTTTAATGTCAGATCATACAACCCTGTGAATTTTATGTTACAAAATTCTGATGCCAAAAAAAAATCCCAAAGAATACAAAGCAGCCAAGTTTTAGTTAAAATCACAGGTACTCAGCACAAGCTGGGAAATCGAAAGAAAAATGATATTTGATACCATTTTTGAATCGATGCTGACGTGCCCCTATAATGGTATATAAATATTAACAAGGTACACAACTCGCTTTTCGAAAACGATAGCACACATCTTCGTTATACCCGCCTCAAATTTGATTCACATAACGTATCCAGCAGTACCCGGTATCAATGGACAGGGGAATGAATGAGCTTTACAGTGGTGTATTACACGACTGTTGGGTGCTCTTGGGTTGTTCATAACTGGGAGAAGTCGCAGAAAAGGCCGAAAAACATTTAGTCGGACAAGATAGTGCACAGTGAAAAGTGGATTACGAGCAATAATTATCTGATTTATTATAATAATTCGAGGACTCATTGTCTATGGAGAGCAGATTCAAAAATAAACTGCATACCTTTATCAATTACTAATCTCGGATCCACATTTATTCAATTCTGGCGATCACATTTTCCGTTTATACATTTTTTAACCTTCCTTTGGAAACAAAACAAACTAATGGCATCCATAGAAGTTAAGATGGTCACAAAAACATCCCATTGGCTACTATTTATGCCGAGAATATCATCAATGAAAATAAACCAATGGGAGAATGGGGAAAATATTTGCACAAGTCGCGTATCTATGGACGCCATCAACTTGGAAACTATTTCAAAGTTACGGCTAAAAGTGTATAAACAGTAAATGTGAACTCCAGAAATGAATAAATGTCAATCCAAGATTGAAAATTGAAAAGGTATACGGCTAATATTTGAATCTGTCATCCATAGACAATGGGACCTCGAATTATTTGTAACAAATCGGATAATTGTTGCTCGTAATCCACATTCCACTGTGCACTATCTTGTCCGACTAAATGTTTTTCGGCCTTTTCTGCGACTTCTCCCAGTTATCATGAACAACCCAAGAACACCCAAAGGTTGTGTGTAATACACCACTGTAAAGCTTACTCATTCCCCTTTCCACTGATACCGGATACGTTGTGTGAATCAAATTTGAGGGGGGCATAACGAAGACGTGTGCTATCGTTTTCGAAAAGCGAGTTGTGTACCTTGTTAATATTTATATACCATTATAGGGGCACGTCAGCATCGATTCAAAAATGGTATCAAATATCATTTTTCTTTCGATTTCCCAGCTTGTGCCGAGTACCTGTGGTTAAAATTGGAAAGATCAGAAATTACTGGTATCTACAGTTGCAGCCAGTTGTGTTGGCAATGAAAGACATGTTCATGTAAGAATTGACAAGAATCGCTTTTTCAGAGTAGGAATGAGGTATGGGAACTTATACAAAAATTAACCCTTAAGGGCCTGGTGATTTTTTATACATTTTTGCTTTACTTTGACAATCCACATTCTTTGACTTTGCAGTTGTTTCTTGACAAGTCTTGGCTGCCTATGTAGGCAGCCAAGACTTGCTTAGAAACAACAGCCATGGCACTTGGAAAGTAACTTACAAGCTTACCCAAAAAACTGCATGTTGGGGCACCTGTTTTGTTGGAGAAAAATGTGATTAAAGTCAGAATTAGGCCCTTAAGAGTTATTTATTATTTATTTATTTATTGGTGTTTAAAGTCACATAATTATGCATAATGGCTAATCATGACCCAACAGTTTTACAGGTGGAGGAAGCCGGACTACCCGGAGAGAACCACCGAGCGTCAACGAGCAACTGTCAGCTCCTCAACATTCTAACTCTGTTCAAGCTCCGATCAAGCAGGGTTACAGCGGTTGAAGATATGTGCACCACTGACATGCAGTAAGCCTTAGTACACGGCATCATCGTGCCCCCATGTAGGCAACCGGGATAAAGTGCCTTGCCCAAGGACACAACACGGGTCGTCCTGGACGGGTATCGAACTCGGGACCTCTAGCATAGAAGTCCAACAGTATACCACTGAGCTACCGCGCTCCCTCCTTAAGGGTTAATCTGCCCATCCCACATTCATACTCCAAAACATTGACAAATAATTAATTTCAATTGTTATAATTTAATTTAAAGTGTTTGCTTGTATTATAATATACTGTTATGCTGCCGAAGACTTGTCATTTGTACACATGTATCATTATAGTTATATCAACTTTTGTGCACATGACTGTTTTATTTTTTTCAACAAAGGATAATACATGCAGTTTTGAATATCGGAGAAAAAAAAAACTAGTGAGAACAACCCATGTGAATACAAAGTAACAGACCACCTGCAGGAATCAATTTAATTACACAGTTTCAAATGAACCATAATTTTTTATATGACAAATATAAGCGGGACAAGGAAAAAACATTCATACAATAGGATAATTATGAAAATCTCAACTCAATCAATCAAACTCAAGCAAAAGATATATCATTAAAGAATATCAAACTATACAAAAAGAAACACAACGAAGCCAGTATTAAGTATTTGTTTTGGTGTAATCATCTACCTCAGGGGAATAACAGATTGATAATTTATTGATGTTGAACCCACTGTGCACCAATGCCAAAATATTAGTTTCAAGCTGCAAATTTTTTCCACAACACAACTACAAATTTAACCAATTTGAGCTTGTTCTCAGTGAACTCTGTCAAACAAGATTGAATTATTTAAATTCCTAGTTGCATTATGGGAGAATTTTATTACCAGAAAATTTCTATATTTTGACATCTGTGTGCAGAGAGTTATGGTAACTTTAGCATCTGTGGTTATCATGACTGCGGCATAAGAATAAAACCAATTTAATCAATCATTTATGCTTTACTCCTTGCATGGCAAATATTCCTGCCCAGGACAGTAAAATAAGTATAATTTAGGCTTATTTAATCCAATTTTCTTTCGATAAATGGAATAGATTTTTTCACCAATTATCTTGAGTTAAATTTGGATGAATTTTTCATCACTAGATTTGCTGAAAAATATCTTAAAAATACTCAGTGGGTTCGAGTTAAGTCATCCCTGTTAGAGAGCTCCTATTCCAGGTAGTGGTTATCAAATCTTTTTACATATATTTATTGGTGTTTAAGCCATTTTCAACATCTTTCTCTAAAAGTCAAGTTTAAACCAGTTGTTGATACCTATGCTGTCCACTTTAGAGGATCTCCACCCCAGGGATTGGTTCGGGATAAACAAGCACTGTTCCACTTCCTAGGATTCCAACAGGGAGGATTATTTTCTACCTGTGAAACACTGTTAATCTAAAAAATCAAGCGCTGATTTTCTGTGTGCCTATTTTTATTGGACATTCCAAAAACAGCTAAGTTAATTCCCCTCCCCCAAATTTGTTCTGGGTATTCATATGTTAACCAGGCTCTATTTTATAATGTCGATAGAATTGATAGTACAAAACATATCAGTTCTTCTTTTAACCCTTTACACAATGTAACAGCCAAAACCGACCAGCACTATTCACAAAAATCGCCAATTAATTTTCATTATTTTTCTCAAAAACATAGGTTATGACACCTTTTTGGAACGAGCCTGTCAAGCTCATTCCAATGAGGGGTCATAACCTATGTTTTTGAAACAAAAAAAGAAAAAAATTAGTTATTCAAGAATTTTGTTTGCAAGGGTCATCTGCTTTTCATGTTAGGTAAAGGGTTAATAAATTATAAGACTGTTACATCTTCATTTATACTGTCTCTGCTCCAACAAAAAAATGTTATCAGTGAAAACACATGGACTATTGTTTTCTTACATTAATACTGAAGCCATTCTGCTGCAGTTTGTTTATTGTAGTTCAAGGTAACTTTTAGCATTTATGGCCATATCACCAGCAAAACACACCACACACATATACTCAAGTTTTGCCCAAGTTAATAGTCAAACCTTGCGCATTGGTTACTGGATCCTATTACACCTTATAACAGACACTGATTCACTTTCTGAGGTTACAATGGGGATTAATATTTATTTATCTATTTGTTTATTAATTTATTTATTCATGGGTGACAAAAAATCTAGCAGAATTTATTTTCTATATCATGACTCCAACAAAGAGAAGAAAGTGAAGTTTAACCAATTTATTTATTTATAGGTGTTTGAGGGAACTTGCAGTATTTAATTGCTATATCATGATGGCAACAACAAGAATAAAGTCAAGTTTAATGAATGAGTTATACCTTTGCAGCTCACTCTAGGACTTCCACCCCAGGCTATGGCTACCAGGTCTTAATTTACAAGTTAACATTTTACCTAACACAAAAGGCAGACAACACATGCAAACAAAATTCTTGAGTAACTAATTATTTTCATTTTTTACATCAAAGACATAGCTATGAACCCATCACTGGAATGATCTCAGAGAGCTCATTCCAATGAGGGATTATAAGCTGTTTTTGAGATAAAAATGAAAAAAAAAAAAAATTAGACGGTGATTTTTGTGAATAGTGCTGGCCAGTTTTAGCCATTCCATTGGGTAAAGATTTCAGCAGAACTTGTTTATCACTGTAAAAAAGCAATGCCCCATTTCCCAAGTGGGGGTGGGAGATTTATCTACAACATTGTTAAAAAATATTTTCGCTACACATGTTAGATGTGTGAAGAATTCATCAATATCCTAATTGTTAGTCCATGTTAAAACCCAGAAGCAACTGGTTTATTTACATGTGATTAATTACCTGTTCAACTGGTTCCCTGGTGTCTACTCTAAACATGCTGTCACCATTCTATAGTAAAATAACAAACAAAAAGGTTAGAGAAAAATCAATCACAATATCTATGTTAGTTCATCCAACTAATAACCCTTTATCAAAAATACAGTTACCAGCTACAGATGCAGTTGATCTGCGGTGAATTTTCAATATCCAAATATAACTGTTAAGAATTGTGAACCATCCCCCTGCACACTGATGCTGAAATATCTAAATTTCAGGCTGCGAATTTTTCTCATAACATGCAACTAGAAATTTATCCAATTCAAACTTGTTTAATTAAACCTTTTTTCTGTTCATGCATTTTTAGGCAAAATGATTCGCTGAGGTATTTTTTTCTTTTTTTTCCTTTTCATAACACAATGAATAAAAAACAAGAAGAATGTTACTAAGGTAACCCATGCCCCCCCCCCCCCCCCCTTGTGACCTTCACCTTGCAGATGCGGCGGAAACTATTATACGCGACACACTTTCTGACTGTCCTTAACATTTGTAAAAAGTTTAACAATTGTACTAAGATTCGATTCTGAGTTATGGCTGAGAAACAAATATTGACTGATTTTTAGTGTGACCTTGAAATGTGACCTTGACCTTGAAGGTACAAACCCAGCTATGGTGTGTGACACATCCTCCCATGGTCCTTTATAATTGTGTGAAGTTTGATGACTGTGGCACCAACAGTTTTCGAGTCATTGGCTCAGACACACACACACACACACACACACACGGATGGACACACGGACATAAAAATGCATTTTGGCCCTCCCTAAATCATACCCCCAATGTCTGTCTTAAAAATTACGTTGCACAGTGTGAATGGAAAAGAACCCTTGCACGCTCATATTGTTTCAACATGAAAAGTAATTAATATTTATCTCATCATATTAAAAAGACTTTCAAAATAAAATTTAATAAACAATGAAACCCTTATCATGCTTTTTATTCCATGTTCAATTTGTTTATATGCAAGAGATGATCATCTGCATTCATCGTTTTACCCAAATCAAATGTCAACAATGCCCTGTCATAATAATCCACAAACGAAACACACACGAACAAAACTTTCCAATTTCCAAATAGCCTGAATGTGAACTCTTTCTGAGACCAAGTTCAACCAACTTCATGTCATCTGGGTTTATATTGAACTCCACATTTACAAACTGTGTTTTCAGTTTCTCAGGAAATGGTCAAAATCAGGTAGAAAAGGAGAGTGAAGTTTTGTGTGAGCGTGGCCTATGATGTTCCTTTTAACTTACGCAATTCATTGGTCAATAAAATTTTTAATGACACAAGAACATGTTTCAGTGAAATGTATCATTATTTCAAACAGAATTTTAGAAAACTATGCCTTTTTTATTCAGTTATCACTAGGAAGCATGAGACAATCTTTTTTTTATTTTAACTCCGCAAAGTAGAGAGTTTTTAAATTTATTGCCCCTCAAGTTTAATTATAAGGAATGATCATTTGTTTGTCTATTACTTGAGTTATGAACCCCAAAAAACAAAGGCCAAACATAGTGTAAATGAGATATGCTCATTTACACAGTTTGGCCTTTGTTTTTTGGGGTTCATAACTCAATAAATAGACAGAAACAAATGATCAATCCTTATTTGAACATTTTGTGTCTCAACTGTCAAGAAAGAAAAAAAATAACATTGAATCTCTGGTATTATTTTCATTTGTTTCCTAGTTTCGCTCTTAACTTCATGATATTTTTTTCATGAACACTTGCAGAACCTACATGTGTGTCACAACCCGATTGTTTTCTCAGCAGGGTTCATACACATTTTAGAGAAACAAATTCAATGACTTTTCCCCAAACTTTCCACCCAATTTCCATGACATTTCCCTTGTCAGCATGACCACTATTTCCTCTTTTTCCTGATTTTTAAGCATGATTTTTCATTTTCAGAGAAATGGCATACTGCAGTGTTTTCATGACAAATTTCCATAACTTTTCGTCCAACTACAGCAAAAAAAAAAAAAAGTTTCCCAAACTTCCTGGCCTGGAAAAAATATTTTCGTTTCCTATGACTTTTCCAGGATTTGATGATAACCCTGTTTCTGGTCAAGGAAAAAGACAATTTTGAAAGCACAGTTCTGTATCAAAAGTTCATTGTAAGAAACCCAAACAATGAACTTGGGAGAAATACAGCAGACTGTTAGAGATAACCAGAACTTCTTCACTTCTCAAAGTTTGAATAAAATATTATGAGAGAAGATACAGTAGAACCCTGTTAATTAAATACCCACTCTGCCAGTTGAAATTATTCAATTTACTGAAGTATTCAATTATTCAATTTGCCCACTGAGCTATGTCAAACCAGATACAAGAGATTAAAGGCTTATGTTAGATGTAATAAGGCAAAATAGGTCTTTAAACAGGAGAATTTGGTGAATGTCAGAGTTCTTGACATTATTTTTATTCAATTAACAGGAGTTAGCTCTATATCCTATTATGTTTGGAACAGGTTAAATTTGTATTGAAGGTATGGTTTTGCATTTGGAAGTTATATTCAATGAACCTGGATATTCAGCAGAGACATATCCAATTAAGTGGGCTTCACTGCATTTCATTTCAAAGGAGCACCCAAAATTTAGGTTTAGGGTAATATTTATTGAAAATTCACTCCAGATGACTGCAACTATCATAATGCAAAATTTACGACACATGCATTCTTGCACTGGCCAAGTTTTCTGTCAAATTTAGCTTTAAGAAAATAAACAAATAATATCATAACCAAAATTTAACAGTCCAAAAGTGAAGACAAACAATGATACACAATGTATCTTTGTGATAGAGTAGTATTGCAAATATGTTATTTATGAATAGAACAATCAACAAAAACTGCACAAGTACCATGAATTCTTCAAGCAATTACCAACACCAAAAATTATGAACCATTTGACATCAGAAATGAAAACAAATATCAAAATACACGTTTATCTTTTTCAGGATTCCTGTGCCTCTGGAAACACATCCATGATTATTAAGGGAGAATTTTTTAATTAAATTTCAGCAATTTCTTTTCCATTAACCATATTTTTTTTATAAATACCTCAGAAATGATAGTAATACTTTTGATACTACCTGTTATGATCAAAGAGAAAATTAAATTTGTGATTGTTGGTAGGTTTCTAGCTCTGCATTTTTGTATTTGAAGACTGAATTCATCCATGGTACTTAAGCAACACATGCAATTTCTTCTGAAAATTTTTTTAATTCTGCAACTGCTAGTATATCAGATCTAAATTTTAGATTGTTAGTAGTAAAACTTTCAAAATTAAACAAAAATACCATCACAGCAATCATAAAATGTTTTTTGATTCAAAGGACCACTTCTAAAAAGTATGAAATCTTCGTCATGCTGATAAATAGGTTTTTGTTTAAAAAATAAACAATGGCAAAAAAGGTTATCCAGCTTTGACCTTTCACAAAAGAATATGATCAGATTGCCCAATAAATGAAATGAAAAATAGACTCATTGACTGTGTTTCTCAAATCTTCCTCTGAAGATACAGAATGTGAAGTAATGATGACCAATTAACCCTTCAGGGCCAGAAATTTTTTGTACAATTTTGTGACACTTTGACAGTGTAACTCCTGCTGCTTTGCAGCTGTTTCTAGGAAAGTCTTGGCTGCCCACATAGGCAGCCAAGACATGCCTCGAAACAATTGCCAAGGCAACAAGGAAAAAAGTTTTGAATTCACCCAAAGAATGTATGTTGGGTGTCTGTTCTGCTGCAATTAAAAGTTATCAAAGTTTGAATTAGGCCCTTAAGGGTTACACACTTGTGGATTTGAATTTTCACCCTGACAATAATTTAAAAATCACTTGAAAACATAAAAACCATAAGCAACGTTTCAGCTTTGGTTGACTCTTAGCTTGTGCCTTATTAGCTTTATCATGGAAATACAAGGTTTGTACAACAGACCCAGGTCTTCCAAGGATTTCTTCAAGCACGTTTCAGGACCCCTGTCTAAATTTATTTTCAACATCTCTGCTGTTTATTTATTTATTGAGATTTAACCCTTTACCTAACATGAAAAGCAGACGACACTTGCAAAAAAAATTCTTGAATAACTATTTTTTTACATTTTTTGTCTCAAAAACATAGGTTATGACCCCTCATTGGAACGAGCTCGACGAGCTCGTTCCAATGAGGGGTCATAACCTATGTTTTTGAGACAAAAAATGAAAAAATAATTAAAGTTAATAGGCGATTTTTGAGAATAGTGCTGGCCGGTTTTGGCCGTTACGTTGGGTAAAGGGTTAACAACACTTTTGACAGCCAGGGTTACCTCATGTCAGCAGACTCTTCAATACACTCTGCACAAGCATGGTTAGTATTGGTTAAGGGCAAGTGCACCAGTGATGTGCAGAATGCCTTAGTACACAGAACAACCATGCCTTCATGAGGGCAATTGGGATTAAGTGCCTTCCACAAGGGCACAATGCAGTTACCATCTGTCAAAAACAGAGCTTATGACCACCAATGGAATGAGCTCATTGAGCTCATTCCAATGAGGGGGATAAGCTATGTTTTTGAAACAAAAAATGGAAAAAATTATGAAAATTGAATGGTGATTTTTGTGAGTAATGTTTTGATCATTCTGTTGGGTAAGGGATTAATTTTGGAGTAGATCAAGAAATCTCAACCCACCAGTGTTAGTGTGTTGGGATCAAAACACAATCTGACCGAAAAAAACACTTTTGTGATCACACTGATAGAAACTTTCGTAACTATTGATGAAAACAGAAACATATGAAGATATGATGAAATTATGGAATAAAGATGAAGGTTCAATTGATGCAAGTGTTTTCAGAAAAAAATAAACAAGGAACCATAGTTTCAGATCATCAATTGTGATTTTATTGAAAGACTTTAAAAATATAGGTCAAACTCAAAATATACAAATTTTTATGACTGACAATTCAAGAGAAAATGAATTATTTTTCTTGATTTATAATCCTATTTGTCAAGATATTCCATATTTAAAATGTAATTTCAATAACAAAACGTTGTGTTTTTTTCCCTCCCATCACCATTATCATTATGACAATTCTAGGCGTTTTTGAGGATTTAGACAATGAGAAATTTGATTTCTTTCAAGAATCAATTTTGAACAAGTTGATATTCATTCTACAAAATGAACAAAAGTAGTTTTAAGAAAGAGCTCGAGAGATGTGATAGACCAACTATATCAGACCACCTGCTATTAAAAGGATGAAATTTCAAAACTTTACAGAATTATTTAACCAATTTTCTGGCACTTGTTCATAGTCAGATGAACAAGTATGCAAATTTCTTTAGACTACCTACTAGAACGGCTCATGAAAACATGATGATACGTACTAATTAATTAGATATCACTTAATTGAATGACCCTATTAACTGAATATCATTTCCAAATTCAAAACCATTTATCATACCTTCAATACATATTGTTAATTGCAAATGGTGTATAGAGTAAATGCCTGTTAAATACAAAATTTTGTAATATGTCAAGAAATTGCTCTGATAATCAGTGAATTCATCTTGTTTATCAACATATTTGGCCTCAGTACAGCCAATACAAAAATTTAATCTATTGTATCTTGCTTGACAGAGCTCCATGAGCTCTGTTAAACACAATATAATAGAAACAAGAAGAATGTTACTAAGGTAACACATGCCCCCTCCCCCCCCCCCCTTGTGACCTTCACCTTGCAGATGTGGCGGAAACTATTATACATGACGCACCTTCTGACTGTCCTTAACATTTGTAAAAAGATTAACAATTGTACTATGATTCGTTTCCGAGTTATGGCTGAGACACGAATATTGACCGATTTTTAGTGTGACTTTGAAATGTGATCTTGACCTTGAAGGTACGAACCCGGCTATGATGTGTGATACATCCTCCCATGGTCCTTTATAATTGTGTGAAGTCGGGGGGCATAAAAATTACAAGTTTGCACCTGAGCTGCAACAGATGGCACAAATGACATTCCAAGTCTATCAAGGGTGATAACTCTATCCAAATTAACTATAGAACACTTGTATTGAACATGGGGCTAGACTACATCAAGATACACTTGCATACCAAATCTGTTGTCATTCCACTAACTGTTTTTAAAGTTACTGAATTTACGGTAATAATGAAACACATTCAAAGTCCATCAAGGGTAATAACTCTTAACAAAATTTTCTGTATAACACTTGTATTGAAAATGGGGCTAGACATCATCAAGATACACTTACAAACCAAATCTGTTGTCATTCCACTAAGTATATCAAAAGTTACTGAGTTTACGGTAAAAATGAAATAAAGTCAAAGAACATAAAGGGAATTAACACTTTGCCACAATAATCTGAATAACATTTGCATTGAATTTGGGGCCTGACATCGTTAAGATCCACCAGCAAACCAAATATGAAGTCATTCCATCCAGTATTTTAAAAGTTAATGAGTATAAAAACTCAACGTTGGGCACAGATTGACAGACAGGACAATTAACCCTAAATAGTCTGGACAATATCCTACTATTTCTACCAAATCACAATAGTCTTATCAATAATTCACAGACATTTTTTGGCTGCCTGTAGAGGCTACAAAGATTTTATGGGAAACTACTGCTAGGAAAATTCCACGTAACCATCCATCCAGAGATCTTCCTTTTGATTGAAATCTAGGGTGTGTGTCTTCAGGTACTGTGAAGCTTATCAAAGTCAGAAATAAGCTTACAGAATGCAAAGAGCAAAAGAGTTCTGGAAACATTTATCTACCATTTATCAGAAAATGCAGTCTCAAACAGCAATATCATTACCGATAACAACTCAGTGATGAAAGATCCAGTATCATTATTGCAGTAATAATAATTTGTTTGTTTTTTTAGAGGATCAAGAACAGAGTCCCATTTTATTTTACCAGTTGTGTTTGGCTTTTTGTTTGTTTGTTAATGACTATTTTTGATGAGCCATTATTATTTTGTTATAGGTTTTGTAGAGTGAATGTTAGATAACAGAGGTATGAGACAATCTTTTATCACAACTCGACTCATTTTGGGGAAGTATAGCTCCTTGTCATGCAAGCACAACTCCTAGCTACATGTCCTCCAAAATGAGTCTGGCCACAATAAAACAATCTGTATAAGCACAATGTGCACATAACACTTATGTACCAATCTATCATACTTTCAGCATTTTTGGCTAAAGAAGTTTCCTACTATTTCTAAAGTACATTTTTTTAAACTGGAAAAATACTTCTAGAATTGGAAACTGACAAATATTTGTTCTCATTAATTTTTTGGAAACGATGAAAAAATTTTAAAAAATGTTTAACATATTTTAGGGTCTTGGAAACAATTTTTAAAAATGTAAAAATTTCAAGTTTTGTCAGGCCCTGTAGGTTTTATACAGTTTACCTTATGAATACATTTCAAAACCTTGCAACTGTTAAACAAATTAATTTTAATACTTTCGTTATTTTCAGTTATTGATGGGAATTATTCAATATATACAAGTTTGGAATGACATGAGTGACAAAAATACTTCAAAAATGACAAAACTGTCAAAAGTCTACAAAATCAGATATCATCTTGCCCAAGAATATATAAAATAAGCTAACCATCTTGATGAATTTATCTTCAGATGTGTTAACTGGTAGAGAGCTGGAAGCCCATATTTGGGATCTTTGCTTAAGTGCACGTGCCGCAACTTGAAGGCTTCAAATTCAGTGGCTATGCTTCATATTATATTTGAAGTGATATTATTTAGTCTGTTGGGATTTGCCTTGTTACACTTTATGGGAGAGTACCCACAGGCACTCTACCAAGAATTGTAACAAGGCACAGACAATTGAACAAATTTTGATGGTAAAAAATAATTTAGCACTCCACCCGTTAAACAGGGTTCAAACAGAATTTTAAGAATAAAATTGTCTGGCCTGGTTTCCGAAATTCCATGACCTGGCAAAGTCTCACACAACTTATTTATACAACATTCTAAGGCGAGAATTACCAAATTCTAGAAATGGATAGCCCATAAGGTAAGGTGGTCCAGCAAACTATATTTCATTGTGTATGTGTTATAGAAAAGTCTGGAGTGCTGCACTACACATAAATTTGAGGCATCTAAAAATATAACTTTTTATATGGGAAGTCAGTATAGCAATTTTATGCATTAATATTGATAAAAATATCAACTATGCCCTCAATTTTTACAAAATTGTGTATGACTGCATCAAGCATATATAAAATTCCACGACTTTTCCAAAACTTTTCTGTATTTTATCATTTTCCCTGACTTTTCTAGTCCTGTAAAATCATTTTTTAAATTTGGACTTTTCCAGAATTTCATGATCCCTATAAACCCTGGTTTGTTTCCAAAACTGTTTTGTATTTTTTCATTTTCCCTGCCTTTTCAAGGCCTGGAAAATCATTTTTAAAATCCCGACTTTTCCAGAATTCCATATGTACAAACGCTGGTTAAAGGAGTACTATGAACAAGTTATTCAATTCTAAAAAATGACAGAACTCCAGTGAAAACTGTAAACTACTGAAGTGGAAATAAAGTGAATACTAAAGCTACTGTATTGCCTTTTAACCCTCAAAGAACTTATTCCAATTTTGATTGCTTTTTACTGCAACAAAACAGGTGCCCTAATATATAGTCTTTTGGAAATTGTCAAATTATTCTAAGTACTTTGGCTGTTGTTTCTTGGCAAGTCTTGGCTGCCTATATAGGCAGCCAAGACTTCCCTAGAAATAACTACAAAACCACAATGTATAGGCTGTCGAAGTGTTGCAAACATGTATAAAATTTCAGGTCTTTGAGGGTTGTGGTACATTTCATAGAATGGTATAGCACAGATTTCATGACAAAATGTAAGAGAAGATATCTATTTTTTCAGTCTATTACATGCAAACATCAATGCTTGGTTTTATTTGAAAACTACGCATAGATCAATTCTTCTTCAGCTACTAATATTGGGGGGTGTCAAACAGGAACCCTCTAAGAAAAAATTGAATAACCTAAAACCTATCTAAATTTCAAATAAACAACACCAAGAGAAAATGCACCTTTGGAGTGACCAGTGAAAAAGTTTACCCATCAGTAGGACAAAATGCAACCTACCTAAACACTTTTAGCTTACCCTTTATATAACCTATCAGCAATAACTAACTGGTACCATACACAAAAATCACATTTAAAATTTAATTTTTTCGTTCTTACCTCCAAAACATACCTTATCAACCCTGACTGGTGAAAGCTAAACTAAACAGTTTATGACCTCTCGACTGAACGAGTCTTCATGAGCATTTTCAAAACAGAAAATGAAATTTTTCAAGTCATTTATGAAAATACATTATTTTGAATACATTTTTGGTAGTTGTGTTACTTATGTTTTGGCGTTTGAAGTTACATTCAGCATCTATGGTTATATCACAACCACAACTAAGGTATGAAGTCCAGTATAGCTAGTCATTGTATCTGTGCCTCCCAATTTAGAGGACTTCCCCCAGGCATTGGTGATCAGGTCCTATTTTACCAGAAAAAACAGAACTTGTTTCACAGTAAACAAGCACTGCTCCACTTCCTAGGATTCTCATGGGGAGGAAATTGTATTACATAAAAGAGTTAACCAAATACATCTGACTTCTGTATAGTACAGAAAAACTGGATTATTACCAAAACATGTTAGCTGAATTTTTTGCCCGACAGTTATTAAATTTTTTTAGCTAAACAAGAGCTATTTTACCCCCATTTCAGTGCTGGACCAATAAAACATAAATGAATTAAAAACAGAGTAAGGACCAAAAAATCATGAAAAACTGACAAAGTGAGGAGCATAACTCTGGTGAAAAATATGCGGGAAACTTTTTTATAATGTGCAGGAGTGGCTTGTCATAAGGATCCCTCATTTCATTGAAATCCATCCACTCACTGCCGAGATATTGCTGTGGATGGATGGAGGCATGGATGGATGCATGGAGAGATGGCCGCACGTAATGCAGTATACCTCCCATTCTCTTCAAGAATGAGGGTATAAAAAGCAGAATATCCACAGATTGACAGACAGGTGCATGTAATCCGGTATACTCCCCAATCCCTTTGGGAGTGGGGATATAAAAAGCAGAAGATCCACACTGATTGACAGACAAGCGCATGTAATCCAGTATACCCCCATTCCCTTTCGGGAGTGGGGGTATAAAAAGCAGAAGATCCACAGATCAACAGACAGGTGCATGTAATCCAGTATACTCCCATTCCCTTAGGGAGTAGGGGCATAAAAAGCAGAAGATCCACAAGCAAAGGCCAGCTCACTGACATCCCATTGCAACCCAGTGGTGAACTTCGTGATCCTTGAGCTGAAAATTTGCTTTTATTTTAATTTTTTTTTTTTAAATGCAGCTGTTATAAAGAAAGTATTATTGAACAACCCATTCCCCAAATCATGTATTTCAACCACATGAAGCAGTTCTCCCTAATTGCTCAACATGTTCTTATCTATAGATATGCTGATACCCATCATTCAAATGAGCTTAAATTTTAACCCTTTACCGAACGAATTGGCTGTATTGGCCCAGTAATATAAATTGAGCAGGTGAAAAATAAAAAAACAACAAAAAAACAATTCAGCAACCATATCATGTGAACACTCATTGGAACAAACGCGTTGAGCTCATTCCAATGCAGGATCAAGCAATATGGTTTTGTCGAAATTTGTCCCCAAAAACGGTAAAAATAATTTTTAAAATAAATTTTGATATTATCTGCTTTAGGTAAAGGGTTAAAGAAAATGCTGTAATAAACTGTTATTTGAGCTCAACTATTAATAAATTAATACAGAGAGTTGTGCTAGGTAATGAATTGTATATGTGAGAGTTATAATATGCTTTTCTGCCAAAATTTGTTTTAATCAATGAGGCAAAGTAAAAACACTTCACTGCAGAATCAATTTTTTTCACCAAAAAAAATAAGAAAGTAATTGAAAAATATGTTCAGATGTTTATTGTTGAGTACCAAACAAGCTTCAACATTGATGGCTAAAACTTGGACTATTTGCCTTCGTTGACAAAATTCAATAAATTGACAAACTGTTAGAAAAGGCACTCCAACACTCCTCCCAACAGTTTATCAAGTCAAAAATCTTAGATTGATAACAGAAAATTATGCAGAAAATACAATATTTCAACTTGTTGAGTCCTAGATTATTTTTGGTTAACATTAACTGTTTTCTTTCAATTCACTGGAGAGAGGGTACTCTCCAATAAACTGTAACAAAACAGATGTGAATTAACATATATTTTCTATCTTTCTGAACATAAAATCACTCAGAATTTGAGAACTTTTTTTTTTTTATTAACTCTCTGCACACAGATGTGAAAATTCCAATTTTACAAGCAGCACATTTTTCCTCATCATGTAACTTGGAAATTAACCAATTCAATGTTGTTTGACAGAGCTCACTGAGCTCTGTCAAACAAGATTGAATTGGCTGATTTCCTAGCTGCATTATGGTCAAAAATTGCAACTTGAAATTGTGACATTTCATCTAAAGAATGCAGATGGTTAACATCCAAATATGGGTGTCCAACACTGTACCCGTTAGGCCATTCAGATTGGCTTGGCACAAAAGCAGTTTAAAAATGTAATTCAGTGGCACAGATGTAGGATACTGCAAGAAAATAAGAGTCCTGCTCTTTTGTTTTATTTTCAGTTTCACACCAAAATTAAGCAGCAACTGTCAATAATATTAGCATAACATTATGGCTTCAAGGCAACAAATTTTCAAAAATTTTCTTCTTTAACTGGTAGAGTGCTGGAAGCCCATATTTGGGCTTTATTCTTAAGTTCAGGTACCGCATTTTAAAGGCTTCATATTCTGTGGATTTGCTTCATTTTATCTTCGAAGTTAAATAATTTAATCACCATGAACTTGCCTTGCTACAATTCATGAGAGAGTGCCTGGGGGCACTCTCCCATGAATTGTAACAAGGCAATGACATGCAAACAAATTCTGACAACCAAAAATAACTTAGCACTCTACCAGTTAAATAAAAAGCACCTCCTGATGATTTGGGGAGGAGGAAGTTGGGGAGAAGGCCAAGAGCATAATATTTTTGATAGATTTTTGCTATGCAAGGCATCGTTAATCTGTCAAAAATTTCATGGTTTTGATTCCTGCGATATCTATCCCTCAACTGTAAAGTCTATCTATGCCACTGAAGTGTGCAATGCTGTGGATGAGGTGATTTGTAAAAAATAAAAACAAAAATTCATTTCTCGATATTAATCAATGGAAATTTTTTTTCAGTTTTCAAGCACCTGTCTCAGTCTTTCCTGTTCCTCACTCCATGCTTCGATTCGCTTCTGCTCGGTTTTCTCATCAAAATTTGTATTACTACTGGCAAGAGAAGTCTGAGATAAATCTGAGCTGAATTCACCACTGAGATTTAGTGCCATATCATCTTTTGCAGAAGATGCAATTTCAATTTTTTGGGATCTCCAGTCGAGAGCACAACTCTGTCGTCTATCTGGTGGTGATGTTCTCACATCGGGCTTCCTCCTTCGCTGCCATTTTCTCAGAATGTCTGGCGGACCTAATGATGAATCATCGGACTGGCTGCTCGGTGTAGGAGATATGAAGTCTCTTGAGGGTGGAGGTGCTGAGAAGTTTACACCAACTTCCATTTTTGTTTCAACATCTGAAAGAATAAAGCAAGTTTGACTTCATAAGAACTATGGAACAGATGCGTAGACAGGATATCAAAGTTAGGGGCAAGAGCGATATCTGGAGGGGGGTGGGGGCATACAGAATATGATTCACTGCATCATCCGAGCCCGGCAGCAGCATTATGGGGGCAAGCACTGAAAGAGTACCCCTTTCCGTTGGAGGGGGTCTGCTCCCCCGGGAAAAATTTTGAAAACTGAGACAAAAAAAACCTCAATTTCCTTGATTCTGAGTCTGTTTGTATCCATAATTTATAAGTTGTGAAAGTCATCAATAATTAGGCCCCCCCCCCCCATACCCCCCCTCCCCCCGTGCCATTCCCTATGGCTATGCCACTGTTAGGGAATGATCCTCCTTCACTCTCTGAACACTGATGTCAAAATACCAAAATTTCAAACAGCAAATTTATTCCCTTATTGCAACTTCGAATTTATTCACTTCAACGTTGCTCACAGAGGTGAGCTCTAGCAGTCAAACAAGCTTAAAATGATTCAATTCTTAGTTGCATTGTGGGAAAATTTAACTGTTTATTTATTTATTGGGGTTTAGCGACACTTTCAACAGCCAGAGTAGATGGAAGGAACCACTGAGCACTGGCAAGCAACTATCAAACTCCCCAACATTCTAACTCCGCGCAACCAGGGTTAGCATTGGTGGAAGACAAGTGCACCATCGACGTTCAGTATGCCTTAGTACACAGTGCCATCGTGCCTGCACGTGGGTAATCGGGATGAATTATTTATCTGTTTAAAAACATGAAAGGCAGACATTTGCAAACAAAACTCTTGAATAACTAATTTTTCATTTTTTGGCGTCACAAAAAAAGCTTATGACCCCTCATTGGAATGAGCTCAATGAGCTCATTCCAATGAGGGGTCACAAGCTATGTTACTCAGACAAAAAATGAAAAAAATAGTGACAAGTATACCGCCAGGCATGGGCTATGTCCCCCAACAGCAAGTTCTTACATTGGACATACTGAAGACTAAAACAAGTCAAAAAAATGGAAAAAGGGCTATAACTCAACCACAATTGGTCATCCTGAACCCAAATTCGAACTTGACCTGCATATGCATGAGACAAACCTATGTACAAAATTTGGTGCTGATTCAATAATTCAAACTAAAGTTATCATCCTGATTATTTATTTATTTATTTATTGATGTTTAAGGTCACATATTTATGCACAATGGCTAATCATGACCGTGACAGTTTTACGGGTGGAGGAAGCCGGAGTACCCGGAGAGAACCACCGAGCAACGACGAGCAGCTGCCAGCTCCCCAACATCGTAACTCCGCACTGCAGCACAGGCAGGGTTAGATTGGTTGAAGACATGCGCACCATCGACGTTCAGTACGCCTTAGTACACGGGTTCATCGTGCCCCCACATGGGCAATGGGGGTGAAGTGTCTTGCCCAAGGACACAACGCGGTTGCCGCAGGTGGGATTCGAACCAAGGACCTCTCGGCTTGCAGCCTGCACCTCTGCCTACTGAGCCATCGCGCCCCCCTATCATCCTGATATACAAGTTTCAAAGTAAAAAAAAAATGGAAAAAGGCCCATAACTCAGCCAAAATTTGTTGGATTGAGCCCCAATTCGAACTTGACATGCGTATTCTTGAAATAAACACATGAACAAAGTTTGTTGTTGATTCAATAATTCAAACTGAAGTTATCATCTGAAAACCAAATTTCCAAAGTTACAAAAGTGGGTGGAAAAACGTCAAAAAAGGGGCATAACTCCAACAAAGATTATTGGATCTAGCCGATATTTGGAATTCACCTAATCAATGGGTTATGGGACATACACACCACATTTGGTGTTGATTTGATGACTCAAACTTTAGTTATCACTTCGGATGGATGGACAGATGCAGCCGATTACAATTGTCCTTTGACATGGGCATTTTTATGAATAGCGCTGGCTGGTTTTGGCTACTATGTTGGATAAAGTGTCAATGTAATCTGAGCACCAGAGTTAAGTGGGTTCCTGTGTATAAACTAATGCATACTGATCATACCCATTACTGGCTCCTCTTTATGATGTACATTTTGTGGTGAAGGAACGTTGTGTCGATATACCACCTCAGGTTGTGCTGGTCCATCATACACTTTACTCTCCACAATCTGTGTAGGAATCTCTGGACTCAATGGCGTGCTGACACCTGATGAGAAACTCTGCAATAAAGTAAAATTTTGTATTTTATTGATGAATGATATCTGTTTAAAAAATAAGACTGCTTCAGCTTTTGCCTTTATTTAATCTAAGATTTGAAGCACAAATCTGCTTCAGGGCTTATATTTTGATGAGAATCCGAGACTCCATTCACGCAAAGATTTGCACAACAAAGGCAGCAAAAATCCATGTAGATTCTTGCTGCACCTCTGCTAGGTTTTGCGTGAAAAAAAATTGAGTCAATTTAACACTTTACCTAACAAAGCAACAGCAAATTAACCAATACAAGGCTAACATGACCTGAAATATCTTGACACTTTGTCAATAAAATTGTAAAAATATGGCTGTCATTGGAACCGGCTCAACGAGCCGGTTCCAGTGCCAGCTATTTTTGTAACGCATTATTGATAAACATTGTTTATTTTTTTTTAAATTATCAAATTCAGTTTATATTTAAACAAGAGGCCCCATGGGGCCTGAAGCGCTCATCTTGAACAGAACACAATTTAAACAGAGTCCAAGAATGAGTCTACATTAAGCAAGCTATCTCCATAGGCTACACCGTCAATCCTTGATTCCCTCAAGAGTGACAAAAATAATCTGGGCATCATGCCTTTTCTTCAGTTGATCATAAAGTAAAATGTAGAGCTCCCCTATGAAGCCCCTTGATACAACCTATGTGGATTAATCTTAGTTACACACCTCTAAAGGGTACTGAATACAAAATTTTTAATTTTTCAGCAAAATGGCCAATTCCAGCTCCCATAGAGAGCCTAAATATTAACCCAGGCTCTTGATTTGAACACAGTTGAATCTGACTTCCCTAGAGATGTTGGGTGCCGAATATGAAAGCATTCTGACTGTTGGATCTGAAGAAGAGAAATTGTAAAGAAATTTCTTCGAACTGCACCAAGTTCAAATTTGGGCTACAATAGTGAGCCCCATTATTAACCTATGGATCCGATTTGAACAAACTTGAATCTGACCCCCCACCCCCCTCCCCCTAGAGATGTTGTATACCAAATGTGAAAGCATTCTGACGAGTGGATCTGAAGAAGAAGATTTTTGAAGAAATTCCCTCATATTGTACTAAGTTAAATTTCATGTTCCCATATGGAGCCCAAATATTAACCTAGGCACTCGAATTGAACATCCTGGAATCTGACCCCCCACCCCCAGAGATGTTGTATACCAAATATGAAAGCATTCCGACTGGTGGATCTGAAGAAGAAGATTTTTAAAGAAATTTCATCATATTGCACTAGGTAAAAATTTTGGCTACCATAGTGAGCCCAAATATATACCTAGGGATCTGATTTGAACAAACTTGAATCTGACCCCCTCAGAGATGTTGCATACCAAATATCAAAGCATTCTGACTGGTGGATCTGAAGAAGATTTTTTTAAATTACCCTCCATATTGAACAAAGATAAAATTTGGGCTTTATTAACCTAGGGACTTGGTTTGAACAATCTTGAACCTGACCCTCATAACAATGATGTATACCAAACATTAAAAGATTCTGACTGGTGGTTCTGAAGAAGATTTTTAAAGAATATTCCCCATATTACCCTATGTTAAAACTTTGGGGGGGGGGGGGGGGTGGGGGGGGGGGGCTCCTGTAGAGAGCCCAAATATTTCAACAAACTTTTATCAAACTTGATTCTACACCTCATATGGAAGCTCCATAGCAAATATCAAGTCATTGTACATACTGGTTCTTGAGAAGATTTTAAAAATATTTTGGAGCATTTTCCCCCACCCCTTCCCTATGGGGCTGGGCATGTTGAGTTGAACAAAAATGAAATGCCCCTTTGGCACCATCACTCACACAAACTTTCACTTGAATTGGCCCATTGGCTTTGGAGGAGAAGACCAAAACATGGTGCTGATGGACGACAGACGATGGACTACGGACGGCAGATGGAGAGCGATGAGATTAGCTCAGCTTGACTTTGTCAAGATGAGCTAAAAAATAAAAAGCTGTGTTGGTTAAAGGGCTAACAGGTGTTAACAGTATACAACAGGGGTTCAGCCATGGTGGCCTAATGGCTAAAGGGATCCTGGGACACTCATAGCAGGTGTGGATTCTCGCAACCATTTTCACAACAATCCAAATGGATTCTCACAAATAATTTAGATGGAATATTAGCCCAGGGATTCATATTCTGTGGATGTACTGTAGGCAGCTCTCCCATAAATTATAACAAGGCAAAGACATGTGAATATTTTTTGCCAAACAGTGCCTACATATGGTTGCCTTCACTTGCTATTAACACGCAACTCAAATATATCAGCTGGTCCATTCCAGAGTGCAGATTATGCCACCTTTACAAACTCATACAAATGAAGTCATAGGCTAGGACTGAAGTGTCAATGACACTATTTTATACCATGATTACTTATTCTACTATATATAAAAAGCTTAGGACATAAATATTAGCTTTACACACCAAACGTGGTGAACACACCAGCAATGGGATTTCAATAGTTAAAATTTACACCTGCAGTGGAACTACATCCAATTTGACCTTTGGTGACCTCGCCTTGAATGCAAACTTGTCTAAATTTATCACTCGTCGGCTCGTGAAGAGTGAAATGAAACCAGCAATTATTTATAACGTTTTTAAATAAATTTACCTCATAAGATACCAAAAATTAACAAACATATGTTGTCTCATGTTAATAAAGCATCCCTAACTCAAAATAGTATGTTATTAAAATGAAAAAGGACCCGTAATTTGCGAGTTTCATTTTCTATTTTATTTTGGCGATAAAAATGCCAGTGGAGGTACTGCCTACCGGTGCTCATGTAAACAAAAACAGACTCGCACATGTGAATATTGATTTATTTAACATTTAAACTCTATTAATCTGACGATCATGGTATAAATAAAAGTAGTTTGGTGTACCAAATGTTCACCACTCATGGGAAGTGGTGTTAACCGTGCACTGAAGGCTCGTGGTTAACCCTTTACCCAATGCAGACGATATAAAAATTTATTATTTTAAATATCATTTTTTTTAATTTTTCAAAAAATTTCAACAAAACCATATCATTTGACCCCTCGTTGGAACGAGCTCGTTCCAACAAGGGGTCACATGATATGGTTTTGTTGAAATTTTTTGAAAAATAATCTTTTTTCAACTGCTGAATTTGCACATTACGCGGGCGGATGCGGCCGATTCGTTGGGTGAAGTGTTAACACCACTTCACCACTTGTGCTGAACATTTGGTACACCAAGCTACTATGGGTATATTCTGTATTTATACCATGATTACCTACTCTAGTATACATAAAATCCTATGACATAAATTTCAGCTTTACACACAACCTTGGTGAACACGCCAGCAATGGGATTTCAAAAGTTAAAATTACACCTTTAGTGGAACTACATCCAAGTTGACCTTTGGTGACCTCGGTCTGAATGCAAACTTGTCTAAATTTATCGCTCGTCCCCTCTCAAAGAGTGAAATGAAAGCAGGAATTATTTATTACATTTTAATTGAGTTTTCCTCAGAAGATACCAAAAATTAACAAACATGCATTGTCTCATGTTAATAAAGCATCCAAAAATCAAAATAGCATGTTATTAAAATGAAAAAGGCCCCATCAATCGCGAGTGTCTTTTTCCATTTCGTTTCGCTGATAAAATTGACAGTGGAAGTACCGCCCACCAGTGCTCATGTAAACAAAAACAGATACAGACCTGTGTGCGTCTGCTGCTCAGTTGAATTGTGAGAAAAATAATAGCGACTCTTAATAATCTGACGATCATGGTATAAATAAAATATACCCAAAGTAGCTTGGTGTACCAAATGTTCACCACTCATGGTGAAGTGGTGTTAACCACGTGACGATGGCTCGTGGTTAACACCACTTCACCACTCATGCTGAACATTTGGTACACCAAGCTACTATGGGAATATTCTGCATACTCATCATACTTTTCTGACAAGTTTCAAGAAAACTGCATAAATGCTACCTGCAGGCTGCTCTGGAAAAATCCAAATAGAGATGGGCAACATACCGAAAAACAAAACCGATACTGATATCATGGGGTTATCGAAAAACTGAACCGAACCAATCACAGAATACTGAAACCATCTGAGTTTTCAAATTTTTCTACATTCGCTATTTATAAATCCCTGTTGAGGCTTAATAACAGTTGAAAGGTTCATTTTCATGAAAGATATGACTGATTTTCTTTTCAGTTTTGTTAACCCTCAATGGATGGGCAACTGTCCTGAATATCTATGAGACTACAACCTGTACATGTCCAATTACTTAGCAGTTATTTTTAGTCATGTCTTGGCTGCCTGTTGCCCTGGTGTTTTGTCTATTGTCAGCAGGACCTCCTAAAGATGGTATGGTCAGGGCACATGCTCTGAGATCACAAAAAGCTTGAAACAGGTCTTTAAACATTAAGGTGCATTTAGAACAAGTCACAAAATTACTGAAGATATAATTTGTGGTCATAAAAGATGCCACTGTTGAGCTCATTAGCAGTGTCATTTATAGCTTTGTGGCAGAATGATACATCAATGACTTAATTTTGTTTTTCCTGATGTGAATTCCTCTTTGGTACTATCAGCAAATCTCAGTCAAGTCAGATACCGAATACGGAACCAATACCCTGTACAAATACCAAAACTGATACCGAACTCAAAATGTCAATACCACCCTATCTCAAATCCAAGACATCCACCGTGACCAAAATACAACTTTCTCATCTACTCATCATACTGAGTCACATTGTTGAGTTTCAAGAAAATTGAGCACTCTCCCATGAATTGTAATTAGGCAAATGCACACACATTATTTAATTTCACTTCAAAGATAATATGAAGCACTTCCACAGGTTATGAAGCCTTTAACTGGTGTAGAGTGATACATTTTTCTTGACCACAGATTTCCCGTCACCATATATTGCTCTGGTACATTTGATTGGATAGTGCCAAGAGGCATTATTCAATCAAATGTAACTGAGCAACGTGTCGACAACAAAATTTGATTCTTGCCAGGGTCAGTATGAAACCACCATTTGCAGAGTGTAGATGTTATAGTCCAGCCTCTGGTTTTTAGTAAAGCCCAAGTATGGGATTCCAGCACTATACCAGCGAAACTGGGGGACATGCACTTAAGAATGAAGCCCAAATATGGGCTCCAAGCACTCTACCAGTTACGGACACTTTCCGAATCTATGACAAGAATAAAACAAACATTTTATGAGAATCCAAGTTGATTCTCAAGGTTTTTCTTGCAAGACTCAATACTGATTCTCACATGGATTTTAAGTCAAGTCTTGACTCCTACTCTAGAAGCACCTAAGGCTTTACTAGAAAACACTGCGAGGTAATTTGGTGGCCATTCTCTGCAGGAAACTTCTTGACTGGATTTTAAATAACATGTTCCTTAACAAAAAATATGTTAACCCTTTACCTAACATGAAAAGCAGATGACACTTGCAAAAAAAATTATTGAATAACTAATTTTTTTGCATTTTTGCATCAAAAACATAGCTTATGACCCCTCACTGGAGCAAGCCCAAAAAGCTTGTTCCAATAAGGAGTCATAAGCTATGTTTTTGATGCCAAAAAAAATGAAAAAAATAGTGAAAATTGAATGGCAATTTTTGTGAATAATGCTGGTCGTTTTTTGGCTGTTATATTGGGTATAGTACTGAAATAGTTAACCGGATAATCGGTTTGAAACCAGTTAGCTACCTAACCGATTAGAAAAACCATCAACTGGTTATCCAAAATATTAATAGTGATCGTCATTCCATTTAAAACATAGTAAATCTGCTGCTACTCCTTTGTGATAGATTACACCCCGAAGCCGCGCTGTATATATTGAGAAATAATTGACTTTGGCAATCAAGACTTTGTTAATGATCGGCAGTTTCCGTGAGAACTGAGTAAAAGCAGAAACTATTCCATAGTAAGTATACAAATGAACGTTGTCGAGTACTCGACAACGTTCATTTGTATACATACTATGGAATAGTTTGAGAATACAGCTTTCCAATTCCTATAGTTTTAATCCCATATTCGGTGAAATAATGGCCACGGATAACTGGATATTATCCGGTAAAAGCTCTCGGTTAGTCGGTTATGAAAATGAGCCAATCGTTTCAGCCCTAGTTGGGTAAAGGGTTAAGGTCGTGTATATTCCCTGAGGAGTAATGTTACCGTGCCAATAGAAATGAGTTAGAGTATAACATTCCAATAATTTCACCATTATTTTGCCATCATCAATAATACCAGCCCTTGACAAAGATTCTCAAAGCAAAGAGGCTGCATGGTATGATGAGTAATGGAAAGAATAAATGATTTTTCCTGTGGCTATATCACAAATTATTTTAAATAAGGAATTTAAACTGTATATTTTTGGTTGAGTATAAGATGCAACATTTAGTGTCAAAAGATTTAAACAATGAAATTTGTTCCTAAAATCTTAGAATTATGTGAATCATGTTAGTAAAATATTTTTCAATAAACTGTAACAAAATAAGCATCCAAAAGATATGGAATTTTAAGGCATATAAAAAAAAATCTTGTTTCTAAGGTAATTTTTACTCAATCTAATGATGAAGGAGGGAGGCTTCTTTTCTTTTTACCGGTATTCACAAAAGTTCTGAAATTACGTGGAATAAGAAATTTAATTTCTTTCACTATTATGTGGCAAACCAATATTTTCAGTGGTGAAAATTTCCCATAATGTAGTTGAAAATTTAACCAACTATACCTTGACAGACAGAGCTCTGTGAGCTCTGTCAGACAAGGTATAGGTGGTTAACTGGTTATGGGCTCGATTATTTTTGGTGGTCTGAATTTGTAATAAAACAAATCTGTTTGTACAAAATATCATTTGCATTTGACTGAATATGAAACATGACCAAGGAAAATGTTGGATATTTCTCTGGTACCCTCATTTTTTTGAAAGCCCTGATAGTGGTTCTTAGCACCCAACCAGTGAAATATTTGTCCTACAAGTGCAAAATAGTGTGATAGAAGAAATTTCCAGGTGAAAAAGAGAGGTGATGAGGCAGATTTTCTATGATGAGGGAGGTGCCTGAGAAACAAGAATTTTTTTTTAATAGCCTAAGGTAAAAATTAATGTTCAAAATAATACTGGGTGAAGCTCTAGATTTTAGTCAAGTTTTGAAAGTGTTTTTTTGAGTGGTAAGCCCAAACATACCTCATCTTTTCTGGTGTTGTTGTCTGTTTTTTGATCCAGTTCCCCTCTCAACCAATCCTGTTCTTTGTTCAATTCATTCTGAAGACTGTTCAGCATCGGGTAATTCTGAAAGAGAGCAACAAAAACCAAATGAACAAAAAATAAAGAATATATAATGTTGAGCCAACTGATATGCATAAAATTTGTTGATAAGAGATGCAAATTATGAATATTATTAGTTGAGTCCCACAAAACATCAAAATTTTATTCAATCCAACATTGACATGATGATTCACGTCAGACTGATTCAGAAATTTTCGAACCATTGAGATGTTTTGAAAGTCCTACAAAATGTCACCTCTAATGAATTCCACCAACTTAATAACTTTATCCTATTGCAGTCCATGTATACTTGTTCAACTCCATGCATGCGATTGTGTGTCATTTCAACTGATTGTGGCATTTAGGCATACTTATATCGAATGGTAACATCATTGCCTGCGTTGTTATTTATTTGAATGTTCCCTCTCCCTCTGAAAACATTCCTATAATAAGCTTTGATATCCTAAAAATATAATACAATATACCGCTAATAAGTCGTTTCCGACCTCCTGTTGATATTTATTATTACCACTTTATAGGGCGCTCCTTGGGTTATTAAAATGATATGAGGTGGACGATAAGACTCAATAACAGCCTGCAAAAATAGTGCTAATAATGAAAATGGCCGGCTAGCTCAGAATTGTGGGTAATTTATGTTCAGGAAAAATGACACTACTGTGCACGAAATTTTGTTGTCCATTTATTCCAGCAAAACGGATTAAACCATGACTTATTTCGGATTATTAACTTCATTTAGGATTTAAAAGTGGTGGTGAGTATTGATACGATAAATAATCTCATTTTGTAAATAACGGCGTGAGTTTGTAGTTAAAGCGCTTCAGCCAAATTCCAGCAATCCTATTTTCGAGTCATCCAAATAAATTGTACTCAACTTTGAACTTTGACCTTTGTTTGTAAATAAACAGACGACAATCTGATTCTTCTATTTCTCAATCAAAAATGTCTCAGTGGCTTGAAATGGCGTTCTTCTATTTCTAAATCAAAAATGTCTGCAGTGGCTTGAAATGGCGTTCTTTGGTAAGTGGTAATAATAGTAATAAGATATTCCCTTTCAGGCGTCATGGGACATTAACAGCCCTTGAAAAATGATTAACAGCCCTCGGGACCATTAACGGCCCTCAACTTCATCTCGGGCCTTTAAGTGGCCCTCGGGCTGTTAATCATTTTTCTAGGGCCGTTAATGAACCATAACGCCCTCAAAAGAACTTGTTATTGTTATATTGAATGACTTCTATGTTTTTAAGCTGTGTGCTTGTGTTTTGTTTGTGATAAATGCTGGATGAATCAGCCCAAGAAAGATTCAGACCAGATGTTTTGTGGGGATGAATGGGACACCCAAATTATTACTCCCTTTGAGCCATATTAAAATGAAAAATGGTTGAAACTAATACTTCTGGGATTCCTCTTATCATTTCTACTTTGGCACCAATTCACCAATTTTACAAGGATACTGAATGGTAACCATTCAAAAGTGGCAAAAGATCTGTCAATGTGTGCTAAATTATTGTCCAGTCTTTAACAAACACATGACCTCACCATCACACTGAATAACTGAGATCTATTTTTATAATACCCGGATTTTCTGTTTTGTTGAATAAGGCCTAAAAAAGATAAAAATCTGTTTCACAGGCCCTCCTGCATGGTCCTTTTGGCTGCTGCATGCTATCTTTTTATAACCAATGCAAACTTAAAAAAAATAAAAATTAAATGAGTTATGTCTGATATTTTACCAAATTAATAAAATTGATAAATTTGTCCCTTAGTGCAACAAGGCTTTCAATGCTTTAGCATTGCAAAGCCTTCTTGCACTCAAGGGACAAAATACACCACCACCCATGCTATTCTGTAGATTATGAGGCCTAAAACATAAAACGAACCAAGAACATGAACTTTTGATGGCAAAGAAATAATTACAAAAATAAAAAAATAAAATAAAAAAATGCCGCCATATGCAATTTCACAAAAAATGGCCTGCGAAACAGAAGATCTTCTTTGTGGGGCCTAACTCATGTTTTCTCAGAGGAGGTTAAGCAAAAGATTTCCACTTTTATGCCACAACTATGCAGCATGATTGCTCCAAATTACTCAAGTGGTATCCTATCACATGTAAAAGTTGTTACATCAGTCTTAAAGTCTGAATGTTGGTTGTGTTTATGGATGCATTTCTGGCCAGACAATAAAATTGCACAATGCACAGGGGTTTTTTTTCAACGCGTCAGGGCACATGAACCAATAATCTTTTCTTTAGCCTTATAAAATACTTTTTTATCCCTCAAAGGCCTATTTCCAACTTTTACGACTTCAGAACAGGAGCCCTTAACAAGCCATCATGAATAGGTCCTGCCAACAATAGACAAATTACATAGGCAGTGGTTTCTAGTCAAGTCTTGGATGCCTGTTAAGGCAGCGAAGACTTGACTTGAGATCACTGTTAAGCCACTGGATCATTACTGGCTGCGGTCAGGGGTAAATTCAGGACAATTGTCCAGGCCCTTACAGGTTAAATAAAATGGGGCCTCTCACAACTTGTTTCATCCTGTAGAACAAAATTTCCTGGTAAACAGCAAAACAAAGAAATAAATAGATAGTGAAATGTTTACCATTGGTGAATCCTCTTCAAAACGACTGAGCACTTTTGGAGGACTTGTTTCTGGTCGTGGTGGAGTTTTAGCTGTGTAGTCAAATATACTGTTGTTTTGCTTTGGAGGATGAGATTCTTCAACTTCTTCTTCAACATCATCATCATCATCATCATCTTCGTCATCTTCTTCATCTGAATATTCCTCATCTGATATACAAAATATAAACAGCTACTTCAGTGATCTGAATCTATAACAAACATGTATTTATTTCTTTATTTATCAGGGTTCAACAACACTTGCGACAGCCAGGGTCACTTTATGTCCCACAGGTTTACAGGTGGAGAAAGCCGGACTACTCGCATAGAACCATTGAGCTGCGATGAGCAACTGTCAAGACTCCCCAACGTACAAACTCCCACAAGCAGGGATAGCACTGGTTGAAAACAAGTGCACCATCGATGTGCAGTTTTACCTTAGTACAAAGCGCCAGAGTGCCCCCACGTGGGCAATGGGGATTAAGTGCCTTGTCCAATGCAGTTATCCCTGGCAGGGATCGAACCGTGGACCATTTGGTTTGAAGTCCAATGCCATAACCACTGCGCCACTGTCTGACCTAACAAACATGTATAACTCTTTACCTAACCAGACTAGCAGAAAATTCAACATATGTTCAATGAGATGTAATCCATTGTCTTGAATCTAGAATATTTCTTTTTACACACTTTTTTCATAACTATGTACATTAAACCTTAATTCAGTGGAGCAATGTTAACTGAATAGCCAATTTGTGTGTGAAAAACATGCAATTAACAGGACCTTTGTCATTTTCCTATATTCTTGCATTATATTGGATGTACTGAGGCCAAACAAACCTATAAACATTGTGAATTCAGTAATTGGCCGAGTAATTCGATATATTGCAATATTTTTTTATTGAGTTAATAGGAGATTACTCTATAACCTACATGCAATTAACAGGAAAAATTTGCAAAGGAGGTATGGTAAATGGTTTGGTGTTTGGAAGTTATATTCATTAATTTCAATTAACAGGGTTATTCAATGAAGAGATATCCAGTTAGTTGGTTCCACTGTGTAAGCATTTCAAGATACACCAAAATTTGCATTGAAGAAATGGTAAAAGGCTTGGTGTTCAGAAGTTATATTTATTAATTTCAATTAACAGGGTTATTCAATAAACACAAGCAGATTCCAGTATCTACCCCCTCCTCCATAACATTGTTGCATACAGTTAAAAAATGAGGATTACCATAATTTTTCCGAGACAAAATTTTCTCACTCCACTAAGGTACTGAGACAAATATAAAGTCGTGTGAGACAGCTGGGAGAGATATGCCTGTCTTGCCCCACTCATGTGACAGCTATCTCACCCCATCCCACTCACGTGACCAATCTATATTGCCTTATTAGAATATTTAATGAGCACAGGCAGGACTATTCAATGATCGCACGTTTTTCAGTAAACAAACGACATGGCATCACATTTCGAAAATATTAGCAAACGAACGTTTGTTGAAGAAAATAGAAATAAAAAAACACAGACTGCAAAACCAAAGAACACCTGAATCTTTTATCTCAATTTTTGGATGAATGCCATTATGAGTGGAGCGAGTTGCACGAAATTCTCGTCGAAAAGTTATGCGAATACATTGTAGAATTCATAATATGACATCATCGGAATGTGTCAATGTTCAGTTCACTACAAATCTTTAACCCCCGTTTTGTCGGCGTGGGATTTTTGTGGTATATACAGAACTTTTGTGGGCTCTTTCTGATAAGCAAATCAGTTTTCTTCAGAAATGGACAACAAAATTGCTCGATATAGATGCACATGCCCCTGGATTACTTTTGATGATGTCAGACTGTTTTGGTGGGGGGAGAAAAATTAGCCCTGATGGAGGTGGGTGTGAGATGGGGAAATCTCACCCTCGGGACAAGATATTTGGTTCCAGTCACTCGGTAAGCCTCGTGTCTGGCCCAAATATCTTGCCCTCGGGTAAGATTTCCTCATCTCTCACCCTCACCAACCGGGGATAATAATAATATCATTACTTGGTAACACAATATTTTCATACTAGCCTGGAAATCTGCATGCAGCAGGTAAAGAGTTCAACATGCACACAAGAGTCTAATTGCATTTACTGTGGATGTAAGAGTTCTTTTTAGGGGGCGCATTTTTATTACAACTGTACCAAAAAGCCAGAAGGACAAAATTCAATGATTTATCTTTATCAGATATGATACAATATTTCAAAATGTTGTAATTCTCCATGATTTCCAAAGGAGCACAACACAATGCCCCCAAACATCATCAATTATTTTTGTCATAATTGGGATGCTTCATGAGTTGAGGGTGGTAGGATTTATTTCTCCTGATTAAGACCCACAAAGTAGATCATCTGTTTCTCAAGACATTGTTTGTAAAACTGCATCTGAGCAGACGTTTTTTTATTTTATTTTTTATTTTTTATTTTTGGAATTATATTTTTGCCATCAAAAGTTCATGTTCTTGGTTTGTCTTATGTTTTCGGACTCATAATCTACAGAATAGCAAGGGTGGTTGTGTATTTTATCCCTTGAATACAAGAAGACTTGCAAAGCCTTCTTGCACTCAAGGGACAAATTTATCAACTTTATTAACTTGGTTAAACACGATGGCTCAGTCAGTAGGGGTGCAGGCTGCAAGCCGAGAGGTTCTCGGTTCGAATCCCACCTGTGGTAACTGCATTGTGTCCTTGGGCAAGACACTTCACCCCCATTGCCCACGTGGGGGCACGGTGCATTGAGTACTAAGGCATACTGCATGTTGATGGTGCACTTGTCTTCAATCAATGCTAACCCTGCTTGTATGCAGGTAGTATGTTGGGGAGCATGACTGTTGCCCGCTGTTGCTCAGTGGTTTTCTCCGGCTTCCTCCACCCGTAAATATCCTTCACGAAGTGACCGTGGCTATCGAAAATGTTATTAAAGCCCAATAAATAAATAACTTGGGTAAAATATCGGACATTATTTAATTTTTATTTTTTAAAGTTTGCATTGGTTATAAAAAGATAGCATGTGTCATCAAAATCACCATGCAGGAGGGCCTGAGAAACAGATTTTTCATTTTGTTAGGCCTTAATTCTGATTAATGGAGAACCCAATGTTTACTTTCACTGATCAACAGGGTGGTTGAATTTTGCTACATCACAAAACAGATTTCTCTAACTTCATGGATACTTTGATCTTTCAGGCTTCCAGGTGTAAAGTGCCAATCTCACAAAATTTATTTTATCAGATAATTTATTTGTTTATTTATTGGTGTTTGAGGTCACATATTTCTGTACAATGTCTAATCATGACCATGACAGTTTTACAAGTGAAGTCAGCCGGAATACCCGGGGAGAACCACTGAGCAATGGTGAGCAACTGTCAGCTCCACAATATACTAACTCCACACAAGCAGGGGTAGCATTAGTTGAAGACAAGTGCACCACCGACGTGCAGTACACCTCAGTAAACAATGCCCCCACGTGGGAAATGGGAGTGAAGTGTCTTGTCCAAGGTGGGGTTCGAACCGAGGACCACATGGTTTGCAGCCTGCACCTCTACCTACTGAGCCACCGTGGCTCCCCTCCCCTTGTCAGATAATATTATTTTTATCAATAGAAATTATCTACAATATAGCTAAAAACATAATTGCAAACTGCAGTATCAGTTGAGATAAACATTTGGCAATAAGGCAACACAAAGTAGATCTCCTTTTCTCAGGCCATTATTTGTAAAATTGCATGCGGGCGACCGTTTTTTTATTTTATTTTGCACTTCTGTAATTATTTCTTTGCCGTCAAAAGTTCATGTTCTTGGTTTATGTTTAAGGCGTCATAATCTACAGAATAGCATTGGTTGTGGTGTATTTCGTCCCTTGAGAGCAAGAAGGTTTTGCAATGCTAAAGCATTACAAAGCCTTGTTGCACTCAAGGAACAAATTTATAAAAAAAATTTAACTTGGGTAAAATATCAGACATAAACCATTTAATTTTTATTTTTTTTAAGTTTACGTTGGTCATAAAAAGAGAGCATGAGACAGCCAAAAGGACCATGCAGAAGGGCCTGAGAAACACATTTTAAATTTTTTTAGGCCTAAAAGATCTTGTACCACTATTGCAACAGCGATGAAAGTCACATGACTTGAGAAACGAATGCACACACACCTGACAGACTATTTCTGTGGTACTGGCAATCACAAGTCATTTCCTTCAAAAACTTGTAATGCTGCAATGAATGGTGCATCTAGCTTGCCTCAACATACATTCCATGTTGCAGGGAATTGCATGATCCATCACACAAACAATCCACCAAGCAAAACACCAAAAACAAAAAACACGAAGGAGAATCAGAAAAGTAGAAAGTTAAAGCGAGAAAATTTTGAAATGTAATGCCAATCTCATTGCGGTTTGCACGCTTCTAAGAAATATGAATGAAGTGATGTTGTATATTTAAAGAGATTCTTGCACGCTACAAAAATATAGAATTCCCTAGTTGTGTTCGCAAACCACCCACCTATCCCTCAGGTGACCTCAAGAATTGATTTGAATTGATTGCCAGATGGAAAAAGCATACTTGGGCCAAGTTTGATTATTTTTTTTATCACCATGTACAATTTCATTCATGTTGAAGGAACTTCCTCAAATGCCATCGGGTTGAGAGAATTGAATATCGAGTGTCATTATTTTGATCCATTTAGTGTGAATTTTAGTGTTAACAACTATTTTTAAGAAGTCTTGATTATGAGTTTTTTTGACTGAAGGGTTGATAAAAGGGTTATATGTGCTCATTGTGCTTGTGTACGATCTTTTATCACGACTCAATGTTTGTTTGTTTGGTTTTTTTTTGGGGGGGGGGGGGGGGGTGTAGGCAGCTTCCATGCAAGCACGACTCATAGCTACAGTACAGCCACCAAGGACTGGTCGTAATTCACGTTTGGGCAGTGATGTCCATGCAATGCATGAGTTTACTAGGTAATAAAAATCGTCGTCAGCAAAATTTTAATAAACTAGAACTATCACTGAAGGTGATTAATACCCCCGCTTTGGGTTTTTAGAGGAATGCACTTCTGATCATGTAGGCGAAGGCCATAAGGAAAAGTATACATAAAGATCATTTTTTGTTGTTGAAATTTGTATTTGCATGTGGCCTTCCACAGAACAGCACTGAATACTTAAAAGAGCCCACACATATATGGTTTACATTTGGAAAAACACATTTACAATGTGCAACATGTATTCAAAATCGGTTCATTAATGTAGGAGGAGTTGTACACACAAGAATCCCATTTGAAAACCCATAATAAATCCAAGTTAAAGGGAGATAACCTGGTTAAAATTGTCGCAGATCAAAAATTTGGGAATATGCGTATGTTCACTTAGTTGTGATAATGTTTGAAAGGTTTCGTCAAAATTGATTGATAAATGTAGGAGGAGTTGCACGCACAAGAATTTCATGTAGAAACCCATAATAAATCTAAGTTAAAGGGAGATACCCTAGTTAAAATTGCCACAGCTCAAAAATTTTGGAATATGCGCATGTTCACTTAGTAGTGATGATGTCTGTAAACTTTCGTACAAATTGATTGATAAATGTAGGAGGAGTTGCGCACACAAGAATTTCATGCAGAAACCCATATTAAATCAAAGTTCAAGAGAGATAACCTGGTTAAAATTGTCGCAGATCAAACAGTTTGGAATATGCACATGTTCACTTAGTAGAGATGATGTTTGAAAGGTTTCATCAAAATCGGTTCATTAATGTAGGAGGAGTTGCGCACACAAGAATTTGTTCGAACGGACAAACATAATAAATCTAAGTCAAAGGGAGATAACCTGGTTAGAATTGTCGCAGATCAAAAATCTTGGAATATGCGCATGTTCACTTAGTAGTGATGATGTCTGAAAAGTTTTGTCCAAATTGATTGATAAATGTAGGAGGAGTTGCACGCACAAGAATTTCATGTAGAAACCCATAATAAATCTAAGTTAAAGGGAGATAACCTAGTTAAAATTACCACAGCTCAAAAATTTTGGAATATGCGCATGTTCACTTAGTAGTGATGATGTCTGTAAACTTTCGTCCAAATTGATTGATAAATGTAGGAGGAGTTGCGCACACAAGAATTTCATGCAGAAACCCATATTAAATCAAAGTTCAAGAGAGATAACCTGGTTAAAATTGTTGCAGATTAAAAAGTTTGGAATATGCACATGTTCACTTAGTAGAGATGATGTTTGAAAGGTTTCATCAAAATCGGTTCATTAATGTAGGAGGAGTTGTGCACACAAGAATTTGTTCGGATGGAAAGACATAATAAATCTAAGTCAAAGGGAGATAACCTGGTTAAAATTGTCGCAGATCAAAAATCTTGGAATATGCGCATGTTCACTTAGTAGTGATGATGTCTGAAAGGTTTTGTCCAAATTGATTAATGTAGGAGGAGTTGCGCACACAAGAATTTCATGTCCGGAAAGACGTATGGATGGACGTATGGACGTACGTACGGACGTACAGGGCGATTCCTATATAGCCCCCGCTTCGAAGAAGTGGGGGTATAATGAAGCACCAGGTTGTACCCGGTGCTTCATTAATTAATTTTTGATGATTATTCCTATAATTAGTGTTTGGAATCTTAAGATTTTTGCATCCGTGGAAATATGACCCATTCATGGAAAGTGACCAGTCCACAGTGGTTGTACTGTTTACATCCTCAAAAAGGAGTCTCAATGTGATAAAAGATTCTGTACAAGCACAATGTACACATAACACATATATGTCTACAGATGCTCTTTTTGCATTTTATATATTTTTAGACATGACCTGAAGGTGGGCAGCTCGAGAAGTGGCAGCATTAGTTTGTCCATGATCAAATGATTATTGTGAAGTATTAAGATAGCATAAGAAAAAGTAACTTGAAAGATTTATGTAATCGCCATACCATCTCCTACACTCACAGTTGTTCAGTAATTTTTAATAAAATTGATTGCATTTAAAATTGTAGATTATCTAAGGCCTCACAAAGTAATCTTCTGTTTCTCAGGCCATTTGTTTTATAAAATTACATGCAGGCGGGTGGTTTTTTATTTTATTTTTTATTTTTGTAATTAATTCTTTGCCATTAAAAAGTTCATGTTCTTGGATTGCTTTATGTTTTAGGCCTCATAATAGCATGGGTGGTGGTGTATTACATTCCTTAAGTGTAAGAAGGCTTTGCAATGCTAAAGCATTACAAAGTCTTGTAGCACTCAAGGTACAATTTTATTAACTTGGGTAAAATATCAGACATAAACCATTTATTTTTTCAAGTTTGAATTGATTATAAAAAGAGAGCATGTGGCAGCCAGAAGGTCCATGCGGGGGGGCCTGAGAAACAGATTTTTAATTTTTTCAGGCTTAATCCTTGCTTTTTGCCATTTTCTTTCCTGTTATTTTTGTCACTGCCATTTATCCTTAAGACTATGTAAACCACTATAGTGGATTCGCTTTCAGGCCACACAATGATTCTCAAGCAATTTTTTTCAAATTCATGAGGGACAGTTTTATTTTTTTCTTGCAAGTAATGAGCATGAAGTGAGAGGCTTTCTGCTCTCTTTAAATACACAGGGAATTTAGAAAGTGCATAATTATACAAATATACTCATTTAATTTGAAAATTAAATCTGTTTTGCATCTTTAGATATGCTTTACAGATTTCAGTTTCAGAGTCCCTTCCTTTGTAAACCTTAAAGCCCAGTCTCTGAATCATCCGGTTTTGTAGGAATATTGGAAGGAAGACACTGCATGGCAATTTATTATTTATTTATTTGTGTTTAAGGTCACATATTTCTGCACAATGGCTAATCATGACCACAACAGTTTTTATGAGTGTAGGAAGCCGAAGCAGCAGGAGAGAACCACCGAGCAACAGCAACCAACTATCAGCTCCCCAACATACTAACTCCACACAAGCAGGATTAGCATTGGTTGAAGGCAAGTGCACCATCGACGTGCCGTACGTCTTAGTACACAGCATCACCATCACAGGGGAAATAGGGGGTGAAGTGTCTTGCCCAAGGACACAATGTGGTTGCTGCAGGTGGGATTCGAACCAAGGACCTCTTGGCTTGCAGCCTGCACCTCTCCCTACTGAGCCACCAGGCCCCCCCCCCCCCCCCCCCCTGCATGGCAATAAAAAAGGCCAAAGAGGAGGAGGTTCAATTTCAATGATGGATTGCCTTAGAATCAAACCATTTTTTGTTTGGGCCTTGAGTAGTAAAAGGGCAGCTACTAGTAATGCAGTATTTATCTTTTTGTTGTTTTATCATTTAACCTTCTGCACACTGATGTCAAAATTCCAAAATTGGAAGCAGTAAATGTTTTCCACAATGCAACAAGGAATTTTACAAATTTAATCCTGTTTGACAGAGCTCAGTATGCTCTGTCAAACAAGATTAAATTCAGTGCTGGAATTGAACAAAGTTGACGGGTGCAATTTTTACCTCCTGTAAAATGTTAGTGTATGAATTTTCAAACATCAGAAAAATGTTAGTGTATGAATTTTCAAACACCAGAAACATTAACCCTTTGAACTCTAGCGGTATCTTCCATGCCAGTTCATTGGCAGCAATTAGAAGAGTCCATACTCATTATTTGGGGAAGATCAATCAATATTTTTAACGTGCGGCCTCAGGGTTGCACATTGAAAATATTGATTGGTCTACCCCACACATTTACTGAACAGCCATCCTATTTAATGACATTATGACATATCATGTTCCTGCCCAGAAAAGCAGCTGCTCGGGTTCAAGAGGTTAAATGTATAAGGAACCTCTAAATTATAACAGTAGCTTGCTACTAGTCTCAGAGTGCTGCTTTCTCAAAACAACACACATTTACATGTACATGTCCTCACAGTATATTAGTGCTCCACAACATTTTTCAACAAGTGCATTTTAACTCCCGGAAAATAGACAAGAGGCCCCAGGGGGACTGAGGGCGCTCACCTGACATGGTAGCCTAAATATCAACCCATTGAATTGATTTCAACAAGTTGCATCTGCTCCTCCTAAGAAAAGCTTATACCAAATATGCAAAGATTCTGACCAGTGGATCCAAAAAAAAAGACAAGATTTTTAAAGAATATTCCTCATATTGAACTAAGTAATAATTTGGGCTCCCACAGTGAGCCCAAATATGAACCCAGGGACTTGGCTTGAACAAACTTGAATCTCACCTCCAGTGGGATGCTGCATACCAAATATCAAAAGATTCTGACTGGTGGGTGTGAAGAAGAAGATTTTTGAAGAATATTCCTCATACTGAACTAAGTTATAATTTAAAAAAAATTCTTCAAATTGAACTAAGTTATAATCCCATAGGGAGCCCAAATATGAACCCAGGGGCTTGAACAAACTTGAATCTCCCCCCCCCCCCCCCCCCACCCCTAAGGAAGCTGCATACCAACATTCCAACTGCTGGATCTGAAGAAAAAGATTTTTAAAGAAAATTCCTCATTTTGAACTAAGTTACAATTCGAGCTCCCACAGTGAGCCCAAATACGAAGCTAGGGACAGGGCTTGCACAAACTTGAACCTCACCCCCCTAAGGATGCTGCATACCATATGACAAAACATTCTGACTGCTGGATCTGAAGAAGAAGATTTTTAAAGAAAATTCCTCATTTTGAACCAAGTTATAATTCGGGCTCCCACACTGAGCCCAAATATGAACCCAGGGACTTGGCTTGAACAAACTTGAATCTCACCCCACTAAGCATACTGCATACCGAATATCAAAAGATTCCGACTGGTAGATCTGAAGAAGAAGACTTTTAAAGAATATTCCTCATACTGCAGTAATTTAAACATTTAGGCTCCCATAGAGAGCCCAAATATGGACTCAGGGATTTGATTTCAATAAACATGTGAAACAATCTTCCAAAGATGCTATATTTGAAATTTGAAAGCTTTTGGAGCAGTGGTTTGGGAGAAAAGTAGTCTTAAATGTTTTTCCCATTGCCCAGAGTGTTAAAAAATGCTGACTCAGCACTTTTTCAAAGTCCCCAAAAAGTACCCCATGAAAAAACCCATAGCAATTTTTTTAGACCATTCCATTCTGTTGGTCCTAAGGAAGCTTCACACCAAACAAGAATTTTCAGTGCCATGTAGTTTTGGAGATATGGGTGTTTTAATTTTTTTCTATTTCTAGCTCCTGCGGTTCCCATGGGGCAACAGGAGAATTTTTTTTTGCATAAATTAAGTACTTATGACCCAATAAGCTCTCATATCATATTTGGTTCAAATCTGCCTCTCAGTTTGGAAAATAGAAATTTTGGGCGGGCCAAAAATTCTTGCCCCTCCCATAATGAAGGCAAATATAGCTCCTCGAACTTCTCTTGAACAAATCTGAGTCTACATCTCAAAAGGAAGCTGCACACCAAATATCAAGTCTCTGCTACTGCTAGTTCATGAGAAGATTTTTTAAAGATTTAAGCACACTTTTTGGGTGTGACCCTACTGGGGGGGGGGGGGGGAAGGGGGGAGGGGGCGGCAACTTGATTTGAACAAAATTGAAATGCGATGTCATAACAAACTATTATCTCAAATATCAATTAAATTGGTTCAGCGGTTTGGGAGGAGAAGACGCAAACACCATGTTCATGGACGACAGACAATGTATGGTGAGTGATCACTCCCCACTATAGCTTCCCTCACTGAAAGTCAGGCGAGCTAAAAACATGGGAGCTGATGAGAGCAATTGCACTCACACCCATCTCATTTCCAGGGCCGTAAATTGATTAAATTCCTAGTTGTATTAAGAATCTTCAGGACTTTTAATATTTTAGAATTTTAATATGTGCAGAGGGTTAAATGAATGACGAGTTCAACAACACTCCAAGAAAGACAAAAAACATTTACTTTAAATTTACACCTTCAACAATTGTGAACATATTTCAGACTCAGTTATGCCTAATAATTTTTGCTTGCTTCTTGATTTGTATTAATTAATATAGGCTATTATATCCTATGGGTTTCCAATATAGATTATCAAAAAAATTGCGGAAAGATAGAAATCATATCCCGCACCGAGAAGATATAGAAATTTTCACTTTCACGGTATTAATCAAAAGGATGACTTTCAAAGCATCATTTTAAGGTGAATACAAGACAAACTAGAGGTATTGTGAGCAAACTCACAAAGTGATACCCCCACGCCTGAAATGTATAAGTTAGATTATCTCCCCTTGGAAATGTCAGAATGGAATTATATTGCTTCATGCACATCTTCATATGGAGTTCTTCCATTGTGTAAAGTTTCATGAAAATTCTTCAAATGTTTTAGGAGGAGTTGCGCTTATAAGGATGGACAGACGGTATAAGTTAGATTATCTCCCCTTGGAAATGTCAGAACGGAATTATATTGCTTCATGCACATCTTCATATGGAGTGCTTCCATTGTGTAAAGTTTCATGAAAATTGTTCAAACGGTTTAGGAGGAGTTGCGCTTACAAGGATGGTCAGACGGGCAGATTATCTCCCCTTGGAAATGTCAGAACGGAATTATATTGCTTCATGCACATCCCCATATGGAGTTCTTCCATTGTGTAAAGTTTCATGAAAATTCTTCAAACGGATTAGGAGTTGCGCTTACGATGGATGGACAGACGGACAGATGGACGGACAGGGTGATTCCTATATACCCCCCCCCCCCCCCCCCCAAACTTTGTTTGCGGCGGGTATAATTATATCTGGAAATGATCAATTTGTTCTAAAAACGTATAGTGAAAAGAAAATCTAGTGCTTTTGAGTGGATACCAATCATTTTCAGCAATAATTAAACATGTATTCACCTTGAATTGATGCATGGAACCCACTAGTCCAAACATGTCCTGAAAGTGTGGAATATAAGTTTTTGGTTTGATACGTCCTTTCAAAGGCCGTACCAAACCAAAAACTTATATTATTGACTTTCAGGCCATGTTTGGACGAGAAACCCACCAGCTGAATCAGATTGCAAGATGCTATCTGTTCCAAGTATCGATCAAATGACTTCCGCGTCTCAATGATTCAATGCGCTGTTTACTTTCATGCATCAATTCAAGGTTGAAACAAGTGGAATTATCGGTTTCTTATAAAAAGCAAATAATAAAAAGAAAATCTAGTGTTTTTGAGTGGATGCTGAAAATTATCTCACTTGTGACTGAGAGAAATGGTTATTTTCGCTCACACAAGTACTCGTGAAAAACAAACATTTGTCTCGATCACTCACGAGATAATTTTCGGTATCCATTCAAAAACACTAGATATCCTCTATATATGGAATATTTGCAACACATGAACCTTAACAACTAGAGTAAGCCAACTACAGAAAAGTATACTAATTATGATGCCTGTAACCTGATATTCATTAAAAGCATTATTGGGTCTTTGTTAACTGGTACAGTGATACAGTCATACAGTATTTTTGGTCATCAAAATGTGTTCACATATCTTTGTCTAATTACAATTTATGGGAAAAAGCCAATAGGCACTCTCCTATAAATTGTAACAAGGCAAATCCATACAGACTGAATTATTTCACTTCAAAGATAATATAATGAACATCCGCAGAATGTGAAATCTTCATGTTGCAGTGCCTGCATTTCAGAATAAAGTCCAAATATGGGCTCCGAGAACTCTACCAGTTAATCAGTGAAGTAATTTATGACGCAGGTGGATATTGTAAATCAGTTTACCAATTTTGACCAATTTTTCTGAAAATAAAGGAAAAACAAAGCATATTACACAGTTCCCCACAGTACACATGAGTGCTAAATGTTTGAAGCTATCCAAGGCATAAAGTCTCTGTACACATGACACCAAAAGACAAAGTGATATTTGAACATTATATTAATAAACAGGTTTATTCTATTAAGAAATATCCAATTAAGTGAACTCCACTGTTCCGACTGTACTCATGGAGACCAATTTAAAAATGTTTGTGACAAAAGGCAGATAAATTGTCTCCCTTAATATTTAATATGTTACAGCCAAATTACTGCCATGGAAATGTTTCTGCTGCATGTCACTTAGAAAGTAGATCGCAAGATGAAAAGTTGAAACAAAGTGGTTGGGAAAAGTGAGGACAATTTAAAAGTTTGAAGTATCAAACTGATTTGTTGTTTGTATTTATCTTGTAGTGTGGGGATGGGGGGTGGATATACTGACATGAATATCTTCTGACCATCCTTCACAATTAAAGCAATAACAAATTTAATACTTCAAAAGTGATGAAAAAGTATACTTGGGGTTATTCTGGATTGGTGGTGAAACGATTTGTTACTAAGTTGACGTCAATGCGATTACCAGCGTTAGTTGGCGAAAAAATTCCTTGTAGTCTAGTCATATATAAATATATATATATATATATCCCATTGCCAGTGCAAGTTACTTTACCCAGATAGTGCATTTTGTCTTTTTTTCCCATTCCCAATCCATGTTACAGTACTTGACCGGTACATTTCACCGTTTGACACCACAATCAGTTTGTCTGACAAAAGGCTTATTATCTAATTAATCTTTAATCTAGGCTGGAATCCCACAATTTATCTTCTGTATACCTTGTTACAATCGATAATGTTACAACGCCGCATAATGTTACACCAACGCATAATGTTACAAAAAATGTTGTAAACAACCGATAATGTTATAAACTCCGCATAATGTTATAACTTTTTTCAACCCGTTATGTTATAAAAATCGACGCATAATGTTATAACTTTTTTTAACCCGTTATGTTACAACAAATTAACCGATAATGTTATAACTTCTGTATACTAATTCCAGCTACAGCTATTGTAGATGAACTTTACCACTTACCAGTTATTCCCGCATAAAGGTGTGTAATATTTATACTCAAGGTTTCTGCTCTGGTTAAGGCGAGGAGACCCCCCCCCCACCCCCCTCCCCCACCCCCCTCCCCACCCCAGCTCCCGGGGATTTATCATAGAATGACCTAGTCACGTTACATAGACGCCAATTATCCTGGTAACTCAATCGTGTGACGTCATTACCATGATCATCCAGTGCACAACATGGTGAAGGTGGGGGTGGTGGGGGAGGGGGTGCTGTTTTATTCGGTTGGTATGTTTACCCACATGCGTAGTCTCCGCTTCCAGAAATGTAGTGTACCATAAGCCCTTGATGCCTTTGGGGATGGGCAAATGCCTCTGTTTCTGCTTGTTTTGGGCATCTAAAATATGTTATTGTTCATTAATTTGACATTTTAACAACTAACAGTGAACAAAAATGAGGTGGAGTTAAAAGAGGTCAAAAAGTTGGAAGGAGCGAGGTTCATATGGTGGATGTGGCAGGTTGGTAGTGTCGTACGGAACAAGAATAAGATGCGAGACTGGGTAGGAAGAGGAATGGGGTTTAGGAGGATTGAAAGGGGTGTGCAGGGATTAGGCTGAGAAAGAGAGGAGGTCATGGATTAGTACATCAGGGTGATTGTGCAGAGAAGGCTATCTGAGAATACTATAAGAGAGTAGTGCTAGACGGTATGATAATATAGATGGTGGAGATGTTGGAAGAAGTGGAAATGATGAATTTGGGATTACAGTTCTGGAAAATGCAGAATCACTAGAACAGGCAGTACAGGGAGAAGGAGGAGATTGTGGAGGAGGAGTTGTGTTGATGTTGGTGTTGGTGATGGTGTTGAGTAGTTATGTATGTTGAAAATGAGCCATTTTGTAGGACCCCGAGTCAGGACCCTGCAAGTGACGTCATGTCACGTGACTGGGCGGTCATGTTGGGTTGTCATGATAGTGCACATAGGTGGCCATGTTGTGACGTCATTATCTTGATAATAGGTGGTAGAAGTGCGTATGCGCAGCGCGTGTTGTATGGGGACATGTGCTCCGTCTCACCCTTGACAACCCGACAATAGATATCGAATTAATCCCAACAACCCGACAATATTCAGAAAACTGACCCAAACACTCACGAGAACACTCCCAAGTAAAGGTAGGATAGTATCCTTAATGAGGGTATGAGACGTGTGAAGAGGTACTCATTGCGCTCTTTTTTTCAGAAAACTGACCCAAACACTCACGAGAACACTCCCAAGTAAAGGTAGGATAGTATCCTTAATGAGGGTATGAGACGTGTGAAGAGGTCCTCATTGCGCTCTTTTTCATAGCTTTCATTTTGAGACGTATGATTTTGCGCGCATCATGCTCATTTTCATAGCTTTCATTGCTTCATACGACGAAAAGGGGGATTCCGTGGGTTTAGTAACCTTAAAATATAGGATAGTATCCTTACCTAATGTCCGACCATATAATGGATGCATAATTTATCACAGAAATGGGTTTATCACAATAATGGTACATGTTATTTAAATATTATTTAAAGTCAGAATGGTCCAATTCTACACAGAGATCTGAAGAGTTCCCTCAAATACAGACCGACGGTCTCCACCTGAAACTGATGCCATGACAGTATAAATTACCAAAGATATGTTTATTTGAAGTTATAACATTATCGGTTAATTTGTTGTAACATAACTGGTTGAAAAAAGTTATAACATTATGCGTCGATTTTTATAACATGACGGGTTGAAAAAAGTTATAACATTATGTAGAGTTTATAACATTATCGGTTGTTTACTACATTTTTTGTAACATTATGCGTTGGTGTAACATTATGCGGCATTGTAACATTATTGGTTGTAACATACCTCTTTCTCTTTAGGCCTGAAAGCTTGATTCAGATTGAGGTTCACAGTTGGAAAATTTAGTAATGCTACCCTGCTCTGCAGGGTAGCATCACCAAATTCACCCACTAGGGACCTCATTCTGCAGATGATAGTCTGCTTATTTTCAGGCTTGGTCAAAATAATACTTGTATAGTATAACACTAAAAAGGCTGAAACACACTCATCACTAAACAGCTGATTGCTTTCACAGTCAGGAGTCTGAACAGTCAGATTTAAAACATTTTCCAGCAATATAGGTGCCCTACTACATCAAATATAGTGAAATGCAGTGTTCACAGCTATTCTATATGTCCACTATGTACTCAATTTTCAGTCATAGATTTTCATCCTTCGGAGGCACACAAATTAATGTGTACAAAACATGACCTATTTTTGACCTATCCATGGGTGTTATGAATCAATTTGAGAATAAAAAAAAACACAAGTAATATTAATACTTATTTCTTGACAGGCTGTAATCTAGCGATTTGATTGGCTGACAGGTACGATGTGAATAATACCCTCATCAACTTGAAATATTTATACACTGATTTTACCCCTTGTAAAAACTTGAATTTGCAGATAATTTGAGTTTTTTTAAAAGTTCATAAAAATAGTTTATGATATTAAATGGTATAAGTATTAAAATTAACAATGCTATTCATTGAAAAAAAATAATCAAAATAATACCTTTAATTTTGTGTTATTCATAACAAAAAGTTAGTTCACCGACGGAACTATGTTTTAATGTGGATTAATCATTTATTCTTTTTCTCTTTCAAAATGACATTTGGAAAGTATTTGTTGGCTTACTTATGTTGCTTTGTCACATTGTAAAAAAATTCTGAGCATCTATTTATACCTCATCAATGTTAAAGAACTCACCGATTATTCCAGAGAACATATTATTATTGACCAATTCATTTATCATCATTACAATTCATTACATCTCACCATAAAAATAACTATACACATAATCCATTATATTTTGTTTGGCAGAGCACATGGAGCTCTGTGAAACAAACTTTGATAGGTAAGGCCTAAAAAAATAAAAAATCTGTTTCTCAGGCCCTCCCGCATGATCCTTTTGGCTGCCGCATGCTCTCTTTTTATAACCAATTTAAACTTGAAAAAAATTAAAATTAAATGGTTTATGTCTGATATATTTACCCAAGTTAAAAAAATTGATGAATTTGTCCCTTGAGTGCAAGAAGGCTTTGCAATGCTTTAGCATTGCAAAGCCTTCTTGCACTCAAGGGATGAAATACACCACCACCCATGCTGTTCTGTAAATTATGAGGCCTAAAACTCGAACCAAGAACATGAACTTTTGATGGCAAAGAAGTAATTACTGAAATAAAAAATAAAATAAAAAAACGCTCACCCGCATGCAATTTCACAAATAATGGCCTGAGGAACAGAAGATCTACTTTGTGTGGCCTAAAACATGTATTCCTATCCTGAAGAAATGATATTTTTCATCAATATGAAGGACCTTAGTGTGAAATAAATTTGTTATCCATGTAAATTTCTGGGTGTATGGAAATTTAAACTGGTTTAAAAACTGATACATCCTTCGGATGCACCTCTTGGTGTATCAGTTTTCAAATCAGTGTGAATTTCCATACACCCAGGAATATACATGGATAACTAGTCATATTAATTAAATGCCTTGCATATATTTTATTCAATAGAAATGAAATTAAATCAATGAAATGGAGGTAGAATTTAAAATATTATGATCAGAAGTCGCTTACTTTTCTTCCGATGCTTGCAAATCAACACTAAACATCATTATCGTCAACCACCAAGAAACCTTCTATTTTCTAGGATTTTTACCTGAAACTGATCTCATACAGTAGGGATTCACATATTATCGAAGCCATTCCACAATTGTTAACATGTCTGATGATGCCACAAATACATGCATGGTAACTTAATACAAGGAGTTTCATTTTGGTTGTACAAGGAAACGATTTGTCGATTCCAGTTAAAATCTTTTTCAATATGTATGCCTGTAAGTGTAAAGTTTACATTTCTGTTGACACCTTTGGAGATCTCTCTTTAGAGGAATCATCTGTGCAACCCACAATACTTACCATCTTCAGATAATTTCCGTTTGATTTTTATTTCTATCCGACCTGCTAACCTACAATCCTCTATAATGCCCTTTAATTCTTCACAGGTGCAATGCGAGACGCCTTTTCCATTTATTTCCAGTATTTTGTCCTGACTTTCCAATTCATTTACATCAGCTACACCACCTACAAATAGAAGAAACAGAATTAAAAATCAACCATCAAACTGTGACAATAGTGAGAAGAGTCAGGCTTTGATACAAGTTCATGAACATAATGGTAGAGTGGAACCCTGTTAATTGAATAGCCACTTTGCCAATGGAATTTTTTTCAATTAACAGGAGTATTCAATTAACAGGGATTGTGTCACTTTCCTGTATTCTAGAGATAAATTTAGCATTTATTCTATTATATCTTGTTCGACAGAGCTCTATGAGCTCTGTCAAACAAGATATAATAGATTAAATGTCTGTATTGGATGTACTGCAGTCAAATAGGTCTATAAACAAAGGAAAACAGGGGAGAGTCAAGGTAATTTCTCGACAGGTTACAAGATTTTTTATTTGATTAACAGGAGTTTACTCTATAATCTATATTCAATTAACAGGTCAAATTTCTACTGGAGGTATGGTAAATGGTTTTGTGATGGGAAATTATACTCATTTGACAGGGTTATTCAGTTAAGTGATATCCAATTAAGTGGGCTCCACTGTAATAGCAAGGGCTATGCAAAGTGTAGGCCACTGCCCCCGACCCGTAGGCACATTCAAAGTAGGCTTAAAGGTATTGTGGGACAGAAAAATTTTCTAAGTCAAAAGAGTAAAAAAGTGCCATAAATCTGAGAAAAACTATTGGACGGAACCCATTCCTTGTCACACAAGAGCAATTCGAAACATCAAACTGGTGGAAAATTTATCAGCTTCTTCAAGAGATTGGCTGCTTTATGGGCATCAAGTGGGACAAAGTTCATAAATTTGCATATTTGGCTGACAGTAATTGCTCTGCACAGTCTGTACATGGAAGTTGCTGATGTTTTTAATGTGTGTGCGATTGTATATGCATGGATTACAAAAAGTTTAAAATAACATAGTACCATTTGCTTGTGACCTTTTTCATCTAGTACACTGCTATTTAATTTTATTTTTTCCAAACAATTAATGAGTGGCACACTGTTTGAGCTGTTTATATTTTAGCTTGGGCATTTTGGCAACAAAAAGGGTAACTAGAACTATCACTGAAGGTGATTAATACCCCCGCTTTGGGTTTTTAGAGGAATGCACTTCTGATCATGTAGGCGAAGGCCATAAGGAAATGTATACATAAAGATCATTTTTTGTTGTTGAAATTTGTATTTGCATGTGGCCTTCCACAGAACAGCACTGAATACTTAAAAGAGCCCACACATATATGGTTTACATTTGGAAAAACACATTTACAATGTGCAACATGTATTCAAAATCGGTTCATTAATGTAGGAGGAGTTGCACACACAAGAATCCCATATGAAAACCCATAATAAATCCAAGTTAAAGGGAGATAACCTGGTTAAAATTGTCGCAGATCAAAAATTTGGGAATATGCGTATGTTCACTTAGTTGTGATAATGTTTGAAAGGTTTTGTCAAAATTGATTGATAAATGTAGGAGGAGTTGCACGCACAAGAATTTCATGTAGAAACCCATAATAAATCTAAGTTAAAGGGAGATAACATAGTTAAAATTGCCACAGCTCAAAAATTTTGGAATATGCGCATGTTCACTTAGTAGTGATGATGTCTGTCAACTTTCGTCCAAATTGATTGATAAATGTAGGAGGAGTTGCGCACACAAGAATTTCATGCAGAAACCCATATTAAATCAAAGTTCAAGAGAGATAACCTGGTTAAAATTGTCGCAGATCAAAAAGTTTGGAATATGCACATGTTCACTTAGTAGAGATGATGTTTGAAAGGTTTCATCAAAATCGGTTCATTAATGTAGGAGGAGTTGCGCACACAAGAATCTGTTCGAACGGAAAGACATAATAAATCTAAGTCAAAGGGAGATAACCTGGTTAAAATTGTCGCAGATCAAAAATCTTGGAATATGCGCATGTTCACTTAGTAGTGATGATGTCTGAAAAGTTTTGTCCAAATTGATTGATAAATGTAGGAGTTGCACGCACAAGAATTTCATGTAGAAACCCATAATAAATCTAAGTTAAAGGGAGATAACCTAGTTAAAATTGCCACAGCTCAAAAATTTTGGAATATGCGCATGTTCACTTAGTAGTGATGATGTCTGTAAACTTTCGTCCAAATTGATTGATAAATGTAGGAGGAGTTGCGCACACAAGAATTTCATGCAGAAACCCACAAGAATTTGTTCGAACGGAAAGACATAATAAATCTAAGTCAAAGGGAGATAACCTGGTTAAAATTGTCACAGATCAAAAATCTTGGAATATGCGCATGTTCACTTAGTAGTGATGATGTCTGAAAAGTTTTGTCCAAATTGATTGATAAATGTAGGAGGAGTTGCGCACACTAGAATTTCATGTAGAAACCCATATTAAATCAAAGTTCAAGAGAGATAACCTGGTTAAAATTGTCGCAGATTAAAAGGTTTGGAATATGCACATGTTTACTTAGTAGAGATGATGTTTGAAAGGTTTCATCAAAATCGGTTCATTAGTGTAGGAGGAGTTGCGCACACAAGAATTTGTTCGGATGGAAAGACACAATAAATCTATGTCAAAGGGAGATAACCTGGTTAAAATTGTCGCAGATCAAAAATCTTGGAATATGCACATGTTCACTTAGTAGTGATGATGTCTGAAAAGTTTTGTCCAAATTGATTGATAAATGTAGGAGGAGTTGCGCACACAAGAATTTCATGTAGAAACCCATATTAAATCAAAGTTCAAGAGAGATAACCTGGTTAAAATTGTCGCAGATCAAAAAGTTTGGAATATGCACATGTTCACTTAGTAGAGATGAAGGTTTCATCAAAATCGGTTCATTAATGTAGGAGGAGTTGCGCACACAAGAATTTGTCCAGACGGAAAGACGTACGGACGGACATACGGACAGACATACGGACATACAGGGCGATTCCTATATAGCCCCCACTTCTTCGAAGCGGGGGTATAATAAAATATGATGAATGCTGCTCCTTATTTCATAGAAGTGGACTGGCCCAATACAAGAGTTCAGACAAGGAAGATAATTCTATTACTGAACTCCCCTCTCCTCCACCCCCTCCCCCCAAATATTGAACAGCATATCTAACACTGTAGCACTGTCATACTCCTGGAGCATTGTTGAGCCATCTGGAGACTTTCAAGAGCTCATCATAAACAAGTTGCGTGGTGACAACTGAAGGATTACCGATATTTGAGGCTCTTAAAATCACGAGAATTTCAAATCAAATCAAAGCAAACAGAGGACATTGAATCAATTTGAAAATCAAATATTCACTTATTTGTAGTATGACTTGACTAACATCATTGCTCTTCCATGCTCCAGTCACAGTAGAAAACAATTAAGTCTTCAGACATTTTATGTAAATATTTTATCCATAGAAGATAGAAACAGGATAATGAAACAAGGGCAACGCAAAGCGTGGGTCACTGCCCCCGACCTGCAGGCATGTTAGAAGTAACCTTAACCCTTTACCTAACATGAAAAGCAGACAACACTTGCAAAAAAAATTCTTGAATTACAAATTTTTTTCAGTTTTTGTCTGGCCAATTTTGAGAATAGTGCTGGCCGGTTTTGGCTGTTACGTTGGGTAAAGGGTTAAAGGTTTTGCGGGACATGAAAATTTTCAAAAATTTTTAAGTCGAAAAAGTGAAAAAGGGCCTTTACTCTAGGACAGATTATTGGAGAAAACCCGTTCCTTGTGCATAACCATTCCCCCATGCTGGTCTATCAGCATACCAAAGGAAATCCAAATCTGACTGATGGCTCTGAAATTACAATGCAAAACATTTCTACTGACTGACAGACAGATGTATGGACAGATGGGTGGATAGACAGATGGACAGAGGGCTTCACTAGATACCCCCAGATCCTCCTTGGAGGTCAGGGGCTTAATAAATGAAAGTGTCGATGACACTGTACTTAACTTGTGTGTTGTGTTTCATGAAAAGGATAATGTTCAATGTTTATGAAAGGTTTATGAAATAAGACAAGAATTGTAATAATTCGGAATATGTTAATTTCTGTTCCCTGTATGCTATGTTTTTAATAAAAATAATATGAGGTGTATAATGTACTAAAGAGCTGAAGGGTGGGTTAATGTGGACCTCACAGTTAATGTATGTGGCCCTCACAGTTAACGCATGTCAACGAAAGTTACCAAGTTACAGTGAAATTATTCCAAAACGAGTCATCCTATCAAGTTACATTGAAATCTCTTCATAAATATGGCCTGTAGACTGTGCTAAAGGTTTTCAGGCTTCATGCCTCTGAAGCCATAATGGTTGACCGATTGCAACTAAAAGGAGACATCCTCTCATCTCGACATTATGCGGAGTCATTTTACTAAGTTACAATGAAATCCCTTCACAAATACCACCTGTAGTCTGAACTAAAGTTTTTTGGGTTTTGGGCTCGGGCAGCCATCATGGTTAAATGATCGTGACCAAAAGTGGACGTTGTCATCTGGGAATCATCTGAAGTGATCCTACAAAGTTACAATGAAATCCTTTTATAAATATGACCTGTAGACTGTGCTCAAGGTTTTCGGGCTTTGGGCCCCTGAATCCGTCACTGTTGACCAATCACAACCAAAAGGGGATGCCATCATCTAGGCATTATATAGAGTCAACCTAACAAGGTACAATGGAATCCATCCATAAATACGACTTACAGACTATGCTAAAGGTATTTGGGTTTTGGGCTCGGGCTGCCATCAAGGCTGAATGATCACGACCAAAAGGGGACGTTCTCATCTAGACATTATTTGGAGTCATCCTACCAAGTTACAATGAAATTCCTTCATAAATATGACCTGTGGACTGTGCTAAAGGTTTTTGGGTTTCGGCCCCCAGTAGCCATCACAGTTGCCCAATCACATCCAAAAGGGGACGTTCTCATCTAGACATTATATGAAGTCAACATAACAAGCTACAATGAAATCCCTTCACAAATATGACCTGTAGACTGTGCTAAAGGTTTTCAGGCTTCCGGGCTCAGGCAGCCATCATGGTTGAATGATCACAACCAAAAGGGGATGTTCTCATCTAGACATTATATGAAGTCAACCTACCAAGCAACAATGAAATCCCTTCATAAATATGACCTCTAGACTGTGCTAAAGGTTTTCAGGCTTCAGGCTCGGGCAGCCATCATGGTTGAATGATCGCAATCAAAAGGGAAACTCTCAAATGGGCATCATCTGGAGTTATCCTACGAAGTTACAATGAAATCCCTTCATAAATATGACCTGTATGTAGACTGTGCTCAAGTTTCCGGTCTTCGGGGCCCTGTAGCCGTCACAGTTGTCCAATCATGACCAAAAGAGGATGTCATCATCTTGGCATTATATGGAGTCAACCTAACAAGTTAACAATGAAATCCTTCCATAAATACAACCTATAGACTAAGCTAAAGACTTTTGGGCTCGGGCAGCCATCAAGGCTGAATGATCGTGACGAAAAGGGGAGGTTCTCATCTAAACATTATTTGGAGTCATCCTACCAAGTTACAATGAAATCCCTTCATAAATATGACCTGTAGACTGTGTTGAAGGTTTTCGGGTTTTGGGCTCGGGCAGTCGTCATGGTTGCCCAATCGTGTCCAAAAGGGTACGTTCTCATCTAGACATTATATAAAGTCAACCTACCAAGTTACAATGAAATCCCTTCATAAATATGACCTATAGGTATTCAATCTTCATTTCAACACAAACCCTTGTGATTTAATGATTGAATATGGCACATGCAAATGTAAGAAGACATTTGTCTGAAGCAGAAATGTGGTAGGCTGTAGGGATGGTGGAGCAAGGGGCTACCCATCGTCAGGTTGGTGAAGCACTTGGTGTGCACCATACGGTGATCACCAGAGCCTGGGCAAGATTTCAGTAGTATGGCACACCAGTAAGACGGCATGGTGGTGGCAGAGACCGGGCAACATTTGCAGCTGGAGACCGGTTTTTGATCATTCAGGCCCGTAGGAACCGCTGTGCCACAGCAACCCAGCTTCGCAGTGACCTACAGAATGCATCCGGGGTAAATGTTTCAATGCATACTATCCGGGCAAGGTTGCATGAATGTGGTCTCTGATCGAGAAGACCATGTATTCGCATTTCACTGTTCCAGAACCACCGCCAGGCACGATATGAATGGGCCATGGACCACGTTGGATGGACCAGAGAAGCTGGCGACCTGTCCTTTTCGCAGATGAGTCAAGGTACTGCCTAGGCCACACAGATAGGCGTTCTGGGGTATGGAAAAGACCAGGAGAGCGATTCCATGCAGCCAACTTTTCTGAGCATGACCGCTATAGTGGAGGGTCAATCATGGTCTGGGGCGGCATCAGCAGGGATGGACGTACAGAGCTGTGTCCTTGAACGTGGTACACTGACTGCACAGGGGTATATTGATGACATCCTGGATGTCCATGTCAGATTGTATACAGGTGCAGTAGGTGATAGATTCATTCTGATGGACGATAGTGCCCATCCTCATGTTTTCCATGCTGTCGGGGAGTACCGAGAGGGAGCGATTGAGCATATGGACTGGCCAGCAAGATCCCCTGACCTCAATCCAATTGAACATGTCTGGAATGAGTTGCAGCTTGCAATTTCAGCCCAACCAGTCCAGCCATGAAGTGTCCAGGAGCTTGGTGCCATGCTGATCCAAGAATGGAACAACATCCCAGAAAGGACCACCAGGAACCTGATTGGGAGCATGAGAAGGTGGTGTCAAGCTGTAATTAACAGTAATGGCAAACTGAAAAATTTCCTCTTTTATCAATAATATCCATTTTCCATGGTTATTGTATTCAAAAGCTAAAAAATAATGTCAAACACAAATAAAATCATAATTTCGGTACTTAAATCATTAAAGATATAATTAAATAAAAAAATATATACACTTTTCATTACAATATTTCAACTAAAATGTAAAACAGGTAGTTGGATATATTTGGTGCTTAGCTAACTTTGAGTAGTATAGTTAAAAGAAAACTTAGGGGATATGTATACAAATACATACATAGAAGTCGTGAAGCATGGGCTTCCCAATTTCTTATTAAATTAGTACATACCGCAGCTGCATAATGGATTCACGATTGTTTATGCTGAGACCCCATTCAGTAACAGACCTCCATTTGCATGAGATCGACTGTGTGTGTACAGCATAATACCACATAGCAAATCAAGTCCCATCAGAAAGTACGTAATTACTAACAAGAGCGAATCAATACCAAAGACTCCAATCTAGATGAAAATGTCTTGACCAGAAAATTATTTATTTATTCATTGGTGTTTTATGCCACATCAGCATCTAGGGCTATATTGTGGTGAAGAAAAGCATCTGTTATAAAATAGGTCATTATCTTGCACGAAATAAAAGGAGTTGATGAAATCTGGAAAGAACACGAGGAACAAAAATAAGTAGTGAAAAGAGTAATGAAATAGTGAGACCAGTTGTTGAAAGAATACTGTGAAAATGAACCTGTTGAAAAGATGAGTGCTTAAAAGAATAAAACCAATTTAAAATGTATTAAAAGGTTGATTTCCTTGAGAAAGCATTTTGTTTTGCATATCACTGAATTGACATATTCAATAAGATTTGTGGTGATGAAGAAACTAGATGTTTTAGTACTACTTTTAAGCCGCCGTGAGCAGTTCAAGGTCAATAACTCTGCAAAAATCATCCGATTTGGTACCAAACTTAAACTCAATTTGTAGGCATCCATGACAAAGCCACTCACCAGAAATCAGCCAATTGTCTTAATGTATGGTTAAAGAAAGTACAGAAAACTGTTGTTTTGGTATGATGGAATGATGGAAACATGGAATGATGGAAAGACAGAATGATGGAATGATGGACGGAGAAGGGTAATACTATATACCCCCAGCCATTTTGTCGTGGGGGCATAGAAAATTACTAACTTTATTTATGTAATGTGTAATTTATTCTGCAACATTTACAAGAGTAATAGGGTCATTAAATGTTAACTGGTAGAGTTCCAACTTATTTTTGGTCAACAAAATTTTCTCCCTTGTCTTTAACTTGTTGCAATCTATCATTGCCCATGCATGGACTACGACCAGTCTATGACGACTGTACTGTATAATCTTAATGTTACTTCAAATTGTGACAAGGCAACTTCACATAGACTTAATAATTTCACTTCAAAGACAATATGAAGAACATCCCTAAAATATGAAGTCTTTAAGTTGCGGCATCAACACTTCAGAATAAAGAGCAATATGGGTTTGCCAGTTAAATACTTCCAATAATATATTAATTATTACCACTTTAGCATGCGTTCCTAGTATATTAACATAGTTTAGCAGAAGAGTGAAACTCAGTAATTCATGGCAGGTTTCAACTGGAAGTGGGCAGTGGGCCATTAATGAAAATAAAATTCATTAATGGCCCGCTGCCAATCACGGTAATAATAGTAATAACATGATTTTGTCAGGTGTTCCAGTTTATTGACAGCCCTCAATGACAGAATAACAGCTCTCTAGCTGATTATCGGCCCTCGACTTCATCTCAAGCCTTTAATAAACCATCAGGTTGTTAATCATTCCTCTCAGGAGGTTAATAAACCATAACACCCTCCAAACTCATGTTACTGTTGTATTATAATGCTCTTCATTGAAAACCAAAACTTTCAGCTATTAGACTTCAGAGGTACCACCAACCTTTAGGAAGGAGTGTCACTTTTTGTTTCCAGAAAACTAGCACATAAATATTGTCTGACAACTTTCATAACAGTTTCAAGTAACGTTAAGATTATACAGTACAGTCGTCATAGACTGGTCGAAGTCCACGCATGGGCAATGATGTCCACGCATGCATTTACCAGGTAATAAAAATCATCACCAGTAAAATTTTAATTAATGAAGCATCGGGTTGTATCCAGTGCTTCATTAATTATATTTTTGATGATTATTCCTATAATCTGTGTTTGCTATCTAATATTATTGCATCCATGGGAATACTGTACACTCCATGGAAAGTAACCAGTCCACAGCTGGCAAACAGTAGCAAGTGATGGTCAATGCTACACATAGTTTTTTAACTATAATTCCAACTACATCATGACTAACAATCTGGGTTTTAGTACTGACTACATTGAGAGCTATGTTAGTTTGGGTTCAAACTAATTAGTAAAAACATGTATCTACAAGTAAACAGAAGAATACTTTTCTGCACAAAGAGATGAAAATTAATATCGATTACTATAAAGTGGGTACTGTCCAGCCAAATTGTATGTTCATGCTTTTTAATGGTCTTACAAAACACAGATGTTAGAAGGCAAAATGCAATATAAAGCGCTCTTCCATTTCCGGGTTCCCATGGGGAGGATACAAGAACAATCTGAGGAGTGGGTATAAGCCTATATATTTTCATGACCAAGCAAATTTGGCTGTTTTGTTAGAACAAGGATTAAAGCACAAAGGGATGTCATTAATTAGGAAGATATCCAAGTCTAAAAGTAAGATGATATTAAAACAATCACAATGCAATTTTTTCTTTCTGAAAACTGTGACTCAGGAGAGGTACACAAGGGCAAGCAAATATGTTAGACTCTCAGAAAAGACTAAAATTGTATTAATTTCATTCAGTTAACCCATTTACCTAATGCATTAGTAGCATCCACAAACATAATTTACAAATTCAGTAGTGAAAAAAAGATATTTTTCAAAATGTTTTAAAAAAGACATATCATGTGACCCACTCATTGGAATGAATTCCTAGAGCTTGTTCCACTGAGGGGTCACATGTTATGATTTTGATGAAATTTTTTTTTAAATTTGAAAAACAAATAATCAAAATAATAAATCTAGATAGTTTATGCATTGGGTAAAGGGTTCACAAGTTTATAACTGATAACGAACTATAGGAGAGCAAGCATCTGATGTGTCTTCATTATTTCAATGCATAACTTACCATCCTTATCATCAGCATCGTCTTTTCCTACAATGCATTTCAAATAAAGTTTATCTTTTGCAAACAGTGAGTAACATTGAACTACTATTAATAATACAAAAGGAAATTTATTCATTTATGAACTACAATGGATTCTATGCACAGTTTCAACTTCAACATCACAGGTGAAGAAAAGAAATCAATTTGCACCCCCCCCCTGATCACCCCCCCCCCCCGATCCCCCTCTGCTCCCTCCTCACCACCATCATGTCTAAAATGGGAATGTCAGAAGTCAACATCAAGATGGTAATGTTGTGAGTTGGTTTCGGAAGTAGATCTGAATTAAGCTACTTCTATTTTTCATTAACCCTTTACCTAACATGGAAAGCAGACGACACTTGCAAAAAAAATTCTTGAATAACTATTTTTGTTCATTTTTGTCTTAACAACATCGATTATGACCCCTCATTGGAACGAGCTGAAAGAGCTCGTTCCAAAGAGGGGTCATAACCTATGTTTTTGAGACAAAAAATTTTAAAAAATAATGAAAAAAATTAATTGGTGATTTTTGTGAATGGCGCTGGCCGGTTTGGACAGTTACGTTGGGTAAAGGGTTAATTATCTACCGAATACAAATAGCAGACATTTGCAGAAAACCTTTCATGAATAACTCAATATTTTCATTTTCTGTGTGAAAAACATAGCTTATGACACTTCATTGGATCATTGGAATGCACTCATTGAGAATAGGTCATGAGCTAGGTTTCTGAGGGAAAAAAAAAGAGCAAAAAAGAAAAGAAAATTGGCTGTTGAATTTTTGTGAACATTGCTGGCCAGCTTTCATCATGACGTTAGCTAAAAGTTTAAATTACTCATTATGTGATGATAAAAAAAATTCTAACATTCATCATGATCTGACTTGAAATTTATGAACCTTGTCAATAAAATTGATTTGAGCCTCAATAAACCAAGGATCACATGAATTTTAGTGAATTCAGTACAGAAATTTAACATGAAATCACGACTCATTTGAGATCCTTTATACATACCATTTCAGGGTTGATCATAAAATTTATCATATGACTATGACATTTTTACCCTAAATATCACTACTGTTTGACGATGTTTTCCAAACTGTTGTACCACACCGGGTGAGATTTTTCCGGATCAAAAGTCCATATCACACTCTTACGGAAATCAAAAATCCATATCACACTCCCACGGAAATATCCGAGAGTTTCCGTGAATAGTTTTCGTAACTAGGGAAGTCGTCGTTGTTTCGTCTGCTATTTTGTAATCAGTTTTTCACCACATATTAATTAAAATGGCAAATTTGGGTGAATCTGACATCGAAACAAAGTCATATGATAAACATATCATCATAACAGTGTGTTGATCCGTGTCATCGCATCATGTCTCGTTGAGGTGGCCAGATTTTCGGATCACACTCGCTACCTGCGGCAGCTCGTGTGATCCGAAAATCTGGCCACCTCAACTCGACGTGATACGACAACACGGATCAACACACTGTTATGATAATATCTATTTACTGAATGCATTACCGTTATATGTAGAGCAAAAAGCAGGCCTGGAAATTAGGAATCGGGCTTGTAGCCTGTTTTAGGTTACACCCAACTTAGTGGTCATAACCTGTCGAAACCTGTTTTCTTAAGTTGTCCTGTGATTTATATTTTATCAGTTTTTGTGACAAATCATTGAAATAAATAGAGGATACCTACTGTTTTTGAGTGAGTATCGGAATTATCTCATGAGTGGCTGCAAAGGAATATTAGCTTTCACAAGCGGCAAAAAATTAAATTCCTTTGCAGCCACGAATGAGATAATTCCGATACTCACTCAAAAACTGTAGGTATTCTTTTTATTATATGCGTTGCGTTGTTTTGTTGCAATTAAAAGAGGTAATTTGGTGCTTTCATTGCAATCAAAAACCAGAGGTGGAGAAAATGATGACAATGTCAACCAAAATCAACTGACGCAGCTGACCCATTACTTATTAGTCCCGATTTAAAAATCAAACTACCACACAACAAAATAAATCCCCTTAGAAAATGGCTATATTGTCAGATACACACACAAAATCAATGAACGTGTGTGAAAGTAGTTTATGACTTTATCCCAAAAACAATGGGTGGCACATTTATTCAAAAGTAATAACAAAAGTGCACTGCACAGATGCACACAATTATGACACAGTTGACTAAATGTTTGACGAAGGAGGATTTTTCAAATGTTCAAATTGTTTTTAGCATATTTGTCAATCACTGTCACTGTCACTATCGATGAGTCAGATTTTCTTGTAGTTCCTTTTTGGACTATTCGCAACACTAACTTTGTTACTCTGAGACGAGCTAAAATACACATTTACCGGTGCTGCATGTATTGGACATATAAAAAGTATGTTCGTCGGTGGAGTAATTTCATTCTAATTTTCTTGCGTGATTCGATTAATCTACAGAGGGATATTCGGTCATATCTATCGTGACGATAGATATAGAAAAATATCGGTTAAAAATTTCTTGCTATCTTTTTAAAAAGCATATAATAAAGTTTATTTTACTCAGAAATTAAAGTTATTTATTTATTTACCGGTGTTTAACTGGTAGTGCTAAATTAATTTTCAAAGTTGATTTGAAACGTGAGTATATTTTTCTAAAATGCCATGCAACCAGCAAGGGAAGCCTCATTTTAGCAAGATTTTTTTCATAAACAATTGTTTTTGTTACAATTTATTGGAGAGTGCCTGTTGGCACTCGCCAATAAATTGCAACAAAACAATTATATATGGAATTTATTGTGTACTGCTAAGAAACAACATGCCTATGCAATCAGTGTAAAGCCATTAAAGTAGATTTTAGCTCTTTTCAATAAAGCCATCAAAGTGGCTTCTAGCACTCAACCAGTTAGAGTCACATATTTCTGCACAACAGCTAATCGTGACCACAATATGGCAGAAATTATAGTATTCATATTATTTTTAACCATGATGATGCTCAATCACAACTCTTGCATTGTTGAGATGATGCAAGTTTCTGGCATGACAACATAAGCAGGATATTCACCGGTCAAATTGGACCTTGGACGATTCAGAGATAAAAATCAAGGTTTGAATCATACAAGGTCCAATTCATTCAAGGTCTGAGACATCCAGGGTCCAAAAAATCATTCACTATCTGTCAACTCCTAGCAAAAATTGGACAACTTGTATCCATGTTTGCGACAACATAATTCACAAGAAAATTTGCAAGATCATTGTTCAGGTTTTATACACCTGTGTTGTTTGTCAATTTTAGAATTATGAACTGAAAAATGTGGTGAACCTTTGTCATTGTAACAGCATGAAGTTGCGACTTAAATGATTTTTTTTAAGAGAGCTAATTCCAAATAACCAACTTTTGGCAAATGGGAAAAAGTAGGGGATTGAGTATATTAAGGGAGATAACTATAATTGTAGCATATGTGATACTCTTTCAAATCAACATGGAAAACAATTATCCATAATAATTATTTGAATCGATGTCTTCACACGTGTCAGTAATATTTGCAACAGAAAGCTCTTTCAAGTGATGGGGCTGGACCATAAAGTTTCCAAAAGAAGCTGGTCAGATGTTTGATCACAGCTTGAAGTGAATGAGGTATCTGGCCAATTTCTGAACCTTACTTCTAATATCAAAGTCAGTGGCCAACTCTGACTCTGAGTATACAGAATAATACCATATAGAGTACCACAATAATTCATGAAAATCCCACAAATCTATGTAAATTGTCACGTCATTAAAATGCTATTGATCTATTTCAATCATTCATCATCGATGATAGAAATTACAGTTCCAGAAAAAAACTATTGGAAAATTTTTATTCTATTGACTCCAGGGACCAATACTATAAAACTTTTACAGCTGTATTTTCCCGAATTGTATTTTCAACAAGTGAATATAAATGACGGAAATGAATCATTAGCATTTTAAAAGATATGGTAATCTGCCAACTGGCAAATTGCCACATCTTTGAATATGCTAATGGTTCACTTCAACTAGTTATTTCCATAAATAGAGTATACAATTCTGAAAAATACAACTGTAAAGGTTTTACAGTACTGGACCCTGGTTTGAACTCAAAATATGGTATACGACTGACAAGAAATCTCCGAAAAAATGTATGGGATGGGAGGATAGAGAAACGTTAAGGGCATCAGGAATGATCTAGTCCATCCCTAGAGTTGAAAATTACCTCTCGTCACTCTTTCCACAATAAGTGGTTCCATTTTATCTATTCCACCTGATACAGTAAAGCCAAATCCTTTTCTGTCATTCGGTTGCAGGTGTAATTTGACAGTTTTCTCAATATATCTCTGTAACAGAAAATAATAAATTTCTCAATTATAGAAAATTACAAAGCAAGGCTTACTTTGACTTACAAAAACAAAAACCCTAAAGAGGTGTTCGAGAGGATCTCGACCTATGGTACTCCAAAATCTGGTTGCTTGAGGTGTTGAGCCTAACCGGTTTAGTCCAGTACATGGACTTCGTCAGAGGCATGGGATGACTATTTTGGCTGTGCTTTATATATCCTCTTTTGGCAGATACATTTTGGTGGATGCACAATGCAGTGCATTTTGGTGGATGAATAATGATGAATGCTCTGCAAATTGCTTGTCAAGTATATTTATACTTACATAGGATCAAAAAACTGCCCAAGTGGATCTGAAAGGGTAGATGAAATATTTATTTACTGGTATTTAACTGTTTGAGTCCTAAATTATTTTTTAAAGGTGATTTGAAACATGCATACTTTTTTTTCCAAGATACTATGCTACCAGCAAGAGTAGACTTAGTTTAGCAACTTTTGTTCATAAATAATTGTGTGGTTACAATTTATTGGAGAGTGCCAATAATAGCACACTCCAATAAATTGTAACCAAGCAATTTTATAAAAGAATTTTTTTTCTACTGCTGAGAGAACATCAAGCCAATGTATACAGTGTAAAGCCACTAAAGTGGCTTCTGCACTTTTCAGTAGCCATGATAGTGGCTTCTAGGTCAGATATTTCTGCACAATGGCTAATTGTGACTGTAACATGGATATAAATTCAAGTCCAGCCAATCATTTATACCCATGTTTCCCATTTTAGAGGAGATCCACCCCAGTTATTGGTGATCAGATCTTATTTTACAAGTAAAAAGCATGTTTACCACAACAAACAAGTACTGCTTTACCCACTCTTTTTCTCCCATGTAGAGGTAGATGAAATACTTCAACCATTAACCACTACTTTAACCCTTTACCTAACATGAAAAGCAGACGACACTTGCAAAAAAAAAAATTCTGGAACAACTAATTTTTTTTCATTTTTTGTTTTTCTCAAAAACATAGGTTATGACCCCTCATTGGAATGACCTCGACGAGCTCGTTCCAACGAGGTATCATAACCTATGTTTTTGAGACAAAAAATGAAAAAATAATGAAAATTGGTGATTTTTTAGAATAGTGCTGGTCGATTTTTTCCCCATTATGTTGGGTAAAAGGTTAACTTTCAAACTGACAACTCTTTTGGCCTGCTCACTTATGCTGAAATATCCAAATTTAAAGTTCGCATAATGCACTGAGGAATTTAAACAATTCAATCTTGCTTGACAAAGCTCGTCGAGCTCTGTCAAACAAGACTGAATTGGTTAACCCTTTGGACCATGATGGTATATCCTATGCCATTTCAGAACCATCAACTGGTAGTGTCTATATTCATTACTTGGGGGATGACCAAGTAATATTTTCAATGTGCAGCCCTTAGGATTGATTGGTCTACCACCCAAATTCACAAAGTAATTATCTACTCTATGAGTTCAGGTTGTATCATGACTGTGGGTCAGAAAAGTGGCCTTTCGGGATCAAAAAATTAATTTTGTTGTTGGATTATGAGAAAAATTTGCTTCAAATTTCAGTATTTTGACACCAATGTGCAGGGGGTTTATATTGTGTAATCAGATTTTTCAAAAAAAGAGATGATTTTTCTGATATTACTGTTTTCTCTAAATCTCAAAATCAAATTTGGTTTGTTCAATATAAAAATTATATTGATTTTATCACTAGACAACAGCCATGACTTCCTTTTTAATATTTCAATAAGCTCTGGAGCAGAAAAAAACCTTACCTGAAATAATCATTTATGTTGCAAGAATACATTTAAAAAAAAAAAAAGACTAAAACTATTCTGCCACTGTTGAAAAGAATCTCTTTGCAAGGTAGCTGATGCTACACACAGGATACAAGATATTAATCCTTTCCACACTGATGACAAAATATCCAAAATTCAAGCTGTAAATTTTTCCCATAATGCAAATGGGAACTTATTTATTTAGTGGAGTTTAACGAGACTTTCGACAACCTGGGTCACATTGTGTCAGACAGTTTTACGGGTGGAAGAAGATGGAGTACTCAGAGACAACCACTGGGCAACGGCGAGCAACTGCCAGACTCCCCAACGTACTAAAACCACACAAGCAGGATTAGCATTGGTTGAGGAAAGGTGTACCATCAACGTGCATTACACTATGCATATTGTACACAGTGCCACTATGACCCCATGTGGGCAATCAGGATTAAGTGCCTTGTCCAAGACTGGGAACTGAACCATTGCAATCTTGTTTGACAGAGCTTGTTGAGCTCTGTCAAACAAGATTGAATTGGTTAAATTCCTAGTCGCATAACAGGAAACATTTGTGACTTGAAATCTTTATCTTTCATTATGTGTGCACTCCATATGAAAAAATTATCCAAAAATCAACTGAGTGTGTTATGTGTAATTACATAATGTCAGACGTCCACTCACTATTCAGTGTTGATTGGACTGTATTGGGAAAATATTCGCCAATTAACATATTAATTTTTGTTCACTAAATCTTTTTTTTTGTACCAGATACATTTTGTTTGTGAATTTTGTATATCAAATAAAATCTTTAAAGGTGAAAATCGGTTCTGTAAATCCCGTTATTTTGTGTGATAAATTTGATCAAAAAAATGAGAATTTCGCCGATCACGTGCAACAGTGTGGCTCTTCCATCAATTGGATCTACATTCCATGAAATATTCTGAAGTCATTGGAGACCGGCGAACAAACTCAGGGGGAAACCGAAATCATATATCAGCAAAAATTTTATTTTAATATGAAAACAAATCGAAAATCTCACGAATTAACGAACAGATTTTTTCAATTCCTATATTAAACCGCAGTACAGAGTTCTGGAAATGAAAGATATGGCATTTGTATCTGAATATTTTATTAAATGTAGGTTTTAGAAATTTCCTGACTGAACAATATAATTGCTAATCAGGGACAGTCTCTGAAAGATTTTTCTCGCGAAACATTAATTGGTTATGTAATCCTTCTCATGTGACCGCACTAAAACAGCTTTTCATACCCGGTTGTTTCTTCACAAACGACAGGGTATTAACAAGTGCGGTTTTGTATGCAATGTACACGTAATGTGACAGCAGAGTGCAGAGAGTTAAACAACTAGAACGGCATTTTTATGTTTTTGATCAGAATCTCAAATTTCTCCACAAATAATCATCATCTAATTTATTTAACATACTATTTCACTCCACAACTGACCTGCATGCTCATAGCTTATGCAAGTTTGATTCATAAAGAAAACTTTGTTACAATCAAAGAATTTATGGGTTACAGTAAAAAAAAAACACATTGTTAAAACTATACAGCAAATATCCTACAAACCTGTTTGAAATGACATTCAGCTCTGTAAGAAAACTATAAAATTGAGCATTTGATACAGTGTCGATTAACCCTTTACTTAATACAACAAGATGATGGCATTTATAAACAGATTTCACGAGAATCTCAAAACTTTCACTTTCTGCATCTGAAAAATAGGTGTGACCACTCATTGGAACGAGAATGTTTCAATGAGGGGTCAGAAGCTTTGTTTTTGAGGAAAAAATTGAAAAAACTAATCAAATTCGAAACATGATTTTCTGAAGAGAGGTGGCCAGATATGCCATTACATTAGGTAAAGATTTGATAATGGTTTTCTGGTAATTGAAACTCAAAGATGCTGCTCCAACCAGTTTGACCTTAAGATAAACGATAAACTGTTCCATTTTGTAAACCACTATTATCAGCTACCAAGCAAAGATGAAGTTATCAATCATTCCAAATTATCAGTAATAGATAACAAAAACAACAAATTTGTAACATTATAAAAGAGAGACCCCAAAGACTACCAACAACAGTAATGACAGGGGACATATTTCTTTCCATTTCAGTGGCCATGAAATAAATACCTAAGTACAGATCAACAAAAGACTGGATTACATCGTCTTATTGAGTGATGCAGAGACACAAAAACATCTTTCTTTTATTGAGTTTAGTTTAGGTTAACCATTAACCTTCTACCCAATACACACAGTATCAAAATTTATTATTTTAACTGTTTTTTCAAATTTTTCCAAAGATCTCAACAAAACCATATCATGTGACCCCTCAATGCAATGAGCTTAAGGACAATATCATGACTGCAACACATGTATAAACTAAAGTTCAGCCAATAGTTTAAAAGAACCACTAAACTTGTGGGGAACATTCAGAAGCTGCGACAAGAATGGTGTGTACAGGCTCAAAAGTAAATGTGGTGCAATGCAACATAAAAGTGAAAGCACAGAATCAGTTTGATTTGCGTGCACAAAAACTCTTATTTATTGGTGTTTATGGTCATGTATTTCTTCACAATGGCTGATCTTGACTGCAATATGGATATAAATCCAAGTCCAGCCAATCGTTTATAACCATGTTGCCTATTTTAGAGGACTCCCACCCCAAGCACTAGTGACTGGACCTATCTATTTTACCAGTAAAACAGATTGCCTACCACAGTAAACAAGCACTACTCTATTTCCCGAGGATCCCAAGTGCAGCACAAACTCTTAGTTAAAGCAGAGTGACATTGAAACTGATTAGGAAGTTACAGTTTATTTATTTAGTGGAGTTTAACGAGACTTTCGACAGACAGTTTACGGGTGGAAGAAGCTGGAGTACCCAGAGAAAACCACTGAGCAATGGCAAGCAACTGCCAGACTCCCCAACGTACTAACACCACACAAGCAGGATTAGCATTGGTTGAGGGCTTAGGTTGGCATTAACTCCTCGCATCCTGCTGGCAGATATTCCAGACCAAGAGAGGATTTCTCTTGCCACTGAAATAAGTATAAATGGGCATATTTAATCAGATTTTCTCCTGTGAAATCAATGGATATTTTTACCAATGATTTCAAGGGTTAAATTCAGATGAATTTTTCATCAAGTCTAGTCATGGCTGCTCCACAGCAGCCATGACTAGATTAGCTGAAGAATATCTTGTAAATATACTCAGTGGATTAATAGTTAATACAAAAATCAACAGAAATATTAACGACCAAACTGAACCAATATCTACTGACAAAATACTACATGCATCTTTGTTAATATTCATTGACCATACAAAATCAGGAACAGCATGGACAATATAACTTGAAATGCATGTGAAAGCAGCAAAACGAAATGAGACAACCAAAACTTGACTAGAACAATTGCTAAGATAACCTGTGTACAGGACTTCTTGTATGATTTTCAAAATGACAGGCCTGAAAATGGTTACTCCATAAGAGCAGGAATTCCTGTGCCCTCTTTGCAAAAAGGGTCCAGGGCCCATGCAACTGAGAAAATTCATGTCTTGAAGGCTCCAGTTAAGAATTTGTTTGAAAGAAGAAACACATTTGATTGATTGATTGATTTATTGGTGTTTAAAGTCACATATGTCTGCACAATGGCTAGGCATGACTACAACATGGATATAAAGTCAAGGGCAGCCAATCCATTTTAGAGGACTTACGGCACCCCAAACATTGGTGACTGGGTCCTTTTTTTACCAGTAAAACAGAGCTTGTTTAACACAGTAAACAAGCACTGCCGCTTCACTTTCCGGGGTTCCTACGTGGGACTTGCATATTGAACTGAGAACATTAATACATAAGCTACTACATGCATAGTACATAAGTAATATAGCAAAAATAGTCGTATGAAATAATGATCAGCCTCTGTAATATCTATTAAATAAATTGTTCTTATACTATTAAATTTATTTATTTATTGGTGTTTTTTAAGGTCACATATTTCAGCACAATGACTAATCATGACCACGACAGTTTTACGGGTGAAGGAATCCGGAGTACCCAGAGAGAACCACTGAGCAAAGGCGAGCTTCTGTCAGCTCCCCTACATTCCACACGAGCAGGGTTAGCATTGGTTGAAGACAGATGCACCATTGACGTACAATATGCCATAGTACACAACGCCACCACATGGGCAATGGCGGTTGAGGTGTCTTGCCCAAGGACACAATGCAGTTGCTGCAGATGGGATTTGAACTGAGGACCTCTTGGCTTGCAGCCTGCACCTCTACCTACTGAGCCACCACACTCCCGTTATTACTATTAAGAAAGAAGATACACTTCGGCCATCTGCACTCTGTGTCTTCGCAATTGTGTCTAGGCAGGTCTTGGCTGCCTGAAAAGGCAGCCAAGACTTTCCTTGAAGCAACTAACAAGGTTCTTGGAATGTAACTTGCAAATGTATCTAAAAGCTGCCTGTTGAGGCACATGCCTTGTTGCAGTATAAAAATTGATTAAAGTCAAAATTAGGCTTTCTAGAATTAACAAAGAATTAAATATTTATGTGAATGAGGACTGAGATTGGGAAACATTTGGTTTGAATTTGGAAAAATCATGCAAAAATGTTATTGGGAAAGAGACCCAGATTTGGCCCCTGAAGAAATGTAACAGACTCCCTGAAAAGGGTAGGGACCTGCGAATTGACAATTTTGATCAAATCGAATTGGTGAAAATGAATTTTGAATCAAACTTCAAATCAAATCACAGTTAAAGGATATGTTGTCAAAAGAAAAAGTTTTTTTCTAAAATAATACCCCCGATTATTAAAAGACACACAGTTATGTAGAGTGCATTGTTCATCTTACCACTTCCCACGCTATAAACTGTGATATAAACCAATATACTAGCTATTGATGGAAACTATTCAAATTGACTTTGTAGCTTCGAAACTTCAGCAATAAACATTTTTAAATGAACCTGTCTGACAGGCTGATACCTCACTTTTATCGCATGTTTTCTCAGAAAAAAAACCTGGATCGATTCCATTCCAGTCGTGAAGCCATTTGTTTTAAATAAAATTGCGGAATTTCTAAAACAAAACGATAATTCAACGCCGAATGGAGTTAATCAGCTTGTAAATTGAAGCCTGCTCTGCTTCTGCTTATATAATAATCAGGGCTACTGTGATCGAACAAAACAATACTCAATATAAAACAATGTGATCATGTTGTGGAACAAATCATTTATTGAAGTTGAACAGCTAAATAACTTTTCAAAGTTCGAAACTTAAAATTTCCAAAAATGGCCACTGGTCAAAATGCAAAATAAGTTGAAATGAAGAGTTGTAGCAATAACAGTGTTTGTAGTGATGTAGCTACAACTGTTGTACAGTTGTACCTACATCGCTACAAACACTGTTACTGCTACAAGTAAGTTACGTTTCTACTCAGAACTGTCACAAATTTATGGCCGAAGTATATTTAAAAATATTTGAATGTCCAATTTCGAATCAAATCGAACTGAATATTGACTTTCAAATCAAATTTTGAATCGAATTTTCACAGAAGCCTACAGTTAAAACTAGAAGTCCTGTCATGAATAGTGCGCTTATTTAGGCTTAATTGCGCGTTGTAATTGCGTGCAATTGCCATATCGAATGGCATCCAAAGCACGGCATGTTCTCTAGCAAACACACGCAATGTTTCTGCCAATGGACCTCCGGGTTACCTGGAGGTCCATTGGCTGAAACATTGCGTGTGCACAGGCTATATGTACAAAATTTGATGGCTTTACTTGGGCCATAATGCGTACAATAACGCGCATATCACCGTTCTATTTGTGCGCATTTCATGACAGGACTTCTAGTTTTAACTGTAGAAAAGGGTTACTTGAAAAAAAGTTAAGGTAACCATTGTTACTGTTACATTGATTTCAAAGTATCAGGCTATTGACTACACTATAAATAGATCTCCACTCAATGGATGACAAGAACCAAATCACACTATCTGCAGGTTATCAAAGAGTTTATAAAGATAGATTTCTGACACTATAATGTATGATTGCTTCTTCATATTACAAGCAAGTGATAAGATGATACTAAAATTAATCATTTTATAAATAAATCTTTTGATTCTAAAATTATTTCTTTCAAAAGCAATTAAAAGTTTTGCACAAGTTAAGAGACAATTGATTAAGATATCAACAGTGTAGTATTGTGATCAGAACTATTATGTTTCCTTAGCATGACTGATATATAGTAATATGTTTCTGTAATATATAATCTGTTCCAATGATTTATCGAAAAGAACCACAAACACCAAGAACCACCAAAACTGCACAAGGAAACTTAGTGAACATCAAGTATTTTTCCAATTTCTCCTGGATACAACTACATGTACATCAACACTGTCGGGTAAATTTTCATTCATAGTAAATAAACAGGACTTCATTTCCCAACATTTCTATCAGTAATAGAACAAGTGTTTTTAATCCTTATTTATTTATTTATTCATTAGGGTTTAATGACACTTTTGACAGCCAGGATCACCTCATGTTGAACAGTTTTATGAGTGGAGGAAGCCAGATTACTGAGAGAGAACAGCCGAGCAATGGCGGGCAACTGTCAGACTCCCCAACAGGTTTAGCATAGGCTGAAGACAATTGCACCTTCAACATGCAGTATGGCTTAGTACACAGTGCCATTGTACACATTTTTGCCACTGTTTGACAGTCCATGCACATCCTTTGGCTTTGCAGTGGTTTTTAGAAAAGTCTTGGTTGCACATAAAGGCAGCTAAGACTTGCCTAGAAACAGCTACCAAGGTATTTTGGAAACAACTTGCAAGTTTACCTAGATACACTATGTTGGGACACCTCTTCTATGCAGTAAAAAGTTATCAAAGTCAAAGGTACGCCATTGAGGATGAAAAACTGATTTCAGAGTACTTGTACAGTAGGGCCACCATGGACTCGTCACTTTCCATGGGTAGGCAATATTTGCACGGACGCAATAATATTAGATTCCAAACACTAATTATAGGATTAATCATCAAAAATTTAATTAATGAAGCGTCGGGTACCACTCAGTGCTTCATTAATTAAAATTTAGCTGATGATGATTTTTATTACCTGGTGAACGCATGCATGGACATCACATGGCTTTATGAGCATAATAGAGTTGGAAGCTTTCTGATATGCATCAATTTTCTAATGATTTGTGGTTCTTTGTCAATTCTGTGTAAATCATTGGAATGGTAAGAATACAAATATAATAAAGATTAAATATGAGGGTTAATTAATGATGCACAGTAAGAGGCAGGTTAATTGAAAGATACAATCACCTCATCATCTGCATCATCTGTCTTTTCTTCAGTTGGCTGAGGAAAGGGAAATGTGTTATTTGTGTGCCTTGTACAATTTACAGATAAAAATATAAATATGTATTTTAAGATTCCAAACTACATTTTGTCCCTTGCGTGCAAACTATATTTCATCTGCTGAGTGTAACAAGGTGCCATTTGCAATGATTTAGCATTACAAATGGCACCTTGTTGCATTCTTGGGGCGACACATTCTTTCATAATCTCCTGCATCATCAGTGACACACATTCAGTAAACTTTATACTCTGGATGCTAACAGATTCTCAAAAGTTTAAACACTTTACAGTTAATTTTAAAAAATTTTCCCCAAGAACTAAATCGGTGTTAATCCAACTAAAACGTTCTAATTTACAGTAGCTTCCATCAATACCAGTTGGAAAAAATAAGTGCAATTTCAAAGTAGCTTTTTTTATAGATTTATTTAATTTATTGGGGTTTCACCCTTTACCCAATGCAGGCGATATCAAAATTTAGTTTTTAAGTATTGTTTTTTCAGATTTTAAAAAAAAATTTAACAAAACCATATCATGTGACCCCCTCATTGGAACGAGCTTGATGAGCTCGTTCCAATTAGGGGTCACTTTATAAGGTTTTGTTGATTTTTTTTTAATGTTAATGTTTTCCATTGGCTCATATTGTAAATTACGTGGGTGGATGCAGCCAATTCGTTGGGTAAAGGGTTAACAACACATTTGACAGCCAGGTTCACCTTGTGTCGGATAGTTTTAAGGGTGGAGGAAGATGGAGTACCTGGAGAGAACCACCAAGCAGTGGCGTGCAACTGTTAGACTAACTCCACACAAGTAGGTTACTATTGGTTAAGGCAATTGCACCATCAATGTGCAGTATGGCTACATACACAGTACCACCATGGTACCACATCGGCAATCAGGATTAGCCTTGTCCAAGGATACAAAGCAGTTACTATTGGTCGGGATGGAACTATGGACCTTTTGATTTGAAGTTCAATGCGTTCAGCAATGAGCCACCATGCTCTCTTCTTTATTGATTTATTTATTTAAGGTTTAACGACATTTTAACAGCCAAGATCACAACGTGTCGGTGACAGTTTTACGGGTGGAGGAAGCCAGAGTACCAGGAGAGAACCACCAAGCAATGACAATCAGCTGCCAGCTCCACACTGTAACTGTTGCACAGGCAGGGTTAGATTGGTTGAAGACATGGGCACTATCGACGTGCAGTATGCCTTAGTGCACGGCATCATTGTGCCCCCATGTGGACAATCTGGGTTAAGTGCCTTGCCCAAGGACAGAACATGGGAGTCTGAATCGATCGCTCAGATAGTCACCCATCCAAGGACTAACTAGGCTTGACGTTGCTTAACTTTGGTGAGCTGACGAGAACTGATTACTGCAATGCCACCACACCCTGTCTTTATTGATTATAGATGCAACTAATGCATGACACTATTTGTTTGGTATGAAATTTAGAAAGGTTTTGTATGCTATCTTTCTCCATATGTAACATCAGTCTCTCACATGACTGATTGAAAACCTCTCAGAGGACTTTCCAGGAAATGATTAGGGAGATCTGCTTTATCACTGGACACAAATGACTGACAATCCATAAAGCAATCTAACGAGAGACCTCAATGATAAGTCAAAAAGTAGGTTTCAAAACCATGAAAAGCCAAGATGCTAAATTCAAGAACTTTTGAGTACTCCGAGACCTGTATAAAATTGGGAGACAGTGATGGGAGTTCTGAATAAGTAACAATGAAAAAGCATATGGTTTCTTACATGTGTTCAGCAATATTCAAAAGTCTTAACCCATCCAAACTCTGGTAATCATGTAGGATTTATGACTAATTCTCAAAGCTGGAAAAGGCCGAAATAAGCCACATCCTAAAGTCATTCAATGGCAGGCGTTTTGAAACTGAGTCCACTGTTCATTTTAGGGGATGCCATTCTCCTGGCTACTACAGTTCCGTAGGCCCACAATGAGACCATGAAGGTATATCAGACTGAAGGATCAATGCAAGCATTACCAACTACTCACTATCATGCCAAACAGCAAGCATGTTTCTTCAAAGGATATCAACCTAGTACAATGGTGTTAATGGTCACTTCCAGCATTTATTACATGTCTGTTCTATGTAATCCCCATCTACAGCAACACTAAAGTGTGCGGAAAATGAAATCGCTGACAGACTACTTTTAAATAGAAGCGAAATTACAATGGAATTTGCTACAAATCATGCACTTCTCTTACATTTTGAGTTGCAAGCAATAGCTAAATATCGACCCCCGAGTTGAAATGTATTCTATGTGTCAGTACGCACATAGAACACAATGGAACTCAGGGGACGAAATAGTAATATAGGTTCCCCTCACAAATTTGGTTGGCGACAAAATGTTTTTTTTTGTTGATAGTTGTCAAATGAATTGCCGAGTATCCTTCTAACAATTTTTTTATAGACATGAAGGCATGTAATAAACAGAGAATGACATGCACTTGTGAATGGGTTAATCGATATGGCACTGTGGCCTCTCGTTCTATCCTTCCACGCTGACACTCGTGCCATATCGTTTAACCCATTCACAAACGCGTGTCATTCTGTGTATATATGGGTTAATCATGCCCACAATACAAATATAGTCAACTTTAAATAGCTGATTGTTTAATCCTCTGTTGCTCACTTTAGATGAGGTCCACTGGCTTCCAGGTCCTATTTTAGCACAGTAAACAAGCACTGCTCCACATTGTGAGATTCCAACGGGGGAATATGAAAGAGAGAGATCATGAATGCTTGAGCTCCAATACTAAGGACACTATAGAAGTTCCATCCACAGTTCACACAGTGACCAGTGGTGCACACATGCACATTTAGTAACACCATTTATCTTCCACAGCAACTGAGATATATAATGCCTCAGCATTTTCCACAGCATTGCCAACTGCCAGGCCTAGTTTCGTCGGCTGTTAAGGAACAACTCAGAAATGGTCTTGAATATTTTGGGGCCAATTTGAATTCTGTCTATGGAAAGTGAATTATCAACTTACCTTTCGCCCTACACCAAAAGCATATAACACAAAAAAAACTGTTCTTGGAAAACAAAAAAATTCATTTTTTGGCTAAAAAATATAGCTTATTTGAACACTCATTTGAACAAGCTGAATGAGAGCTTGTTCCAATGAGTGGTCATAAGCGATGTTTTTGAGGAAAAATTTAAAAAATAATAAAATTTGGATGATAATCTTTTTTAACATTGTTGGTCAGTTATGGCTGTCACTTAGGTTCTCCTGTTTTGTGATATGACCATTTAACATAAGTTTAATCATTTTTACGTAACAAAATATACCTTGTGAACAGACAAATCAATGGGCAGATGGTCACGTATATGGTAATCACTATAACATTCCTGCGGGTGGCTGTATTAAAAGCAGAGATGAACAAACAATGATCAACATTTTGGTCCATCTTCCAAAACATTACCCTTGGGGTTTTTAATTTCTCTAGCAGAGTCTGAGAGTAATTATCTAAGTGGGAAACCCCACTCTGTCAATGCGTCAGTAATAATCCACCGCCCCTGTACTCTATACTCTTTCCAGCAGTTTTGACCAAACCTAGTTTTATCATCAAAAGCAAACATGCACAAATCAATGCTCTTTACAAGATCCTGATACTCAACCAATTATTTTGAATTAGTGACCTTCCGATACATATTTCAGTGCAGTGCCTCAAATTGCCTACCCCTCTAGTCATCCCTAAACCCTTTCCCTAACATAGTGGCCAAAAACGGACAGAATAGTAACCAGTACAAACCTACCACAGTCTAATATATCTCTGAAGTTTCTCAATAAAGCCATACAAATATGGATATCAGTAGAACCAGCTCGCCGAGCTGGTTCTAATGACATCCATATTTGTATGGTTTTTATTGATATATTGTGAAATTTGTTTTCGAAAAGTGTGAAATTTAATTTATTTTTTAAAAATACTGTGTTACGTAAAGGGCTAAACAAAAACAGAAATGTTCTATGTAAGAGATGTACAGGAGCCCACTTAATCAGATCTTCATTCCTTTAATAATCCTGCTAATTACACATAACTTTCTCTGAGAACAAGTGCGATGCAGATCACATGCAAACAGAAAATAGTCCCCCTTGGTTGGGTGTGTCATCAAAGTTATCACACTAACAAGCTGAAAATGTACAAAATTAACTAATTAAGGGCTATAACTCTGCTCAGTATGACTGAACCACACCGGTTATCAAACTTGTTCAAAACATTGTAAAGAAAGTCTCACATATCAAATATGACAGAATCTGTTAATCAATGACCTAGTTGACCTCAGTTCATCCAATAAAAGCACATACAGTGAAACCATGTTTACCAATGAAAATTTTTCATTTAACAATAGTATTCCATTGACAATTGACAGGGATTGTGTCACTTTCTTGTATTCTGGAGATAAACTTAGCATTTATTCTCTTATTTCTTGTTTGACAGAGCTCCATGACCTCTGTCAAACAAGATATAATCGATCAAATGCCTGTATAGGATGTACAGAGTCCAAATAGGTCTATAAACAAAGGAAAACTGGGGAGAGTCAGGGTAATTTCTCGACAGGTTACAAGATTTTGTATTCAATTAACTGGAGTTTACTCTATAACTTATATTCAATTAACAGGTCAAATTTGTACTGGAGGTATGATAAATGGTTTTGTGTTGGGAAATTATATTCAATTAACAAGGTTATTCAGTTCAAGAGAAATCCAATTAAGTGGGCTCCACTGTACTGTGTTATATCTTATTTGACATAGCTCATGGTCAGTTTATCACTAGAATGCAGAAATATGACCAAACTCCTATTAACGGAATCTGCCTGTTAACCCTTTACCAAACATGAAAAGCAGATGACACTTGCAAACAAAATTCTTGAATAACAAATTTTTTTTCAACTTTTGTCGCAAAAACAGGTTATGACCCCTCATTGGAATGAGCTCGACGAGCTCATTCCAAAGAGGGGTCATAACCTATCTTTTTGAGACAAAAAATGAAAAAATAATGACAATTGGCGATTTTTGTGAAAAGCACTGGTCGGTTTTTGTCCATTATGTTGGGTAAAGGGTTAAGGCCTAAAAAAGTTAAACTGTTTCTCAGGCCCACCCACATGGTCATTTTGGCTGCTGCTTGCTCTCTTTTTATAACCAATGCAAACTTCACCAAAAAAAAAAAATTAAATGGAAAATATCTGATATTTTACCCAAGTGAATAATAAAATTGATAAATTTGTCCCTTGAGTGCAACAAGGCTTTGCAATGCTTTAGCAATGCAAAGCCTTCTTGTACTCAAGGGATGAAATACACCACCACCCATGCTATTCCGTAGATTATGAGGCCTAAAACATAAAACAAACCAAGAATATGAACTTTTCATGGCAAAGAAATAATTACAAAAAATAAAGTAAAAAACCAACCGCCCACATGAAATTTGACAAAAAAGACCTGAGAAACAGATCTACTATGTGGCTCCTAACTGAATATTTTTCACTGGTAAAGCAGCTATTGAATTAACTGGTACAATGCTAAATTATTTCAGGTTGTCAAAATTTGTTCACATGACTATAAAGTCACTCACCCATCAATTGTGACAAAAGCAAATCCATAGAGACTAAACAATTTTACTTTAACCCTTTACCCAACGTAATGGCCAAAACCAGCCAGCACTATTCGCAAAAATTTCTATCCAATTTTCATTATTTTTTCATTGAGCTCATTCCAATGAGGGGTCATAAGCTAAGTTTTTGATGCAAAAAATAAATGAAAGTGTCAATGACACTGTAGCTCAACTTGACAAACTTGAACTTGTTAAGTTATAAATGAAATGGCAAAATTGAAGATCATTGGTACCAATGTTATTTGATGAAATTTCAACATAACAGCATTGTGTGTGCACAACGTCAGAGTATAATCCATGCATTTTTAAATGTAAACTGTAAGACTGGCTAAAGGAAGAATGTTGATACACAAATGCAGTATGTTCAGAGGTTATTGTAAATGGCAACCTTTTCTCACAGAAATGAATGCTAATCAATAGCTCTTATCTAAAGGTCTTGCCTAATGAGCACACCAAGTTCAAAAACAATCCTATGATAAATGTGACCTGCAGGCCATGTCAAAGAATGCTGATGCACAAATGCAATAAATTCAAAGATTGTTGCTAACAGCAACAGTTTTTGATGGAAATGAAAAGAAAATCAACAGCTCCTATCTTTGTCACCCTGCATAAGCTTACAAAGTTTCAAAACAACCTGATAATGAATGTGCCCTCTGAGGCATGCCAAAGGAAGATGTTTATGCACAAATACACTAAGTAGAAGGTCATTGCTTGTGGCAATGGGGTTTTTTTTATGGAAATTCATAAATATACCCTGCAGAGAGTGCAAAAGGGATAAGTTGATGCACAAATGCAGTAAGTTCAAAGGCTGGTGATAATGACAATAATTTTTTATAGAAATGAAAAAAGAGCAATAACTCACAAATAGAGGTCACCCTGAACACACATACCCAGTTTCAAAGTGATCCGATCATAAATGTGCCCTAAAGGGTGTTAAAGGGAAATATTGAGGTCTGACTGAACTAAGTTCAAAGGTCAGCGGCAACATTTTTTGACAGAAATGGAAGAAAATCGACAGCTCCCATACAGATGTCACCCCCACACAAGTACACTGAGTTTGCAAGCGATCCAATCATAAATGTGCTCTGCAGGGTGTGTCAAAGGGAAATATTGATGCCTAACTGCACTAAGTTTTTACTAAGTTCATCGAAGGTCATTGCCAGTGGCAACATTTTTTGACGAAAATCGATAGCTCCCATCTAGAGGTAACCCCAAACAAGCATACAAAGTTTCAAACCGATCTGATCATAAATGTGCCCACCAGTAGGGAATGCCAAAGGAATATATTGATGCCTGACTAAACTAAGTTCAAAGATCGTTGCCAGCGGCAACATATTTTGACGGACAGGAATGGAAAAAAATCGATAGCTCCCATCTAGAGGTCACCCCAAACAAGCATGCCAGGTTTCAAAGCAATCCAATCATAAATGTGCCCTGTAGGGTGTGCCAAAGCGAAATATTGAGATCTGACTAAACTAAGTTCTAAGAACGTTGGCCGTGGCAACATTTTTTGAAAGAAATGGAAAAAAATCAATAGCTCCCATCTAGAGGTCACCCCAAACAAGCATACCAGGTTTCAAAGCAATCCTATCATAAATGTGCCCTGTAGGGTGTGCCAAAGAGAAATATTATGGTCTGACTAAACTAAGTTCTAAGAACGTTGGCCGTGGCAACATTTTTTGACGGATATTGAAGAAAATCGATAGCTCCCATCTAGCGGTCACCCTAAACAAGCATACCAGGTTTCAAAGCAATCCAATCACAAATGTGTCCTGTAGGGTGTGCCAAAGGGAAATATTGTGATCTGACTAAACTAAGTTCTAAAAACGTTGGCCGCGACAACATTTTTTGATGGAAATTGAAGAAAATCGATAGCTCCCATCTAGAGGTCACCCCAAACAAGCATATCAAGTTTCAAAGCGATCTGATCATAAATGCGACCTGTGAAGTGATGGCAATAGCTCAGCTTGACTTTGTCAAGTTCAGCTAAAAAAAATTGTTATTCAAGAATTTTATTTGCAAGTGTCGTCTGCTTTTCGTGTTAGAAAAAGGGTTAAAGATATAAAACACATCCTTAGAAAAATATGAATCCCCCAAGTTGCAGTGGTTTATTCCCAACTGGCCGAATCCCAACAAGACGAATGTCGAAAATGGTCATCCCAACAAGCCGAATCCCAGCAGGACGAATTTTATTAAAATTACTATATAACCCATTTATTTTTAGGGTTTTTCTGCAAAAATGTGTATCAGGGGGTATTTTGAAGGAAAAGAAATATAAAACGATTACCAGAAATTCAAAGTTTATTGTGAATGAACTCGAAAAAATTTCATCATAAAACGTTACAATGCTCAGTACAAGAGGTAAATTTTATGTAATGTGCGCTATTTAGCAGAATTTTCAACCCTTTTTGAATGAATATTTCCATTTGCATTCTATTTACATTTTTCAAAATTGAGAAGCGAATTATCAGTTCAGGGACGGCCTGATGGCGGAGAGGACTTTAAAAAATACTTGAACTAAGAATTTGCTTCAAAATTTTACAAAATGCAAATAAGATGCAAATGGAAGTGTTAATAATAGGAATACACATTTACCCTGTCAAATATAAATTTTCAACCATTTTTAAACAAATATTTCTATTTGCATTTAATTCACGCTTTTTAAAATTGAGAAGCAAATTTTCAGTTCATGAAAGGCAGGATGGCAGAGAACTTTTTCTCAAAGATAACCGACAATTATTGAACACAGTGTACTGTTTTAGTGATTATTGCACCATAAACTGCTAACATGGCTTACTGTCGGTCAAAGGGGAGCTTACTGTCAAAGGAGTTTCAATCAACAAAGCATTTGAGTATTGTTGCAACAGGCCGTTATATGAAAATATAAACATTTTTCTCACCCACCAAACTTTCCTCCCAAAAAACTTATCATAAAAAAACATATATACCTAATTTGAAAAGAAACGCTTGCATAATTTTGATAAAGTAAATGTGGGTACGTTTACTCTCAATAGAAGTTAAGAAAAAAAATTAACAAGAAAAGAATAAATGCATGAAAATAAAAAAAAAACCTAAAACACACAAAACATCATAAGAATAAACATTTTGTTTCTTATTTCTAAATTTCTGCAATAATTAATGAAAAATATAAATTTTCGTCTTGTTGGGATCGGCTTGTTGGGATATTTTATCCATTCGGCTTATTGGGATTCGGCTTGTTGGGATGACACCTTTGCAGTACCTGCATTTCAAAATAAAGTCAAAATATGGGTATCCAGCATGAAACCAGTTAACAGGGTTCCAATGTATTATGCCAAATATCAAGACAGAAAAACAGACTCTGCAGGGTTCCTCCAGTTATTACCCTCTCCTCTCACTTCCCTTGAAGGAAAGTGGGGGGAGTGGGGGGAGTGACCTGATAGTCCTTGTTGGGACTATGAACTCCTGATCTAATGCATATAATATTATATAGCTTTGATTACACACATCAGAATTTTAATTTCATTCAAGCCCATTTTTTCAGGATTTCATAGCCCTAAGACCATTCCTTGAATCCAAGGCCCTATTGGGACCCTTCTCTGTCAATGAAAGAAATCTAATATGAAACTTACCTTATCAGGACTCATTGCAAATGCTAAACCATTTGCGTTCGAGAACTCAATAGAATCCTGTTTCATAGATGATAAGTTTTTTCTTTCCTTAGGTTTCTTCTCGAAACTGTCATTAATTAAATTCTTCCTTTCTTCAGATCTCCGATATTTCACATTTTCAGGTGGCGAAGAATCCAGAGAATTATCAAAGTTCTTTTTAATGCTATCAAATTTATTTGACAATCTCTGAGGTTCCCTGTCAGTATATAATTTACTCTTAGAATCAACACTTTTCTTTACTTCACTCTCCACATTTGTACTATTGCGAACAGGTCTTGTTGATTTATCATTGTTTTCGAAACGATTACGTCTTGAATCAAACGATTCATGGTTTTGCTGTTTGTGGCGTGATGACGATGTCAACAAGTCTCTTTCACCCATCCCATTTTTGTTCCTATACTCTGGTGTTGTATGACGATTTGAAGGCTGAATGTCATGACTGTTGCGATGTTGTACCCGAGACATTTCCTCGGAATGTGATGAGTCCTGTGAATTACCCTTTTCCTCATCACTTGAGTCCAGAGCCCAGGCAGCTACATAGTCTGAACTTCCCTGCTTTACTAACCTAGAAGGTGGAGAGGATTCCGACTTTTCTACTTGAACTTTTCTGAACACATCATCATCATCCCTGGAATTGAGTGTCCTGCCTTTCTGAGAAGGTGTGCTTGTGTGAGTTGGTTTGCTCCATCCTTCATCATCATCAACTGGGTATGTTTTAATACCTAGTCGACCAGTACTCTTCCTCCTATTCCTAAACAAGTAATGATAACAATGTTATTGTCAAAAAAAACAGTTCTAACCAAAATTATCCATCAAAATATAGAAAAGGTCAAATATGTTACCAGCACAAAAACTTGGTCAAACCACAACTTAGAGGAGAGTCCTTGAAGACATCTCCCTCATATATACTGACAGTTAGGCTAGAAATAACAAAACATGACAATTTTTCAAACTTTTATAGCTGCACCATTGGTAACTTACTGTGACTTTACCTTCATCTGGTGGTTACACTTGAGAAAATTTGTGACAGAGGTTTCCTTTGATAATTATTATATACAAAGTTGACAAAGTCATATTGAATTTCATATTTTTCTGCATGTTATATTGTATACTGTAAACCTGGGTAAATACTGTACAATTTTTTCCTGCACTACCATCAATGGTATAGTCACTAGAAAGATTGGAGGGGACATGTTATTGGTTCTCTCTGGGTACTCCAGCTTCCTTTACCAATAAAAACTGTCTGGCATGATATGACACCAAGCCTGGAAAAATGTAGTCTGTCATTTGCAGAATGAAGTTCCCAGAGGCTGAATTTACTGATGCTATCCCATACAGTGAGCAAGTTTATCCTCTAGGTACCTCTTTCTCTTTAGGTCTCAGAGCCTGATGCAGATTAAGGTCCACAGAGGGTAAATTTAGTGATGCTACCCTGCTGTGCAGGGTAGCATCACCAAATTCACCCTCTGTGGACCTCATTCTACAGATGACAGTCTACTTATTTCCAGGCTTGTTTGACGCTGGCTGTTGAACATGCCATTAAACTCCAATAAACAAACAAATATCTCATAAGTGCAGTCTAATACATTTGGTAATCATTCTTTACAATTTAATGGTTCTCATTTCATTTAGCAGCTGTTCATGCTGTTGGACAAGCCTGAAAATAAGCAGACTGTCATCTGAAGAATGAGGCCCCCAAAGGGTGAATTTGGTGATGCTACCTTGCACAACAGGGTAGCATTACCACTCAGTCTAAATCAAGGTCTCTGGCCTAAACAGAAAGATATACCCAGAGGAAAAATTAGGGGGCTCTAGCCCACTGTATGGGTTGGCATCAACAAATTCAAACTTTGGGGACCTCATTCTGCAAATGACAGATTGCTTATTTTCAGGCTTGCTGTTGGGTATATAAAATATATTTTTGATAGGTCTCAAAGACTTTGTGGTTTATTATTTTAGTGCTTCGCTTTTGAAAAAAATTGATGTGTGACGACACCGTCGAGAAAGAATTCACACCTGTCAAGTAATCTCTTGGAAACAGCTATTATTTATTTATTGGTGGTTAAGGTCACATATTTATGCACAATGGCTAATCATGACCGTGACAGTTTTACGGGTGGAGAAAGCCGGAGTACCCGGAGAGAACCACTGAGCAACGGCAAGCAACTGTCAGCTCCCCAACATACTAACTCCACACAAGCAGGGTTAGCATTGGTTGAAGACAAGTGCACCATCGACGTGCAATACGCCATAGTACACAAAGCCACCGTGCCCCCACGCAGGCAATGGATATGAAGTGTCTTGTCCAAGGACACTGGAAACAGGTATAATCATGTCTCTTTGATATTGGTGAACACAATTAACAGTTTATCTAATTAATCTCATTCTTATCGCAACATTAAATTTTCTTTGTTACTTCATCTTTTGTTTCTTGCTGAATCAATTTCATAACCCTTCTGGAAGATAATAAATTATTTGCTACTTGTTTATTTGTAGTGAATAAACAGTGAGTAAATAATAAAGATGAATAATTTTGTAAACGTTAATATTAGCCTTTTCCTTTTTTTATTATCTATGATTTGATGATTTGTGGGTTTTTTTGCAACTAAAATACTTAAAAGAGGCAGGTAATAACTAAATTAAAATATCGTTCTTTTGAGTGCAACAAGACACCATCTTTTTACACTCAAAGGACGATGCATAGTAAATTTGTTTTCATTTGTAATCAGATTCCATTTGGAACAAAAATCTTTCATTTGGCACCCCAAAAATTCATTTGGCTCCAAACAAAAATTCCACTTGGTGCCGAAAAATACTGGGCCATCATAAACAACATTGGACATGACGATCGATTCATTCCTGCAATATTATTGAAATAATTTCCTGTTTTTAGGGTTTCAAAGAAAAAGAGTCCTACAAATCACACATTTTTGATTAGAATCTCATCATAAATCGAATCAGGTCTATTATTTGAAATCAAATCGAAACTCGACCAGTTGGGGCTGGGGTGCTATAAACCTGATTTGTTCCGACTGTGATGGCTCAAGTCCCGACAGATAAAATAATCCAACTACATCATCAAGGCATGCCTTCGTCGAAGGCATGCCTTGATGATGTAGTTGGTGCATTACCCTGTAAGCATTATAGTTCATCGTCGACATTGCTTGGAAACCTTAAATTTGCATTTCAGAATAGTGGGGACCAGTGATACTGGAATTTGCATAGCTGGTGGCATGAGTGAAGATGCTTTTTATGTTAATCTAGTGGAAGTTACACTCAGTCTTTTAGTTCAACATTATTTTTGTATGATTTCCATCTGAACTATATGTTTTGTGATGCGGTGAAGATGGCTGATACCAAGCTATATTCCTATGAAAAAGATTCGAGAGGAAACAAATCGGGCAGCCAATTTTGAACTGAACTGAATATCTACTTCAGATTCGTAATTGCGTCGAATCTTGAAGCTTCGCAGGTCTCCACAAAGAAGGTTGCAATATTCAACAACTTTCCAGACCCAATGCGATTTTTGAATTTCAGGACTTTCCACAAACTCAATGATGCATTGTCAGAATTCTGGAACTGTTTGTTTATTGGGGTTTAACAACACTTTCAGCAGCCAGGGTCATATTGTATAGGCAATTTTATGGGTGGAAGAGGCCAGAGAAGCACTGAGCCATGGTTTTGCGACTGTCAGACTCTCCACCTTACTAAGCCAGCAAAAGCCGAGTTAGCAGCAGTGGAAGGCAAGTGCACCATTGATGTGCACTATGCCTTTATACACACAGCCCTGCCATGCATTCATATGAGCAATCAGGATTTGTTTTCTTGGAAATGGACACAGTGCAGATGCTGTGGGTCATGATCAAATTACCAACCTTTCGGTTCAAAGTCAACTGCTCTAACCAACAACAGCACTGCCTGAACCCTGGAATTTAAAATTAACTTGTACAGATACTACCAACATTTGAAAATATGCCCTCAGAGCAGAAAGTGAAATCTCTGATTGAAACATCAACCATTTAATCAGAACAGGGTAGGTTGCTCCTTTCTCCTCATCACCCCCCCCCCCCCCCCCCCTCTTCCAAACCCCAAAAGGTCTGTAGAAACTGTTTAGATACAATGAATGGTCTGAAATGGAGGACAAAAAGCATGTTCAAGGCATCATAAAACACATGATTGAACCCTTTAACATAAATAGGATACGACATAATTTTGCAAAACAAATTCTTGAACCTAAAAACTTTCATTTTTTGCTGAACCCATTATTCAATGCACACAATATTAAATTTAGAATTTCAAATTTTATGTATTTAAATTTTTAAAACATTTCCACAAAACCATACCATGTGATCCCTCATTGGATCAAGCTTGTCAAGCTCATTCCAAAGAAGGGTCACATGATATAGTTTTGTAGAAATTTTGTTTTTTTATTTGATCCGCTTAATTTGTATATTGGGCGGGAGGATGAGGCTGATTCAATAGATAAAGGGTTAAAAAACAAAGCTTATGACTCTCATTGCAGCTAGATCAACAAGCTTCTTCTGATGAGGGGGGTCACAAGTTAGGTAAAAATTGAAAAAAATGGGAATTTTGGGGGTTTGCCAGCTGGTATGACCAAAACGTTAGGTAAAGATTTAACCCTTTACTTAACATGAAAAAAAGATGATATTAAATAAATAAAATTCTTGAATAACTAATTTTTTTCATTTTTTGTCTGAAAAACGTAGGTTATGACCCCTCATTGGAATGAGCTTGTTCCAAAGAGGGGTCATAAGCTATGTTTTTGAGACAAAAAATGAAAAAAAATAATGAAAATTAATTGCCGATTTTAGTGAATACCACTGCCCGGTTTTCCCCATTATGTTGGATAAAGGGTTAATGAGGTGGTATCCTTACCGTTCATCCACAATCTCTTTGAATGTTTTAGTTTGTGGTTTATCTTCAGCAGTCTTGGATTCAGTTTCTTTATCAGCTTCTTTTTCCCGTTCTTCTTTCTGTTGATATATGGTGGCCGAGGTGCTTTTTCTTCTATTTTTCCAGCTGGATAAATTCTGAAATAAGAAGATTGGTCAGTTTTTGATACAGGAGTCAAGGCTGTTTTACACTGTAACAGTCATTCAAGGCTGTGTATTGTTTTTGTCTTTGTTAATTGTTGACTATAGAGATTGTACCCTACTGCCGTGCACACACGGCCATGTGAACATTAAACAGAAAACCAACAAGTTTGTATTTGTAAGAACAATTCTCACAGTCAACCCTGTTTGTGGGAAAAGGTTTGTGTGGGTGGGCATAACCAATTTCCAGAGGTGGCGAAACTGGTAAATTATATCCAGAAAATGAGAGATTTACGCAACTAATTAGGCAGTTTTGAGCTTAACCTTTAAGAGCCTATTTCCAGCTTTGGTCAGTTTTTACTGTAATGAACAGGTGCTCCAACTTGCCGTGTTTGGATGAACATGCAAGGAACTCTCTAAGTACATTGGCAGTTGTTTCTAGGCAAAGTCTTGCCTGCCTATGTAAGGAAAATCTCCAGGCTCTTAACCCTTTACCCAACGCAGACGATATAAAAATTTACTATTTTAAATATCATTTTTATAAATTTTTCAAAACATTTCAACAAAACCATACCATGTGACCCATTCAATGAACTCGTTCCAAAGAGGGGTCACACAACATGGTTTTATTGAAATGTTTTGAAAAATAATATTTTTTCAGTTGCTGAATTTGCATATTAAGTGGAGGGATATGGCCAATTTGTTGGGTAAAGGGTTAAGGGTTCAATTCTCATATTATAATGGTAAATTTATGAAGGTTAGATTTATTAAACAAGAGGCCCCAGGGGCCTGAGGGCGCTCACATGACATGGTAGTCTAAATTTCAAACCAGGGACTTGACTTGAATAAGCTGCATATGCCCCTCTTAAGAAAAGCATATACCAACTAGATGAAGCGATTGTGACCACACAATACACAGGATTTTCCTTCTATTTTCAGTTCCTGCACCTTTACGTCCCAAAATTGAGATAAATGCATAAAAAACAGATTTTTTTTATTTTTGTTCGGAAATTTTCAAAGTCCCAAACAAAATATTTTCAGCCTAAAAACTATTTTTTTTCTTCTTAAAATTGACCAAAATGCATAAAAAACCAAAAAACTAATTTCCGGATTTTGGTCCACCCGGACCAGAAATTTTCAGTGTAAAAGAAAAAAATTTTTTGTTTACTTAAAATTGGCAGAAACTCATAAAACAACAAAAAAAAAAAATTCCTGATTTTGATCCAAAATTTCGAAGTCCAGAACAGGACCCCAAATTTTCAGCCTAACTATGAACCAAGATACAATGAAATCCCTCCATAAATATGACCTGTAGACTGTGCTAAAGGTTTTATGGTTTTGGGCTTGGGCAGCCATCAAAGTTGACAGATTGTGGCCAAATGGGGAAGTTCTCATCTAGACATCATATGGAGTCATCCTACAAAGTTACAATGAAATCCCTCCGTGTTAAATATGACCTGTAGAGTGTGCTAAAAGTTTTGGGTTTCGGGCTTGGGCAGCCATCATGGTTGGCAGATCATGACCAAACGGGGCCGTTCTCATCTAGACATTATGCAGAGTCATCCTACCATGTTATAATGAAATCCCTTTATAAATACGACCTGTAGACTGTGCTAAAGGTTTTCGGGTTTTGGGCTCAGGCAGCCATCACGGATGACCGATCGTGATCAAAAGGGGACTTTCTCATCTTGACATGACCTCAAACCTGCATACGAAATTTTGTGATGATCGGACAAGAACTACGGGGTGTAACCTGTGCTAAAGATAAATGTGAACAGACTAACACACTTCTGCATGCGTGATGGTAATAGTTTATCCTGACTTTGTCAAGTTAAGCTAAAAAATAAGGAGAAGGATTCAAAATTTCATCTTCATATACAAAGCCTGTTATTGTCTTTCAATTTTAAGGCAAGTCAGGGGTGCGGTGGCGTTGCAGTAACCGGTTCTCGTCAGATCACTGAAGTTAAGCAATGTCGAGCCCGATTAGTCCTCGGACGGGTGACCGTCTGAACAATTGATTCAGACTCCCGCGTTGTGTCCTTGGGCAAAGCACTTAACCCTGATTGTCCACATGGGGGCACGATGACGCCGTGTACTAAGGCGTACTGCATGTCGATGGTGCACATGTCTTCAACCAATATAACCCTGCCTGTGCTGCAGTGCGGAGTTACGATGTTGGGGATCTGACAGTTGCTAATCGTTGCTTGGTGGTTCTCTCCGGGTACTGTGGCTTCCTCCACCCGTAAAACTGTCACAGTCATGATTAGCCATTGTGCATAAGTATGTGACCTTAAACACCAATAAATAAACAAGAGGCCCCAAGTGGCCTTAATCGCTCACCTACCCAAGTGGTTCAAAAAAGTATTTGTTGTCACATTCACTTAGACATGGTTCATCAACACTACATAGGAATGAAGTCATGAAAGGCAAATTTTATGGAACTAGAGATGTTGTAAACCAAATATGAAAGAATTCTGCCTGGTGGATCTGAAGAAGAAGATTTTTAAAAAATAATCCTCATTTTGCACTAAGTTAAAATTTGGGCTCCCAGAGGGAGCCCAAATATGAAACCAGGGACTTGATTTGAACAAACCTGAATCTGATCCCCCTAGAGATGTTGTATACCAAATATGAAAGAATTCTGCCTGGTGGATCTGAAGAAGATGATTTTTAAAGAGAAATCCTCATATTGCACTAAGTTAAAATTCGGGCTCCCACAGGGAGCCCAAATATGAACCCAGGGACTCGATTTGAACAAACTTGAATCTGACCCCCCTCGAGTTGTTGTATACCAAATATGAAAGAATTCTGCCTGGTGGATCGGAATTTTTTTTTTTGATTTTGGAAAGAAGTTCATGGGTGCTATCAGAGTTATGCCCCCTGTGGTGCCCCCTGTGGGCGTGGCAACTTTGAACAAACTTGAATTGACATATGATAGGGAACATGCACAGCAAATTTTGTTGAATTTGGTCCAGTAGTTTGTGAGGAGAAGTCGATAATGTAAAGTTTACGACGGATGGACGGACGGATGGACAGACGGATGGACGGACGGATGGACAGACAAATGGACGACGGACAGAAAGTGATTAGTAAAGCTCCCCTTGAGCTTCACTCAGGTGAGCTAATAAGGCAAGTCACTCTTGCATACTATTGCATTAACAATTTTAACTATTTGCAGGTAGATAACAGCTTGCATCCATTCCACCTAGCAAGCAATTAATCCTTACTAATGAATTTGATGCATCCACCTCGTAATATACCAACTGTGCAGCAGAAAAGTTTTTTCAGAAATTTCAACATAACCACATCATGTGACCAAATGAGGGTCACATGATATGGTTTTGTTGGAACTGTTTCAAGAAATTGGAAAAAAATGAAAATAACAAATTTTGATATCAAGTGTTTTCTGTAAAGGGTTCAAATCTGTTTATGGAAAAAGTAGCATTTCAAGACCCGAGAATTGCTATTCACTGTCATTTTGCTCACACATTTTTGGGGAAATCATTTGACTTATGATTGCTCCATTTAAGTTGCATTTCATGTCAGAGAATAAAATCTCTTATTTTGAGACAACCTATTGGCCGTTCATCTGGATATAATAAAGAGGACTGATTACAGTACAGCCATTGTGGACGGGTCAAAATCTATGGGTTGGGATTTTTCCACACATTTAATTTAATTTCAAAACTTCACCATGTAATCTTATTATGCACCTAATTTACATGTTTTGCAGTCCTTTGGACAGAACAAGTTATTTGGGTTACTGGGGTTATTTTTTGTAATGGCATATCATCACTTTTGGAACAAGAAAAAGAAATACCTTTGTGATGCAAAACACCCCCACCCAACACCTCTGATGCCCAATGGTATAAGCAAAAGTATAATGAATAAATAAAAATTATTGAAAATCGACAAATAAATGCTAAAGTTATCATATAAAGAATAAAATTTCCTCAAATACAGAAAAAAAAAACCAAAGTGCAATAAGGCCTCATAAAGTAGATTTTCTGTTTCTCAGGCCATTTTTTAAAAAATTGCATGCAGGCGAGTGGGCATGCTGGCAGGAGGGAGATCAGTTTTTTATTTTTATTTTTTATTTTTCGTAATTATTTCTTTGCCATCAAAAGTTCATGTTCTTTTTTGTTTTATGTCTTCATGAGGCCTCATAATCTACAGTCCAGAACAGCATGGGTGGTTGTGTATTTCGTCCCTTGAGTGCAAGAAGGCTTTGCAATGCTAAAGCATTGCAAAGCCTTAATGTTGCAATCAAGGGACAAATTTAGCAATTTTATTTCCTTGGGTAAAATATCAGACATAAACCATTTAATTTCTATTTTTTGAAGTTTTCATTGGTTATAAAAAGAGAGCATGAGGTAGCCAAAAAGAACATGAGGGATGGCCTGAGAAAAAGATTTTCATCTTTTTTAGGCCTAATCCTCTCAATTTCGAAATATCACCATGGGTTTTGAACATATACAAGACAATGTTAATATTAAACATTGTACTGAAAGTAATTTAAATTTGATATTTGCTTTTAAAGTTGTCGATTAAACAAACAATTCAAAATGAAATCAAAGAGTAATAACTTCCTCAGTGTTTGACACATCACAATGATTTATTTATTTATTGGGATTTTAATGACACTTTTGACAGCCAGGGTCCTCTCGTGTCGGACAAGTATATGGGTGGGTGGAGTAATCCAGAGAGAACTACTGAGCAATGGCAAGCAACTGTCAGACTCCCCAATGTACTAACTCCACACAAGCAGGGTTAGCATTGGTTGAAGACAAGTACACCATCGATGTGCAGTACACCTTAGTACACTGCACCACCATGGGCAATCGGGATTAAGTGCCTTGTCCAAGTTACGTCTGGCAGGGATCGAACCATGGACCTTTCGGTATGAAGTCCAATTCCGTAACTACTGAGCCACCGGGCTATCATCACAATGATTTTCAAAGAAAAATTCCAGACAAAGTTAATATAAAACAGCAAATAAAAATTTATTGAAATCAGATGATTACTTTTCAAGTAATCAAATAAAAATTAAAAATTCTAGTAAAATGAAAAAAACAAAGGGCAATAACTCAGTTTTCAAGAAATCATTATTTAACTATTTAAGACAACATTAACACAAAGCAGCATCATGCCACATCCCAGCATATCAATATTTATTGAGATCTGATGTTTACTGTTGAAATTATTGCATAAACAACGAAAAGTTCATTAATTGGTAGAGTGCTGCAAGCCCATATTTGGGCTCTATTCTAAAGTGCAGGTCCCACAACTTAAAGGCTTCAAATTGAGTGGCTATGCTTCATATTATCTTTGATGTAATATTAGTTAGTCTGTTAGGATTGTCTTGTTACTATTTATGGGAGAATGCCCACAGACACTCTCTCATGAATTATAACAAAACAAAGACAATTGAATGAATTCTGATGGTCAGCAATAATTTAGCACTCTACTAGTTAACCCTTTACCTAACATGAAAAGCAGACGACACTTGCAAAAAAAATTCTTGAATAACTATTTTTTTTCATTTTTTGTCTCAAAAACATAGGTTATGACCCCTCGTTGGAACGAGCTCGACGAGCTCGTTCCAATGAGGGGTCATAACCTATGTTTTTGAGACAAAAAATGAAGATATTTTGAAAATTAATTGGCGATTTTTGAGAATAGCGCTGGCCGGCTTTGGCCGTTACGTTAGGTAAAGGGTTAAAGAAAGGGCAGTAATTCTCAATTTTGGAACAATGACTGTGTTTTTTCAACTTGTCCAAAACAATGTTATTGAGAAGGGCACCAAATTTACAGAACAGTCACAATGGACTGGTCGTAATCCACGCATGGCAGTGATGTCCATGGATGAAAAAAATCTCTGGTAACAAGAAGCAGTATTCAACTATGAGTTCCAGGATTTAACCCTTTACCAAGCACACTATTTTTAAAAAATAAATTAAATTTCACATTTTTCAAAAACAAATTTCACCTTTTTTTCGACGAGCTGGTTCTAATGACATCCATATCTGTATGGATTTATTGAGAACCTTTCAAGATATGTTAGGCTGTGGTAGGCTTATTCTCGTTTTATGGCTGTTTTTGGCTGCTATGTTAGGTAAAGTGTTAACACTTTTTTTTACCTTTTCCTTTATCCTCAAACAATCTGATCGTTCTTTAGTGTTCAAGGTCTCTTTCAGCATCTATGGCTCTATGATGATCACAACATTAGAATAATGTTCAGAGGACATTGAAGGTTATAATACTGTCCTCTTATGAGATATTTTACAAGTGTAACAGAACTTGTTTACAGCAGTGAACAAGCACTATTCATCTTCCTGAAGTTCAATGGGGAATCAAATATTATTAAACTGAAAACACAAGTGCAACACCATGTGGTGTCATCATTATATGGCTGTTAAAAAAAAGTTATTGTGTGAGTAAACAAAACTTTAACAGGTGAACAAATGGACAGACAAATGGACAGATGGATGGACATTCTCATATCATATGGTCAGCTTAGATGAGACAAAAATTTGAACTTGACCTCAATATTGTTCAGATACATGTTCATTCCAAGTTGGCTTCAATCTGTTCATAATTACTAAAGTAAAAGTGTGGAAAAGGCAAAAATATAATTTTCTAAGTCGAAAAAGGGGCATAAGTCAGTAAAAACTTGTTGGACAAAACTGAAATTCAAACACTGACCTCAAAATTGATGAGATACTTGCTTTCATCAAGTCTGGTTACAGTCAGTTTATAATTATTAATTATCAAAGTTACCATTCGGACAAACAAAAAGTCAGTGAACAGATAGACGGATGAACATTCCCTTAACATTACACTGTCCACTCAGATGGGACCAAAGTTCAAACTTGACCTATTGGATATGGCAGAACACTGACTATCATAAGGAACCTTCCTCTAGTCAGCACAAGTCCATTTCAGTTTCACTTTATTGCATGGAAAAGCAAAAGTTATAAAAATTCCAAGATGGTGGCCATATTGGATATGGCAGAAAAATGATAATCGAAAAGAACCTTCTGCTAGTCACCATTAAGAAAAAATATGATCCATGGTTCATTTCATTTTCAAGTTATTGCGCGGACAAGCAAGAGCCAATGGACAGACAGACACACACAGACACATCCATAACCATAATAGGGCCTGCTCCGAAGTGCGATCATATAAAAATTCAGAAGGTTATTAATTAGGGAATCAATTCACACATCCACCAGATATGTATTCTAAACTAACATGTTATATTAATTATGGTTAATCAGACAAACACTACTGTTTGTTTTATTGTTGTTTAAGGTCATGTTCAACAATTACAGCTACATTATGACAGCAACACAAATTCAACAAAATTTAAATTTAGGCAAGTGCTTATAATCATGGTCCTCATTGTAGAGGACTTGCATCCACTGATCAATACACAACTTGCTTGCAGAAACATGAACGAAAACGTTGCAACTCAAATCAAGTCGATCAATGCAGTGACTCTTCTCATCAATGACATATATGACATGAAACCCATTATGCTGTGACTGTAGTTACAACATAACAGATTTCACTTCAACAAACATCATGGTGTTTACCGAGCACAGAAACGAGTTTCGTGGTACAGTGGAACCCTGTTAACTGAATAGCCACTTTGCCAATGAAAATTATTCAATTAACAGGAGTATTCAATTAACAGTTGGTCACTTTCCTGTATTCTAGAGATAAACTTATCATTTATTCTATTATATCTTGTTTGACAGAGCTCCATGAGCTCTGTCAATCAAGATATAATAGATTAAATGCCTTATTGGATGCACTGAGGCCAAATAGGTCTATAAACAAAGGAAAACTGGGGCAAATCAGGGTAATTTCTTGACAGATTACATGATTTTTTATTCAATTAGGAGTTTACTCTATAATCTATATTCAATTAACAGGTCAAATTTGGACTGGAGGTATGGTAAATGGTTTTGTGTTGGGAAATTATATTCAATTAACAAGGTTATTCAGTTAAGAGATATCCAATTAAGTGGGCTGCACTGTATCAACTTTCCAATCTCAGCACTTGTTTTTGTGTCAGTAATATATATTCAAATATTCATTTTGTATTGCCCTTAAAAATGAACACATTAGGCCACACAAAGTAGATCTTCTGTTTCTCAGGCCATTATTTGTGAAATTGCATGCGGGCGAGCGTTTTTTTATTTTATTTTTTATTTCAGTAATTTCTTCTTTGCCATCAAAAGTTCATGTTCTTGGTTCAAATATTAGGCCTCATAATGTACAGAATAGCATGGGTGGTGGTGTATTTCATCCCTTGACTGCAAGAAGGCTGCAATGCTAAAGCATTGCAAAGCCTTCTTGCACTCAAGGGACAAATTCATCAATTTTTTTAACTTGGGTAAAATATCAGATATAAACCATTTAATTTTTATTTTTTTTAAGTTTAAATTGGTTATAAAAAGAGAGCATGCGGCAGCCAAAAGGACCATGCGGGAGGGCCTGAGAAACAGATTTTTTATTTTTTCTGGCCTTATCAACAATATTTATTTTTCACAGACATCAAAGTATTTTCTATAATAAGACTAACAGTGACTGTATGGCCTTGAACTATGACCTTGATCTGTTACATTGACCTTTGGCAGCATAAAAAGGGATCGGTGATTGCAGTGCATCAGAAAATTGAAAACCTATGAAAACAATTTTTTTTCAGACCCCACAAACTAGATCTTCTGTTTCTCAGGCTTTGTTGCACTCAAGGGACAAATTTATCAATTTTATGGAGAATGAAGGGATGCACACATGGATGGAACCCACTGCTATATCCCCCTTCCACTACATGGCAGAGGATAAAACGTTAATATTGATATCAGTCTCTAAAGTAGCTATATATTAAATCTGCGGCATGTACAGAACTGTCAAGTCAGTCCAGCCAAATGGTTTGTTTTCACGTTGTCCACTGCAGTACTCAAGAAACCCCTAGACATTGACTCTTGATCCCCATACAGCCGCAAACTGCCACTTTTATATTGCTTTGAAAAAGTTGCCCCCAAGTGTATTCATCCTTGATTATATTTATTGGTGATTAACCCCCTGCACACTGATGTCAAAATATCTAAATTTCAGTTAGAAAACATTTCCCATAATGCAACTAGAAATTTAACCAATTCAATCTCGTCTGACAGAGCTCATTGAGCTCTGTCAAACCAGATTGAATTGGTTAAATTTCTAGATGCATTATGGGAAAAAACAGCTTCCTGAAATTTTGGTATTTTGACATCAGAGTGAAGGGGGTTAAGGTCATATACTTATGCACAATGGCTAATCACGACCATGTCAGTTTTACGGGTGGAGGAAGCTGGAGTACCGGAGAGAACCATCGAGCAACGATGAGCAGCTGCCAGCTCCACAACATCGTAACTCCGCACTGCAGCACAGGCAGGGTTAGATTGGTTGGAGACAAGCGTACCATCGACGTGCAGTACGCCTTAGTACACAGCGTGATCATGCCCCCATGTGAACAAAAAGGGTTAAGTGCCTTGCCCAGGGACACAACATGGGAGTCTGAACTGATCACTCAGACGGTCACCCATCCAATGATTAACCGGACTTGATGTTGCTTAACTTCGGTGATCTGACGAGAACCGGTTACCAAAACGCCACCGCGCCCCCATTCATCCTTGAGAACTCAAATGGTAGGTTGCATTTATCTTGACAATGTTTTTACAACGATGATGAAGAAACACTGTTATAGTCATCTCCTGCTGTCTACATGTATATCATAAAAATTAATCTCTTGGGGCATTAAGGGTAAATGTCATATTAGACTTCAAAAGGGTAAGAACATTTTCTCACAACACCCCACACCAAAATAGTACTATGACTATTCTTCCGAATTTGGATATTATCTGTTAAGCAATTGCAGACAAACTGTCCTCCCTCCAACCATTCATACAAGGATATGACAATTTAAAAGTTTTTATGAATTTGAATATTAATCGATCAGTGAACATTGTAATTTCCTAATATGGCTATTTTTGCATGTGACGTGCATATTTGAGCATAGCAAAATAATGAGTCATATATTAGGTGTATCATTGTCAAACATGGAAGACAAATTTTCCAATTTTAAACCCCATTGCTACATGCCACAATGACTTTGTTGACTGTATGAGCATATGTTTGAATGTGTAAATGACTCCTGATAACATGCAAAAGTACTAGTCACATATTGCACCAGAAGGGAATTCTAATATTTTAGATCGATAGCTTTATTTTATTGGTGTTTAAGGTCACTTTTAGCATCTAAAGCTATGAGTGAAATACAATTTTAAAGTCAAGCATAAACCCCAAAAATTAAAAATCTGTTTCTCAGGCCCTCCCGCATGGTTCTTTTGGCTGCTGCATGCTCTCTTTTTATAAACAACGTAAGCTTTAAAAAAAAAAATTAAATGGTTTATGTCCGATATTTTACCCAAGTTAAAAAAATTGATAAGGCTTTGCAATGCTTTTAAATGGCAAAGAAACAATTACAGAAGTAAAAAATAAAATAAAACAAGAGGCCCCACGGGGGCCTGCAGTGCTCACCTTAAACAGAACACAATATAAACAGAGTCCAAGAATGACTCTACATTAAGCAATCCATCTCCATATGATACATTGTCAATCCTTGAGCCCCTATGCGGATTAATCTTAGTTACACACCTCCAGAGGGTATTGCGTACAAAATTTCTAATTCTTCAGCTTCATGGCCAATTCTGGTTCACATAGGGCACCCAAATATTAACCCAGGCTCCCGATTTGAACAAAGTTGAATCTGACCTCCCTTGCAATGTTGTATACCAAATTTGAAAGCATTCTGACTATTGGATCTGAAGAAAAAAAAATTTAAAGAAATTTCTTCATATTGCACTAAGCTAAAATCTGAACTACCATAGTGAGCCCAAATATTAACCTACAGACCCGATTTGAACAAACTTGAATCTGACCCCCCTAGAGATGTTGTATACCAAATATGAAAGCATTCTGACCAGTGGATCTGAAGGAGAAGATTTTTAAAGAAATGTCCTCATATTGCACTAAAATTTGGGTTACCATAGGGATCCCAAATATTAACCCAGGGAACCAATTTGAACAAACTTGAATCTGACTCCCCAACAGATGTTGTAAACCAAATATGAAAGGATTCTGACAGGTGAATCTGATGAAGATTTTTGAAGAAATTCCCTCATATTGTACTAAGTTAAATTACAGGTTCCCATATGGAGACCAAATATTAACCCAGGCACTCAAATTGAACAAACTTGAATCTGACCCCCCCCCCCCCCCCCCCCCCCCCCCCACCCCCCCTAGAGATGTTGTATACCAAATATGAACGCATTCTAACTGGTGGACCTGAAGAAGAAGATTTTTAAAGAAATGTCCTCATATTGCACTAAGTTAGAATTTGGGCTACCATAGCAAGCTCAAATATATACCTAGGGACCTGATTTGATCAAACTTGAATCTGACCCCCATAGAGATGTTGTATACCAAATATGAAAGCATTCTGACTGGTGAATCTGAAGAAGATGATTTTTTAAAATTATCACCTATATTGAACTAAGTTAAAATCTGGGCTTCCATAAGAAGCCCAAATATTAACCTAGGGACTTGGTTTGAACAATCTTGAATCTGACCCTCATAACAATGATGAAAACCAAACATTAAAAGATTCTGACTGGAAGTTCTGAAGAAGATTTTTAAAGAATATTCCCCATATCGCCCTAAGTTAAAAATTGAGCCCAAATATGAACCAATGGGCTTTATTTTAACAAACTTGTATGTGACCCGTGATGAATGCTGTATACCAAATATCAAAAGATTTTGAGCACTGGTTCTGGAGAAAAGATTTTTTTAAATTTTTGCAAATGCGCGGACTCGTCATTTTTTTTTATTTTGATGCCCTCTGCAGAGCACCCTAACATAACCGATGGCATTTTTTTTTTACCATTCAATTCTACTGATCCTAAGGATGCTTCATACAAAATAACAGCTCTCTCTTCCAAGTGGTTTGGGAAATATGGGCATTTGAAAATATATCTATTTTTAGCTTCTGGGGTTCCCATGGAGATGTAGGAAATTTTTTTTGCACGAGTCAAGTACTTATGACCCAATAATACCACATACCAAATTTGGTTCAAATCGGATCATCGGTTCAGAAAATAGAAATTTTGGGCGGGGCCAATAATCTTACCCCTCCTAATATAAATATTGCTTCACGAACTTCGTTTGAACAAATTTGATTCCACACCCCAAAAGGAAGCTCCATAACAAATATCAAGACATTGTACCCACTGGTTCATGAGAAGAAGGTTTTTAAAATATTTTGGAGCATTTTCCCCCACCCCCTGCCTATGGGGCTGGGCATGTTGGGTTGAACAAAAATGCAATGCCCCTTCGGGACCACCACTCACACAAAACTTTCACTTGAATTGGCCCAGAGGTTTTGGAGAAGACCAAAACATGGTGTTGACAGACAATGTATGAAGGACGGACGGGCAGACGGCCGGTCAGATGACAGACGGAGAGCGATGAGATTAGCTCAGCTTGACTTTGTCAAGGTGAGCTAAAAATGCTTGCCCGCATGCAATTTTACAAATACTGGCCTGAGAAACAGATCTTTGTGTGGCCTTAGTCAATCATTCATACCACCAATGCAGCATTCTTCACAGGACTGGCACCCTAGACATTAGTGGCTTTACACTGTATTCATTACCATGTTTGCTCAGTGAAACAAAAAATGTTTAAAGGAAATTGTGTTTTATTACAATTTATTGGAGAGTGCTAAGAGGCATAAAACAATTGTTTATGCACAAAATCTTACTACACTGGGGCTCCTTTTACTTGTAGTATGGTTGGTACCCTTGAAAAAAAATACTTGTGTTACAAATCACATCATGTGCTGATCGTGAAATTAAAATACGTGGGGGACTGATGTGATCCTACAGAGTCCTAGCATCAGTCGCCAAATTTTTGATTTTCAGGTGCTCTGGGATGGCTTCTAAATGCATTCTGGCCTCCAATTGAATATGTCTGACGGTGAACACCATTCGATATTTGTTAGAAAGGCCATGTCACACCACATACCTATATAAAATTTCATCAATTTGCCTCTGCTATTATATGGACATCTGACCGATGCTCCGACCCACCGAACGACCGACCCATCGACGGACAGATGCAATCCAGTATACCCCACTTTTTCAGAAAGTGGGGGTATAATAAGTTTAAAGATTGTTGTAGGCACTGCGGTGTGCACAATGAGAACTCGACCGGTCAACTCAACTGGCCATTTGCAGATTTGGGCGAATGGCCAGTTGAGTTGACCTGGCGAATGCCAGAAGCCCTTAATAAAATTAGAACTGGGAAACATACGCAACTGGAAATATTGGCTCCCCATTAACTTCAAGTTTGGGGTATGCGATGTAAATATAATGATACCAGGAACATACCATTTCTCCGGCATTGTGGCGACAAAATATTCTTTTATACTCGCTTCATTGCATCCCGCTTTCGACTATCAATTTTGCAGACAGTGGATACTTGCAGACGTGACTGTTGTCAGTTCTATAAATAACCAATATTCTGCGAATTCTAAAAGAGGATCATGTCCCTTATTTGGCAATGTGATGTCATTAGTTAAGGAGGGGCATTATAGGACAAGATTGTGTGGAATAAGAGCATGACTTTTTTTAGTGGGCTCGGGGAGGGGAGGGGGGGGGGACTAGTCCCCCCTCTGGATCCGCCCTTGCACATTTGAAAAATAATTTACCACTCTACCAGTTAATAACTAATAAAGATCTGTAACTCATAAACTCAAATATTTCATTTTTGCTTCTGGACCATAGCAAAGCACCAGAAAAGACAAATTATGTGAGGCTGGATAAAACAGCTCAACACGGTCTAGTTTTTAATGTGCACTTGACTGCTGTCTTCAGGATGACAAGAAAACATTCAACACAACTAAATAGTGACTTAAATTCTCCACGTTTGTAAGATATTAAACAGAATTTAGTATCTTGCAAAGGTGAAGATGTGACAAAATACTTGTATAAACAAGAACTACACAAGGCATTGCATATTATGCTCAGTAGGCTTTTTCGAATTGTACATAACATGATAATTCATCTAAGTCGAAAAGGCCCATAACTCTTGTAAAAATCTTTGGCCCAAACCCCAATCTGAACTCAACTCAACCTGTATTTTGATAGAACGGAGGCACAAACCAAGTCTGGCCCAGATATATAAATCCAAACTCAAGTTATCATCCGGAAACCAAAATGCTGATGGAAATGTGTAATTTCTAAGTCGAAAAGGCCTGTAACTCTTGTAAATATCATTAGACCAAGCCCCCAATTCGAACTCAACCTGTAGTTTGATATAACTGAGGCACAAACCAAGCATGGTCATGATCTATAAATCCAATCTCAAGTTATCTTTCTGGAAACAGAAAAGTTTATGAATGGACAGATCGACGGATGGACAGTCAGTTTTTTTTCCAAAACAGGAGTATAAATGAAAGTGTCAATGACACTGTAGCTCAACTTGTCAAGACAAAGACATGTACATGTATAGTATGTGACACAGCAATGACAAACATCTAGGTAATGACCTGATAACAAAGGTACATATAAAGTATTGTAACGGTCTGTACATAAATACTGACCGTTGCCTGTAGCAAATGAAAAGGTAAAGTATTGTAAAGGTGGGTGACAGTCAGATGCTAAACTAGAAAAGAAATCTTTGAGTCTCAGAGTGGGTCTGACTGAACCCCAAAATATTTGTTCTCATAGCACAGTGATAACAAAGGCACCCCAAAACACACTCATTCCTGTCCCAAGGTGAAAACAAAGGTACCCAAGAAGTTTCGTGAAGATCAGTTTACAAATGTGAGCTGTGAAGAAGTTGTGACAAAAAACTGATTGGACCTAATTTCGGTACAAAATGGCCGCTGGCAGCCATCTTGAATTTTGGACCGCATCCAGAAACACTCGTTCTCATCCCAAGGTCATAACAAAGGTACCCAAGAAGTTTTGTGAAGATCGGTTCATAAATACAGCCTCTAGCCCAAGCCGTATTGACATGTGCACTTACAGTGTATAAGTAGCACTGAATAAATCAAAGTTCATCTAATTTGCATAATTTCTACACGAGAAAAAAACCCGTACTATATGTGATGTATTCCATGTTACTAAACATTCATACAAAAATTTATTCAACTTTCATACAGAAGTTCTGTACAAAAGACTGATTGCACTAATTTTGGTACAAAATGGCTGCTGGTGGCCATCTTGAATTTCGGACCACACCCTAAAACACTCATTCTCATCCCACGGTGATAACAAAGGTACCCAAGAAGTTTCGTAAAGATCGGTTCATAAATATGGCCTCTAGCCTGAGCTGTATAGAAGTTGTGTACAAAAAACTGATTAGACCTAATTTCGGTACAAAATGGCCACTGGCAGCCATCTTGAATTTTGGACCGCACCCAGAAACACTCGTTCTCGTCCCAAGGTGATAACAAAGGTACCCAAGACGTTTCGTGAAGATCGGTTCATAAATACAGACTCTAGCCCGAGCCGTATTGACATGTGTACTTACTGTGTGTAAGTAGCACTGAAAAAATCAAAGTTCATCTAATTTGCATAATTTCTGCACGAGAAAAAAACCTGTATTATATGTGATGTATCCCATGGTACTAAACATTCACACAAAAAATTATTCAAATCAGCGCTTTCATATGGAAGTTCTGTGCAAAAATCTGATTGCACCAAATTTTGTACAAAATGGCTGCCATCGGCCATCTTGAATTTCGGACAGCACCCAAAAAAACTCGTTCTCATCCCACGGTGATAACAAAGGTACCCAAGGAGTTTCGGAAAGATCAGTTCATAAATACGGCCTCTAGCCCGAGCCGTATTGGCATTTGCACGTAATTACAGTGCTGAAAGTAACACCAAAAAACATCAAAGTTAGTCTAATTTGCATAATTTACGCACGAGAAAAAAACCCGTATTATATGTGATGTATCCCATAGTACTAAACATTCATACAAAAAATTATTCAAATCAGAGCTTTCATACGGAAGTTCTGTACAAAAAACAGATTTCTGCATCGTCGGTACAAAATGGCGGCTGGCAGCCACCTTGAATTTCAGACCGCACCCAAAAACACTCGTTCTCGACCCACAGTCATAACAAAGGTACCCAAGAAGTTTCGTAAAGATCGGTTCATAAATATGGCCTCTAGCCTGAGCCCTATCCAATTGTTGACGGACAGACAGACAGACGGCCGACGGGCCATGGCATAAGCTCAAATTTGGCTTCGCCAAAGTTGAGCTAATTAAAGAAAATAAGCAGCTGAAGGGTTAAATAATACAAGAGGCCCCAGGGGGCCTGAGGGCGCTCACCTGACATGGTAGTCCAAATATCAAACCAGGGACTTGACTTGAATAAGCTGCACACGCCCCTCCTAAGAAAAGCATATACCAACTAGATGAAGCGATAGTGCCCACACAATACACAGGATTTTCCTTCTATTTTCAGTTCCTGCACTTTAACGTCCCAAAATTGAGATAAACACATAAAAAACAGATTTTTTTCCCAAACAAAATACTTTCAGCCTAAATTTTTTTCTTCTTCTTAAAACGCATAAAAAACGCTAAAACTAATTTCTGGATTTTGGTCCAAAATTTTCTAAGTCCCACCCGGACCCCAAATTTTTGGTGTAAAAAAAAAAGGTTTTTTTTATCTTAAAATTGACAGAAACGCATAAAAAACAAAAAACAAAAAAATTATGGATTTTGGTCCAAAATTTTCGAAGTCCCACCCGGACCCCAAATATTCAGGGTAAAAAAAAAATTTTTTTTTTTGTCTTAAAACTGACCGAAATGCATAAAAAACAAAAACAAAAATTTCTGGATTTTGGTCCAAATTTTTGAAGTCCCACTCCGAACCCAAAATTTTCGGTGTAAAAAAAAAAATTTCTTTTTGTCTTAGAATTGACAGAAACGCATAAAAAACACACAAAAAAAATTTACGGATTTTGGTCCAAAAGTTTCGAAGTCCCACTGGACCCCAAATTTTCAGGGTAAAAAAAAAAAAAAAAAATTTTTTTTCTTAAAATTGACAGAAACACATAAAAAACAAAAAAACAAAAATTCCAGATTTTGGTCCCAAATTTTCTAAGTCCCACCCGGACCCCAAATTTTCAGGGTAAAAAAAAATTTTTTTTTTTTTTTGTCTTAAAATTGACAGAAATAAATGAAAAACAAAAAAAAAAAAATTCCGGATTATGGTCCAAAATTTTCTCCAAGTCCCACACGGACCCAAAATTTTCAGGGAAAAATTTTTTTTTTTTTTTGTCTTAAAATTGACAGAAATGTATAAAAAACAAAAAAAAAATTTTTTCGGATTTTAGTCCAAAATTTTCTAAGTCCCACCCGGACCCCAAATTTTCGGGGTAAAAAAAAATAAATTTTTTTTGTCTTAAAATTGACCAAAACGCAGAAAAAACAAAAAAAAAATTTTCTGATTTTGGTCCCACCCGGACCCAAAATTTTCAGGGGAAAATTTTTTTTTTTTTTTGTCTTAAAATTGACAGAAATGCATAAAAAACAAAAAACTTTTTTTTCGGATTTTGGTCCAAAATTTTCTAAGTCCCACCCGGACCCAAAATTTTCAGGGAAAAAATTTTTTTTTTTTTTTGTCTCAAAATTGACAGAAATGTATAAAAAACCAAAAAAATTTTTTTTCGGATTTTAGTCCAAAATTGTCTAAGTCCCACCCGGACCCCAAATTTTCAGGGTAAAAAAAAAAAATTTTTTTTGTCTTAAAATTTACCAAAACACAGAAAAAACAAAAAAGTCCCACCCGGACCCAAAATTTTCAGGGGAAAAACATTTTTTTTTTTTCTGTTTTAAAATTGACAGAAACGCATAAAAAACAAAAAAAATTTTTTTCGGATTTTGGTCCAAAATTTCGAAGTCCGCAACGGGACCCCAAATTTTCAGCCTAAATATGAACCCAGGGATTTGGCTTCAACAAACTTGAATCTCACCCCCCTAAGGATGCTGCATACCAAATATCAAAACATTCTTATTGCTAGATCTGAAGAAGAAGATTTTTCAAAAATACTCCTCATACTGCACTAATTTAAACATTTGGGCTCCCATAGAGAGCCCAAATATAGACCCAGGCAAATGATTTCAATAAACATGTGAAACAATCTTCCAAAGATGTTATATGTAAAATTTTAAAGCTTTTGGAGCAGTGGTTTCGGAGAAAAGTAGTCTTATGTTTTTCCCATTACCCACAGTGTTAAAAAATGCTGACTCAGCACTTTTTCAAAGTCCCCAAAAACTACCCCATCATAAAACCGATGGCAGTTTTTTTTGATCATTCCATTCTGTTGGTCCTAAGGAAGCTTCACAACAAATAAGAATTCTCAGTGCCGTGCAGTTTTGGAGATATGGGCGTTTTCATTTTTTTCTATTTTTAGCTCCTGTGGTTCTGTGGCTATGGGAAAAAAAATGGGAAAAAAAATTTCAGCATAAATTAGGTACTTATGACCCAATAAGCACTCATGTAAATTTTGGTTCAAATCGGCCTCGCGGTTTGGAAAATAGAAATTTGGGGCGGGGCCAAAATTTTTGCCCCTCCTTTAACATCGTCAAATATAGCCCCTCCAACTTCTCTTGAACAAACTTGAGTCTACACCTCAAAAGGAAGCTGCATACCAAATATCAAGCCTCTGCTATTGCTGGTTCTTGAGAAGAAGATTTTTTAAGAATTGGAGCATTTTTGCCCCATCCCTCTGCTCAATGTGAGCCGAAACCTATTTTGACAAATACATACATAACCCCTTCTCACATGAAATTTCATTAATATGCGGCCAGTGGTTTGGGAGAAAAAGCCCAAACACCACCTTCACGCCGGACGCCGGACGCTGGACGACGGATGACGGACGACGGACAAAAAGTGATCAGAATAGCTCACCCTGACTTTCAGTCAGGTGAGCTAATAATAATAACCCCTAAGAAGCATGCTAACATAAAATAGGAACCATGGCAATAGGCTACAAGGTAAGTCTCCACTTTGAAAAAAAGAAAGACAAACCTCAAAACCTGCACATAAAAGTAAAAAAAGTATCACATTTGTTTCAAAGGGTTAAAATTTAGAAAAATACCCTGAAAATATTACAATAACCAGCGTGGCAATATGCCAGTGAGATAAAACTCCACTTAAAAAAAATATCAAAACCTGCACACAAAAGTACAAAACCTGCACAGAAAAGTCCAAAATTAAAGTAAATAAGCAGCTAAAGGGTTAAATAAAATAACAAGAGGCCCCAGGGGGCCTGAGGGTGCTCACCTGACATGGTAGCCTAAATATCAACCCAGAGAATTGATTTCCACAAGTTGCATCTGCTCCTCGTTAGAAAAGCTGAAACCAAATATTCAAATATTCTGACCAGTGGATCCAAAAAAAGATTTTTAAAGATTATTCCTCATATTGAACTAAGTCATAATTCGGGCTCCAACAGGGAGCCCATATATGAACCCAGGGACTTGGCTTTAACAAACCTGAATCTCACACCCCTAAGGATTCTGCACACCAAATATCAAAACATTCCGACTGCTGGATCTGAAGAAGAAGATTTTTAAAGAAAATTACTCATTTTGAACCAAGTTACAATTCAAGCTCCCACAATCCGCCCAAATATGGACCTGGGGACATGGCTTGAACAAACTTGAATCTTACCCCCCTAAGCATGGTGCATACCCAATATCACAAGATTCTGCCTGCTGGATCTTGAATCAGATCCACCCCACAATGTTGCATACCAAATATCACAAGATTCTGCCTGCTGGATCTGGAGAAGATTTTTGAAGAAATTTGCCTGAAATGCACTAAGTTCGAATTCAAGCTTCTATAGTGAGCCCAAATATGAATCTAGGGAGCCGATTTGAACAAAATAGAATCAGATCCACCCCACAATGTTGCATACCAAATATCAAAAGATTCTGCCTGCTGGATCTGGAGAAGAAGATTTTTTAAGAAATTTGCCTGAAATGCACTAAGTTCAAATTTGGGCTCCTATACTGAGCCCAAATATAAACCCAAGGGGCCGATTTGAACAAACTTGAATCAGATCCACCCCACAATGTTTCATACCAAATATCAAAAGATTCTGCCTGCTGGATCTGGAGAAGAAGATTTTTTAAGAAATTTGCCTGAAATGCACTAAGTTCCAAATCGGGCTCCTATACTGAGTCCAAATATGAACCCAGGGGGCCGATTTGAACAAACTTGAATCAGATCCACCCTACAATGTTGCATACCAAATATCAAAAGATTCTGCCTGCTGGATCTGGAGAAGAAGATTTTTTAATGTTTTTCCCATTGCCTACAGTGTTAAAAAGTGCTGACTCAGCACTTTTTCAAAGTCCAGAAACTGTACCCTATGATAAAACCGATGGCAATTTTTTTTTACCAATTCTTTCTGTTGGTCCTAAGGAAGCTTCACACAAAATAAATATTCTCGGTGCCGTGCAATTTTGGAGATATGGGCGTTTTAATTTTTTTCTATTTTTAGCTCCTGCGGTTCCCATCGGGCTACGGAAAAAAAAAAATGAGCATAAATTAGGTACTTATGACCCAATAAGCCCTCACATAAAATTTGGTTCAAATCAGCCTCTCGGTTTGGAAAATAGAAATTTTGGGCGGGGCCAAAACAAAAATTTTGCCCCTCCCATAACGACGCCAAGTATAGCCCCACAAACTTCTCTTGAACAAATCTGAGTCTACACCTCAAAAGGAAGCTGCACACCAAATATCAAGTCTCTGCTACTGCTGGTTCATGAGAAGAAGATTATTTAAGATTTCATCACACTTTTTGGTTGTGGCCCTACCCACGGGCGAGGCAACTTGATTTGAACAAAATCAAATTGCGATGTCATAACAAACTATTATCTCAAATATCAATTAAATTGGTTCAGCGGTTTGGGAGGAAAAGACACAAACACCATGTTCACGGACGATGATGGACGACGGACGGTGAGTGATCACCATAGCTCTCCTGACTGAAAGTCAGGTGAGCTAAAAATAGCCCAAGAAGCATCCTAACATAAAATAGGAACCATGGCAATATGCTACAAGGTAAGTCACCACTTGGAAGAATAGAAAGACAAACCTCAAAACCTGCACATAAAAGTAAAAAAAAGTATCACATTTGTTTCAAGGGGTTAAAATTGAGAAAAATACCCTGTCACAGTAACCACAATGGCAATATACCAGTAAGGTGAAAGTCTACTAGAAAAATATCCACTTGGAAGAAAAGAAAGACAAACCTCAAAACCTGCACATAAAAGTATCACATGTTTCAAAGGGTTAAAATTTAGAAAAATACCCTGAAAATGTTACAGTAACCACCATGGCAATATGCCAGCGAGGTAAAACTCCACTTAAAAAAAAATATCAAAACTTGCACACAAAAGTACAAAACCTGCACACAAAAGTCCAAAATTAAAGTAAATAAGCCGCTAAAGGGTTAAATAATATAATAATAGCCTCAAGAAGCATCCAAACACAAAATAGGAACCATGGCAATATGCTACAAGGTAAGTCGCCACTTGGAAGAGAAGAAAGACAAACCTCAAAACCTGCACATAAAAGTAAAAAAACATCAAAACTTGCACACAAACGTCAAAATAAGTCCAAAATTTGATTCAAAGGGTTAAAATTAAGAGAAAATACCCTGGAAAAGAGTTAAATGTTATCGTGAACCCCCACAGCAATATGCAAAGAAGAAAAAATTTTTTTTAAAGCACAAAAATCCAAACCTGTAAACAAAAGAAGTCCAAAATTGAAATAATTAAGCAAAATTGCAGTAATTAAGCAGGAAAAGGGTTAAAGAATACAACGTAGCCCTAAGATGCATGTTTACATACAATAGAAAGCATGGACATATGCTACAAGGTAAATCTACACTTGGAAGAAAGGGAAAAAAACAACATAAAAACCTGCACGCAAACGTCAAAATAAGTATAAAAATGTATTCAAAGGGTTAAAAATTTTAAAAAAATGCACTGGAAAGATATCAATGTTATAATAACCACCACTGCAATATACAGTGAGGTCAAACTCACTTGAAATTGTTTTTTTTTATCACAACCTGTACATAAAAGTAAGAAGCTGTAAGCCCAAGTCCAAAAGCTGTACATAAAAGTCCAACTAGAGGGGGTATCAGTACCCCGTGGCTCACCAACAGGTGGCCAATGCATAGGGGTGGCTGGAGTAAAAAAAAAAAGTTCAAAACTTGCACACAAAAGTCCAAAATTAAAGAAAATAAGCAGTTAAAGGGTTAAATAATATAATAATAACCCCTAAGAAGCATGCTAACATAAAATAGGAACCATGGCAATAGGGCCCTGCGAAGCTTCGAAAATTCGATTCGATGTCGGCATCACTTTGGTATTCGTATATCGATCTCGAATAGTTTGCCGATTCGTTAGTCAAACGAAGCTTCGAGGAAAACGAATCGGTGTTCGACATTGTATATTTTGAGTCTTTAGAACGGGAAATTAAACGTTCTTTGTTTGACTTTTGCAAATTGCAGCTGTTTTAACTTGTAACCTGTTCACGCCTCATCTATACAACTGAAATAGCCAGTTATGGGCCAAAGGCCCGTTCCCAGTCCCAGAATCTTCTAACACAATAATGGGGGCATGTCGCCTGGAGCGCTCCCATTATTATGTTAGAAAACTGTGGGAGGAAAACCTCTGTAGTTTCTTTGCATTGTTCGGCGTTGGTACTTGGAAGTTGGAAAGAAGTAAAAGCAATTTGTGTGAATGAGCACTGCGTCAATATTCGAGTTAAATAATGCAGAAACTAACACAGTTTAACGCCTTCGCTGCTTTTTATGTATACGGAGTTATTGAGTTAAGAACAGACCGAAATCTACAAGACACGAATCCTGATAATACAAAAACAACCAAACATTACAATAATGAGGTTCCTATAAGATGTACATGTATGTAGCCACGCTAACGTACATGAAGTTAGCGGCTGTAGCAGACTTCAACCCATGGGAATTAATGTGCCACTTGTATTACATTTGTGCTTTTAATTCTCATGTTTCAATTTAGTGGTTTGTCTCAAATGACTCTGGGCAGTAACACCATAATTTCTGTCCATATTTATGTCTTGAATTTATTGTCGGGCCAAGTGAATATCTGAATGGCCATTCAATGAGAAAGAAATTTAAAACAACTCCAAGTTGTCAGCTTATGTCAACGATCTCTTCTCGCAGTGCTTTCCGGACATTTCTGCACAAGATAATGCCAGTTATAGATATTTCCCGAGTTTATCCTGATTCGATTCGAGATTCGATTCGATGTCGACATCAGTCCCGATTCGATTCAAGATTCGATTCGAACAAAAATTTCCCGATTCGCAGGGCCCTACATGGCAATATGCGACAAGGTAAGTCTCCACTTTGAAAAAAAGAAAGACAAACCTCAAAACCTGCACATAAAAGTAAAAAAAAGTATCACATTTGTTTCAAAGGGTTAAAATTTAGAAAAATACCCTGAAAATGTTACAGTAACCAGCGTGGCAATATGCCAGAGAGGTAAAACTCCACTTAAAAAAAAATATCAAAACCTGCACACAAAAGTACAAAACCTGCACACAAAAGTCCAAAATTAAAGTAAATAAGCAGCTAAAGGGTTAAATAATATAATAATAGCCCCAAGAAGCATCCTAACATAAAATAGGAACCATGGCAATATGCTACAAGGTAAGTCACCACTTGGAAGAAAAGAAAGACAAACCTCAAAACCTGCACATAAAAGTAAAAAAACATCAAAACCTGCACACAAACGTCAAAATAAGTCCAAAATTTGATTCCAAGGGTTAAAATTAAGACGAAATACCCTGGAAAAGAGTTAAATGTTATCGTGAACCCACACAGCAATATGCAAAGAAGAAAAACATTTTTTTAAAAGCACAAAAATCCAAACCTGTAAACAAAAGAAGTCCAAAATTGAAATAATTAAGCAGGAAAAGGGTTAAAGAATACAACGTAGCCCTAAGATGCATGTTTACATACAATAGAAAGCATATACTACAAGGTAAATCTACACTTGGAAGAAAGGAAAAAAAATACATGAAAACCTGCACGCAAACGTCAAAATAAGTCTAAAAATCTATTCAAAAAGTTAAAATTTTTTAAAAAATGCACTGGAAAGATATCAATGTTATAATAACCACCACTGCAATATGCAGTGAGGTCAACCTCACTTGAAATTGTTTTTTTTTTATCACAACCTGTACATAAAAGTAAGAAGCTGTAAGCCTAAGTCCAAAAGCTGTACATAAAAGTCCAAAATTGAAGTAATTCAGCAGGAAAAGGTTTAAATAATACAAACATAGCCCTAAGATGCATGTTTACATACAATAGAAGCATGGACATATGCTGCAAGGTAAATCTCCACTTGAAAGAAAGGAAAAAAAAACATCAAAACCTGCACGCAAACATCAAAATAAGTCTAAAATTTAATTCAAAGGGTTAAAATTAAGACAAAATACCCTGGAAAAGAGTTAAATGTTATAGTGAACCACTATAGCAATATGCTGAAACTGAAAAAAAATTTGAAAAGCCAAAAACTCAAAACCTGTACACAAAAGTTCAAAATATTTGAGAGCGGACGCAGACGCCAACGCTGACGCTGATGCCGACATGAGGGCTATGCCATAGGCTCACACAACTAACGTTGGTGAGCCAAAAATGAAGTAATTCACCAGGAAAAGGGTTAAATAATACAAACATAGCCCTAAGATGCATGTTTACATACAATAGAAAGCATGGACATATGCTGCAAGGTAAATCTCCAATTGGAAGAAAGGAAAAAAAAAACATCAAAACTTGCACGCAAACATCAAAATAAGTCTAAAATTTGATTCAAAGGGTTAAAATTAAGACAAAATACCCTGGAAAAGAGTTAAATGTTATAGTGAACCACCATAGCAATATGCAGAAACTCTACATTTGGAAGAAAGGGAAAAAAAAAATCCATGAAAACCTGCACGCAAACGTCAAAATAAGTCTAAAAATCTATTCAAAGGGTTAAAAAAAATTTTAAAATGCACTGGAAAGATATCAATGTTATAATAACCACCACTGCAATATGCAGTGAGGTCAATCTCACTTTAAATTGTTTTTTTTTATCACAACCTGTACATAAAAGTAAGAAGCTGTAAGCCTAAGTCCAAAAGCTGTACATAAAAGACCAAAATTGAAGTAATTCAGCAGGAAAAGGGTTAAATAATACAAACATAGCCCTAAGATGCATGTTTACATACAATAGAAAGCATGGACATATGCTGCAAGGTAAATTTCCACTTGGAAGAAAGGAAAAAAAAAACATCAAAACCTGCACACAAACATCAAAATAGGTCTAAAATTTGATTCAAAGGGTTAATATTAAGACAAAATACCCTGGAAAAGAGTTAAATGTTATAGTGAACCACCATAGCAACATGCAGAAACTCTACACTTGGAAGAAAGGAAAAAAAAAAAAACCCATGAAAACCTGCACGCAAACGTCAAAATAAGTCTAAAAATCTATTCAAAGGGTTAAAAAATTTTAAAAATGCACTGGAAAGATATCAATGTTATAATAACCACCACTGCAATATGCAGTGAGGTCAACCACACTTGAAATTGTTTTTTTTTTATCACAACCTGGACATAAAAGTAAGAAGCTGTAAGCCTAAGTCCAAAAGCTGTACATAAAAGTCCAAAATTGAAGTAATTCAGCAGGAAAAGGATTAAATAATACAAACATAGCCCTAAGATGCATGTTTACATACAATAGAAAGCATGGACATATGCTGCAAGGTAAATCTCCACTTGGAAGAAAGGAAAAAAAAAACATCAAAACCTGCACGCAAACATCAAAATAAGTCTAAAATTTAATTCAAAGAGTTAAAATTAAGACAAAATACCCTGGAAAAGAGTTAAATGTTATAGTGAACCACCATAGCAATATGCAGAAACTAAAAATTTTTTTAAAAAGCCAAAAAATCAAAACCTGTACACAAAAGTTCAAAATATTTGAGAGCGGACGCCGACATGAGGGCTATGCCGTTGGCTCACACAACTAACGTTGGTGAGCCAAAAATGACTCTTAAACGAATGACCGTTCCTGTGGTTTGGGGATGGATAAGCCAAACGCTTGGCTTCATAAAAATTCTTGGGAAACTGCCTTCTTTATCATTAACAAGTATTCATATATGTATATTTATTTATTTATTGGTGTTTAAGGTCACATATTTCTGCACAATTGCTGACCATGACCGTGACAGTTTTACGGGTGGAGGAAGAAGAGTACCCGGAGAGAACCACCGAGCAACGGCGAGCAACTGTCAGCTCCCCAACATACCAACTCCACACAAGCAGGGTTAGCATTGGTTGAAGACAGGTGCACCATCAACGTACAGTACGCAGTAGTACACAGAGTCGCCGTGCCCAAGGACACAATGCAGTTGCCGCAAGTAGGATTCGAACCGAGGACCTCTCGGCTTGCAGCCTGCACCTCTAACAACTGAGCCACCGCGCCTCCATATATATATATGTATATTGTGTGGAACTGAAATATATATAGCCTCTCAAGGCAAAAGTCTAAAAATCGATCAAGACACAAGAAAGGTTGGTTAACTGGTAGCAGGCCTTGATTAGTCTAATTTGGGCACAACATGGCTGGGGTTGAGGGTCAACGGTCCACCATGGTCGGCCCATAGGTACTCGGCACAAGCTGTGAACTCGAAAGAAAAATGATAAATTTGATAGCATTTTTGAATTGATGCTGACGTGCTCCCATAATGGTATATAAATATTAACAAGGTACACAACTCGCTTTTCGAAAACAATAGCACTCATCTTCGTTATACCCCCCTCAAATTTGATTCACATAACATATCCAGCAGTGCCCGGTGTCAGTGGAAAGGGGAATGAATAAGCTTTACAGTGGTGTATTACACAACCGTTGGGTTGTTCATGATAACTGGGAGAAGTTGCAGAAAAGGCCGAAAAACATTTAGTTGGAAAAGATACTGTTCAGTGGAAACTGGGTTACAAGCGGCAATTCTCTGATTTATTATAAATAATTTGAGGTCCCATTGTCTATGGACGGCAGATTCAAATATTAACCATATACCTTTATCAATTACTAATCTCGGATCCACATTTATTCATTTCTGGTGATCACATTTGCCATTTAAACAATTTTTAACCTTCCTTTGAAAACTCAACAAGCTAACGGCATCCATAGAAGCGAAGATACTCACAAAAACATCCCATTGGCTACTATTTATGCCAAGAAAATCATACATGAAAACAAGCCAATGGGAGAATGGGGAAAATTTTTGTGCAAGTCACCGTATCTGTGGACGCCAACAACTTCATGAGGTTTCAAGTGAAGGCTAAAAAGTGTATAAACAGTAAATGTGAACTCCAGAAATGAAAGAATGCATTTATTTAAAAAAAAATTGGGTTTTTTAGTCATGATCTTCGGGTAAATCACCATCCCTCTTTTTTCGCTTCGACTCACATATCAAACTTTGTTTATTATGCCATTGTCAGTTGTTTTCGGTCATCCTCGCAGACTTATATTCAATTCAAACACATGCTGACACGAAAACTTTTAAATTATAATTGGAATTTCCGTATCTATTTTTGCATTCATAGAAATTACCGCAAAGACACAGAAGAGTTTGTCCAGTGAGTTATCATTCATAGATCGATATCTTAATGATAAGATTAACTTACAAATCTATTTTCACGATAGCAACAACTTATAAATACGATAAAAATATGATGATGAGACGTATTTGCACAAATTTGTTGCATTTTAACATAATTTTTCATGATAAATAGCTTAATTGCAGCTCAAATTGGCAAAAATTTGAAAACCACTTTTCGTAATTTGGGCACATTTTAGTATTTTGGGCACAGTGTTTAACGTTGAGAATTTGGGGTAATCTAAAGGCCTGACTGGTGGAGTGCTAGAAGCCTATATTTGGGCTTTATTCTGAACTGCAGGTACCTAAAGTTAAAGGCTTCATATTCTGTTGATGTCCTTTATATTATCTTGGAAGTACAATTAGTTCATCTCCATCGATTTGCATTGTTACAATTTGCCTACAGGCACTCTCCCATTAATTGTAACAAGACAAAAATGTGTGAACAAATCTGAAGGCTGAGATATAGCGCTCTATCAGTTAAATTACTCAGACTTTACAATTCAGAACGCAACTTTTGGCTAACCAAAATCATCCGTTGGCATAGATTTAAATTTGCGTAACCACTACACGAATGAAACAAGCATTCTTGTAAAATTTTGCACACTGGGCGATGAAATTTTGTATGATTGTTTATACTTTGTTCAATTTCGTTCTGAATTTGCATCTACTTAATTTTGGTATGGCCGCAACACAGATTCAAGAGAAAAGGATTGGTTAGAAAATTGGTTAGAAATTATTCTTTAATTGCCTTGAAAGGTAAGTTTTCAATTATTGTTATGAATGATCATAATTATTTTGGGAAGGATGAAAACACACAAGATTCAAGGTGTGGGTTTCTGTTGCAAAGAGATGGGAGAACTGGGCTGTTGAATTTCGAAATAAACTGAGAAACATAAATGGTCCAAATTCGCACGGAGAATGAGGCTGATAAATTCAACCCCTGATGGTGACTAGATTGATCCCTGTTTGTTCAGCACAGTGACCAGGAAACTTGGAACAACTTAAAATTATACATTTCTAATGTTAGACACAATCTATGAGAATCAGAACATCATGACTAAAACACAAGTACAAGTTAAGTTTAACCTTTTATCTACTGCGCATGGTATTAAAAATTTTTATTTTAATTATTTTTTCTTTCAACTTTTTCATAACATTTCAACTAAACTATATCATGTGACCCATCATTGGAACCAGCTCGAAGAGCTGGTTCCAATGAGCTGGTCACATGATATGGTTTTGTTGAAAGTTTTGTAAAAATATTTTATTATTCAATTGCTAAATTTGTAAATTATGCAGGTGGGTGTACTGATTCGTTATTTATTTATTGCTGTTTTTGGTCACATATTTCAGCACAATGGCTTATCGTGACGGTAACATGGAGATAAAGTCAAGTTTAGTCAATCGTTAACACATTTAAGAGGACACCCACCTTAAGCAATGGTGACTGGGTCCGATTTTACTTGTAAAACAGAGCTTGTTTGCCACAGTAAACAAGCACTGCTTCACTTCCTGATGTTCCCAAAGGGATCATTAGTTAAAGGCTTAACTCTTACGTTTTATGCCTAAACTGATCACATTGGGGAATTCCACCCCATGTTCTAGTATCTGGATCCTATTTAGCAACTAAAACAGAACTTGTTTCAAACAGTTAACCCTAAGTGCCTGGAGATTTTTTTTACATTTTTGCTATGCTTTGAAAGTCTACCTCCAGTGGCTTAATTTGCAGTTGTTTCTAGACAAGACTTGGTTGCCTACAGAGGTAGCCAAGCTTGCCTAGAAACAACTGACAAGGTACTTACTTAGAAAACAAGTTTTGAGTTTTCCCAAACAATGCACGTTGGGTCACCTGTCCCTTTGCATTAAAAAGTTATCAAAATCAGAATTAGGTCCCTAAGGGTTAAGAAGTACTGCTCCACTTCCATGGACTCCAACAGAAGCAAGAGCTATTGCTGAAGGCAATTTATACCCCACTGCAGTGATAGACTGACGAAGCATAAATGAATTAAAAACAAAATAAGAAGCATAACTTTGTTGAAAAAATGCGGGCATTTTTTTTATAATATGTGCAGGGGCAGCTTGTCACAAGGATCCCTTGTACCATATTTCACTGAAATCCATCCACCCACTACTGATATACTGCTGCTGATGGAAAAAAAATCATGAAAAATTGACAAATTAACCCCCTGCACAATGATGTCGAAATATCTAAAGTTGAAGGTGCAAATTTTTCCCATAATGCAACTAGAAATTTAACCAATTCAATCTTGTTTGACAGAGCTCATTGAGCTCTGTCAAACAAGACTGAATTGGTTAAATTCCCAGTTGCATTATGGGAAAAATGGCTACTTGAAATTTGGATATTTTGACATCAGAGTGAAGGGAGTTAAGGACTGTAACTCTAACGAAAAAATATGCTGGTAACATTTTTATAAGACAGGCAGAAGCAGCTTGTCACAAGGATCCCTCATACCAAATGTCATTGAAACCCGACTCACGGCTAAAATATTGCTGTGGATGGACAGATGCACAGACACATGGATGCATGTAATCCAGTATACCACCCTTTCTCTTCAAGAATGGGGGTATAGTAACACTGAATAAACAATGAAAAATAAAGATAAATTCATATGTTAAAACAATTCAATATATAGTTAAGACATATATTCGCTAGATTATATGTTAATTCATGTACTAGATATGTTAATTTATGTTACTCAGTGGGGTGAAGATCAATCTATACATACTTTTACCCAGTCATATTCACCATCAGTTTTATTTCCACCATGCTAAGTGAAAGGAAATGTTTTGAATTATATCATCATATTTATAAACAGAAAAAGAAGAAAAAAACAAGAACAGAAGTAGAGCTGGAACGTTTTTCGGTGCGGTTCCTTTTTTTTGCGGCAAACCAGAAAACTAAACCGTAAGGTCCAGCAAAAACCAACTGATCAGTTTATGCACAAACACAGTAAGACCATGCTATAAATCAACTTTGAAAAATAATTTAGCACTGCAGTATTCTTACCCTTGGCAATGATAAAGCCCTATAATACAAGCAGTCAATGGAAGTGGATAACTTTTCTACCACAGTTGAAAAGCACTGTTCATCTTCAGGGGATTACCACTGGGAAACTTGTTGTCAAAGTCTTTAACCCTTTACCCAACGTAACAACCAAAACCGGCCAGCGCTATTCACAAAAATCGCCATTTAATTTTCATTATTTTTTCATTTTTTATCTCAAAAACATAGCTCTTTGGAACGATCACGTTCCAGTGAGGGGTCATAACCTATGTTTTTGAGACAAAAATGAAAAATATTAGTTATTCAAGAATTTTGTTTACAAGTACCATCTGATTTTCATGCTAGGTAAAGGGTTAACAAAATCTGACCTGATAAATGAAAATGTTTCTGTTTCTCATAGATGACAAGTTATTTTGGCATTCTTGAAAATATGGAATGCAAATTTGACTCCAAATTGATTTTGGAAGTAAAAGGGAATGTGTTCTTGGATTTTCAATCCATGTCCACATCAGTTTATTCAAAACTCAATGAAAATGGTTTATTGTCAAGTCTTGGCTGCATTTTTAGCAGCCAAGACTGAACTCGAAACCAATGCCAATTAAGCCACAAGACAGAGTTGGAAATGTGCGACAGAAAGTTTGAAAAAATGTCCAGGTCTATTTATTTATTGGTGTTTAAAGTCACATATTTCTGCATAATGGCTAATTGTAATGCAACATGGATATAAAGTTAAGTCCAGCCAGTCATTTATTAAGTCCAGCCAATCGTTTATGCCCATGTTGCCCATTTTAGAGGACTTCCACCCCAGACATTGGTTACCTGGTCCCATTTTACCAGTAAAACAGAGCTGGTTTACCACAATAAACAGGTACTGCTTCACTTATCAGGGTTCCCATGAGATGTCTAGGTCTTTAAGGTTAAAGGGAAAGGTCTTTTTCTTGATTGAAGTTGATTGTGTTATTAGTACCTGTTCTCCGGCTGTAAAATTTTTCAAACTTGGATTTATTTATTTATTTGTGTTTAAAGTCACATACTTATGCACAATAGCTAATCATGACCATGACAGTTTTAAGGGTGGAGGAAGCCGGAATACCCGGAGAGAACCACTGTGCATCGATGAGCAACTGTCAACTCCTCAACATTCTAACTCTGTTCAAGCTCCGCTCAAGCACGGTTACAGCGGTTGAAGACATTGCACCATCGGCGTGCAGTGTGCCTTAGTACACAGCATCATCATGCCCTCATGTAGGCAACCGGGATAAAGTGGCTTGCCCAAAGGACACAATGCAGGTCGTCTCGGACGGGGATCGAACTCGGGACCTCTAGCATATAAGTCCAACAGTCAAACTTGGATAAAGACCTTTGAGAGATAACAGCTCCCACTGGTTGGTATCACAGAAATCAATATGGTGCAGGATTTCCCATTGTTGTGAAATGACCATTATAGTATATGGGTAGTCGCCTTCATAAATTATTTTACCTCAGAGGGCGATGGTTGCTCTCCTGTGGTTTTAAAATAGCAGGCCCGAAATGGTCAGCTTCTTCTTGTACCAACTGAGTTATTGTTGCTTAAGGTCACTTTCAGCATCTCTGGCTACATCATGACCACAACATAGGCATGAAGTCAAGTTCAGCCAATTACTTATACTCATGCGGCCCTCTTTAGCAGGGCCCTGTGAGTCACGCATTTTTGATTTGAATCGAATCTCGAATCGAATCATGTCTATTGTTCAAAATCAAATCAAACCTCAAACTGAATTATTGGTGTCTTGAAGATGACTGATGGGGTGCTATAAACCTGATTTGTTCTGACTGTGATGGCTCAGGTCCTGACTTATAAAATAATTCAACTACAGCAACAAGGCATGCCTTCGTCGAAGGCATGCATTGATGATGTAGTTGGAATATTACCCTGTAAGGATTATAGTTCATCGTCGACATTGCTTGGGAACCTTAAATTTGCATTTAACAATGGTAGGGACTAGTGATAGTGGAATTAGCATGGCTGGTGGCATAAGTACAGATGTTATTTGTGTTAATGTAGTGGAAGTTACAATCAATGTTGTGTTTATGTACAATTTCCATCAGAACTATACGTTTTGTGAGACAATGAAGATGACTGATACCAGGCTATATTCCTATGAAAAACATTCAAGAGTTAACGAATCGGGCAGCCACTTTCGAAACGAACCATATATCTACTTAAGATTTGAAATCGATTCAAATCTCAAAGCTTCACAGGGCCCTACACTTAATTTAGAGGACTTCCACCCCATGAGTAAGTATCTTGCATTTGGTTACTGTTTTTGACAAGTGACATACTAGTGCTGTGGGTAGGAAAGAGGAAAGAGAAATTGATCAGTCATGATAGTCAAAATTCTGTCAGCTTTCGAAATCACAGTACTGTGCCTTTCTTAACCCTTTACCTAACACAGTTTTTTTTTTTAAAAATAAATTAAATTTCACATTTTTCGAAAAGAATTCTCACAATTTTTCAATAAAACCATACAAATATGGATATCATTAGAACTGGCTTGACAAGCCGGTTCTAATGATATCCATATTTGTGTGGTTTTATCGAGTCATTTGTAAGATATTTTAGGCTGTGGTAGACTTATTTTGGTCAATTTTCTAGCCGTTTTTGGCCGCTATGTTAGGTATAGGGTTAACACAGTCACCTGTTTCTTTTCTTTACACATCACATCCATTGGGATAATATCTAAGAATAAAGAGAATCTGATCACCAGCTAATATGTCTGCCATCAGTTGACAGAAATCAAATTACTAACATAACTTTAGTCAGCAGAAAAAGGGATAACAACCCTTCCTGAGTTGTGTTTTGACTTCCCATTGTAATTTGAAAAAAAAATTCCTCCATCAACACCTCCCTGATTTAATAAAATTGAAGTGTTTTAATGGTTCAATAAGATATGTCACACTATTTTGATAGGACTGCAACTGAATGTTACAGACAAAAAAAGATTGAGAACAATTATCTCCTATCTACTTAAATGCACTTCACCACCCTGTTAACAGCTGCTGTCACCCAATTCTTATTCACCATTTCCTTTACAAAAATAAATAGACTTGAGAATATAAATAAACCACCAATTAACACTCAACCCATCATATGAGCCAAATCGGTCATCAGCTAGTTACAGTGCAGTCACACTTCAACAGGAAGCATTTCCAAGCCTTTCAGGGTATTAGATGGGTCCCAGTTGGGCACGGTGGTGAACATGGACCGACTATTATATGACCTGCTGAAGAGAGAGAAGAAAAAATGCATTTTTTTTTTTGCAATCTCGGCATCTGTTTCAGAAACATTTCAATTTTCTCCATGTGTAAATAAAGATTACAGTGTCTTTGTTATAGGTCTTGCCCATTGTTCTCGGTCTACTACTATGAACTAATATTAACAAGGTTTCTTTGTGTCCCCATGTCAAGCAAAATCCTGTTTTAAGATAAATTATGCATGGAGTTTAAACATTAACCAAAGCACACAATATTGAAATTTATTTCTCAATGTTTTTCTCTCAATTTTTAAAAAACTTTCAATAGAACTATATTATGTGACCCCCCCCCCCCCCCCCCCCCACTGGAATGAGCCTCACAAGCTCTTCCAATAAGGAGGGGGGTCACATGATATGGTTTTGTTGAAAGTTTTGGACTACCATGTCATTTGTAAATAATGTGGGCAAAAGCAAGCTGATTCATTAACTGGTCGAGTGCTGGAAGCGAATATCAATACAAAATTGTTTTGTTACAATTTATTGGAGAGTGTCAACTGGCAGTCTCCAATCAACTATAACAAAACAATTCTTTATGAACAACATCTTGCTGGATTAACCCTTTCACATTATCCAGACATTTGCTAGGATAGAGTTATTTGTGAAGGTTAGATTTATTGAACAAGAGGCCCCAGGGGGCCTGAGGGTGCTCACCTGACATGGTAGTCTAAATATCAAACCAGGGACTTGACTTGAATAAGTTGCATACGCCCCTCCTAAGAAAAGCATATACCAACTAGATGAAGTGATTATGCCCACACAATACACAGGATTTTCCTTCCATTTTCAGTTCCTGCAGTTTTACGTCCCAAAATTGGGATAAACGCATAAAAAACAGATTTTTTTTAATTTTTGTTCGGAAGTCCCAAACAAAATATTTTCAGACTAAAAAAATTTTTTTTTTCTTCTTAAAATTGACCAAAACACATAAAAAAAAAACAAAAAAACTAATTTCCGGATTTTGGTCCAAAATTTCTAAGTCCAGACCGGGACCTCAAATTTTCAGCCTAAATATGTACCCTGGGACTTGGCTTGAACAAACTTGAATCTCACCCCCTAAGGTTGCTGCATACCAAATATCAAAAGATTCTTATTGGTAGATCTGAAGAAGATTTTTGAAGAATATTCCTCATACTGCACTAATTTAAACATTTGGGCTCCCATAGAGAGCCCAAATGTGGATCCAGGGAATTGATTTCAATAAACATGTGAAACAATCCTCCAAAGATGTTATATGTGAAATTTGAAAGCTTTTGGAGCAGTGGTTTGGGAGAAAAGTAGTGTTAAATGTTTTTCCCATTGCCCACAGTGTTAAAAAATTCTGACTCAGCACTTTTTCAAAGTCCCCAAAAAGTACCCCATGATAAAACTGATAGCAATTTTTTTTTACCATTCCATTCTGTTGGTCTTAAGGAAGCTTCACACTAAATAAGAATTCTCAGTGCCATGTAGTTTTGGAGATAGGGGTGTTTTAATTTTTTTCTATTTTTAGCTACAGTGGTTCCCATGAGGCGACACAAAAAAAAAATGGCATAAATTAGGTACTAATGACCCAATAAGCCCTCATATCAAATTTGGTTCAAATCTGTCTCTCGGTTTGGAAAATAGAAATTTTGGGCGGGGCGAAAATTCTTGCCTCTCCCATAATGAAGGCAAATATAGCTCCTCGAACTTCTCTTGATGAAATCTGAGTCTACAACACAAAAGGAAGCTGCACACCAAATATCAAGTCTCTGCTACTGCTGGTTCATGAGGAGAAGATTTTTTAAGATTTTGGTGCCTCTTGGGGGCGTGGCTTATTGCCGTTTAATTTCAACGACAATCACATATTGACAAAATTACAGATTAGGTATAATATATTTATACAAAATAAAATCTGTCTGTCTACTTTATTGATCTATTTTGTGTGCTATTTTGTAGGGGGTGTGGTGGCTCAATAGCCAAGAGGTCCTCGGTTTGAATCCCACCTGCGGCAACCACGTTGTGTCCTTGGGCAAGACATTTCACTCCCACTGCCTATGTGGGGGTCACAGTGGCATTATGTACTGCACGTTGATGGTGCAATTGTCTTCAACCTATGCAAACTCTGCTTGTGTGGAGTTAGTATGTTAGGAGCCTGACAGTTGTTTGCCATTGCTCAGTGGTTCTCTCCAGGTACTCCGGATTTCTCCACCTGCAAAACTGTCCAACATGAGGTGATCCTGGCTGTCTGAAGTGTTGTTAAACCCCAATAAATAAAAAAATAAATGCTGTTCTGTATCCAATATTTTAAAAACAAAAGTGTGAAAGTGCTTACATTTGAGATCCTAAATTTCTTATATTTTCTCAGATGCTAAATCAAAGTTCCATTGGATACTCATTTTTAAAAATTTTTTCCACTGGGACAAACCATCGTTGCCCATATGGAGCCGATGATCAATCACCTACCCAACAAAATTCCTGTAACTAGGATAATTTTAAAGCAGGGGTCATTCAACAGACAGCTATTGGGTGATTGTACTCTACCTACCTAATGCCCGAAGAGTTTTGTATATCTTGGGGGGGGGGGGGGGGGGGGGGGGGGAGAAGGGAAGAGGAGAGAGGATTCCAAACAAAGTGTGCCATTCTGTGACTGTATTATAGCAACATAAGTCATGTTTAGACACTCCTTTAAATTTTGACAGGACTGGACATAAACCTGCATGAACAGGTTACACAAGTCCAAAAAATCTAATTAACCCTTTACCTAACACCGATTTTTAAAAAATAAATTAAATTTGACATTTTTCGAAAAAAATTCTCACAATTTTTCAATAAAACCATTTATGTGAGCAACCCCCTTTTACCCCCTCACAAATAAAATCGCCAGGGGAGAAGCTTGTTTGGCAAAAATAACACTTGAGCCGAAACTGATGATGATAATGGACCACCCTAAAAGTGGCGGCCGATTTATTAAAAGAATACAAAATTGGAAATTCTTATTTATGACTACCTGTGGCCATGTGATGCCCAGGTAGTAGAATGACACAATTTACAAAGATGGGATAGACTACCTGAAGCCATGTGATGCTGAGGTAGTCTAGAGAACCGGTTTTCCATTTTTGCCAAAAGTGGCGCAGATAACGCCTGCCTGTAATGCAGGGTCTAAAACTACAGAAAACTATGCTACAAGTACAACAAAGTGAATACAAAATATGAAAAATGACAATAAAGGAAGTCCTGACTTTGTAGACCAGAAAGCTGTCAATAATACAGCGTAATTTTGTCGGAAGGCATCCTCTCGCCCGCCGCATAATGGTGATGGCACAAGTGTAATTCTGCAGAACATTTTGCACCATCCTGAGCGCAGTAACTGTCAAGAAACCTTAGGGGAATCCCCATGTTTGAAATGTAGATCTGAAATGTAGGCCATCATCATCCGGCGGCAGGCGAAAACAAATAAATGACAATTCTTCCCAGAAATCAAGAGCACCAAGCTATTGTCCATTGCCAGAATCCCAGCCTGTAATGCAGGGATAGGCACTATAGAGGCATGCTAAAGCCAGTCACAATGAAAGTTTGTTGTTGCTGTTGATCCCGGTCATGTAATACAGGGATGCTAACTGTTGTCCTTTATGAATTCGGTTGAGTGATATAGCCAGAGCAGTGGTAACTTGAGGCCTTCTCTTCCTGCGTCTGAAACCCACGGCTTGTCTTGTAAGTTGTCCAAATTGTGGCAAGCTCAGCAGTGCAATGGAAGCATGTCTAACTGGTACATTCAATAGAGTGGGGTGTAAGAAGAGAAAATGAAGATAGATGGGACCATTTAGTAGAAGCCGATGGTTGACTAGCCACGCTCTGAAAAGAAGGAGTGAAAACCAGAGAAAAAAGACGGTGGCGTGAGGGGAGGTGGCGGGAAAGAGTTAACTAACTGTGCTTCTTGTCCCAAAGTTGGTAATTTCGAAGTGACGTCAACCTGTTGAATTGATGATTAGTTCCACCAATGGAATGGTTGGTAAGTATTCTGGGATTGCTCCATGAAACAAAGGGAATATAGTCTGTTTCTACAGAGTGTCTGACTCTGCAGAAATGATGGGAATTAGGCAAAGCAGATGAGAGAGTTAGAATTTAGAAATGTATTATCAAGATTGAAGGATAGTCGACTGGTCTGCTTGCCTTGAGAATAAATTAGCAGACCTGTCTTGTTGTACAGCTGTACCCAAAAACACTAAGCGTGTTCTCCCATAAAATAATTTATGCCTGGGGCCTAAATTGCATTTATGTGAGCAACCCTCTTTTACCCCCTCACAAATAAAATCGCCAGGGGAGAAGCTTGTTTGGCAAAAATAACACTTGAGCCGAAACTGATGATGATAATGGACCACCCTAAAAGTGGCGGCCGATTTATTAAAAGAATACAAAAATGGAAATTCTTATTTATGACTACCTGCGGCCATGTGATGCCCAGGTAGTAGGATGACACAATTTACAAAGATGGGATAGACTACCTGAAGCCATGTGATGCTGAGGTAGTCTAGAGAACCGGTTTTCCATTTTTGCCAAAAGTGGCGCAGCTAACGCCATAGGCTGCCAGGTAGGAGATCTGGCAGCTCGCGCCACTCGAATCCCCGGGACCAAGCCCCCACCTCTTTCCCTTACATTGTGGGAACATTCCTTAAATAGAGCTTGAAAGCATCTGAAGACCATCGCCCGATCTGTCGAATTTGGGCGTCGGTAGAACCATTTTGGGCCAAATAAGAAGCCCCACCGATTCTGAAGCTGTGCGTTTTGTAGAAGGAAGCGCTCAACCCACAAAATGTAAGGCAGCGGTCGAGCACGGCCGAAAAATATGAACGGGTAACCGGTATGCCTGCCTGGGAGGTGAAATAGGAAATGGCCTGAGGACGGACTCTATTGTAATTGGCCAGAGCCGCCACAGGGCATGGGAGAGGGGGAGGCTTGGGTGTTAAGCGGAGGACGAAGGAGCTGCCCGGCATACTATGTTTGTAATTCTGAAGTGTGACACAAACTCCTAAGTGGTCCCAATGAAAACAGGAGGAAGTGAGAGTTGAAGGACGATGTTGAGATGTCGAAGTAAATTCACTTCCTCGCAATAAAGCAAAAAAGGCCAGCAGGAACATAGCTTTAAACAATATGGTATCATACCAAGACAGACTCACATGGTGCAGGGACGTGAGAAGTTTTTGCAGGATGTTTAGCGTTATGGGAAGGCGAATATCTGGAGCATGACTGAGATGTTTTACCCCGTGAAGAAGCTTACAAATGAGGAATGACTGAGAGGGATCTGGAAAACCATACATTTTGTGAGCATGACTAAGGCCGGATAAGTAGGTCAAAAGGGAATTGTACCTGAAACCCTGTTGATACAGCCATGAAATGAAAAGCTCAATCTCGAAAGGTGCTACCGGCAATGTTGGTGGGCAGAAGAAAGTGGCAAGGTAGAAGGAACGAAAACAGTGGAGAGCCCGAGCATATGTTTGGTGGGTAGATGGTGCCAAGGAGGCCTCTAAGAGTGTATGCATTATGTGAGGAAGACTGTGGGTAACAGATGGTCTGGGATAGGTGTAGGTTGTTTGTTGGCAGTGGGATAGCCGACCAGAAATTCTTGGACCTGTAAACGAGACAAAGCATCGGCGTAAATGTTTGTCTTACCCGAGATGTGGCAAGCCTTAAATAGAATATTATATTTTAGAGAATATACAACTAGCTGACGAACCAGCCGCATTAATGTTGGATCTTTACAGGTTTGCTTGTTGATGCCTGGAATAAGAGCCTCGTTATCGGTGTGAAAGAGGATGCAGTGGTTGGCCAGTAGAGGACCCCAAAGCCTGATCGACTGAATGATAGGGGAAAGCTCCAGGGCCGAAATGTGTGCATTCTTGATTTCCGTAGGCCAGGCCCCGTAAGTCCAACGAGCACCAAAGATCGCCCCAAAACCCAGTGTTGAGGCTGCATCCGTATACAGGGAGATGGCTTGGTTGCTACACCACTGGTCATGCAAAAACATTGACGCCCCATTGAAATGTTCGAGAAAAAACAGCCAGGCTTGCAAATCTGCTCGTGCCGCTGAGTTGAGCCTAATGCGATGGTTGGGGCGGACTATGCCTTTGGTTAAGTCAATCAGACGTCTGAGAAAAGGGCGGCCGGAAAGGACGACCGAACATGCAAAATTTAGAACCCCTATAAGACTCTGCAACTCATGGAGGGTGACCTTCTTCCTAATACGATATTTCCTCAGTAACGCCCGAGCCTGAGCAAGCTTTGCTTGAGGGAGACGAGCTTCCATCTTCTCCGAGTCCAATGTAATGCCTAAAAACTCTAAACAGTGGGTAGGTAAGACAGTCTTGTCAGTAGCTAAGGGTACGCCTAAATCCGTACATAGTGCCTGAAAAATCCGCAAGGCACTGACACATTCCTCCTTGGAATTGTGCACAAGAAAGAAATCATCCAGGAGGTGGACCACCGAAGCAGAAACCAGACTTTAAGATAATCTCAAGGGCTGAACTGAACTTTTCGAAAAGCTGGCAGGAAGAAGAACTACCCATGGGAAGGCATCGGTCGTAGTAAAATTTCCCCTCCCAAGTAAAGCCTAGCAAGTGAAAATCTTTGGGATGTATGGGGAGCAGGCGGAATGCATCTTTGATATCCACTTTGGCCATGAAACTGTTGCGGCCCCAATGTTGGAGATAAGTAATCGCATCGGAAACTGAAGCATAGACAACCCGAGAGTGTTCAGCAGTAATCCCATCATTCACGGAAGCCCCGGAGGGAAAGGACAAATGGTGAATAAGGCGAAAAGAGCCTGGAGACTTTTTAGGCACCAAACCCAGTGGAGAGATATGGAAAGGATGTAAGGGTGGAGAGGAAAAAGGCCCCGCTATTCGGCCCAGCTCTAATTCCCCGAGTAATTTGGAAGAAACAACCGCAGGGTGATCCCGGGCAGATTTTAAATTCTGTGGCTGTGGCTGAGGCGGGAGGTCACCGGAAAAACCTAGGTGAAAACCTTCCCGAAACCCTTGCCGAAGGAATGCGCGCTCAGACGGGGGAAGATTATGAAGGTACTTTTCCAGACGTTCCTGGTTTATGGGTGTTGGTAGTGAAAGACTTCCTGAATGGTTGCATGTCTGAGCCCGAAGGTGGGGTGGCTGCTGCTGAAGCTGTGGGGCCACTGGTGCGGCGTGACCAGCAAGAAGAGGCTGGATGGGGGCGCTGGCAAATATAACATTTGTGAGAGAACTGGCAGTTGTTGTGACAGCCGAGACCTTTGTGGAAGCGAAAACATTCCCCGGCGGGCACGCGAAAATTGTGGTTAGGGGTGTTGTTACCATTCCCTCGGTTGTTCCGAAACTGATGATTTCGAAAGGAAGATCTGAAAGTTGGGGCCCTTGGGGCAACTTGATCGATAAGCTCCCAGTGGATCATGTTCCAGGGGAGACGACAAGTCTCCCTGAGGGCCCGAAATTGCTCGTCGTAGCTAAACCAATCTGAACCCTTTTGCGCCAAATTCCGGATGTTTGCAATGTAACGCATGAGCTGAGGCGCTTCAGTGGGCCGTTTTTGAGTATATATGGCTACAAAAATATGAAAGGCTGTTAGCCAGGTATCTAAATTGAGAGTGTTACGCTGTGGTGGCTGACTGATGCAAAGTTCAGGGGCACCAGACGCCTGGGTTTCCACTGTGACGACAGAGAAGGAAGGCTTCTGTTTATTGAGCAGTTCAGACATGTGGATAAAGTGGTCATTCCAAATTTTCTCCTTCAGTGGTGCGGGAATAAAGGCATCCAATGGTGTGGCGAGTGAGTGGAAAATTGGCAATGAAGGATCGACCGGAACCTGAAGATCTGATGACGAAAGATGGTTGTTGAGTGTAGATAGGTCGTTACCTGCCGAGTTAGTATCCTGGAGAACTGGAGGAAGCATATTGTCTGGCATCGAGTGTAGCATCTCTGGATGAACTTCCGGTGGTGGAGGTGGAGATGTGCTAGTGTGAATCGGCAAGTTTTGTACCCTGTAGGTCTGCTGGTCTTCTAATCGACTGACTGAGTGGGCTAACCGATTGATCGAATCCTGCAAGTGAGACAAGGTGACGGAGGCTTCAGCCTGTCCGGAATGTGTAGTAGGCGGTGGAGGTGTGCTGCAATGTGGCCTGCTGACGCTGAAGGTTGTTGACGTGGAAGGTCTGATGTCGGTGCGTGTGAGGGTCTCATCTGGCCGAGAACCTGGCATCCGCAATGGGTCCAAAAGATGACTCAAAGGTACAGAAACGCGGTGAACGGCTCCTCCTGGTGGGCATGGTGCCGCTTGAGCTGGTAGTGGTGAAAATGGACGGCTGTATGGCCACTGTAGGCGAAGTAGGTGTTGCATACTGGTGAGAGTCCTGCGCTGAGCCCCTCTGAAATGAAATGGGGTGTGTTGTGATTGTGCTGTTGTCAGGCTGCTGAATGGTGGTAGGCAGTGGTGCAGATGTTGGTGGGGAGGAAGCAGTAGATATCTGGAACTGTACTGTTGGGTCCGTGTGAGGCACAATGTGGTCGCCCCTCCCTTGTGATACTGCCAAAGCGTGTCGAAGGCTCTGTCTTAATGGCACACCATTTTGTTGTCTACCCTTTTTACGTTTTGTGGGAGCCATCTGTAACGAGAGTAAACAGGCATGAGGGATGTGGTGAGAAACAACAGACCAAGGAATCGTATGATGCATGCAGTACCCAGAAGATGAGTGTCGTGGGGTGTAAGTTGTAAATCAAGAAAGGTGTAAATTGTAAATCAAGAAAAAACAAACGGGCACACAGCCCTCAACAAAACTGAACATTGTGCGTAATGGCAGCTAGAAAACCGGGCACGCAGCCCAATGTAAATGATTGGCTAAGATTTGTCGCCCATGCACAGATAAAAAACCGGGCACGAAGCCCAAAATTCTGAAGTACCACAGCGGGCCACGAAGGGACCGGAAGAATAAAACTGGGTAAAATGGACACTAAGTCCCCCGGGTGACCAAGGAACCAATGGAGATAATAATAGCACAAAGCACACACTACTAATGAAGGGGGCATGAAGAACATGCAGGGAAACGGGCACGGGGCCCAAAAATTGTGAATGTAACACCGCGGGCCATGAAGGAACCGGAAGAATAAAACTAGGTAAAAACGGACACTAAGTCCCGTACCGTGTGACCAAATAACCAATGGAGATAATCGCACCAAGCACACACTAAGTACGAATGGAGGGGGCATGAAAAACATGCAGGGAAAAAGAGAGAAAAAATTTTAAAATTTGGTTTTTCTATTGTTGTCAGTTTGTTATTGTTCGTGGTTTTTGTGTTCAAAGGTGCTGGTCGAACCAGGGGTATGCAAGATTGGATGCGGCCCGACGCAGTAAGCCGAAATTACGGAACAGTTTCAAGGAGTTGAAGCTGGCGTTTCCCGTGCATCAGTGCTGCACGAACACTGTAATAGAGACGGACGCTACCCTGGGGCGATAAATGCACTCCATCCCTAAGAAATAAAGGAGCTGGAGATTTGTTGAACCGTCGGTGTTTCCAAAATATAGCGTACTCAGGGAGGATGCATAAATTTTCTAAACGGGCATTGAATTCATCTAAGTTCGCCGTATATTGAGCATTGTTCCTCCAAAACTCCGAAAAAAGAACGACCAGCTTGACGTTGCAGGAGTGGTGCAAAAATGACCCAAAGTCGAAAACCTGACGAGCGATCTCGGCCGGGTCCCCTCCAGATGAATTGATGTCGTTACCGCCTAACTGTACCATGACAATGTCCGGGCAGAACAGATCAACAACTGGTTGCGAGCATTCATAAGCCTCGGGAACGGTCAACCCACCTATGCCTAAATATCTGACATCGCAATCTGGGACCCCCAGTGACGCTCGGTATTGGGGAAATTTCGAATCCATATGATCCCGAAAATGTCTGACAAAACTATGCCCAATGATAAGGATCTTCATAATTCGACTAATAACGATACTGCTTACGAAATCCGTGAATAAACGTCTTCAGGAACGAAATGAGAACACAAACGAAAGAGTTAACTAACTGTGCTTCTTGTCCCAAAGTTGGTAATTTCGAAGTGACGCCAACCTGTTGAATTGATGATTAGTTCCACCAATGGAATGGTTGGTAAGTATTCTGGGATTGCTCCATGAAACAAAGGGAATATAGTCTGTTTCTACAGAGTGTCTGACTCTGTAGAAATGATGGGAATTAGGCAAAGCAGATGAGAGAGTTAGAATTTAGAAATGTATTATCAAGATTGAAGGATAGTCGACTGGTCTGCTTGCCTTGAGAATAAATTAGCAGACCTGTCTTGTTGTACAGCTGTACCCAAAAACACTAAGCGTGTTCTCCCATAAAATAATTTATGCCTGGGGCCTAAATTGCATAAAACTATGGCGATCATTAGAACCAGCTCATTGATCCGGTTCTAATGATATCCATATTTGTATGGTTTTTTCGAGACATTTGTAAGATATTTTAGGCTGTAGTTGGCTTATTTTGGTCAATTTCCTGGCCGTTTTTGTCTGCTATATTAGGTAAAGGGTTAAGCAGAAATTGTTCATAATACCAGATGAATACTTCCGTCCTTCTCAGGAACAGTCAGGTAAATTATTATTTATCTACTGGTGCTAGGGGTCACATATTTCTGCATAATGGCTTATTGTGTCCGCAACAAGGAAATAGTCAAGACTGATCAATGGTTTATAACCATCTTGCCCATTTTCGAGGACTTCTACCACAGGCATCAGTTGTTGGGACCTATTTACAGTACACAAGCACTTCTTCACTTCAAGGGTTGTCGGGAGGAAACATGATGCCTATGGCATCTGCTTTGATCTTGCTGACTGGATTCACTGCCTCTGCAGAATACTGTGTCCCAGATCAACTGACTGTTAAAATAAACAGTACTTATTTCTGAATTGGGCATACCATCAGATGCACTGAGCAGCAAATTCTGAAACCAGTCAGCAGAGGGATTTAGACATTGAAAAGAAAATGAGATACAGATATTGAATTTATCATTTTTGTCCTCAGTCTTATCAAATGACTTCTTACAACAACCTCTAAAATAAAACTACTGTTGATGAATAGAGAGTCATTGACAGCAACAATATATCTCTCTTGAAGAAGACGTTGTGTTTATTTGACCCTGTTAAAGGAATGACAGAGCAAAAGACCTCATAAAACACAAAACCCACACAAACACGAACAGCCTTCCACTTTATAAAATATCTCTGGACTTTTTCAAAACCTCTTTTTTTAAACATGAAAAGAATATTTTGAATAAAATTAATGTGTCAAGACTGTGTGAAGATAAATATTGAACAAGCTCGTGTAAATATTAAATGTGGTCATGATGAAAGCTGGGAAATCCATTTCATAACATAACAGGATACAGTCTTGTTATGTAATTTATCAGATCATTAGTTAAGTATTTTCTTGTGGGAAATTTTTAACACCCTCAATAGCCAGTGGAATGATGTGACAATGCTTAAACCTTTACCAAATGCAAATATCATAACCAACAAGTACTATTCACAAAAATCGCCATTCAAAATTCATATTTATTTCTATATTTTTTTTATAAACAAAGTTTATAACTAAGCTTGCAAATTGTTTTATGGGTGGCTATAATGGTGACAGATACTAACATTACAGCCTTGTGATAGAGATGGGCTATATACCAAAAAACTGAACCTATACCAATATCAGTGGAACACTGTTAATTGAATAGCCACTTTACCAATGAAAATTATTCAATTACAGGGGTATTCAATTAACAGGGATTGTGTCACTTTCCTGTATTCTGGAGATAAACTTTGCATTTATTCTATTTTATTTTATTTTATTATAAACAAGATATAATAGATTAAATGCCTGTATTGGATGAACTGAGGCCAAATAGGTCTATAACCCTTTACCCAACATAACGGCCAAAACCAGCCAGCGCTATTCACAAAAATTGCCAATTAATTTTCATTATTTTTTTCATTTTTTTCTCAAAAACATAGGTTATGGAACAAGCTTGTGGGGTCATAACCTATGTTTTTGAGGCAAAAAATGAAAAAAATTAGTTATGCAAGAATTTTGTTTACAAGTGTTGTCTGCTTTTCATGTTTGGTAAAGGGATAAACAAAGAAAAACTGGGGTGAGTCAGGGTAACTTCGCAACAGGTTACAAGATTTTTTATTCAATTAACAGAAGTTTACTCTATAACCTATATTCAATTAACAGGTCAAATTTGTACTGGAGGCATGGTAAATGGTTTTGTGTTGGGAACTTATATTCAATTAACAGGGTTATTCAGTTAAGAGATAAACAATTAAGAGGGCTCCACTGTATCAAAACTAGAGGGGTGTCATTTGTGTGCAAAGCACACTATAGTATATCCCCGCATTCGCATTTGTGATTATTGTCGGGGCCGAATCAAAAATCCAAAACCTTTATGCACATCTACAGACACTATTGATTAATGTGAACACACTTTTAGTGTTTTGAAGTGAAACCCCTAGGAGTTTTCCTCTTGAAACCATTCCTCTAACAACAATGAAAGTGTCAATGACACTTGTCAAGACAAACACATGCACATGTATAGTATGTGACACAGCAATGACAAACATCTAGGTAATGACCTGATAACAAAGGTATATATAAAGTATTTTAACGGTCTGTACATAAATACTGACTGTTGCCTGTAACAAATGTATAGGTAAAGTATTGTAAAGGTGGGTGACAGTCAGATGCTAAACTAGAAAAGAAATCTTAGTCCCAGAGTGGGTCTGACTGAACCCCAAAATATTTGTTCTCATAGCACAGTGATAACAAAGGCACCCCAAAACACACTCGTTCCTGTCCCAAGGTGAAAACAAAGGTACCCAAGAAGTTTTGTGAAGATCAGTTCATAAATACGAGCTGTATAGAACTTGTGACAAAAAACTGATTGGACCTAATTTTGGTACAAAATGGCCACTGGCAGCCATCTTGAATTTTGGACCATACCCAGAAACACTCATTCTCGTTGCAAGGTGATAACAAAGGTACCCAAGAAGTTTTGTGAAGATCGGTTCATAAATACAGCCTCTACCCTGAGCCGTATTGACATGTCTGCTCACATTGTGTAAGTAGCACTGAATAAATCAAAGTTCATCTAATTTGCATAATTTCAGCACGAAAAAAAACCCCTTACAATATGTGATGTATTCCATGTTACTAAACATTCATACACAAATTTATTCAAATCAGAACTTTCATACAGAAGTTCTGTACAAAAGACTGACTGCACTAATTTTGGTACAAAATGGCTGCTGGTGGCCATCTTGAATTTTGGACCACACCCAAAAACACTCGCTCTCATCCCACGGTGATAACAAAGGTACCCAAGAAGTTTCGTAAAGATCGGTTCATAAATACAGACTCTAGTCTGAGCCGTATTGACATGTGTACTTACTGTGTGTAAGTCGCACTGAAAAAATCAAAGTTCATCTAATTTGCATAATTTCTGCACGAGAAAAAAACCCGTATTATATGTGATGTATCCCATGGTACTAAACATTCACACAAAAAATTATTCAAATCAGCGCTATCATATGGAAGTTCTGTGCAAAAATCTGATTGCACCTAATTTTGTACAAAATGGCTGCCATCAGCCATCTTGAATTTTGGACCGGACCCCAAAACACTCGTTCTTGTCCCACAGTGATACCAAAGGTACCCAAGAAGTTTCGTAAAGATCGGTTCATAAATACGGCCTCTAGCCCGAGCCGTATTGGCATTTGCACTTACAGTGCTGAAAGTAACACCAAAAAACATCAAAATTAGTCTAATTTGCACAATTTACACACGAGAGAAAAACCCGTATTATATGTGATGTATCCCATGGTACTAAACATTCACACAAAAAATTATTCAAATCAGAGCTTTCATATGGAAGTTCTGTACAAAAAACAGATTTCTGCATTATCGGTACAAAATGGCGGCTGGCAGCCATCTTGAATTTCGGACCGCACCCAAAAACACTCGTTCTCGTCCCACGGTCATAACAAAGGTACCCAAGAAGTTTCGTAAAGATCGGTTCATAAATACGGCCTCTAGCCCGAGCCATAGCAGCTTGGCACTTACAGCTCTGAAAGTAACACTAAATAAATCAAAGTCAGTCTAATTTGCATAATTTACGCACGAGAAAAAAACCCGTATTATATGTGATGTATCCCATGGTACTAAACATTTATACAAAACTTTATTCAAATCAGAGCTTTCATACAGAAGTTCTGTACAAAAAACTGATTTTTGCATCATCGGTACAAAATGGCCGCTGGCAGCCATCTTGAATTTCGGACCACACCTAAAAACACTCGTTCCCGTCCCAGGGTCATAACAAAGGTACACAAGAAGTTTCGTAAAGATCGGTTCATAAATACGACCTCTAGCCCGAGCCATAGCCAACTGTTGACGTACGGACAGACGGACAGACAGACGACGGGCCATGACAATAGCTCAAATTTGACTTCGTCAAAGTTGAGCTAAAAATGGTGCCCCTTGCGCCCCTCAGGGCCGAATCAAAAATCCAAAACGTTTATGCACATCTACAGACCCTACTAATGAACATGAACACACTTTCAGTGTTTCGAATTGAAACCCCTAGGAGTTTTTCGCCGGAAACCATTCCTCTAATGACAAAAGTGGTGCCCCTTATGCCCCCGAGGGCCGAATCAAAAATCCAAAACCTTTATGCACATCTACAGACCCTATGAATGAACATGAACACACTTTCAATGTTTCGAATTGAAACCCCTAGGAGTTTTTCGCCGGAAACCATTCCTCTAACGACAAAAGTGGTGCCCCTTACGCCCCCGAGGGCCGAATCAAAAATCCAAAACCTTTATACACATCTACAGACCCTTTGAATGAACATGAACACACTTTCAATGTTTCGAATTGAAACCCCTAGGAGTTTTTCGCCGGAAACCATTCCTCTAACGACAAAAGTGGTGCCCCTTATGCCCCCGAGGGCCGAATCAAAAATCCAAAACCTTTATGCACATCTACAGACCCTATGAATGAACATGAACACACTTTCAATGTTTCGAACTGAAACCCCTAGGAGATTTTCGCCGGAAACCATTCCTCTAACGACAAAAGTGGTGCCCCTTACGTCCCTGAGGGCCGAATCAAAAATCCAAAACCTTTATGCACATCTACAGACCCTATGAATGAACATGAACACACTTTCAATGTTTCGAATTGAAACCCCTAGGAGTTTTTTGCCGGAAACCATCCTCTAATGACAAAAGTGGTGCCCTTTACGCCCCCGAGGGCCGAATCAAAAATCCAAAACCTTTATGCACATCTACAGACCCTATGAATGAACATGAACACACTTTCAATGTTTCGAATTGAAACCCCTAGGAGTTTTTCGCCGGAAACCATTCCTCTAACGACAAAAGTGGTGCCCCTTATGCCCCCGAGGGCCGAATCAAAAATCCAAAACCTTTATGCACATCTACAGACCCTATGAATGAACATGAACACACTTTCAATGTTTCGAATTGAAACCCTTAGGAGTTTTTCGCCGGAAACCATCCTCTAATGACAAAAGTGGTGCCCTTTACGCCCCCGAGGGCCGAATCAAAAATCCAAAACCTTTATGCACATCTACAGACCCTATGAATGAACATGAACACACTTTCAATGTTTCGAATTGAAACCCCTAGGAGTTTTTCGCCGGAAACCATTCCCGGACGTACGGACAGACGGACAAAGACGACCAATATATCCTTGCATTTTTTCAAATGCGGGGATAAAAATGGTGCCCCTTGCGCCCCTCAGGGCCGAATCAAAAATAAAAAATGTTTATGCACATCTACAGACCCTACTAATGAACATGAACACACTTTCAGTGTTTCGAACTGAAACCCCTAGGAGTTTTTCGCCAGAAACCATTCCTCTAATGACAAAAGTGGTGCCCCTTATGCCCCCGAGGGCCGAAGCAAAAATCCAAAACCTTTATGCACATCTACAGACCCTATGAATGAACATGAACACACTTTCAATGTTCTGAATTGAAACCCCTAGGAGTTTTTCGCTGGAAACCATTCCTCTAACGACAAAACTGGTGCCACTTACGCCCCCGAGGGCCGATTCAAAAATCCAAAACCTTTATGCACATCTACAGACCCTATGAATGAACATGAACACACTTTCAATGTTTCGAATTGAAACCCCTAGGAGTTTTTCGCCGGAAATTCTCTGCCCACTTCTGTGATCACACTGCCATAGTGAAGAAAAGCTCCCATGTATTCCTGGAGCACAATGGCTAATTATGACCACAACATGGATATAAAGTCAAGTCCAGCCAATCATTTTTACACATGTTGCCCATTCTAGAGGACTTACACCCCTGGCATTGCATGGTTACCTGCTTCTATTTTACGAGGAAAACAGAGTTTGTTTACACAGTAAACAAGCACTGCTTCACTTACAGGAGTTCCAATGAAAGAGTCAATGACACGGTAGCTTAACTTTACTGTGTGTTGTGTTTGATGAAAATGATAATGTTCAATGTTTACGAAAGGATTATGAAATAAGACAAAAATTGTGATAATTTCTGTTCCCTGTATGCTATGTTTTCAATAAAAATAATTTGAGGTGTAGACTGTACTAAAGAATTGAGGGGTGGGTTAATGTGGCCCTCACAGTTAATGTATGTGGCCCTCACAGTTTATGTATGTCAACCAAAGTTACCAATTACAGTGAAATTATTCCAAAATGAGTCATCGTATCAAGTTACGATGAAATCCCTTCATACATATAAATACGGCCTGTAGACTGTGCTAAAGGTTTTCGTGTCTGTGTAGCGATCATGGCTGAGCGATCACAACCAAAAGGGGACGTCCTCATCTAGACATCAGACAGAATCATCCTTCCAAGTTACAATGAAATCCCTCCATATTAAATATGACCTGTAGATTGTGCTAAAAGGTTTTGGGTTTCGGGCTTGGGCAGCCATCATGGTTGACAGATCGTGACCAAAAGGGGATATTCTCATCTAGATATTATACAGAGTAATCCTACCAAGTTACCATGAAATCCCTTCATAAATAGACTGTGCTAAAGGGTTTCGGGTTTTGGGATCGAGCAGCCATCATGGTTGACCGATTGCGACCAAAAGAGGATGTCCTCATCTCGACATTATACTTAGTCATCCTACCAAGTTGCAATGAAATCCCTTCATAAATGCGACCTGTGGTCTGTGCAAATGATCGAAACCAAAAGAGAACATTCTCATCTAGACATTATCTGCAGTCATCCTACCAAGTTACGATGAAATGCCTTCATAAATATGACCTGCAGACTGTGCTAAAGGTCTTTGGGCTTCGGGCCCCTGCAGCCATCACAGTTGACCAATCATGACCAAAAGTGGATGTTCTCATCTAGACATTACAATATGGAATCATCCTACCAAGTTACAATAAAATCCCTCCATAAATACGACCTGTAGGATGTGCTAAAGGTTTTCGGGTTTTGGGCTCGAGCAGTCGCCACAGTTGACAGATCATAACCAAATGGGGAAGTTCTCATCTAGACATACTACAGAGACATCCTACCATGTTACAAATCCCTCCATATTAAATATGATCTGCAGACTGTGCTAAAAGTTTTTGGATTTCGGGCTTGGTTGGCAGATCATGACCAAAAGGGGACGTTCTCATCTAGATATTATACAGAGTCATCCTACCAAATTACCATGAAATCCCTTCATAAATACGACCTGTAGACTGTGCTGAAGATTTTCGGGTTTTGGGCTCGGGCAGCCATCACGGTCGACCAATCACAACCAAAAGGGACGTTCTCATCTAGACATGACCTCAAACCTGCATATGAAATGTTATGATGATCGGATCGGACAAGAACTATGGGGTGTAGCCTGTGCTAAAGGAAAATGTGAAGAGACTCACAGACTAATAGACTTCCACACGCATGATGGCAATAGCTTATCATGACTTTGTCAAGTTAAGCTAACAAGAAGCTGCATAGTATAGTTTTGTATCCAGTTTGGCAATCAATCTTATAAGAAATCAGTTTTGTTCATATATATGGCCAATTTACTCATCATTTATCACAATTGGGCAATTGATCATTTTCTTCAACCCTAATTTACCCAAAAACAAAAAAGCTGACCTATTTTATTTATTGACATTTCTAGAAACATGAGGATTTATTCAAAATTACATCTTGTCTTTCAGGGCCATTTACTGATTTAATGACATTACAAACTAATTTTTTGACTTGGCTTATGAGATGATGTGGCAGAACACATTGATAAAAAGGCTCTCCGACATCTTTTCACCAGTGTGCAAGACACATGTCTTTAATTATAGATTAACCCATTACTAATTCCTCACATAACAGCCATATATGCCTTGATCTATTCTGAAACAAGTGAAATGCCAAGGGTGGCTATGCCCCCCAACCCCCACTGCCAAGCATGAGTTTCTAGTTATTTAACTTTGTTGATATTGAAATCATGTCTTAACTTATCTCCATTAAACCATAGCACCAACAGAGCAGGCCACCAAATGTGTCCATGGGGCACTGATGTCCCTGCTTTATGATAAACTATATTTAGTGGTTAAAAAAGTCCAAAAAGGGGCCATAACTCTGATTAAAAATTATCATACCACTCTCAAAATCAAACCTGTCTGGTATATTGTCTACAAGAAGCTATATTTCAGGTCTGATTGAAATCGGACACCTGTAACTCAAGTTACCATCCGGAAAACAATATCATCGGAAAACAATATCAACATGTCTTCCAAGTCAGAAAAGGGCAATAACTCTGCCAAAAAATATCGGACCAAGCCTACTATCAACCCCAGCCTGAATAATGTGGTTATAAACCTGTGTTTTAAATTTTGTTTCATTTTGCTCAGTCAAACTAAAATTATCGTTCGGAAACCAATATCAACATGTTTTCTAAGTGGGTAAAGGACCATAACTCTGCCAAAAAATATCAGATCATGCCTGCTATCAATCCCTACCTGTATTTTGTGGCTATAAACCTATGTATAAAATTTTGTTTCATTTCGTTCAATCAAACTAAAGTTATTTATCGTCCAGAAACCATATTCAGGACAGAAATACAGTATTACATATTACCTACGTATGTACCTATGTAAGTATGTACATATGTACAAGCATACATACGTACGTACAGGCAAGGGTAACACTTAATGCATTGGCAGGGGAATAAAAACATTACTCCAATATTTTAATATGCTTTTTTGCGAATATTTTGCCTCCAAAACACAGCTTATGACCCCTCACTGAAAGAAGCTTATTTATTTTTTTAATGGCACTTAATGTCACTTTCAGCATTCAGGCTTTATCATGACTATAAGGCACATATGATGTCAAGTACAGCCATGTGTTAAAACCTGGGCTGCATGCCTGCTGTTGAGGATTTTCAGGGCTTATATTTCATCTAAATTTGGGAGAATCCATTTTGATTCTTGCAAAAATGGTTGCAAAAACCCAACGCTACCATGAGTGTCACAGGATCCCAGGAGGTCACCGTGGTTGAACCCCTGTTATACACTGATAACACATGTTAACTCTTTACCCAACACAGCTTTTTAGTTTTCAAAACGTAAACTGAATTTGATAATTTTTTTAAAAGAAAGTGTCAATGACACTGTAACTTAACTTGACTGCGTGTTGTGTTTGATGAAATGGATTATATTCAATGTTTCTGAAAGGATTATGAAATAAGACAAGAATTGAGAATATGTTAAATTTTGTTCCCTACATGCTATGTTTTCAATAAGAATAATTTGAGGTGTAGACTGTACTAAAGAACTAAGGCCTGGGTTAATGTGGCCCTCTCAGTTAATGTCTGTCAGGCAAAGTTACCAAGTTACAGTAAACTTATTCCAAAATGAGTCATCCTACCAAGATACAATGAAATCCCTTCAAAAATATAACTCATAGACTTTGCTAAAGGTATCTTGTTCACGTGATGGTCCGGCGGTCAAGTTTGATCAATCATGGCCAAAATTGGACAGTCTCATCTCGATATCATACCACATTATCCTTCCAAGTTAGAATGAATTCCCTTCATAAAAACAACCTATAAACAGTGCTAAAGGAATCTTGGTCACATGACAAGGCGGCGGTAACGGATGACCAATCATAACTAAAATAGGACAGTCTCATCTAGACATCATACTGAGTAATACTTCCAAGCTAAAATTAAATCACTTCATAAATATGAAATGTAGACTGTACTAAACAAATCTAGGTCACATGCCTGTGTGGCTGTCGTGGTTGATCGATCACGGCCAAAATAGGACGTACTCATCTAGGCATAATACCAAGTCATCCTACCAATACACAATGAAATCCCTTCATAAATGCATGCTGTAGACTGTGCTCAAGTCATCTAGGAAACATGTCCCTGTGGCAGTCACAGTTGAACGAGCCCAACCAAAATAGGACGTTTTCATCTAGACATTTTTCAATCATCCTACCAAGTTACAATGAATCTTTGAGTTTCTTGGATTCTCGTCGAAATAGAAGCCCCGATTTCCACCATGGGTGTTGGTGACATGAGATCAGCCATTCATTACCTATATTATACCAAATGTACACAGATACCAAGATGGATGCTGGATGAAAGCAGAACTGAATTTGTCAAAATTTTGCTCTGCTCAAATATTGAATTTATTTATTGATGTTTAACCCCCAGAACTCTGGTAGAGCAACAGACTTTTCCCCAGTCATTGTGTTTTTCTCTTGTTTGACTATGAATTCAACCAATTATATCTTGTTTGACAGAGCTCACTGAGCTCTGTCAAACAAGGTATATTTGGTTACATATCAAACTGCATTATGGGAAATACTTGCTGTTGAAAACTTTGCCATTTTGACATCAGAGTGCAGAGGGTTAAGATCACTTTCAGCATCTCTGACTGCAACATAGGGATGAAATCACTTTAGCCACTCATTTATATCTGTGCTGCCCACTAGGAGTTCCATCTCATGCATTGGCTCCGAGTCCTACTTGACCAGTAAAGCAAAACTTGTTTACTGCAGTAAACAAGCACTGTTCCATTTCCCAGGGTTCGAACAGAGAACTTGAATATCGAATGAAATAATCTAAGGCCCAACAAAGAAGATAATCTGTTTTTCAGGCCATTTTTTGTAAAATTGCTAGCAGGTGGGTGTTTTTTTATTTTATTTTTGTAATTATTTCTTTGCCATCAAACGTGTTCTTGGTTTGTTTTATGTTTTAGGCCTCATAATCTACAGAATAGCATGAGTTTTAGTGTATTTCATCCCTTGAGTGCAAGAAGGCTTTGCAATGCTTTAGCATTGCAAAGCCTTCTGGCAATGAAGGGACAAATTTATCAATTTAATTAACTTGGGTAAAATATTTTTATTTTTTTTTAAGTTTGCACTGATTATAAAAAGAGACATGCAGCAGCCAAAGGGACAATCCAGGAGGGTCTGAGAAACAGATTTTTTACTTTTTTTAGGCCTAAACCTGTGCACTTTAATGGCGAAATATTAAAATTTCAAGCTTGAAATTTTTCCTACAATACAACAACAAATTTTAACAAATTCAATTGAATAGGTCCAAATTCTAGTTGCATTATGGGAACAAATTTGTTGTTTGAAATTCCAGCATTTCTGTCATCCATGCACAGAGGGTTAACATGAAGAAAGTTATTTTAACAGATTTGCGGGGGATACAGCAGTTAACTAGGTGAATCATGCCCAATTCAATGACTGGCCTGGGTGTGACATCACTAACAACAAGGAGAAAGGTACTGCAAACCATTGCCAGGTAACAACATTGCCACAATAAAATCAGTAATCAAACTATCTGTCCCTTTTAAGTGTTTTTGATTGAATCACAGTGATAAAAAAAAACAAATTGCCTAAGGTAGTATTCTCGACATCTCAAGACATGAAAAAGATCACCAAATGATTTTTTTATTTATAGACCTTAATTTTAACCTTTTTCCAAGCAAATCAGATGAGCAGACAAGTGATAAATAGAAAAATTAGATTAATTAATTTAAAAGTTAAACAACACATATGACCTCCCACAGAGAAAAATCAATCAGGCTTGTTCCAAGAGAGGTCAAAACTTATGTTCAGGAAGCAAGCAAGTTTTAACTTTGATATTCTTGAAAAAAAAATGGCAAGTGGCCCTGCAAGTCTTAGTAAAGAATAACCATTTCTTAAATAGAAAGAAAATTTTCTATCCCATTTAATGAATGGTTGCAAGTGTTTCTTGTGCTGTTATGAACAATTATAAATACCCTTTGAGTGGAGAATATATGGCGCTGCGATTAAGTAGTAATCCACTCTCTTCATTCTGTAAATTTTAATATCTATTTACATCATTACATATACATGTATCTAGGGCTGTCGCGACTATCATTTTTTGTAATTGACTAATCGTGACCAGTAATCGACGGTTAGTCGATTAATAGTCGCTTCCCATGATTTTTTAGCAAATCATTCTTCTGTTCGTAAAACTCTGAAAATGACAATGGCACCAGTGTGTTCAGACGAAGTGGGGTTGTGGGAACAACAAATTGGTCCCGACTGAAGCTACATGTAGTCCAATCTTGGACCCACAGTCCGTAATATAATTTTTGGGGTTGGTACGTCCTGTAGGACGTACCAACCCCAAAAATAATATTACTGACTGCGGGTCCAAGTTTGAACTAGATTGAAGCCGATGAATTAAAATGAATTTACCAAAGAACGTTCCTGCATATGTTTCCTTTCTGCAATAAGTTTCTCGAAATTTTGAACATTGAGATCTATGCATTCCCTCGTCAGTTGTTAAAATTGGATCTTAGTCTGAAGTTCCGAACTTTGAGAAGTGATCTGACGTTCTGACTTTCGTCATAATTTTGTCACTTCCGCGCTTTGGGTTTTCCAATGGGTACATTCGTATGTACAAGACTGGAGAAATTCAGAAGAATCTATTCTTCTCGAGTAACTGTGAGTGTTCTTTCTTACACAGTCAGTGACAGTCGTACAGTCTTCCGGATATGAATGTTAACTATGGTTAGATATTTAAAGTTATTCACCTTCATTGATCATTCACCTCACAAAATAATGCAATTTAGCCCCGACGTGTAGTAGACGTGTACCACCTTGAAAATAAACGACGATCGACTAAAAATAAAAAACATCGACTACTTCAATAGTCGACGGTTAGTCGACTAATCGAATAATCGCAACAGCCCTACATGTATCCTGGTAGAAGTTGGGAATGATGCTAATGATCTCTACTAGTACAGAATTGTTGGGTATGCTTTTTTCTACAGGAATTGAGTTATTTTAATGGGGCAGTTTGAGTCTGATAGGAACAAAAAGTGCACATACTCAGTGTACTATTACATTGAAATAGTGCACAATACAGTAGCAGGACTTCTAGTTTTAACTTAGGGCACTGCAAATCACATATTTTCAATTCAAATCAAATCTTGAATCGAATTGAGTCTATTATTCAAAATTGAATTGAACCTTGAATCGAATACAGGTGGCTTGATGTTCTGACAGATAAAATATTCCAACTTCATCATCAAGGCATGCCTTCGTCGAAGGCATGCCTTGATGATGTAGTTGGAATATTACTCAGTAAGAATTTTTGTTCAATAACAGAAACGGGTGTGAGAATTCTGTACTTGGCACTGCATGGGGCTAGTTGCTAGCAACAATGAGCACCTCATACATACTGCTTGGCAACTTTAAATTTGCTTTCAGCAGTGGTAGTGACTAGTGAAACTGTAATAGCATTGGTGGTGGCATGGGTACAGATGCTTTTTATGTTAATATAGAGGAAATTACACTCAGTACTTATTTTCAACATCATTTATGTACGATTTCTGTCTCAGCTATACGCTTTGTGAGACAACTAACATGACTGATACCAAGAGAAATTCCAGTGAAATGATTCGAAGGAAAACAAAGCGGGCAGCCGATTTTTAATTGAACAGAATACCAACTTAAGATTTGAAATCGAATTGAATCTCGAAGCTTCCTCTGGCCCTATTTCAAATGTATTTATTTTTTGTGATTCAGTCTTGATTTGACAATATTTTAAATATCTAGAAAATTCTGCTCCACAGATGTATCAGTGTCTCACATCCTGAGTATAAACTGATCAAAATAAATACCACTTTTATCATCATAGCACTGTGCACTTCTATCTTTTTGATAGACGCAAATACAGTGGAAGCCTGTTAATTGAAGACATTTTGCCAATGAAAATTATTCAATTAACAGGGATTGTGTCACTTTCCTGTATTCTGGAGATAAACTTAGCATTTATTCTATACTCTCCCAAAAAAGAAAGTGTGCATGCTAAAAAATAACACTAAAAAAAGATATATATCATTTTCATTCATGGAAATTTTATTCAATCACAGATGAATCAATTTGTGATCAACACGAGAAATTTCATTACGCTACGACAAATACTCTTGGTGCCATGGAGAGTCAAAGACACTAAGGGTCAAACACAAAAGTCACACACTCAATATCTGGTATGACCTCCGTCTGCATCGACTACTGCTGTGCATCTATGCCTCATGGAAGCGAACAAGTTAGCATGGAAGTGTTGTGGGATGTTGTTCCATATTCTGATAAGCTGTCTTTGGAGTTCCACAAGCGTTGACGGTGCATGGGGAAGCCGGCGTAGTTGACATTTCATTTCGTTCCATACGTGCTCAATGGGTGAGATATCGGGCGAAATTTGCGGGCCAGGGAAGAACATCCACTTGTTGTTGCTGCAGATACTGTTGAACAACATGAGCTGCATGGGGTCGGGCATTGTCCTGCTGTAGAATGACGCTGGGGCTGTGACGTTGCAGAAATGGGACAACAACAGGTGTAAGCTCTTCATCACGATATCTGGCAGCATTGAGATTGCCATCAATAATGACCAGCTCAGTTCTGTTACGGGCACGCTGTTTCATTAAATATAATCTCCTCCGCACACCATGAGAGACCCTCCCCCATAACGGTTTCGCTCCACGACACATGGATCTGCGTAGCGTTCGTTTCGACGTCTGTACACTCTCTGGCGGCCATCTGATGATGAAAGATGGAAACGACATTCATCTGTGAATAAAACACGTCGCCACCAGTGTAAGGGATGCCTGAGATGTTGTCTACACCACTGCAATCAAGCACGATGATAACGTAACGTCAAAATCGGATGAATTGCAGGTCTTCGAGGACGTAAGCCGTATTATCTCAGCCGGTTGATTACTGTTTGAGGATGTATCCATCTCAGGTTAGGGATGTTCCTGGCTGTCGTCGTTGCCGTTTGTTGCTGGTTCCGGAGATGGATGACACGGATATACCGATCTTGTGCAGGGGTGGTAACTCGGGGTCTCCCGGAGCGGGGTCGGTCTCGAACGTCATCATGTTGTGCATGTCGATGGACTAGCTTGTCTACAGTGTTACGGTGGCAGCTCAAATGCTGGGCAACCTCTCTGTGTGTTCTGCCAGCTCTAATCATACCCAGGACAAGGAGAGGTTGATTCATTGTCAATCTTGGCATGCTAATGTGGAGTCGTTTTAACAGCAGCGCAAGTTTGAATGTGAACGATAGGAAGGCCTTACTTTAGTGTTTAAATACCCAAGGATTCACACTGCTGCATGAATTTTCAGACTCTCCACGTGCAAAAACATGCCTTTTCACAAACGTGCAGCACATCATTTAACGTTAATGCAATTTTAATGGGGAAAGCTGTTTTTGTGTTCAATATAACTTATTCATGAACAGGTTAACACTCTTTACACCTACAAAATTATTTTTTTGGAGTTTGATCAATTTCTGCAATGCACACTTTCTTTTTTGGGGCGAGTATATGATATCTTGTATGACAAAGCTCCATGGAGCTCTGTCATCCAAGATGTAATAGATTAAATGCCTGTATTGGATGTACTGAGGCCAAATAGGTCTATAAACAAAGGAAAATTGAGGAGAGCCAGGGTAATTTCTCGACAGATTACAAGATTTTTTATTCAATTAACAGAAGTTTACTCTTTAACCTATATTCAATTAACAGGTAAAATTTGTATTGGCTGTATGTTAAAGGGTTTTGTGTTCGGAAATTATATTCAATTAACAGGGTTATTCTGTTAAGAGATATCCAATTAAGTGGGTTCCACTGTATGCTCACATTTCTCTTTGTATATGGTGGCACCCTGGTAATTGAACAGCCACTTTGCTACAGAAAAATATTCTATCAACCCTTTACCCAACACAGACGATATCCAAATTTATTTATTTATATTTCAAATATTTGTTCAAATCTTTCAAAACCTTTCAACAAAACCATATCATGTGTGACCCCTCATTAGAATGAGCTCATTCCAAACGGTGGAACCGCGTGGTAACTGAACAGCCACATTGCCAGAGAAAAATATTCAATAAATCCTTTACCCAACACAGACGATATCAAAATTTATTATTTTATTTATTTATTTGTTTACTTTTTAATTATTTATTTATTATTTTAAATATTATTTTTTCAAATCTTTAACAAAATTTCAACAAAACAATATCATGTGACCCCCCCCCCGCTCCCTCATTAGAACAAGCTCCTTGAGATCGTCCCAATGGGGGGAGTGGGGAGGGGGTTGGAGGGGGGGGGGTTGGAGGGGGGGTTGGAGGGGGGTCACATGATATGGGTTTGTTGAAAATGTTTGAAAAATAAGTGCTTTTCAACTGCTGAATTTGTATATTATGTGGGCAGATGTGGCCAATTCATCAGGTAAAGGGTTAACAAAAAAAAAGCACTTGGGTCATTTTGTTATCTTCTAGTTATAAACTGAGGATCTATTCTGTTATATCCTGTTTGACAGAACTCAAAGATATAATAAATTAAATGCCAAAATTGGATGTACTGAGGCCCAAATCATCTATAAATATGGAGAATTCACTGGACACCGAAGTAATTCTTCGACAGATATTTTTTATTCAATCAATAACAGAAGTTTAATCTAGACACTATATGCAATTTACAGGTCAAATTTGTACCAAAGGTAAGATAAATGATTTGTTGTTTTTAAGTTAAATACGATGAACAGGGTTATTCAATTAACCCTTTACCTAACATGAAAAGCAGACGACACTTGCAAAAAAAATTCTTGAATAACTAATTTTTTTCATTTTTTGTCTCAAAAACATAGGTTATGACCCCTCGTTGGAACGAGCTCGACGAGCTCGTTCCAACGAGGGGTCATAACCTATGTTTTTGAGACAAAAAATGAAAATATTTTGAAAATTAATTGGCGATTATTGAGAATAGCGCTGGCCGGTTTTGATTGTTACATTGGGTAAAGGGTTAAATGATACACAAGAGGTGAGTCATCGCCCCAGTGCATACCCTCACTCTGCATACCACCAAACAATGGCAAGAGAAGAAACTAACCATGATATTGTGAAAGCCTTTCCCATAAACAATCATCATTCCAAATTGCATTGAGATCCGATAACCCAAACCTTAGATATGAGGCGAACAGACAAAAAAATGACTATTTTATGAGGCAAACAGTGAATTTCCAAAGTTAAAATGGGGAATAAGTTTAGAAAGTCAAACGTAAAAAATATTCTTAGATACTCATTTGAAAGCCGTTCCCATAAATAACTTCAATCCAAATTTCATTGAAATCCGATAACCCAAACCTGGGATATGAGGCGAACAAACAAAAAATTGGCTATTTTGTATATTCAAAGGGCCATAACTCACAGAAAAATAGTCCATCAGCAAAACAGCTGATGTTCCTTAAAGATCTCATGATAGTGAGCATCTGTATGAAATTTCAGCAAAATCTGAGCAGTAATGTTCAAGTTAACAACTCGAATAGATATCAGAGGGCAGACAGACAGATGGATGGTCAGACAGAGGCAATCCAGTGTACCACACTTTTTAAAAAAAAAGTGAAGGTATAATTAAGTGGGCCCCACTGTATTAGATATACCACAGTAGTGACATACATGTAATATGACTATAGAGGTACATGTAGTATATACTTGATACACCTGTCATAAAAGAGATTTCAAGGAAGAAAGTGCTAGAATCACCATCACATTTTGATTCCAAGACTAACCATTCATATGACACTTGACACTATTTTTTTTTTTTCCTCCAGAAAAAATTTTGTCTTAATCTACATTTTGTAAATTGAATATGTCAGGGTGTGTTTAACTGGAAACAATTTTGATTTGAAAGTCTCCCATGGTTCATGATGTCAGTCAATAAGAGCACAACACAGCATGTTCTGTCATCCTTATAATAGTTCTGTTAAATACATGTTAAAAACTCTTATAAGATGTGAAAGACAAAATAACTTTTACTTTCAGATCACATTCTATAACAACTGTAAGTAATTGACAGATGGAGGCTATTAAGCAATTTTTCAGTCTTTTAAATTCTTCAAATATATAATTATACTTTTTAAATGAACCACTCATGGCAAGGGCATATCCAACTGAAGGATGAGGATGTAATTTCACTCCCTGTCTACCTTCAGAAGATATTTTGCATCATCTAGGCTGAAGGTTGAGGTGGTGACATTATTAAGCTTTCATACAACAACCAAACTGATCAACAGCCCAAATTATAATAGGCTTGCTTCTCAAGTTTCTTTCACAAAACCCAAACCAGGCTTGTCATTTTGAGGCGGACGATCGTCCTAGACCGCAGTCGCCTGCCCGAGTTCAAAATTCTGCGGACGGTAAACATCTGCCTAACCCTGATTTCTGCAGCCTTTTATTTCAGTCGAAGGCACCTCAAAATCACTGATTGAAGGAGATAAGAAAGCACAATTTGTGAAGTTTGTCGTGTGTCATCGATGCAGTCACCCAGAGACACTAAGTAACTTTCCAAATACAAGTGAGAGGTCTGCCAATCCAAAGTTGTAATTAGGTATTACATTATATATCAGATTGACAACTCTCGTGTCATGCGTAACTAGAACTATCACTGAAGGTGATTAATACCCCCGCTTTGGGTTTTTAGAGGAATGCACTTCTGATCATGTAGGCAAAGGCCATAAGGAAATTGATTGATAAATGTAGGAGGAGTTGCACACGCAAGAATTTCATGTAGAAACCCATATTAAATCAAAGTTCAAGAGAGATAACCTGGTTAAAATTGTCGCAGATCAAAACTTTTGGAACATGCGCATGTTCACTTAGTAGTGATGATGTTTGAAAGGTTTCTTCAAAATCGGTTCTTTAATGTAGGAGGAGTTGCGCACACAAGAATTTGTTCGGACGGAAAGACGTACGGACGTACATACAGGGCGATTCCTATATAGCCCCCACTTCTTTGAAGCGGGGGTATAATTACGGGATGTAACATCCCCGACCCCAAGCCAGTTCGACGTTTCGTCCCAAAATCAAAGCCGGGACGATTCGTCCCCCAAATCTGATTGATTCACCATCTGGCAGTGAGCACAGTACACTGGCTTGTACAGTCATCATGTAATGTATAGATACAGGCTTTGTTATTTGGATGCAAGATAACTATAACACTCACTGTTAGTGAGTGTCATGGGTAACCTGGTATCTTGCATCAAAATATTCAAGCCTGCGTGTATACATTATGTGATGACGTACATCATAATTACACAAACCATGAACCTTAAAATGATATTAGTTATCTATCCAGCAGGCTGAAACAAAATGGCCCCTGCAAACCATAAACGGCCCTCCTGGGGACATTTTAGGCGAACCCAAAATGGCCCTCCTGTGGTGATTTGAGGAGAACCATAATGGACCTCCTGCAATTTTCAAAATGACAAGCCTCCCAAATATATACAGATGCAAGATACACTGTTGCAAAGGGTTCAGAGAGCTTATTTCTAATAGTCGATAAGATGCTGTGATGTAAAACAAGTTTTGGAAAAGGCTCTGAGAGCCCTTTTTAATCCTTTGAGACTTTAATTATCCTCACGTTCAAATGTCACTGGGAATTCAGTTTCTTCAACGTATTTCAAAATGCCACGTCAAACGTCGGAAAGTACACATAACAAGATATTTTTCACATTAGTGATTATCTGGTTGAGGGCTAGATTATTTTTGGTGTTCTGAACTAGTTATTTAAAACTTGTTTTATTACAAATTATTGGAGAGTGCCCACAGGCACTCTCCAATAATTTGTAATAAAACAAATTTAAATAAACAAAAAGTAGTTGTGTTTGATTGAATATGAAATACAAGCAAGGAAAGTGTTGGCTTTTGCTCTGGTATCCTCATTTTTTGAAAGCCCTGATAGTGGCTTCTAGCATTCACCCAGCTAAGAAATCTTGACAGCAGCATTATATTAGTATTTTAAGCTGTGATAACATTTGGCTCAACGGTTATCACTGAGCACTATTCGGGAGAAAATAGGAATTGAGGTTAAAACTTTAAAAAATCGAAAAATAATAATAAAACATAAAATAACCACAAAGTATCAATGCGCTGTTTGATTGTGTACGTCATAAGACATACAAAAGTATCCAAGAGTTAACAGTGAATCACAGTACTAGCTACATCTCTGAAGTCAAAGACATGGACGGATTCAGAGGGGATGCATCTGCACACGACCCTCCTAATTTTTGTTTTTCAGTTTTTTACAAGAACCGATACCACAAAGGGAATCGATATTACAATAAAACATGGAATCCACTACCTTTGGTAGTGGATGTCCATGTTTTATCACCAATAATACTGTGCCCCATGAATACAGCTGAAAGCCTAGCTCCTACACAAGACTCATGTGAACCGATATTAATTGGCTTCTTTTCTTTAAAATTTGAATGCCGGAATAATTTGGTTGGAAAACTTTGCAGCCACGTGCAAAGAAGGCAGTAAAGAGCTACAGAAGGCAGTAAAGAGCTACACTGACCTTCCGTGTTCCAACATTTTCCCACAAGACCACACTGACAAGAGTGGGATACTGCATTTTGCGCTCGCAAATAACTTACTACCATGATCCTCGAGTGATGGTTCGCATCAGGACCGACAATTGTAATGTAGTGCCCCCTCAAATCCAGAATCCTGGGTCCACCTCTGAAAGAACATTAAGTTTTATTATCATTTTTAAGTTACAGTTCTGGAGGCAGCCAATTATTTGCGGAGTCATCAACTAATTTGTATAAGAGACTATGTATCACTATGCTGTGAGCTTAAACACACATAGTTAATATTGAAGAACATAAAAAATCAATGCCTGGTTGATTATCCTGACACCAAATGCAATGAGTAGGTGAATTATGATAGTCATTCTTTTGTCCTGTTTCTGGTGATCACTGTTAGTAAAACAATGTTGAATCGTTTATTAATATTATTGTCACCTCATCACCATGTATCCACTTGTTAAAATATGCAATTTGGGGGGAGGGGGGGTGGGGGGGGGGGGAGGTGGAGTCACCCCCTCCTGAAACTTTTCCCAGGAGGGTGTTAGTCTCCTGTATAGGGTGTTGTTTGTTTGTTTACTGGGGTTCAACATCACTTTCAACAGCCAGGGTCACATCATGTTGGACAGCTTTATGGGCAGAGGAAGCCAGCATACTCAGAGAGAACCATCCAGTAGCAGCATGCAACTGTCAAATTTAAATAACTCTGTAGAGGCAGATTTATCAGGAAAGTGCACCACTGACATGTAATAATCTTATTAAACTGTGTCACCGTGGGTACTCAGGATTAACTGTCTTGCCCAAGAACATATCATAGTTACTGCTGGTCAGGAACAAACCATGAGAAGTCCTCGGTTCAAATTCCACCTGCAGCAACTGCATTATGTCCTTGGGAAAGACATTTCACTCTCATTGCCCATGTGGGGGCATGGTCGCATTGTGTACTAAGGCATACTGCATGTCGATGGTGCACCTGTCTTCAACCAATGCTAACCCTGCTTGTGTGGAGTTGGTATGTTGGGGAGCTGACAGTTGCTTGCCATTGCTCAGTGGTTCTCTTCAGGTACTCTGGCTTCCTCCACCCGTAAAGCCGTCATGGTCATGATTAGCCATTGTGTAGAAATATGTGACCTTAAACACCAATAAATAAATAATAAATAAAATCCAATGCTCTAACCACTGTGCTCTCACCACACTGGAATGGAGTCAAGTTTAGTCAATTGTTTATACCTATGCTGCCCATGAACTTTGGAGGAAATTCACCCCAGGCGTTCAGGTACTATCTTACAAGTGAAGCAGAACTTGTTTACTGCAGTAAATAAACACTGTTCCAATTCCCTGGGTTTCCACATGGACTGTGAATGGCATTAAAGAAAAGTTTATGGTACAGGTGAAATAGTGAAATGACAGTTATACAGAGAGGGCAGTCACCCTCCTGCATCTTTTCCCACTCTCCTGTGATATACAGTACAGTCGCTCTGGACTGGTCATAATCCATGAGTGGGCAGTGATGTCCACGCTTTACCAGGTATCGCCCATATGTGGAATGTGACCAGTCCACAGCGGCTGTACAGTAACTTCAGACATCTACAAAATTACTTTACAAACAGAAAGGCAAGGATAAGAAACCCCTGCTTAGGGAATTCCCTTTACCATCATGCATCCACCTTGCAAAACTATTTTGAAGCACATATAGTCCACTCTGCTCTTCTTTCGGGCATTTGGGGTTTATATGTGTTCTGTTTTCAGGAAATGTCAAGAATATTTTTCAACACTGAAATCTCAGTATTTAGATTCCCTTGGTGCAGTAAATTGTTATAAGAATGATACAAATACTTCAAGGTATTTATGGTATCCCGCCCATCACTAAATACAAAAATATACTCACAGCTTGCCAGTCAGTATCCTCATCCTTTTTTAACTCGGCATGTTCTAATGTATCCTGTTTGAACTTTCTTGTCTCCGACAGAGATTTCATTTGCTCAGCAGCCTGCTTAGCAAGTTCCTGAGCACCTCTATTTATTTTTACGAACTGCAGAGGACTGGCTGTAGCTGTTGAACTTGTCTTCCTTGTGTGTGTCCCAGACCTTGTTGTGTACCCTTCTGTACTTCCAGATGAATGACGAGAATGATTTCCATAAGATCCATCTAAACTATCAAATGATGATGTACGAGTGTGTGAATCCTGGGACAAATCTGAACCACTCCTGTACATATTATCTCCTTTGTCATCATATAAAGCACTAGAATTGTTAGATTGGCGACTGTTCGAGCCAGTTCTGTTCTGATTGGTTGACTGAATTCCGTACCGACTCATATCGGATCTAACTGGCATACTTTCACTAATCTGTTCATCAAAACTTTGCGAATCATCTGAGGTACGGCCATAAGATCCCAATGAGTCATATGAACTGTCACGTATATGTTTTGATTCGATAACTATAGAATCTTGTAGATAACTTCCTCTGTTTGTACTATCACCAGATCCATAAGCACTAGAATATTCGTCCCATGAATTATGTCTTAAGTCTTTTTCTGGTATCAACTCTTTACCATGGTGGGTAACTAAAGCTGAGAAAGCACTGAAATCTAATTGTGGTCCGTCATATGTTTTACACACATGTCTGCCTAACCAATAAATAGTAACCACTACCTGAAAAGACAAGCATTCAATCATTAAATATTGGGGTGTTGCTTATTTGTTTTACAGGGACTTAACTGGTTGAATGTTAGAAGCCACGATCAGGACTTTCAAAACATGAGGGTACACGAGAAAAAGCGAACATTTTCCTTGCTCATGTTTCATATTCTGTCAAACACAAATAATATTTTGTTTATATAAATTTGTTTCATTACAAATCAATGAAGAGAGCCTGTGGGCACTCTCCAATAACCTGTAATTAAACAAATTTTGATTTTCATATTCAGACCACCAAAAAACATCTAGCCCTCAACCAGTTAATTAAACTTTCTACAGCCAAGGTCAATCAATTTTATGAATGGGGAAAGCTAGAGCATCCAGAGACAACAAAACAGCATTGGCAAGTAACAATCAAACCTTCAGAAGCAGCAGAACAGAACTGTTGGAGGAGTACAGAAGATGTACATGCTTCAACATCTACCGCCCCCACCCACCACTAACACACACTTCGTTCCAAGATCAGACTTACAATTTGAGAGGAATGGTGTACGCAAATATGTCAGGCTGCCTTATATATAATATCAACGATACACTACAAAAGCGGCATTTTTCTCGAACAGACCACGATACACTTATTTTCCAAAGGTCGAGATTTCATGAATAAAATACTGTAAAATCAAGACAGCATCACGAAAAAAAATAATTGTTTTTATAGACGTGAAGGCGTTTAACCCTTTACCCAATGCAACAGCCAAAGCCAGCCAGCGTTATTCTCAAAAATCGTCAATTAATTTTTATTATTTTTTCATTTTTTTCTCAAAAACATAGGATATGACCCCACATTGGAACGAGCTCGTCGAGCTCGTTCCAATTAGGGGTCATAACCTATGTTTTTGAGACAAAAAATGAAAAAAATTAGTTATTCAATCATTTTTTGGCAAGTGTCGTCTGCTTTTCATGTTAGGTAAAGGGTTAATAAACTCAGAACGACAAGTGCATGTGAATGGGTTAATCAATATGGCACTTGTGCCATCGTGGAAAGATAAAACTTGAGGCCTATGGCCTCTCATTTTATCCTTCCATGCTGGCACTCATGCCGTATCGCTTAACCCATTCACACGCACATGTCGTTCTGTGTATTCAACCAATTAAGCAAAAGTGGAACTTAGGTCAATGTGCACTAGCTGAGGCATGAGTACCAGCATTAAGGGAACTTTTTTCCACGGACATGTTGCGTGGTTACATGATGAGTTGGAATATGAACATGCAAACGTTCTAACATACATGCATTTCTGTGATATATTATTTGCAAATCCAAACAACATTTGGCCAATGAATGCCACCTTCAGTTGCTTCGGTCTGTTTCTTCTACTTCAACCATCTTCAAACCCGAAGGCCAGCCTTCAGGTTGGAAGATAATTGAAGTAAGTACAAGAAATGGACAGGACAGTGACCACACAGTGCCATGCTCATTTAAATGAGATACTACATTTAGTCATGCTACATTTACCGATATATGATTGTAACATTTCTCCTACTGAGTCGAACCATGGTGGCGTTGAAAATTTGTGCTCCCCCACCCCACTTTTATCAAACTTCCGCCATCTCTGGAATGAGGACATCCTTTTGATTGTCAATTGAGTATTGATTAGATGCAAATTGTTATGATGCAACATTTGCCTCTCACCTTTTTTAGCAATACATATTTTACCACACGTTTCATACAAAGAGGCTGCTGGTCAAATTTGGATGAAGACCAGTTTGTTGACCAGAAATGGTTTTCTTTATCTAAAAATTTTCTAAACTCTTTTACAAATTACCAATCTTCAAGACTCTTCAAGGGTCTGAAATTTCCAAAAATTAATGTTTAATAATTTCTCATTATACATGACCTGCAGGAACTCGGAAAGGAAAAGTCTGGCACAGGAGAAATCAAAAAGCTCAATGTCATAAATTCCCAACAAGAAAAGAGATTGATCAAATCACATAATTTGCACAATACCAACATACAAAACCCATGGATTACTATGACACTTCAACAAACATTTATTTCATGATGAACAACAAAAATAACCAGGTACAGGTCCACCTACATGTAAACTAGTATTCACACACCCTCTAAAAATATTCACGTTATGTCAATACACAGCACTGTATGTTCCCTGTCTAGTCCAATAAATTCCAATCGCCTATGCACTTCATGTCACATATTTTATCTGTACATGTGCATCCTTAAAAAAATCCGAACACTAGAAATTATTGATTGAATGTACTTTAACACTTCAACTGCCACATCTCATTCAATCAAAACATCCAGACCCAGAGTTTCCGCTAGGTCAAAAATGAAGAGGCCATATTTCAGAGATGAAAATGCAAGAGCATTACCATGGCTTGCAAAAGACAGCACTATTATGGAATGTGCCCAGGATAACTGAGCTCTCTCACATGAGGGGAATTTTAAACTGTGTATCAACAGATGGCCACATCATTCTTGAGAGTTTGTATCAGTTAGCTTCTCTCATGGAATAAAATGGGAGCGCGGTGGCTCAGTAGGTAGAGGTGCAGGCTGCAAGCCGAGAGGTCCTCGGTTCAAATCCCACCTGCAGCTACCACGTGGTGTCCTTGGGCAAGACACTTCATCACCATTGCCTGCGTGAGGGCACGTTGACGCCATGTACTAAGGCGTACTGCACGTCGATGGTACGCATGTCTTCAACCAATCTAACCCTGCCTGTGCTGCAGTGCAGAGTTACGATGTTGGGAAGCTGGCAGCTGCTCGTCGTTGCTCGGTGGTTCTCTCCGGGTACTCTGGCTTCCTCCACCCGTAAAACTGTCACGGTCATGATTAGCCAATGTGCATAAATATGTGACCTTAGAAAAAAACAACAACAATCATGGAATAAAATCATCTCTCAGTATACTTCCTTGGCTACCATATCAGCAAATTTTCTCTAGCAGAACTACTAGGTAGTAATAGGTTTTCCCGTAGACAATGTTTTGCAGCAGCAAAACACTGCCATCGGGAAGACATATTAATACTTCTGCAATTTCTCTGTGTGTCCATAGAACACAATAGACACCAGTAAATTAAAAAGCAGTCTTGTTATAAGAGGTAACTACAAAACGGGGAAAAAAGATGGTGTTGGCAATGTGGCCGCTAAATGGACCTTGAACTGCCTCCCAAGTGGAATCCGTGACTTCAGGCACCTTACAATATATAAGTTACATGTATACAGGTCTAAGGCATGTTACACAGCCCAATGTACCCCATCAGAATGTCATGTACCCTGAGCATCAGCCTCAGGGTACACAGACAGAACCACAGACAGAACAACACCTGTATGTGAATGGGTTAATTAATATGGCACAAGTGTCAGCATGGAAGAATATAAAATGAGAGGCTGTGTTTATTCATGCCTTCTTGTTTATAATAGCAATTTTTAGAAGGACACTCTGCAAATCAATTGACAACTCATTCCCTGAGTTCCAATGCGTTCTGTGTGCCAGTAGGCACATGGAACACATTGAAACTCAGGGGACAAACTGTAAACAAAAAGAACACATTTTATCACCAACCAAATTTGTGAGGGGAACCCGTGTTGCTATTTTTAGCTATCGCAAGTGAGTCAAATTGTAACTGCAGTGCACGACTTGTAGAAAATTCCAGTTAAATTTCGCTTGAAGCAAATTTTTAAAGTTTGTCAACGATTTCCATTCAGCACTGAACAGATTTTCATTTTCCACATGGTTTAGTGTTGCTATAGATGGGGATTTCATATAACAGGCATGTAATAAATAACATTCTGACAGAGTGCTGTGTACCCCAAGTAAAGACACATATAATAAATTTGTCATATTGTAACATTATTGAAATCACTTTTGTTATCCTGTTTTAACACAACTTTTGACAGCTAGGGTCACCTCGTGTCAGAAAGTTTTACGCGTGGAGGAAACCAGAGTACCTGGACAGAACCACCAAGCAGCAGCAAGCAACTGCCAGACACCATAACATACTAGCTCTGCACAAGCAGGGTTAGCATTGGTGGAAGACAAGTGCACCATCAACGTGCAGTACGCCTTTCATTATCACAAAGTTGTGCCTAAAATATGTTAGCATTTCCTGGATACAGCCTAAAGCCAATCTTTTGTAATTATGCTGCACATATTAGAAAACTCTCAGCTCATGTTTCTTAAAGCATCTTTTAAGCCAGTGGTGCATAACTCATCTACCGCAGTACACAAGCGGTGGTCCACCGCCAGGATCCTACATGGACCCAGTGCACTTTCTGCACAAGATATGAGGTGTCTAAAGTTTCAGGCAACAGCCAAAATTTCTGACAGTCACCAAGGCCAAAAACAGCAAAAGTGTGAAGGTTTTCATACAATCATGAACTGGCAACAATGGACAGGGTTCCCACTGGTATCAAAGTATCAAATTCAATCACCATTTAAGTACTTAACCCTTTACCTTACATGAAAAGCAAATGACAATTGCAAGAAAAAATTCTTGAATAACTAATTTTTTTCATTTTTTGTCTCAAAAACATAGGTTATGACCCCTCATTGGAACGAGCTTGACGAGCTCGTTCCAACGAGGGTCATAACCTATGTTTTTGAGACAAAAAATGAAAATATTCTGAAAATTAATTGGCGATTTTTGAGAATAGCGCTGGCCGGTTTTGGCCGTTACGTTGGGTAAAGGGTTAACAAGGACTCTCTCTGACCATGACTTTCAAGGACTTTTATAATTTGTATACAAACTTACAACACCATGAACATCACAAAGAATTTCAGCCCCGAGGACCTGATACATGAATCTGGAAAACCAACTAGCTATATATACATGTATATCATCTCCTAAGTGCAACAAAGCAACAGCATTGCAGATGACGTCTTCCTGATTTCAAGGAACAATATGGAGATCAAAAAGATGTTGTTCCTGACCGTTTTTGGGACACTGTATGTATGTGGGGGCGGATTGTCATGTAACTTCTTGTCTCAGAGGTTGCAGGAAAACTGAATTTAAGAACTTTTCAAGAAAGGTGGTGGAAAATCAAGTACTTTTCAAGGATAGAAACCAATTCAATCACTTGGCAAGGAAAGGGCCAAAATTCAAGGACTTTTCAGTTGAGTGGGTACCCTGATGGAGTAAATCCTGGAGGGGGGGGGGAGGAGAGGGGTGTCGAACACATCACAAATTCATTGTCACGATGTGTGTGCATACTGAGCTCTTTCATTGGTTAATTCTTAGTCCCACCTGGCAATAGCAACGTCAACAGAGAAAATTTTACTTTGTATACCTCACTGCTAGGAGTTAACTGTCAACCCTTTACCCAATGAATCGCCAGCATCCGCCCGCATAATATGCAAATTCAGCAGTTGAAAAAATATTATTTTTCAAAAAATTTCCAACAAAACCATATCATGCGACCCCTCGTTGGAACAAGCTCATCGAGCTCGTTCCAATGAGGGGTCAGTTAGTTAACCCACTGAGCATTTTCAAGATGCTTTTCATCAAATCTAGCCATGACTGCTTTGCTGAATTCATTTAAATTTGACTCACAGAATAATTGGTGAAAAACTCTATTCAATTTACTGATGAGAAATTTGATTTTAATGTGCCCAAATTATACTCATTTCCATGGCAAGAGAAATCCTGCGCTCGGAGGGAATATCTGCCAACAGCATGCAAGGAGATAATGCATTTTATGAGACAGCTTATCCTACTGGAAACATGTTGTGGTCATAAAACTCACCAGGCCCTTCCAGTGTGCCACATACACATCAACACTTTATCAGCAAATGCTAAAATGCCACTAGTGCCTTTGTAGCACTGAGATAGATGAAGGTGTGCCCCAAATCTTTGATAATGCCAGATACAATACTGTGATTACAGAAATGGTCAGAGAGTTTTGACCAGATTGCAACACCCATGAAGTGGTCAGTTCTGGTTCATTTTGCCCTGAGACTTGCTTTGTACCTCATTAGTGGGTCGCCATGAAGAGTTAGTCGTTATGGGACACAGATATTTTAGATCAATTTTTTTAGTGATATACCAGTGTATTAAGATCTGTCTACTATAGTATTATTTGAATGTTGTGAAAATACACTGTATGACACCTGCTAAATAGACTCATTTGTAAATAGATAAATGGCAAAATAAATATTGAATGTTTGTCCATAAATTAATATCTATTAATCACTTGACATGAATAAATTTAATTTTATATTAGAAAAATCCTAGTGGATAAAAGTAATTTATGAAGAATTGTAAAATATTTATACTGATATAATTATTAAAGTAAAATAAAAAATGTACATACAACCGGTCAAAATTCTGTTTTGAATAGCCACTTTGCCAATGAAAATTATTCAATTAACAGGAGTTTTCAATTAACAATGATGGTGTCATTTTCCTGTATTCTAGAGATGAACTTAGCATTTATTCTATTACATCTTGTTTGACAGCTCTGTCAAACAAGATATAATAGATTAAATGCCTGTATTGGATGTACTGAGGCCAAACAGGTCTATGAACAAAGGAAAACTGGGGAAGAGTCAGGGTAATTTCTCGACAGGTTACAAGATTTTTTTATTCAATTAACAAGAGTTTACTCTATAACCTACATTCAATTAACAGATCAAATTTGTATTGGAGGTATGGTAAATAGTTTTGCGTTGGGAAATTATATTCAATTAACAGGGTTATTCAGTTAAGAGATATCCAATTAAGTGGCCTCCACTGTATTAGCAAGACAACAGAGAAGCTAACAGAGACTAACACGTCTCACATATTAATGACAATATATTGCTAAGGCAGGTTTCAAACACATTTCCAGAGAAACATACCTTGACTTTTACATGACTAACTTCTAAAATTTCGCTGCCCAGTTAAATTTTTAACACGTTAAACCATTTATCCAATTCACACAATATCAAAATTAGTTATTTTAATTACTCTTTTTCATATTTTTCACCAAATTTCAACAAAACCATATTATGTGACCTCAGTTATTGGAACGAGAGCAACAAGTTTGCTCCAATGAACGGTTACAATATGCTTTTTTTTTAATTTTTGAAAAAACTTTTTTTTTCTAACTAGTCAATTTGAAAATGACCTAGAGGGATGTGTCCCAACTCATTACATAAAGAGTTAATGCTTTGCCTAACAAAGCAGCCAAACCAGTGCAGCACAAAACATAACAAATCATCAAGTTTATTTTTTCCAATTTTGGCTTCTAAAGAATAGGTAAAAAAAAATTGGTTCATTTCCAATGCGGTGTTATAAGCAGTAAAGTGTTAATTTATGCATTTGGAGTGCTGAATAGAGTGTGGAATTTGAGTTTCACCTAACATTAACCCTTTACCTAACGAATCGCCCGCATCCGCCCACGTAATGTGCAAATTCAGCAGTTCAAAAAATATTATTTTTCAAAAAATTTCAACAAAACCATATCATGTGACCCCCTCATTGGAACGAGCTCGTCGAGCTCGTTCTAATGAGGGGTCACATGATATGGTTTTGTTGAAATTTTTTGAAAAATTTCAAAAAATGATATTTAAAATAATAAATTTTGATATTGTCTGCATTGGGTAAAGGGTTAAATAAAAGTATCACAAAAATGAATGCAGTAGGTCTAAGTTACTATTAGTTTACTATGCGGGAGCGCGGTGGCTCAGTAGGTAGAGGTGCAGGCTGCAAGCCGAGAGGTCCTCGGTTCAAATCCCACCTGCGGCAACCGCGTTGTGTCCTTGGGCAAGACACTTCACCCCCATTGCCCACGTGGGGGCACGGTGGCGCTGTGTACTAAGGCGTACTGCACGTCGATGGTGCACCTGTCTTCAACCAATGCTAACCCTGCTTGTGTGGAGTTGGTATGTTGGGGAGCTGACAGTTGCTCGCCGTTGCTCGGTGGTTCTCTCTGGGTACTCCGGCTTCCTCCACCCGTAAAACTGTCATGGTCATGATTAGCCATTGTGCAGAAATATGTGACCTTAAACACCAATAAATAATAATAATAATAATAAATAGTTTACTATGCTATTAATTTTTATATTGTATCAATGACAGTACATTTAAAATTCCAGGACTTTTGCAAAATCTGAACCATGCGGAGTCATTTTCTAAGAATTCTCAAAGTCTGGAAAATTTATTTTAAAATTCCAAGACTTTACCTAGAATCTGTGAACCATATGGATCCTGTAAATAGATAAACTTAGATAATAAGGCTCCAATATGGGGATAATATAATTAAAAAAAATGTATTCCACTACCTTTCTAAGAGGTTATAAAGCTGTACAATTACTTTCCAAATCTGGTGGTAGGTAAAATTGACCAACAATGTTGACAACACAAAGCTTTTGGAAAAAGACCAGTTGCTGTATCCACAAAATGATACCTTATTCTTTAAAGTTACTTGCATTAAGTATTTTTGTGATTTAAAACAGCTGCTTGATCCATGCATAATCATTGGAGATGAAACCGGTTTGTGACCTGCATTGCATCAAGCTTGAATAGAAAATGTCATTTCCACTGTAGAAAACTCATACAAAGAATGTATACCAGTTGTTTGGTTTGTAACACTTCAGGGATTCCAGTAATTAATAAAATTGTAAACAACATTCTTGATAGGTCTGTGACATTAACTCCATCCCTATTTCCACAGTAACATATGTAAGAATTTTTTTCCGAAGGAGTACACTAAAATTCTAATCCTAACAAGTTATTATTTAAAAATAGAATATGTTTTCATTTTTGAAATTCACTAAAAACTAGAACTTGCAGCCACCACGGCAGCTCCCTCAATAATGGCAATCAGAAAACTGGTGCATTATTTGTTATACAGTGGAACCTGGTTAACTGAATAGCCACTTGGCCAATGAAAATTATTCAATTAACAGGAGTATTCAATTAACAGGTATTGTGTCACTTTCATGTATTCAAGAGATAAACTTAGCATTTATTCTATTATATCTTGTTCATGAGCTCTGTCAAACAAGATATAATAGATTAAATGCCTATATTGGATATACTGAGGCCAAATAGGTCTATAAACAAAGGAAAACTAGGGAGAATCATGATAATTTCTCGACAGGTTACAAGATTTTTTATTCAATTAACAAGAGTTTACTCTATAACCTATATTCAATTAACATTAACTTTGTACTGGAGGTATGGTAAATGGTTTTGTGTTGGGAAATTATATTCAATTAACAGGGTTTTTCAGTTAAGAGATATCCAATTAAGTGGGCTCCACTCTATCATAACAGAAAATAAAGCATGCTCTAACAGAGTGTGGGGACAAAGGTTTATTACAAATAACTGCAGTGATTTATTATTTGTGCATGTAAATATTCTGTGTCTGTAAGACACATATGATGCCCCTGTGTGTTCTACCATATACATTCTGCTTGATACCTGTAAGGGGAGTTGGGGGTGCGGTGGCTCAGTTGGTAGAGGTGCAAGCTGCAAGCCGAGAAGTCCTCGTTTCGAATCCCACCTGCGGCAACCACGTTGTGTCCTTGGGCAAGACACTTCACCCCGATTGCTTACATGGGGGCACGATGATGCTGTGTACTGCGGCGTACTGCACGTCGATGGTGCGCATGTCTTCAACCAATCTGACCCTGCCTGTGCTGCGGTGCTGAGTTCAGAGTTATGATGTTGGAGAGCTGACAGCTGCTCGTCGTTGCTCGGTGGTTCTCTCCAGGTACTCCGACTTCCTCCACCCGTAAAACTATCACGGTCACGATTAGCCATCGTGCATAAGTATGTGACCTTAAACACCAATAAATAAATAAATAAATAAATAAATAAATAAATAAATAAATTGTAAGGGGAGTTAGCCTGACAAACCATGTACCATACAGGTGAAGTTCTACAAAAAGCTGACTAAGTTCCACAACCTATAATCTTGTGAAATATTGAAGCAAATGAAAATCCCGACAATATGCACACCTCTGGTATATATACACAAATCTTGTGAAAGGAAAAGTTCCTAGCTTAAAAAGTGTTAGAGGAGTTACCCGGCCATACCACATGCTAAACAGGAGAAATTCTGCAAAAAAATTGACCAAGTTCAAAAACCTGTAATTTTGTGAAATATTGAATCAAATCAACATCCTGATAATATTCACACCTCTGATATATGTACAAACACCTTGTGAAATAAACAGGTCTTAGCTTCAAAACTTTGAGAGGAGTTAGCCAGACAAAGCACAAAAAACTGAGGAAGTTTGACTAAGTTCAACAACCTGTAATTTTGTGAAATATTGAAGCAAATCAAAATTCTGACAATGTGCACATCTCTGATATATGCCTGTAAAATGAAAAGGTCCTAGCTTGAAAATTGTGAAGAAGTTAGCTGGACAAAGCTACCACGTACCATACAGGTGAAATTCTACCAAAAATCGACTAAATTCTACCAAAAATTGACTAAGTTCAACTTGAAGCAAATAAAAATCCTGACAATATGCACACCTCTGGTATGTGTCAAACACAAACATCTGGTGAAATAAAAAAGTCCTAGCTTAAAAAGTGTGAGAGGAATTAGCCAGATAAACAATGTACCCTAGATGTGGATGGATGGATGGACAGACAGCAGGCAGACAGACAGAAAAGGGTAAAATAATATGCCACCCAACTGTTCATCGAGGGGGCCTAAAAACCTTCCACAAACCATTTGAGTGAGGGGTCATAAGCCAAGTCTGTATGCTTTTTGAGGGGTAGTACTGGGTCATTTACATCATTACATTGGGTGAAGAGTTGATAACATGAGATTAACACCAAAGTTGTGCAGTGCACAGGGTTAGTTACTAAGTTAGTTAGTAATGCATATTTTTTGTAGCCAGAAAGTGAAAGTGAGACTAAATTGAATCCAGGATAAAATGCCAATGGACAAAATGCCAATGGACAAAATGCCAATTGGACAAAATGCCAACCGGACAAAATGCCAACCGGACAAAATGCCAATCGAATCTAATACTGAAGTACAAATAAGAAAAACAAAGTGAATTAATTGTTTATTGTTCAATAATAATAGCACTTTATCAGACAACATTTATTGAGTATTTTCCAAACAAATACAATAGCATAACATAGGATAATATATGTACAAAAATCCATTGGCATTTTAAACTTCAATGAAAAAAAAATTCCTTTAAGGAAAACAAATTTTTTTTTAAAATCCATTGGCATTTTGTCTGATTGGCATTTTGTCCGGTTGGCATTTTGTCTGATTGGCATTTTGTCCATTGGCATTTTGTCTGATTGGCATTTTGTCCATTGGCATTTTGTCAGTACACCGACTAAATTAAGAGGCGATAAGTTAACATCAGGACCAAGCAACTAACTAGTTTCTGTTGAAATGTCTAGGCATTCTGATACCTTTTTATAGCTGATGCTACAAAAAAATTTTTATCAAAGTAGTGCCTAGTTGTTTCACAGAATTTGAAGATTTATATTTTAAATCAATTTAACCCTGATACATCCTACCCTCTGTGACTAAGCCACAGAGAGTAGAATGTATAGGGGTATTTGAGGTCGCCCTATTTTATCAAAATTTTCAAATCACAAATGGGAGATGTCCCTCACGTGGAACTCCAATCTTGTGGGGGAGTGTGTTTGCATCCTTTGCACCTCCCATGTCTTTGCACCTATGACATATTAATAATACATATTATACATTTTATAAGTTGTGCAAATGTAGTTAACTGTCCACTTCTATACACTGAGTTGTCCAGTATTGAGGAGTTTGTGTCCTTCCCCTTTATTGGTTACATCTAGGTTACATTCTGGATGTTAATACAGATTGAGGAGATACGGCAGTATCTTTCTTCTCATTCAAACTTAACATCCATAATGTGGATGGATATTCGTGCAAAGAACACAAAATCTCTTGCTACTGAAATAAGTATAATTTGGGCACAGAAAATCTCTACCGTAAATCGAAAAAACATTTAGCCAATGATTTCTTAAGTTAAATTTAGATGAATTTTTCATGAAATCTAGTCATGGCTGCTTGACAGCAGCCTTGACTAGATTTGATGAAAACTATTTTGAAATACTCAGTGGGTTGAGAGTTAACAATACTTTCAATAGCTAGGGTTATATTATCTGACAGTTCTATGGATGGAGGAAGCCAGATTATCTGAGAGAACTACCAACCAATGTCAAATAACTGTCTGACTCTCCAATGTTCTTACCTGGTGCAAGCAGGGTTATTATCAGTTGAAGGAATGGTTACATTGTCGTGCCTTAAACCTTACAACTTTGCTCCACATATACTATAAGGATGAAGGACACAGTGCAGATAATGTAGGTCAGGATCAAATTGCTGACCTTTTGGTCTCCAGTCGGAGTCCAATAACCAATGAGATGCTGCAAGCCCTCATCTAATGTTTAACTCTTTACATGCTGCTGGATATTCCTGCCCAGGTCACAAAATCTCTTGTCACTGAAATAAGTATACTTTGGGGGACATATAACCAAATTTTTTTACTGAAAATTGAATTAACTTTTTGACCAATGATTTCTTGAGTGAAATTTAACAAGTCTAACAGTTACCACCAAGCCACAGATGCCCCCAAACTATGACCTTGATCAGTGACCTTGACCTCCAACAAACAAACAAAATTTTGTGCGCAGCACATCGTCTCCCCATAAGCAACATGTATGCCAAGTTTCAACAAAATCCAACAAAGCATCTCACAGTTATGGAGCAGACCCGAAAATCTTCCTGACAGACAGACGGACAGAAATGACAAACACTATATACCCCCCCCCCCCCCCCCAATTTTTTTTTTTGGGGGGGGGGGTGGACATAAAAAAGAACTTTTCATCAAATCTAGTCATGGCTCCTCACAGCAGCCATGATTAGATTTTGTTACCTTTCTGATAACAGAAATTACAGCACTAAAAGGATTCAATACACAGCTTTGATAACCATACAAGCAAGAAATACTGGTCTCCTAAATGTAATTCCTTGTAAACAAATTGTTTAATCCATGTTACAAATACATCCAAACTAGGCAATACCTCCACTGAAAAATCCTATCAATTTATTGCACAACAGAATGTCAGATACCTGTAAACCAAGTTATGTCAAACAACCTAGAGCCATTATTGCTTTTCTTTATATAACACTGTGACAAATACTTTTCAAATATATCTCATTATTTGGGTGGGAACACATTTTAACCCAGCTTTTGTGATTTTATTACACTTATCTGTCAATGTGACATTTAAGTTTATTTACTGTTATAATTTAAGTGAATAAAACAAGGAACTGGGGGATGAGAGGAGGAATGCTGAAGTGGGAGGTGTCATATTCTGGCCCATGTAATTAAGTCTGTAATGTTCCGTTAACACCATGCTATCAAATTTTTTTTTATGAGGGCTTAACCCTTTACCCAATGCAGACGATATCAAAATTTATTATTTTAAATATAATTTTTTCAAATTTTTCATAAAATTTCAACAAAACCATATCATGTGACCTCCTCGTTGGAACGAGCTCGTTCCAACGAGGGATCACATGATATGGTTTTGTTGAAATGTTTTGAAAAATAATATTTTTTCAACTGCTGAATTTGCATATTACGCGGACGGATGCGGCCGATTCGTTGGGTAAAGGGTTAAAGACACTTTCAATACCCAGGGCAGTTTCTTCTGGAGGAGGAAGCCAGAATACCCAGAGAAAACCAAAGGTGAGTAACTGCCATACTCCCCTGCGTACTAACTCCACACAAGCAAGGTTAGCAATAGCGTTGGTTGAAGAAAAGTGCACGACCGATGTGCAGTACACCTTAGTATACAGTGCAACCATACTCCTATGTGAGAGTTGTTATATATAAACAGTGATATATTCTCAAACATCAGCAATCAGATTTAACTATTTTTCAATTTTAGCTTGATCCAATTTTGAGTCACACAGCCTCTGTTTTGGAAAGAAAGAAAGAAAATTTTAATGATTGAAGAAAGGTTTTTGTAAATGCTCCCCAGTCATGTCACGTAAATTTAGTGTTAACAGTGTCGTCACAACTTGTGGAATAATGTAGGGATGAGAGTGGCAGCTATCTGAATTTCTTAAATATGTTGGGACTCTCAATTTAATATGAACATTTTTTAATATGAGGTTTCTTCAGAAAATAAGATAACATAGAGTTAAGGTATCTTGGTACACATTTAATTTCCATAAATCTAGACGAAAATGGTCTTGAAAAGAAAAATATTGCTACCACCCTATTCCATTTGACAAAATAATGTTTTGTTTCATTCAAACAGTTAACCCTTTGCGACTACTGTACGTAATATTACGTACGAAAATTGCCGTGCGTTGCGACTACGGTACGTAATATTACGTACTCCGACTTTGAACCCGAGCTGCCGCTTTTTCGTCCAGGAACATGATACTTCATAATTTCATTAAATTGGGTGGATGCTAAGTGCGCGTGTGTGGTAGACCAATCAATATTTTCAACGTGCAGCCTTGAGGCTGCACGTTGCAAATATTAATTGGTCTACCCCCAAATAATGAATATGAACTCTTCCTTTTGCTGTCATTGAACTGATATGGACGATACCACTATTGTTTAAAGGGCTAACGATTGCGTTTGACGTCGCCAAAACCTGATTCTTCGTGATGTTAAAACGTCACGTTAACCGTAGTCGGAAAGGGTTAAACTGTTTTGATTGTACTCACATTTCTCAATCGTCTGTCAGTTTCTTGTTTTAGGAATTCAGACCTGTGAAAGAAAAAAAAATAGCCTTAAAATATATTTTTTTACAATAATTCCACCCAGCAAAATGGAATTATAAAAAAGAACAAAATTGTCAACTAAAATCCTTCTATAAACTACACTATGAAATCTTTCAAAATTTTGATTACACTGATAACTTTTTTCATGTCAGAGCTGGGATAAGAGGAATGGAGCAATTGAGGACAGTTGTCCCCTGAGTTTTTCACCTGGACCTATTCTTCCTTACAAGGTTTCCCTAACCTTTTTTCAACAATTAATTCATAGGCTTAATGTTTCACTACCATGAACGTTAATGATGTCACATAAATTAGTGTTCAGCCCTTTGTCAATTGAAGTAAAATATGGACCAGACTTCACGATAAGTTTAACTCTTAAGAGCCTGGGTAAGTGCCCTGAATTCCCCCCAGCTCACAGCCTATGTAGGTCCAGTGGCTTAGGAGTGATTTCTAGTCAAGTCTTGGCTGCTTGTTAAGGCTTGACTAGAAATCACTGCCTACATAATTTGTCCATTGTTAACAGGACCTCCTCATGATGGCATGCTGAGGGCACCTGTTCTGAGGTCGTAAAAGTTGGAAATTAGCCTTCAAGCATAAAGCAGGAAATGAAAGAGGTGTAATATTGGTGGTCAAGTTTAGTTTCATCAACTATGAAGTCAAGTTTATCCTATTGTTTATACCCATGCCACCCACTTTAGATGACTTTTACCCCAGGCACTGCTTACAGGATCCTATTCTATCAATAAAGCATAACTTATTTATCACAGTAAACAAGCAATGCTCCACTTCCCTGTGTTTCCATGTGGAAGCTTCTTCTTTTGAGTTCCTTTCATGAAGCCAGTCTACTGAGTTATAGGGCACTCTTGGAAAGGTTCAGGGAGCCCTTTCCAACAATATTACATCTCAGCATTTCAGCTTCAAGATGGGGGCATTGCGTAGTAAGGCATACTGCACATCAATGGAGCACTTCCCGCAACCAATGCAAAACTTGCTTGGGCAGAGTTAGTACACTGGGGAGTCTGAGAGTTGAACATCACTGCTCAGTAGTTCTCTCCCGCTTCCTCCGACTGTAAAACTGTCCTATTCAAAGTGTTGTTAAACCCTAATAAATAAATTGGCATCAACAGCTTTTTGGTATTTTAACCCTTTGCGACTATGGTATGTAATATTACGTACAAAAATGTCCATGCATTAATTGCAAATATAGTATGTTATATTACGTCATCCGACTTTTAGCGATTGCATTTAATGTTGCAAAAGCCTGATTCTATGTGACGTTAAAATATCAGGATAACCGTAGTCGGAAAGGGTTAAAAGATTCTATTTTGAACAAATAAAAAACAAGAGCAATTCTGCCAATTCAAGTAAATTACTGAGGTAACTTCATAAGCAGAAGTTAATTCACAATGAGGGTTGAGTATGGAGGAATTGAATCAGTGACAGGGGGTGGAGTTTTTCCTGTATTTCACAAGCACCGAAGGCAAGAAAGAACATAATGAAGGTGGAGTAAAGGGACTGGAATCAACAGCCTGTGGTGTAATTTTTTAAGTATTTCATGAGCATCAAAGTTGAGGCAGAACACAACGAGGGTGGAGTATCAGGGACTTGAATCAATGAGATGAGGTGGAGTTTTTCCTGTATTGCACGAGCACAAAAGGTGAGACAGAGCACAACGAGGAGGGTGGAGTACAGAGGACTTGAATTAAAGACCCAAGGTAGAATTTTTTCTGCTGTTTGTTAAGTGCCAGACAGGCAAGGCAGAACATGAGGTTGACGTACGGGGGACTGGAATAAATGAAGTGAGGTGGAGCTTCTCCTGCATTCCATGAGTATTGAAGGTGAGCTGAAATCAAGTCAGAAAATAAGCAGACTGTCATCTTCAAAATGAGGTCCCCAGAGAGTGAATTCAGCGATGCTACCCTGCACAGCAGGGTAGCATCACTACATTTACCCTCTGTGAACCTCAATCTGATTCAGGATCTCAAAACTAAACAGAAAGAGGTACCCAGAGGATAAATTGGCCCACTGTATCGGATAGCATCATCAAATTCACCCTCTAGGGACCTCATTCTGCAAATGTCACACTGCTTATTTTCAGGCCTGGCTGAAATACTGGAAAAACTTCACCAAGGGTCACTGATTCCTGTGCCCTGTACTCTACCCGAGTTGTGTTCTGTATTTATACCACGATTACACTTGAATTAAGCGAATGAATCCAATATTTTTAAAGAAATATATCACTTTCGGTGGTCTGATAACTTTCATACTTCACACTCCTTTGTGTCATACCATTTCATTCACGTCATAATGTCGCAGAGACATGTAACATCCAATCAGATGCATAATGTCAAATAACATACATTGTTGCATGACATTCTTACGTTGATGCAGATTCAATGTGTGGAGTACGTAGCACATTATTTATTTATTTATTGGTGTTTAAGGTCACATATTTCTGCACAATGGCTAACCATGACCGTGATAGTTTTACAGGTGGAGGAAGCCTGAGTACCCAGAGAGAACCACCGAGCAACAGCGAGCAACTGTCAGCTCCCCAACATACCAACTCCACACAAGCAGGGTTAATATTGATTGAAGACAGGTGCACCATCGACGTGCAGTACGCCTTAGTACACAGAGTCACCATGCCCCCACGTGGGCAATGGGGGTGAAGTGTCTTGCCCAAGGACACAACGCGGTTGCCGCAGGTGGGATTCGAACCGAGGACCTCTCGGCTTGCAGCTTGCACCTCTACCAACTGAGCCACCGCACCCCCTACATAGCACATTTCCCAAAGTTTGAATTGTATCGAAACATTGAATGCACTCAGCAATCAAGGTATAATGAACTGGAAATGAACCAAAATTTCATTTGTTTACAAATGCATGTACCCCAAAGCTCTCAAGCATAAAAATGGTACCACTGAAGAGTACCTCCACACCTCAGGAAAATCTATTGGGGAAGATGTCATATGTACTGGTATAAAATATGATGGCACTTTGTATTCAACTGAGTACTGTCTGCGTGCAAAATTATATTTATCAATGAGACTTTACAGTCAATAAATTTTCTTAATAACCACAGTGTGAATTAATTTACTATGATGGATATGTTTTCTAATTTTGATACAGGTATAGTTTAGAGCTATGTATAAAAATAAGGCACTTCAGATACAAGTTGTTTATATTTATCCTTGATACAAAGCTTTTAATATTAAAATATAAATAATATTGCTTTCAATGTGGACAGTGATACTGCTGTTCTCATTGAACTGGAACTGACAAAACAAATTTTTGCAAACTGAAAGAGACTATGGAATTTTAACAAACAACCTGAAGGCCATTCTGTTCATAGTTGGGGAGCTGTTTCAGCCTTAACCCTTGTCGTGAGATATCAACAAAACACTGCGATAAACTAGAAGAAAAAAGAGTAAGGTGAAGTGTTATGTCCCATCCTGCTATACAACAGATAGCATATGTTGCTGATAGGAGTGGTGGCATTTAACTCCCTGCATGCATGCAGCTGGCAGATATTCCTGCCCAGGGCAGGTTTACTCAACATTAAAACATGTATAATTTGGGCACATTTAATCCAATTTCCAGCATTTAAAGTGAACAGATTTTTTCACCAAAGATTTCTCAAATTAAATTTGGAAGACCTTTTCATCAAATCTAGTCATGGCTGCATGAAAGCAGCCATGACTAGATTTGATGAAAAATATCTTAAAAATACTCAAGAAAAAAAGAGTCCATTCCCACAGGTAAGTAATTTGTGATGAAATGTTTTCAATAAAAAATTTGTGAGCTAGCTAGTAATTTTAATTTTCTTTTTCTTTTTTACATAAAGCCTATTTGTGGATACGTCAGCTCTTAACTATTATTATTATTATTATTATGTCTGCCATATTATTATTATTATTATTATTATTATTATTATTATTATTATTATTATTATTATTATTATGTCTGCCATTTTGAACAAACAAACACATGCAGGCTAAACTGATTAGACTTTCCAGCACATTCAACATGGTAGATATGAATATTTAATTTTCTGCTGCCATTCAATGAAAATTTTACTAGAGGACAAAAATTAACAATGCAAAAGTTTTTGGGGACAGTTTTCTTAGCCTAGCAAGGGGCATAGTTGTGGTAAGTATATGTAGCATTTCCAGCATTTAAAGTGAACATATTTTTTCACCAAAGATTTATGGATATCCTTTACCCAATCAACCTACCAAAGAACAATGCTTGAGTTATAATGCAAAATGTTCATATGGAAACTTTAAGTATAACAAGGGACATAACTGAAGTAAATATACATGACAAAACCTGCAATATGTTGTATTCTTTCTCTGTACAGGTCTCTCAGCATATTAACTGGTTGAGGGCTAGAATATTTTTTGTTGGTCTGAATTTGTTATTCAAAATTTGTTTTATTTCAAATTATTGGAGAGTTCCCACAGGTCCTCTCTAATAATTTGTAATAAAACAAACTTATATAAACAAAATATTATTTGCATTTGACTGAATAGGAAACACGAGCAAGGAAAATGATGGCTTTTGCTCTGGAGCCCTCATTTTTTTGAAAACCCTGATAGTGGCTTCTCGCACTCAAACAGCTAAAAAAACGTCAAAATCTGACAACTGATGATTGGGTTATAAGATAAAAGTTTCATACGAAAAGTTTTCTGAATGTAACCAGATGTAACAAGTCCAAAACAGTGTAACATATGCATGGACAAAACACATGAGATGTGGATATCCTTTTTTATTACATGCCTATTCTATGAAACCCTCATCTACAGCAACACTAAACCATGCGGAAAATGAAAATCTGTTCCGCACATATGTGCAGAATGAAAATCGTTGACGGACTATTTTTATAAAGAAGCGAAGTTTCACTGGAATTTTCTACAAATTGTGCACCACAATTACAATTTGAATCACTAGTGATAGCTAAAAATCGTCCCCCAAAGTTCCAATGTGTTCTATGTGCCACTAGGCTTTGCAGTTGTGTCTAGGCAAGTCTTGGCTGCCTATGTTGGCTGCAAAGACTTGCCTAGAAATAACTGACATGGTTCCTTGGATGTAACTTGCAAATAAATCTAAAAACTGCCTTTTGGACCTTCAAGAATTAAAGAAGAATTTAAGTTTTATTTGAATGAGGACTGAGATTGGGAAAATTTTGGTTTGAATTGGGAAAAATCATGCCAAAATGCCATTGGGCAAGGAGCCCATATTCGGCCCCTGTAGACATCCAAAAGAACCCCTGTGACAAAAAGATGAACAAGCCTACTGAACATGTACCATGTCATTAAGAAGGTCAGGCAAAGCTTCAACATTTGATTTAATATAGTCCCGATGATATTAATTTTGTTTCGATGTGACAGATGCAGAGGAGGGGTTGCTGCTAAGCATTAAACACTTGTCCTCCAATCTACCTTGCTACATATGCAAAAAAAATATGTTTAAACTGAACTAAATGTCTTCTCTTTAACCTTTATTCTATCATCAGGCTTCCAATACATGCAAATCTGGAAATAAGCAGACTGTCATCTGCGGAATAAGGCCCCCAGAGGGTGAATTTGGTGATGCTACCCTCCACAGCATGGTGGCATCACTAAATTTACCTTCTGGGAACCTCAATCTGAATCAAGGTCTCAAGCCTAAACAGAAAGAGGTAACTAGAGGATAAATTGGCCCACTGTATGGGAAAGCATCCGTAAATTCACCCTCAGGGGATGTCATTCTGCAAATGACATTTTGTTATTTCCAGGCTTGTATAACACAGGAGTCAGGATGACATAAGAAGAGATCAAGGAGCTTCAACTTCTGAAACTACTTCCATTCCATTAAGGAATATTCCAATTTTTAAATTGATTTGCTTGAACCGACAAGTGGCCTTAGATACAATAGTCAAGTGGAGCATGAGAATATGTTCAATTGAAAGAATGTGCAATGTGTGAAGTACGTGGAGAGTGTATTGTAACTGAATCACCAGTAGAGTGGAGATTCCACCCAAGCAATAATTGCAAATTTGTTGCAAAGCATAACAAGCACAAGCAAAGTTCCAGCCAATGAACATCCGGGTTAAATCCCAGAGGTTCATTGGCTGAAACATTGCTCGTCTTTTTGGTCAGGTGCACAGAATTGGAAAGTGATACTTTTGGTGTTAACTCCACTCCAAAGGTGATTATTTATTTATTTATTTATTGGTAGTTAAGGTCACATACTTATGCACAATGGCTAATCATGACCGTAACAGTTTTATGGGTGGAGGAAGCTGGAGTACCCTGAGAGAGAGACACCGAGCATCGACGCGCAATTGTCAGCTCCTCAACATTCTAACTCTGTTCAAGCTCTGCTCAAGCAGGGTTACAACAGTTGAAGACATGTGCACTATCGGCATGCAATACGCCTTAATACATGACGTCACCGTGCCCCATGTAGGCAACCGGGATAAAGTGCCTTGTCCAAGGACACAACTCGGGTCATCCAAGATGGGGATCGAACTCGGGACCTCTAGCATAGAGGTCCAACAGTCTACCACTGAGCCACCGCGATCCCTCCAAGGGTGATTTAGTTTCAGTTTACTCTCCACGTGTTGTACTACTTGTAATTTGCTTTCAGATTCGATATGATTCAAAATAATCTGTCCGATTGGATTGAGGGATTTGATTTGACCACAAATATTGTATTCACAGGGCCTTAGCCATTCGAGTAACCATGAGCATGCACAAAGGGATTAAAAACATGGTTGGATCACATATTCTTGTCACATCCAGGGCAGCTGATGGCTGGTAGAATGCACAGGTTACCATGAATAGGCATGACACATGAACACAACAATTATCATTATATCCCTGACTTGACATGTAGCTCTGACATCAAACAGATATTTAAAATTCTTTTAGATGGTTGGTGACAGACCATTAGGTTTAAATTTACAATACCTATTAGTTGTGTTTAAGGTCACTGACTTCAGAAGCTTCTTCCGTGGGATATTTTTATTTCTATCAAACAACTGAGAAACAGCCCACATTTTTGTTATAATTTACCCACACAAGCATATGAATTGAGGTGGTTGGTAGTAACGTTTTTGTTTTATGTCAATCCTTGGGTCTGGTAGACAGACTCATAATGCGCTAACTATTAATTATATGCTGGCAAGTAACCATTCATGTCATAAAATTTCTAAGTTGTGTGAAGCCGAAATGCAAAATATGTATAAAATTCTTCCACCACATTAGTCCAAACTTGGATTTGGATTCTGAGGACATAGAAAATTTTTTTGATGCAATGTCTCCAAATTATTATTTTACAGGCTTGCAACCTTTGGGACAAAGTTTTAATTAAAATTTGATTGTAATCGAATCAGTCTTTCACAAGCACATGTACAATCAGGCCTGAAAATAAGCAGTCTGACATTTGCCGAATGAGGTCCCCAGAGGGTGAATTGATGATGCTATCCAATACAGCGGGCCAATTTATCCTCTGAGTACCTCTTTCTGTTTAGTTTTGAGACCCTGATTCAGATTGAGGTTCACAGAGGGTGAATTCAGTGATGCTACCCTGCTCTGCAGGGTATCATCACTAAATTTCACCCTCTGGGGACCTCATTTTGCAGATGACAGTCTGCTTATTTTCTGGCTTGTATACAATTAAGGGTGGATCAAAAATTGTGTCATCTTGACATTGATATCCATCTCGTCTCATGAGCTTGTTCCAATGAGTGGTCATAAGCTATGTTCTTGAGACTAAAAAAAAGGGGGGGAAAAAGGAAAAGGAATGGTGATTTTTTTGTGAATAGCACTGGCTGGTTTTGGCCATTAAATTGGCTCAAGGGTTAAAGTAACAAATTCTGATATTGTCTGCATTGGGTGAAGGGTTAATATGCAAATTATAAATACAAAGACCATGATTAGGTTGACATTCTCATAATATTGTGGGTAAACCTACATTATTATCTTGCTGGATTGACATTCTCATACTTCAAGCCCATATTGTATCAAATTATTGTTAGTATATAAATGATTTTATCACATAAATGGCTGTTTATTCAAACAATAATTTATTTATTTACTGGTGTTTAAGGTCACATACTTATGCACAATGGCTAATCGTGACAGTTTTACGGGTGGAGGAAGCTGGAGTACCTGGAGAACCACCAAGCAACGACAAGCAGCTGTCAGCTCCCCAACATCGTAACTCCGCACTGCAGCACAGGGAGGGTTAGATTGGTTGAAGACATGCGCACCATCGATCGACGTGCAGTACGACTTAGTACACAAAGTTATCATGCCCCCATGTGTACAGTCAGGGTTAAGTGCCTTGCCCAAGGACACAACATGGCAGTCTGAATTGATCGCTCAGACGGTCACCCATCCAAGGACTAACCAGGCTCGACGTTGCTTAACTTTGATAATTAGACGAGAACATGTTACCCACCCCCCCTCCACCCACCCCCTTCAAACAATAAAAGCCTTGGATAAATTTTTGCTTTATACACCTAGTAGGGTGATAAATTTTCCCCGTAGGTTTAACACTGAAAGAATTTATTCTCATAGTAGAGATAGGCTTGCTGACCTCTGACCTCTACTGCATTTGTGTTGTCATGACCTGTTTTATGCTTGTGGGAGACATAATGAACCAATGTTTATGAAACGCTGACCGTCGCTTAAATGTTTTGTTTTAGAATATATACGTTTTGCAGAGTAAAACAATTTGTGTCGGACGATCTAAGTAGATATCATTTGTCAACTGTATCACACGTGCGATAAACAAACTCTTTGAACTATGCTATTGACCGCTAATTGACACACAGTCATGTAATCAGAATCCACATTATGACAGTTCACTTCACATCTGTTGTCTTCAATAATTGACCAATCACGTGCATCCGCTCCAGGGGGCGCTAGCAGTATTGGGTACTGGTCGAGGCCCCTTGGAGCAAGTCAGATCATTCATCGTTTGACCATCTTATAGTGAAGCGAATATTCCAAGATCAGCAAATTTTGTTTGGACACGGACGTTTTAATCAATCAGGTTAGTACCACTATTTTCTATCCGTTGTTATATCAGCTAACGTTAGTAGTCGTTATGGTTTTCAAAGTTTTGGTTTTTGGCAGTAGTTTTGTTGTTAAATTTGCGGAGTTTCTGTCTCCTAATACCCCTTGCGCTAAAACACCGCTAGCGTTTCCTTTTTCGGAGGCACTGCGCCTTCAACAGGAAATTCAGGAAGTTGATGTTAGGTTGTTTGGTATTAAGGGGTTAACGCTGGATAGGATTACTGGCTCCCACCAGCGTCAGATTCGGGCCTTCTGCCCCCAAGTAGTGATATTGGTCCTGGGGGGTAACGACCTATCCTCTTCATCTCCTGAGGCCGTTTCCCGAGAAATCCAGGATTTTGTGTACTATTTGGAATGATGTGTTTTTGTGAAGGAAATTTTCGTGTGTGAGGTACTCCACCGATTTTCCATTAAGCTTCCCTTACCTGGTCGCGTTTTTTCTACAGCTCCCACCGTAGTGGACCGTTTCAATTGTAAGGTAGACCAATTGAATGCTCTCCTTTCCCAGGAATTACGAGGCTATGTGGCGTCAGTGCATTTTTGGCGCCAGAGACGCTTGGCTCTATCTGTCCGTTCCAAAGTCTATGATGGCGTCCATTTGAATCCCTGTGGTATGAAGGCCTTTCGAAAAAACATCCGAGACGCTATTACTTCAGGTCTGAAGGCTCTTAAAGCGAGTGTTTCGGAGTGATTCTCACGTTGTGTATACACCCATGATTCCACTGTACCTCTTTCATATCAATCGATAGCGTAACTGCCAACCAACACAAGCTACAGCAAACCGTTCCTCTGTTCTTCCGGTTTCCAGTTCGCATTTTCATTGTGGGTTTCCGGTTCCTCCTTTTGGATGAATCAAGCTGCGGTGTCTGTGTGTCCCGTTCAGTGTTGCTGTTTTTCATGTCTTGTCTCATCCCGATTTGTTGTTGTTATGCTCAATGGTAAGTGTTTAAATTATTGTAACCCAGCGGGGGCAGTCGTGCTGATACACAGCGCGACTCATTCGTTATCATGTTCCATTGTCAGCTTTGTAATTTTGTTCCCCAGCTGAGGTTTTCGCCGGTTTCGTATTATTTGCTTACCGCTGGTCCCGGTTTTCACCGGAGTCTCCACTTCCTTAATTGCATTCGGTGGCAGTTTCCGAGGCCGTATTTCTCTGGGGGCCGCACCGTTGGGCCGTTTCCGTAGTGACTTTGGGGTTCGTTCATTTTCGGTTTTCCTCGCATTCCGTTTGTGTCTTGTATGTTTAGGCTGGCTATGGACACGGTGATTTTCCGCATTGCCATGTCCCCCTCGCGTCGCGTTTTTGGTGGGGCGGCAATTGGGCATCCTACTCGGTTTCATTAAGGGGGTCATCCAACAACGCCCGTGGTTTCGGGTCAATTGTCTGTACACATCCGGTTTTCTCATCGTCACATACACGTGTGCCTTTTGGCAATTTCTATAGGTCTGTGCTTTTTCTCGCCGGAACCCAAGTTCCCATTCCTGAATTCCCCCCCCAACCCCTCCATTTTGTCTTTTATTTAAATTGCGGGAACATATTCTCCTGACCTTCCTCATGTCAGCCTTTTGCCAATCAGTTCACACCACTATCAGCTTGACTCAAGTTAGCTAGTTGACTAGCTCATTGCTACAAGCCAAAACACAACTACACGAAATGGTTGAATTGAGCCCTCTTAATCATTATCTGCAATGGGCCTTCTCGGCCCACCTACCTTTGTTGGGTGGCTCCTGCATGGGGGCGTCATTGCCCCCCGTTTGCTGAAGGGGTTTTATTTCATAAGTGGCGCCCAGACGTTGGGTGCATCACGCACCCCTTGTGCATGTTTTTTTTCGCAGGTTCTTGTACCTCGGTGATTCGGCCCGCCGACATTATTACGCACCATGTGCTTCTCTGTTCGTTTTTACACTGTCTGCCTGCGAAACGTTTTATTTCTGGGCGTCCCGATACCCCTCCGTGCCTGTTTCTGTTATCTCTCAGTAGGTGCCCATGCTGTTTGTTGCTGCTTTGTTTTTCACCGGTTGGAAGTTCCATTCTAATTCTATGTCAGTTTACTATTTTTCAGAATGCCTAAAGCAAAGCGGAAGACCCGCGGTGTCGGGAAATCAGCCACCACTACCAGTCAGCATTGTCGGGGCCGCCAATCAGATGTTTTGGGCGATGGTCTATCACATTTGTATGCCATACCTGAAGAGTCAGTGCCAGGACAGTCTTCCACACAGGAGCTTACTTATGATCTTCCACCACCACCAGTTTCTACACGGACACGTCGTGTTCGCCGCATTAGCGGCTCTTCTGTTCCACCTATACACGGACAATCTCAATCTCAGTTATCCTCTGGGCCAACTCGTAACATTGGCTCTGTTCCAGACGATTTTAATCCGATCCACACCATCGGCGAGATACTACAGTCTTCAAACCCCATTTGCAATACTGACTCTGCACCAGATGTTGTTCATTCAGGACTTACTCCACATGCTGTTGCGCCACCTTCCAATGGACCGGTACTTCCGCCAACAAACTCAGGTGGTGTGCGCTTTACTCCATCTACCAGTGACTTGTGTTTCAATGTTTCTCGGGATGTGCATTCCAGTAGCCACTCAGACGGAGGGCCTGGACCCTCGCGTTTTCAACAGACAATTGCACATAATACCAGAGACCAACCGCTTGCCACTCCATCTGGCATGGGACCACAACCTTCCACCTCCAGACAGTTGTTCGCTGACAGTTCATTAGACAGTGTGATGCCCCCAAATCCTGTTTCACAGGTTTTGACTAACTCTATGTTTTCCAGTGGTCCCTCTATTCCATCTACATCGTCACGTCAGACGTTAATTCAACAGCTGCAGGCCACTTTGGATCACTTACGCAAGGAGGAAGCTGCAGACCAACCGAACACAGGTAGTCAGGGTATGCCTACTTTCTTGTCACATACTGTCTCCCCTGCACCTCATGATATGGTTCAGCCATTGCCTTCAGTTATGGGCTTAGGACCAACTAGCCCCCCACCTCAGGCTCCACCCTCCACTCCATTCAATCAGACTGCCAATGTGCCATCTTATGGCGTTGGTAGTCCTGGGCAGTTTATATCTGCGTCAGTTCCTTTGGATGGCTTGGTGAGTCCAGCACTGAAACAAAAAATTTGGGACGAGGAGTTTGTCGAATTTGCCGCTTTGATCTCTAGTAGTCCTGAAGCTGCCCAGTACACGGTGACTCTTGGTTCAGGGGGACAGGAGCTTCCGGCCCTTCAATGCATCCCCAAAACACCAAAGCAAGTTAATACTATTGATCAATGGCTCTCTGCCTTCCAAGTATACACAACTGTTTATGTTCAAAAATTTCCATTGCGAGCGGCTCAGTTAATTAAATACCAGTCACTTATTCGATCCTTGGCTGATGAAAAGGGTAATTGGTCCTTTTACGACCGCCAATTTCGTTCCCTTAGGCAATTTAACACCAGTCTTTCCTGGGATTACATACACATGGAGTTGTGGATTAAGGCTATAACTAGCACCTCCCAACAGCCCAAGCCTTTTCGCACCCAGTCTCAGTCAGTTAGGCAACCACCTTACCAGAGGCGTGGTAATCGCCAGACACAGGTTCCTTTAGGCTTCTGTATCCGTTTTCATGAAGGCAATGGCTGCTCACTGCCCTGTAAATTTGAACACAAATGTTTTCAATGTGACCAGGAACACTCCTTTAATCTTTGCCCTAATCGTCGGGATTGGTTTCGCTCTCCCTTTCGGGGTAGATTTGGCCGACGCCCCGGGGCCAAAGGAGGGTACAGAGGGGCATCCACCACCCCTAAAGACCGTAGATAAAGCCATTGTTACGCCGGTTTGTGTCACAGCTCTTCAACTGCTTTTGCGGGGTTGCCCGTTTGCTGCCAGTGATCTAATCAAAGGATTCTCTGAGGGGTTTCGTCTGGGCTGTGATGCAGTGATTCCATCACTCTTGGCTGAGAACCTCAGATCCGCAGCTGATTTTCCAGGCGTACTTGACACCAAACTGTCAAAAGAACTTAAGGCAGGCCGCATCTCTGGGCCTTATACAAACCCCCCTTTGGATAACTTTCACGTCTCTCCCCTTGGGGTCGTCCCCAAGAAAATGCCAGGAGAATACCGACTAATTCACCACCTTTCTTATCCACAAGGGGCATCTGTCAATGATGGTATATTAGCCGAACATGCCACGGTTCAGTATGCCACCGTTCAGGATGCCATCTCCATTATCAAAAAATTGGGTCCTGGCTGCCTTTTAGCAAAAACCGACATTAAGTCAGCCTTCCGTCTCATTCCTGTCCACCCGCTCGACCACCATCTGTTAGGTTTCAAATGGCGTGGCCATTACTATTATGACAAGTGTTTGCCCATGGGCTGTTCTATGTCTTGTAAAATCTTTGAGTCCTTCAGTACTGCCCTAGAATGGATTGCAATGCACCGGTGCCATATATCCAACGTTGTACATGTTCTAGACGATTTTCTCCTCCTTTCACACACAGAACGGGAGTGTGCTCTAGGTCTCCGACTGTTTCTACAGCTCTGTGATACTCTTGGTGTGCCTATTGCACATGACAAGACGGCTGGGCCTTCCCGGGTTCTGGAATTTTTGGGCATCGAATTAGATACCATTCTCATGGAGGCAAGGTTACCCCTCGACAAACTTCACAAGTGTCAACAGGCAATTCATTCACTACTATCAGGAAGCAAGACGACACTTCGGGCATTGCAATCCATCATTGGGACCCTTAACTTTGCTTGCTCAGTGGTTCTCCCAGGTCGTGTGTTCCTGCGTCGTCTGATCAATCTTACGATTGGAATTCAACGTCCACATCACCACATTCGACTCACTAAGGAGGTGAAGGAGGACTTGCATATGTGGCTCGATTTTCTAGAGACCTTTAATGGTAAAACCTTTTTTCTAGATGAGCTCTGGATGGCATGCGACTCGCTTCACCTCTTTACCGATGCCTCCAGTACATTAGGTTTCTCTGCAATCTTTGGTAGGTCCTGGCTCTATGCCGCATGGTCCGCACAAGCAAGAAAGTTGAATATTGCAGTCCTGGAGCTGTACCCCATCATCCTGGCCCTGGAAATTTGGGGCCCAAAGCTGGCTAATAAGAAAATAATTCTTCACTCCGACAATGAGGCTGTAGTGACAGTGATCAACAAGCAAACATCCAAGGATGTTCGCTTGTTGACCCTGTTACGACGATTTGTTTTACTCACTCTTCGCCATAACATTTTGACCAAATCAGTTCACGTACCCGGCAAATCCAACATTTTAGCAGATCAGCTTTCTCGCTTGCAGGTCCAGGATTTTCGCAGGTCGGCTCCGTGGGCGGATACAGATCCAACAGAGATTCCAGCGGCGTTGAGCATCGAGAACTTCCTTCAACTGTAGATTTTATAATGTCACATGCCTTATCCACAACGACTCAGGCCAGTTATAGACGTTCTTGGCTTAAATTTATCACCTTCTGTGACCTTAATCGGTTAGCACCAACCCTACCTGTCTCTGTCCATACTTTAGCCCTCTTTGTTGGCCACCTTTTTCATCTGGGTTATATTATCTCCTCGGTGAGGACAATCTTATCGGGGATCAGTTTCTTCCACAAAATCAACGGCTTCCCTGATCCCATTAAGGGGTATTTTTTCCATAGCTTACTCAGCGGTTATAACAAACTGCGCCCGTCTTTCGATGTTCGTCTGCCGATCACACGACCTCTGTTGGATCGCCTTCTCTTTGCCCTTCACCACTGCACGTCCAATTCTTATCAAAGTGGCTTATTCCGAGCATTGTTTGCCACGGCATTCTACGCTTTCGCACGCATTGGGGAGCTTTGTGTAACCTCTCAGCAGCAGCATGTTTTACAGTATCGTGATATCCTAGTCGGTCCCGATGACATTTTGTTTACCTTTCATAGTTTTAAGCACAGCACTCCTGGGTCATCTCATACTATTCGCGTAAGCCGGCAATCTCCATCCTCCGTCTGCCCGGTTCTTCTCCTACATAATTACCTACGTTCACGGGGCTACTCCCAGGGCCCACTGTTTCTGACATCAGACGCCAAACCAGTACCACGGATTGTGTTCGATAACGTTCTCCAATCTGCTTTGAAGTTTTGCGGCATGGACTGTGCCCGTTACAAAAGTCATAGTTTTAGAATTGGGGCTGCAACGTGGGCTGCGCTGAGGGGTTTCACAGACACCCAGATTCGTGCGATGGGCCGCTGGAAATCAGATGCGTTCCGTAAGTATATTCGAGCACCATCTTTACACTAAGCATTTCATTGTTGGCATATCCCTGTCTTTCGTTGACCTAGCATACTGTCATACCCTGGCTACCTGAGATAGGGTATCACGGAGGCTCCGCTATTGGCTGGTTGCCTCCTTATTTTTCTTTCATTGTTTTACCCATAGGTTATCTATACATTATTTTCTTTGCAGCATTTTCGATGTATTCAGGTTTTCTTTGCTGGTGTGTTTGCACTATTCTCCTGGTTTTCGAGGCAGTTACTGTGGTTCCTTCTGCCCACTTTTCTCAGGGAAGGTAATGATTATACCTACTATTGCCCCACTCCCCTTTCAGCAGATTTTTCAGGGGTGCAGGCTTGTTGGTGGCCCATTTATGCTATTGGCTAAATGGCGTACCGGCTTTCGCTTCCTGTCTTTTAGGGTTCCATGATCTCCCGGTCCATTTGCTTCTTGTTCGGCGCAGTATTCCAGGAGGTTGTGCTCAACACACCAGTTGCGAATGAATTTTTAACGTTAGTATTGCAGCACCGTTTATTCCCATGTATTCAGGTTTTTGTGTTTTCTTTCTCTGCTACCACAACCGCTCAGGGTGTCTGCCCTTGCTCCATCCATGTTCAAGGCATCTCATCACATTTGGGCATCCCACTTTCTTTCTGGTGGGTGTTTGCCAACTCTTTTTGGAATCATTGAGTTGGCATTGTGGCGGAGACACCCACCGATGCTCAGATTGGGCAATATTTCATTATTATTATTATGAATATTTATCTGTGTTATAAACTTTAGTTAAATTATTTATTTATGTCTGCAAATTAAACGATGTCTTGATCATGAGAATGAGAGAAAATAATAAAAAGGCAACACACATTTGGTACATAGGTGTTGTCCTAAACGGAGTTACTTATTGTTATATATATACCTAATATTTTGTTTCCTTAGGGAGTCCAGACATAAATACGTTTTGCAGAGTAAAACAATTTGTGTCGGACGATCTAAGTAGATATCATTTGTCAACTGTATCACACGTGCGATAAACAAACTCTTTGAACTATGCTATTGACCGCTAATTGACACACAGTCATGTAATCAGAATCCACATTATGACAGTTCACTTCACATCTGTTGTCTTCAATAATTGACCAATCACGTGCATCCGCTCCAGGGGGCGCTAGCAGTATTGGGTACTGGTCGAGGCCCCTTGGAGCAAGTCAGATCATTCATCGTTTGACCATCTTATAGTGAAGCGAATATTCCAAGATCAGCAAATTTTGTTTCCCGCCCTCCACCCCCCTCATTGGGTCCTGCCTCCTACAGTTGGTTGTGGTAGCACGTGAAGTACGCTACTGGTACTCAGCATTTTACAATGTTAACAGGCATGACTTGACACTTCATGCTTCTGATCCCATGCTTTTCCAAAGTTTTTTCTACAGATTTTTCTTTGGTTTTTAATGCCGGGATCCTTTTTTCATCGGCGGAGACACCCACCGATGCTCAGATTGGGCAATATTTCATTATTATTATTATGAATATTTATCTGTGTTATAAACTTTAGTTAAATTATTTATTTATGTCTGCAAATTAAACGATGTCTTGATCATGAGAATGAGAGAAAATAATAAAAAGGCAACACACATTTGGTACATAGGTGTTGTCCTAAACGGAGTTACTTATTGTTATATATATACCTAATATTTTGTTTCCTTAGGGAGTCCAGACATAAATGACACATTCCAACTCTGCCTGACTATAAAATGAACAACAATTAACAAAAACACAAATTAAATCAATTGAAACCCTGCGTTGAAAAGCATAAAGTTTGATTGTGAAAGGCGGGGCATGATGATCCATGTTTCATTTTCCAAATTAGGAAAGTGAAAATAAACACATGCATGTGACATCCACTCAGTTCAATTGTTATTTTCTTTAAACTTTTTTGAAAGTTATTACACAATGCCAGTAGAAAACAATAGACATTGTTCATTTAATAAAGTATTTTTGCAAGTTTAGCTCAAGTTTGTTGGGGAATTATTTTTAGACAGGAATGTATTACTGCACCTTGTTTATTTTGGGCAATTTTGCTTGGAGATCGAATTGGGCCAATGTGCTCCTCACTTCTTGTTGGGTTTTGTTGTGAGTAACAACACGATTTCGCCACAACTGGCCTGTAAAAGATTTTTGGGATAAACAAAATAAACGTATATAGAATTATCGCACGAGATTGCTTTGACCCAGGATATCACGAGGGCCAAAGGCTCAAGTGATATCCTGGGACACAGCAATCGACTGTGATAATTCTTAACCCATTCAAACGTATGTGCGGTTCTGTATTTATCACACACCTCCCATGTAACAATCAGTCTGAATGCAAATTGAATTAAAAGCACTTTTCAACAGGATAATTTCCACATTTTCTCCGACTTCAACGAGACATCACTGTTAGGTGGTGGGGTACCAACCCAAATTTGCTTTTTAATTTTTATGGCATTCAATTGGTCGAAATCAATTGACACTGACCAGTGTCACAGTCATGATGATCAGACTTCAAATACTGACAGGGAATAACACAACAAAAAGATTTTAAAATAGCTGATAAGTTTAGCACACTCCATAACTATATGACCCGTTGTGGAAAGTATTTGTCAAGGAACAAGCGGTCAGAATGTTATTTTTATTTTGTAAATTTTTAACTCAAATCTGATTCAATATCCCAGGTAAACAATTTCCAAGCGATCTCGACTCCGGTGCATTCGACCAATGACTGACGTGATATATTTAGAC